>CM060987.1:121231332-122481332 GCA_030765065.1 Deroplatys truncata
CCGCAAGATTTGGCGTTGGCGTTATGTTTACAAACATTGCCTTACAGTTAAACTCTGAGCTTTGTCACACTCAATCCTTTCACAAAAAAGCAAAGCAAAACAAAATCACGGCGCTATTAATGTAAATCATAACTGTAATGACTTGCTCTGTAACAGGATATTGTGAAACAATAAGGTAGTTCTGAAAGGCCAAACCAAATGAAAGCGTGAGATAATATTTTTATTTGAGAAATGGTCGAACAGAAATAGAACAGAATACATCACTCTCTGGGCATGCAGAGAGTGACAGACAATGCACGTTCGCTAATTTCACGCATCTGGTGATCATTTAATATTAAAGGTGAAGGATCTATCTGCCACAGTTCCATATCTTTATGTGAGAAACCCTTCAAGATTCAGGATTTCACAGCTCTGTGGTGGACTCATTGATTTATTTATGGCTGAAGATTATATATTATGTTTAAAACAAGTCTTGTGTGTTAAATTCACAAGATTTTCTCTAGCCAACATTCTTTATTTTTATATCTTCTACGAGGACTTATATTTCTAACCACTTAAGGGAATTGATCTGTGAATTTTCCAAAAGCCGAAACATTCTACTGAGTATTTTGGACTTTTTCTTACATTCTATGCGTTTTAAATACCAATTTAAGTTATTATACAAAAAATGCACCTTGCGATTCAATTTTCACAATTCTTGAACTACATTTCAAAATTATATTCATTATTTAGCTAGAAAATAAGTTTGCTAAGAAATATTCTTTTAAACTAACTGGTTTTAAAAACACCAACTTCTTTCAATCGTGGGTTTACTTAAGTGAGCTCGAGTAGGGACTACACGCAGAAAAAATGAAATTTTGGGGAATAGTGATCAAAGATTTAGCTACTTCTCTACTGAAAATGTACATCTCTAACCTGTTAAAACTCTCCAGAGCCATAATTCTTTAATGTATTAATGTGAGTATAGTAATACGTTCAGAAAAATTGCAAAACAGGTCTCGCAGCGCGTGCTTCTAATCTGTACCCCTCATCACCCAGGCATGCTGTATCACCGATTATTTAACCTGGACCCACCCCATCCTTAACCACACGCAACATAGAGCGCTTGAGTGAGCTTGGTGGCAGAGCAGATTTGCCTTATATTAATAAATGTATAGGAAGTTTAAGTAGGTATGTACATATATATTAGGGAAACTATTCCGGAAGCTTCACTATAATAACTAAAACTGTAACTTAAAATATTACAACCGGGAAATACGAGTCGGAGAATTTATGGATAAAAACTGGTCTGAAATTCTGTTTGCATACCTTTTATCAAATAGTGTATTTTTACTTAAGATATTTAACTTAGAAATTCATATGCATATATGCAGCAAATTTTGCAAAAACTCCTTTATAAATTTTGGGAAAAATTGTAACAAATATTACAAGGGGCCTCAAATGTGCAACCACGCCCTCCCTCGTCACTTTATGCTCTCATTTTCACTACGATAACAAAAAGGGTCTCAAAGAGTCCCATTTGAAGTAATGGGCGCCGGATTAAGTGTTTTAAACATATGATAAATGTTAAAACTGTGAACTACAAGCAAAGAAACTTGATGTGTTATGTTCACATAACTTTGTCTACTTCTTACAAAACTTATTCTTCTCTCTATGCCTTGTTAAACGAGATAAACTTTCATTATACAGTTCGTATAAGGACACAATAGGCTAAAGCGATTCTCCGACTTGTAAATGTCGATATGTAATACCTTTCAAATTCTGTGCTTGACCACGAGAGGAACACGAATAGCGGCTTAAACTTGAACAAAATATAAAGTATTTGAAAATTCCAACTTATAACATTGGATATCTTGAAAATAGTGAATGCCACATAATATTATTTGACATGAATTGTGTGTTTTAACAATTACATAGTAAGGTTTCCTCTATTTATTGTAGGTTATACAGAATTTTACAAAATTCATTCTAAAGGTAGTATCTCAAATACTCTACGTAGAAAATTTAAGATATGCATTTTATGTGCCATACAAATATCTCAAACGTGTGGCATTTTAATCAAAACTTTTGTTGAGAAATTAAAAAATAACTAAATTGTTTACATAAAAAGTGTAGTTTGTGGTAGGGGATAACCAGACTTTTTTTTAAATTAAGCTGACAGAGACAGACACAGTAATAGTATTTTTCTAATTTTGTTTGGATTAATGGGACCTCCTAACGTATATTTCTGATGAAATCTTGATATCGTCTACCCACAATAGGTAAGCAGTATAGAAAGTAAAACGGAAAACTTTTATACTGTCATAATGCATAATAATATCAGACTTTCTAAAAATAAGACGCTATTAACGCTTACGTAATATTGTTCCTAAAATATCCACCGAGTCTATGACAATAGTTGTCCTCCTTGGTGTAGTGGTTATCATGCTAGCCCTTAGTTTCCGAGGTCGCAGGTTCAAACCCGCCTGAGGGCGATGGATTTTTCGGGCGTAAAAATCCCTAGCATGGCTTCCTTCGGAAGTAAAGTAAAGGCAGTGGTCCCATGTCTTGATTTATGGCACGTAAAAGAACCTCAAACCTGATAAAGAGACCTCTGAGCAAAATTACCGGTCTTTCGTGCCTAATATAGATGGGACGCTAAGGACCGCAGCAGTTAAAGAGCGTCCATAAATAAAACTTAATTTAATTTTTGACAATAATTTGTACAATGGTATCTTGAAAAACTTTGCCAATTCTAAATTTGTTCCTCCAATTCACAGAATGCTTGGTTATTTACTTTGTTACTTAAATGTTTGTATTGATACGCATTATTGTACCATAAGTTGCTTAAATATAATAATACATAATTCTAGTTTTAAATGACATTAAAGGTTTACTACCTATGTACGGGATACGTTTCCCAATGGCATAAAATGTTATCCGCACTCAATTCGATTAGATTTTGTAATGAAATTTCCTGAAGTAATTTCAGTTACTTTTATATCCTGTCCATTCATTTCTTGGTTCATTCAACAAGTTCTCTGAGATTCTCTAGCGTTTGAAACAAATTGCATGCTTGGAGTGTGGTATGATGACAAATTCACGAGCATCTCTGCCCAGAGGTCGTCCGAGAGTAAAGCGGCCAAGCTGACCAACACAGCAAAACGAATCGTATGACATCCTTGTAATCTCACAGCAGACTGCCAACATAAATCGCGTTCATGGCAAGCAGGACATTACTCACTTTATCCCACTACATAGGGATGTCCAAGCTTTCCAAGAACTGCTGGAATAATACAAAGCTAAATCATGAGTAATCAAAAATCTTATGAATCAGCGAGAACTGTCTGTTTTGAGCTGAGAGTGAAAACATTGTCTGTGCTGACATCTAGGCGACCGTGCGATGCACAATTCAAAGGATACACGTAACATCTGCAGTAATTCAAATATGATAATTATTGCATACTTTAATATCTCTGCCATATTTCGTGGTATTTATTACTTTCTCTGCTACGTATAGTGCATAGGAGAAGTATTGCATTCCACCCAAAAATTAGATACCGAGATTTCACCGGAAAAATATGTTTAGAGGTACTCTGAATCCAAATATAGTCTTTTTGGAAACATGTCCGTGTGTGTGTCCGTGTGTGTCTGTCTGTGAACACCATAACTCAAAAACAAAAAGTCGCAAAAATACCAAACTTGGTATTTGAGTTTAGTATCTTACAAGGATATGGCAAACAGATCTTCAAGAAAATCCCCCACCACATATTACCCTTTACATGTTGCATTTTTAAAAAAAAATGATTTCCTCAAAAATGGCTCTAACGATTTTGAATAAAATATCATACGTTTAAGATGTTTTAATGGGAAATGAAATGTATATCTTGAATTTTCTGAGAATGTCACCAAAAGTGCTCTTCATTTTGAATGACTTTTAATAACAAGTAAACCGTAAAAAATAGACAAAATTGCTTTACGCAAGAAATGTAGCTGTCGTTAAAACGCACAATTTATTTCATATACATTTTTTTGTCAAGTGAACCATTTCAGAGATTTTCCTTCTTATTTGTTTGAATTTTCGTCATTTATACTTTTTCTCAAATAGTAATTCGTTTATTTTATCTTTTTTTTATGTCCTGGACATGCAAAGAGAATGGAATGCTCCACATAGCAACCAGCTCTTAAAAGATTTGACTATCGCTTAAAGCTCACCATATTCCCCTTGCACCTACAACAAAATTAGCAATAAAATAGTTTCTGAAAATGTGTATCCCGATTAATATAAAGCAGATGGAGAATAAGCGTTAGTAAAGGTAGTGTGCATAAGAGTAGAGAAAGTGATATGAGTGCAACACATCAGAGGCTTTTTTTTCTCCTTGAAGTGCAGATCACAGTTAAAACAAACAAGATCAAGAAAATTTAATTTAAAATTGTACGTGTCACGAATGTGAAAAGTCTGATTACAATCACCTAAATATTTTCAGATCGTCTCCTTATGACAGGTTTCAAGGATGTAAAGTCTGATGTATTGCAATAGCACATGTTTGCGTTAAACTACTTTATTTTTAGGTTTTAGCGTTACCAGTAGAATAATGTTAATTACATAGTTTTTTCGACAATTTTATCCTGAGAATTGCAAGAATAAATATTATTAAAAACTATGGATAAAGAGACCAAACAGACATACACATGCATATATATAACCCAATCTATAGATATAATATTGGGTTGTTTCGTAAGTGATGTCGGTTTTTAAGTTAGGTGTTTTATAAGATAGAATTCGTTTTCCTTGATTCATCAATGCTATTTACAGGATTTCATGACTAGTATTGTGTATATTGCGAGAATGTGCCAATCGTTAGTTGTTAATACGCAATCACAAAACGGAAGTTACAACGTTTATATTAGAGTCCTTTATTTGAAGTGGAAGGAGAAGGTGTCATTAATGAGCCTGTGGTACAACGATGGTTCCAACGTTTCAACACTGGCAGAAAACACTAAAGATTTACCACGTTCTGGAAGACCTAAATTATGGGATATTGAGAATACACGCAGAGTTTTGGAAGAAAATCCTCTATAAAGTACTTTTAGCCTGTCAGAAGAACATGGTCCATCAAAAGATACCATACATCGCCAGATTAAGAAAGTTGAAAAATCTACAGAAGATGTAGATCTGTACCTCATGAAGACACCTCAACAGGATCAACGTAGAGTGGGTATCTGTCGTCAGCTTATAGATAATCCCATGGATGATAGATTTATCAGGAGAATTGTCACATGTGATGAAAATGGGTCTATTATCGCAACCCCGATGCCTCAAAACAATGGCTCAGTCCCCGTCAGCCTGCCAAATGGAGTGATAAGATCCGCCCGAAGAGAAATAATAATAATAATAAGAAGAAGAAGAAGAATGATAACCATCATAGTCATAACACTAAGGATGAGAGTAATACCAATAATAAGAAGAAGAAAAAAAGAATAAAAATAATATGAAGCATTAGGAAAAGGGGGAATAAAATCATAACGACGGAGACTAAGTAAAGAACAGACACTAATAAATAAAATGAACTTAAATAAAATAAAACAGATGGAAATCAAAGGTACGAAACCGCGTATTTCAGAGTGTAGAGAGACTAGTGAAAACTGTAAAAATAGGAAATGTTGTTGGAACAAACGGGCGAAGACATTAGCCAGCACTTAATCTACATAGAATTTGTGAAACCCACAGTAAACGAATACAACAGACAGGAAGTCAGATGCAGTCAACCACACAGAAAAGGTAATCAGGCGGAAATAAGACGGTAAGGTTAGACGCGGTGAAGGTCAACTTTAAAATATAGCAAACCAATGGGAAGTGGCGTAAAACTTAGAAAAGTGACCAACGATAAGTTAGAAAAGTTATGCGAATAGTAAAAAGGAGGAATGAAAATAGAAAATGGGCGGTGAATAGAACAATTATCTAGGAGGCAGAGGAGTTTGAGACGGGGGTAACATGGATCACTTCGTGTCGAACTGTTGGTGAGACTTCATGTCAAGCGTCGAGGCCGAATATATGTGAAAGTTAGTATCAAGTTAGTGTGCGGAAAGGCGTGTAGAAATGATAAATTCCGGTTGACAGAAATAATAACCTTGTACTTTTCGCCGCAATAAGGGAAATAGAAAGGGGGAAGCATGTTAATGATAACTAGGAATGATATGCGGAATTAAGTCTTGTGTGACGGGGATTCGGTATGAGGAACACAGTGTGGATCATCACAATAAGCGGGCCAGTGAAGGAGAAATGCGAGTGTCATTAACCTCCCTTCCACACTCCCTGAGATAAGATCTCATATCCAACCATTAACCCTCTACCCGAGCAGCCGGCAAAACAAATCTTTCCGAGTCAGAAACCCGCCACCAAGTAAAACCTTATTTTAACCCCGCTACAAAATATCATCGTTCAAAAAGTCAGTTCGGTCTCAAAGTAATGGTGTGGGGCTGGAATTTTGCAAGAGTGATTCATTGGCAGTTTGTTCCAAACGGGTGTGTAGTCAATGTTGATCTTTATTCTCAACAACTGGAAGGAGTTCATGAAATTTTGAGACGGAGCTACCCAACATAAATTAACCAAAGTAGAGTTCTTTTGAACCAGAACAATGCAAGACCAGTATGCTACACTGACAAACATGACAAAAATTCAGGAACTGGAAGAAATCGAACTACTATAACACCCAGCATACATCCCTGATCTTGCGTCTTCAGATTATCACCTGTTTTGATCCATGACCCATTTCTGCGTGGAAGAAATTTAGAAAGCATTCAAGCTGTGGCAGTGGGTCTCACCGAATTCTTCGTATCAAAAACTAGAGACTGATACCGTCGCGGGATAACAAACCTCGCTGAAAGATGACTAAAGACCACACAATCTGGTGGTGGATTGCAGTACTTTCTCTGTTTACCATTGCCAGGGGCCATATACAGTAAAAAGAAGAAATATTTCGCGTGTTATGTAGTTTTAAGAGATCATAGCAATTTTTCACTGTTGCTATTCATGTACATAACAGCATAACATAAGGAACAGTATTGTTCTGGCCGCATAAGAATATGGAACAGAAACTAGTTTTTACTGTTATTTATTTAAGTTTAATTTTTATTAACGCTCAGAAAAGGTAGTTTTATTACCGGTTTTCATAACATGAGTCACATATAAATTATACATGGAAAGAGATGGAGGATTAGGGCTTTGGAGGGAAAGGAGGCAGAGAGAGAGAAAAAAAGCAATGACTACAGAGAGGAAAATGTGAGTGAGAGCGAGAGATTAAATGAGTTTCCGCATATAACGAGTAGATGATTACAAGTATCCTATATATCTGTCAGTGGGTTATATTACTGCGGAACTGTTATTATGAAATGTAATGCTTTTATCAAACTGTTCTTATTTTTCATGTTAATTGTGTTTTATACAAAAACTGATGGTGAAAGAAGTTCAGAGCTACTGCACAGCTACTTTAATGTAAATTTATTATATCAAATAGATCATTACAAGTCAAAAATGTAAATCTTGATGCATGCACAACCTTTGAAACCAGAAGTAAAATAAAATCTAACACATTATTGTAATTATTAGTTATTATTATGATTATTATTGCTGTTATTCGTACGTAAAGTTCCCAGTTTATCTTTTGTAATGAAGTTTTAATGAAGCATCTAAGGTGAAGCTTCACACCGCCTTTCTAATTCATAGTTGCGGTCCTTTTAGAATGGAAAGATAACACACATACATTACGTTATATGCATACAAATTATATTTTGATTTAGGTATTCTGGCGTTTTTTTCAAGTTTTCAATTTTATTTGTTTATCATTTTTTTAATTATTAAAATTTGTGTAATGTGTACAAAGTTATTTAATATCCGTTTATATTTAATACATTTTGATATTGTACTTTATCCACTTTTTCCACTGTCACTTATCTAAGTTCTCAATGTAACTTCACTGGTTTTTATCTAGTTCAGTAGTTCACACTTTTACTTCACTAACCTGAACTAGTTCAACTTCCACGTCACTTCACTTTCCTTCTTGACGACGACCTTCCGGACGGTTCCCTCTCTGGGGAGTCTAACACAAGACTTCTTCAATCTTTCCAGCAGCAGCAGCAGCAGCAGCACTCACTAACTCGCAGTTGTCACAAACTAGAACCGCACTCGCGAACTCGCTCACTAACTGATTGACTCAACCCATTGATTGCATGGCGGGAGTGGTCCTTGGTTCGATGTCTGCCTGCCTGCTCGTACTGTTACAAGCTAGAATCAAACCCTATCTCTATCTGTTTCTATTCCACATAGACTACATCTCAGGGAAACTGAGTTAAGGACTGTTCATGCTACGTGCACTGAGCCAAATAAAAAGTCATTACTGTCAGGGTATTACAGTAATATATACTCCATTTTAAATTATGGTGTCTTATTTTGGGGCATCGTACCTAAGAAAACAAGCTTTTTATTTTACAAAAGAGAGAAATATGAATACCAAAAAGCACATTGTGAACCACATTTTATTAAACTTGGAAGCCTCACTCTTCCTTGTATATATATATATATATATATATATATATATATATATATTGAACTGTCTATTGTAAATTAAAAGTGATCTACAGGATTATAAACTATTAGTAATTATCTGCCAAGAAGTAGCAACAATATTTATTTTAGTAAATGTAAGTATAGTAAAACACAAAACAGCCTTGAACTAGTATCTATTAATGTATTCAATAGTTTACCTGATAAAACCAAGAAACTCACATATAACAATTTTAAAAGATAGAGTTTAATGATGTTGAAGAAAAATCCCCTATATAAGGTCCAGGAATTTTATAAGATTGAACTGTTGTAATGTTTAACATTTGGCGTTGCTATACATGTGTAAACGCTTTATAGCAGTAAATTACCTATCATTTATCTATCTATCTGTCTATATATAGATAGATATATTGTAACTAGTTTTGTAACGCTTTTTAACGTTCATGCAAGGCCAATTTAAAAGTAGTCAATGCACAGATATTACAAAAACTTAAAAAAATAAATAAATCACCAAGAAACAAGATGCCGGGCCCATTATAGAATACATTGGAAATAAGCATTCCCCCAGAATAATAATTGCTTGTGCTACCTAAGGTTAAAGGAAATGAACAAAAATTTAAAGCAGCTGTAAATAAAAGTAACAATTCGTACAGCCCCAAAAGTACTGAATATATTAACGCTCAAGTATAGAAACAGAGATATATTACAATTGAAGCACATTGCATTTGAACTTGTCCTTCTCACACAAGATTTGCCATTTTGAAATGAAATTTAACACAAACTCGCTTCCAAGAGATTTTAAATGCCGCTTCACACACTACAAGAATTTAGAATTTTACTTACGTCAAAATTATAAGTTATGCATAATTTAGACAAGGCCGAAAAGTGTGGAGACAGCCGCTCCAAGACACGAAGCTCAATAAAAGTCCTTCGCTGGTCGTCGAGAACTGTCACAACTTTTCTTCCTCGGAACGCATCGCTCGGGTGCACCGAGAAGGTCAGATGATGACGTGGAGACAGCACAAGCGCTACCTATACTGACGGAGAGGACACAACCTGGCGAGCGCTGTAGAAACCTGATGCAGCCTACTTCTGGTGTAAGGCAGGCTGCCGGCGTAATAATGAGGGGCCGAAAATTGTATTTCATGATTGCAGGTACATAACAGAACTACGGCCATATCTGCAAAAACAGCCACTCGGTGAAAGAAGCGACACAATTGGCTCACTATCAATATCTATCTATCTATCCATCTCTATCTATATCTATCTCAGATCTGTATGGATGAAGGCAATTCGTTAAATTATAACCACGTGATTCAAGTTTTAAATATATTTTGATAACACTGAATATTTATAAAGAGTTACTGAATAATATGATTAGTTTAGACATGCCTAGTAACGCATTTCTTCGAATCAACTACTAAATATCTTAATCTACCATTTGAATGTAATCCAGGGAGTCACTATCTTAAGTCCCACTCAATCATTTTTCTCCTCTCCTGCCAATAAAGATGCAGCATGGAGTCGACGCAACTAGCGCCAAATTAAAATGAGCAATGAATGAACTTCGGAGTATGTTCCCCGCTTTTATATCTTCTTTACCTGACGCTACATTTCGTGCTGTTATTTGTAATACGTTATCTTTATTGGTGGTGACAATGGCATTGGCTGATACATATGATAAATTGTATACTTTCTGCAGGCTGATACAATTGTCAGCCCTTCGATGGTCGCCAATTTGATACAAGAACGATGGTCGGCACGTTTTAAGCCATTTCGTTGTTGATTCTCCTGCCGTGATCTCGTACCCCGTTCTGTTATCTTGCACGCCAGCTGCTCCAGTGGTAAACTATGAGATATTTCTCTCAGGGTATGCGTGGATGTATTGCGAAGGACAACACCGTTTAAATTGGCTGACGTTAATATTTGAACTATTGAAATGAGTTGCCGATCGTTTGCAGATAGTGAATGAAACTGATTATAAATAGTAGCACTCGAATTTGAAACAACTGAATTATTATACCTATTAACTTCTGCGCTGTGAAATTTAGAATTGGAAATAACCGTTTTCACAATAAAAGAAACTAAAAGCGTAACTTGCCATGAGTCGCTAAAATGCTTATCGGGAGATCACTCTCAGTAGCCGCGAAATATTTTCAACACAAACACATTACTAGGCACTTAAAATATGCCAGCAGTAGGTACCGGTGACAGTACCAGAGAGAGTAATGTATGCACAACTGTGTGCATGAAGGTGTGCACGAACGACTGTAAGTACCAGTGCCGGTATCAAAAGTAACTCTCGGATTTAAAATTGCACGCCTTTTATTACTTTTAGCTCCGCCTACATATTATTCCCGCTTCCAACATTCTATCTAATGCGCTGTCAAATCTCAAAAATCTTAAGTATGCGACACTATTACTAGGCTTTTCTAAGAATTTCCTTCGCCTCTCTAATTTACAGAATTGGCCTAAGTGCCTGCAAACTACTGAGCTTGTAACCTAATTGAATTTCTAGAATCTTTAAGCTAATGCGTTCGCTACTTGGGTTAATTCTAATGACTTGCGCTAAACTGACCTGTTTTTCGGACAAACACTTAAACTCAAGCTTATTACATTATACATTTATTTAATATACTTCACTGAAATATGTCATCTCTAAATTAATTTGAGCTCTCCTTGTTGATAATATATGAAAGGTATACTCAGACTGAAAAATTCAATGCCGTAGCCGGGACTTAACAACTGATATTCCGGTTTCCGTCTGGTTTCTCTTAAGGTAGAATTCTTTTAAAGATTTCCATGGTAGCTCAGTTGGAGCGACCGAATGGAAACAGGAAGATCCGACTATGGCATTCAATTGTTTAGTCTGGTTCTCTCTTTCCAACCTTGTCCCACACACGCTTGTGTGAAACAAAAAATTTTTACCATTGGTTTACCAGGAAAAAACGCGAATCATTTGGGGAATTTAATGTCTTGGCGGTATGTTACCATGGTAACTCAGCTAGAGCAACAGAATGGAAACCGGAGCATTAGTGGTTCCCACTATGGCATTGAATTTTGCAGTCTGATTCTAGGTTTCCAACCTTGTCCTATACACGGCCTGTGTGAAAGAACAATTATAACGTAATTTGTGCTTTTAAACATGACAATTTTATTCAAGTAGTTTGAATGCTAGACGAATACTGTAATACCCGGATTTTCAGGACGAATTATTGCTGACCACGAGCTCAGAGGACAATGGCCAGAGTTCAGCAAAAATTAAATAGCAAGGACCTGTTCTGTGAAGCAGGGGAGTAGAGTCCAGTGCACTGCTGGTAAAGGTCAAGGTAGAGCTTTCTATAGAATGAGCGGGCGGGGTTTGAATGGAGAATTGCATGCCCACTTTGAAGGTTAATGATGATAGATATCATAGCTGCTGAGTTGATGCTGTTTACCAGAACTGGACAGTCACGCGTAATCTTTTCAGGTCTTGCTGCAATAAAGGTAAAGGATCTATAAAGATTTATATACTAGATAAAGGAAAGTTCTTTCGTGGTGGTTAGTACACCTGCTTAGCATGCAAATAAAAGTGGCTTTTATTTGCAGTTTGAGGCAGGAGTTTTTTGGTTTCCTCCCTGGGGGTATGTAATGTCACTTCATTTCTATATTGCGAGACGCAATGGCAGCAAGGTTGCCAACATAGCGGTTTTCCCATCAGACCTAGAGGTTTCTACTATTAGCCTAGCGGAAGTTCTAGCTAATAACACAATTGTTTCAAGTATCTGCAGTACGTAATACTGATAGTAGACTTATTTAAAAACTTGCACTGCCCAGATTAATAAATAAGAAAATAAAACCTGTCCGAGTTATGTTTCAATCGTAAACAGTGGACCAAAGTTCTTTACAAAATCATTAGCAACGATGTTGGCATATTTACATCGGGTATATTTTGCGAAAACCACTGTAATTCTCTAAAATCATATTACTTTCTCTACAAATTATATAGTAGGTAGACAAGGTATTGCATTTCACTCAAAATTTCGATATCAAGATTTGAAGCCCCCTGAATCCACAAAAAATCATTTTTAGAAAAACGTCCGCAGCGTATGTGGCTGTAAATAGCATACTCACAAATGAAAAGTCGGACTAATACCAAACTTTGCATTTTGGTTCAGCGCCTTTCAAAGATGCGACGCGAATGTTTTCAAGAAAAAAACCCCACCATAAAACTGCCCTTTACATGGAGCATTTTTCAAAGGTTTCGATTTTCTAAAAAATTGGTTTATAGATTTTTCATTCGGATGGAATTTTGTATAACCTTATATAACTAGTGAACGTTAAGTATTAGACGAAAACGCACTTCACAAAGAGTGTAGATTTCTTTAAAACACAAAATTTATTTCCAATAATTTTTTGTACCATAGCCATTTCCGAGATATCGGTTATTAATAGTTCCATTTGTTCAATACTTTATCATTCAAGTCCCGTCGACTTTCATTTGTTTCTCACAACTGCACGAAAATGTTTTCGATTTTAAGGGCCAGCATATAGCGCCCAGTTCTTAAACATGTACTGTCGTTTATTCCCGTTGTACTATAGCTATTCCTACAGAGGTTTATCTGGATTAAAATGAAGTAGATAAACAAATTAACTCTCCTAAGAATAGGAAAGGTAGAATCAGATGACTGAAAAATTCAATGCCATAGCCGGGATTTGAACCACGGATCTCCCGGTCTCCGTCCAGTTGCTCTAATCACTGAGCTACCATGGCAACATGCCGACATGACATTAAATTCTCCAGCTGATTCGCATTTTTCCCGGTAAACCACAAGGAGATCTCAAATTGTATTGAGATGTCATACCCCAATGGCGACTTACATTTATTGTAAGTACTTTAAGTTCCGGGCTTTATAGTTGCAACCACTATTAGGTCAATTAGGGAAAAATGCGAATCAGCTAGAGAATTTAATGTCATGTCGGCATTTTGCCATGGTAGCTCAGTGATTAGAGCAACTGGACGGAGACCGGGAGATCCGTGGTTCAAATCCCGGCTATGGCATTGAATTTTTCAGTCATCTGATTCTACCTTTCCAACCCTGTCCAACACACGGCTTGTGTGAAAGAACAATTAATTCCATTAATTGACCTAATAGTGGTTGCAACTATAAAGCCCGGAACTTAAAGTACTTACAATAAATGTAAGTCGCCATTGGGGTATGACATCTCAATACAATTTGAGATCTCCTTGTGGTTTACCGGGAAAAATGCGAATCAGCTGGAGAATTTAATGTCATGTCGGCATGTTGCCATGGTAGCTCAGTGATTAGAGCAACTGGACGGAGACCGGGAGATCCGTGGTTCAAATCCCGGCTATGGCATTGAATTTTTCAGTCATCTGATTCTACCTTTCCAACCCTGTCCAACACACGGCTTGTGTGAAAGAACAATTAATTCTCCTAAGAATAATTTGTACATCCACTAATAAACGATAGGGGTAGAGAAAACTTTTCTTACTCCATAGAGAAAGCATGTAGAGCAAGACAAAAACCTCGGTTATTTCATTCTAAGCATTTACACAGATGGTGGTCACGATTTAGCAACTGAGAATATGAAAATAATGGTAAATGAAATTAAATTGGGTTTTATTTATGGGAGCTATTAGCTACATATGGTTCTTAGCGTCCCATTCTATATTGGGCGTGAAAGGCCGGAAATTTTGCTCTTTATAAGCCTTGAGATTCTTCTACGTACCGTAAATCTACGACGCGGGATCACTGTCTTTCCTCCGAAGGAAGCCTGCTAAGAATTTTTACGCCCGAAAGTATCCATCGGCCTCCGCCGGGTTTGAACTCGCGAGCTCAGGAATTAGAGGCTAATATGGTACCCCTATACCATGGAGAACGACATTAATAGTGTTATGATATATATGCGATACCTATACCAAAACCCTCTAATAATCCGTATGTAAGAAGCGTTTACTGTATTTCTTCTGAACATAATCAAGTTCATTGCCACTGTATACTACTAGTTAAATAAAAAGAAAAACCCTTGCATCGCCTAGCCTTAGGCGTGCGAAATGTAACAAATGAAAAAGCTGATTGGTGTGAATATCGCCAACCGTATTCATTTGTTACTGATGTTTGTGAAAAGAAATTACAAAGACTCCACAACAAAAAGCCACAAGATTTCTTAGATTAAGACAAAGTTTCACTGGTGTTCTTAACAGAGGTGAACTAAACAAGATCACCGCTTTCATTTTGTTATTCTTGTATAGAGATAAATTGTACGTATTTGTGTGTATGATGCTGTAGTAGTTAATGTCACAAATTCAACTGGATAGTTCTTTCAGCCTTGCCATGACAAAATGTTAACAAAACCCTATATATCAGTGTTATTTCTGTCAGAGTTATCTAGGTATCGGTTATTACGATTCCTGATAAATACATTTTAAATATTAGAATACATCCTTGCAACGCCGATATATACAGTATCTTCGTTTTATGCCAAGGCCACAACCGCCTTATATGCATATCGGCCGATAGGCAGTGACCTCGGCATTATGATCGACACAGCAGCGGCGCAGGACTTGTCAAGGGTACGTATGTCAGCTATGAGTTGTCGCATCATTGCTTTGCCTTCGTGTTGTGAAGTGTTTCGACAATACGTGTGCTGTGTGTGATTTCCGCAGGAATGTTATTCTCTTATTAGTCCATGGAAATACCTGCCAACAAATTCACGCTTGAACAGCGTATTTTTATATAAGATATATACATGAAAATTAAATCATGTAGGCAGGTGTGTAGACAACTTCAACAGCAATTTTCTGATTATCCAATTCGGGTAGACTCGGTGAGAGATTCGTCAATAAATGCTAAAAAGTAAACTTTATAGGAACAATTCCCACACCATAGACGAGCTTAAGAACAGTATAAAAGTAGAAATTATGAGCATTACGCAAGAATTTATGCATCTGAATGGTAATTTCATCCGACGACGTCAAGAATGTATTCGCGCAGATGGACACCACTTTTAACAACACTTATAACAAGGAGTTTACTACTCATTACATACAGGGTGAACCAGTTAATTTGAGGCTGTAGAATATCTCCAAAAATAAAGTGTTTTAGAAACAAATATTAATAATAAGTTGTTTGATGCAATAGGAGAAATTAAATGCCATAATTCGTGTTTAGTTTGGAGCACGTTATATGGTCATTCTAGGGTCAATTTAATTTTTTTAAGTGGGACACTAAAATGACCAACACAATGTCCTCCAAATAAAACACCACTAATGACATTTACTTTCCCCCATAATATAAAGCAACTTTTATTCAAGACATTTCTTTCTACAACGCTTAATTCTGGATAAATTGTACAGTCTCAAATTAAATGGTCCACTCTTTATATGTTACTAACACTCGTGAGTAAACGAGGCCGGAGATATAGAGCGGAATACCCCGCAGTAGCAGACCGTGTGTGGAGCACTCATTCGCGCTATCCGCGGCCTTGGCATAAAATGAAGGCACTGAGGGTACTTCCTCCACC
Organism: Deroplatys truncata; assembly: GCA_030765065.1. NCBI lineage: Eukaryota > Metazoa > Arthropoda > Insecta > Mantodea > Mantidae > Deroplatys > Deroplatys truncata. The sequence continues at coordinate 121,247,402 of CM060987.1, forward strand.
TTAACCGCACTAGAGTACATTGCGTTACTGAAGACTTAGACCTCTATCCCACTTGAAGTTCATTAACGTATGTGATTCCAACATGATAGATCCAGATTGCCCGTACGCACCTGCGTCAGGCGTTCACTTTATGGTGGATAGGAAGAGGAGATCCTGTTTCATGGTCAGCTCTATCACGTGACTCGACCCCACTTGATTTCTTCTTGAGAGGTTATGTGAAAAGTATTTTGTACGAGACACCTTTCAAAACGAAGAGAACCTCTGGCAAGACTTCTCGCTGCCTTTGACATTGTTCGAATGACACCGGTTGTGTTCTAACACGTACAACAGAACCTTGTACAACAATATCATGCCTGTATCGAAGTTGCTGGATGCCATTTTGAACAGCTTTTGTGAAACGTAGTTGCTTGTGAAAACTTTACAGATGAATAAAGTTATGTATTATATCTACACACAATTATTCATTTCACTTGTATAAATTTCGAATCCATGGTTTCCGGACCATAGTTCCCTATCCCATCGTTCCTGAAATTTTATATCATCAGTTCGGAAACAGCCCTGTATATGCACGTACACGCTTCGTTTTCCAATCGCATTTAAGATTTTAGATATAGACCTAATTCATAAACATATCACAGAAGCCTGAACGGCAGTTTCCAAAGAGGTTTTGCTCGTCCCTGCCGAGCACGAAGGATATCACAGTAATTGCAATCTGGCACCTGCGGCGAGACAGCTCGCCCGCTAACCTTGGACGTGAAATGTAGCTCGCTCTTAACCTCTAGTCTGTTTATGAGAAGAATTCCTGCGTTGATCATTTGCAGTAATCTTATGCTGTCAACTGATGTCACGAAACAACCTGTCGCGTGTTATGATAAGTGTTTGTGAAAGATCAAGTGCCGCAGAGTCAACGATCTTGCCATTTTAGGATTACACCAACGCCCCTATACGTGCGTTGAGATGCTAGAGCGAAAACTAAATTATTGGAAAGATGAGAAAATTATTTTATAAACGGAATACCAAATTAACTTTTAGAAAATAAAACCTCATTACTCACGCTTTGATCTTAGAAACACCAAATATTATGGAAATATGTCCCATAACTTTACAATTTCCATTTAATAGCAGTATGAATACCTAAAGTATCTAACATGTTTGTACTTGCCATGCAGGTCTAGAGGTCATCTTTTGAAAACTTTGAACATGTTGTATTATAGCGAAAGCTGTAATAAAAGTATTATTACTGAGCTTTGTTTCCTCCTCTCTTTTAAGATGGAACGCCCTTTATTTCAGTCTAAAAATCTTTCTCATTTAAATGCTAGAATAGGGGTCTCCAAATTACAAGACCATGAGTGCCACATTTCAAGTTTTGAATCTCGGTGGGGGCCTTTCACATTTTCTCATAAACTAAAGAAGAAAATTATAACAAAATTTATTGTTGTTTAACACAAACACATTCAGAGAAAACCTCGGATATACTTTGTTACTATTTAGTACACTTAGTGAGAGGTATTAAATTTGTCTTTTGAATCCAAAATTTTCTCAAACTGTGACTCTAACTTAGTTTGTTCTAAAAGCAAAATATCTCGTCACTCAGATTACTTCTGTATTTAGATTTTGTAAATTTCAGCAAAGAAAATATTTGTTCACACTTATAGGTAGTGCCAAATGCAGTAAACAAGCCTCGTGCAAAGTCTTTGATCTTGGGATAGTTTTCTTCTGGAAGAAGCTGGTAGAATTGATCAAGGTTTCCTTCTTTAAACTTGTCCTTGCACTGGTATGTCGGTTCTGGCCCCACGTTAGGACGAAAATTTGCGGTGGTATTTCGCCTATTTTCGGTGGTATGTGGCTATTTTACGGTACAGGATTTGTAGGAATGGTCCCGGGTTCGGTACTAGCTCAGGGTTCTTTGCATGGATCTTGGATCTCGGGTTCAGGGTGACAACGACTGTTTGTTTTCCTGATTTTTATTTACCATCACCGTTTTAACATTTGATTCCTGCTATTACTTCGACACACACACGCGCATTTCCTATTTGTTACACTTCGTATCATGGCACCTATCCGCCGACACACGTTCTAACAAACATCTCCCAGGAACAACCACGGCCAAGTGTGTATTCTAAACTTTTCTGACAACCATCTCCATGGGACTACCACGGTCAAGTGTGTATTCTAAAATCCCCTGTTTCTCTATTTCAAACGCTCTATATCTCCCCATTCCACTATCACCTGATTTCTAGTTTCTTTCATTGGAGGCCTAAGGCTATCTGTCTTTTGGCGAACATTGACCCTTCTCTACACCTTTGTGTTCCAGCAACCTAACGGGACACTCAACAATAGAGGGATAAACCACCCGTTTCCGGCCGCTGATAGCCTTGTCTCTCTCAATCCTTGTCTCTCTCAATTACTTACAGTAATATTCGCTTTCCAGTTTTATTTAGCACTATCCTTACTGTTATTAATATTTATTCTCCCTATGATCTTAATTTTATTTTACTACTCAAAACATACTGCTTCATCCTTCATGGTGTTATCAACTTGCAGATCAATAATTTCCATTTGCAGTGCTGCCTGAACATCTTCCACTTCACAAGAAAAGGGGTTCTGGAAGATGTTGATCTCCTTGGAATGAGCATCTAAATCTAAGAATCTGGAAGAGAACTCTTTCTTCAGTCACCAAGAAATTGCATTGCAAACAAGAGTGGAAAACTTGAACCACGTTTACCCTTCAACTAGTGGCAATTGGCGAAGTGTGAGAAAATTTTCTCTCTGACGTTGTGTTCAAAAAGTAGTAGTTTCTGTCTGAAGGCTTTAATAAGTGTGTCAAGCCGTTAATAATTTTGTCCTCCCCTTAAAGTTTTTTATTTAGTTCATTCAAATAACATCAGCCAACAAAGCTAGTTTGCATAGCCATTCTTTGTCCGACAAGACTTCCAAAGGATTGCTTTTCTCAGTCAGAAATATTTCAATCTCTGTTCTCAAAGAAAATAAACTTGACAAAATTTTACCACAGGTTAATCACCTTAGTGCCGTGTGAATGGGAGATCACTTGACAAATATTCTGCCTCTTTTAGGAAAGACTTGAATTGACGGTTTTTTAAGTCCATGACATTCAATGAAATTGACAACAAAACACAGACTTCATCACATAAGACATGTAAATATACAAGGTTTCGTCAAGATAGCAATTTAATGTAAGAGTAGTGAAAGTTATTGAAATTCCTACGGTAGCTTATCATCTTTACCGGATTATAAAATCCAAATATACAAGTTTTGTCCAAAATGATACCAAAAATTATCCTTTATAACAAAGTAAACCAAAATAAGAGGGACGTTTAGTGATATGAAGATGATTTACAACTCCTCTCCTTCTGCAATAACTCAATTTTAAAACTCTTTATCCTCCTCATTTACTCCTTTAGGCTAGAAGTTATTAAAATTGAGGCAGTATTTTTAACACTTAAATGATTTTAGTCAAATTATATAATAAAAAATATAATAACAGCCCGCCTTAAAGCAATGTGTGTATGTAACAATATATAAAAAGTGTATATTACAGTCATTGTATATGTTTATATTATTGTATACTTGTAATAATGTATCTGAATGTCTTGCGTAATTTAATAATGTAGGAGCTGTGAGAATAATAGGTTAAAAATTGCTAACAATGAGGTAACCTTGAGGAAATAATGAGTAAGAAAGTGTAATAATGCTACTAGACATTCTTGGAGCAACAGTAATGTAATTTTTGTGACAGTTTATAAAATAGCCAATCAACAACCAGAAAAATCTTAAGTTAAATAAAAGTATTCTATTGGATTAGGAATAGCCAATCAGAGACTTGAAATACAGAAATTTACAAATTTAGGCGGTAGAAATCAAGTCAGTTCCTTGTAGACAGCGCTCATAACTGGACGTGTTGGTTATAGACAGTTTTCCTAACCTGACGCGAGATGCGTCCTCGAGAAATTTAATACGTATTCGTGTGAGACGAAAATAGTTTACGTGTTAAAAAGTGCAAGTAATTAATAAAAGAATCTCAACAGCTCTCCATATCAGTGAAGTGTTATTTAAATTGTGTCAAGGATTAATAAAGTAGTGAATTAAAAATTGTAATCTGTGTAAGCCTACATTCTTCAGCCGCACCACGCCTTGCAAAGAAATCCATGTCTCTAAAAATAAATACTGATGCAGCCGAGGCAAACAAATATATAGTATTTAAAGAAACAGTCAAAATTACAAAGTTAATGTTTTTAAATTTGGGACGAATGCTACCGGGTACCATACGTGCGGTTGCAACTACTTCAAGTTCGACTCCCCAACAGTCGAAATATAATACATCATCTTCAAACTGACTCTCCATACTTAGCAGCAACAAACCTTCTTCAAAATCTAGAACTTTCTTTTTACTTCATGCCCAATTTGCAAAGATCGATTTTCGTCTCAAACATTACATCATTTGACAAGAATGTTAGTAATAAAATTCTTGAATACATTGTACAATTTGTCAAGTTCTTTTAAGACAGATGACATGGCTTATTTATCTTTAGACGCAGCACATCGTCATCCAAAACGCAAACAGCTTCCATTTCGGTATTCACGTGGAGTTGAAGACATTGATAGTGTTTTACTGCACATCTTGAGATTTCTATAGTTATTCTTAAGTCACAATGGAGGTCACTTTTGCGGATGTACCGGGGAGAGTTTGCAATAACTCTAAATACTTTGTTTTCAAGAACTTAAATCATCCTTACATTGAACTTATTGGTGTAGCCCCATAGCTGGGTGTCCAAACGGGTTTCATCACCTGTTTGTAGATTAACATCCTATGTATTGATAACTCAGAATTTCATCCAAGAAGCCAGTAGAATTTTACGTACTTTATACTGAGTTCCTCCCTTTTCTTCTTGACATATCCTTTCCATTTTAGTTTTGCACCTAGTGTCATTCACAAGTGTTTGGCTCTGTTAGCATATGGAACTCTTAATTTGTTAATGAAAATAGAAAGTGGAGCTGCTTTCTTATAAATGAAATTTCGTTCAGTTCAACACTGGTCGGTTACTAATCTTTTAACGGCATTCTGTAATTTATTTGTAGTTTGTTAAATATTCTCTTCCACAACTAGCATTAGTGTATCATCGACAAACGTACCCATCAAAGTATTCTTCACTCCAGAAATATCTTGGGTGTATAGCAAGTTAAAGTATAGGCCCCAATACACTCCCTTGTAGCACACCAGCTGTTATTCTTCTGAATTCCGAGTGTTCTTTCCCATGACGAACTCTAAAATACCTATCTGTAATATAGTATTTTAGTATCTGAAAGCACTGCTTATGAAGATCCCCTTTTAATTTGATCACGAGACCTATACGCTAGAACTTATTAAATGCCTGCGCTAGCTACATCAAGAGTGATTGCAGAACATATTTGTCCTTCTTCAAGAGCTTTCTCCATTAGGTTAGTAACTCTATGAACTTTATTCATGATGCGATGCTTATTTCTAAAGCCAAATTGGTGAGTTGGTATAAGTTCTCTGCCTAAAATTGAAAACAGTCATTGGCTCTTTAGTCTCCCATATATTTTGGCATAATGGCCGAAACGAATATTTGTAATAAAATGATAAAACAGCCTCTGACATCGAAACGAGATTGAAACCGGGTGATATTAATATGAAAAAAATACCTGGATCCCTCAGTTGTAAAATGTTTTAAAATGATTACCGCTATGATCATCAGGAACAATGGGGCTTTTAAATGCTGATAGAATCATCAAAACCGTGGAGTGGCTTTAGAGACTACTCTATCTACACAAAAAACACATACACATTTTCTCGCTTTATAATATTAGTATAGACTATAAACGAAGCTTTACGAAAGATCAAAGCTCTCCAAATGCCTATGGTTATAGTTTGTTGAATATGGTTTCATTATGTACTGATGAAAAGGAAAACAAAATTCATTCCTGCTTATAATAAAGCAGTATGCAGTTTAGAAATTCTTAAGGGGTGGAAAATGGTTATACCTGAAATTTGGAACAATAAATGCTACCTGTGTACTGCCTGGCTTTATTTTTCACTGCTCATTTTATTACTTTCTTTGCGATGTATCTAGTAATTAGAGGAGATTTTACCTAAATACAAGTTTTGGGGCCCCATCAATGCAAAAAAAAGCATTTTTAGAAAGAGCTCCGTGTATGCGCGCGCGCATGTGTGTGTGAGTGAGAGTGAGAGAGAGAGAGAGAGAGAGAGAGAGAGAGAGAGAGTCAGCAACAGCATAACTCAAAAACCAACAGTCAGGTGACTATAAAGCTAAGCATATTTTAAGTTTTTCTTTCAAAGATGCAACAAGATTACTTTACTTTCGTGAATATTCCCCAACCCCAAACTACCCGTTGCATGGGGAAGTATCGTATTCCACCCAAAAAACTCGATACCGATATTTCACCGGAAATACATGTTTTGAGACCCCTGAATCCAAAACACAGGCTTTTTGGAAACATGTCCATGTGTGTGGCTGTGTGTCTGTCTGTGTGTCTGTGAACAGCATAACTCAGAAACGAACAGTCGGATAAACACCAAACTTGGAATTCAGGTTCAGTATCTTCCAGAGATGCGACACGAAGGTTTTCAAGAAAATCCCTTATCCCAGATTACCCTTTACATGGAACATTTTTCGAAAGTTCTCATTTTCTCAAAAATGGTTCTAACGATTTTGATTAAAATATCATATGTTTAAGATATTTTCATGACAAATGAAATGTATATCTCGAATTTTCTGGGAATGTCTCCAAAAGTATTCTTCATTGTGAACTTTTGCATAACTAGTAAACCATAAGAGATGGACAAAATTATACTGCACAAAAAATGTAGATCGCGTTAAAATACACAATTTATGTCACATACATTTTTTGTAGTTGAGTGAACCATTTTCGAGATATTGCTTGTTATTCCCTTAAATTTTCCAATAATTATACTTTTTCTCAAATGGGAATTCGTTATTCATTTATTTTGTCCTGGTAATGCAAAGAGAATGGAATACTCCACATAGCAACCAGCTCTTAAAATATTTGACTATAGCTTAAAGCTTACCAATTCCCCTTGCATCTACAAGAAAATTACCAATAAGATTAACATCTCGATATTTCGATTAACATGAAGAATATGGAGAATAAGCGTTTGTAAAAAAAAAAGGTTATACATGAGTAGAGAAAGTCATGTGAGTGTAACACATCAGATTTTTTTAAATGTATTAGTTTCTAAAAAATTGCCTAACGATTTTTATTAAAGTACCACATGTTAAAGATATTTACATGACAAATAAAATGTATATATTGAATTTTCTGGGAATAGCTTTTGAGGTCCTCTTCATTAGGAAGGAATTTTGTATAATTTTGTAATACTAGTAAACGTATGCGATATAGGAAAACATATTACACAAAAAAGTGTAGATACTTTAAACTCACAGTTTATTTCCAATAATGTTTTTGTGGCATCAGCCACTTCCGAGATATTTGTTATTAATGGTTCGAGGTGTTCAATACTATGCTATTGTTTTAAAGTCCTACAGATTTTCAGTTGTTCCTCGTAAAACCATGGTATAGCGTCTAGTTCTAAACATATAACTATTGCTATTTGCTTTGTATCTATAAGGAAGTATTTAAGCAGCTATTTCTGGAAAGGTTTGCCTCGATTAGAATGAAATAGATGGAAAAATAAACATTGGCAGGAATACATAATTTGTAAACCACCAATAAACGATAGAGGGTAGAGAAAGTTAAGTGAATATAACACATCAGATTGTCGTTTAATGCGCATTATGATGCACGATTTCTCCACCTTTGTCCATTGTGATATATGTTGCAAAAGATAATTAGATGAAGCGCGCGGACAATAGCAATTCTGAGATGATGAAAAGGTCATATAAGGTATTTTACTCATGTTTAAACGCAGGGCACGCTGTGTATATACACTAGTTGGCCCACACAAGTCGACCTTAGTTGGAGTTAGTTTATAACGGATAGCGCGGATGCCAAAAGGTTTACCTAAGCAGAGTTGCAAAGGGGACTCCATACCGACAGAGAGGAGACCGCTAAATGAAATACCAATACTTGAAAACGAACACTTTAACTTATATTACTGGTCCCAGAGCTCATTCGGGTAGAGAAGCTGCCTGCTATATAAGATGTTTCGGGTTGGATTCCCGACTGGAATCCAGAAAATTGTCTTTAAACAAAAACATTTCACGGTATGCCCAGAGTCTGGCTTGAATGTTAAGATATCTATGTGAGTATGGAGCAATTCGCTCATTAACAAGAATTTAGGATCGCCGCTTGACGCAAACCTGAGTACACGTGCTAAGTTATTTAGTTCCATGACAGTTAATGTACAATAGGTACAACTATATGGCTCCAATTGGTGCCACAAAATTAACAAGATTAAATAAAATTATATTTGTGTAATATTTAGGTACTCTTAAAGGTGCTTAAGAATTAAACTATTTTATTACTGCATTATTCATAATACACATGTGCAAAAACATGCCCACCTTGGTGGACGAAGGGCCCCTCAGGCCCTCGCTCTACCTGGAATGATCCATCGTTTCTAAGGAACTCATCAGGGACCTTCAAACCTCTTCACCTGCCCAACAGGTTTTCCTGGCTGGACAGTTCGACATCACTTCATCCAGACTGAAAGCCATCACCGAAGCCATCCGGGTCTCTTCTCTTGGTCCCAGGATTAAGAGTAATCCGGAGAGAGTCGCCAACTTCTTGCAACAATGCAAGGAGTATAACCAGTAGCAACAGTTTCATCGGTTACCTTTTACACGGAACATTTTTCGAAAATTTTAATTTTCTCAAAAATGGCTTTAACGATTTTGATTAAAGTATCATATGTTTAAGATATTTTCATGCCAAATGAAATGTATATCTCGAATTTTCTGGAAATGTCTCCAAAAGTATTCTTCATTGTGAACGACTTTTGCATAACTGGTAAACCATAGAGATACAAAATTTTACTACACAATTTATGTCATATACATTTTTTTGTTTAGTGAATCATTTTCGAGATATTGCTTGTTATTCCCTTAAATTTTCCAATCCTTATACTTTCTCTCAAATTCGTTATTAATTTTGTTGTCCTGTTAGTGCAAAGAGAATGGAATACTCCACATAGCAAACACCTCTTAAAATATTTGATTATCGCTTAAAGCCTAGCAATTTCCCTTGCATCTACGAGAAAATTATCAATAAGATGAACATCTCGATATCTCGATTAACATGAAGCATATGGAGAACAAGCGTTTGTAAAAATAGTTTGTACAAGACTAGAGACAGTCATGTGATGTAACACATCAGATTTTTTACTTTCTCTACAACGTATAGTAAGTAGGGGAAGTATTGTATTCCACCCAAAAATTCGATACCAAGATTTCACCAGAAATATATGTTTTCAGACCCCCTGAATCCAAAAAAAGCATTTTTGGAAACATGTCCGTGTGTGTGTGTCTGTCTGTGAACAGCATAACTCAGAAACGAACAGTCGGATAAACACCAAACTTGTTATTTAGGTTCAGTATCTTTAGAGGTGCGACGCGAAAGTTTTCAAGAAAATGCCCGCACCCCAGATTACCATTTACATGGAAAATTTGTCGAAAATAGCGACCAGTTCTAAAAATATTTGACTTTCGCTTAAGGCGTACTATGTTCCCCTTGTATTGTATTTGCAAGGGCAATATAGAAATACAGTAGCCTTTAAGCATAAACGTGTGTATCTCTTAATAGCTGGTTACCCTTTTGAGAAAATAAGTATTGAAAAATTTAAGGAAATAACAAGCAATATCTCGAAAATGGTTCACTCAACAAAAAATGTATATAACAAAAATGGTGTATTTTAACGCTATCTATAAAATTTTGTCTATCTCTTATGGTTTACCAGTTATGCAAAAGTCGTTCACAATGAAGAATACCTTTGGAGACATCCCTAGAAAATTCGAGATATACATTTCATTTGTCATGAAAATATCTTAAACTTATATTTTAATAAAAATCGTTAGACATTTTTGAGAAAATTAAAATTTTCAAAAACTGTTCCTGTAAAAGGTAATCTGGGGTGGCTGGATTTCTTTGAAAACCTTCTTGTCGCATCTCTGGAAGATACTGAACCTAAATTCCAAGTTTGGTTTTTATCCGACTGTTCGTTTCTGAGTTATGATGTTCACAGACACACAGAAAGACAGACACACAGACACACACACGGACATGTTTCTAAAAATGCTTTTTTTGGATTCAGGTGGTCTCAAAACATGTATTTCCGGTGAAATCTCGGTATCGAATTTCTGGATGGATTACAATACTTCCCCTGCTTACTATACGTAGTAGAGAAAGTAAAAAGGATTCCGTATAAAATGATTTCTAAATATTTGTAGGATAATTTCATAATGAAGTTAATTACATTTTATTGTAGATTTAAAAAGCCACGCGTGCATCGCCGAGTAAGCTGCTTAGTATTTTAGAAGTTTTGGTTTTTAAGCTTTGTTCTGTTATACGGCAGTGAAATCTGGGGATGGGAAAGAGCAGAGCATGTAAATAAAACACAGGTAGCATTTTGGAAAAGAGTTCTTGGAGTTTCACAAGGCACATCAAATTCGGGGGTATTGAGGGAGGTAGGATGCTATGAAGACACAATACACTGCAAAATAAGAGCAGTGAAGTACTGGCTAAGGCTGATGCATGGGGATAACTCCACACTACGATCCAAATGTTATAAATACCAGCGAGAAAACCTGTCTCCTAAGTTTTGGGCAGCTGATTTGGAAAGGGGTTTGAGGAGAATAGGAATGGGATCAGTATGGCTAAGAGCTGAAACAAATGACAAAAACATATGGAAAGGTGTTAAAAGAAGACTAAGAGACATCAACCAACAGGAAATAGAATCGGACTGTAAAATTAAACCTTCTCTAAGTCTAGCAAATGAAATAAAATTGAACTGGGGTAAAGAGGCATATATACTTAATTTAGGAAGAAAGGAAAGATCAGGAATGGCATGGTTTAGACTGGGGGGCTGGAGAGCACAGAAAATGACCGACGATTCTGGCAGGAGAATCTGCCCATTCTGTGAATTGGATGAGGACTGGGTACATATTTTGGCGGAATGTGCACAGTGGGAGAACCAGCGAACGATTAAACTCAAAGAAAAATTCTTAAGTCCCTTAAGAAAGAGATTGGCATGTTGGGATCTACTGGTTGACCAGAGGAACTGGCAAAACATGGGCAATTTTCTGGCTAAAGTGCGCGAAGCTAGGTCAAATTTGTTCAGTTAGACAAAGGTAATTTATTTCTATTTCCCTTTTTCTTGTTCCTTTTGTTGTGTTTTCTTTATCTGTTGTTTATTTTGTCACCCTATTGTATCTTAAATATGCATGTACGGTCAATGACCCATGCACTAAATACTTGTGTAATAACTTCAATAATTTGAAACCAATAAAGATACCTTATCTATCTATCTATCTACATTCAGCACACCTCTGTGGCCGGTCGAGCCACCGGAGTGTGCTCTATGAAGTGGTTCCTAAGAGCGTTATGATAAAAAGCAGCGCATTAATCGGCGAAAGAGAAATGTTTTTTCATATTAGTTTCTAACTTGTAACGTACATACTACCGGTTATGAATGTTAAGCAGAATTTAACACTCAAGGAACCTGTGAAACCAAGGACCGTATCTTATAAATAGAAACAGGCAATATATGAAGAAAAATGGCCAAATTATGATTTTTTTACCAAAATAGAAAATGTGAAGAAAAGAATCCCAAATATTAAATAATTTATTTTTAAACCAAAAACACTTTTATACTTTAAGGATTTAGTTTAAAAAATAGTCATTGTAGAGTCTTCTCCATGTTTAATTATAAAATATAAAATTAAATACAACAAATTACATGGAGTTTATTATTTTAATCATTGTGAAACCCTTAAACTTAGGAGGAAAATGGTACTGTTTGCTATGTCCTTCAAGCTGATTAAGAAGTCAATTTTCCACAACATTTTTCCCTCAACATTTTGGTTAAGGTTTACTATGGGTATTTTAATATTTAATACAGATAGGAATATTAACTAATGTATTTTTGATTATCTATTAGATTAATTGGAGGATGTTTAATTAGTCTTAGTACTAATTGCAATATGCTTATTGCAATTGCCTAAAAACACCTGACATTTGCGCAAAAATAAAAGCACTTAAAGAATAGAGGGCATTAAATTTCACATGTGACGTCACATAGATAAAATGGTACATTTTCTCAACTGTATCCCACTTCTTGAAAAGCGTAGCGGAAGTTTTTCCAGGCCCATTTCCTGGAAATGGATTTAGGTTTTCTAAGTGCGTTTGCAAAAGTTGTCATACTAGAATATCTGGTAAGTCTGGTTCATTACTGACGGGAATTATTTTAAAAGTAAAAAGTCAAATTTTACACAATATTAAGAAACTATGAAGAAATATGTTTACAAAATGTGAATATTTTACTAAAATGGTATGAAATATGAAATTTTTTATCACGTACATTGAATTCTACACACTGCAAGAAGTAGAAGTAAATGTTCTTATACTACTGGCAAAGATGGTATAGAATATGAAATTTCATATTTCACCTGTCTACTGATAAAATGCAAAACTTTAGTAATAGATCACAAACCTAAGGTCATTAAACCATGCGTATGAGAAATAACATATTATTATGGGACATATCAGCTCCGAAATGCGTGATGTACGTTTAAATTTTCACAGTTTGAAGTCTGCTTTGTTGATTGAAAACAACACCTTATATTCTTTTTCTTCCTCATCTTCTTCAGCATATTTCATCACACCCAGTGTGCAACAAAGCCTTTATTGTCTAAATTTGCAAACGTCTCTCTGCAGATTTCCATAATTTACGTGAAGTGATAAGAACAATGAGATCATTTATGCATAATTGAGAAATTGTTAGAGAATTTTAGGTAAATTTTGCAAGCAAGGTTTTTATTTTTCGTTTCCCATACTTATGGTAAGGAATTGTTGTATTCATCCAAAGTTTGAGTATCAAGAATCGGAAGGAAATACGTGTTTTAAGTGCCTGAATTCCTCTTAAAGTAGTTTTCGAAAACACTTTTGGTTTTTCATAATTAAAAAGGATAGCATCAAAAAGTTTAGCTATAGATATATTTTAAGAATGGCACGCGATGATTTTAAAGTATTTGTCTCAGGTCAGTTCAAATTTACATGAAAATGTTGGCAGTTTCCATTCTTTTTTGCTTTCTCTACTACGTATAGTAAGTAAAAATTCGATGCCGAGATTTCACTGGAAATATATGTTTTGAGGCCCCCTGAATCCAAAAAAAGCATTTTTGGAAACATGCCGTGTGTGTGTGTGTGAACAGCATAACTTAGAAACGAACAGTCGGATAAACACCAAACTTGGTATTTAGATTCAGTATCTTCCAGAGATGCGACACGTAGAATATCCCCCACCCAAGATTACCCTTTACATGGAACATTTTTCGAAAATTTTAATTTTCTCAAAAACGGCTCTAACGATTTTGATTTAAATATCATATGTTTAAGATATTTTCATGACAAATGAAATGTATATCTCGTTAAAAATTAGCATCCAATGTCTCCAAAAGTATTCTTCATTGTGAACGACTTTTGCATAAACCATAAGAGAGAGACAACATTTTACAACACAAAAAATGTAGATCGCGTTAAAATACACAATTTATGTTATACACATTTTTTTGTTGAGTGAACCATTTTCGAGATATTGATTGTTATTCCCTTAAATTGTCCAATACGTATACTTTTTCTCAAATGGGAATTCGTTATTCATTTTTTACGTACTGGTTATGCAAAGAGAATGGAATGCTCCACATAGCAACCAGCTCTTAAAATATTTGACTATCGCTTAAAGTCTACGATATTCCCCTTGCACCTACAAGAAAATTAGCAGTAAGATTAACACCTCGATTAATATGAAGCATATGGAGAATAAGCGTTTGTAAAAATAATTTGTACAAGAGTAGAGAAAGACATGTGAGTGTAACACATCAGATTTATTTTTAGAATGTGTAAATATTTTGACTAAAACATTATAAACGTAAGAGTTTGGTACAATTAGTAAAATGTGTAACTCGAATTTACTGTAAATAGCTTGCTTAGCCTGGTTGGTTCTCACTGAATTTTGTAAAACTAAGTAAGCATGGTATGATAAATATTAGTGCAAGAAAAGCATAGTAAATAATTTTCTTTGTAGAATTATTGTTTACGAAATAATCAATGTATAATCAAGCTTTCTTTTAACAGGTTGTAGTCCGCTTGAATATACGGTTCCTATGTAATGTGTTATAAAATTTATGATTATTCTTTTCGCACAAGGTCACTATAAATAAAAACTACGGGTGATATAAATAGCTACTTGCATATAACCAAGTCCGTAATGTTTTAGTTTGAACCTGTTTCTAAATAAAACTTTATCGCGATTAACATCAAATTTATTGCACAGTAAGCCTTGGGTATAGAAAATCGTGTAGTGGAAAGTGTCAGATTTTTCCGGATTTTTTAAATTAAAAACAAATAATCTGTTTTACTCTAAAGTTTTTCTTAAGTAACAATTATATAAGTGCAACAGTTTATTGGTTTGTATCTTATTTAAATCAATACTACCAGATTATGATGCAAGGGTAAAAGTAGGGTTTTATTTTGCGAGCAGGAATGTTTTCGAAACGAAGGCCGTAGGACGAGTGTGGCATATTCTATTTTATGGACAGCTCTCCAATTTTTAAAATATCAATAATATTATAGTAATTCTTGAAGCTAACCGATACGACGTATAGAATGCGTTCTTTAAACAAGCGAAATTACGTTAACAAACCTAATGTGTTACACTCACATGACTTTCTGTACTCTTGTACAAACTATTTTTAACTCTTACTCTCCATCTATTTCATATTAATCGAGATAAACATTTGCAGAAACGATCTTTTGACATGCAAAGAGAGTTACATTTTACACATAGCGACCGTTCTAAAAATATTTGTCTATCGCTTAAGGCCTACTATGTTCACCTTGTTTTCTATTTGCAAGGGCAATATAGAAATACAGTAGCCTTTAAGCATAGACATATCTCTTTAATAGCTGGTTGCTAGGTGCAGCACCATTCTCTTTGCCACAGATTAATACTCTTTGCATATCCAAGACAAAAAATCTGATGTGTTACACTCACATGACTTTCTCTACTCTTGTACAAACTATTTTTACAAACGCTTATTAACGCAAGCTACATTTTTTGTGTACTAAAATTTTGTCTATCTCTTATGGTTTACCAGTTATGCAAAAGTCGTGCACAATGAAGAATACTTTTTGGGGACATTCCCAGAAAATTCGAGATATACATTTTGTTTATCATAAAAATATCTTAAACATATGATATTTTAATCAAAATCGTTAGAGCCGTTTCTGAGAAAATTAAAATTTTCGAAAAATGTTCCATGTAAAGGGTAATCTGGGGTGGGGGGATTTTCTTGAAGACCTTCGTGTCGCATTCTTGGAAGATACTGAACCTAAATACCAAGTTTGGTGTTTATTCGACTGTTCGTTTCTAAATTAAGCTGTTCACAGCCACACAGACACACAGCCACACACGGACATGTTTCCAAAAATGTTTTTTTTGGATTCAGGGGGTCTCAAATCATATATTTCCGTGGAAATCTCGGTATCGAATTTTTGGGTGGAATACATACTTCCCCTAATTACTATACGTAGTAGAGAAAGTAAAAAATGAATAACGAAGTTCCCATTTGAGAAAATAAGTATTGAAAAATTTAAGGGAATAACAAGCAATATCTCAAAAATGGTTCACTCAACAAAATATGTATAAGACTTAAATTGTGTATTTTAACGTGATCTACATTTTGTGTGCAGTAACATTTTATCTATCTCTTATGGGTTACCAGTTATGCATAAGTCGTTCACAATGAAGAATACTTTTGGAGACATTCCCAGAAAATTCAAGTTACACATTTTATTTGTCATGCAAATATCTTAAACATGATATTTTAATCAAAGTCGTTAGAGCCATTTTGAGAAAATTAAAATTTTCGAAAAATGTTGCATGTAAAGGGTAATCTGGGGTGTGGGGCTTTTCTGGAAAACCTTCGTGTCGCATCTCTGGAAGATGCTGAACCTAAATACCAATTTTGGTGTTTTTTCGACTGTTCGTTTCTGAGTTATGCTGTTCACAGACAGACAGACACACACACACACACACACACACACACACACACACACACACACACACACACACACCCGGACATGTTTCAAAAAAAGTTTTTTTTTTGAGGGGGTCTCAAAACATGTATTTCCGGTGAAAACGCGGCATCGAATTTTTGGGTGGAATACAATACTTCCCCTACTTACTATACATAGTAGAGAAAGTAAAAAGCGAGATGCCAGATTTTTGTTGGTTCGCTAGCAGTCATTTCCAGTACCTTACATCAAGCAATGAAGCAATTAACTGCTGTATCATATTGGTTTGTGGATTTTTTGGGGTATTCTTTCTGCTGCTTGTGCAATTTCACTTTCATTTTAGTTTCTTCTGAATTCATAATTTCCGCCATTTAATATTTATGTAGGTTAGATTAAAGAGTAATGTTTTAGATCAAAGAAAGCTGCCAATATAACGTATAGACTAACTCTACAACGAATTGTAATAAATTGAAGTATGACGATTTGTATTGTGAAGAGATAATGCGAGCGCCACGAGGAGTTAATCAAGTAAAATCACGCAATAAAAAGTAAAACCTAATCAAACCAAGTTGAGTTATTACATATGCAAATACAAAGGACAATTGCCATTATATTGGACTTGAAACCAAGCTGGTCACACTGAAGATTATCGCACTAGTGTTATAATTTAAAACTTTTAGCATGTTTGCTCTGTGTTAGAAGTTCTACCTTTAGGCCATGCTGTCTAAAAATATATTTTATATCATCTTCCATAAAGTATCAGAGTTCACCTGTATTTTCATAGTTTAGGGAAGCACATACACCACGTGATCAAAGGTATCCGACACCTGGCTGAAAATGACGTACAAGTTCGTGGCGCCCTCCATCAGTAATGCTGGAAGTCAATATGGTGTGAGGCAGTATTTGTAACACTTAAATGATTTCAGTTTAATTATATAATATATAAATTCAATAACAGCCCGCCTTAAACCAATATTTGTATGTAACAATATATAAAATATGTATAACAGTCGTTGGATATGCTTATATTATTGTAAATATGTTCAATAATGTTATGTGAATATATTACGTAATTTAATAATGTAGGAGCTGTGAGAATAATAAGTTAAACGTTGCTAACAATGGGGTAACAATGAGGTAACCTTGAGGCAATAATGAGTAAGAATGTTTAATGATGCTACTAGTCATTATTGGAGTAAAAATAACCAATCAGAGACTTGAAATACAGAAATTTACAAGTTTAGGCGCTTGAAATCAGTTCAGTTGCCTGCAGACAGAGTTACTAACCAGACGCGAGATGTGTCCTCAAGAAATTAAATACGTATTGTGTGAGACGAAAATAGTATACGTGTTAAGTATGAAATAAAAGAATCTCACAGCTCTCGATATCAGTGAAGTGCTATTTAATTTATGTCAAGGATTAATACAAAGAAGTGAATTAAAAATTAAAATCTGTGTAAGTCTACATTCTTGTCACATCACGCCCTGCCAAGACATCCATGTCCCTAACAATAATACTGACGCAGCCGAGGCAAACATAAATATATAATATCTAAAGAAACAGTCAAATTACAAAGCTATTATTTCTCAACTTGAGGCAAAAACCACCTGAAAGTACATTTTGGGGCGAAGGCTACCGGAAACTGTTTACAATACGTGCGGTTGCAACTACTACAATTTCGGCTCCCCAACATAAGAAATATAACACAACTCCTTCAATACAAACTACTTCAAATTGACGCCTAAAGCGTGGTGCAAATAACGTAATAATACATCATCTTCAAACTGACTTTCCATATGTGGAGCGTAACAAGCCAACTTCTTCAGGTGTTGGCCCATCCTTAGCCTTGATGACAGCGTTCACTCTCGCAGGCATACAATGTTAAACTCTCTATATAGGTGTGTTACACATTGTTATACAATATTTTCGCTTTCATTGTAATCATGTTCTGTATTCTAAAGTAGTCTTGATATAGCTTTATAGTAGTAAATGATCTAGTCTAATAGATATGGCTTTAAAGTTAAAACGACAATAAAGAATACATAATTTTAAAAAAATGTTACGATCTGATACGAATTGTTTTATGTAGAGTAAGAAGCGACATGCTTAGTGGGAAAAGTTTTTGTTTGCCCACCAGCGAATGAAGTGTTCTCTTTTCACACGGTTTTGTTTACAACTAGTGAAACCATCTTAGTTAGCTTTTATTCACTGGCCTATCGTGAAGTACTTCCCCTTGTTGTTTTAGTATCGGGAATGAATACATGATTTACTGTTTGTTCATCGGTGTTACACACACACTCGCCACTTTATAATTTGAAAGTGAGGGGGATAAGCGCTATTAAAAAATCTGATGTGTTACGCTCACATGACTTTCTCTACTCTTGTGAACTATGTTTACAAACGCTTATTCTCCATGTACTTCATGTTAATTGAGATAAACATTTGCGGAAACTATCTTATTACTACATTTCTTGTAGGCGCAAGGGGAATGTGGTAGGCTTTAAGAGATAGTCAAATTTTTTAGGAACTGATTTCTATGTGGAGCATTCCATTCCCTTTGCATGTCCAGGACATAAAAAACGAGTAATGAATTCCCATTTGAGAAAAGTTATTGGAAAATTCAAACAAATAACAAGGACATTTTTTGTACAGAAACATTTCGTCTATTTTTGGATTCAGGGGGCTTCAACGTGTATTTCCGGTGAAATCTCCGTATCAAAACTTTGGGTGGAATGCAATACTTCGCTTACTTACTCTAGTAGTAGAGAAAGTAAAAAAATGGGGCTTTCTGAAAAATAATGCGTTGATTCTTGAAATAAGAACAATTTTCTTAAATGTTTAATTTCAGATCAAGTTCTATTTGTTTACCTGGTAAAATTACAGTTATTAAATTTATATTTAACCATTTTAGGTAATCAAACTACTGTGCCAAGTTTAATTTATTTATCTGTAAATTTCTCTGATTTTAATATTTGTAGAATAAGCAACGATATCTGTTTCATATTTTTTGCAATATCTGCAATATATTGCAGATTATATTACAACATTTGTTTTCTATAGTACTTGTAAATACAGGGTTATTAAACTTCAGTTGTATAAATTTAAATAAATTAAAACTAAATTTCTCTCCGATATATTTGAACAAGCAAAACCATGAAGTTTGGATCAGCACCTCTTCAGATCTGTTGTCCATGTGCCCACAAGGTGTGTTGTCTACAACATTGTTTTCAGATCTACATTAAACTGCACTTATTTGAAGCTATCTGGGGATTATTTTCATCTCCACAATATATAAGCCCTAGTGCTGGATAATAAAGAGAGAAAATGTGTTACAGGGCTCTTTTCTACAGAAGACAGAACCTCTGGTAAAAGGCACAATGCTTTCAGGAAAGCCTGTATTTGCATACTAGGTAAGGCTGATTTATTTCTACGGAGTATATGGTTTGCTACATTAATTACGAAGCTGCAAATATACAGAAGTCATTAAATTTGTTTGTCAGAATGAAACTTTTTTGGTTAACTAGATTTAATTAATTTTAATTGGGGTATTAAAACAGTTTAGCGACTTTGATATGAGAAACCTTTCTAATTGAAATCAGGAATAGGTATATTTGTTTAAATAAATACATATATAAAGAATTTTCTTTTAAAATATGTTTATTACACAAGGTTATATAAATAGAAGCGTATACAATTCGTGTACAAATAAAACAGGATAACAGAACAGCAGTGGAGAGTAGAAGAATATTGAAACAAGACTATCTAAATAACATTCATTTAAAAAAATATCTGGAATACCATTCAATACTAGTACATCGCTTTTCTATCAATATAGTTATCCAAAAAAATCATTTTCGCACATGTTGCTAATACAATATCAGTTCAGTGTATTAGCATACAACTAATATCGAGTGCTATTCCAGAATTCCTATCACGCACTTAAAATATCATGTATCACCTTAAGGAGTGGGATTTAAAACTTTTTTTTCCGGCAGATACAAAAGTCAGTACTGCTTGAGAACTGATTCCGGTATCCGCCATTTTTTTCATATTTGCTGTTGTGTATTAAAACGGGAAACCGGTCATGGTTTATATACAAAAGAATAAGCGTCGGTAAGTATGTAGGAGCAGACTATGTTTACCCTGATTTGTATCTCAGATCATTTTTGACACCATTTTTTACAGTGCAATACATAAACAATACCTCGATTTTTTGTGTAAAAAGGGTTCGTTGCTGCCCCTTACGCAGTTGCGGCTTCTGGGCCTTTCACATTGGCGTCATAGAGCGTAGAGTAGGTGTTTACTTTCTGAAGAACCTGTGGAGAAAAAATAAGTATGTATCAGGAATAGCAAGATAAATGTAGCAACACCTTTGTAACTGTATGGCTAGGTTTAACTTTGAGGTGGTTAAAGTGGCAGATATATTGTAGTAACATTGTAATTGTGTATTTTTGGCTATGTTTTGGGAAACAATATCAAAAATGAAACCTTGTATCTATTTCTACAAAAACTACAATGACTCGGTAAATTTTATACAAAGTCTTGTAGACTAGTTTTATGCTGCCAGAAATTATGCAGAAATCCGTGGTGAAAGTGAAGAATTGTAATTTAAGAATCCAAAATGTAAAATCCGGATGACTATGTGTCGACAGCTGTTGTTGCCTTGATCAAAACATATCGAACTAGAGTACCAATAACAGCAGTTTAGCTTTATTTGTGGATGAGAAAGCTATACCTGAAATGCAACTGAAATGCATTCTCTGACAATCACTATGCAAATCCTAAAACTTGCCGCGCCCAAAATTACTAGAGTCAGCGGAGGATGCACCCAGGAATCAAAAGGTGTGCCTCTACTAACCAGCTAAGGCGCGTCAGATATAACACGTGTTATTATTTATATAATGTCTGGTTTCGGAAAGCAGTTTCGTTTGACGAAACCCCCCGCTCGTTTTTTGCCAATAAGAGAAGCTTTCGATATCCTAAGATGTCAGAACCTTCCTCTGAAGTGGGTCTTCAGTCTCTGGAACATTCGCTTTAACGCCAATAATAAAGTTCTTCGATTGAGACATTTTAAAGGTCATAACTGTTTTTATCACTTTCACTACGTTCAATTGGCTCCTTGACTCATCGTCTTCCCTTTCAGGAACTGTGTAGGCTTCATTATGGTGATATATTAGCTTGCTTCGCACAGAAACCACATCTCGTAAAGCTGTCGCGGTCGTCCGTATTTGGCTGCAGGCATTTTAAAATTAAAATGTTGAACTTTCTAAGACTCACTATTAATTTTATTGCCGTTTTACTAGGTGGACAGAGATTTTGAAGCTCGTTTTATAATATTCTTAACATCTTAATACCATACGTTAGTAATGTCCTTTATCAGCGTTAGGGACAGCTCCAGAAATGAAACTGAAATTGTCGCGGTGTATATTTCCATGATATTGAAGCAACATAAAGCAAGTAACGTGCAAGCTACCTTCATATATCGAAATAGTGTAGCGATGGCGTATTGAATTATTTTTATTTTAATTTCCTATGAGGTATTCTAGCTTTAAAACTGCATATGTATATGCTTCAATATTGCAAACTTAAGGCTCCCAGTAGTGCCTTTGTCAGGTGAAATGGCAATATAATACGTGATTTAAACTTATTGTTTTCCTATTATATTATTCCTTAATAGAAGCTTTCAATTGGAAGGCTATGTAGTTTCAGTCGTAGTATAAATTTCAGAGTAATAAAAAAGCTACATCACAAGTGTTTCTACAGGTTAAAATCTAATTTTTTAAGGAAATGTAGCTCCATACACCCGTTTTAAATTTACCTTTGCCAAAGATAGACAGAAGAAGAACAGGTTCGGATTTTAACTTCAACGTTTAATTACAATCGAAGGATATTATTATAAAATATTAATGTGTATGGAAGATTGAAATATGCACACCCAAATCTGAGCCAATAGGATAACAAAATAGAGTCAACCTCTAGAACATTCGCGTTTCTTAGCAAGATTCAGGTAGTTTTAACGTTATTTCATATCGGTTCGATTATATATGATCAAATTTATTAATATAGCCATCATGAAGGATACTAGAAAAGGAGTAGCAATTATAAGAATCTAGTTAAAGACCGCCGTGTTATTTATAACTTGGAATCGTTTAACTTTAACAAATGTCTAGCCAAAGGCTGTGCCCAGTGTAACTGAAGCTAACTTCGAAAATCTCTTCATTTTCACAAATACAACAAAAAAGTAAATCGGAGATCTTACCTTCCGGGGGCGGGACGGGGTGAAGGTCCAGCTCCCTGAAGCTGCAGAGACTTGAGGATGGCTTCAGGAATTGGGGGAGGTGTAGGGATGTGGGCTCCAGAGGCGACGAATCCATTCTCATCAGCAGTGTAGGTGATGGTGTAGAGGACACCGTCGGGGCCGGTGTAGGAGAATGATCCCTGAGCAACTTCAGCCTCGAGATCCTTCTGTCCGGGGTTCTTCAGGTATCCCTGCTCCTGGGCTACGATACCATTGCCGGTCTCGTAACTGCAACATAATTTTGGCTTTGGTATTACTGTTGATTAAAATGAACCTGTTATAATATGGCGTTAGAGTCAAACTTACTTGTAACGGTAGGAGCCATCAGGGTTGATCTCATTGTTGTAGGCGACAATGGGAACGTTCTGGAGGCTGGAGCCAGTGGGACCACCTCCAAAGAAGGGCCTCTGGGCAGCGACGCAGCTGAGGGCGGCAACCAAGACAATACAGATCTGTAACGTAAAAAGAAACCTGGGTGAGCGCATGTGAAATCAAATTATTTCCATCATAATTACCAAACTTTTAACATAAACGTACAAAACGTATAAAGAAATTCAAAACCTTCCTCATTTTAAGTATTCATTGATGTAATGGCATTATTTGTACGGAATATTGCAATGGCCTTATACACAGATAGATGGGAATACATAATTTTGAGCCAGAAAGGTGATACGGATGCTCAAATATAAAGTATTTCTATATTTTACAGAAAAGGGTATGTTTTGTAGTATTTTAAATTGTACGATGCAGATTTTATTATAACAGACAAGAGTGGCAAATATGCCTTCGTTTGTTCAACATACGTTTGTAAAACATACAATACGCATAGTAGTACTACTATCAGCGGTTAAAATACTATGGAAATCAGGCCGGTTGCCGGACAGAGAGGTAGCAGTAGAACAAGTCCAATTCTATCGCAAGTTTTTTTCGTAATCTCTGACCTAATGTTCTCCATGGTTTTTGTCTGCAAAGTGGGCCTTAAAATTTTTACATTCCGCTACTGGAGAGTTCTGGAAGAGGTACACTCAGCCTCGTGCAGTACTGAAGTATATACCACTTTTCAGTACTTCCCCTTACCATTGTTTAGACAGGGCAGAAGATGTAGTAGCCTGTGATAGGCTTAACCTTTCCTGGGCTTTTGCGCCATGGATTTAGTACTAGGGTAGAGACAAACATTTCTAAACTGAAATGCTTAATGAGTTGATTCCTTCCTAGATAATGCACGATTTGTGTAGTTTTGTTTTTGTTATTCTAAAGGAAAGTGTACTTTGCTTATTTCTGACCGAGATTAACAACTATACCCTTGACCGTGTTTTTTTTTCAATACGTGCTCCAAAGTAAATTGGTAATTTTACACCTTGCAGTTCCAAAGGTGTATGCTCATAATTAACGTAAAATTGGTAAGCTAGGTTCAAATCGAGAATGTTAGAAAAATAGATATTCTCTTTAAGTTCATTGCTAAGGTATTTCTTGGGCGTTTCTCTGCAGATTAAACTGAATGAACAAATGCAACCGCGTGAGTTTGAAAGTTGTTGTTGATCTCTGAATACTTGGAAAGAAATTGAAATCGTGGAAATATACCACCAAGTAATAATCAGCCTTGTCATGATTTCTGGATTATTACTTGTAATGTTGATCACAGGAGTGAGGCTGTATCTGAATATCAACTAGAGAGGCAGCAAGAGCCAAAGTTTTTATTGGATGCTGAAGAAAAAGGCCAGGGTAATGTTTTACCATCACCTAAGGCTTATCACTAGAAGCAAAAGAATAAACCGGTTATCAGTATCGAAGGTTAACAATTATATCAGATGATAATGTTGCATACATCCTAAGTATTTCTGACCTCTTCTACGATCTAGGTAGAGTAAATTACATATGCAATTTCTAAGCAAGATCACTTTTGCACGCTTTGTCATCAGCAGACAATGTGAGTAGTAGGAGGATAGCTTGTGGTTTTGCTATGCAGTAACTCTCTCTCCTTGCGGAAATGCGGCGTGAAGTGCAGTGCAGTCTTCTGGTGCTGTCTTACCAAATAAAGCTACTCCCACGGAAACCTATTTAAATGTAAATGAAACGATTATTTCTTTGAATCTGCTTACTATCCTCATGAAAGATTGTTAGCTATGATTGTACTGCACTTTTGATACAAACAATGGAAAACATAACCTCAAAATGTTATTGAAAACATTCTGCTTTGCAAAGACGTCACTTTATGAGAGTAGTGTAGCCATTGTCTTTTGTGAAGTTCCATATAAACCCTCAAACCCTATGCCAACACTCTGTGAAGTAATAGTAGTATTCAGCTATCCCTGTTTTGTGGTTTTAACATCCCTGTTCAGCCGAAGGCTTGTTCATTGATGAACTGCTTGAATGAAATAAGAATACATAAGCTCTTCGAGTTTTTGAGTTATTATATACAGTCTTCAGTGGAAAATTAAAAAAGAAACTGTTTGTTTTACTTCCAATCAAAAACTGAGCACCAGAATCCAAACGGCATGTAGACATGTTATCGCTTTTCTTTAGTAATGAACAAGCTGTTGAAGATACAGGTGTTGATATTTTTCAGAAACACTAACAATAAACTGGACCATTATTTGCCATTCAAGAGATTCCTGTTTCAATTTTTTTTATCGCTGAAGCTTAATGGGATTGTATGAACATCAGATTGAATATTTTAAAACCAGGATTTTTTGGATAAAATAACTAGAAGCACAATACATGGTACAAGAAGACTATACAAATAGACCTCTGTTATCTTTATACACTATCTGATCCTACAGTAAAACGAGTGTGACTTAGCTAAACTAGCATAAACTAACCCAAGATAAAAACATATTATTCCTAATGTACAGATCCTACTTGGGGAATGCAATTTCAAACATCAAAAACAAGGAACAATCAAATCTCGGGCATTAAACATAAATATCTTGTATACTGTGAAAACTAAACATTTAGCAACAAGGTTAATGATTTCCTCGAATGCACAGCTGCGTTGCTTATGCCTCAAAAGAAATGGAAGAAACGACTCTTATCAGTCTATATCATATATGGAGATACAAGATTCCGTAAAATTAAAATATACCAAAATGCTAGGCGTTTAATGTACGTTAGTGTTTGGCGCCGAGAAACTGAGGACTGGTCTGGAGTCCAAGTTCTAGAACAGGACCCGGGATCGTAATATGTTTGTGCTGCGTGAATGAATCACAAGATTTCCGAGGTCAGGAAGAGAATGTAAGTGTGAACCATGAAATGAGGCATCTGCCTAAGGTACTTGTTCCACCCGAGATACGTTTCGCCATTCTTGGGCAGACGTGAGCCATGTCAAGGCCACCATCTTGCCCATCACTTCGTGCCCGGAACTGCCCGTCTCGAGCGACCCACCCACCACATCGTGAGCATCCTAATCATATTTTATTGTCCCCTTAAATGTAAAGGTTATCCAGCTAAACGGTCGAATTCTTCACCGGAATCCACTGAAGATCATGTGCCTTTCACGAATCCCCAGCGAAATTCTAAGGTCACATTCTTGCAGTGTGTTTCACTGGCAGGAAGAAATGCGGGAACACGAAAACTGAGGCACTAACGATTTCAAAACGTTTGAATTTGGTCAACTTACATGCGTTTATGAAGCAAAATTTATATCGATGACCAGTGACATATATTAGGATCTGAACTATTAAAAAGGCACAAAACCATAAAGAAAAGTAATAACATTTTACAATAATAAACATCAAGCCTAACAATCAGGTTTGTATCCGGCTTTTTAATTTTGAAAGCAGATCCAAAGCTACCAGAGATGACAGTTTGGCATATGACATCACAAGGTAATCATCTTTTTGCAAGAATTGTGCCCCACAACAGAAATCCATTTCCAGAACTTCAATTGCAAACTTGTATAGACCTGTTCTTCCTACTCGATTCCCATCATCCAACATGGTTATCCATTATATTAATCATGGTTTCATCTTTGCGCTTTTTCTTTCTAACGCTGCAAAGAAAACATCTGAGGAAATAAAAGGAACTGCTTGATGCTTTCCATCGTTATGTTATTTGTCTGCACCTCCTCATTTCGCTTCATAAAGGTTAGAAACATTTGCCATGCACTGACCTTTTGCCCTTTCGTCATCTCTTGCACCTAAATATTATACAATCACCGTAAAAGGCAACCTGCCAGGTCCTGTGCGTGATGGTAACGGAGAAGCCGGTAACGCAAAAACATGACCTCGAGAGAAAAAGTGCATCAAGCCAGATCTCTACTGAAAAACAACTACTGGAAAAACAAAAGTTTGAGCACTGAAGTTTGATTCGCTTTAATGAATAAAGAAGCTTTCGGTGGAAATAAAGGAGCATAGAAAATGGTTTTATAAGAAAGCTTAACTATTTATGATTGATGATCGATATTTTAATTATGAAAAATGAATAATTTGTAATAAGGACAGAAATGTTAAAATATAGCTTTTTAAATGAATCCTGAAAATGAACTGATATTTTGCAGTGGTTTATCTTAAACTTGCTTTAATTCAAGTTAGCTGTTAAAGATACACAGATTATTTAGGACATTAGAAACATAAGCTGTGCCAAATTTTACTTATAGTACCTACCAAAGATGGATGACATAAGATTGAAGAGCTGCCGGAATTAAAATAATAAAAATGCCCTAATGAACTTTGGTTTCATCTACCATAATCCAGACAGAACCTTGCAATTCTTCATGAAAGGAATTTACATAAGTTCTATACCAGGCTTGAACTACAGGTTTTCAGCAGAACTTATCTGCAAAGACAGAATTCTTTATGGTCTTAGACTCCACGAAATTAGTGTAACTTTGGGAAAACCAAAATATTTTAGAATTATTACTTTCTGTTACATAATTAAAACACACGGTTTCAATTATTTAACTAGCATATTATAGTAAACAAATTTTATAACAACAAAATAGAACTAAGACGGTTGTTAGAAGAACATTTAGCTTAGAGGAACTAAACATTGTTAAGGCTTTACTCATTTGTTTGGAAACTGAATCTATAGCTTTAGAGGCGTATTGCTTCTTATTAAAGTTATTTAAACATTAACAATAAAGTTCAAAGCAATTTGCCACAGCTTCAAATTCTTTCACCATAGTAAATACTAAAAGCACTGAAGAATAGTGTAGATTTGTAAAATTATATTTTAAAAAAGGTCTTGTAACACTTTGTGTAGGACTGTTTGGGTAATAGCTTAACGTTGGTCTGTGACACTAACTCGGAGATCCAGATTCGATTGCTGAACTGGAAAGGTTTATCAAGTCTGTGAAAGAGTTGGCGAATGGGATCAAATTACAACTGCTGGACTGTATATCGATATAAATTTGATAAGAGTCATGGATGACATTTTATACAATATAAAGAAGTTCGATTTAAATAATTCAGTTCAAAATTTAATATTGAGTGATTTTGTAATGTGACAAATATTTTAAAGCTGTGTAGAGATTTAATGTATATTTTCTGACTTCACATATGATTGTATATATTACACATGCATGAGAATTTCTGCTATGTTACAGAATTTTAGAAAAATTCAGTAAAAATTGAGCTCTTTTAGGTTTGGAGTATAATACATATACATTTTAAAAATATAAGTCTCCAATATGAAGATGCATCTAAACTTAATGATTTGCTGATTTCCCAAATTCTATACCCATTTCATTCTTGTTTTAAAATAATTCATAAATTAAAAACTGCTTGAAGCTCTCAAGTAAAGACAAAGTGAAGAATAGTGAAAGATGCATTTAAAACATAGTGTTTTAAACAACTGTGATACTAAATTGCTGCATATTATGTATAAATCCTTCACTAAAAATTTACAAAGATATTAAGAGTTCTGAAATGAATGTTTTGAGACTGGAATCAGTATTCTAAAAAAAACCTTATGTAGAACTGATCCGCGGGGATTTGAACCAGGGACCAGATGTGCTAATAGCAATATTATTGACAGGACTAATTCGAGAATTTATTCCTAGAGAAGCAAAGAGGCATTTTAGCCTACAAATGTATGGCTGTATAGCCTAATTAGATGCTGGAATATCAAACAGGAAAAATAGTGATCCTGGATGTATGAAGAGTTCTGGAGAGTGCTGAGAGCATACCAACTTACCAGCTTCATGGTGATATTGACGGTGTGATGTACCCAGAGGTTCTTGTGATGATCACTTGGATGTGTTGTGACTTACGGTTGCATCGCATTGTATTTATATAGTGGTGGAAAGTGTTGCAACACCAGCAGAAGATGATCCCTCCCTCCTCTGCCGCTTCTCCTCGAGCTCCTCCTCCCTGTGGAATGTGTGCAGACTACGACACGTCCCGTTCCATCCCCGCGGGGTCAAGGGGATGAGACGATAAAGGGGAGACGCTCGACCTTGTCACAATGCCTTACTTTTCAATCTCCTACACATTCCGATGCGGTACTTTGATTCCTCTTGTAGCAGGACTTGGCGCGCTTGCCTTCCCAAGATCATCTTCAAGCGCCGCTTCCGCATGATGGGAAAACTGCACGCTGTTGAGGTTTCGTAAAGGTCTTTCTGTATCTCTGAGAGTTTTGGTAACCTAAAGTATATCCAGTCAGTGCGTAGTGAACACTTCTATCTCGAAACCAACGTAAAATGTGTGCTAATCTTTACGTGAAGAGCATTCATCTATATTAGATGAAGCTTATCTGTCATTTTGTGCTGATGTATCTAAGTGTAGAGTTACAAACTTATTAAAAATCTGAACGTTATGAAAAATAGATATTCAAATAATAAACTTTTCTTTTTCTGTGGATTAAAACTGAATTTACAGAAATGTTAAGGGTGGAGTGAAGTGCGAAAAAGTGATTCTCTCAAATAATGAAGCTACAACTAACGTTTTGGGCAGAAAATACCCACAATTAAAGGACTATGTACACAACGCTAAATGCGATTCTGATAAGATTATTAAATTAAAGCCTCCCATAAAAATGTCAGTTTTACATTCTTTACTACGTATAGTAAGTTTGATACCGAGATTTCACCAGAAATACATGTTTTGAGGCACCCTTAATAAAAAAAAGCATTTTTAGAAAAAGATCCATGTGTGTGTCTTTGAACAGCATAACTCAAAAACCAAAAGTCGGATAAATACCAAACTTGGTATTTAGTTTCAGTTTCTTTTCAATAAAATCCTCCCCATCCTAGACCACCCTTTATATAGAACATTTTTCGAAAATTTTGATTTTCTCCAAAATTTCTTTAACGATTTTGCTTAAAGTATTATATGTTTAAGATATTTTCATGACAAATGAAATGTATATCTTGAATTTTCTGGGAATGTCCCCAAAAGTCCTCTCCGTTGTGAATAGCTTTTGCATAACTGGTTAACTGTAAGATATAGATAAAAAAATGTAGATCACGTCAAAACGCACAATTTATTATGTACTTTATTTTTCGATTGAACCATTTCCGAGATATTCCTTGTTATTTGCTTGAATTTTCTAACACATACTTTTTCTCCTTATTCGTTTATGTCCTGGACATGCAAAGGGAATGGAATGCGCCACATAGCAACCAGCTCTTAAAGCCTACCATATTCCCCTTGCACCTACAAGAAAATTAGCAACAAGATGGTTTATTACTTCACATTTTTTAATGACAATACCTCTTTAATAAATTGAGTGATGGAAGTGTTCATAGTGTATATGTGTAGATATTACTACTTTAAAAAGTATGTCACATTCACATGGCTTTCTCCACCCATTCGTTTATTTTGTAAAACTTCTACGAACTATGCTTGCAAAAGCTTATTTTTCTTTTTACTTGAAATAAACGTTTCATTGCGCGAAACGTTATACGTACAAAGGCAATTACCATTGTCAAATGTTTGAAAACTGGACTTATACATTGGCCTTAAAATTCCATTCTCTTTCCATTACTTCGCGAGATAGAGCTGAAGGTTGCAGAACTTAAAAGAATAAACGAAAGTATTGATAATTTTAAGTTGATAACGACAGATATTTGGTAATGGCCGATGCCATAAAAAGATATTTGAAATAATGTGTATTTTAAGTAGATGTACATTTTTTGTATATTAAGCTTTTGCCTTAAGGTTTACGATTTATGCAGAATCGTGCAAAAGTCCTTCCTTCCTTCCAAAAGAGGACTTCTTAAGCTATTCTTTGAAAGTCAAAGATATATACATTCTATTTGTCATGTCATATCCTTAATTTGAGGTATTTAAATCAAAATCGATAGATACGTTTTTGGTAATTGTTAAAAATTGAATAAAAATCATGTAAAGAATAGTTTGGGTTGGAGGATGTTCTTGGAAATCTTTCTGTAGCATTTTAGGGAGATACTGCACTTAAATGTGAAATTTGGTGTTTCATGGAACATTTCGCTTTTGGATTGTGCTCCTCACAAACACACACACACACAGAGACCTTTCACTAAAAATGCATTTTTTTATTTCAGAGGTCTCAAAGCAAGTATTTGCGCTGAAATTCCGATATAGAATGTTTAGTTTAAATCAGTACTTCTCTACCTACTAAATAAGTGGTGGAAAAAGTAAAAATAGTTCACATTTATGTAAATTGGATTTTACAAAATAACCAAGAGGTCTGAATTCCAGTCTGACGTTTTGAATAACACTATGGAATGTTTATCTCTGTCTATAGTTTTATACAATAAGAATTCTAAATACGAGAAAATAGTAAGGAATATATAAGTGAAACATTTTCAGGGTTATTTAACCGGCGCAACACTTTAAAAACATGAGTTGCAAAAGGAACACTGGAAAGGAACACTGCTGTGCATTGTGCTCGTCTTGCATAAAAACCAAAACCCTGGTAATTAAGACCAAAATGGCGAAAACAGCTTTCACTCCTACCTTAAGATTTTAGTCTCCTAAAAACGATGTCAAAAGTTGTATGCGCCGTTATCTCTAGAAAACGACATAATGTTTTATTCAAAATTAAATATGTGGACAATAATTAAGTTTCCTGGTTTTCACTTTCTCTATGCCTTACTTGCGTTAAATATAAAAAAGTATTGCATTCCAAAAAAGCATTTTATATCGCGTTTTCACCTAAAATGGACGTTTTGAGATTACTTAACCCCCCTAAAAGTATAAGGAGCTGTACATGTTAGGTATGTGTGTAAAAGAAATAGAGGGAGAGAGGGAGAGAACTTTATGTGCAAAAAATCTGATAAACAACAAACTTAATTATTAAATTCAACATCCTTCAAAGATGCAAGAGGAATACTTTCATAACACTTCCCTAATTCCAAATAACTCTTTATATGAAAAGGTGTAATTTTTTACTAGGTAAAGGTAGCCCGAAAATACTGAATGAAATATCAAATGTAAATATACTGAAATGCAAATAGAGTAATGTCTAGAATTTTCTATATACCTATATAAATAGCTTGCGAAGTCCTATTCTATTTTATTATGTTGTATAGAAACGGAAAAATTCCAAAAGTAGACAAGAATTTGCTAAAGAAAGTTATGAATGGATTTAAAAGACGCAAATTACCCACTTCCTAAATATTTTTATGTTTAATGTTTTCTGGAAATTAAGTGCAGTATGGTCGGAGTTATGAACGTTTGAAAATTAATGATTTCCTTTTTTCCCTTTGTGTTAATGAGAAACAAAGGCTAACGTATTGTACAAAATCTGATTATTGTTTCCGCAATTTGCATTTCAGTTTTGCCCATTTAGAAATTATTTTAAGGCAACACTTTTATCTTTATTAACGTAAAGTTGAGCGTATAATAGGTACGGAAAAGTTCGAATGAGTGTTATATATCTATTTGCTTCTGATTTTTTTTAGAAACTTTCTTTTTCTCCCAAAATATGTTGTCCTTTGTTTGGAATCTGACGTGCCTGTAGTTCAGTACTTATAACGGTTCAAACATACCGTAAAATGTGGTGACTTTGGCCCAATTTTGAAAACGTTTTTGGTTTAAATTTTCCACTTATGTATAAAATAGATCAGTGTGTACACTTTTATCTTAGTTTACATCATGATATTGTGATACATTTATAAAATACAATGGAGATTTAAAAGTAAAACCTATTTCCAAAACTGGGCAAAAGTCGTCCATTTTACATTAAGGATGTAAGGCTGTTAGAACTTCAATCCTTATTTTCTCAAATTTAGGAATTTTCTGTATTTTGTAACATCCTAAATAAAAATAAAATAGTAACAACAACATAATATATGCCCCAAATTAATAAGAAGGAAACGGAGAAGGACAATCGTTGAAATAAGCTTTAGATCATGAAATTGGCGCTGTTGTTAAAAAAATCTGATGTGTTACTCTCACACGACTTTCTCTACTCTTTTACGAACTATTTTTACAAACGCTATTTCTCCATCTACTTAATGTTAATTGAGATAAACATTTGCAGAAATCTTATTGCTTATTTTCTGGTACGTGGAAAAGAAATATGGAAATACTGTAGGCTTTAAGCGATAGTCAAAATCTTTTAAGAGCTGGTTGCTATGTGGAGCATTCCATTTTCTTTGCATGTCCAGGACAAAAACAAAAAAAACAACAAAAAATGACAATTTCTATTTGAGAAAAGGTGTGTTGAAAAATTGCAGCAAATAACAAAATATCTCGGAAATGGTTCACTCGGCAAAAAAAAAAAATGTATGAGACATAAATTGTGTATTTTAACGAGATAGACATTTTTATGTAGCAAAATTTTGTCGTATCCCTTACGGTTGCAAAAGTCATTGAGAATGAAGATAAGTTTTGGGGACATTCCCAGAAAATTCATTGCATACATTTAATTTCCATAAAAATATCTTAAACATACGATATTTTAATCAAAATCGTTAGAGCATTTTTGAGAAAATAAAGTTTTCGAAAAATGTTCCATGTAAACGGTAGTCTGCGGTGGGGGATTTCCTTGAAAATGTTGGTGTCGCATCTTTGAAATATACTGAATCTAAATACCAAGATTGGTATTTGTGCGACTTTTCGTTTTTGGGTTATGCTGTTCATAGACACACACGTATCTTTTTCTAAAAATGCTTTTTTTATTTAGGGCACCTCAAAATATGTATTTCCGGTGAAATCTTTATTATGAATTTTTGGTTGGAAGCAGTGCTTTCCATACTTACTACATGTAGTAGAGAAAGTAAAAATATTACACTTAAAGTATGAAAAGGAAATAAAATTCATATAAATATAACATATTCTTCAGGAAATAACAAAAATAAGCAAATGCTATTAGATAAAATCTGTATTTAAACGCAGTTAGATTTACTCAGAAGGTATAATGTGGAAATTTCCTTAAAACATATTTTATATACACCATTGCACATGATATTTATATGTGTGTGCTTATCTTCCTGCAGGTTTGATGCGGTGGTTTATATTTTATAAAGATTTTTGGTGAAGTGTTCATAGTACGTAACGTGATCTTTCAGTTTACGTTACATTAATTTAAATACCCCTCAATCTTTGTTTTAATTAGAATCCAGTTTGCGACATTCAAAATGTTCAGCATTTTTCTCAACATATAACGTCATTTGCATAGACCCAACAATTTCTCATTAGGATATCGCCGGAATTAGGTTTTACTTTATTACTATTATCCATGTATGATACGTATTTATCATTGTATATTTCCTATATTTCTGTAAACGGCATTACAAAAAAATCTGATGTGTTGCACTCATATGACTTTCTCTACTCTTGTACAAACTATTTTTACAAACCTACTTCATGTTAATCGATATAAACATTTGCATGAATTACTTTATTGCTAGTTTTCTTGTAGGTGCAAGGGGAATTGCTAGGCTTTAAGCGATAGTCAAATCTTTTAAGAGCTGGTTGCTATGTGGAGCATTCCATTCTCTCTGCTTGTCTAGGACACAAAAAATAACGAATTCCCATTTGAGAAAAAGTGTAGTTATTGGAAAATTCAAACAAATAAGAAACATCTGGAAATGGTCAACCCGAAAAAATGTATGATATAAATTGTGTATCTTAACGAGTTCTATATTTTTGTGTGATAAAATTTTGTATCTCTCTTACGCTTTACCAGTTATGTGAAAGTTATTCAGAATAAATAGGACTTTTGGGGAAATTTCCAGAAAATTCAATATGCACGTTTCATTTGCCGTGAAAATATCTTAAATCTATGATATTTTAATAAAAATCGCTAGAGCCATTTTTTAGAAAATAAACATTTTTTAAAAAAAGGTTGGCTGGGGAATTTTCTGGTAAATGTTCATATAGCATCCTTGCAAGACACTAAATTCAAGTACCAAGTTTGGTATTTATCCAAATTTTCGTTTTTGAGGTATACTGTTCAATGGCAGACACACACATGGACATGTTTCCAAAAATGCCTTTATTTGGATTCAGGCCACCTCAAAACATGTATTTTCGGTGAAATCTCGGCATTGAATTTTTAGGTGGAATATAATACTTTTTTTTCGTCCTCCTTGGTGTAGTTGTTACCATGCTAGCCTCTAGTTCCCCAGGTCGCGAATTCAAACCCGGCGGAGGCTGACGGATTTTTTCGGAAAAAAAAGTAAAGTCGGTGGTCCCGTGTGTAGATTTACGAATAAAACAACCTCAAACTTGATAAAGAGGCCTCTTAGCAAAATTACTCGTCATTCACGCCCAATATAGAATGAGACGCTAAGAACTACAGCAGTTAAATACCGTCCGTAAATAAAACTCAATTTAATTTTTGTAATACTTTTCCTACTTATTATTCGCAGTAGAGAAAGTAAAAACAAAAGCAAAAGCGAAATGTGCTTGTTATATTTAAATCACCCATCTTATGGGAATGAGAAGCAAAGATTTTAAGTTATGTTCCCCTTGATATAACAATACTGATTAAAATATTACGATTTCGAGGCTTTAACATGACAAATAACATTATTATTTTAAATTTTCTAAGTAGTTTTTTCTCTTGCAAAATTTTGTCATTTTGGAAATCATAAATATGAACAAGAACTTACTGCAGGTAAAATGTAGTTCTCTCCATAACATACATTTATAAAATAATATGTTTGGTTCTAATAATACCTAAGCATGTCTTCCTATACCTGCATTCAAATCTCCACAGTGCCGTTTGAGTACCGTGTTTTGAAATGGTACATAGTCATCTGTCTTAAGGTCACGTGTAGCATACATGGACAAGTTTTATAGTAAGTAACGGTAGCTTCAGATTCTGCACATAGGAATAGTAATATCTAATTAACCGGAATAATTTCCTTTCAGGTAATTGTCGTGACTAATTAAAAATAGAAGACTATAAATAACAGGGAATTGAGAAATCATTGTGGCTGCTATATATACGATTATTATTCTTTGTTATTCTGACATTTGTTAATTGGTTACATGAGATAAACTGGTTTACCTTTTCCTTCTTTTCTCCTTTCCAAATGAAGGTTTTTTTAATACATTGTCGCTTATTACAGGGTATAATAGAATAAATATATTTTCTACAAGGTGTAACGCATACACAAAGAGTTTCTTAAATAGTATAATCTTAAATCGTAAATAAAATATGCTGTCATGTATCTAAAAATATTGTTTAAATGGCCCACATTAAATTTTGTTTCATGTATAACAGAAATACTATTATTTTTCGTTATATTTTGAAAATATTTTAAGGGATAATATGTGTGAAAGCAAGCTCAAATTTTCATTTTTAACTTCAAAACGTTTTTGAAATTTTAGTTTCGACATGCTGGTGTTTCATCCTTTTCCTTTTAGTATGACCTCTTTAGGAGGATTTGATAGCATTAATTTTCAAAATGCACATCTCTCCTTACTGCAGTTGTCACTTTTAAATGTATAATATTAGTGGCAAGAAAAGAAAAATGAAATTCAACAAGCCTAATGAATGGTCCTCATTACTAATCCAAACCTTTCCATTCTACTTTCTTTTTCGTTTGCACACACTTTCTTTTGATTAAAAATGTGATTTCAAATAATTTAAATTATTTTTCTTATCTTAGCATTGTTTGGTGATTGTCAATAATTATTATTGCACCCGAAACTTTGCACAATGCGTTCTTATAACATTTTTAGCAACAATTTTCTTTCATTCATTGTCGCAACCGACATATTTTGTCCTCTTTCAATACTCGAATTTTTCTCTCCCTCCTCCTAAAACCACTTCTTTACTTGTCCGCTCATATTACAGTTTCTATTCCAATTGTTTTTCTCACTTCGTTACAACGTTAAAATATCCGCACTACAGCATCACATTGCACACAAAGCGCTTCATTGATGTCTTCCTTTGCGCTTTCTTCAAAGGCTCAGACATGGTGTTTCTTTTTATGTTATGTTAAGGTTTTCATTTGCCATGTCTATTCTTTTGGCTTTAATAGCACATTGGAAGTATCTAAAGCTATTCATTACAATTTATAGAATTTGCTTCTTCCAGTAGACAGATTTTTGCATTTATCTTCATTCCGTACTTCTCACTGTAGTCATTTGCATCCATTAGCGTATTCAATGGAATTTTTTCCTCTTCACCTTATCATCTGCAATTCTTATGCATTTTACTTATTTTTCTTACTAAGGTTCCTCCTTTATTCTTAAAATGATTTTTGACCAACTTTTCCCATTAAATTGGGAAAAAGGTGGTTGATAAAGAAACGAAGATATGACAGAAGTGAGTAAATTTTCGTTCATATAGTATATTTAAAATCTAAATATAATTTTCATTAAGGATAATAAATTTAAAATAAGCCTTCAGAATTTAAGGAAATTTTTAATTACTGAGTTATAAATTTCTGAATTTTACTAAACATTAGTTAATGAAATACGTTCTATCTCCGTATACTTACTTTCTCATTAGTCATTAGCTTGAAGGTAAAACATGTTTGTAATAAAACCGATTTATATTCATAAACCAGGCATTCGCTTGAAGGTAAATATTTTTTAGACAGCAAGACCTAAAAGTAGAACTTCTAACACAGTGCACACGAGCTAAAAGCTTTAGACAAATTTTGGTTTCAAGTCCAATCACATAGCAATTACCCTTTGCATTTGGACATGTTTAATAACTCGACTTCATTTGATCTGGTTTTACTTTTCATTATGTCTTTTTACATGATTAATTTCTCATGGCGCTCCCATAATCTGTTTACATGAAGTAGTATATTTTGTTTCATTGTTATTTGCCCCACGTTTTGGGAGCCAATTTTAAGTTATTTATTAGGTGGAGTTGTATTATATTTCAACTGTTGGGGGGCCAAACTTGAAGTAGTTGCAACCGATGTAT
Organism: Deroplatys truncata; assembly: GCA_030765065.1. Classification (NCBI taxonomy): domain Eukaryota; kingdom Metazoa; phylum Arthropoda; class Insecta; order Mantodea; family Mantidae; genus Deroplatys; species Deroplatys truncata. The sequence goes on from CM060987.1 coordinate 121,285,231, forward strand.
GGCACCCGGTAGCCTTCGTCCCCCCCAAAAAATTTAAAAAATATTAACTTTGTAATTTGACTGTTTCTTTAAATATTATATTTATGTTTGCCTCGGCTGCGTCAGTATTTATATTTTTTAGAGACATGAATGTCTTAACAAGGCGTGGTGTGACTGAAGAATGTAGGCTTACACGGATGATAATTTTTACTTCACTCCATTTATTAATTCTTTAAACGATTAAAATAACACTTCACTGATATAGAGAGCTGTGAGATTCTTTTATTAATTACTTGTACTTTTTAACACGTAAACTATTTTCTTCTCACACTGAATACGTAGGATTAAACTTCTCGAGGACGCGTTTCGCGTCTGATTAGTAACACTGTCTGCTAGCAACGCGTCCAGTTATGAGCGCTGACTACAAGCAACTGAGTTTATTTCTACCGCCTAAATTTGTAAATTTCTGTATTTCTAGTCTCTGATTGGCTATTCCTAATCCAATACATTACTTTTATTTAACTTAAGCTTTTTTCTGATTGTTGATTGGCTATTTTATAAACTGTCTCAAAAAGTACATTATTGTTTCCAAGAATGACTGGTAGCATTATTAAACCTTCTTACTCATTTTTGCCTCAAGGTTACCTCATTGTTAGCAATTTTTTACCTATTTCTCACAGCTCCTACATGATTAAGTGACGTAATACATTCACATAACATTGTTACATATGTATACAATAATATAAACATTTACAATGACTGTAATATACAGTTTTTATATATTGTTACATACACTTATTGTTTTAATGCACGCTGTTATTGAATTTATATTATATAATTTGACTGAAATCATTTAAGTGTTAAAAATACTGCCTCCTACAATACAAATCGTCATACCTCAACTTGTCGCATTTCGTTGTAGAGTTAACTTATACGTTATACTGACAGCTTTCTTCGATCTAAAACGTTACTGTTTTGTCTAACCTATATAAAGATTAAATGACGGAAATTATGCATTCAGAAGAAACTGAAATGGAAGTGAAATTACACAAGCACAGAACGAATAACAAGAAGTACTTACACAAAAGATCCAGAAAGTAATGTGATATAGCATTTAATCGCTTCGTTGCCTAGTTTAAGGTAAAACATGTTGAAAATAATTTCACTGAAAATGACTGCTAGCGAATCAACATAACATCAAAACCCCAGACATCTCGCTTTTTAATGTAATTTCTCTTGTTTCAGAACGCGTTCTATACGCCTTATGTTGATTTCAGAAATCAATATAATATTATTAATATTTTACCATTTCGAGCGTGGTCTAAAAAATAGTATATGCCACAGTGTTAAATGTGGTTTTATTTTACTCGTAGAGTTCCTACTCGCAAAAAACATCCTACTTTTACCCCTTGTATCATCTACTATTAGCTAATAAAACTGGGTTATAAATACATTTTACTTTTTCATTAGACATTAGCTTGAAGGTAAAATATTTTAATTAAATTATATAGTTTATAAACGTGTTTTTAATCTTTAGCACTATTTAATCTCTCACAAGTTCTTTTGTCTTTCTGAAATTAAACACTTTGTTAATTCTTGTTGGTAGTATTACTTTATTGGTCTTCTAAGGAACTAATTACGACGACAAAAGAAATGTAAACAATAATTACAGAATTTTATAGTTTGCTTTATGGTTTATTTTTTTACATTCATGAATTTTTAAATTACATGCTAGTAATGTTTGTAACAGGCATTTAGATTGGAGGAGAACAAATCACTAAACACTAAGACGGGTTTATACTTCATTCATTATACCATTCTATCATACAGACACGCCGCCCGTACTCTTGAAAAAATAGGTATTCCATCCTTTCTAAGTCGTTCACACTTAGCAGGGCCATGTCGTGAAAGGCCGAGTAAAAGTGGTTCCTTGCGCCTTTACTTTTAATCATTGTTTGATAAAAATCACAAAATTAGCTTTCTACTTGTTAATAATGAATTCATTATAATTCTTTGATGAATGCACAGCGCAAGATAACAGCCTTCTCTGTCAAATGATTGCAGAACTGACTTCGATGCCGTGGCCGTTTTTCGGTGCCGAATAGTAGTCCTTATCTACTCTATCCTCTTTTTGTTTATTTTCTTCTTCCTCTTCTCCTTGTTCTGCCTTCATACAGGTTATAGCAGGTATATCCATCCTTTCCTTCAAACACTACCTTAACCGTTAAATTTATATTTTATTTCTTACGTATTTGGCCTTCATCCATGCTTTCAACATTCAAAACAATAAGCTGTATACATTTTAACGCTTTGGTTGTTCAAAACCTTTCGTGCTTGAAATTATTACATGATTAAGAAGAAGCTAAATGTAGAAAATATCAAAATGTTACATTTTTAGCATTTTTACAGTCTTATTCACTGAAATATCCTCTTTAACTCAATATATTTTTATTGTAGGCACAGTGCTTGTATTTTAATCGTATTTATCTGATATTTATTGCTGTAAATTCTACACTAACTCACAGTAAAAAAAGATAACTCCTACATACTTTGTAGTAGAGAGGCAAACTTTAGCACGTTGTGAAACCGGTATACGACTGCTTACTACTACCATGTTTGAGGTAATGAATTGGTAAAATGCACCTTTTTTCAGAGAAAAAAGCAGAATCATTAAAATCATTATATATATATATATATATATATATATATATTCTTTGTCGTATTCTAACACATTTCAAATTGAAGTGCGTCATTTGGTGAAAACTTTTGAAAGTGTTCGCTCTTGTTTTCCGCAACATCTCGTTACTACAACTTATATCTTGCCTAATCTAGGAAAGGATTTATCGTGAGTATAATAACATGGATAAAAGAATCATATTTTGTATGAATAGTGTACTACAAAATGATATGTGACTGTATTATGTACAGAAAGTCATGTCAGCATTGCGCGTGAGATTTTTATCTCTACCTGCGATTAAAATAAATAATAACCTGAGATGCAATAAATCAAGCGTTTGTGTATAGACACAGAAGTACATACCCGAGGCTTGGACGACAGTCAACAGTAAAAGTAAAAGTGAATTTTACACACTACTATATTATATACTCTTTGTGCCAGTTCAAGGAAAACCCAAGTATCACTTGACATTTGGAATGTATCGCTTAAAATATTAGAAAATGCAAACAAATAAGAGCAAATACCTCGTTAATGTCACTAAAAGATAGTTTAACATTGCATTTTAATCACATATGCACTTGTACTACAATAAGTCCTTGTAAGTGTTTTTTTTTTTTGTGATTTCCCATTGATGTAAAATTTATTGAGAGTAAAGAGGAATTGACGCGGCTTATAGAAATTCCATATATACAGTTTATTTGGCATTTCAGTACTTATAACCTATTATTTTAATTAAAATTGTTGGGATACCTTAGAGAAAACAGAAACAAAAATGATGAAAAAGGTTTTCTTTAAGCTGGCCAATGTTTTAAAGCCCTTGCATTCCTAAAAGGTGCCACATTGAAGTGTTGTATTTGTCTAAAAATACTTCTTTTAAACCCTAATGCTAATGAACGCTAATTCTACCTTCTTACTTCTGGAGAAAAGTAATAGACCTTTCAGTTTGAGATGAGCTTTGGTCATCAAACTTCAAAATAAGGCGCACAATTTTTTCATTAAAAACTTACAAATTCGACTTCCGTTTAATAAGTCTAACAGCCAAAACTGGTATACAATACAGCACTTGCACACCGGATGATAGTATGTATGTCAGAGAGCCTCAAACAGACTTACGGAATAGTTCTTTTCTCTACTGATAGTCAAAAACTGAAATAGCTAGGTATATAATTTACACAAACCTAAACATTGCTGTCTTTGTAAACTACTTTCATTTTCTCGATGCAAACACTCACGTTGTCGCAAAATTTCAAGGCTTTATCTTTCAATTTGCAACATATTTTCAGACATTTATTGAATACTTCATACTTGAGCTGAATGAAGTGGACGAATAAAAGTCACGCGACTTTTTGATTCAAGAGCGCATCATCTATGGCATTATCAGAGATCGTGCTATATTAGATAGTATTACTACTACTATTTTAGTACATCTATGTGCATTCTGTTATTCCTGCAATTCCAACTAAAATAACCGCAGAGGAGGATCAAAGATTAAGATGCCGGTTTAACTTTGAGTAGAAATAATCTTGTGAATATAGCAAGACTCTATATTAAATTTCAATTTGTCGTTATGTACAACTCGGGTACACTTTAAAAAGAAAGAATAAAGTCATCATCTACATAAGGTGTTCAACCACATAGATCCATCAATTCTTCAACAAAGACTGTCCGAGTATCTTTCTCTGGTCGCCATAATTTTTTCCAGCTGAATTATACTTTATTATTTATTTGGATGTTCTATTGTTATCCATTCGATTTAAACATGCCCATGGTTCATTATCCGCCCGGATGTCTCTTTACTGAAGATTTGTAGCCTTTTCAAAAGCTGAAGTGACGTGGGCTGGCAAGTCGCCTTGACGGTTTGATTTTGGGTGACCTTCCCCTAGATGAGGTACTTTTACCACGGTTTGAAGTTCTGTGAACCCCTGGATTTGATTTTGGAGTTTCCTTTCCCTAGAGAGATTGCCTAGAGGAAAGAAACGTAAATAAAGTTTAGAGTACATTTGAACTTTTGAACGAGATTTCCCTTCCAAATGAGAAAGACTTCACAGGCTATTCCCAGAAAATTCAAGATGTACATTTTGTTTGTCAAGTAAATATATTTAATATATTGTATTTTAATCAAACTCGATAGAGCCATTTCTTGGAAAATAAAAAAATCCCGAAAATTTTTCCATATTAAGTGTAGTTTGGGATGGGGGATTTTCTTTAAAATCTTCCTGCCGCATCTTTGGAAGGTACCGAACCTAAATAGCAAGTTTGTGCTTATCCGACTTTTCGTTTTTGAATATGCTGTTCACAGACACACACACACACAGACCTTTTTTCTAAAAATATTTCCCTCAAGGTGACTCAAACTTGTATTTCCGGTGAAATATTCGTCTCGAAGTTTTGGTAGAAGGCAATACCTTCTCTACCTACTATTGCATGGTAAAGAAAGTTAGAAATATTGTATTTTAGATGTATAATAAAAACAATAAGCTTTTAGAAAAACTGTAAAAGTGAAGTTTATAAATATGACTGATGCACACTCGAATGATTGGTATTTAACTGGATAACTTTCCTCAGTGTTCATACTGCTTTTCATCTTGATTACGCTCGAAGTTTCAAGTTTTCCGACGAGGAAGTTTATGTAATCATCCACATATGAGCTAGATAAACAATTTGCTGTAGCCAAACTTAATTCATAATTAACAGTATGCCATGGATTAATTGTCTTAAGAAGAAACTAAACTTTAAAATAACCACTTAAGAATAAATCCATTTACTGACAATACAACTTTCTGAAACAGTGGACATTCTATGAATTTGAGCTCTCCTGGGAATGACATATAACTGAATGTGTTGTCTTTTTAGAATATTCGTCTTTTCATTGCTTTCTTGCTTAACTTCTGTTGCATTTTGGTTCTATAGCTAACATTAGTTTTGGTATTCGATTTTCTGTCTTCCTTAGTACACATTTGAACCACTTATTCTCATATTCTTTTATACTTTTGTTTATGTTTCTATATGTAGCTCCCTAAGTAAATCTGAATTTGGCTTATGATCTAAGAGCTTGTAGCTTGCTAAGGATCTCAATTATGTTTTCACTACCTCTATTCTCTTCATTTCTTTTTCCTGATTGTCCGTGTTTACTCGATATAGAAGCGTAGGAAGTACTATGGTTTAGTAAAAATTTAATATGGTTCCTTTTTATTATTTTGTGTAATGAAAATGTGTTTAACTTTTCAATGAATTTTATGAATAGTTGTAATTTTACTTCTGTAGCATTGCTTTGTATATTTGATATTATTACCTAAATAATTAAAGACTGTTAGTTTCACATATTTATTATCAGTAATTATTTTTATTCATAGATATCCTCATCTTTGAATTTTAAAATCAATTTTTCTTCTTTTATATTATCAAGCTATATTTCTTTCCAACTTAATATCGTTTCAAAATAGCTCGCTGAAAATTGCCCTTAAGAGTCTAAAAACACAACCGGATCATTAGCGAATAAAAGATTTATATTTACAGGACTTTTGCAGAAAACATGCTACTTTTAAAGGTTTTATCTTTCTAGCATTGCTTCGCAAATACCAGGTGGGTGAAAGAACAGCTCCCTTGTGTTACTCTTCGATACCTTTCAACCTCGTTGTTGATCTTTCTTGTAATGCTGATTTTAAATGTATCCATGCACAGATACTGGATTGCTCTAATGAGGTGCTCAGGAAAACCTTTTTATGTAATACCTTCCCAAGACAGCAGGTTATAAACTTTGTCGAATGCTTCTTCAAAGTATATGGAGGTTATAAATACTTTTGAATGCCAAGAAAATAGTCTATAGAGAATCGTTATCCATTTAATAATGATCCTGTTAGGTATGTTCTTAGTCCTTTTTGTTATAATTTTAGAGAATAGTTTTAATCCGCCATTGAGGAGACGTATACGTTAGCAATTTATTAGCTTCTTTGAGGTAAATCTACGTCAGTTTACTATTATTCGAATGTGTTCTTTTTATTCTAATCTTCATTTCACATTGCTTTCAAACATTTTTGTTTAACCTACTTTAAGTTTATGCTGCTTAGGCACTACAATAATAATATTACAGTAGTATATGTCTTTTTCCTCCTAATTCCTTTCCATAGCAGTCTAATAAAAAGCTGGTGTTACTGTGAACAGAATGTTGAATTTTAATAACATAAGTTTATTAAGTTTGTTAACAAATGCTTAACCAACATTATTTAAAAGTATTGGTTACTAAATGTGGTGTGTTTTAGTCAACTAACCGTTTCTATATGAGGCATTGTCTGTGTTCTACTTTATTTTATGAAAGCTGTCTATGCGAATCTTTGGTTATCCAATACTTGACTTCTGTTTATGTGCAAAGAATAACGCTTTAATAAACACCACCATATAAATATACATTTTTTGTGGTGATGAACTGACATGTCTTGCTGAGCCGTGCTCGAAAAACTGGCTTGAAGCGTTGTGATTAATTCTGCTGTCACACATCCTTACTGTGAACATGGAAACACATTTTTTACGTGATGTAATTTATTAAACTGATATTGAAGGCACTCCCCGTGTCCAATAGTCTTGCTTCATATTTATCCTTGAGGTGCCTGGGATCATGAGTGTAGCAGTTTCTTGCATAACATAACTGTCACATAACAGGTTGAATATGCAAGTAAACAAACAGCCATATCACACAGATGCAAGTGGTTAAAGGCAATAAGTGGAAATATAATTTAAAGCATAATAAGCCGAGTTTATGACTGTTGTCTTGAAACTGGTCCAATTCTCCAATCGGCTGCTTCTGTGGTCTGGTGATTAGCATACTAGCCTCCAGATCCAGATGCCTCAGGATCGATTCCAGGCTGGAGATGGGAATTTTCCTTTAACAAGAATTATTTCCAACCCTCCCTAGATACTGGAGTATGAAAGAGTATGGACATAGGTGTTCATTTAAAGATAAACCAAAGTAAAACCCAATTATTACTAAATGTAAACGAATGAACATCACTGCCTATGGGCAATTGCTCTAAAGGCAAAACCGCCGATATGACATAAAAAGTTAAAGGCAAAATTTAAATGGAACAACCAAGATGCTGAGGTCGCAGGTACAAACCCGGCGGAGGGCAATGAATCTTTTGGGCGTCAAAATTCTTAGCATGGCTTCATTCGGAAGCGAAGTTAAGCTGGTGTCCCGTGTCGTAGATTTACACCACGTAAAAGAACCTCAAGCCTGATAAAGAGGCCTCTGAACAAAGTTTCCCAACTTTCACGTCCAATATTAGGACGCTAAGAACCATATCGGGTAACTCTAAGCTGTAGAGACGCCGGGCGCATTTCAGCATCTTTTTAACCATTTCGTTCATTCATCGTCCGATATGATCTATCCGGTTAAAGGACGTTAACCTTCAAAAGGGGGAATTCGCTTTCCTTTGAAGTGTCAGATTTTTAGTAATCGCTACCTGCTTATTTAATTGGCTCATTTTTTGGATTCGTTAGTCATACCAAAATACATGTACTGACGTGACGTGTTTATATCAAATATTCTTTCCAGGTCACTTTACTTTCTTCCCTTATTTACTGCTTTCCTCTTCGTCTGTTCATATTGTCTATCCGGGTTCTTCTTTCGCAAACCTTTTTCACATTCGCCATATGATTACCGTTAATTGCAAAGTGGAAAAAACCTAAAAATACCCTCACCAGCAGTGGCGGCTGAATGGTGCCAACGTTGATTTACCTACCAGAATAAGTTATTATAAGGGTCGTTTGATGCATTCTACTTCCATAATGCAAGCTCTAGCTTTATAAACAACTGCACACAGTTTATTATTAAATTTATCATGCAGTTGCTTCTGTCAAATTTCTCTCTGTACTTTTATGAAGTTTGCAGAAATGTCGAGCGTTTATTGTTTAAATCGTTTTGTTTTACCACCACTCTCACCTTTGGGGATAATGCAGGCAAATTTGTTGGAAACGACTTGGCTGCTTAATTCTAAACATGGTTAAAGAGAGATGATAAGATACGATTTTGCGTTAACTTTTACAATTCAAAATATCGAATGATTGCCTTAATTTGCATTGTATAACGTAATGTTCGCACATTGACTTGCATATGCTGCCACATGCGGAACCGTGTCCGGTACTAATTGGCACGGATACGAGATAGAGTCAGTTCAATTTTTACGTTCTCTGCTACGTATAGTAAGTAGGGGAAGCATTGTATTCCACTCAAAAATTCGATACCGAGATTTCACCGGAAATACATGTTTTTAGACCCCCTGAACACAAACAGAGCATTTTTGGAAACATGGTCATGTGTGTGTGTCTGTGAACAGCATAACTCAAAAACGAACAGACGGATAAACACCAAACCTGGTATTTAGGTTCAGTATCTTCCAGAGATGCGACACGAAGGTTTTCAAGAAAATTCCCCCACCCCACATTAGCCTTTACATGGAAAATTTTTCGAAAATTTTAATTTTCTCAAAATGCCTCTTAACGATTTTGATTAAAATATCATATGTTTAAGATATTTTCATGACAAATAAAATGTATATCTTGAGTTTTCTGGGAATCTCTCCAAAAGTATTCTTCATTGTGAACGACTTTTGCATAACTGGTAAACCATAAGAGATAGACAAAATATTACTACACAAAAATGTAGATCGCGTTAAAATACACAATTTATGTAATATACATTTTTTATTGAGTAAACCATTTTCGAGATATTGCTTGTTATTCCCTTAAATTTTTCAATACTTATATTCTCAAATGGGAATTCGTTATTCATTTTTTTGTCCTGGATATTCAAAGAGTATTAATCTGTGGCAAAGAAAATGGTGCTGCACCTAGCAACCAGCTATTAAGAGATATGTCTATGCTTATAGGCTAAGGCTACTGTATTTCTATATTGCCCTTGAAATACAAAACAAGTGGAACATAGTAGACCTTAAGCGATAGTCAAGTATGTTTAGAACTGGTCGCTATGTGTAAAATGTAATTCTCTTTGCATGTCAAAAGATCGCTTCTGCAAATGTTTATCTCGATTATTATGAAATAAATGGAGAATAATCGTTTGTAAAAATAGTTTTTACAAGAGTACAGAAATTCATGTGAGTGTAACATATCAGATTTTTTTTTAAATGAGAACCTACAATTAGAGTAAATTGAAAGTTTTCCTAAAATGACCATCACAACGTCCTCTAAGTAAAACACGACTAATGACATTTACTTTCCCCCATAATACGAAGCAACTTTTACCCAAAACATTTCTTTCTACAACGCTTAGTTTTGGAGATATTGTACAGTCTCAACTTACATGGTTCACTCTGTATATTGGGACTTTATGTGCACCTGTATTTCTGAAAAGGTTTATCTCAATTAACATGAACTTAACAGAAAAATAAGATTTCTTAAGAATAGTGTGTAGAGGTTATATAAAAATAGTGTGTAGAGGTTATATAAAAATAATCAGTATAGATAGCGGAAGTCATGTGAATATAACATAAGATTTATTTTTCAGAAACGTTCTGAATTTACTATGCGAGTAATCCGATTTGCCTAGACTTTATCTACCACGCATTGAGTGACATAGCTATTGCCACAGAAAAATCTAGCAACCAACTTATGCGTTACTTGGTTTTAAAATGATTAATGATGCCGAAAATCTTATTTCTATCTTATTCTTAGATTAACTTTGCAAAATTATACAATACGCTGAAAAGGAATGTCGCTGAAACTTGATGAATTACTACCGGCACCTCAGTTGATGTAGGAAAACGAAAACCGGTCTTTAATTCATTCGATGAAAGCAAGTTAAACTTTTACGTGCGTTGAATCATTCAACAAAACTAGAAATAACCTCAAATTGAGCAATGCTAGTAAGAAAACCCTTCAGTAACCGATATTTCTCCAATCACTATTTCAGCATAACTAAACATGACATTAAATGTATATGGAGTTTAATTCACGAATTAAACCAGAAATGTTTATTTTCTCTACTACGTATAGTCAGTAGAGGAGGTATTGTATTCCAATATTCTATACAGAGATTTCACTGAAAATACGTGTTTTGAGGCTCCCTGGATAAAAATAGAAAAGGTCCGTGTAGGTGTGTGTGAACAGCTTAATTCAAAATCGAAAATTTGGATAATTAAACTTGGTATTTAATTTCAGAACCTTCCAAAGATGCGACATAAGGATTTTCAAGAAAACTCCTCCTACCAAAACTACACTTTATATGCGACATTTTTGAAAGTTTTTGATTTTCTAAAAAATGCCTACCGATTTCTACTTTCTCTACTACGATACCGAGATTTCACCGGAAATACATGTTTTCAGGCCCCCTGAATCCAAAAAAAGCATTTTTGGAAACATGTCCGTGTATGTGTGTGTGTGTGTGTGTGTGTGTGTGTGTGTGTGTGTGTGTGTGTGTGTGTGTGTGTGTGTCTGTCTGTGAACAGCATAACTCAGAAACGAACAGTCGGATAAACACCAAACTTGGTATTTAGGTTCAGTATCTTCCAGAGATGCGACACGAAGGTTTTCAAGACAATCCCCCCATCCCAGATTACCCTTTACATGGAACATTTTTCGAAAATTTTGATCTTCTCAAAAATGGCTCTAACGATTTTGATTAAAATATCATACGTTTAAGATATTTTCATGACAAATGAAATGAATATCTCGAATTTTCTGGGAATGTCTCCAAAAGGGTTCCTCATTGTGAATTTTTGCATAACTGGTAAACCATGAGATAGACAAAATTTTACTACAAAAAATGCAGATCGCGTTAAAATACACAATTTATGTCATATACGTTTTTTTTGTTTTTTTTTGAGTGAACCATTTTCGAGATATTACTTGTTATTCCCTTAAATTTTCCAATACTTATACTTTTTCTCAAATTCGTTATTCATTTTTTTGTCCTGGTAATGCATAGAGAATGGAATACTCCACATAGTAACCAGCTCTTAAAATATTTGACTATCGCTTAAAGCCTACCAATTCCCCTTGCACCTACAAGAAAATTAACAATAAGATTAACATCTCGATTAACATGAAGCATATGGAGAATAAGCGTTTGTAAAAATAGTTTTTACAAGAGTAGAGAAATTCATGTGAGTGTAACACATCAGATTTTTTTTAAAGTACCATATATTAAAGAAATTTACATGAAGTATAAAGTGGATATCTTGAATTTTCGGGGAATGGCTATGAAGCCTTCTTCATTCGAATGTAATTTTGCATAATCTTGTATAACTGGTAAACGTTACGCGATAGACGAAAATATACTATACAAAAATGTTGATCTCTTTAAAACGAACAATTTATTTCAAATGGGTTTCTTATATGTCTGTTATTAAAAGCTTAAATTGTTAATTCTTTGTCGTTCTTTGAATTCCCATCAACATTCAGTTGTTTCTCGCGATTGTATGGAAACAGTATGGAACTTTAAGGCCAGCATATAGCGTCCGGTTATTAAACATTTGACTGTCGGCTGTTCTCTTTGTATATATAACGAAATGTGTACTGTAGCTACTTCTGCAAAGGTTTATTTGGATTATAATATGATAGATAGAAAAATAAGCTTGAGTATGAATAATTTCTATACCCATATGTAGGGTAGAGAATGTTATGTGAACGTAACAAATCAGGTTTTTAGAAAAGTGTGTGAGCGTGTGTGCTGAACAGCGTAACTCAAAAAAATAAAAAGTTCGATTAACGCCAAACTTGGTATTTAGGTTCAGTACCCCCCACCCCAACTACCCTTTTACATGGAAAGTTTCCCAAACTTTTTTATTTTCTATAAAATGATTTTGATTAAAATACCATACATTAAAGATGTTTACATGTTAAATAAAATGTATATCATGAATTTTCTGTGAATAGATCATAAAGTCCTCTTCATTCAGAAGGAATTTTCTATAATCTTGTTTAACTGGTAAACGTTAAGCAATAGAGAAAGCGTGCTACACATAAAATGTAGGCATCTTTAAAACACACCTTTTATTTCAATTAAGTCTTTTTGTGGCATAAGCTATTTCTGAGATATTCTTTATTAATGATTCGAATAGTTCATTAGTTGGTCTTTTTGTGCTATCAACACTCAGTTGTTTCTCGCGATTGCTCGGTAACAGTATGAAATTTTAGTTCTTAAACATTTGTCTATCGCTGTTCGCTTTGTATCTAAAAGAAAGTATAATGTAGCTATTTCTGCAAGTTTATTTGGATTAAAACTTAGTAGATACAAAAAGCAGCTTTCGTAAGAATAATTATCATACCCACTAATCAAAGATTGAGGGTAGAGAAAATCATGTGAATGTAACAGTTTTTTTTAATTGACAAATCGTTACAATCCGTGTTTTATCTAGAGTAATGCTATGGGGTAGTTACACTTTATTTGCAATATGCTGACTAATAATTGAAGAATAATATGAATTTTTAATTGTGTCGAAGATGGATTTTAGGAAGCTGATATCGTTAACCATGTTGATGTAGTATTTCAGCGATTTAGCCTACTGTATCCTTCTTAAACATAAAACAAAATATGTAAATGTCTTCACTAACAAGAAGTAGAGAGAGGAAAAGCTTTTGGAAAAATAGTTTGAAGAAGGGTGTGTAAACAAACTCATGTGAATGCAACACATCCTAGGTTTTAATCATTTTATTATTATTATTATTATTATTATTATTATTATTATTATTATTATTATTATTATTGTTGTTGTTGTTGTTAAGTAAAACTGTTTACTCACGTTGCTGAAAAAAACTATGAAAAAACAGCAACATTCCGTATCGTTTTCGCTCTCATCAAATCTTGCCTAAGATAGCGAAATGTGAAAGTCAGACGCCTTTAATCTTGAATCACATTTATATGACTTTCGTGGTTTCCAGGAAACATTAAGACCCGACCCGTGAGGAATTCGGTACACGTAATCGGTGATCGAACAACAGATTGGGTGCTACAGATTCATAGCTTATTCCCACCTTTAGAACGTGCGTTATTCATCCCAGGACGTACCGACCAGCGTTTAGCGAAAAGACTAAGTCATCTACAGTTTTTAAAACGGAAAGTTAAAGTTGAATATTCCCCCAAAAACTGAGCCACATAGTACATTTACCCACACAGTTCATTTGTTGAAGCGACTTTAAATTCTACTTACAAAACATAATTAATTCTATGTTTCCTCTTATTTTTGTGCTTTTTTCTCTACTATTTAGAGTAGGTACTCCAAAATTCTATATAGAAATTTCACTGCAGGTCCCGTTTTGGAACCCTTGAAGTAAAAGTCGCATTTTAAGTTCTCCACTAAGTAAATGTTGCATTCCAGCCAAAAGTTTGTTACCGGGATTTCACCGGAAATACACGTTTTGAGGTCCCCTAGATCAAAAAAGGCATTTTTAGAAAAAGTGATGAGAGAGAGAGGGGGAACAGCATAACTCAGAAACGAAAAATCGAATAAATACTAAATTTTGTATTGCGACACTAGGATTAAGAAAGCCGCCCACCCCAAATTACTCTTTACATGGAACGTTTTCGAAAGATTTTAGTTTTTTCAAAAATGGTTCTTAACGATTTTGATTAATAATCGCATATTAAAAATATTTACATGACAAATAAAATGTATATCTTAAATTTTCTGGGAATAGCCTCTGAAGTCGTCTTCAATCAAAAGGAATGTTATATAAACTGATAAACGTAAGCCAGAGACAAAAACGCACCACACAAGAAATATAAATCTCTTTAAAACACGCAATTTATATGAGATAACTTTTTTGTTGCATACTTTTCAAGATATCCTATACTAAGGGTTAGCATTGTTGAATATTTCGTCATTCTTTTAACGTCGTGTGAACATTCAGTTATTTATCGTGATTGCATTGAATAAGTAAGGCAAGCATAGAGCGTCCTGTTCTTAAACATTTGACTGTCGCTAATTCTTTTATATGTATAAGGAAGCGTATAATGTAGGTATTTCTGCAAATGTTCATCTCAATTAAAATGAAATGCATAGGAAAATAAAATTTCGTGAGAATAATAAATGAAATGTCGGATAAGCACTAAACTTGGTATTTAATTTCAACATCTTCCAAATGCGACACAAAAGGTTTCTAAAATATCTCCCATTCTAAACATTTTCGTAAGTTTTATCTTAAAAATGGCTATATCGATATTTATTAGAATACCATAATATTTGCTTGACAAATAAAAATATACATCTTGCAGGTTCCTCGAATAGCCTGTGAGGTTCTCTTCATCCTGAATGAATTTTTTTTAACTTTGCTATCTGTTACTTCTTATCTAGAACAACTCTAAATGGATTTTTCACATTCCATTTCGTTCTTTCATTTAATATTGCAGCCCTAGTAAACGCAACCTTACTACACAGAATACGCATATATAATTAAAATACACATTTATATTAATTTTAAACATTTCTGAGATATCCATTATTATTTTAATTATTCAAATACTTTACCTTTTGTAGTGTTACTTCGCCAATTTTTCGTGGTCTGCAAAGAGTGGATTTCAAAGCCATCACATAGTAACCCGCTTTTTAAGGATCTGACTGTCGCTTCATCTTCCTGTATTCCCTTTTTACCTCAACGAAATGTATAATGAAACTATTTCTAACTTAAGGTAGATAAAAATAAATTATGTGTTACACTCACATGACTTTTCTGCCCTCTGCCGTGTACTAGTAGGTATACAAACTATTCTTACTGAAGTTTATTTTTCTATCTAGTTCATTTTAATCCGAATGAATATAGACATAGCTGCATTACACATTTCGTTATAGATACAAAGGGAACAGCGATAATCAAATGTTTAAGAATGGACGCTATACGCTGGGCTTAAATTCCGTACTATTTTGATACAATGGTAAAAAGCAATTGAAAATCAACAGGATAAAAGAATGACAGTATTGAACTATTCGAAGCATTAATGACGGATATCTCAAAAATGCCTTATACCACAAAAAGGGTAATTTGAAATAAATTGTGCGTTTTAAAGCGATCTACATTTTTGTGCAGTACGATTTAGCTTATCTCTTAACGTTTACCAGTTATATAGATTATACAAAATTCGTTCCGAATAAAGAGGACTTCACTGGTAATTTTTCTTATAAGTATATTTAATATATGGTACTTTAATAAAAATACCTTAGAGCCATTTTTCAGAAAATAAAAAAATTCGAAAAAGCATTCCATATGGAGCGTAGTTTGTGTTAAAAATCTACGTGACATACATTTGTGGGGTAGCGAATCTAAATACAAAGTTTGATATTTCTCCAACTGTTCGATTTTGAGCTATGCTGTTTACACACACACACACACACACACACACACATACCCGGACCTTTTTCTATTTTTTTTTATTAAAGGTACCTGAAAATGGTGAAATTTCGCTATGAAATTTTTGGGTGAAATACAAGACCTTCTCCGCCTATTACCTCGTGGTAGAAAAACTAATATGGCTTTGTAAGAATGAATTGTAAAACTATTGGATAGTCGCTAGATAAGGTAATGTGCATGTAACACATCGAATATTCCTTTTTGTTTTAATTTACCTACTGAGGACGTTATACGTGATGTTACTAATGTAGTTTCTTTGTAATAAAATAGTTTTCTCCCTCAAGTTAGAAATTACCGTACTACAAGGTCATATCCTCGTCTTCAACATCTCCATTCAAGAATGAGGCACAAGATATTCCTGTTTCACAGGTCGAATCATTTTTACGTGTTTCTTCACCTCCTTTAATAGGAAAATAACAGAATTAAGTTATTAAACACATCTTGAATTTATGGATTGTGAAAAGATGTTTGATAAGTTTAAGAAAAATATTTTATAATCTCTAATGGAATGGATATCCCGTACAAATAAACAAACAACAATAAAAGTAGATATAAAACAGAATCTTACAAAATAAATAGCAATTCTAGGAGATAGATAAAGCTGAAAGTTTAAAACCTATTCCTTCTACCTTGATTATCTGATAAAGGAATTAAATGTGTTTACCATTAATTCCTGTGCATAGTTAAATAATGTCATATGCTGACGATAAAGTGGTTACTCTAAATAATGAAATGGAAGTTAGTATACAATAAGTTCCAGTAGATTTGGATAACTATGTAAATTGAATATATTATTAAGGAAAACAATGTTGATTGCATGGAAAAGAAAACGACCACTAAGAACTTAATATTTTTAAATAACCATATCATATAAAAAGTTACTGGAGTATGATTTGGTATTATTTATAGATATGATAAAGGTATTTTCAACGAAAACTAAATATATTTCAGGAATAATGTGGCAGAATATGAAAAGCTTTACAGATGAATATATTAAAAATAGACACATCCATAAAATAACAGTCTTTTTAGTCTTGATTTGTGACTCCTAATTTAGACATTGACAGAGAGATTTTTATAATGTTCAATCCTCCGAAATGAAATGTTGCAATTTAAAATGTCATATAATCTACATAGATATTTTCATCAGATTTAATTTTGAGTCCAGTTATGGATCAAATGCAGCAATTACAGGAAATTTTATCTGGAAAAATATTAAAGATAACATCAGGGAATCTATCCCACTTTCTTTAGAACAATGTGGGGTCGTTTGGGTAAATAAAAGTTCACTTAGTTATATTGAAAAATGCTTTGTATGGTATGCAAAATAATTTCTTCGTCTACATAGTTGTTTATTTATTTAGATAAGTATTATTTCTGTATATATTTGCAAATAAGTACTTCCGGATAGTGTTGTGTATAGTTGCAGCTTTGCAAACAGTTATTTGTATTGTTTATAATTTTAATTAGATAATTCTTGGGGGGTTTAAACGAGCTCTGATCAACGATCTCCTATAAGGCTTATTGTGCAACCACATTGGAAAGGATGCCTTTGTTTCCCAAAACGTGTTCCCTGAAAAAGTTGCATTACTTTCGTTCCAATGTCAGCATCATTTTCTAAATCTTCCCTAGCAATAAAACGAGTATATCTCTTACTTTCCATGAAGGGACAACTCAAACAGGATATTCCAGGTAGTTTATCATCCTTTTTGCACATTCTACTAATTTCAGTTAGGTATGTATTTATATCCTTTTGTTGTTGGTATGCGCAGCCTCCAATTAAGGTACATTGGGACTGTATTTTCCAATTGCTTTAATTTTAAATCTATACACTTGAAAATTGGCACATTTGATACATAAATGACGGTGCAAAAGTCCAACTCCCTAGCTCAAACAATAATATAATTAAATATCTTTAAATAGCAAAAAAAAATTCAAATTTTCTAAAACTGACTTAAGTATTCACATTTGTCAGAGAAGGATGATAGTGACACTTTCTAATGCTTTAGTACAGTGAAAATAAGTGTAAGGATTTGATTGAAGCTGATGTTAGTAGTTGTAGAGAAATACATTTTAGCTTTTATAAACTTGGTGTTAACATTTTCCTTGTTTTTTAGTTAATAGTAGTGGATTATGATACAAATGATACAAGGGGTAAAGACAGAGTTTTATTTCGCAATCCTATAGCAAAATAAAATCACTTTTAACACGTGTTCCATATACTATTTTTAGACAGTTCTGGAATTTGCAAACTATCAATAATACATATTATATTAATTCCTGAAACTAACGGATATGGCGTTCTTAAAAACAAGACATACTATGTTATAAAACCGAGATGTTTCGATGTTTTGTTGATTTGCCAGCAGTCATTTTCAGTGAAATTATTTTCAAAATATTACACCAGCCAAAGAAGCGATTAAGTGCTATATCATATTGCTCTCTGGATTTTTGGGTAAGTATTTCTAGTGTTATTCTTTCTGCTGCTTCTATAATTTTACTTCCATTTCGGTTTTTTCTGAATTCATAATTTCCACCACATAATCTTTATGTAGTAAGACAAATAAGTAAAGTTCTATATCAAAGAAAGCTGCCAATATAACGTAGAGGTTAACTGTACGACGAATTTCGATAAATTGAAGTATGACGGTTTATATTGTGAACAGCTAATGCGAGCGCCATGAAAAATTAAAAATCTGATGTGTTACACTCACATGACTTTCCCTACTCTTGTACAATCTATTTTTACAAACGCCTATTCTCCATATGCTTCATGTTAATCGAGATATCGAGATGTCAATCTTATTGGTAATTTTCTTGTAGATGCAAGGGGAATATGGTAGCTTTTAAGCGATAGTCAAATATTTTAACGCTGGTTGCTATGTGGCGCATTCCATTCTCTTTGCATGTCCAGGACAAAAAAAATGAATAACGAATTTGAGAAAAAGTATAAGTATAGGAAAATTTAAGGAAATAACAAGCAATATCTCGAAAAAGGTTCACTCAACAAAAGAAATGTATATGACATAAGTTGTGTATTTTAATGCGATCTACATTTTTTGTGTAGTAAAATTTTGTCTATCTCTTATGGTTTACCAGTTATGCAAAAGTCGTTCACAATGAAGAATACTTTTGAAGACATTCCCAGAAAATTCGAGATATACATTTCATTTCTCATGACATTATCTTAAACATATGATATTTTCATCAAAATCGTTAGAGCCATTTTTGAGAAAATTAAAATTTTCGAAAAATGTTCCATGTAAAGGGTAGTCTGGGGTGGGGGGATTTTCTTGAAAACCTTCGTGTCGCATCTCTGGAAGATGCTGAACCTAAATACCAAGTTTGGTGTTTATCCGACTGTTCGTTTTTGAGTTATGCTGTTCACAGACACACACACACACAGACACACACACACACACACAGACACACACACGGACATGTTTCCAAAAATGCTTTTTTGGATTCAGGAGGTCTCAAAACATGCATTTCCGGTGAAATCTCGGTATCGAATGTTTGGGTGGAATGCAATACTTCCCCTACTTACTATACGTAGTAGAGAAAGTAATAATGTAAAAAGTCATAATGAAAAGTAAAACCTAATCAAACTGAGTTATTAAGCATGTGCAAATACATAGGGCAATTGCCATGTGATTGGCCTTGAAACCAAAGTTGGTTACATTGAAGATTATCACACTAGTGCTCTGTATTACAAGTTCTACTTTTACGCCATGCTGTCTAAGAATTAATTTTTCTGTGAACCAAGGAACAAAGCAATCATAAGTGCATGCTTGAATCTTTAGATAACACATTTTAGATTATATTTGCAAATTTGTATTCAGATCAGTTCAAACACAAATGTAAGGAATACATTTCGTGCGCAAAGATGTAAAACTGACAAAAAATACATTCAGAAAACGCCAAGTGGGGGTTAAAGGGAAAAGAAAGGGTGATTTAAGCATGTTGCTGAGCTTTTAAAAATGCGGATCCTGAAAAATGTTCAGCCAAAATGATTCACAGGTGTCTAAATAATATTTATTTGACATAACAAAATTTTAGATTTATTAATTGTTTTCACCTTAAAGCTCAGTCCATGTCCCTTAAGGGAAACTTTTAATAAATTCTGTATACCGTGAAACAGATTTTAGAGAAAAGAAGTGAATGTAACCTAAGGACTATTTACTATTCCTAGGCTATGATAAAGCTTACGACAGCGTAGACCGTGAAAATTATGAGAAATTTTGGAGCAGTATAACATACCTTCACACTCAATAAAACCAATATATAACAAAGCTAAAATGGTGTTTCAAGATGGGAAAGGAAGTATAGATGTCAATATGGGTTTGAGACAGGGTTGTAAGTTATCACCTATGTTGTTTGATATTTACTTAAATAAAGTAATAAAGGAATGGAGAAGAAAATATATGCCAAAGGGAATTGCAGTAAATAATAATAATAATAATAATAATAATAATAATAATAATAATAATAATAATAATTAATAATAATACCAGAAATTGTTTGCGGATAACTAGTATGAAATACAGAAATCATTCAATAACTTATATAACATTATTAAAGGTTATAATATGGCAATATCTTCTAAAAAGACTAACGTTATGGCCATAAAAGGGAAGAGCAATTGAGAGTAAAGATCGTCATTGAAGGCGAAACAACTGAATAAATATATACCTTCAAATACAGGGTTATTCTAAATTAGTTACCTGAAAGTATGAATGAATTATTTCGAAACTGCTGACGGAAATTTATTCCGATGTTCATCAAACCTTATGTCATATCATCAAGTTTTAAACATTGTCGGCAGACTTCGCTACATGCACTCGCTCGTTCGTCTGGCGGGAAAATGTTAAGCACTCGCAGCACCTGGAGCCTAGTAAGCAGTCGCCATGGAGTCTTACAGCTGTGCGGAGCGCGCGCAGTGTTGTCTGTGGTTTCATGAAACTAAATCGCAAATTACCACACAAAGACGCTTTCGTACAAAGTATCAAAAAACTCCCCCGCAGGTGAAAACTATCAAAACATGGTATGATCGATTCGTAGAAACAGGTTGTGTGGGACACCGAGAGAAAGGACAGGGACGCCCTCCTGTAGCAGGCCACGTTGTGGAAGCCGTGAGAAGAACTTATTCACGAAGTCCAAAGAACTCTACAACTAGAGTAAGTTTGGAGCTGCCCATTCCACAACCTACGGTATGGAATTTTACGACGACGACTGCAGTGTAAGGGGTACAAGTTGCAACTGGTTCAGGCATTGAGTGCTAATGATAAAGCTTAAACGTTATGAGTTCTGTGCGGACATGCTGAACAGGATGGAAGAAGATGATAGTTTTCTTAATAAGATTGTGTTCAGTGACGAGGCAACTTTTCAACTTAGTGGTACAGTTAATCGCCACAATGTGGGGTACACAGAAACCGACGGAATGCCTGGAACATACATGTGACTCACCAAAACTGAATGTGTTTTGTGCGCTAAGCTCCGTGAAAATGTATGGACCATTCTTTTTTATGAGAAGACTGTGACTGGCATCACATATCTTGATATGTTAGAAAACTACCTGATGCCACAGCTGCAAGAAAATATGAGAGGTAATTTCATTTTTCAACAAGATGGAGCACCTCCTCATTACCACCATGAGGTCACTATGTACCTATCCCACACCGCTCCCGCTTGCATTTGACGTGGCAGGAACATAGCTTGGCCTCCACGATCTCCCGATTTAACACCGCTGGATTTTAATCTGTGGGGTTTCCTTAAAGATGGCGTGTACAACCGTCCACTGCCGACCAATCTCGATGAGCTTCGTCAACGAATTAACGTAGCGGTAGCTCGGGTAGATGCGGACATGATCACGCATATCTGGGTGAACTGTCGTACAGGTGGGATATCTGCCGAGTGACAAAAAGGAGTCACATTGAACATTTGTAAACATTGCAAATAAAACTTAATGTTAATGTCAATGTATGTAATGGAAATGGAAATGAACTACGTAAGATAACGATGTATAGTTTACATTTATTACCAGGTAACTAATTTAGAATAACCCTGTATGTGTGTTCCACGAAATCATTAAATAAACAAATGAAGAAAGAATTTAAATGTTTAACAAAATAAATGGATTCATAAAAACATTTTGGGAAAACATGAGAAATATGTGAAATTAGGATTATATAATTTAATATCAAAGCCAGCGTTAAAATATGCAAGTGAAACATGGGTGTTAAAAAGGAAGCTCAACCAAGGCTGGAAGCGGTCGAAATGAAATTTTTAAGATCTGTACTAGGAGTGACTAAAGTAGTGATAAGACATACCACTATTTCTCGAAACCGATACTGACTTTTGAACTCCAATATTCGATACTCAATACTCACTTTATAAAAACTGTAAAGGCGATAATTTGTTCACTGAGTTATACGCATGTAACCAGTTTTGGATCGTATGTTAGTTTCGAAATTATTCCTGTTTCACATTCTTCAATTGACAGCAATTTTTTCTTGATAATGCCACATATGCGCTTTTTCATCTGATAATAAGTAATTAGCCATATAATATACGGAAACATAGCAAGTTTGTGGATTAAACCTCTCAACTACCTACCCATATACATTAGCACATACATGTTTAATACAAAGTTATATTAAAAACAATTAAACATTTGAAAACAAAATCAAGGAAGTATTATATGAGATGTGAAGGAATCAGGATTTTTGTTTAACAACACGGGTGTTCATGAAAGAACAAATACTTCCATGCGCTGTATTATTTCACTTCATGAGTTCTGATTTGTCTCTGCTGGAGTCGCCAAGCCAGCTATTGCAGAAACGTGAGTTACTGCGTCAGCTAAATCATCTTCATTCACAACTCAATTAACACTGTACCTCTACTCTCCTTCCACCATGGTTTTACATGTTTTTATCTAGACACAAGAGTCTATGGATTGTTATATTCATCGCAGTCAAGGTCTATCGAGAATTATAGTCCAGCACTCTTTGGGGACACATGCAAGGTATTAACATGAAGTCTCCACTCCTTCCATTCCTTATCTAGCATGAAGTTAAATGGAGCAATCTTCCATAATGCAAAACATAAAAATATAGAAAAGGTATCGAAAATACTAGACCTATTTCGATACCACCGAGTATTGAGAGGTTCGACTGTATCGAGGTCCCATCCCTAGACTAAAGCAGACAAACTGAGAAATGTGGATATCAGAAAAAGCTACTAGAAGAAAGCATAGTCGAGGAAATAGAAAATATCAGAAATAAATGGAAAGAATGTGCATTAAGAATGCCTCCTTTAAGATTTCCTAGGCAAGCATTGTTTTATAGACCATTTGGTAACAGATGAATTGGACGACCCCGAAAAAGATGGAGGGATCAGTTTGAAAATTAGCCTCGAAACAGGTCGTCTGGTCTAAACCGTATTTTGGAAGAAGAAGATTCTATGTATAAATTTCAGACTGAGCGGCTATAGAGGTATTAAGAGTTTATAGTGTTAACTCTTAAACCATCTAACGCTAAAATAGTTTATATAAATAGCTTATGATTGTGTGGACTGTGTGCAACAGAAAAACTGCATTAAGTTTAAACGTTTTAAGAATCTTCTATTGATATTACATACGCACAGAGCGTTTAATAAAAATCTGATGTGGTACACTCACATGATTTTCTCTACTCTTATACAAACTATTTTTACGAACGCTTATTCTACATCTACTTCATATCAATCTATATAAAAGAGCTTATTACTGTATGGAGCATTCCATTCTCTTTGTATGTCTAGAGCATAATAAAATAACGAATAATGAATTCCTATTTGAGAAAAAGTATAAGTATTGGAAAATTCAAAGAAATAACGTGGAACATCTCTGAAATGATTCACTCGACAAAAAAAATAAATTGTGTGTTTTAGAGAGATTTATATTTTTGTATAGTAAAATTTTCTCTATCTCTTACAATTATGCAAAATGCATTCAGAATAAAGACGACTTTTTTGGGACATATTCAGAAAATTCAAGATGTACATTTCATTTGCCATAAAAGTATCTTAAACATACACTATTTTAATCAAAATGGTTAGAGCCATTAATTTTCGAAAAATGTTCTATGTAAACGGTAGTCTGGGGTGGGGATTTTCCTGAAGATCTTGGTGTCGCATCTTTGAAAGACACTGAACCAAAATACAAGGTTTGGTATTTATCCGATTTTTCGTTTTTGAGTTATGCTGTTCACAATCACAGACATACACCTACGGACGTTTTTCTAAAAATACTTTATTTGCATTCAGGGAGCCTCAAAACATGTATTTACATTGAAATCTCGGTATTGAATTTTTGAGTGGAATGCAATATTCCCCTATTTACTATACGTAGTAGATAAAGTATGCAATGGACTTCCTATGTGATTTAGTGATCAGCATTCTGCTTTCTCAACCCAGAGTTCTCAGGTTTGATACTCGGTTGGGTAACTGGAAGTGTGATGTGTGTGTGTCTTCTCTAATGAAAATTAATAAAATAAAAGGTTAAATTCACCGCCAAGGAGTTACTAACAGCAACAGTTATTTCTAAAGTCAAAGTCTCCTATGTGATCATAGAAATTAAAGGGAACTATACGAATGAAACAAAAAAATTAATGTAATTAACAGTCAATTCTAGTTTTGTGAGAAGTAATAAGGTAACTAACAATAAATACTATGTATTAAGATAGCTAATCAGCCATTACTGGTCGAAGGTCAGCTCTAGTGAACAGTAAAAGGAAAATGTGATGATGAGATGCCGGAAGGGAAGATTTCCGTGATATTTAGCCACCAAAGGTGCGGCAGAACGTTTAGTGCAACTTCGAAAATAAAAAGTGCAGAGAGAGAGAGGAAGAAAGAGACTGGTTCGCCTTTAAGAGGGCAGTTCTAGCCCCGCCTTTGCAACAATGAGATGGCATTCCGCTGCCCTTCCCTCACATAATCAGCTTACTGAATGAATATATTTCATTGCATACGAGGCGTGATGTATGAGCTGTGAAATGCAATACTTTTGTGCATCAAACTACCATGATTAATGTGGTTATAGCGTCCATTAGTGTACAAGTAGCCATAGAGGATTTGCATGCTAGAAACCTGATCCGAGATAAAACGAATAGATAACTGGGATTTACATATTAAAAGCACATCATGAGTGTGCTTATTAGGAAGGGAGGAGAATTTCGGCAGTTCAGCACGCTTGAAGACTTACTATGCTCCTGGAAATCTCCAGGAGGAAGGAGTGGAGCAAAGGAACAGAGGAGGACCGGATCCGTGGTGGCTGTCGGGGTCCCTAACATCTCCAGATATTATTGCATCCTGATGCTAGAGGATCCCTACGACCTACATTTCCCCATGATGCTGTCTCTTTGAGGGCCCGCCCCAAACCGAACGCGGGCAGACAGTTCCTTAAAGCAGAATCTACCTCTACGCGCCTCTTCCGCCGACCACTCGCCTGATCCTTCGATCCTGAAACATGATAATAAAATTAAATGACGTTATAATAGTCATTTTATGGACAATTTATTTTTTTAAACGGGAATCTACAATTAGGGTCAAATTAAATTGACTTAAAATGACCATCACAACGCCCTCCAAATAAAACACGACTACTGGCATTTACTTTCCCCCATAATATCGAGCATCTTTTATTCAAAACATTTATTTCTATAATGCTTAGTTTTGGAAATAGTGTACAGTCTCAACTTAAAGGTCCATTCTAAATAATCCTCCCCAGCATTCGCCTACCACCCATGGAAAGCCGCAAAAAAACTCGACTAAGTGGTGAGTCCAACAGGAATAGAACCCAAAGCCTCGTGAATTTGAGCCTCACAAAACCGTATGAGCCATCTCTGTCGATCTGGTACTATTTTCTCCGCTTCGTCGTAATTCAATTGCACTTGCTGGGGAAGATCATTAAGTCATTTAGGATTTTGCGTTAGTTTTACGGCAGCTGGATGGCAAATAACTAACATTTATTTACATCATCGTCAATAAGAAAATTGGTAAGAATAAAATGACATTTCTTGAACTACAAAAACTCGGAACCACTATGCGGACAGTCGCGTGAGTAAAATACTTTTTAGACAGCTGAGGATTATAACACTGAGGGTAATAAATGATTTCCAACACTCCAATGTTACCAACCTGATTTCTTGTAATGAAAATTAAATGCATATTAAGCGGAGGTCTTTTATGATTAAAGTAATGGGGATTATTTGAATGATTCGCAAATTCCTTAGAAAAGTAAAGCAAACTAGTTTCACAGATTTTTCCAATGAATTCAACTGTTTCCAATTCAAACAATTTAATCAATGGCATTATCGATATCAATGCTAAAATTAAAGTTCCTAATAATATAAATTTTTCATTAAACTCATAGGAAAATTTAATAAAACCTTTCCTTCGCACACGGAAATTATACTACAAATTGTAACAGGTTGACCCCGAAGCTCAGTCGGTAGAGCAACTGCTGCTGTGCTGGGAGTACCGGGTTCAATTCCCGGTTGGGGGATGAAAATTTTTTTCTCCACCAAAGATTATTCCTTATCTTCCCCAGAGTCTGGAAGTATGAATGAGAGTGTGAATGTGTGTGTATGATCTAATGATTAAAAACCAAAGTGCAAGAAACGCAACAAGAGTTACACGAGTTAAAACCATTGCCAATAGGCAATAAGTTCCAAAGGAAAGGCAGCCGATAAGACCAATGTAGTTGAAGGCGGGGTAAAAAGGGAACTAAAAAAATTGTAACAGTTGCACAATTACATCAAAAGAATAATAAAATGTAGTTTATTAACCAAATTGTTATAGTACACTTATTCTTTTGATTTGGTTTAGCCATGGCCAAAATTGAATTTTATTTCTGGACGCTCTTTAACTTAGCGTCCCGTTCTATATTTGGCGTGAAAGACCAGAAACTTTGCTCAAAGGCCTCTTTCAGACATGAGGTTCTTTTACTTGCCGTAAATCACTGGATCACTGCTTTACATTCCTTCCTAAGGAAGCCATGCTAAAGATTTTTACGCCCGAAAAAAATCCATCGCCCTCCTCCGTGTTTGAACCCACGACCTCGGAAACTAGAGGTTAGCGTGGTACCCTTAGGCCACAAAGGGCGACATAAGACACAGCCTTCTATATATTATAGAATGTTATGATTGTGTAAGTGATCTTGTCAGGACTGACGCTAAAAGATCAAATAACAACGAAGGCCAAACAACAACAGATTAAAGCTCACCATTGCGTATGTCGGAATGTATACCGTTATTTCCGCAGAAATTTTAGCTGTATACTTCATATTTTAATACTTAGGTCTGTCTAAACGTAGTAAATGATAACACATGTTGAAAAGTGGCTTTATTTTACTGGTACGATTGGTTCACAAGTTGTTGCTATAAGCATTTCACCTCCAGTCAAAGCTCGAAATTTGACCATACAACTTAAAAGGGGCTATACAAGTGGAAATAAAATAATTTGGTTTTAAAAATATAAGAATTCAGAATATTACTGTCTCTCAGTGGTGCGGTCTCTATGACCGCACACAACGTAACACAACGTTAATTAAAATTTAAATATAAGATGTTTCCTAAGCGATATATGGCTCTAATATTTAAAAAAAATTGAACGCCAATATATGAGCAGACAGCAGTAGGCGAGGACGTTGATCTTACAGATGCATACAGACCGCAGAGATGTGGCATTTGGAATTACATTGTACGACATATAATCGTCCGTGACGAGGTACCATCATCTCCCTTCTCTTCCCTTGGTGGGTAATTTGTCGTAATAAGCATGCGCCACACAATCAAGGTGAGTGTTGTTCAGCTCTTTAGAGCAGCTAATAACATAGCAACGGAAGGCTACCGATTCGGTCATTATGGACAGTTTCGACCCAGCGCCCACGAAAATCTCTTTTGTAACACCGCGGCCATATGTGACAATTACAGCCCATTCTTTCTTAAAATGAAAGTTTAGGAAGCTATTAATGTCTGAAATATTCCTCGTACGTAAGGCAAGAACATGTTCTGTTTGTCTTATTACGCTTGGTTGGACGAGGGTGAGGTTAAACTGACTTACTGACGGTTTTTACGGGAACGTAGTACACCAGCGTTACGCTAATATGCTTTTGTTTACTTCAGGATGTTAAGAAACAATGGTTGCTCAACAAAACTACATAGCGAGCCAAAAAAACCAGCACAAAGCTTTTATCTTCTAAAATAGGCACTTAGCATTCATACATCATTTATAGAGCACAATCTGCAGTCTAATAAGACATGCTTATTGCCTCAGTTCAAGGTTTTCAATTACGAAGCTCGAAAAATAAATATTTTAATAGTTTCCATTGCTATGCTTTGTAAAGCACGGACTGTATTTTTACTTTCTCTAATACATATAGTAAGCACGTATAGTGTTGCATTCCACCCAAAAATTCTATATCGAGATTTCACTGGAAATACATGTTTTGAGGTGCCCTGAATCTGAATAAACTTATTTGGAAACATTGTATGTCTCTGTCATAACTTAAAAACGAAAACTCGGATAAGTACCAACTTGGTATATGATTTAGTATCTTCCAAAGATGTGACACGAAGATTTTAAAGTAAATCCCCCACTCCAGGCTACACTTTACATGGAACATTCTTCGAAACTTTTGATTTTCTCAAAAATGGCGCTAACAATTTTGATTAATATATTGTATGTTTAAGATATTTTCATGTTAAATTAAGTGTATATCTTAAATTTTTCTAAAAGTCCTCCTCATTCTGAATGACTGTCGCATAGCTGGTAAACCGTAAGAAATACACGATTTTACTACACAAGAGAATGGAATGCTCCACATAGCAACCAGCTCTTAAAAGATTTGACTATCGCTTAAAGTCTGCCATATTCCCCTTGTACCTACAAGAAAATTAGCAATAAGATTAACATCTCGATTAACATGAAGCATATGGAGAATAAGCGTTTGTAAAAATAGTTTGTACAAGAGTAGAGAAAGTCGTGTGAATGAAACACATCAGATAATTGATATTACATCGTTTATTGATTCAAATACACCGACTGTCCATTTTATTGTTTATTTCTTAGCTTCTTTGGAACTCATATTTTAAATTGCTTAAAGAAAAATCTGAAGTGTTGCACTCACATGACTTTCTCCACTCTTATACAAACTATTTATTCTCCATTTACTTCATATTAATCAAGGTAAACGTTTGCAGAAACTTATTGCTAATTTTCTTGTAGGTGCAAGAGGAATATGGTAGACTTTAAGCGATAGTCAAATATTTTAAGAGCTGGTTGCTATGCGGAGCATTCCATTCTCTTTGTATGCCCAGGACATAAAACAACGAATAACGAATTCCCATTAAAAAAAGTATAAGTATTGGAAATTTCAAACAAATAACAAGAATATTTCGGAAATGGTTCACTCATCAAAATAATATTGTGTGTTTAACGAGATGTACATTTTTTGTGTAGTAAAATCGTGTATTTCTTACGGTTTACCAGCTATGCGACAGTCATTCAGAATGAGGAGGACTTTTAGAAAAATTTAAGATATACACTTAATTTAACATGAAAATATCTTAAACATACAATATATTAATCAAAATTGTTAGCGCCATTTTTGAGAAAATCAAAATTTTGGAAAAAGTTTCCATGTAAAGGATAATCCACGGTGGAAGGATTTTCTTGAAAATATGCATGTTGCATCCTTGGAAGATACTAATTTGAAATACCAAGTTTGGTATTTGTCTAACCTTTTGTTTTTGAGTTATGTTTTCACATACATGGACATGTTTCCAAAACTGCTTAATTTAGACTCAGGGCACCTCAAAATACGTATTTCCAGGGAAATCTCGGTATAGAATTTTTGGATGGAATGCAATACCTCCCCTACTTATACATGCAGTAGAGAAAGTAAAAATGAAAACTGTTTTATGGGAAGGTGACATATTATTTTGAACATGTCTTCTTCATTGTAATTCAGAGGAAAACGTCAATATTAACTGTGAAAATTTCCAGATTCCTCATATGCTGGAATACTAATGGATATATATATTCTCGTACAGTTCCGGATGATACCATAGAGTACCTCTTGAGGTACATCTTGATACAATTTGGAGAATTAAACAAGATCTTAAAAATATTATTTCACAAATACAGGAAGAGTATTTGTCCAAAATGAAGTATAGCAACATGAAGAACTTTTGCGCACACACCCCTTTTCTCTTCACTAAATTAAAATTCATAACATGGAGTCTAGATTTGCAATCTTAGAGGTACTCCCAAAGAAATGCTAGGGGCACAGTCAAGCGCTTCACAAAGTACCTACTACTTAAAGCATATTTTAGGGCTAGAGGAAAGTTGCAATAAGTGCATTCAACAGGGTGGGGCTACTTTAAACAGTATCATGTTCCTTCAAGCACGGTTATAAACATTTAAAAACAGGTCTCAGTCTGTAGATCTCTCACAAGTAATAACACCACTCGCTTCATAGAATGTTTGGGGAAGAAGGTCGCATGAAGCTTGTGGCGGAAGCAGTGAGGGGGTTCGGTTTAGAACTCGCATTCTACTCCCTTAAATTTTGCCTTGAACCCCAATTGCCATCCTTGCATTTGTGCCCTTGTAATGCACGAATATGTCAGTGACGAATGCTAGAATGACTTAATATGTTGCCCTTTGTGGCGATGATCTGCATAGTATAAGACTGGGCGGATTATTAATTATATGATGTTGAAGGTCTCATTACTGGTGCAAATTGCCACAGAAACAGCCTCCGGAAACTCTGAATGTAGCCTACAATCATCGAAACCTCCTTCTGTTTGCGTAGGCACCATAGTGGAACTGGAGGTATTGCAGAAAGGAAAGTTGAAACCTTCGTAGGAATACTGTTGTTTTGCTCAACATTTGAACTAAAATAACAAGGGTTATTTCTAAGAGCCTATTAATTCTATATATCAATAAAGCGAAAGAAATACTATCTGAAGTTTTTCCATTTGCAACTATGTGTTGATTAATATTTATTTATTATTAGTACTAAGCTGTTTACAGAGTTCATATGGCCGGGAGCTAACCCAGGTTCTATTCCAGGCCGTACAAGATCATTAATAACACTACTTCTTACAACTATTAGCTCATACATTGCCATATTGTGATTATACTTTATAATGAATAAACTAGTTTGCGCTACGTACTTCGGGATTAATATAATGGTTGCTGTTTTCAGCTATTTCATCCCAGTTCACTTCAGTACCCCCCCCCACACATTTCCAAATATAGTAAGATGTTCGCTTGATTAAACAGTTGCACTCCGCTTAACATTAATTGCAAGTTTTCATTAAGACTGCCCAAGCCTGCATGACAGACAAGTTGTAACTAATTATTTGGAATAGTATACAGCAGCAATAAAGGTGTAGTTCCTTGGGAACATCCTGCAACATTCATGAACAATTAGCTCAGTGGAGCAAATTAATGCGGCGGTAGTATTGCTAACATCACACAGGACCCATGTTTCGGGGCTCCCGTATCATTGTAAATAGTAGGTTAAAAACATGAACAAAATATCTCACACATGCAGAGAAAAGTATTCGTCAGTCAATATCTGTTGTATGTAACACAGTAGGAGTATTCTTTGATCTATGAAAAGCGTTTGACTGCACATCGTAAATAGTTTTAACAAAATTATACCATTATGGTATTAAAGAAAATGTTATCAATGGGTTGCATTACGCTTATCAAACGGAAAGCATAAATTTGTAATAAGTTCCTCATATAGTTGTACTACGGATGTTCTAAATTAAAGCATGCTGTTCCTCAAGGCTCAGGTTTTTGGTCTGTTATTATTTCCAGTATACATTAATGAGCAGTAAAAGCATGTTTAATTTTTTCTGCATATGCTACAAGTATCCTTATTTATGAATATAAAATGTACAACGATACTTTTAGCATGCTAAATGATTGGTTTGGCAGAAGCAAAACACAAAAATGTTGAGAAACTGAATACATTAATAATACACATCAAATAAAATGAATCGGAATGGTCATTTTAATTATGTCTTACCCTAAGTAAGCTCTACAAATTTTTAAACAAGACCATTAATTCATTTTGGAAAAAAGTTCATTTTAAAATAGTACATTATGCTTGCTTTCATTATTTAATGACGTAGTGAATAACTTCCTAGGGAAATTCATTAGGTGCTAAGAATATTTCTTATACAAAACAATAATAAAACAATGCCAGGTCAATCAGCATCCAAACATTGTAAAGAAATATTCAAGACGTTTCAAATTTTCCATTAACTTTAGCATATGACAGTTATTATTTGTAGCAGATAGTCCCGAAGTATTCACAAAAATGCACATATTCACAACAAACAGACTGCACACATGCAGGACCTGCACAGATCAAATAATAATATGCAGGCATTCTAAAAAGGAGTTTATTACTCTGATACTAAACTACGTGTTATGCAATTCGCTTTCATGACATATAAGAGAACTGCATACAAATAAAAATTAGGTTAAGGTTGGCATCATAAAGATACTTTATCACTCGCATTCCTATACAGAGGAGGATTTCATTCAATCAAAAAATAATGGTAATTTCTTTTATCCATCAAGTTCTTTCAGTCTTGAATATACTAAATGTAAATACTGTTTAATTTACCATTTATACACATTCTAAATGTATATAATTTTAATTTTTAATGATATATGATTTACATTTTAAATTATCATATTAATGAAAATATTTTAAAATGTTTATCTGATAAATTATGCCAATTGATGAAAACCACTATGTAAATACGAAGTATGTTTTTCATCAAATGTACGTAATGTGTATCATTTCTAACATAATCTACATATTAGAGTTAGACTAAGTTTGTCAAGTTCACTACATGATTCACAAATGAACATAGCATGTTATGTAATGCTGATGTATGGCTAAACGTCAGTTTTTCTCCCCAAAATTTTCATTTTTGTTGTTTTTATGTTATAAAATACTAGGTATTTCAAAGGGTGTTTTAAATCACTACTCCACTTCATAGTATTTTGAATTATATAACATGTAAGAGGTTTAACATAATTGCTGATTAAACTGTACGCAAGTTTTACAACTATCTTCCAATAATACTTATTTAACACTATATTTTGTGCATTCAAAATCAAATGAAATTTGCTAATTGAATGCTATAAGGCTAAATACCTTTACTCCGAATTCTCCAGACCACGGCAACAAAAATAAGGATAATAAATTAATATTTTGAAACAAAAATGAGAATATTTGAAAAGAAGTCAATGTTTCTGAATTTTGGATATGTAATATACATAATTGTTTTCTAATGTTGTGATCAGAAATTATGCGAGCATTGAGTAACATCCTTTCTGAATACTTTTCTGAAATTCTGAATGAATGTATAATTTTGCATAGTCGTTAAATAATACGAGATGGACAAAAACTTATTACATGACAAATGTAGATATCGTAAAACAAACAGTCTTCGTTCAATAAAATTTTGGTGGTATTCATCGTTTCCAAAGTATTTCTTCTATTTGTTGGAATATCCCAGTACTTTGAATTTTTGAAGCGCTAAGATAAAATTCTTTTGTACCTGGTGATGTCATGAGGAACATGAAATTTCAAAGCCAAAATATAGTGATACACTTTTAAAGATTTGATTATCGATTCAAGTACCTGTATCATCCTTGTACACACAACGAAGTGCGTAAATAACCAATTTCTTTAAATTTAGCTCCATTAATATACAGTAGAAAAATAAGCTTTGTTAAGAGCAGTTTATAGGAGAGAGATGCAAATAAATGGTAGTGGGTGCAGAAAGCCCCGTGAATTAATGTATTTTATTATTATAGTGCTTTTTAGAGCAC
Organism: Deroplatys truncata; assembly: GCA_030765065.1. Lineage (NCBI taxonomy): Eukaryota > Metazoa > Arthropoda > Insecta > Mantodea > Mantidae > Deroplatys > Deroplatys truncata. Next base: position 121,319,150 of record CM060987.1, read on the forward strand.
GAATAGTGTACACGTGCATGAATAAAGGAGGCTCGTATAGGAATGGGGTGATTTAGGTTGGTAATGAGATTGTAGCTCTGCTCTTTCCGAGTGTCACTACTTAAACTCCCCCCTTGCATAATTCGATTAACTTTATTACATGTTGCTTACCTAATCTCAAAATACGAGGAAGGCCAGAATGTTTACTACATTCTTCTTAGCTTTTAAGTCAGTAATAGTCATGAAAATGAAATATATTATAAGGGATGAGGATTATCGCCCGTTTAATTCGCAGTGCTTTATTACCAGGGTCATATCAGTCCGTGCAACAATAACAATAATGTATTATTGTTATTCTTATGTATTATGTTGGTACCTAAGAACTTATGGATCAACTTATTTACTCAAAGTTATAAATGATAGAAGTAAGAACATATTTATTGATAACTTTTGCACCAGCTGCATTCGTTTTCTCAAGATATGCCACATATTGGAATTAATTGCTCTTTCACACAAGCCGTGTGTTGGACAGGGTTGGAAAGTACCTTTCTACCTTTCCAACCATATGCCACATAGTTCAGCAATCCTTACACTACGACATTCATCTTCATTGATGACAATAATTCTGGTTTCCATATCTCCTTCAGAAGAAAGTTGTATATAAATACTGTGGCTATTATGGATTTTAAACCACAGGTAACCCATTTCTCTACCACACCTCCCTTTACAAGATTAAATATCTATTTATACTCCATTGGAGCAGCTTACCTCTCGTTGTTTACACGAATCACAGCAAAATCCATTAAGAGATGCCGTTGCTGATCCCCTCACTTAATTCTCATTGGTTCATTTCTGTTTCTTAAAATTTGTTTTTCGAGTCAGTCATAGGAGAGCCATATCTTGGAAATGGTCAACGCTACAAAAATGTTGATCTGACATAAATTATGTTGTGCTTTAACGAGATCTACGTATTTTGTGTAGTAAGATTTTGTGTATCTCTTACGGTTTATCAGTTACATAGAATGAAGGAGGCTTCAGAGGCCATTCCAAAACGATTGATGTACATTTTGTCATAAAAATATTTTAAACATTTAATGCTTTACCAAAATTGTTACACTAATTTTTGAAAACATAAAACTTTTCTATACAAAAGGTTGTTTAAGTGGGGTATTTTCTTGAAAATCTACATGTTATATCCTTGTAAGATACAGAACATAAATACCAAATTTGGTATTTCACCAACTTTTCTTCTTTTTACTTTCTCTACTACGTATAGTAAGTAGGGGAAGTATTGTATTCCACCCAAAAATTCGATACCGAGATTTCACCGGAAATACGTGTATTGAGTCCCCCTGAATCCAAAAAAAGCATTTTTAGAAACATGTTCGTGTGTGTGTCTGTGAACAGCATAACTCAGAAACGAACAGTCGGATAAACACCAAACCTGGTATTTATGTTCAGTATCTTCCAGAAATGCGACACGAAGGTTTTCAAGAAAATCCCCCCAAACCAGATTACCCTTTACATGGAACATTTTTCGAAAATGTTAATTTTCTCAAACATTGCTCTAACGATTTTGATTAAAATATCATATGTTTAAGATATTTTCATAACCAATAAAATGTATATCTTGAATTTTCTGGGAATGTCTCCAAAAGTATTCTTCATAGTGAAAGACATTTGCATAACTGGTAAACCATAAGAGATAGACGAAGTTTTACTACAACAAAAATTAGAACGCGTTAAAATACACAATTTATGTTCTACACATTTTTTTGTTGAGTGAACCATTTTCGAGATATTGCTTGTCATTCCTTGAAATTTTTCAATACTTATTTTCTCAAATGGGAATTCGTTATTTATTTTTTTGCCTTGGATATGCAAAGACCATTAATCTGTGGCAAAGAGAATGGTGCTGCACCTAGCAACCGGCTATTAAGAGATATGTCTATGCTTAAAGGCTACTGTATTTCTATACAAAACAAGGGGAACATAGTAGGCCTTAAGCGATAATCAAATATTTTTAGAACTGATCGCTATGTGTAAAATGTAATTCTCTTTGCATGTCAAAAGATCGTTTCTGCAAATGTTTATCTCGATTAATATGAAATAGATGGAGAATAAGAGTTTGTAAAAATAATTTGTACAAGAGTAGAGAAAGTCATGTGAGTGTAACACATCAGATTTTTTTATTCATTTAGTTATTCAGGGAGTATAAATACTCATACTTCCAGTGAATTATCGGTATTGAATTTAGGTGGAATACAATACTACCTCTACTCACTATAGGTAAGAAATAGAGAATAAATAAGTTATATTAACTTTAAAACTCTAGCTCTACCGCCATTTCCCTAGTCTCAGTGATGTGGAGGTAGTATGTCTATTTTTCAACCGAAAGCACCGTAGATCAAATCCAGATTGGAGTAATTGCCCTGGATAAGGTTCACTTCCGCAGATTTTCCTTCTATTCAAGTAAGACAATGTAGTGCTACTTCCAGTTCAGTGCACGCCAGGCCCATTTCAGCATCATTGCACTCCATGCCAAGTATTCTTAAGCACTTCTAAAGACAGGGCTCCATTTCTGGACTTCGACAATGAAAGGAATGAAAGAGTTAGTGCAGAAGTATAAACTTGTAATCTGAAAGACAAAGGACATGAAATAATAATTATTTTTGAACACAACTGTGGTCACTTAATGCACATGAATCACCTGTTAGTCATGATCTATTACAGAAATGGGCAGACTGTACAAACGCGTTGCTTTGTCATGTTTACCTCGGATAAGGAGAGTCTCATCTATTGTGTTTTCCTTTCTAGGAGTACTTGTTCTTGGTAGGCGTGCTGCATCGCTAGACACCGGACTTCCTCTTCGCTAGAAAAACTGTAAGCAGATGTTCATTAGTCACTTTTATTTTTATAAGCATTATGGCACATATCTACACAATTAGTAACACTATTTTTCTAGTTCCGCATTGTCATCAATTAGTTCAATAGTAAATGACCCGGAAAGGTTTGTTGTATAGAAACTAGATTAAAAGTTCTCAATTTGCTGCTTTTCCAAAAGATTCTTTGTAAGCATGTGATATTAGTTAGCAACGAAATGTACAGATTTCTGATTTTGTTTGCTTTTATGGTGCATCCGCTTTCATTATGACTTATTTCTTATATTACAGCTCTATCCCGAGATAGTACGTAGTCAGGTAAGGGATATTAAACCCATTAATTACTAAATACTCAATTATGAATACAAAACAGCATTAACAATAAGTAATTGTATTCTACTGACTAGATTGTTTACGTGAGCGCATTCTCCCTTTATATTCTTGTGTTAAAAGCCTGCGTTTGGGATATTACTTGCCATACAGCATAAGCATGGACTGTTATAGGAGAAATGAAGAGAATTTACTTACTCATATACTCACGTATATGACTACTGCTGTTGACATCCAGAGCTTAGAGGCATGTATTGTCTGGATTGTATAGGAATAATACTATCATGTAATAATTGCAACGATGGTGTTTATGTTAATTCCTAAGTGTATATATCACTTAGAAATCAATATAAACTCATACATATATAGGCTTTAACAACGTATGTTTTATAAATATTCCTAATAATGTAACAATGCGTGATGTATATTTGTTTAATATTTTATGTCCTGTAGATACATGTTTTGTATGCACAAGCGTATCCGTGTAGGAGGAATACTATTGATACGGAGATCGAGAGAGCCGCGGTGACGTGTGCGAGTCGCATTCGGAAGGTCCCGGGTTCGATCCTCGGCGACCGCACACTCTGACCTATAGGTTTTTCGTGGTTTCCCCGGGACCGGCAGGCGAATGTTGGGGTTTAGGTGTGCTTCTAGGTTTCGTGGTGTACGGTGGTGCCGGACAGATGGCGCGGATGCATGCTCTATGGTAGGAGTATTAACCGTGGACACCAGATGGCTGCTTTATTGGTCGCTGGTTCATCGCCCAGTATTGGGATAGGTGTTCGAGTTTGAAACTGTTGGGGACTTCCGCGCGTCTCTGTGGTATGTTTACCCGCGACCGTAGCCTCCCATGGTTTCTTCCCTTCATCCTGGGGGGTAGTAGCCATAATAGATCTCTGTCTAGTGCGCGTGGTGCCCCCCCTTAGTTGAATACCCTACTCATATAATACCTATAGACCCTTAGCTGACCAACTGAGAGTCTGTAATATGTGTGACCACATATTCAGTTTAAACAAATGGTTACCACATATAAAAAGTGCTACGAAATCGCCTACTTAGGAAAGTGCCCATTCAGCTGTGTACAGATATGCGAACGGAGACCGGTCGTGAGCTGCGTATCTTTGTGTTTGCATGGAATTTCGTAACCTGCCTAGTACAACCCTGGAACGTGAACCACCGCAGTTCAGTTCGCACTGATATGACATTTCGATTTTCCCCGCGCTCGCGCTTGCCTTCAAATGCAATTTAGTTGTTCTATGGTAATCGCTAGTACATTTTCTTTCTCTACCACATGCATAGAAGGTAAAGAATGTATTGCATTCCACCCAAAAACTTGATACCGAATTTCAGCAGAAATACATGTTTTGAGGCCTCCTGTATCCAAATAGAGTATTTTTGCAACATTTCCGTGTGTGTGTGTGTGTGTGTGTGTGTGTGTGTGTGTGTGTGTGTGAACAGTGTAACTCAAAAACGAAAAGTTGGATAAATATCAAACTTGGTATTTAAGTTCAGTATCAAGGATGCGACATGAAGATTTTCAAGAAAACCCCTCTCGCCACAGCTGTCGCTTACTTTGAAATTTTTTCCAAAATCTTGATATTCTAAAAAGTGTCCCTAACGATTTTGATTAAAATACCATATATTAAGCACATTTATATGACAAATAAAATGTATATTTTGAATTTTCTGCGAATAAAAAGTGACGTCCTCTTCATTGAAAGGAATTATGTATAACTGGTAAACTTTAAGCCTAGACGAAAACGTACTACACAAAAAAATTAAATATATTTAAAACATTTATTTCAAATAACTTTCTTATACCATAATAATTTCTGAGATTTCCGTTATTAAACTTTGAATTGTTCGTTTCTTGGTCATTCTCTTTTAAAGTCCTGTCAATATTCGCTATTTCTGGCCATTGCATGGAAGCAGTATGGAATTTTAAGGCTAGTGTATAGTACCCAGTTCCTGACTATGGCTGTTCCCTTTGTATTTATAAGGAAATGTGTAATGTACCTGTTTCTAAAAAGGCTTATTTAAATTAAATGTAGTAGACAGAAAAATATGTTTTAGTAGAACAGCTTGTATGCCCACTAATAAACGACAGAGGGCAGAGAAAGTCCCTCTCTACTAGTATAGTAAGTAGGGTAAGTATTGCATTCCACGAAAACTCGATACCGAGATTTCACCGAAAATACATGATTTGAGGCACTGGGAATTCAAATAAAGCAGTTTTGGAAACATGCCCGGCTGCGTGTGTATACACACCGTCACTCACAAACAAAAGTAGGATACATACCAAACTTGATATTTAGATTCAATATCTTCCAAAGATACGATACGAAGATTCTCAACAAAATCCCTCCACCCCAAACTACCCTCTACAGAACATTATTCCACAATTTTTAATTTCTAAAAATGCCTCTAGCGATTTTGATTAAAACACCATTTATTAAAAATATTTACATAATGAATAAAATGTATACCTTGAATTGTCTGGGAATAGCCTGTGAAGTTTTCATTCGGTTGGAAATTTGTATAAGCAAAGACACCCGTTACTAAAGGTTCTAATTGTTCACTTTTTGGTTCATTTTCTTAAAGTCCTGTCAATACTCAGTTGTTTCTCGCAATTGCATGGAAACAGTATTTTAAGGCCAGCGTATAGCGTGTAGATCTTAAACATTTGACTATCGCTGTTTCCTTTGTATCTATAACGAAATGTCCAATTTAGCTATTTCTGCAAATATTTATTTGGATTGAAATGTAGGAGATAGAAAAATAAGCCTGAGTAAGAACAATTTGTATACCCAGTAATAAACGATAGAGGTTGGAGAAAGTTACGTGAATGTATTACATCGTAATTTCTTTCCATGTGATGAAATACACTGAATCTTGCGTTAAATTGCTTAGCTCGGAATGAAAAAATCTGATGTGTTACACTCACATGACTTTCCCTACTCTTGTACAAACTGTTTTACAAACTCCTATTTTCCATCTATTTCATATTAATCGAGATAAACATGCAAAGAGAATTACATTTTACATATAGCGACCAGTTCTAAAAATATTTGACTATCGCTTAAGGCGTACTATGTTCCACTTGTTTTGTATCTGCAAGGGCAATATAGATATACAGTAGCCTTTAAGCATAGACATATATCTTAATAGCTGGTTGCTAGGTGCAGCACCATTCTCTTTGCCACAGATTAATGCTCTTTGCATATCCAAGACAAAAAAAATGAATAACGAAATCCCATTTGAGAAAATAAGTATTGAAAAATTTAAGGGAATGACAAGCAATATCTGGAAAATGGTTCAATCAACAAAAAAATATACGACATAAATTGTGTATTTTAACGCGATCTACATTTTTTGTATAATAAAATTTTGTCTATCTCTTATGGTTTACCAGTAATGCAAAAGTCATTCACAATGAAGAATACTTTTGGTGACATTTCCAGAAAATTCGAGATATACATTTCATTTGTCATGAAAATATCTTAAACATATGATATTTTAATCAAAATGGTTAGAGCCATTTTTGAGAAAATTAAAATTTTCGAAAAATGTTCCATGTAAAGGGTAATCTGGGGTGGGAGGATTTTCTTGAAAACCTTCGTGTCGCATCTCTAGAAGATACTGAACCTAAATACCAAGTTTGGTGTTTACCCGAGTGTTCGTTTCTGAGTTATGCTGTTCACAGACACACACACACACACGGAAATGTTTCTAAAAATGCTTTTTTTTTGGATTCAGGGGGGTCTCAAAACTTGTATTTCCGGTGAAATCTCGGTATCGAATTTTTGGGTGGAATGCAATACTTCCCCTACTTACTATACGTAGTAGAGAAAGTAAAAATCAATCTGAGCTTCATGGCTTACATCGTCACTTTTACTCTTGATACTTGTAACCTGATGGCATTTGGTTCCCATAAGTATACGGAGCTTCAGTTAAGGAACGGCTTTATTTCAATTTCTATTGTACTTTTCTGTGCGTTAGTTAGGTAATGTGCAGTATAGCTAATGTCAGTTGAACACATGAAACAATGAGGTTTACCTTTCGGCAAAGAGCAAAATATTAAATATGCAACATATTAAGCTTAGTAATATTTGAAAGATATGAAACTGATGTAGTCCAAATTGGAAATAGTAATATTTCAAAATCTACTTAAATTGTATTGCTATTGCTATCGTAATTTACTCTTATTTAATATTTTTTAGGCTTATTTTGATGCATGATGGAAGCTAGACTAATACTGAATACTAAGTACCGAACCCAAATTTTAATGACACGCCTAGTACGTACAGAGCCACAACATTGCACCAGAAGCCCCTCTTGAAAATGCATTTTATTATGGGAACAGGGAATTTGCGATTCCTTTTAAAATTAGTAATTTGTAATTAATTTAATAAACTATAATAATCATTTGATAGTAAGCCATTAAGGAATGAAACAGTAGATGTAAACTGCTTCGTTTTATGGTGACAGCGTATATCCTGAGTTAAATGAAGTCATTCTTAAATGGTAGGAAAAAGTAAGTATATTTCTGCGCGATTGATTTTACAATTTCCTCTAATGTGATGTCTTCCGTAGACTAGTGGTACCATGCTCACCTCCAGTTCGTGCGTAAAAACGGAAGGGAAGTAAAGTCGGTGGACCCATGTCGTAGATTCGGCATGTAAAAGAACCTCAAGCCTGATAAAGAGGCTTCTGAGCTAACTTACCGGTCTTTCACGCCCAATATAGAATTGAACGCTAAGGACCATAGTAGTTAAAGAGCGTCCATAAATAACACTAAGTTTAATTAATCTAACGTGATTTATAAACTTAAACGTCCTGCTTAATATCGGTTTCAGATGAAAGAATAAAGCATAGGTAAATTGTAAATAATTGATAATTCATCCTGGTTTCATAAGTGAAATACTTCCTGAACAATAAAAAACGAGTACTATGTTTGATTTCTCGAGAGAAGAGGTCTTTGTTTCATTTTACTTAAAATTACCCTTCCCAAAACCAATCCATTACCCTTCCAAAAATCATACATTATCCTCCCCAAACCGATAGTTACCCTTTCCAAAACCGATCTCTTACCCTTTCCAAAACCAACCCATTATCCTCCCCAAAGTCGATCAATTATCCTTCCCAAAATTGATCATTATTCGTCCCAAAACCGATCCATTCTCCGTTCCAAAATCGATGCATTATCCTTCTCAAAACATTTACATTATGCTTTTCCAAAATCGATATTTTACCTTCCCTAAATCGATAAATTACCCTTCCCAAAACCGATAAATTACATTTCCCAAAACCGATACATTACATTTCCCAAACCGATCCATATCCTTCCAAAGCCCATTTATTGTCCTTCCCAAAATCAATCCTTTATCCTTTTCCAAAACCGATTCATTATCCTTTGCAATAACGATCCATTATCCTTCCCAAAATCGATCAGTAATGCATTATCTGTCCCAAAAGCGATACATCATCCTTCCCAAAACCCATACATTACCCATCACAAAACCGACGCATTACCCCTCCCAAAAGCGATACATAATCCTTACCAAATTCGATACCTTAACCTTCCCAAACCCAATATGTTACCTTCCCAAAACCGTTTCATTTCTTTCCCCAAACCATTCCATTATCTTTCACAAAACCGATCCCTTACCCTTCCCAAAATGGATCCATTATCTTTCTCAAAACCAATCCCTTACCCTCTTAAAACTGATCCATTATCCTTCCCAAAGCCGTTTCATTACCTTCCCCAAACCGTTCCATTACCCTTCCCCAAATTGTTCTATTAGCCATTCGAAAATCGAACCATTACCCTCCCCAAAACCGATCCCTATCCTTCCCTAAAACGATACATTATCCTTCCCAAAATCGACAAATTACCCTTCCCAAAACCGATACATTATCATCCCCAAAACCGATTCATTATCCTTCCCAAACCGTTCCATTATCTCCCCAAAACTAGTCCATTATCCTCCCCAAAACAGATCCATTACCCTCCCCAAAACCGATCCGTTATCCTCCCCAAAACTGTTTCATTACTCTTCTCAAAACCGATCCATTACCCTTCCCAAAGCCGTTCCATTGCTCTCCTTAAAACATATTCTTATCCTCCCCAAAACCGATCCGTTATCCTCCCCAAAACCGTTCCATTACCCTCCCCAAAACCGATCCGTTACCCTTCCCAAAACCGAAATGGAATGCACTTATTCAACATCTGTTTTAATCCTTTATTTCACTTTGGTAAAACTTTTTTGTACTCGTCCTAATGCTATTAACTTCAACACTTGGACCTATAGCCTTGAAAAATACCCATAACGATACGTTACCTGAGAAACGACATTAGTTACACTAGCAAAACCACATTTATATGACTGTGTAGGCAACCTGTTTTGACATCAATGCTTCAGATAATTTTTCCCAACGTTAACTTTCTATCTGATTCACGTTTTGCCTGCATGGTGATTACACCTGTGCTAAATGGCACAGCATTCTTTCTCACCTACCTTACTTCCCTTCAGGCGGAAGATAGTTTTTGTTTTCTCGAATGCATAGATATCCTTCTGCCTGCCATATGTTAAGACTACTTTGCGGTTGCTGAGTTTTTGCGAGATTAATTTGAACAAAACGCATATAAACGACAATACTACCAGAAAATATTAATGATGTATTCGAGAAATCTTGTTAATCCACTCATTGAGGAATTGTGCTAGATATGCCCCAAATTCGCTGAGTACCAAACTCTAACTTCAATTATAATTGAACATATGTAGCAGAAGTCAATCCATTCCGGAATGAGAAAAACTAAGTGCCTTTACTTCAGTGCTTAACATCCTCTAGAGTAAGATATAGCATTGAAATCCAAACAAGTTTCATATCAAAATGCCATCATTATTAGATTCCTCGAGTTAAAACATCTCATGTACTATTATTTAGTTTTGTATTTATTCTAAAGCTATTATTACAAAAACTTGCTTTTCTATCGAATTCATGTTACATGAAGCAAACTTTGAATGAACGGTTAAATTATATATTTCTTTGTAGGATGCGAAGAATAAAGTGGATCATATGCTGGAATCCATATTCTTTACATCAAATCGCCAGAAACAAAGCACGTAATGGTAAAATTAAATTGAGTTTTATTTATGGACGCTCTTTAACTGCTGTGGTCCTTAGTGTCCCATTCTAAATTGGACGTGAAAGACCGGTAATTTTGCTCAGAGGCCTCTTTTATCAGACTTAATGTTCTTTTACGTGCCGTAAATCTACGACACGGGACCACCGGATTTACAACCCTTCCAAAGGAAGCCATACTAAGTATTTTTACTCCCGAAAAAATCCATTGCGCTCCGCCGGCTTTGAACCCGCGACCTCGGGAACCAAAGGGTAGCATGGTAACCACTACACCACGGAGGACTACTTAGGTTACGGTGACGTAGTACTTCAGGAAATATTTAGTTATTGGAAATTTAAACCAAGAGCAACGAATATCTTGGAAATGGTTAATTCTATAAAAAAGTTGACATTTTAATGAGATCTATAATTTTCTTGGATGAACCTTTGATCTATCTCTAATGTTTTACCAGTTATACAAAATTACTCAGTATTTGCTTATAATGAGGGGGATTTATAAGCTCTTCGCAGAAAACTTAAGAATATATATGTTATTAATTATTTATGCTTCTTAAATTTATTTTATTTTAATCAAAATTGTCAGTCATGTTGTTTGAAGAAAATATTCCTAGCTCCCTCCATAATATTGAATTAGAATGCTTTATATACAAAAAGTAAAATAATATCTCAAATGTTTTTGCTACTTTATATACACTCAATATGGGCGCACATTGTAACGTCTTAATTATAAGTCGATGGTCTATTTCCTACCATACTCGAACTAGTGTCTTTCGTTGCCTGGTAGGCTCGTGATGAGCCTAGGTGCATATGCTGTAAACCTAAACTTGGTAGCGCTTAATCACTGAACTGGAGAGGAGCTCTCGTAGGATGATTGTTTAGGCTTTTTGTGTGTTTGGTAAGAATGTAGTCCTATTTTTGTACGCTCCTCAACGGTTTTCATCCTCTGTCGTTGCTCTACTGTTGTCTTTCTGTATCCAGAAGGTGATGGGTTGAATTTTCATTTGACTACTTCCATAAGGAGGGGAGAGTAGGTACTCGTGTTGGCTGGTTTAGAACCTTCGTTACCGGGGATGCCCTCAAGCCATGCAGGGAACCCAGTAGCTCCTGTCACGTAACGGCAGCAACAAATGTTGATTCGCTCTCTCACCTCGATCAGATCTCGAGGCGATTCTATTTCTGAACAAGTTTCACAAAAGGAAATCGCACGTGTCATGTCTGGAGACCTGTGGAGCCATCTCAACAGAGCTTTGTCATCAGAATCAACGATGAAGATGATGTTCAGAGATAATCTCTATGGAACGGAATTCCATCTTGTTGTAGACAAAAACTTGCGAATCCTCTTGAAATTATGGCATCATCTAATCTGGAGCTTGTCAAGTTACGAGCGTCATTTATATTTTTTCTGCGAAGAAAACTGGCACTTAAAGCTTTCTTTTGTATGTGACAGCAAAGATGTTCAGCTTTAGAGAAACTCTGACAAGCGCAATTTTTCCACGAAGATGTCCTGAACATTCGAATGTATTTTATGGACTGTCGCTGATATGGAATGTTGCTTCATCACTGAAGACAAGATAGCTTTCAAAGAATTCAGGTAGATTTTTAAAGATAGTACTAACTTGACTTATTCAGGCAGTGCCTGCACGAGTTTCAGCTTTTAAATCTTGAATTTCATCTCATACTGTGGAAGGGGGCAAACTCACGGCTCGTTGTCGAACTGCCCTCAAGGTTGCCCTGAAAGGAGCGTCCTCCGAATGCGTCGGATACCGGTGTTTTTGTTTTCACATGGTCCCCATGAATTGTGTATATCAACGCTTATTGAAGTTCTTGTCTGATGGATCAAGCCCAAACTGTCTCTGAAGGTTACGTTGAACTGTGATAACAAATGTTGTTTTAGCGTATTCTACATATAAAATACCTTCTGTTTTTGGTGGGTGCCATCTTGGAAGATATGTACATATGTGAGTATTTAAAATGAAGCTTTTATGATCCAACTGCAATCAGTGCTTATTACAAGTGATTCTACACACTGGTTACCTAGGAAAAAAATAAATAAACTATGTTCCTATAAGAAGCTGAAACTCCGTGTTTATGTTTGTCGGTAAGTTGGGATCTCCAAAATGTGCAGTTTATACCAGAAATGCTTAGAAACCCGAAGGTTGACAGTGCAGACGCCACAAAAGGTCTTAAAACCATAACTTTTTACGTTCTTAATCTACAGCAGTGGTTTTGATGGGTTGAAATTTCGTAAAACTCTACAATAAATGCGAGGAAAATTCAGAAAGTAAGCTTCGTTAATTTTTTTAAGGAATGCTACTTTATTTTTATAAACGAAAATCATTTTTCAACATTATTTCTGTTTCCATTCAGGTGTTTGTCATACCGCTGCAAGCTTTGTCACCCTTTGGTAGAAGTCTGTCTGTGATTGTAGCACTAAAAGCCTACAAATGAGCGAGCGCAATAGATCGTAACCTTACTAATCGGTTATACGGATTTACTAATGCTACCGAAGAATGAATAAGCAAGTCGACAACGAGCGCTCGGTGATTTACATCACTTGTCCTATATATGATGTTCGGAGAGTGCTCTGTTGCTGGAGGTGTATACCTCAAGTAGTTGAAACAGGCTGTGTTTCCTCATATAGACATGAAAGCTGAAAATTTAATTGTGTCTACCTGAAGCGGAAGCAGTCACCAAATATGTATGTACTAATAAGCAGCAATAGTCTTATTAAAGTAGGTAGAGAAAATAAAATTAAAGCTTGAGAGTGTATCGCTATAGACATGAAAATAAAGTAGTTCTTAACCCGGCCTGGACCAAATTTAATATATATAATTCAAGGATGCCTCACATACCAGGTGGCCCTTGCAGTTTTAAGTTTCCTGCCTACATAGGTGCAAAAGAAGTTGTCGCATCACTGATGTTCAAAGGGGTAGTGTAGGCACAGAATGAAAGCTCACTGATGTCTGCTTGTGCTTACGTGGTAGTTTCGTACTGCTAAGTGCCGCGTGGTCGCTTGCATGCAGTTCGAGCCAAGACATTTGGACAAAGAGATAACGTTCACTAATAACAAACATGCAGATATGGTTACGATCAGTGCAGAGACGCACCAAAATGCAGGCTCCAAGGCTGTGTTCTGAACATCTTCAGGTGGCACTCCGTTGGGCGGCACTTAGAAAATGTCTAATCCTATAACATGTAATATGTCCAAAAAGGTTAACGTTACTAAAGCATTTGACAAAATTATGCATTTTAACGAGTTCTATATTTTTCTGCAATTAAGTGTTTGTTTATTGATTAATATTTTCTTATTATAAAAAAATACAAATATAATCAAATAAAGTGATGTTCATGGGATAGTCGGGTGAAATTTAGGACAGACGTTTTATTTCTCATGTCAAAATATTATACATATGTAACTTTTTAATTGAAAGTGTTGGAGCCGGTATTGAGAAATTAAAAAACAAGCAAGTATTGTTGCATGTAAAGGGAAGTATGGGATGCGTTGCATCCTTGGAAGATTATGAACTTAAATACCAAACTTGGTATTCAACGGAATTTTTTGAATTACGGACTTTTTCTAAAACACATTCTTTTAATGTTCAGGGTTCCAAAATGCGTGTTTCTAGTGTAATCTCTAAATTGAATGTTTGGATGGAATACAATACTTCCTCTTACAGTGTAGGTTCTACATCGGAGGAGGATACCTTGCGCACTGCAGCCTAACATATATCTATTGTGAACTATCACCCCCAGAAGAAAAGGATGAAGTGAAGGAGCCGCAAGAGGCTACACTCAGGCTATACAGACGGTGGAAGTTCTTAACAGTTGCAGGCTCGAAGACCCGTCTACCGCTGGAGCCGTCTAGAGAAGGCGATGAACTACCCGTCGACCAAGCAAGCCTCTAGTCTCCACGGAGAGTTCTCTTTTCTTTGAGCCATCATCCACTCAAATCTGACACCGCCGCAAGCACGATAGCTAAGAGCGCACCTGGAATATGAGAAAGAAACGGAAAGACAGAGAAATGATGCAAAGGAAATCGTGGGAAGTGAAAAATCACCCCAGCTGTCACCTGCCGACCTGTAAAACTATGTAAAAACCAAAGCCAGAGTGGGCTATCGGCGGGAATGGAACCTTGGACCTCCCGAATGCGAGCCTCGCACGGAGCCAACTCACTCGATATACGAGGGCAGTCCCAGATATACCCGAACTGCTGTGTAGATAGTGGTTGTTACTCAAACAAATGACTATGGTAGAAATTACCAACCTTACGAAGCTTAAATCTGAATTTTGATGATGCTATGTCGTTTAGTAATTGTTTGGCAGCCATCAACAGTGAACTCTATCAGCGAATTTGTAAACATGGATAAAACTGGCCATCGTTAAATGATACAATACTTTCATTTGAAAGGTCTTAGTCCAACTAATATTACACCTGAGCTAGATTCTACTCTGGGGGAGTCTGCTCCTTTGTTTACAACATTTTGGGTGGCAGAGTTTAAGCGAGGCCGTACGAGCTGCCAAGACGAATATCGCAGTGGTCGACCAAATGAGGTGACCTCGACAGAAATTGTGAAGAAAATCCACAAAATGATACTGGATGACCGTCGACTGAAAGTGCGCGAGTTAGCAGACTTCATAGGCATTACATAAAGTGCTGTCCATTGCATACTGACTGAAAATTTGGACATGAGAAAGCCATGTGCAAGATGGATGACGCGTTTACTCACAATGTAACTAAAGCAGCGTCGTGAGGATGTTTCAGTCGAGTGTTTGGCGATGTTTTGCTGCAATAAATCCAATTTTTTGTGTTTCATAACCATGAATGAAACATGGGTCCGTTACGTCATACCTGAGACGAAGTAACAGTCAAAACAGTGGATTGAAACGGGAGGATCAGTTCCAAAGAAGGTGAAGACAGTTCCTCAGCAGGCATGGTCAAGGTGTTGTTAATTTTTTTCGGATGCGCGTAGGATAATTTTCATTGATTATCTTCAAAAAGGAAAAGCAACTAATGGCGAGTATTATGCAAACTAATTGCAGCGTTTGAACGATGAAATCAAGCAAAATCGGCTGCATTTAGTGGAAATGAAATTTTGCTTCATCAGGACAATGCACCAGTTCACAATCCATTATCGCCATGGGCAAAATCAATGAGTTAAATTTCGAATTGCTTCCTCATGAACCCTATTCGCCAGATTTACCCCCCTTTGATTATTTTCTGTTTCCAAAGTTAAGAAATGAAGAGCCAACAAAGAAGAGCTGGAGTCTGCAGTTAATGGCTATTTTGCAGAACTCGACGGTTCTCACTATAAACAGGGTATTGAAGCTATTGAACATCGCTAGGAAAAGTGTATCGAGCTGAAAGAAGACTATGTAGAGAAATAAATATGTTTTTTCCCAAAATGTTTGTGTTTTCTTTGTTAGGTCGGGTACTTCTGGGACATCCATCGTACTTCCTCCTACTTGCTAATAGATGGGAGAAAGTAAAAATGAATGGCTGCTCGCAAACATGGGCTGACAACAATTAAAAAAATATTTCTGATGTATTATATTCACAGGACTTTCTTTATTCACTATCGCTTATTAGTAGGTAAACAAATTATTTTTCGAACGTTTGTTTTCCTAAAATACTTTGTTTTAATTGGGTTTCCCAAAATAGCTTCATTTCACATTTCGTTATAGATACAAAGGGGGAAGTCATAGTCAAGTGTTTAAGAGCTGGACGCTATATGCTGGCCTTAAAATTCCATACTGTTTCCATGCAATCGCGAGAAGCAACTGAATGTTAACAGGACTTAAAAGGAATGGATAAGCATTGAACAAATCGAACCATTGATAACAGATATCTCGGAAATGGTTGATTTAAAAAACAAGTTATTTGAAATAAATTGTGTGTTTTAAAGAGATCTAAATTTTTGTGCGGTACATTTCTGCCTATCGCTTAACGCTATAACGTTATACAAGATTATAAAAAATTCCTTTCAAATGAAGAGATCTTTAAAGACTATTCCCAGAAAATTCTAAATATATATTTTATTTGTCATGAAGAAATCTTTAATGTATGGTATTTAATAAAAAATTTCGAAAAATGTTCCGAGCAAAGGGTAGTTTGGATTAAAGTGATTTGCTTGAAAATCATCGTGTCGCATCTTTGAAAGGTGCTGTACCTAAATACCAAGTCTGGTACTTATCCGACTTTACGTTTCTGAGTTATACTGTTCACAAACACACACATACAGACAGACCTATTTCTAAAAATCTGATGACTCGCATGACTTTCTCTTCTCTTGTACAAACTATTTTTACAAATGCTTATTCTCAATCTACTTCATATTAGTCGACATAAACATTTGCAGAAACTATCTTATTGCTAATTTTCGTTTAGGTGCAAGGGAAATATGGTGGGCTTTAAGCGATAGTCAAATCTTTTAAGAGCTGGTTGCTATGGGAAGCATTCCATTCTCTTTGTATGTCCAGGACATAAAAAAACCAATAACGAATTCCCATTTGAGAAGAAGTGAAGTATTGGAAAATACAAACAAATTACGAGTAATATTTTGGAAATAGTTGACTGGACAACAAAAAATGTATATGGCATAAATTGTGTTTTAAAGAGATCTACATTTTTTGTGTAGTAAAGTTTTATGTGTCTCTTGTAGTTTACCAGTTATGCGAAAGTAATATAGAATAAAGAAAACTCTCGGGAGCATTACTATAAAATTCAAGATATACAATTTATTTGTCATGAAAATATCTTAAACGTAGGATATTTTAATGAAAATTGTTAGGGCCATTTTTGATAAAATAATTTTTTTGAAAAATGTTCCGTGTAAACGGTAGTTTGAAGTGGAGAGCTTTTCTTTTAAATCTTAGTTTCGCATCCTAGGAAGATACTAAACTCAAATACAAAGTTTGGTATTCATTCGACTTTTTGTTTCTGAATTATACTGTTCACACACAGACGGATACACATCACACATACGGAAATGTTTCCAAGAATGCTTTTTTTGGGTTCAAGGTACTCAAAACATGTATTTCGGGTGAAATCTCGGCATCAAAATTTTGGCTGGAATACATACCTGCTCCATCTGCTGTGTACGTGGTAGAAAAAGTAACAATTAGTAGCATCCTTACTAGATAAATTGTTCCGCGGCTGAGAATTCTACAAGATGACGCAGGGAAACGTCCAGAGAGGTATGGAGCTTGCTTTGACTCAGTTATACTTGACTTGAATAACGGAATCTGTGTGGTCTCGTAGAGTTGTTTAATTTATTACAGCAATGTTGCGTCTCTCTATTTGCATCAAGCGTAGGATGTTGAAACCATCAGATGCATCAGCTTGTAACATCGGAATTTCCCCATGTCGATCTGTCAGGAGAACATTCCTTATTATCGGTCTGCAACTTCATTGTATTGAAGGTAAACCCGTTACTGTTACACCACAGTTATTTACATTTAGTGATTTATTTGTCTCTCAGGCGGACGTTTGTGCCGCCATCTATAGAGATCACTATTTCATAATCTTTATTTGTCAAGGATGATTCTTTTTTAGGTGAGTAAGAAGCGGACAGCATACGAGGAGTTGTGCAAGTATAATATCAATAAAATTCCCGTTTCTCTGTCTGTGAGCATAATTCATGTGGGAACAGTAAAACCTGCTGCTAATAGACAAGTGTTACGCCTTGTAAATGGAGAGTTGTATCCCCAGAGCGACACTTTCATAAAGTTGCAAAATACACGCCAACCTGTTAACATAATGTTAATTTTAATCCTCTCTACAGCTTACTGGTGTAGGATGTATTTACACTTGAACCGATTGATTAGAAAACACTGTGTCCATTTTCATGTTACTAGTCTACTACAACACAAACTTTATATGAGAATATACGAGGTCAGCCCTAGAAGTACCCGTCCTGATGCATGAAGTACCCGTCCTGATGCATAGATAGCGGTGGTTGTTTCAAACAAATGACCATACCACCCTTATAAAGCTGAAGTTTGATGATGCTACGTTGTTTAGTAATTGTTTGGCAGCCATTAATAGTGAACTCTCTCAACGAATTGAGAGCTGGTCAGCATTATGTGATACAATACTTTCATTTGAAAGGTCTTAGTCCAACTAATATTAAAGCTGAGATAGATTCTACTCTGCTGCTTCGTTTACAATAGTAAAATATTGGCTATCAGAGTTTAAGCGAGGCCTTACGAGCTGCCAAGACGAACATCGCATGGTCGACCAAATGAGTTGACCACGCCAGAAAGTGTGAGGAAAATCCATAAAATAGTATTGGATGATCGTCGACTGAGTGCGCGAGCTAGCAGACATCGTAGGAACTTCAAAAGGTGCTGTACATCGCATACTGACTGAAAATTTAGACATGAGAAAGCTATGCACAAGATGGGTGCCACGATTACTCACAATGGAACCAAAGCAGCTTCGTGGGGATGCTTCAGTCGAATGTATGGCGATGTTTTGCTGCAATAAAGCCGAGGTTTTGTGTTGATTAATAACCATGGATGAAACATGGGTCCATCACTTCACACCTGAGACGAAGGAACAGTCAAAACATGGATTGAGAAGGTAGAATCGGCTCCAGAGAAGGTGAGACAGTTCCATTTGTAGGCAAGGTCATGGCGTCAGTTTTTTGGAATGCGTGTGGAATAATTTTCATTGACTATCTTCAAAAATGAAAATCAATCAATGTCGAGTATTATGGAAACTTATCGGAGCATTTGAATGATGAAATCAAGCAAAAACGACCGCATTTAGGGAAAAGAAATTTTGTTTCATCAAGACAATGCACCATTTCACACATCCATAATCGCCGTGGCCAAAATCAATGAGTTAAAAGTTCTAATTGCTTCCTCATGCACCCTAATCGTCAGATTTAGCCCCCTCTGATTATTTCCTTTTTCCAAAGTTGAAGAAATAGCTTGATGCTAAAATATTTGCCAACAGTGAAGAGCTGGAGTCTGCAGTTGATGGTTATTTTGCAGAAATCCACGGTTCTCACTATAAACAGCGCATGAAGCTATTGAACACAGCTGGAAAAAGTGTATCGATCTGAAAGGAGGCTATGTAGAGAAATAAGGATGTATTTTCCCAAACTTTTTGTGTTTTATTTGTTAGTTCGGGTACTTCTGGACAGCCCTCGTAGTAGGACCTTATAAAGCCTAATGCAGTACAACATACCCACTTTCATTATCAACAGTAGCGTTATTTCGCCTACGCTCGCCTACCTAAAGAGAAATAGTTATCGCGTGCCAACTAAGGAGCTATTAGCGATTAATTAGCATCCAAATTGAAAATTATCCACATTTCCTGCTCTATTTATTTGAAATTATCACCAGGAAGCCCTGAAGAAAATGTAGGCGTGTTTTTAATTTCATGAAGATTTATAAATAAACGCAGGGAAATTTGCAGTTCTTGTAAATAAATATGTTTTTGTTGCACCCGAAGAGTTGGGGCATAAACGTCCCGTGTTTTTATCATATTTAAAGGGAGCGACCATATTCTGTGAAGTAGAGAGACGCTACCCCAACGAATCTTCTTGCCGACTGCTATTTAAATATTTGAACAAAAAGCTTCAGGCCAGAAGCCTGAAGCAATACGTTGTGAGAAAAGCTTGACTCTGGAGAATAATTCGAAGGCCTCCAGCACTTAGGAAGATTTTCGTGGTATTCGACTCAATCACTCGTAGGGTGAACCTGCAACGCTTTGTCTTAAAAAAAATGGACCCCTAAACAGTTTACACGGACCCTAGTGCGAGGCGCTAATTACAAATATGCTTTTACGTGATAATGCGGTATTTGTTAAATAGTGTTTCACTGGTATTCGCGTCAGACAAGTGTAAACCGCGAGTGTTGCGTACAATTGTAGATCGCAGAGTTATTAATGTGTGAATATACATGTAGTTAAATTGTATTTCTCAGTATCTGGAACAGAAGAAGGGAACTTGGTTTAGTTCACAATAAATTTATGAAACTCACTACAGCTTATATTTTTTGTACATTGCACTGTATTTACAGCATTGCATAAACTGATTTTACCGTTAACCTATTTCTTTCTTCTGTCCACATCCTTCCATATTAGTGTTATAACCAGGAATGGAGACATAATATCTGAAACGTGCTCTTTTGACCCAAGAGGAAGTGGATTAAATTAGGAATAATGGCAGATTCCTACTTGAAAATATATTCCATAAATTAATTAACAAGCCATTTAATAAACTCACACTTCAATAACATAGATAATTACAATTTACAAAACCCTTATTCGTTCACCATTCTTTACAGCTTCAGTGCTTTAATTTAAATTACAATAATTACAGAATTGCTTCCTGCTCTCACATTTACCGATATATTTCAAAACTAACAGCAATAAGTCTATAATTCAGACGATCAACCTTTTCCCAGTGAAGAATTACTAAAGAGAATTTTGAATACGTTAAGCCAAAAAATGAATTTAGAAATACCATCCAGAATGCCTTATATCTAAACGTTGTCCTGTTGTTTTCCTCGTAACCTAGCTCGCCGTCGAAGAAAGACTAATCAGCCTTGTAAACAGCACATTGAGGTAAGCTGGAACTGATCCGGCGCCTGCGCAGTCGACGACTACAATCGCCTGATGTACTGCGTGACTCAAAATAACTGCGCCCTTTCTTCGTGTTGTTGTCGTCTGCTTGAGAACCATTACCATAGTCGTTTGACTTCTGTTCCCGTACATGTCAGCCTTCCTTTAGTACATCCCAGTCACCTAAAGTATATTCTTCTGGGAAGGGTCAATTTGGCAATATCCCACAGGTTTTAGAAACTCCGAATACTTCTCACTATAAATGCAATTATGAGTGAACGCAACCCATTTCTTATATGACATCAAATTCTCAAATCTATCATCCTTGTCCTCTGCCAAAAAGTAGGTTAAAAGAACGGCAACTGAGAATAAAGATGTAAGTGAACACCAGCCGGATTGTGTTACATTGCAATCACTGATATGTTTGACACAAAGTAATATACAGTGGTTCGGGTTAGAGACTTGTACCAACTACGAACTTATTTGGAATTTATTTTGGATCCCAACTTACCTAAAAATTAATTAAAACTGGAACTTGCAGACTTCGTTAGTGAACGAAAAGTGCGTTATTAAACGACTACAAATGTTTAATTCAGAAAGTCAACTCTGAGGCACCGAAATTCTTCTCTTGTCAAGACCCAAAAGCAACCCGGAATATTCTACAGAACCCAAATCATCGGACGGGGAGGCTGAACACTGAGATTAGCCGCACTTCTAGCCATTTTTTCGAGGACATCGCGGGACATCGAGCTAAGTGAAGCTGTTCATTGGGGGACCCGAGGCAGAGAATTCTACAGTACAAGACAGTTATGGCGGCAATATACCTGGATATGTTGCAGTTGATCCTGGAGCCATGGTTACGGCAAGATAGTATCCTTGCCTCTGTCATTTATCAAGAAGATGGAACACCACCCCAGTATGTAAAAATTGTGCGGTACCATCTGAATGAGACCTTTCTTAACCGGTAGATTGGAAGGGACTATGTCAGTTGCGTCCACGCAAACATGTTTACGCAAAATCAGTGCGTCAGTTGCGTCCACAGTTACCTGCTTAGGTAGCTTGGATGGTTTAGGTTATTCGATAACACAAAGCCAAACACTGTAGAACCCGTTCTGCGACGCCAGCACTGTATAGAACGCTTTCTGATACGTCATATACAGCATAAAGGTCAAGCTGGACATACGCAATAGTTCTCATTCTCAGTTGTGCATGAACCATGGATTCGATGACAAGTGAGAAAGGTAGCCTTTATTTGTGATCAATGTTTACGAATTTAGACATCACAAGGATGTGCAGAACAATATTTTGCGTTGGGCGTGCTGCATGTAATCTTGTGTCTCATAAAGTTAAATGTTAAAAATGAGAAGGAAAATGTTGTTTGTGCTAGGAATTGATAATACTGGGACTAACAATTCAAATCTTTCAGAGACGCAACTGACGTATTAACCAAGAAATCCGGGGACGCAACTGACGTATGTCCCCCCAAAATCCACAGAGGCAACTGACGTATTAGCCAAGAAATACGGGGACGCAACTGACGTATAAAACTGACCGCGGGACGCAATCGCTGGTCACCGGATTGGAAGAGCGACGGATCGTATTTGGGCTCCCGTTCTCCCAGACCTCGCTTCCCTTGACTACTTTTTTTACTTTCTCTACTACGTATAGTGAGTAGGGGAAGTATTGTATTCCATCCAAAGATTCGATACCGAGATTTCACCGGAAATTTGTTTTATGACCCCCTGAATCCAAAAAAGCATTTTTGGAAACATGTCCGTGTGTGTGTGTGTGTGTGTGTGTCTGTCTGTGAACAGCATAACTCAGAAACGAACGTCGGATAAACACCAAACTTGGTATTTAGATTCAATATCTTCCAAGGATGCGACACGAAGGTTTTCAACAAAATCCCACCAACCCCAGGATACCCTTTACATGGAAGATTTTTCGAAAATTTTAATTTTCTCAAAAACGGCTATAACGATTTTGATTAAAATATCATATGTTTAAGATACTTTCATGGCAAATAAAACGTATATCTTGAATTTTCTGGGAATGTCTCCAAAAGTGTTCTTCATTGTGAACGACTTTTGCATAACCGGTAAACCATAAGAGATAGAGAAAAATTTACTACACAAAAAATGTAGATCGCGTTAAAATACACAATTTATGTCATACACATCTTTTTTGTTTAGTGAACCGTTTTCGAGATATTTGCTTGTTATTCCCTTAAATTTTCCAATACTTTTTCTCAAATTCGTTATTCATTTTCACTTTCTCTACTACGTATAGTAAGTAGGGGAAGTATTGCATTCCACCCAAAAATTCGATACCGAGATTTCACCGGAAATACATGTTTTGAGACCTCCTGAATCCAAAAAAAGCATTTTTGGAAACATATCCGTGTGTCTGTCTGTCTGTCTGTGTGTCTGTGAACAGCATAACTCAAAAACGAACAGTCGGATAAACACCAAACTTGGTATTTAGGTTCAGTATCTTCCAGAGATGCGACACGAAGGTTTTCAAGAAAATCCCCCCACTCCAGACTACCCTTTACATGGAAGATTTTTCGAAAATTTTAATTTTCTCAAAAATGGCTCTAACGATTTTGATGAAAATATCATATGTTTAAGATAATGTCATGAGAAATGAAATGTATATCTCGAATTTTCTGGGAATGTCTCCAAACGTATTCTTCATTGTGAACGACTTTTGCATAACTGGTAAAACCAGTAAGAGATAGACAAAATTTACTACACAAAAATGTAGATCGCGTTAAAATACACAACTTATGTCATATGCATTTCTTTTGTTGAGTGAACCGTTTTCGAGATATTGCTTGTTATTTCCTTAAATTTTCCAATACTTATACTTTTTCTCAAATTCGTTATTCATTTTTTTTATGTCCTGGACATGCAAAGAGAATGGAATGCGCCACATAGCAACCAGCGTTAAAATATTTGACTATCGCTTAAAAGCTACCATATTTCCCTTGCATCTACAAGAAAATTACCAATAAGATTGACATCTCGATATCTCGATTAACATGAAGCATATGGAGAATAGGCGTTTGTAAAAATAGTGTGTACAAGAGTAGAGAAAGTCATGTGAGTGTAACACATCAGATTTTTTTAATGTCCTGGACATGCAAAGAGAATGGAATGCGCAACATAGCAACCAGCGTTAAAATATTTGACTATCGCTTAAAACCTACCATATTCCCCTTGCATCTACATGAAAATTACCAATAAGATTGACATCTCGATATCTCGATTAACATGAAGCATATGGAGAATAAGCGTTTGTAAAAATACTTTGTACAAGAGTAGAGAAAGTCATGTGAGTGTAACACCTCAGTTTTTTTTTTTGCATGGAGTTTCATCAAGCGTAGAGATTGCACGTGCAGATGTGCATAACTGAAACAACGAATAAGAGCGCACGCTTGTTAATAACCCCCCCCCAAATCATACGGCACGTGTTCTGTACAACCACAAGGCGATGGAAGCTGTGTTGATAATGAAGTTGGACGTGTTGAACTGCATTAGGGTTTATCCCAATATAATGGTTATTGTGTTGTAGCAGAAAGTAACATGAAAATGTATTGGAACTTTATAGACATCCTGTATAGTGCATAATAGAAATGTTGGAAATAACCTAGAGAAAATGTTACGCATGTCAACGAAAACAATTTTTAATAAACTTGTATTCTAAAATTAATACGATCTTACACAAAATTGGCGTTACGAAAGAGACACATACAGATGTAAGCTCTCCGGTTGTAGAAATTAGTTACTGCAGAAGCAATGAAAGAACATACATGTATATATACTTTTTCTTGGTAGTGGTGTGAGGAATTTGCCTTTATAGTTGGTGCAAATTTTTTTACATCCTGTATAAATGAAGAATAGCATAGACATTTTGAATCGGATAGAAAAAATTTTCTTTGCTTGAAGGTTCATCGTCATATGGGACGGCGAATGAACGAAATGGTTGAAATGATGCTGAATCGGGTTCGGGATCCCTAGAGCTTAGAGTTACCCGACATTCGTCTTCTCAGAATAAGGGAAATCGCCGAAAAAGAATTATCTATAAGTCACCCTAACCGAGTTTCGAACTCGGGATCTCTTGAAGTGATGCAAAAGCTACCCCTAAAACACGCGGGTGTGCCGGATGAATATAGAAGAAGAATTTGACTTGTTACATTGCTTTCTCATTTTCCTATGCCAGATTTATCTTCAATGACGCGACTTGTGTCTGAATAGTAGCACGTATAGGATTGAATGAGCTCTCTGCGGTGGCCTAGCTCACTCGCCTATTGAGCGAAAAACATTGCAGTTCAGTCTGACTTTGCTGGCATAATTTTATGTGAAGCTGTCTGCTGATTGTGTTTATCGTGTAGTTATCATGGTGCGCCTGCGCAACAGTATATTTATTGTATTAAGTTTTACGCCAACGGAGTCACGTGTGGGCTGCCAGCTTGAGTTTTTATAGAAATTCCCTGGAGTCACCGTTCCTAATAAGTCCACAATTTATAGGTTTTTTGAAAAAGTTAAAGAACCTTGGCCCGTGTTAGTAAAAAAGAAACAAGGCAGGCGGCAGTTCTGAACAAGGAAAAGTAAGACAGACAGCGGCTGTTGTGCAAAAAAATTCGGAGAACATTGATTGTTGCTAAAGTGGAGTATTATATTTGGGGAATACGTACTTAAAAATAATACATTTGCAACAAATGCCCATACGTTTGTCTCTGGCGTGCGTTTTCCAATATTTCGGCTGCAAAAATTCGTCCACTTGTACAAACTCAGAGGGGTATTATTGCGAGTAACATTTATAACGAAAGATAAGCGTAACACATTCATATTATTACGTTATTATTAGCATTATCTAGTGGAGAAATGGATGGTGGTCCATTGCTACTGCACGAAAGAATTCAAATAGCAATGTCGTAAGAGTGGCAAGCTGCCAGTCGCGTCTTTCAAGAAACCCTGTATTTTAAATAATTTAAAGATAACTTGGCATATTTACATTCATATGGTCATTATGTTAGAATAGGATGTGTCTGAAGCAATATTTAATCCTGTTGCGTCTATTTTGAAACGACGTTTTATATTAATAAATGACAATGTAAAGCTGTTAAGCTTTCAATTGAGCCTTTTGTTTTAGGAATAAGATTACTAAAGGCAAAGTTTGCATTTGTATACTCTGCAGGGGGTAATAAGCCAGCTTAGATCTAATCATTCAAAACATCTTACTGGTAAATTTGAAGAGCCCAATTAATGTCCCGGGGCGTAACATTGTGGACGTACAAGGAAATCCTGTTTATTACATGTTTATAAATCACATCCTTTGTGTTCTTCTTGTACTTGACCAGCTATTTAGAAGGTGGGACGCTGACAAATCATATGTTGGAATGCAGCATGAAGGTCAGCCGCAAGATGTACCTATCTACTTCCGGAAGGTTCTTCTGATGACACTGTGCCAGGCGGCTTGTCTTGACAGGGTCAACCAGTGCAGAAAAAATAAATAATAAGGCTAACTGTAGGGCGTCATAATACGGATATTTTAATCTTCATTCCGAGGACGTCAGGGTGATAGAACGACCAGGAAAACTTGGGGTTGATTTCCATGGCTTCTCAAGGCCGCTGTTCCAATTAATAAAGATTTGAAGAGCAGTAAGATGTGTTTGGAATAGTGCACCAGCATTAAAGTATACTTGAGTATTGAGGCAGTACTTTTAACACTAAAATGATTTCAGTCAAATTATATAATATAAAATGTAATAACAATCCGACTTAAAGCAATATGTGTATAAAATAACATATAAAAATTATGTAACTCGTATTAATGTTTATATTATTATGCACATGTTTAATCATGTTATGTGAATGTATTGCGCAATTTAATAATAATGAGGTACAAATTAGGTAACCTTGAGGCAATAATGAATTAGATAGTTTAATGATGCTACTGGTAATTCTTGGAGCAGCAATATTGTAATTTTTGAGACAGTTTATAAATAGTCAATCAACAACCAGAAGATAGCTTAAGTTAAATAAAAGTATTCTATTGGATTAGGAATAGCCAATCATAAAGTAAAATGGAGCAAAATTTACAAATTCAGAAGTCAGTTGCTTGTAGACAGTGTTCCTAACTTGACGCGAGACGCGTCCTCGAGAAGTTTAAATGTATTCAGTGTGAGACGAAAATAGTTTACGTGCTTAAAAAGTGCAAGTATTTAATAAAAGAATCTCACAGATCTCTATATCAGGGAAATGTTATTTAAATCGTGTCAAGAATTAATAAAAAGGAGGGAATTAAAAATTATAATCTGTGTAAGTCTACATTCTTAGCCGCACCATTCCTTGCAAAGAAATTCATGTCTTAACAATAATACTGACGCAGCCGAGGCAAGCATAAATATATAATAATTAAAGAAACAGTCAAATAACAAAGTTAATGTTTTTAAACATTGGGGCGAAGACCACCGGGTACCATATGTGGTCACAACTACTTCAAGATCGGTTCCCCAACAGTCGAAATACAATAGAACACCTACTTAAAATTGGCTTTCCATACGTAAGCAAAAATCTATCTCAGTATACAGCATACTACGTCCAATGAGTAGTGAATTCTTTGACTTTTTAATAATCCTAGAAAATGTTACTTTCTTTCTTTATGTTACTTTTTTAGAATAAAGTAAAATGAAAAGCTTTGATTGAAGCTATCACACAACTTCCTCCAACTATTATATAAAATCCCGCATCCTTCTTTGGAATTTAAAATGGTACCCTTAGAACTTAAAACAGCATGCGTTAGAGTATCTCATTCATTCGTTCTAATTTCTTTTTATGTGGTTTTAGCAATTGTCTGTTATAGCTGAATAGAATCGCAAAAGCCTTTATTATAATGTTTGTTCTTGGGCCTAAATTACTTTAGAATGGTGCATATTCTTCAAGAAGTAAAAACAAAATTATTTATTTTATTTATTGTTTTCATATAATGCTGGTGTTTTTAAGGAAGAGTACTCTGTGGAAAATCAAAGTCGCAAACTTACGTGGTAGTTCTTGTACGAAATTTGAATTAGCTTTGTACACAACAAAATAAATTAAACTACGCAACTAGGGCATTCTACTATGTAACGCACCTCAGTTTATGACAACAACACTAAATTTCCTTAAAAGAGCAATGTGTAGTCAGTTATTCTTGGATATGACATTGTTGGTCCGAATTTTATTTAAGAAAACCGGATTGAGTGATTCTATCTGAGGATTTTCGAAGATATAATTCATCCGTTAGTCATACTATTACAGAAAACAAGTCAGTAAAGAACGAAAATAGGGTAGGATGTAAAAGATTTAGTGTTTTAACAGGATGGCGCTTCTCCACAACGGCTAGATGGATTTCCTGGAAAATGAATTGGTCGAAGATGTGCTTAAGAATGGCCAGCAAGTTCACCAGGCTTGATGCTTGTCTACTTCTTTGGGATCAATTGTTTATGCTTCTTCGTCTGAAAACATTCAAGAACTGAAAAAATGAATAGTCTGATAATGAGGCGGATTAGAGATGAACCCTTCCCGAAGGTTCGTGAAGCATTACGAAACCACATGTATTACTGTCTACCCAAAATGAAAAAGTTTTGAACATTTAATTTAATAGGTGTGAAAATTAAATTAGTTTACTTAATTATTCTTTTTACTTTCTCTACTACGTATAGTAAGTAGGGGAAGTATTGTATTCCACTCAAAAATTCGATACAGAGATATCACCGGAAATGTTTTGAGACCCTCTGAATCCAAAAAAAAGCATTTTTAGAAACACGTCCGTGTGTGTGTGTGTGTCTGTGCGTCTGTGAACAGCATAACTCAGAAACGAACAGTCGGATAAATACCAAACTTGGTATTTAGGTTCAGTATCTTCCAGAGATGCGACACGAAGGTTTTCAAGAAAATCCCCCCACCCAAGATTACCCTTTACATGGAACATTTTTCGAAAATTTTAATTTTCTCAAAAATGGCTAACGATTTTGATTAAAATATCATATGTTTAAGATATTTTCATGCCAAATGAAATGTATGTCCCAAATTTTCTGGGAATGTCTCCAAAAGTATTCTTCATTGTGAACGACTTTTGCATAAGTGGTAAACCATAAGAGATAGACAAAATGTTACTACACAAAAACTGTAGATCGCGTAAAAATACACAATTTATGTCATATACATTTTTTTGTTGAGTGAACCATTTTCGAGATATTGCTTGTTATTCCCTTAAAATTTCCAATACTTATACTTTTTTTCAAGTTCGTTATTCAATTGTTTTATGTCTTGGACAGGCAAAGAGAATGGAATGCGCCACATAGCAACCAGCGCTTATAAGATTTGACTATCGCTTAAAACCTACCATATTCCCTTTGCATCTACAAGAAAATTAGCAATAAGATTAACATCTCGATTAACATGAGGCATATGGAGAATAAGCGTTTGTAAAGATAGTTTTGCAAGATTAGAGAAAGTCATGTGAGTGTAACACATCAGATTTTTAAATTCAAATGGTTTTAAGTTCTTTAGATGAAAGAAAACATTAGAATAAACAAATGATATGTATTAGCAATAAAAATCTGTGCTTCATTAAAATTTTCAAAGCGGAGGTTAAAAGCTGAATTGCAATTAACCCTAGTTTTAAACTATCCCTCAGTTTGACGTGTTCTATATTTAAATAAAATTTAAAATATTTAATAGATTATTTCCACCGGAAAGTGTTACAATAAAAGTCCTATATTCATTAAGCAGAATATAACGCTGTTTTATTCAATAGTAAGTAATTAATGATAATGAAAACGAGTTGAAAGTATGAATCTATTATTACACAGATCATACTCGCAACCAGCTGTCGCAATATAAACTATAGATTTATAATTATACGTATAAGTTCCTTTTCTGAAGGACGCAACACTGTTGACTAACGTTAATATTATCTTGGAAGTTTAACACTTAATGTAAGTTTCGTTTTGTTTTTTATGCCGGGTCGCAAACTCTATTTATTAGTTTTATTCTGGAGTTTATTACAAACTAATTTCAAACCTTTTCCCTATCTGCATGGATATTCTGAGAAAAAAAAAGAATGTGATATGTTCACACGAGTTTCTCTACACCCTAACGCTTATTAGTGGGTATACAAATTATTCTTTCGTAAGATTATTTTCATTTTAATCAAGATAAATGTTTCCGAAACAGCTATATTACACATTTCGTTATAGGTACAAAGAGAATAGTCAAATTTTTAAGAATACCGAAAGGAGCTGAAAGGAATGACAAAGTATTGAACAATTCGAACCGTTAATAACGGACATCTTGGAAGTGGCTTATGCAAAACAAAAAGTTATTTTAAATAAATTGTGTGTTTTTAAAGAGATCTACCTTTTCGTCTATTTTCGTAGTACGTTTTCGTCTATTGCTTAACATTTACCAATTAGACAAGACTGTGCAAACTTTCTTCCGAATGAAGTGGACTTCATAGGCTATACCCAGAAAATTCAAGATATACATTTTATTTGAAATGTAAATATCCATAATATGTGGAGTTTTAATCAAAATTTGAGAAAATCAAAATATTTCGAAAAATATTTGGAGTGGGGGATATTCTTTAAATTTTTGTGTCGCTCTTTTAAAGGTACTGAACCTAAATCCAAGTTTAATACTTATTCTACTTTTTATTTTTGAGTTATGCTGTTCACAGACACACACACGGTAATTTTCTAAACATCTTTTTTTTTTTATTCAAGGTGCCTCAAACCATGTAAAATCTCGGTATAGAATTTTGGATGCAATGCAATACCTTCTCTACATACTATGTACAGAAACGGCAAGAAGCAATCAGCACCGCTTCCCTGGGCATACCTACTTTGTTACCTTTTCTAGAGTACTTCATGCAGTCATTACTTCATTTTCTTTGGGTAATGGTGTCACCTTGTAGGTGCTATCACGCTTTGTGCTGTGTATCGCACCAATAAGCATACGTATGCTAGTTCTGTCAACTCATTGGAAAATTACGAATAGGTATAGTTGAGAAATGGCGGCCGATTTTGTCGATCTTTCTCGCGGTTAATTGCGAATATAGAACAAATGTATGTTTGGAAATGCTCATGAATGTAAGTTCTCGTGATGTGAGCATTTTAGTCCTCAAACATCACTTATAGGTCCTCATATAAATTAGCATTTCCTAGGTATTTGCATATTTTTAAGCAGGCAAGCTATAGCCCCCTTCTTCCTTCAACACACTAAGGGTGAAGGAGGCGCTGGCGGATATCTTAAGTCACGACCTTCAGAGAGAGCCAAAAAACTAAGAACCGGCTAAGCGGTGTTTTTCCTGTCCGCGTCCTCGGTTCTCGTTGCCATCTGCCGCTACCATAGAAAGGCGCGGATGAAACCATACAACATTTTTAAAACTACTTTTAAAGATTTTACTTATCAACTTTATGAAAGAAGATATTGAAACTCGGCACCGTCGTTGTCCATACATTTTTGGCACCTCTTTAGGAAACTATCCATCATTCGCCGTAGTTCACGTTGATAAATTCTGACAATTCCCTGGCGGATGTTTTGTTTTAATTCTTCCAGGGTGTGTAGGTTTGTCTTGTACACTTTGTTTTAAGTTACCCCAGAGATGGAAATCGCTGGGGGTTAGGTGGGGGAACCTAGGGGCCACAAATTTCTACTAATAATTTTGTCCTCAAACGCACCTTCAAAAAAGTTGTTAAGTAAAGCCTTTAAGAACAGATTTAAAGATTTTGTATGGTTTCATCCGTGCCTTTCTATGATAGCGCAGACGGCAACGAGCGCCGAGGACGTGGACAGGAAAAACACCTAGCAGCCGGTTCGTAATCGTTTGGGTCTTCCTATATTAACGCCCTTACAGACGATTAGAAATCGAATGTTGATTACTTCTTGTGGGATATGTACGTGGTAGAGAAAGTAAAAATGCGTTGTTACGGACAAAATGGGTTGATTTAATAGGGATTAGAAAAATAATTTTAATTATTCTGCAATGTGTATTTTGAAGCATAATTTTTAATTTCATTCAGCAGTCCATACTGCTATACTTTGTTAAAGCTTTTTCAGTTTCCAGGAATTATATTTGTAAATATAAATTTATTCATAGAAATAAAGTATTGTTTGAATAATTCTTAGCTGCATTACCGCATTACAAAAATAATAAAACGACTAAAAATATTATGTGGGTAGAAGAAGAGCTGATATCAAAGCATTTTAATGGTTCAAGGTTGTCATGATGTCGCAAGGCGGCGAAACATGAAAGGATTCGCATGAACTGGCCCCTATCCTGCCGAGTAATCCACCTTATTTGTATTCACGTAGCGTACAGCCTTGTTTGCCTAATCTGCAAGCCAAAGGTGATAAGCCAAACAACCTTGGTATGGGATCGTGCTGTAGCCCATTAAAATGTCATATAAACTGGGCAGCGTCTAGTCTTATATAATAGTTACATTAGCTACGGTTATTTTTTATATTCTTAATAGTAATGAAATAATTCGTGAGACGTGACTTTATTTCCGATTGCAATTTTGGCAAAAACTCTGTACGTGCTCGGAATACAGTGATGCGCAGATGTTATTTATAATCTTTGCTTTCTTCCAAATACAGAGTTTGGAGAAATCCGCTGCGAGAACAAAATGGTGCTATTATTTTGTTTTTATTCTTTTTCCTCCGCGTTTGTGACCTAAATGGGCTTCTATAAACGGACCTCACATTTCGCGAGCTAAAATTCAAGCAGTTGAAAGGTTAGAAAGAATAATAACACCCACGCCTTCTTTTTGGCTCAAGTACACTGACCAGCACTTTGCAAATGCTTCTTAATGATCCATTATGAACTACAGTTCATTCGCATTATTTGCATTATAGAATCGAAAGCGTGAGATTGTTTTGTGGTGGCAACATATGAAATGGAATTCTCTTATTTTATCTTTGAAGTGTATTCAGTGCATTGAACGAAATTATAAGTAGCAGCAGGTATAGAATGTTTGTTTCATCCCAACGAGTTTAAAAACATGTGAAATAAAACGCTTTAACATTAATTGAATAAAATAATCCATTGATTTAATCAGGAATGCATTGAATTGAGTTTTACTTACGAACGCTTTTTAACTACTGTGGTCCTTAGCGTCTTATTCTATATTGGGCGTGAAAGACTGGCAATTTTACTCAGAGGCCTCTTTATCAGGCTTGAGGTTCTTTTATGTGCCGCACACGGGAGCACCGGCTTTACTCCCCTTCCGAAGGAAGCCATACTAAGGATTATTATGCCTGAAAAACAAATCCATCGCTCTGCTCCGGGTTTGAACCCGCGATCTTGGGAACTAAAGGCTAGCATAGTAACCACTAATCACGGAGGACGACAGAAGAATGCTTTACTGACTTAAATAGGTGCCAGGCTTACTAGTTAAAAATAATTGATGTGTTACACTCACATGACTTTCTCTACTCTTGTACAAACTATTTTTCAAACGCTTATTCTTCATATGCTTCATGTTAATCGAGATGTTAATCTTATGGCTAATTTTCTTGTAGATGCAAGGGGAATTGGTAGGCTTTAAGCGAGTCAAATCTTTTAAGAGCTGGTTGCTATGTGGTTCATTCCATTCTCTTTGCATGTCCAGAACATAAAAAAATGAATAACGAATTTCCATTTGAGTAAAAGTATTGGAAACTTTAAGGGAATAACAGGCAATATCTCGAAAATGGTTCACTCAACAAAAACTGTATATGACGTAAATAGTGTATTTTAACGCGACCTACATTTTTGTGTAGTAAAATTTTGTCTATCTCTTATGGTATACCAGTTATGAAAAAGTCGTTCACAATGAAGAATACTTTTGAAGACATTCCCAGAAAATTTGAGATATACATTTCATGTGTCATGAAAATATCTTAAACATATGATATTTTAATCAAAATCGTTAGAGCCATTTTTGAGAAAATTAAAATTTTCGAAAAATGTTCCATGTAAAGGGTAATCTAGGGTGGGGGTATTTTCTTGAAAACCTTCCTGTCACATCTCTGGAAGATACTGAACCTAAATACCAAGTTTGGTGTTTATCCGACTGTTGGTTTCTGAGTTATGCTGTACACAGACAGACACACACACAGACGCACACGGACATGTTTCCAAAAATGCTTTTTTTGTATTCAGGGGGTCTCAAAGCATGTATTTCCGGTGAAATCTCGGTATCGAATTTTTGGGTGGAATACAATACTTACCCTACTTACTATACGTAGTAGAGAAAGTAAAAAAAATCTTATGTTTCGGACATAAAGGATTTTCTCTATCCACCAATTTCTTACATAATTCCTTATATGAAACCATTTTTTCTCTTCACGTTACATCATTTACCATACAGTTTTGAATAGAATTAATATCAAATTAAGCAATATGGACGCTTGGTTACATGCATAAGGAAAACATCCGTTTTTTGTTGCCAATTTATCCATGAAGAAGAAGACAAAAATATAATGTGATACATTCACATGACCTTCTCTACCCTCTAACTTTATTATTGGGTATACAAACTATTCTTACTAAAGCTTATTTTTCTAGCTACTACATTTAATCCAAATAAGCCTTTGCAAAAATAGCTACATTACACATTTCATTATACACACAAAGAGAACAGTGATAGTCAAATGTTTAAGAACCGGAGGTTATATGTTGGCTTTAAAATTCCATACTCTTTCCATGCAAGCGCGAGAAACACCTGGAATTCGATGGGACTTTTAAGAGAATGATCAAGAAATGAACAATTCGAACCTTCAATAACGGATATTTCAAAACGGCTTATGCCACAAAAAGAATTATTTTAAATAAATTGTGTGTTTTAAAGAGATCTACATTTTTGTGTAGTACGTTTTCGACTGTCGCTTAACGTTTACTAGTTATATAAGATTATAGAATTTTTTTAAATGAATTGGACTTCACAGGCTATTTCCCAAAAAAGTCTTGATATAAATTTTATTTGTCATATAAATATCTTTCATTTATGGTATTTTAATCAAAATCGTTAGTCATTTTCAGAAAATAAAATTTTTCGAAAAATATTCCATATAAAGGGTAGTGGGAGATTTTCTTGAAAAAGCATCCTTGGAAACTCAAATACCAAGTTTGGTATTTACTCAACTTTTCGTTTTTGAGTTATGCTGGTCACAGGCAGACACACACACGGACATGTTTCAAAAAATGCTTTATTTGGATTCAGGGAGCCTCAATACACAATTTTTCCGGTGAAATCTTGGTATGGAATTTTAGGGTGGCATACAATACTTGCCCTACTTATTCTACATAGTAGAGAAAGTAAAAATGATGGTTGATGAAAAATGAATTTTTGTTTTAATCCTGCCGCGAGGCAGGAAAAACTTAAATATACAATAACGAATTTTTCAAAAGCGATTAATAGTACAGAAAAAGTTATTCATATAAACTACATATTTCATTCTGATCGATATTTTTCCTGCAATAAGTTTTTTCCTATTTCCCAGTGATGTAGACTTATACAAACCTTAGTCGGTATCAATAGGATTTCATAGGAATCTCACGGAAAATTCAGGAATATAAATTTCATTAAACATACAAATATGTTAAACAATACAGTATTTCAATCAAATTTATTACAGCCAACTTTGATAAAATAAAAATAACGAACTTTTTTTTCATATAAAACGTAGCTTGATATAGATGTATATTGTGGAATCTGTGTTTCAAATTAACCTGAAATTAAAAACCTTATTTAATATATATCTGAAATTTCGTTTTAAGTTATAGGACATTCACGTGAATTCTTAAAATATTTTTTTTGGTCCATTTGTCCCAAAAATTTGTATTTCCGGTGAAACCTGTAAACTGGATTTTTGAGTAAGTACCAATTATAGGGAGGAAGTAGTACATTCCACCCAGAAATTGGATATAGAGATGTCACCGAAGCGCATGTTTTGAGGTACTTTGAATCCACAAAAGTTCTTTTTATAAAAAAAATATGAGTGTGTTTATTTATGAACAGCATAACCCAAAAACGAAATGTCGGCTCAAAACCAAACCTTTTATTTAAGTTCAGCATCTTCCCAAGGATGCGACACGTAGAAAAACTATGTAAAGCTATATAAAAATAAACGATAGTCGCTAGGAAAAGTCATATGCATGTAAGACATGAGATCTTTTTATTTATATTCTTACAAAGGATTTTTATTCGCCTACTTCATATTAATTGAGATTGGAGTTTCTAGAAATGGTTTCATTAGATTTTTTATTATAGGTACAATGGAGATACAGAAAACTGAAAGGATAACAACGACGAATGATCAGTTGACTGAGGGCTCACCTAGCACCTCGACTCCCGATGGATTCGCCTACTTCATATTAATTGAGATTGGAGTTTCTAGAAATAGTTTCATTAGACTTTTATTATAGGTACAATGAAGATACAGGAAACTGAAGGGATAACAATGACGAATAACTTATCAGATACAAAGCCGTGCATACACTAATCGAACCATTCGGTATGAACAAATAAAATAAAATGGGTATTTAATATGAAAACTTAAGTGAATGTAATAAAATGCAGTGAAATATCTTGTTAAGAACTTAATAAACGAGACAAGCATCCAATAAAATAAAATAAGCACGATTCATCATGTTGGTAGTGATGTTTGTACTGAATATATAAAAGCGATGGGACCAGATACCATAGTCGTATGAGGTTTATTTGTCTGGTCAGTTATTTAGACGCTTCTGCGATGTCGTAACCCCAGCGTAAATTACAAAACTGCTAAATTGTGGCTAAACCAGGCGCTTAGGGAGGAAATTGAAGATAGAAAAGCACCTAATGAATACGTTTTGTTATCATATATTTCAATAACGTTTATCTTCATTGTATATGAATTATAATGCGACGAAAGATTCGTAACATTTTTCTTTTTTATACCTAAGCGTTCACAACCTAATATCGGTTGTTATTCTTTATTCGCCTCTATGCAAAGAGGATGCCATCTTTATGCCTTCGATTCGATAATCATATAAAATACATTATGAAGCCTCTCAAGAATAGTGAAAAACATCCGATGTTACATTCACACGACTTTATCTACTCATTTTCTACAACTATTCTTACAGAAGCTTAATTTACATCTACTTCATGATAATCGAGATGAAGGCTTGCATTTGTTATAGGTATATTGGATACAGTAAGTTGAAAAAATGAGTTCCTACATATTGGAATTGAAATTCCACGCTTTTTATGACCACTAGAAATAAATGAAAGGCGACAAAAAGTAGTTGAAAATTAAAACTAATAAAACAAATATTTGTTAATACCATAAGATTGTATTTGACATAAATTGTTTGTCTTCACGATTACTACATTTTATTATTGCTATTTTGTATATTTTGTCTGTTTCTAAGGTTGTACCAGATATACAAGTTCATTCAGAATGAACAGGAATTTAGTTTATCCCCAAAAATTTTAATACATTTATTGGATTTATCATGAAAATACCTTAGGCATATGACATACTGATTAAAATTGTTAGAGACATTTTTGAGAAAAGCAAAAACAAGGAAATTGTTTTCTATGTAAAGGGTAAGATGTAGGATGTGTTTATCGCAGGGGGACATCTCACCACTGCAACCAGCTTGATATATTGTAGCTACACCCCCAGGAGGCAGGGAGGAAGTAGAGGTAGGACTGCGACTCGCAAGCAGACAGGCCAACAGAGACGCGTAGAAGTCCCTAATATTTCCAGTTTGAACACCCGCGCATTATTAGAGGCGAAGAACCCCGGGAGAGGACAACAAAGCGACCCTAACGGGCGGGACTACGCACCCTGGAGTTCATGGAGTGAAATATTTCCAATGCGCAAGCAACTACGCCATCTGCCCGACACCACGAGCACAGCCGCACCCGAAGTCACACCTGAAATGTGAGAGAAAGAGATTAAATGAGAGGAAATGACGACTAGGAGATAACCGCGAAAAATCTCATAGTCAGAATGACAGGGAATCGAACCCGGGATCTTGCGAATGCGGGTATCAGACGTCGCCTCTTGGGTTATCCCGCTCGGTCCATGTAAAGAATAGTTCGGCTAGGAGATATTTTTATTGTTTTCTAAATGTTTTTCAAGGTATGTCAATGCTTGTATTTTCGATATTGAAGTTTTGAATAGAATTCAAGAGAATGAAATTATAGTTTTCTAAAATTAAACTATTGCTGGCTAATGTAAACATTTAAAATAAGGAGTGTCATTTCTTGATTTCTCTTTTTTCTGCCTTTCTTTTGTATCCGTAAAGTAAATCAAGTTATTAGAAAACAAATGATGTTACTTGAATTAATGAATTCCAATTTAGTTTTTAGAGGTCACTGGAGAAGACTAGAAGCGATACTGGATGACATTGAAGCAGCACGATTCACAATCGTGGTACTGCAGGTAATTTCCTTAACAATGTGTAAATCCGTTACTCGAATTATTTTCACGATGAAACTTTTTGAAATGGTTACTGAAGGCTGTCTACTCAATGAGGCTTTGAAGATCTGAAAGCAGAATTCAGAATTTTGTCATTTTATTTTTCTTCTTCCTCCCCTTTCAGAGATTAGCTGAATTTGCTTATTCCAGTATCTTAGTATTATCTCATGTATGGTCTTCCCAAATCTCTTCTTCGAATTGTTTGATAGTTCATTATCTTCTTTGATAATCTGTTATCCTACATTCATTTAACGTTTTTTTACTCATCATATTTCACCATCATCTATGCTTTTCTTAATTGAAAATATATTTAAATCTTATAGTTAGTTGCTTATTTTATGAGGTCCAGTACATCCTTTTATGTATCTCATTTCTCCTATCTCCTTGCATATAAATTGGTTGATAGTTCATTTTCATCTTGGGCAATCAATTATTCTTATTTTCCATTAACATTTTCTTTTTTCATTTTATATCACATCAGCTATCCTTTGGTTAATTGAAAATGTATTTAAATCTGATGCTATAGTTGCATTTCTTATGGTTCTGAACCATACATAGGCAAAGCCCTTACCTTGTAGAACTTTTATCTTCTGTTTTAATGTTCCTAAACATTTAATTTCTCCACAAATGGCTTAGAATTTATTAACTTTTATCTCAGTTTCTTTGTCAAATTTAAACTAATATCACAACCTAGGTATCTGAAGGGAAATAGTTAATTTTAAACATTTCCATTCATATTTCAGATCTAACAGAAGTTTTCCCTTTAAAATCCAAAACTTTGTATTTATTTTTATTAAACCTAAATTATACTACATTGCATTTTGGTTTTAAATACACACTTAATTTGTAGACTATCCTCTATTCTCTAATTATTTGTTCATAAGCGTATAAATAATGTATTTGTATTAAAATATAAATTGAATATAAATTAAACAAAGCTGGTGATAAACCACACCATTATCGAACACTCCAATGTGTTAAAAACTTAATCATATATTTTAAAATGTGTAATAATAACTAATAGACTCTTAAAAGAATTATGGTGATTTGGAAAACATTTTCCTTTTATTTTTCTATGAAAATAATTTAATAGTTTATGCCACAAATGTTGATAGTATTGTATGAGGGATCTATCTCTGGAAACGAAATTATGATGTTACATTCGAATGACTTTCTCTACCCGCTCTTCTACACCGTAATCTTACAAAAATGTATTCATTTATTATCTTCATGCCAATACGCATAAAACATTTGCTGAAATTAATTGTTCTTTCACATAAGCCGTGTGTAGAACAAGTTTGAAAAGGAAGAATCATGCTGAAAAATTCAATGTCATTGCTGGAATTTGAAACACGCATAGTCCGGATTTGGTCCTGTTGCTCTGACTAACTGAACTACACGGTAACAGGCCGGAACTACATTAAATCCCCCCAAAAAGTTTTCAGTACAATTTCGTTGCAGGTACAAGAAGGAATATAGTGATCTTAATAATAATCAAAACCATCGCTATGTCTCTAAAAGTTCCGTTCTCTTTGCATGACCTTTACATGACTTGTAAAGGGTTTAACCATTTGAAAATTCAAACCAATAACAATGAATTTCTCTAAAATGCTTAAGACCACAAACAGTTTTATTTAATATAAGTTGTGTGCCTTAAGATATTCATGTTTTTGTGTAATAAGATTTTGTTTCTCTCTTACGGTCTACAAATTATACAAAAGTCACTCAAAATGAAGAGGACTTCACAGACTATTCCCAGAAAATGCAGCATATACATTATATTTTCGTGAAAGCATCTTAAATATGTGGTGTTTTAATGAAAGCTATTGAAGCTTTTGAGAGAAAATAAAAAAATAAGCAGCATTTTTCCAAGTGGGTGGCGAATTTTCTTCAAAATTTTCGTGTCGCTTCCTAGAAAGATGCTGAACTTAGATACCAATATTGGTATTTATACGACTATTACTTTCTCTACTACGTATAGTAAGTAGGGGAAGTATTGTATTCCACCAAAAAATTCGATACCGAGATTTCACCGGAAATATATGTTTTGAGACGCCCTGAATTAAAAAGAAACATTTTTGGAATCATGTCCGTGTGTGTGTCTGTGTGTGTGTGTCTGTGAACAGCATAACTTAGTATTTAGGTTCAGTATCCTCCAGAGATGCGACACGAAGGTTTTCAAGAAAATCCCCCCACCCCAGTTTACCCTTTACATGGAGTATTTTTAAAAATTTTAATTTTCTCGAAAATGGCTCTAACGATTTTGATTAAAATATCATATGTTTAAGATACTTTCATGACAAATAAAATGCATATCTCAAATTTTCTGTGAATGTCTCCAAAAGTGTTCTTCATTGTGAACGACTTTTGCATAACTGGAAAACCATAAGAGATAGACAAAATGTTACTACACAGAAAATGTAGATCGGTTAAAATACACAATTTATGCAATATACACTTTTTTGTTGTTGAGTGAACCATTTTCGCGATATTGCTTGTTATTCCCTTAAATTTTCCAATACTTATACTTTTTCTCAAATGGGAATTCGTTATTCATTTTTTTGTCCCGATAATGCAAAGAG
Source organism: Deroplatys truncata (assembly GCA_030765065.1). NCBI lineage: Eukaryota > Metazoa > Arthropoda > Insecta > Mantodea > Mantidae > Deroplatys > Deroplatys truncata. The sequence goes on from CM060987.1 coordinate 121,360,149, forward strand.
AATGGAATACTCCACATATAAACCAGCTCTTAAAACATTTGACTATCGCTTAAAGCCTAGCAATTCCTCTTGCATCTACAAGAAAATTAGCAATAAGATTAACATCTGGATATCTCGATTAACATGAAGCGTTAAATGGAGAATTAGCGTTTGTAAAAATAGTTTGTACAAAAGTAGAGAAAGTCATATGAATGTAACACATCAGACTTTTTTTAGTTATGCTGTTCACAAACACACACACGCGCAGAGACCTTTTTATTTCTACGTTTTATTCAGGGTGAAATCTCGCTATAGCATTTTTTGACGGAATGCAATACTTCCTCCGCTTACTATATAATAAGTAGTACGGAAAATAAAAACCTTGAAACTTAATTAACACGTTAGGTTTATTGAAACTGACGGTGAAAACAGAAGTACTTCGAACACAGGTATTGCCAAAGAGGTACAGAAAGTGAACGTGAACACCTGTAGAAGTTGATGAACTTTAGAATTAACTTGTTATGTTGGACGAAAAGAAATAAATCGGTTTGGCAGCTTACATGTTAACGCCGTTTCTCAAAGGCTATTGGTTCATCATGCTCTTATAGGTCGTCTTCTACATGGCATCCTTGCCGTTTAAATGAAAGGGCCAAGATTAAATTAGTATTATTTAAGGCCTCTTGTGAAATACGTATCTTGTAGATGAGATCTAGCTACTGGCTTAGTGAAGTTAATTTAAATCCTGAAGATGATGTGTGTATTACATATATTGGTAGTGGTTCTCCTTGGATTGTATAAAAGTGTTTCCTGCCTACCTACAGCAAATTGGGATACTTCCGGAGTCATCTTGCTGTGAAGTGAATACATTTTGAAATGATCTCCCCACACTTTAGAAGATGAATGATTCTACAAGTGAAATTTTCGTTTTTAAAACCCAGGAACAAATTCGAATACGCATTCATTTTCCTTTCTAAGCTTATCCATTATATTTATTTGATATTACAACAATGGTATAATAGCTAATATCTCTAGAAACATATGAGGCCATGAGAAATTATTATCAATGAAGCATAAAGTGAGGCAGTATTTTTAACACTTAAATAATTTCAGTCTAATTATATAAAATATGAATTCAATAACAGCCCACCTTGAAGCAACATGTGTATGTAATAATTTGTAAAATGTATGTAACAGTCATTGCATATGCTTATATTATTGTATGCATGTGTAGTAATGTTATGTGAATATATTACGTAATTTAATAATGTAGGAGATGTGAGAATAACAAGTTAAAACTTGCTAAAAATGAGGTAACAATGAGGTAACCTTGAGTCAATAATGAGTAAGAAAGTTTAACAGTACTACTTGTGATTCTTGGAGTAACAATAATGTAATTTTAGTGACAGTTTATAAAATAGCCAATCAACAACCAATAAAAGCTTTAGTTAAATGAAGGTATTCTATTGGACTAGGATTAGCCAATCAGAAAGTGAAATATAGAAAAATTTACAAATCTAGAAGCCAGTTACCTGCAAAACAGTGTTCCTAACCGGACGCGAGACATATCCTTGAGAGAGTTAATATCTATTCGTATGACACGAAAAATAAGTTTACGTGTTAGAAAGTGTAATTAATTAATAAAAACATCTCACAGCTCTCTCTCTCTCTATCAGTGAAGTGTTATTTAAATCGTGTCAAGCAGTAATAAAAGGAGTGAAGTAAAATTATAATCTGTGTAAGCCTACATTCTTGTCGCACCATAACCCTACTAAGAGAAACGTGTATCTAACAATAATACTGACGCAGCCGAGGCAAACACAAATATAATATTTAAAGAAACAGTCAAATTAAAAAGTTAATATTTTGTTAAACTTGGGGCAAAGACCACCTGAAAGTACATTTTGGGCGAAGGCCACCGGAAACTGTTTACTATACGTGCGGTTGCAACTACCACAAGTTCGGCCCACCAACAGTTGAAATATAATACAACTACTTCAAAAGGGATTCATAAGCGATTGATTGTAAATTAACACCATATTCCAGTGGGATACCTGTAAAAATGGATTTCCACAAGCACCAGTAATTTGAAAGAAATCAGGGACACGTGATGTGCGAAAGCTCAGGTGAAGCGAGTACATATATTTCTGTGCTAATGAAATATAAATTGCGAAATGGTGTGCCAATGAGCATAAGAAGGATCAAAAATGGAATGGTAACATTGGTAATAATTACAAAATAATTTAATTACATCCAAAAGCTGGATTAAGTACCATAATGTATGGTTCATTTCATTGCCACAGGATGGCAAGAGCTGTCAAAATATTATATGCTTTCCGTCAAAGGTTACACATTGTAGTTACAGCTGCTACTTTAAACTTAGCTTGAATATATTTTCAATTAAATTAAATGTGTTATTCCTCTAATAGTTGTTATTTCTGTTTGTGCTTATTTGAACTTAATTTACCTGTAGTTATCATTAAATTCCGGATGTTGATTTCAGAATTTTGATGTTGTACTTAGCTCTGTTACAGAAATAAATTAATAAATAACTCATTTGAGTTAAGCACAACGTGACACGCTTTGTGGCTTAATTATGGAGTAATCACTGTATCCAGAGGAAATGATAATCGCCGTCCACTAATTAATTCTCCTCTGTCATTTGTTTCCAATTACGGGAGATTCAAAACAAAATGTAAACTTTAATATTTTGTCAAGAATTTAATTAGTTTTATAACTAAATGCTGTTTTTCCAGAGTCCCTATATTTATTATTCCTTAATATAACATTTTACATTTACTTGTCAGGTTAAACCAGTGTATAAGCATTGTTTCATAATTCAGCAAATGGTACTAATGCGGCATGGTGATAATTTGCTATTTAAAAAACATAAGTAGAAATTAATTTTACTGTGTATATTTTTAACAATAACTGCAGTATTTATATTGATTTATTCGTGAAATCATCGTGTCCCCCGAGGTAAATTCCTTCGTGTTATACACACATTTCGATAATTTCAGACAACTTGTAATGTTATGCGATATTCACTCATCCGATCTATTTTTAGTTTCACCCAATCAAGGCCGTCTATCGCTGTAATCTTGTCGAAATATTCACAATTGTCTGACAACAGCCCATGACTATCATTTTAATAATAATAATAATAATAATAATAATAATAATAATAATAATAATAATAATAATAATAATAATATAATGTAATGTAATGTTCAGTAAACCTGTAAAAGCCTTTCCAAAGGGTTTCCCTTGTTTATAAGGTTTACCAGAAGCGTACATAATCGAATCGAATGGATAGTCGTAGAGGAGAGTATATTACAATTATTATGTTGGAATAATTTACTTCGTTTCAGTTATATAACAGTCTAATTATATCCCATTCAGGTTTAATTATCTATTACTTATAAATCTGACGATAAAATCAAAACAACTACTAAGTTTACTACAAAAAATATAGCATCTAATCTTCAACTCTACGTAAAAAACAGATTAAAAGAAACAAAAAGTCGTTCCGTATGGAAAGTAGATATGATAGTGCTTAAACCATTAAAAATAATATTGTAATAATAATAATAATAATAAGAACGTTGGTATAATTATGGAATTCTGTTAAACAAACAGACTTAAAATGCACCTAGTTCCTGCGGTTCACGGGTTCAAACCCCGCGAAGGATTTTTTGGGGGGAGTAAAAACGCTTAGCATGGCTTCCGTAGGAAGGGAAGTTAAGCCGATGCTCTCTTGTCGTAGATTTACGCATGTAAAAGAACCTCAAACCTGGTAATGAGGTCTCTGAGCAAACATTCTGTCTTTCACGTCCGTATAGATAGGCACGCTAAGAACTGTAGTAGTTGAAGAGCGTCCATAAATAAAACTCGCTATTTTAAACTTAAAATGCTACCGTAGATATATGATGAAAGACCATCTTTGTCGAATTACATGGCGATATTTTAGTCAGTGCAAAGATAGAACTGCATTTCGTCCCGGAAAGTTAGCATATCGGCAGTCTATGGTTTACGAACGTCGAATTTAGGAAGTGTCAGCTAACCAATTGCATACCTACATTCTTCTTCGACCTTTTATTGATTTCGAGCCATCTGAATAGTTGTGGAATTGCATACTTCACATATAATTATCGTGCTTTTTTACTTTCTCTACTACGTATAGTAAGTAGGGGAAGTATTGCATTCTACTCAAAAATTCGATACTGAGATTTCACCGGAAATACATGTTTTGAGACTCCCTGAATCCAAAAAATAGCATTTTGGAAACATGTCCGTGTGTGTGTGTGTGTGTGTGTGTGTGTGTGTGTGTCTGTCTATAACAGCATAACTCAGAAACGAACAGTCGGATAAACAACAAACTTCGTATTTAGGTTCAGTATCTTCCAGAGATGCGACACGACGGTTTTCAAGAAAATCCCCCCACCCCAGATTACCCTTTATATGGAACATTTTTCGAAAATTTTAATTTTCTCAAAAATGGCTCTAACGATTTTGATTAAAATATCATATGTTTAAGCTATTTTCATGACAAATGAAATGTATATCTCGAATTTTCTGGGAATGTCTCCATAAGTATTCTTCAGTGTGAACGACTTTTGCATAACTGGTAAACCATAAGAGAGAGACAAAATTTTACTGCACAAAAAATGTGGATCGCTTCAAAATACACAATTTATGTCATGTACATTTTTTTGGTTGAGTGAACCATTTTCGAGATATTGCTTGTTATTTCCTTAAATTTTCCAATACTTATACTTTTTCTCAAATTCGTTACTTATTACTTTCTCTACTACGTATAGTAAGTAGGGGAAGTATTGCATTCCACCCAAAAATTCGATACCGAGATTTCAGCGGAAATACATTTTTTGAGACCTCCTGAATCCAAAAAAAGCATTTATGGAAACATGTCCGTGTGTGTGTCTGTGTGTCTGTGTGTGTGTGTGTCTGTGAACAGCATAACTCAAAAACGAACAGTCGGATAAACACCAAACTTGGTATTTAGGTTCAATATCTTCCTGGGATGCGACACGAAGGTTTTCAAGAAAATCCCCCCAACCCCGGACTACCCTTTACATGGAACATTTTTCGAAAATTTTTATTTTCTCAAAAATGGCTCTAACGATTTTGATGAAAATATCATATGTTTAAGATAATGTCATGAGAAATGAAATGTATATCTCGAATTTTCTGGGAATGTCTCCAAAAGTATTCTTCACTGTGAACGACTTTTGCATAACTGGTAAACCGTAAGAGATCGACAGAATTTTACTACACAAAAAATGTAGATCGCGTTAAAATACACAACTTATGTCATATACATTTCTTTTGTTCAGTGAACCGTTTTCGAGATATTGCTTGTTATTTCCTTAACTATTTCAATACTTATACTTTTTCTCAAATTCGTTATTCATTTTTTTTATGTCCTGGACATGCAAAGAGAATGAAATGCGCCACATAGCAACCAGCGTTAAAATATTTGACTATCGCTTATAACCTACCATATTCCCCTTGCATCTACAAGAAAATTACCAATAAGATTGACATCTCGATATCTTGATTAACATGAAGCATATGGAGAATAGGCGTTTGTAAAAATAGATTGTACAAGAGTAGAGAAAGTCATGTGAGTGTAACACATCAGAATTTTTTTGTCCTGGTAATGCAAGAGAATGGAATACTCCACATAGCAACCAACTCTTAAAATATTTGACTATCCTTAAAGCCTACCAATTCCCCTTGCATCTACCAGGAAACTAGCAATAAGATTAACATCTCGATATCTCGATTAACTTGAAGCGTATGGAGAATAAGCGTTTGTAAAAGTAGTTTGTACAAGAGTAGAGAAAGTCATGTGAGTGTAGCACATCAGATTTTTTTGGAATATTTTAAGTGATAAAGGAACGCGTTCTAAGTATGATTTCTTAACTATTACATGGCAATTAACATTCAAGCAGGCAACATGCTATACTATCAGAAGACTATGTATTAAAATGGATGAAGGAAAAAAGCAGTGAAAGAATGCAGATAAGATGGTTTGCTTTTTCGCTATAGTTCTCGTTATTTCTCCTTCTCACTCTAGTCTTCTTCTTCCTGTTACTTTCACATTTTTATTGTTTAACTGAGTGTTCTTCTCTTACATTTTTACACCATTCTGAAAACTTTTAGTGCTCAATTAAGAAAGAATAGTTATAATTAAGTAAAATAACCTATTTTCAATAATTGTCTCAGCTTAGAGGAGCTATTGGATTCTATTCAAAAGTAAAATCAGATTTCATCTAAAATATAGTTATACAGCTACGTGGTCCCTTTAACCCTAAAAACAAACTAAGGTTTTATCAGAAAAAAAGACCAACGAGCCCATGCCTACATGCGTGCGTATCTGTGAAGTGCATAATTCGAAAACAAAATCTTCCTTAACCCTAAATCTGATATTCAATTAAGGCATTTCCTGATAACGGATTATGAAGCTTCTTCAACCTAGCTCAGATTTATTTAGAACATTCTTGTTCCTTTAGAATATCTTAAGAATGGCTCTAAAATGTGTGATCACGGGCTCAAATCCCGTTATTCGCCAATCCCACTAGAACCTCTTCGTGCTCCCTCAGTCACCGGATAAATACAATATTGGATACTCAGGTTCCACCCATGAAACAAAAGAAACAAAAATAAAACGGATGGCGTAGAAAGGTGACTATGCAAATAAGACTATCTATCAACGAGTTACCCAAGCAAATATTACAGGAAAGTGGCTACTCCACCAAAATTATCTATCCAGCGTCTGAGCACTATTCACAAAATTCTACCTGCCGATTAAATCCATAGTAAGAAACTATATGGCGTAAAAAGGCGACTATGCGATTGAGACCAATCTATCAGCGAGGTATTCAAGGTACAAGAAAGCTACTACCCGACTAAAGCATTCAATGTGTACCTAACAAGCTGCAGATAAATTTAGCATGACCCAGATAAAAGATATACTTTGATTTTTTTTGTCCGTATAACGTTTTTCATATTTTGGAATGTTCTGCTTATATTTAGAACTATACAGTATGATTATATTTAAACACTCAAAACTTAAATCTCGTGGGCTAAAATATTTTTATGTGTTACATTCACATGACTTTCTAAACCCTTTACTTATTAGCGGGTATACAAATTATTCTTTGAGGCAGTATTTTTAATACTTGAATAATTTTAATTAAATTATATATGTAAATTCAATAACAGCCGCCTTGAAGCAATATGTATGTAATAATTTATAAAAATGTATGTAACAGTCATTGCAAATGCTTATATTATTTTAAACATGTTTAATAATGTTATGTGAATGCATTTGTGTAATTTAATAATGCAAGAGCTGTGAGAATAATAAGTTTAAAGTTGCTAACAATGAGGTAACCTTGAGGCAATAATGAGTTTGAGAGTTTAAATGTTACTAGTCATGATAAGAGCAACGATAATGTAAATTTTGTGACAGTTTAAAATTAGCCAATCAACAGCCAGAAAAAAGCTTTAATTAAATGCAGGTATTCTATTGGACTAGGATTAACCAACCAGAGACTTGAAATACAGAAGTTTACGGGTTTGGACGGTTGAAATATGTTCAGTTGCTGGCAGACCTTGGTAGTGACCGGATGGAAGATGTGTTCTCTAAAGAAATATTACGTATTCGTGTGTAAAGAAAAATAAGTATACGTGATAACAAAGTGAAAGTTTTAAATTAAAGAATCTCACAGCTCTTAATATCAGTGTAGTGCTATTTAATTTGTGCCAAGGATTAATAAAAAGAAGTGAATTAAAACTTAAAATCTGTGTAAGCCTACATTCTTGTTGCACCACGCCCTGTCTAAGAGATACATGACTCTAAAAACAATACTGAAGCAGTCGAGGCAAGCATAAACATAAATACTACCAATAGAATCAGTTTAATAACAAAGTTAATAAATATTTTTAAACTTGGAGCGTAACAACAGAAATACATCTTCAAAAATCGGCTTCTCACACGTAGCAGCATATTACGTAACTAACAATCTACTTCAAATGAACGCCCAAAGCATGCTGCTAAATTACGTAAACAACAACTTTAAATTGGTTTCCCAAGTGTGGAAATAAATAAATAAACAATAATTAAACAATAAACTACAACAGTTGAAGAACAATACTACTTCAAGTTGGCTTCCTAAGCGTGAGGCTAATAAATTACGTAAACAAAATAACTTGAAGTTGGCTCCCATACGTGGTACAAAAATTATCAACAACAGTAAAATACCTTCTTCATCTTAGAAAGTTTAGATATCCCAAAGATAGTTAAATGTTTTAGAAGTGGACGCTGTATGCCTGTCTTAAAATTTCATATTCTTTCCATGACAACGCGAGAATCAAATGAAAATCCAAAGCCTTTAAAACAATGCCTAAGTATTGAACAAATCAAAATTAAATTCAGTTTTATTTATGGACGCTATTTATATGCTGTGGTCCTTAGCGTTCCAGTCTATATTCAGGTGAAAGACCAGAAATTTTGCTCAGAAGCCTCTTCATCAGGCTTGAGTTTCTTTTACGTGCACGGGACCACCGGATTTACTTCCCTTCTAAAGAAGACATGCTAAGAATTTTACCCCCGAAAAATACCAATTGAGTTGAAACCTCGAGTGAGAGGTTATAAACATCAACACACAAAGTTTGATACATAAGAATTAAAAACGTAAAATAATATTTTAATCAAAATAATTTCATTGAAATAAAAAGCATTTGAAATTAACCAGTTGGAATAACAGTTTTCAATCTGGATAAACTTACATTAACGGTGCATGGGGTAATTTATTAAATAATGATTATACCTTGTAAATGGAACCAATGCTCAGTTTTAGCCAACCTTACCGTCTGTGGGGGAACTAAGTAGATATTTCTAGTTGGATTACTATGTGACTTTGCAGTGAACATATTAATTACTGTTAATATACATTCGCTGATAAACAAGGGTTTACAGAGAGAGTTAAATGAGACCCAGTAATGATACGGAATGCTTTCTTCTGTAGTTTTAAGGTATCAATTACTTTACTAGAAGTTCCTCAAATAATGACAGTATAGGATACTTTATATTATGAACATAGCAAAATAAGCTGATTTTAAATAGCTTTAAGGTACTTGTTGCTTCAAACTTCTCTATAATTAATTACCCTAGACAGCCTGCTACTAATGTAAAAAATATGTCCAGCCATATTAATTTAGCATCCAACATAATATCCAATAGCTAGACACCAGACATGAAATTATTATTTTAAACACTCCTTACAATAAAAAGTATCGTCGGAGGCTGCTCTGTATTTATCTTAAAACCATTAGCATTAAACCAAAATACAACATCATCAATATGAGATATTAAGCTAGTAACGTTTTTATAAACCAAAGAGGATATTATCATCAGCAAATAGTAGGGACTTAAGTATATAAATTATATTTTTTGTAATTTGCATTAGTGCATTAGTATTCTTGAATACATAGAGGACAAAACTGTTCTCATTAAGAAAAATGCCAAGCTCATTAATTTTGTTCTGTAAAGACTGTACATTTAGACTTAGAATAGAGATTACGTCTTTACTAGTGTTTCTATAAAGTGTTCGACGATCTAATTAATATTCACATTTATTATTATTATTATTATTATTATTATCATTATTATTATTATTATTATTATTATTATTATTATTATTATTATTCAGCGAGATTATTACGTTTCTGGAGCTCGCAATTTCTGGCGTAATCGTAAAAAACGCCTCACAAATGCATTCTTATAGTATGCATTCTTATTTGAAATAAATTGTTTTTAAAGAGATCTACATTTTTTGAGTAGTACACTTTCGTCTATTACTTAACGTTTGTCAGTTATACAAGATCATACACATTTTCTTCCGAATGAAGTGGACTTCAACAGCTATTCCCAGAAAATTCAAGAATTGCATTATATTTCTAATGTATCTTTAGCATATGGTATTTTAATCAAAATCGTGAGTCATTTTTTGGAAAATAAAAAACTTTCAGAATTGTTCCATGTAAATGGTGGTTTGGGATGGAGATTTTCGTTTCCCATCTTTGGAAGCTACTGAACTAAATACCAAGTTTAGTTCCCGAGGTCGCGGGACCAAACCTGGCGGAGGGCGATGGATTTTTTTGGAAGTAAAAATCCTTAGCATGGCTTCCTTCGGAAGGGAAGTAAGCCTGAGCAAAACTACCGATCTTTCGCGCCCAATATAGAATGGGACTCTAAGGACCATAGCAGTTAAAGAGCATTCATAAATAAAACTCAATTTAATTTTAATTTAAAATACCAAGTTTGGCGCTTATCCGACTTTTCGTTTTTGAGTTATGCGGTTCATACACACGCACACGAACCTTTTTCTAAAAATGCTTTACCTGTATTCAGGATACCTCAAAACTTGTATTTCTGGTGAAATCTTGTTATCGAACTTTTGGGTGGAGGGCAATACCTTCTTTCCCTACTATATACGTGGTAGAGAAAGTAAAACAAAGTACAGAAGTGCTTAAGTGCTCATTACTTTATTACTTGTGTGCTCATAGCTGGAATAATCAGCAGGCATAGGAATTTCTACGCATTAAGGTCAGGGCGAAAATCCAATTCAGAAACCACCATCCCCCGTACAGTCTGTTGGCATTTGTAGACACCACTCACACTAGCGTGTTTACCTGCCCGTCAGTGACACTTGGCTGCTATTGCTTACATTCTTTGCATTATTATGGTATAGCTTGAAGCCAACTGCTTAAGAATTCCTGTATATCATTGTTTATCAACTTAGCCTCAGCTTCCTACGTATAATGCATGTTGCTTAAATCAAGCGGTTTTATGCACACACGTTACCTATCCATTAACACTTCATTAAGAATCCTAGTTTATCTCGAAATAATGTTTCTTGGTTTATAACGGTTCTCGCTATGCGCTGAGACTAATATGAATATATTAGAGTCAACGTAATTAACTGTTCTTCCACACAAACCGTCTGTTGGACAAGATTAGAAAGGTAGAATCAGACGACTGAAAAATTCAATGCCATCGCCGGGATTTGAATCACGGATCTCCCGGTTTCCGTCCAGTTGCTCTAACCACTGAGCTACCGTGGCAACATGTCGGTACGACATTAAATTCCCCAACTGATTTGCCTGTTTCCCGGTAAACCACAAGGAGATCTCAACTTGTATTGAGATGACACACCCCAATGGCGACTTACAATGTTGTAAGTACTTACTTGATGTAACGTAAATATATGTTTTGAATCATAGGGTATACAAGAGGGGGAACACTTCACGCATTGCAACATACGAGGGCTGATCAATAAAGACAGACTGATTTTTTCCTGTAGCTTTCTTGAGGGTTTCCTGTCTCTAGCATAAATATTTGAAAAGAGCGGGGTTCCATGTATAATGTCCATAGGCGGCAGCACTCTCGCATGTGTAGGTTGGCAGTAATGCTGTATATTGTTGACCCTACTTGAATTTCGCGTACCACAAAATGGAGGTGACACGAGAGAAGCAATAAAATATTGTTTTCATTTAAATCATACAGCCTCTAAAGCTTTTGAAAAGCTGAAGCAAGCATAAGGTGAAGATGCACTACCTCGTGCAACAGTGTTTAGGTGGTTCAAGGACTTCAAAGTAGAGCGAGTCCTCTGTGCTAAGCAAGGTGGGCCTGGTGGTTCAGCTTCTGCTATGACTGAAGTCAACATCAACACAGCTGCTGTGATTGCTGTTCCCCCTTACACTACTGCTACAGCAGCATACTACACATCAGTATTGGCTACACTGAGGAAGCACATTGCAAGGGAACGTCCAGAACTTCATCAGAATGGATGACGACTTCATCACAACAACGCATGTCCTCACGTCGCAAATCAAGTCCAGTAATTCAACATCACCTGCGTACCGCATCTGCCTTATAACCCCAATCTTGCCCCTGTGATTTCTTCTTATTCCCATCACTAAAGGTAAAGCTCCGGGGCATTCAATTTGAGAGCACTGACGCGTGCTGAAGAAAAGTGAGGCGAAATGCAGGACAAAGAATGGCCTGCATCATGTGTTCGAGGACTGGCAGAGAAGCTACAAAAAGTGCATTAAAGTAGGAGAGGGCTACTTTGAAAAATATCATGTCAACATTGAAATGGAGTAACAAATACTGTGAAAAAAATCAGTCACAGTCTTTATTGATCAGCCCTCGTACGTATATCTATTGCGGCTACCACCTCACCAGGAGAAAAGTATGAACTCAACAAACCACAGGATGTTATAGGTCACAGAAATGCGCGGAAGTGCCTAATAGTTCCAGGCCCTAAGATCCGTCCCACTGCTGGAGCTGCACAGAAAAGGTGATGAACCACCCATCGAGCAAGCAGCCTTCACGGGAGTACTCTTTCCTTTGAGCAAGCATACGTGCCATCTGCCCGGACCACCATGCACCATGAAACCTAGAAGCACACGTAAAAGATGAGAAGGAAACGGAATGAAAGGGAAATGATGGGACGGAAATAGTGGTAAACGAGAAACCACTCCAGCATTCACCTACCAAGTGGGGAAGACCACGAAAAATTAAAGGACAATTGCCGGGGATCGAACCCGGTATCTCCGGAACGAGAGTCGCACACATTACCGCGGCGCATTCAGAATTAGCCATCTATACTAGTAGGTCTACTACAGAATTAAAAAGCTAACAAAAAGGAAATTACTGCCTCTGGTCTGGCGGTTAGCATGCTGGTCTCCAAATCCAAATGTCCCGAATTCTATTCCCAGCTGGAGGTGGGAAATTTTTTTACCAGAATTACATCTTCCCTAGTGTGGAAAAATGAAAGAGAGTCAATTTAAAACAAACCCAAAGCAAAAACCCTATATAACACAACAGTAAGCATCATCGCCAATGGCCAATTGTTCCAAAGGCAAAAACAGCCGATATGATCTAAGATGTTAAAGGCGGCAATATAATGGAACAGAAAAATGTATTTGATTAACCTTAAGTACACTGAAGACTACGTGATTTTGCATGAATATGGAATTCCTAAGGAATCGTTACGCACAGATTTATAGGCACCAGACTTATTACTTTCTCTGCCACGTACATAGAAGTTAGAGAAGGTATTGCATTTCCACCCAAAAATTAGATAGGCCTTCAGAATTTAAAAAAGACATTTTCAGAAAAATGTGTGTGGGTGTGTGTGTGTGTATTAACAGTGTAACTTAAAAAATCTGATGTGTTACACTCACATGACTTTCTCTACTCTTGTACATACTATTTTTACAAACGCTTATTCTCCATATGCTTTACGTTAATCGAGATATCGAGATGTTAATCTTATTACTGATTTTCTTGTAGATGCAAGGGGAATTGCTAGGCTTTAAGCGATAGTCAAACATTTTAAGAGCTGGTTGCTATGTGGAGTATTCCATTCTCTTTGCATTACCAGGACAAAAACAATGAATAACGAATTTGAGAAAAAGTATAAGTATTGGAAAGTTTAAGGGAATAACAAGCAATATCTCGAAAATGGTTCACTGAAAAAAAAACAAATGTATATGACATAAATTGTGTATTTTAACGCGATCTACTTTTTTGTGTAGTAAAATTTTGTCTATCTCTTATGGTTTACCAGTTATGCGAAAGTCGTTCACAATGAGGAATACTTTTGGAGGCATTCCCAGAAAATTCGAGATATAAATTTCATTCGTCATGAAAATATCTTAAACATATGATATTTTAATTAAAATCGTTAATCATTTAGGAAAAATTAAAATTTTTGAAAAATGTTCCATGTAAAGGGTAATCTGGGGTGGGGATTTTCTTGAAAACCTTCGTGTCGCATCTCTGGAAGATACTGAACCTAAATACCAAGTTTAGTGTTTATCCGACTATTCGTTTCTGAGTTATGTTGTTCACAGACACACAAGACACACACACGGACATGTTTCCAAAAATGTTTTTTTTGGATTCAGGGGGTCTCAAAACTATATTTCCGGTAAAATCTGGGTATCGAATTGGATGGAATACAATACTTCCCCTAGTTCGAATTGTACAATACTTATTCTGTCTGTCGACTTTCAGGCGTTTTTCTTGATGTCATGAAAAGGGTATGAAATTTTAAGACCGGTATAGAGCATCTAGTCCTTAATTTGTCTGTTGCTATTTCCTTTGTACCCATAATGAAATGTGTAATGTTGCCATTTCCGAAAGGTTTATCTCGATTAAAATGAAGTAGATAGGAAAATAAACTTTCATAAGAATAATTTGTATAGGCAATAGAGGGTAGAGAAAGTCGTGTGAATATAGCACATAGGAATTGTTTTCCATACTTTGAACCATCCTTGTAACTATTATATCTACGCCGCACGTGCGACTTCGATGTTATTAAACCAGATGAAGGTGAGGCCCACCGTTTCAACATTTCCCAGCGGGCAGTTCTAAAAGCGGTGAATGTGGGAACGCCGTCAGTCCATAGCGAAAATGTCAGGCGGTACTTTCCCGCTATCAGAATGCAGGAAAGGTTAGGGTGGTAACCTTTAGAGGCATTCCTCTCTGGTAGCACACGTCCCATCTTGGATTCACTTCTGGTCACTCCTCTTGTTCTCTCTTTTAATTGCATTGCATTTAATTACAACGCGTGTGAAGTATGACCATGGTACCTGCAATGGTTATAATGAAGCTGTCAAAAAGATGATAAATTCTCTCATACTGGCAGTTTCTTTGTGCTTGACCAGCTTAGCCTGGGATGTTCCCACAAAGAATCAGCAAGAAAAGGACTAAGAGGCTGCTGTATAATGAAAATCGGAATTTTTATGAATGAATTTACAGATTTTTGATACAAAAAGTTAATAGAATAATGTAGAAACTGCATTTGATAAAATAAGCACAAATAAATTACGGACTATTATGAACAATGAATTCTAACAATAGTTTAAATGCAATGTATATGTAAAAATCCAAAAATATACAGCTTTCTTCTATTTTTTTTCACTTTTTTACTATATAATTAGAACATAAAACATACAGCACGTAATATTTTAACGAGCTATATCAAACCATTATTAAGATATTAATTTAGAATATGATGGTATGAAAGGCATTTTGGGTCTTATGGTTTATCGTATCTCTCCCAAATTCTTAATTTGAGTGTAGTACACAAGCTTAAAGAAATTGTTGTACGCGCATTTCTTAATTTTAATTAGTTTAAAAGAAGGAAACGTGTGTTTACAACTCTTCAATGTGAAGATATAGCTGGTGAACAACATTTTTTAAATTCGTAATTTTTGAAGCTCTCCAAAGTGAGTATTATATGGTGTAAAATGCTCAAAAAATAATTTGAGAAAAATGGAGTTTAAACTTCAACCAATGGTTTATCCAAATATAAAAGACCAGATTAAATATCCATTTGTGGCTTTAAAGTTGTTGATATTAAAATATCAATTGTTAAAATATCTATGATTGAAAGTTATAAGTATAATAAATATAATAATGTACAAGAAAAAAAGAAAGTTTTCATATTTTTGACAAATTATATAGATACGCTGTAAAATGGGGAATTATATAAGCCATAAAACAAAGAGGTCGTTATCTACCCCTCCTTTCAACATAAATATTGAAACAGAGCATAGGTCGGTTTTAGCACATCAGAAAATTATCTCCAATGAACCTTTAAACAGCTCTGGAATGTTGAGAATGAGTACAATTTAAACATCTTGAACTCAAAATCTTGAGTATTAGCATTTCAGAGTACCTATCTAAGGTATAAGATATTAATGGAAGAATAGTAGAACAAGTAAGCAATTTCAGTTAACTGTGTTCTAATATTTCGCATTGCCAGAAAAACATTGACATAAAAGTTCAGACAGTCCACAAATTTTATGAAAAGAACACTGCGACGTAAAACAAAGTAATATCAGTGCTATAAATGTGTGGACGTTGGGTTCTGAACACTAGGGAAGAGAGAAGAATTACAGCTGCTGGAATGATATTTCTCAGACCGCTGGCATGCTCTATCTTCGATAACAAAGTCAGACATTTGATCTAATAAAAAAACTTCTGTGCATTACATTCACATGACTCTCTCTCTAACTCTCTATCGCATATTTGTTGGTATACAAATTATTATTAATAAAGTTTATATCTCTATCTACTACATTTTAATCCAGATAAACCTTTGTAGAAATAGTTACATTACACATTTCGTTATAAATAGCCAGCGATAGTCAAGTGTTTGAGAACTGGGCGCTAAATGCTAGCCTTAAAATTCCATATTATTTCCATGTAATTGTCAGAAACGACTGAAAATCGATGGGACTTTAAAAGAATGACAATTGAACAAATCGAAGCATTAATATCAGATATCTCAGAAATGATTAATGCCACGAAACAAATTATTTGAAATAAATTGTTGTTTTAAAGAGAGATACTTTTTCGTGTAGCATGTTTCCGTCTATTGCTTAACATTTACCAGTTATACGAGATTATACAAAGTGCATTACGAATAAAGAGGACTTCACAGGCTATTCCCAGAAAATTCAAGATATATATTTTGTCATCTTCAATATATGGTGTTTTATTCAAAATCATAGCCATTTTGAGAATCAAAAATTTTGAAAAATGTTCCATGTAATGGGCAGGGGTAGGGGATTTCTTGAAAATTTCGTATTGCATCTTTGGAAGATACTAAACTTAAACGCCAATTTTGGTATTTATCCGATTTCCGATTTTTCACGCACGACACAGGAACACACAATCGAGTCTTTTTCCAGAAATGTCTTTTGGATTCAGGGGGCCTCAAAACGTATATTTCCGGTGAAATCTCGTATCCTATTACTTTCTCTACTACGTATAGTAAGTAGAGGAAGTATTGTATTCCACCCAAAAATTCGATATCGAAATTTCCCCGGAAATGCATGTTTTGAGACCCTCTGAACAAAAAAAAGCATTTTTGGAAACATGTCCGTGTATGTCTGTCTTTGAACAGCATAACTCAGAAACGAACAGTCGGATAAACACCAAACTTGGTATTTAGGTTCAGCATCTTCCAGAGATGCGACAGGAAGGTTTTCAAGAAAATCCCCCAACCCAAAATTACCCTTTACATGGAACATTTTTCGAAAATTTTAATTTTCTCAAAAATGGCTCTAACGATTTTGATTAAAATATCGTATATTCAAGATACTTTCATGACAAATGAAATGTATATCTCAAATTTTCTGGGAATGTCTCCAAACGTATTCTTCATTGTGAACGACTTTTGCATAACTGGTAAACCATAAGAGATAGACAAAATTGTGCTACACAAAAAATGTAGATCACGTTAAAATACACAATTTATGTCGTATACATTTTTTTGTTGAGTGTACCATTTTCGAGATATTGCTTGTTATTCCCTCAAAATTTTCAATACTTTCTCAAATGGGAATTCGTTATTCATTTTTTTGTCTTGCATATGCAAACAGTATTAATCTGAGGCAAAGAGAATGGTGTTGCACACAACAACCACCTATTAAGAGATGTGTATATGCTTAAAGGCCACTGCAAATACAAAACAAGAGGAACATAGTACGCCTTAAGCGATAGTCAAATATTTTTAGAACTGGTCGCTATGTGTAAAATATAATTCTCTTTGAATGTCAGAAGATCGTTTCTGCAAATGTTTATCTCGATTAATATGAAATAAGGGTAGATGGAGAATTAGAGTTTGTGCAAGAGTAGAGAAAGTCATGTGAGTGTAACACATCAGATTTTTTTTAATGGAATGCTGTACCTGCCTTCTCCACCTACTATGTACATGGTACAGAAAGTAATAGACGGAATGAAGGGAAACTGTCAAGGGCGTTTAAT
Source organism: Deroplatys truncata (assembly GCA_030765065.1). Taxonomy (NCBI): domain Eukaryota; kingdom Metazoa; phylum Arthropoda; class Insecta; order Mantodea; family Mantidae; genus Deroplatys; species Deroplatys truncata. The sequence goes on from CM060987.1 coordinate 121,378,006, forward strand.
GAGAATACCAGCAAAACGGGTGCTAAAATACTGATTCTTATAAACCTTTTGGACTTTTAAGTACAGAAAGGCTCTTTCCTAGACAGTAAGATCAATAATTTGTTTGAAAATAGGACAGACAAATACGCCTAATGCTTTAAGTATGTGATGTTGGTTAATATTATTCTGTGAAATAATATCAGATTATGATACAAGTGTTAAAAGTAGGATTTTATTTCGAAATCCTATGAACAAAACAAAACCACTTTTAACACGTGTGGCATACAACATATTTTAGACAGTGTAAAACATTAATAAAATAATATTATATTGATTCCTTAAACTAAGAGAATCACATAGAACGAGATCACCTCACGTGTATAGCGAGATTCATGTAACAACAGAAATGGCGTTAAAAACGAAATCAACTCTCGTGTACAGCGAGATGTCAGATGTTTTAATGTTTGTTGATTCGCTAGCATTAATTTTCAGTGAAGTTATTTTCAACACGTTTTGCCTTACACCAAGCAATGAAGCGATTAAATACTATATCATATTGTTTTCTGAATTTTTGAGGCTAAGTAGTTCTAGTGTTATTACCTCTGCTGCTTCTGAGTTCATTTATTGCCACCATTTAATCTTTTTGTAGGTAATACTAGATAAAAGAATAACGTTTTATATCGAAGAAAGCACAAGTCTACCAATATAAGGTATTGCGCAAAATTGAAGTATGACGATTTTATTGTGAACAGATAATGCAACCACCATGAGAAATTAATCATCTGAAAAGACAATATGAAAAATTAAATCTAATCAAACCAAATACAATTATTAAACATGTGCAAATACAAAGGGGAATTGCCATTTGATTGGACTTGGTCACTTGGATTGTTTTAAAAATTTCATCGCACTAGAGCGACAATGTTCTCGTAAAGCTTTTGGTTCATGTGCACTATATTAAAGATTCTAATTTTATGTCATGCTACCTCAAAATTAATTTTATGTCGTTATTTCGACTATATGTAACCCCCGCAGCACAGTTCAAGTTATTGTTAACTGCGGAGGTCAAGCGCGCTTTTTCATTTCTCCTTTCCTCTCTCCCTGTCTGCCTCTGTGTGATGTATAGGTTTATAATATGGCATTTCCAAAACGGTACTAGGAATGTTTATTTCACAGACGTTATTAAAAGCTTAAATGTTCGCATAATTAATATTTCATGAACTTATGCCTGTCTCAATGTTTGTACTATTTTCTGTGGTAACCAGAAAACAATTGGACATTCAAAGTTACCGTATAACTCCAAACTATCCATCATATCGAAATTTTGTGAATAATAGCACTGCACAAAAAGGGCTTGCTTATAATTTCCTGTTATGTAACACTTTTTTACAAATCTCAAAAATACGCTTGAAATTTCTACTTTTATTTCCTCTTTTGCTTTCCGATAATAGGCAGAAGAAGCTTTTCATTCCATTCAATAATTTTATATCTAGGTTTCATCAGAAATACGAATTTTAGGTCCCATAAATACGAAACGTATTTTAATTTGCCTTCCGTGAACAGTATAACGTTATGTAAATAGCAAATGTAATAGCTGAAGACTCGTTTAAGAATGGCAAACATAAACAACACTTTAAATGCAAAAAATTTCCCTATTTAATAAAATATCTTCTGTTTTAGCTGTTAATTAAAAATAAAACGCATATCTTTTACTTTATTATTCAGTTGATAGTTATACAAAATTATATGAAAATAAAATCACAAAATATATGTATATAAAATCTTATTTTATTAAAAATATCGAATAAATTTTTTCGTAGCACTAGGGATATCTGAAATATTCTTGTTCGTTTGAATTTTCTAATAATTTGAGCAATGCACATTCAAGAGCCGTTCTTTTATTTCTTCCGAGATCACACAAATAGTGTAAGATTAAAGGTATATACAGCCTGCTCTGTATATATCTCTCCTGATATACGTATACACAAGGTCTCCTCTTGGCACATGTGTACCTGCTACTATATGTGTAATAAAACCATACACTATGCCAACAGTTATCATGATTAATAGGAAGTAGATAGAAAAAGACACGTTCATATATATACTGTGTAGGATGATATATTTCACACTGAGTGGCACATCAGATTTTTACTTTCTCTACTACGTATAGTAAGTAGGGGAAGTATTGTATTCCACCCAAAAATTCGATACCGAGATTTCACCGGAAATACATGTTTTGAGACCCCCTGAATCCAAAAAAGCATTTTTGGAAACATGTCCGTGTGTGAGTGTGTGTTAGAACGGCATAACTCAGAAACGAACAGTCGGATAAACACCAAACTTGGTATTTAGGTTCAGTTTCTCCCAGAAATGCGACACAAATGTTTTCAAGAAAATACCCCCACCCCAGATTACCCTTTACATGGAACATATTCGGAAAATTTTAATTTTTTCAAAAAAGGCTCTAACGATTTTGATTAAAATATCATATGTTTAAGATATTTTCATAACAAATTAAATGTATATCTCGAATTTTCTGGGAATGCCTCCAAAAGTATTCTTCATTGTGAACGACTTTTGCATAACTGGTAAACCATAAGAGATAGACAAAATTGTGCTACACAAAAAATGTAGATCACGTTAAAATACACAATTTATGTCATTTACATTTTTTTTGTTGAGTGAAACATTTTCGAGATATTGCTTGTTATTCCCTTCAATTTTCCAATATTTATACTTTTTCTCAAATGGGAATTCCTGATTCATTTTTTTATGTACTGGACATGCAAAGAGAATGGAATGCTCCACATAGCAACTAGCTCTTAAAAGATTTGACTGTCGCTTAAAGTCTACATATTCCCCTTGTACCTACAAGAAAATTAGCAATAAGATTAACATCCCGATTATCATGAAGCATATGGAGAATAAGCGTTTGTAAAAATAGTTTGTACAAGAGTAGAAAAAGTCATGTGAGTGTAACACATCAGATTTTTCAACTTCGTTCTCAATTATAACCTTCGCTTTAGGGGAAGGATATAAAATATTAAATTAAAAAGCAGCATATTTGTACATGCATATATATGACAAACAATTTTTAAATGCTCTCTTTGGCTTCAAGCATTAGTTAAGTAAATACTAAATAAAATTCTGTAATGCACCTTGCTGATTGCTATGACGCTATTTACTACTTCAACTGAAAATTTGGCTCCGAGCTCATAACCTCTCCGTCATTTCGTTAAATCTTTAGCACTACCTTAGGGTTTGGGAGTGAAGAGAAAACAACTTAATGCAAGCCCCATAAATGTATAACATTTTCTTGAACTGTTTCTCTCATTGTCAGGTTAAAATATGCCTAGCCATCATTCACCCTTCTATTCTTCATCATTTACATTACGTTAGATGACTTCCGGAACATCCTACTACGAAGGACTGCCTGAACATGTCCTTCAGGTTAAGAGAAACGTAAATGATTATGCTTTTATTATTATTATTGCTATTATTATTCCTTCCAGATTAGACCAAGATGACCTGTTCCTCCCACAGAGGTACTGTATTTGCTCAACCCATAGTTTTCTTGCTTGTCCCGGCTTAAACTTCAATTAGCCAAGATTTTAAGCATACTTTGTCACAGTCCATTCTCAGCAAGTATTTATTTAATTGTTGTCCATATAAATCGATGATATTTATGTGCTAAACGTGTATCTTCATTTCTTTTATAACTGTAACCTATACCCTGTCAACAGCCTTAGTAGTTTAATTTCTGCTGCTTCGAACCTCCTTGATTTTTACTTTCTCTCCACGTACATAGTAGGTAGAGAAGGTATTACATCACACCCAAAAATTCGATACCGAGATTTCATGTTTTGAGACCCCTGAATCCAAAAAAGCATTTTAGAGAAAAGGTACATGCGTGTGCGTGTGTGAAAAATATAACTCAACAACGAAAAATCGGACAAATACTACCTTAGTATTTGAGTCCACTTACCTTCCAAGGATGCGACACGAAGATTTTAAGAAAATCCCCCCACTCCAAGTTACCCTTTGCATGGAAGATATATCGAAATTTTTTATTTTCTAAAAAACTGAACTAACGATTTTTATTAAAATACCATATATTAAAGATATTTCCATTACAAATAAAATTATGTATTGAAGTTTCTGGGAATAGCCTGTGAGTCCAATTCATTCGAAAGAAGTTTTGTATAATCCTGTATAACTGGAAAATCTTAAGTGATGGACGAAAACGTACTATACAAAAAGTAGATCTCTTTAAAACACACAAATAACCTTCAAATAATCTTTTTTGTGGCCTCAGAAATTTCCAAGATATGTGTTATTAATGGTTCGAATTGTTCAATATTTGTCATTCTTTTCAATTCCTGTCGACATTCAGTTTTTCTCCTGATTGCAGGCAAAGAGAATGTAATTTTAAGGCCAGTACGCAGCCTCCAGGTCTTACAAATTTTAGTATCGCTATTCTCTTTATGTCTATAACGAAACGTGTAATGCAACTATATCCGGAATGTTTTATCTCGATCAAAATGATAGGGAAATAAAGTTTCATAAGAATAGTTTGTATACCCACTAACAAGCGCTAGAGAGTAGAGCAAATCATGTCAATGTAACATACAATAAATGAATAATAGCCATAGTTAACCGCAAAGGTCGATTTTTTAGGCTGTGTAAATAAAAGGGACACTTTTAGAGGAACTTCCCCGCGCGCGCGCTTGCGTGTGTGTCTATTTTAGAACGGTAAATATTCCACAATTACTAGCAGCATTATCTACTTCATGAGTATCTCAATTTTCAATGAACCCCAATGCTTTCAAGCAGAAGAACGTTGCCATGACATTTACTTTTCAACTTATGCTGTCAGTAAAATGTGACCATTTAGTCCACATCATAGAAAATGTGTACCCCCATGGGATCGAAACAAAATGTTTCCTTTAAGGGCGAATCCCTCCAGCTACAATTAAGCAAAAAAATTCTATACCTCAAAAAATGCCCTGTACTTCAGGAAAATCATGTCTCATTGCTTTCTTTTAATATTCATTGTTACTTTAATTCTGTATGTATAAACACTATTAATATCTGTATTTTCAGCGTGGAAAATGCATTGTTGTTATTGTATATATCTTATTAGGTTGAATTAATAAAAATAATAAAATTACTGAATAATTTAGAATGCAAATCAAGGTAAAATACCAACATGTGATATCCCGGATTCTACTAACTCGTAACCTGTCCATGGTATGTCCGGTTTACAGTAAAGGAAGCACGCAACATTCCCAAGATGTGGTGCGACCTTGGATGTTCAGTATTTGTAAAGAGCAATCATGTCTCCGGTTCAATAGGTTACGGGTAATTCACAGCAAGCGTTTACCATAGCAGTGCGAAGTTAACGGTAAAAATAGGACGACCTTTCGGCTGCTATCTTCCCAGCTTCTCTTGCGCAAGTATTATACTTTCATCAACCCGCCTGCCCGTCCGGTAGCAGGGAAATCTGAGGCATGTATCATTCTACCTTGTGAATCTAAACTTGTATAACCGGTTTTATAAGAAATTCAATAGCCAAATTATTTATCATTACACATGAAAAGAATACTTTTTGCACGCAAGAACTAAATGGCATTGAATTTAGTTCATATAAGGAGAGGAAGACTGCAACAAGTTTCAATTTTACTGTGTGTTGCCTCTAGATGATATAGTAACTTACCAACGGTACTGCAAATTGTCTTCATGACAGAATAAATAATTTTACACAAAAACATATTAAATGTTGCCAGCTACGGTCATTGGTGGCAGCGAGTGGTGACTTCAACGTTGTAAAGACAGTTAACCCGTACATTTGTTTAGGAAGAGTATGAAAAGAACATTTTGGGAAGCTGAGGGTAGCCCGAAGGTGTGTTAGACAAATACTAGCCCTTGATAGGGCTGTAGGGGTTGTAGAATGGTAGGTGTGACTGATGTAGAGGGGATCATATTGATTGGGCGTAGATTTATACGTATTTTGTGGTGACTTCAATGCTGGTATAGACAGCAAACCCATGCATTTATTTTTACGGACCATATCGATATCTAGTTTCAAAAGGTAAACAAAAATTCAAGAAATGTTCCCTTAAGGCACTAAAATTAAGAATTAGGCTCATAAATTTTCGTTAACATTCCAGAAATAATTAATTAATATGACGCAGAAAATACAGAACAGATTAGACACATAAATTTAAAATCGAAAGGTATGTTTTCCTTTTATTATTATATAGAGGAAGTTATGTTACAACGAAACCAGCTAGATGGTGGCGCAACTTGAGCATTCCGGAGATCCCAGGTTCGATCTCCAGCGAACGCCCATTCCGAGCAATGGATTTTTCGTGGTTTACCCGGGTCGGTAAGCAAATTTTAGAGTGATTACTTCTCTATCGCGATTTCCTTTCCATTGTTTCCCTTTCGTTCCGTTTCCTTCTCATCTTTCAGGTGTGTTTATAGATTTCGTAAAGATACCTTATCTATCTATCTATCTATCTAGATTTCGTGGTATGTAGCAATCCTGGGCAGATGGCGTGGATGCATGCTCAAAGGAAAGACTACTACCCGTGAACACCTGAGAGCTGCTTGGCCGTCGCGCCGTTCATCGTTCTCTCTAGACAGCTCCAACAGTGGGTCGGGTTTTCGAGCTTGGAAATATAGGGACTTCCTTGCGTCTCTGTAGCCTGTTTGCCTGCAGCCTCCTGAGGTTTCTTCACTTCATCCCTTTCTCCTGAGGGATGGTAGACGCAATATATCTACGCAATAGCAGTGCACGACGTATCACCCTCTGATGAGTAACCAATACCTGTGATACAATGAATTACGATGTACTTATAAGGATGTTTGGGGGTGAATCCCTGTAGTGAGTGTGTATGTTTGTAGGATTATTCTAGAGAATACATTAGGCACTCATTTATGAAAAATATAAAACTATTGCACTTATCTGCATTTAGGCATACAAATCGTTTGAAAATTTTAGCTTGAAATAGAACGTTTTACCTGTACTTTGAATTAAGGATACGCGCTTCTGATGAATGCGGCCCTAAGTTTTTTTGTAAAACGGTAGCTGAACTCGAAGTGCAAGAACACGAAATTCCTATTACTCAGTACACCTTGCTTTTTAAGTTTCTCTGCCCATCCCCTAGGGAGAGGAATTATTTGCATTCTACCTGTTAAGTTCCACAAGTATTAAGTTCCTATTGGCCCACAAGTATTTGTTTTACCCTGTGTGAGTAATCTAAGCGTTTTTAGAAGAGGTTACTCGTCCTCTCTGAGCAGCATAGAGTAACATATAGCCAACAGTCTATTTAAATACTAAATTCTTGACAACGAAAAGATCTTCATTTCAATGCTGTATCCACAATTTATTGCTAAAATTGGTGCTTGTTCTAAATAAAAATCATTCTAAGCTGTCGTCTTTTATCGTCAACGTCAATCATCACTGACTTTTAATGGAGCAGACCGATTATTGATCTGTTTCAGCTCCAACTTATAACTGTTGGATACTATTTTAACAGGTCGTTAACAATTTCTTAGTTTTGTGGCTATAGCTCAAATTTCTGTGTTGTCATTTTCATCCCATATGATCACGTAATTTCTAATATGCTGTTTGATTTTCTTACTTTAAAAATACTTTTTTTACTTATATTTGCTTTCCTCAATAGAACGCAACCCGTTTCGAAGCAAACGAATTACATATTTGCTACCTCTAATCTTCTTATAATTCCCTGCTTAAGTTTAATATTCATATCTATATAGTAATACTGGTAGCGCTAGAAAATCATTCTACTTTCTGAGTTTACTCGCTTCCAATTGTAACAAATATATGTTGAAATAGGTAGAACATTTTGTTTTAACCAGTATATTTGTGTGTGTTAGTTATCTATTGAAGGTTTTTACTGTTTTTATTAGAATAGAATATTTCAATATAATCATTTCAGTGGAATAATTAACATACATATAAAAAGAGTCTGATGTGTTGCACCCAGATCACTTTCTCTATTCTTGTACAAACTATTTATACAAAGTTTATCCTCCTTCCCATAACTTTACGTTAATCGAAATAAACATTTGTTAATGCTCTTGAGGTGCAAGCGGAATATGGTAGGTTTTAAGCGATAGTCAAATATTTTAAGAGCTGGTTGCTATGTGGAGCATTCCATTCTCTTTGTATGTCCAGGACATAATAAAGCGAATAACGAATTCCTATTTAGAATAACAAAGTATTGGAAAATTCAAACAAATAATAAGGAATATCTCGGAAATGGGACACTTGGCAAAAAAAAGATATATGACATAAATTGTGTGTTTTAACGAGATCTACATTTTTGTGTAGTAAAACTTTGTCTATGTCTTACACTTTACCAGTCATTCGAAAGTCATTCAGAATGAAAATGACTTTTGGTGACATTCCCAGAAAATTTAAGAGGCACGTTTCATTTACCATGAAAATATATTTAAAACATATGATACTGTAATCAAAATCGTTAGAGCCATTTTTAGAAAATAAAAAGTATCGAAAAATGTTCCATGTAAAGGGTAGTCATGGGTTAGGGGGATTTTCTTGAAAATCTTTGTGTCGCATCCATGAAAGATACTAAACACAAATACCTAGTTTGGTGTTTATCCCACTTTTCGTTTTTGAGTTACGCCGTTCACAGACAAACACACACACACACACACATATTTGCTTTATTTGGATTCAGGGCACCTTAAAACGTGTATTTCCGGTGAATTTTTGGGTGGAATTCAATACTTCCCTTACTATACGTAGTAGAGAAAGTAACAATTACCTTGGAGTTGTTTTGAACTATGTGTGTTCCCAAGAATAAAGTACTTACTATTTGTAAGTTGCCATTGGGGATTGCTATCTCTGAAGTGAAACGCTTGGTGATCTATATGGAAAAAGCTCCAGGAAGTTAGGAAATTTAATACCCCACCGGCAAGTTGTGATGCTAACTCAATGGTTAAGAGCAACCGCACATAAAACGAGAGATCGTATTCACATCCCAGCTATGACATTCAATTTTTAGCAAACTAATATTTTGTGTGTGTGCGTGCGTGTGGGTGGGTGGGTTTTTTTATTTATTTATTACCTATAGTGACTCCTACATAACTGAAATTTAATATTTGTTCTATAGGAGTACTATTAAATATAATTTTAACTCTTTTCAGTAGAGTGCAGTATTGTTATTTCCTCGGCTGATATCTCTGAATTATATTCCACGGCTTCTTTACAATTATCTCTCTTAAATTGTCTTCCGTAGAAGCTAAAGTTCCTTGATCATCTGCGAAAATATTTGTGCCTAGAACCGCATTGTATATGTTAATGATACATTAGCGTCTTACCACGTCGTCAATAAAAAGTTAAGAGAAAGAGTTCAGAGAAGACACGTTGTTATATTTCTATTATGAAATCGCTGTTTTAATCCACTGATAATTCCCATAACTGTTCCTTCATAAATGCACCCAGTTACTCTAAGCCTTTTTTCTTGGATGTCATCTTTAGATCTATGAAAGAAGAATTCGAAGGATTTTGTAAAATGGTCAAATGAATAGTATGAAAAGAATCCTTTTCCTATAACTTCGGGAATAATAACGTTAGTTTAATAGAACAATGTAAATATATGGTAAATAAATATCTCTCCTGAAATTAATTTTGGAAAAACTTAAACACTAACTGTAAGAGCTGAAGGAGTTAATGTAAAGTAATTAACACGTCAGTTTATACAACTAAAGTAGATTCATGAGCAAAAAGCGTGTTCAATACAGGAGTTGCAGTTTCTGTTGAACCTCGAGGAGCCATCCCCTCTTCTTTCCTTACAAACTAGTAAAAGTAATACATTTTATCTAACTAATAATATAGCTATGTTCTATTCTTATCTCTGTTTATATCTCAATTTAGGCCAGCCCAATCTAAATTTATTTGCCTCCAGTTACAGTAAACCTGCTGGGTCCTTTCTTGAACCTGTAAATTTGTTCATTTTTTGTTTATTTTCCACTTTAACTCCTCATCTATCAGATAAACAAACATGAAGATTATTTGTGTTACATTTGCAACTATAGTAAAGGAAAGCTCGCTGCTTTGCAGGTTTTGCAAATACAGTTATTGCTGTTGCTAAGATGATTCATTTAATCATATTATATCATTTAGGTGGAGAAGAATCTAATTATAATTTACCCTTTAAAATAATGGCACGCTAAATGGAGGGTTTTAGGTAAGATTATATGATGCAGCCATTTTATTTGCCCATAATCATAACGAACACTTCCTAGGTTATTAGGCATAACATTATACAAAAAGAAAGTTTTCCATTTTGAAGTTTCCAACTGTAGATAAACAAATCCAAGTCGTTCTAACACCTCCAGAAAGGATTTGACTAGCCCTAGAAACCGCACTTTGAATCGACAATATCTCACATACAGGAGGAAATACGTATGCGTGTTGTTTATAAAACATTTGAAAAAAAGAAGAGTAGTAAACGTTTGCGTGTGTGATTAAAAAAGAAATGGAAGGGGAGAACGGGATAACATGGTTCATTGATGCACAGGAGAGAAGTGAAACGAAGCTGAAATACAGGAGTAATAGGACGTGATAGAATAAAAAGAAGCGTAAGAGAGGAAAGAAGTAAGACTAGAATCAGAATAGAGGAAAAACGTGGATTACTGTAGAGAAACAACAATCACTGCAGAGGAGAAGAAAAGAGTTAAGATAGAGGACCAAGCAAATCACAAAATTGTTAAGATAAGAGATAATGTGATGGATGGAAAACTGCTTACAAGAAAGAATAGGAAAATTTATATGAAATATAAGTGGCAGAAATAGGAGTAGGGATATAATTAAGGAAAGAACCAGGGAGAAAGAATTATAAGAAGGGAGTGAAATTCGAAATAAATTAACTGTAAAAAAAGATAAGAAAGCATCAAGCCAACGAAAGAAAAGTCTTGCAGAGTTTACTGAGCAAACAGTATGACTACTCCTTTAATACCAACAGACAATGTTAAGGAACCGGCTTCCTTTCCCACTACCGAATTGACACCCGAGGGATAGATCCTCTACAAGAAACAAATACATCATAAGACTAGATAACGTCTGCGATACGATATTCCGTGACCAGATTTTGGGTGTGAAGTGATGGATGTTAACAAAGATTTCGATTTTTGTCCACACCTCCTGCAGCACGACATCCTCACGAGGTCATGTACCTCCCTAAAGGTCAACGGGATCTGTAGCTCCTCTTGAAGAGGATCTGTGTGGCGTCTCATTACGAATGTCGTTCTCATTCCGCGCCCATTTCACTTTCATTTCTCTCTGCTTGCTACAAAATGGAAACAATGAACCACGCTTATCTGGAAAGTTCTAAGAACACCCTAAAACCTGCTACAGTTGATTATATATCTTGACATTTTGTAACAAAATAGGCTCACGATTCAGAAACATGTGCATACAATGTTAAATTTCAGTTTGCTATTCCCGTTGCTGGTTAATATTCTAGACTGCACAATCTATATAGTCGTGACGGACACATCACTTGTCTATCTATTTATTTATATTATTTTTAATTTACCTAGTAGGTGCAGGAAGTATTGCATTCCACGCACAGCTTCGATATCACGATTTCACGGAATTACATATTTTCAGACTCCCTAGATCAAAAAATCTGATGTGTTACACTCACATGACTTTCTCTACTCTTGTACAAACTATTTATACAAACGCTTATTCTCCATCTACTTCATGTTAATAGAGATAAACTTTTGCAGACTCCATATTATTGCTAATTTTCTTGTAGATGTAAGGGGAATATATATTTACAAGGGCAATTTGGAAATACAGTAGCCTTTAAGCACATACATATCTCTTAATAGCTGGTTGCTAGGTGCAGCACCATTCCCTTTCCAACAGATTAATACTCTTTGCATATCCAAGACAAAAAAATGAATGACGAATTCCCATTTGAGAAAATTATTGAAAAATTTAAGGGAATAACAAGTAATATCTCTAAAATGGTTCACTCAACAAAAAAAAAATGCATATGATATAAATTGTGTATTTTAACGCGATCTACATTGTTTGTGTAGTAAAATTTTGTCTATCTCTTATGGTTTACCAGTTATGCAAAAGCTGTTCACAATGAAGAATACTTTTGGAGACATTCCCAGAAAATTCAAGATATACATATTATTTGTCATAAAAATATGTTAAACATATGATATTTTAATCAACATCGTTAGGGCCATTTTTGAGAAAATTAAAATTTTCGAAAATGTAGATCGCGTTAAAATGCACAACTTATATCATATACATTTCTTTTGTTGAGTGAACCGTTTTCGAGATATTGCTTGTTATTTCCTTAAATTTTCCAATACTTATACTTTTTCTCAAATGCGGTATTCATTTTTTTTATGTCCTGGACATGCAAAGAGAATGGAATGCGTCACATAGCAACTAGCGTTAAAATATTTGACTATCGCTTAAAAGCTACCATATTTTCCTTGCATCTACAAGAAAATTACCAATAAGATTGACATCTGGATATCTCGATTAACATGAAGCATATGGAGAATAGGCGTTTGTAAAAATAGATTGTACAAGAGTAGAGAAAGTCATGTGAATGTAACACATCAGATTTTTTGATTCAGGGGGTCTCAAAACATGTATTTCCGGTGAAATCTCGGTATCGAATTTTTGGGTGGAATACAATACTTCCCCTACTTACTATACGTAGTAGAGAAAGTAAAAAGGAATACATTCTCTACAATAATGTTCGTGTGTGCTTTTGTTTTAATTTTTGTTATATTTAATGCCGTTCTTACCACTTACGCCACAATAGGCGGTGGGGAGGATTATACATGAAATGAAATGATAATTGGAAGGAAGCGTTCCAGGCCTAAGTTTAGGGTACCTACCCGGCATTTGCAAGCTATGAGGACTGAGGAAAACCTGGAAAAACTCAGTCACTAGTCCGTGCCTTAACGAATGCGGCCAGAGGCGTGTGCGTGTGCCCGCGCGCGAACAGCATAACCCAAAAACGAAGTCAGATAAATACCAAACTTGGTTGAAGTTCAGTATCTTTCAAAGATATGGCACTAAAACTTACAAAATTCCATCCCAAAATGCCCTTACATAGAACCTTTTTCGAATTTTTCTTATACTTCTTCAAAAATGCTTTAAAGTACCAAATAAAATGTATACCTTGAATTTTCTGGGAGTCCTCTTCATTTGGAAGAAATTTTGTATAATTTTGTAAAACTAGTAAACCATAAGAGTTAGACAGAAACCTATTTCACAAAAAATGTGGATGTCTTCAAAACATGCAGCTTATTTAAATAATTTCTTTCGTGGCATCAGTTATTTACAAGATATCCGTTATTATTGGTTTGAATTTTTCAATATTTTCAATCTTTCATATGATATCAACGTTCTGCCTTTTCTTGCTGACAGAGTTTGGAGTTTCAAATGGACCCACTTTTAAAAATTTGACAATCGCTTAAGTTTCCTGTATCCCTTGTCGCGGTAACTTCGTGTTATCTTATTTGCTGTTATTTCCTGTTATTGTTTTACTATTTTTAATTTTGAGTTGTTTGTCCTCCGGCTAACTATTATTATTATTCAGTCGAGCAAATCTCTTAAACAGGGTGTGTAAACGGAAAGGAGTTGTTAGTAAAAGATAACACTGATAAAAGAATTTGTTTTTACACTTTTATTGCCGTCACACTTCGTTAATTTCACAGATTTACTTTTGATACATGCCTGAATGAAACTGTTATATTTTCGAATGTAACTATAATCACTTATTTGCCGTACATTATTAATTCGCGTATTTCACATCTTTTAACTAACTTTACGACGCGAGAGATTTTTTAGAACTGCGCGACGTTTAACGCGTGAATGATTCTGATGAACTGGGCGACGTGTAACTTCTGAATGATTCTGTAGAACTGCACGACGCATAACCCGCGAATGATTCTGTTGGACTGAACGTTACCCGTCTCTGGCTTTAGCTTTTTATACTCCCTCACTCCGATATGCCTAAACATTATAACAGAGCTGCTATTGGTTAATAAAACGCGCCAACATTAGCGTCTATTTTTATATCCAATCAAAATTACGAACACATATGCTATAGGGAAGATATTCCCTCCATTTCTAAAGAAAAGCGCGCTACTCTGACGTCATTTGTTTGTCTCTTCTAATTAATAAACAACTCACCCCCTCGCCCATTGTTATCCGCTCCTATTTCAGTTTCAGTGAGGTCGTGTAAACTTATTTCCTAACAATGCTTATAATTAACAAACATCTCAAATCATTGTCATGCAAGAATGTTAATTTACTACAATCGCTCTGGCATTCACAGTGTTGTGATATAAAATACTGCCACAGTTTGCAAATTAGTTCACTTTCCTAGGAAGAAATGTCGCATTAATGCCAACATTCCACAAAATGTTGCAATAACACTAATGCATCGAAAGTGGAAAAATAATATAAACTATTGCCAATAACAATGAAGAAACTACAAATTAGGAGTTGGAATTCGTGAGAAGTTCAGAATAAATATAACGAAAAGGTACTCTGTTTATCAAGGAATCCACACTAGAATATAATCTTACCGAGCGGGATGGCCCGGCATCCACCCACTGTGACCTACTGGTTTTTGGGGGTTTTCTCGGGTCGTCAGGCGAATTTTGGAGTGGTTTCTTTCATCCCTCGAATTTCCTGTCCCTCTATTTCGCTCCGTTAATCATTTCATTCATTCTTCACCCTGGTTGGTCTATTTCAGGGTTGAAAGTGTAGGAAATAGTGTTTCGGTTCAGCGTGGCAGGGAAAAGGATGCTTTCTATGAACTTCCTCCGTCTCTCTGCCTTTGGCTGGTTGCCGGAGTATAAAGACCGCACCTTGAAGGGGGCTTTGGACTCGTGTGGAGCGGAGTCCCCGGTCTGTCTATCCTGTCATTGCTGTGCCGTCATTCCTGGATCCGGCTGCCCAGTGTCTCCCTTCACCTCATCCCTTCCTGCCAGGAGCGCCCCCTCGTGGGGCGTTGGTACAAAATCCTCATTCCTGGTTCGGTGCCGAACCCCCTCCGTTTCACAATCCAATCTAACAGAATCTTAAGGATAACAAACTCCACTCATGTTAACGAAAACATATGTTGAATAAAAATGAAGCTATTATACACTATCTAACGTGTTTATAAAATATCTTAATTAAAACGTTATTAGCAGCATCATATATCCCGAAAAAAGTTACCTGATGCGGGTACATACACATGTTAACCGCCAACCTTTGTAGAAACGGCTTCATTACTTATTTCGTTGTAGGTACAAGAGGGTGTGGCAGTATTTTATATCACAACACTGTAAATGCCAGAGTGATTGTAGTGTAAATTAGCATTAATTTTGGTTGGATAAAGAAATAGACGCTAATGTTGGCGCGTTTTATTAACCAATAGCAGCTCTGTTATAATGTTTAGGCATATCGGGGTGAGGGAGTATAAATTCCGAGCCAGAGACGGGTAACGCGCAGTTCTACAGAATAATTCACAAGGCAAACGTTGCACAGTTCAACAGAATCATCCACGGGTTACACGTCGCGGAATTCTACATAATCTCTCGCGTCGTAAAACTAGTTACAAAAATGTGAAATACTCGAATTACTAATTCGCGGCAAATAAGTGATTATAGTTACATTCGAAAATATAACAGTTTCAGTCGGGCGTGTATCAAGAGTAATTATGTGAAATGAATAAAGTGTGACGGCAATAAAAGTGTAAAAACAAATTCTTTTATCAGTGTTATCTTTTAGTAACAACTCCTTTCCGTTTGAACACACCCTGTTCAAGAGATTTGCTCGACTGAATAATAAGAGCTAGCCGGAGGACAAAAAACTCAAAATTAAATATAGTAAAACAATAACAGGCGCTCAGCAAATAAAATAACACAAGATAACCGCGACAAAACACACATAATTACCAAGGACATACTTTATTCTAGCGTGGACGGTTATTTTGTTGGTTCTTGCTTGCCTATATTGAAGCCGTGAATTCAAAGATACTACACTGTTAAAAGAATGGGCAACCTGTTTGTGTTGCGTCGGAGTATGGACGTACGTTTTTGTTTCCTGGCTATTCAGAAGTGTGTAAAATGAACACGATGGAGTTTGGTTTCAGTGACATAGACAATAGCGCTTATTTTAAATTGCACCTATAACTTTGTGCGATGTTGAGCGAACTTTGGGGAGACTTTCATAAACATTTTTGTCTCTCATCTTTGGAATATAGTAAACATAAATACCAAGTTGGTATTTATTTATATTTTCCTTTCTGAGTTATGCTGTTCAAAGACACACACAGGGACCTTTTCCTAAAAGTGTTTTTTTCATTCAGGTGCCTCAAAACATGCATTTCCAGGTGAAATCTCGATATCGTATTTTTGGTTGAAATGCAATACTTTCCCTACTTACTATACATAGTGCAGCCAAGATTGGCAGCGAAATCCCATTTTGGGGTTCGGAGCCTGTACTGGGGGTGTCCTACAGACCAGTGAAACAGGTTATTAAGTCTGGGCTCAAGCAGAACTCAAGAACTACTGGAAGTCCATTGAGGGTTGCAGACATTCCAAGTTTATTGTTTCAGACCTGGATAACAGCTGGGCAAAGTACCTGCGCGGTCTTAGTAGAAGAAGGCTTGCATGGGCAACAGAATTCATTACAGGACACTGTGCCCTAAAGCTTAATCTATACAGAATGGGATTGCTTAACAACCCTATCTGTAGTAGATGCCTAGAAGGAGATGAGACTGTTACTCATCTATGTGATTGCCCTGCTCTTGCGAATCAAAGAGCAAATATTTTTGGCAATCACTTTCCAAAGATAGATGATCTATCGAAAGCCTCAGCAGTCTGGTTAAGTTCATATCGAACAACAGGCTACTTAACTGATGAAAGGGGGGATGCGCAATAGATCTTTAAGGTCGCAATGCTTGGGCATAAAACCCACCCCTTTTCTCAAACTAGAACTATTATACATAGTAGAGAAAGTAAAAAAGCAGTCCCCGAAGACCGTAATATACCAGGTGACCCAACCGCGCCGTATTTGACGTGTGCTGCGCCTTCGTAAGTTAAGAGAGTTGCAGAAGTCACTGGGGCAATTCCAAGTACACAGGAACTGGCGCTTTAGCACCCTAAAGACCTACTACTACTATTGCATTAGCGGTTCTCTGAAACGTCCATATGGATACACGGAGATGGTTGAAACATCGTGTGGTTAATCGGGGCAAAATTTCAAACACCTACTCATTGAGCGAACTCAGCATAACAATAGCGTTAGATAATAATAATAATAATAATAATAATAATAATAATAATAATAATAGCAGTGACAAAATTGCAGTGAAACACTGCGTGCTGTCATGTTTGCATAATTTTCATTACGCGCTTTAATGTTTTGATTTAACTCTAAAATGCGTACAGTTGGTAATGTTATACAAGGAGAAGCATAAACACAATTTTAAAAAATCTGATGTGTTACACTCACATGACTTTCTCTACTCTTGTACAAACTATTTTTACAAACGCTTATTCTCCATATGCTTCATGTTAATGAAGATATCGAGATGTCAATCTTATTGATAATTCTCTTGTAGATGCAAGGGAAATATGGTAGGTTTTAAGCGATAGTCAAATATTTTAACGCTGGTTGCTATGTGGCGCATTCCATTCTCTTTGCATGTACAGAACATAAAAAAAATGAATAACCAAGTTGAGAAAAAGTATAAGTATTGGAAAATTTAGGGGAATAACAAGCAATATCTCGCAAACGCTTCACTCAACAAAGGAAATGTATATGACATAAATTATGTATTTTAACACGATCTACATTTTTTGTGTAGTAAAATTTTGTCTATCTCTTATGGTTTACCAGTTATGAAAAAGTCGTTCATTATGAAGAATACTTTTGGAGACATTCCCAGAAAAATCGAGATATACATTTTATTTGCCATGACAATATCTTAAACATATGATATTTTAATCAAAATCGTTAGAGCCGTTTTTGAGAAAATTAAAATTTTCGAAAAATGTTCCATGTAAAGGGTAGTCTGGGGTGGGGGGATTTTCTTGAAAACCTTCGCGTCGCATCTCTGAAAGATACTGAACCTAAATACCAAGTTTGGTGTTTATCCGACTCTTCGTTTTTGAGTTATGCTGTTCACAGACACACAGACAGACACACACACGGACATGTTTCCAAAAATGCTTTTTTTGGATTCAGTGAGTCTCAAAACATGTATTTCCGGTGAAATCTCGGTATCGAAATTTTGGGTGGAATACAATACTTCCCCTACTTACTATACGTAGTAGAGAAAGTAAAAATCTGTTGTATTACATTCGTATGACTTTCTTTACTCTATTACAAACTATTTTTACAAACGCTTATTCTCCATCTACTTCATATTAATGGAGACTCTATCTTATTGCTAATTTTCTTGTAGATGTAAGGGGAATATATATTTACAAGGTCAATATAGAAATACAGTAGCCTTTAAGCACATACATATCTCTTAATAGCTGGTTGCTAGGTGCAGCTCCATTCCCTTTGCCACAGATTAATACTCTTTGCATATCCAAGACAAAAATATGTTGTGTTACACTCACATGACTTTCTCTACTCTTGTACAAACTATTTTTACAAACGCTTATTCTCCATCTACTTCATGTTAATCGAGATAAACATGTGCAGACTCTATCTTGTTGCTAATCTTCTTGTAGATATAAGAGGAATATATATTTACAAGGACAATATAGAAATACACTGGCCTTTAAGCACATTCATATCTCTTAATAGCTGGTTGCTAGGTGCAGCACGATTCCCTTTGCCACAGATTAATACTCTTTGCATATCCAAGACAAAAAAATGAATAACGAATTCCCATTTGAGAAAATTATTGAACAATTTAAGGGAATAACAAGTAATATCTCGAAAATGGTTCACTCAACAAAAAAAATGTATACGATATAAATTGTGTATTTTAACGCGATCTACATTTTTTGTGTAGTAAACTTTTGTCTATCTCTTATGGTTTACCAGTTATGCAAAAGTCGTTCACAATGAAGAACACTTTTTGAGACATTCCCAGAAAATTCCAGATATGCATTTCATTTGTCGTGAAAATATCTTAGACATATGATATTTTAATAAAAATCGGTAGAACCATTTTTGAGAAAATTAAAATATTCGAAAACTTTTCCATGTAAAGGGTAGTCTGGGGTGGAAGTATTTTCTTGAAAACCTTCGTGTCGCATCTCTGGAAGATACTGAACCTAAATACCAAGTTTGGTGTTTATCCGACTGTTCGTTTCTGAGTTATGCTGTTCACAGACAGACACACGGACATGTTTCCAAAAATGCTTATTTTGGATTCAGGGTGTCTCAAAACATGTATTTCCGGTGAAATCTCGGTATCGAATTTTTGGGTGGAATACAATACTTCACCTACTTACTATACGTAGTAGAGAAAGTAAAAATAAGTATGTTGGGATAGGAGTATGTCAAATAAAGACGTTTAATTACTTGTGAATCTAAAAATGTGTTTATTCCCTCGAAAATGAAGTGTCTGTACTTGAAGTGAAAAACATACCAACATCATCTCGGTCTATTTACACTGATTTTGCCTATGATCACGGACAGTACTCTAAGAGCAGGCCTGTTGCCTTTCAATGAACGCGATACGCTCATCGTCTTCGTTGATAAGCAAATGGAGTAGAACGAAGGTCGCTTACTCTAAAGCGCCAGTTTGCGATTAACCTGTGTTTACTCGGAATTGCCCAGTTGAGTTCTGCAACTCTTTTAACGCACGAAGGGATATATGCGCTTGTGAAATACAGCGCTGTTGGGCTATCTGGAACATGCGGGTGAAGTCGGGGTTAGAAACTAGTGCATTAAATTTATTGTGTAACGTTCGAATGTACTTGATGTTCTTATTAGCGAGTTTGAGTCACTGTTTCGAAGATTTAGTGCTTACCTCAGCTTTAAAGCTGAAAAATTTATGATATTTTAAAATAAATTTAAAATAGTTATTTGTAATTGTGCTCAGTTGCATTTTGTGTTTCCTTTCATTTGTTTTTGGCATAGAATGAATGACAAATTCCATTACCATCTTAGATAATGCAAAATTTTGGTCGTTGGGTTATCATGCCATAATTTTCATTGCCAACCCAAATCAGAATCTTAAGGGCGTTGTTACAGTAGATTAGAATATTTCCGGTTAGGACTAAGTATTAATATATCCATCGATAAATTTATTACAGTTTTGCATGCCATAAAGTGAAAAATATACCCTATAATGACTACCATAACCTATTTTAATGGCATTATTCACAAATATGCTTTTTAGACAGCTGGCACTAAAATAGAGCTTTTAACACGAGCCACTAAAACTAGACATTGAAGATTATAACACTCAGTGGAATAAATTTTTATAACACTCCATTGTGATGACCTTTGTTACTTGTGATTGAAATTATATGTATCTTGTATTACGCGGATGTCTGAATCGCTGGTGTTATAATCCAATGCTATTTCCTCTGCACAAGGAATTAATATTAAAAGTTTTAATAATTTCATATTCAACATCACAATTACATCAAAGGAATAATAATAATAATCAACATCGTGATCATCTCTTCATGGATCAGTCTTACAATATCTATTTTCCCATAATGGTTGGTATTCATACGACATTTTGGGATACCGGGTTTTGTCCGTCCTCTGCAAATGTTTTCTCTATTTTTCTCTATATTGTTTTAGTTTGTCATTTGTAGGACCAATATCTAATTCCTCTCTGATTTCTTCGTTTTTTATTTTGTCTATTATTGTACACCGTTTAATAGCTCCGAGGTATCTCATTTCTGCCACATTACTTATTTTATCCCATTCTTTTTTTCTCTTTAAAGTCCATGTCTTACAGCCATAAATTAGGTTTGGAATCGCCATTGTCTTATGAAATGTTAAGCTAGTGTCTTTTCTTGCTCTTCTTTTGAATGTTCTTACTAATATTCCACAACTATTTTGGAATTTACTAACTTTATTATTTAAATCTTGGTTGTCTATATACATTATATTACACCCTAAGTAATTTTTTACTTGTTCTAATACTTTGTTATTTATTACTATTTTGGATCTAAGAGGGCACTTTCCTTGGAAGGTCATTAATTTTACTTTATTAATTGATATCTGGAGTCCATATTTGGCTAGCACATTTGCCAGTTCAAAAAACTTTTTCTACAAGTGTAATATTCTGTTTCTTGGATGATTATATAGCAACATAGAATACATAATAATTATGTTAAATAAAGTGCATATTTATTAATAAAATTATAGTTGCACTTACTCTGTTCATGTATTTTGCCACAGACTTTCATATACTATAAAAATATATTATGATTATGTAAATCATCATGTTATCAACACTGGTTTTATGAAGGTGAAACAACAACGAATGCCAAACAACTACAGACTAGAGCTCCACACAAATTTCAATTGGATGCTTTGTATTTCGATATTCAGGACTGTCTAAAAAAAATCTGATGTGTTACACGCACATGACTTTCTCTACTCTTGTACAAACTATTTTTACAAACGCTTATTCTCCATCTACTTCATGTTAATCGAGATAAACATTTGCAGACTCTATCTTATTGCTAATTTTCTTGTAGATGTAAGGGGAATATATATTTACAAGGGCAATATAGAAATACAGTAGCCTTTAAGCATATACATATCTCTTAATAGCTGGTTGCTAGGTGCAGCACCATTCCCTTTGCCACAGATTAATACCCTTTGCATATCCAAGACAAAAAAATGAATAACGAATTCCCATTTGAGAAAATAAATATTGAAAAAATTAAGCGAATAACAAGCAATATCTCGAAAATGGTTCACTCAACAAAAAAAATGTATATGACATAAATTGTGTATTTTAACGCGATCCACATTTTTAGTGTAGTAAACTTTTGTCTATCTCTTATGGTTTACCAGTTATGCAAAAGTTGTTCACAATGAAAAGTTGTTCACTTTTGGAGACATTCCCAGAAAATTCAAGATATACATATTATTTGTCATAAAAATATCTTAAACATATGATATTTTAATCAACATCGTTAGGGCCATTTTTGAGAAAATTAAAATTTTCGAAAAATGTTCCATGTAAAGGGTAATCTGGGATGGGGGGATTTTCTTGAAAACCTTGTGTCGCATCTCTGGAAGATACCGAACCTAAATACCAAGTTTGGTGTTTATCCGACTGTTCGTTTCTGAGTTATGCTGTTCACAGACAGACACACACA
Source organism: Deroplatys truncata (assembly GCA_030765065.1). NCBI lineage: Eukaryota > Metazoa > Arthropoda > Insecta > Mantodea > Mantidae > Deroplatys > Deroplatys truncata. Next base: position 121,400,350 of record CM060987.1, read on the forward strand.
AGGACATGTTTTCAAAAATGCTTTGTTTTGGATTCAGGGGATCTCAAAACATGTATTTCCGGTGAAATCTCGGTATCGAATTTTTGAGTGGAATACAATACTTCCCCTACTTACTATACGTAGTAGAGAAAGTAATATATGACATTTTAATTATTTTTGTTGTTGTTGTTATTATATAAATTAATTATACTTTTAATAGACCTTAGCCTGGTCTTAGGCAAGTTTTTAATATGTCATGTTAAAACTGATTTTATTGTGTTCGTAGGATTGCTACACGGCTTTCAGCCTCATTTCTGAAACATTCCTAATCAAAATAAAACTCTAGTTTTAAAACTTGTATCATGATTCATAAATAGCTATTATGCAAACAGCTTATGAAAATAAAATACTGTATGTAATGTTTTATTCCTGTTAACGCAGAGATTAATTTCTTAAAACTTAAACGCACAACGTCTTCTGGCGCAATAAGTTATCCGATCGCTAATTTACAAACATTTAACTAGTAAATTGGGAACTTTGCTCCTAGCTTTAATCCACGTGCCCTTTCTCATCATTTGGGAGAAATATCCAAATAAATGTCATGGGAAAACGCATATTAGAAGTTGCCATCAATGAAAAATATCTTGGTCATTGCGCATAATAGCCACAAGGAATTTTGTTTCAAAACCAGTCATAAAAATATTAATTTTTAAGCTTAGCTATCATCTCACTGTATTTCCTTGATAGCTTGAAGCTGATATGAAGATAATGATTAGCTTGTACTGCCGCCTTAAAATAATTATTGTGTTTAGTTGCTGATGTCTTTTGTTACCTAGAGCCGACATAAAGACTTCAGTTAGATAAGAGACATGATATACGGTCTCACCATCAGTCATTATGCATATTTGTTAATTTTCTGCCTAGCGTGTAAAAGCTGCGGTTTTACACACTGTGACCTCAGCACCCCGCATTAGTGGCGCACATCTGTTAGACTCAGAGTTGAACATTTACCTGGAATACCTGCATACAGAATTAGTTAACAACAGGTAGTGTGGGAAGTTAAGATATTGCCTCCTAAGGGTGTCTATAGCTGAAATTTAGTCAACTGTCTCAAAAAAATTGAAAATTAGTTTTATTTCCAAGAAATACCTTGAAGCTTTAGCTTCAATTACACTGAGGCGGATAATTTAAGAAATTAACTGAAAATAAATAGCTTATAATATGTATAATAGTTCATAAGTTAATTCCTTTGTATGTGAATGCGCCAAAATATAAAGTGAATTCAATTTTTATTATACATTATAGAGCTGAAGTAGATTTTTATGCTAAATATTAAATAATATAAACGTAAAATTTGTTAAAAAGAATACGAGCGATGCCAAATGTTTGAATTGTATTATAATTTCCTAACAGCGAAACTACATTACATGGGAAATAAAATCTGATGTGTTACTATCTGATTGATAATTTTCTTGTAGGAGCAAGGGGAATATGGTAGGCTTTAACCTATAGTCAAATCTTTTAAGAGCTGGTTGATATGCGGAGCATTCCATTCTCCTTGCATGTCCAGGACATAAAAAAAGAATAACGAATTCCCATTTGAGAAAAAGTATAAGTATTGGAAAATTCAAACAAATAACAAGGAATATCTCGGAAATAGGTCACTCCTAAAAAAATTTAATATGACATAAGTTGTGTTTTAACAAGCTCTATAATTTTTGTATAGAAAAGGTTTGTCTCTTACAGTTTACCAGTTATGAACAAGCTATTCAGAAATGATGAGGACGTATGGGCACATATGTCATTTTAATCAAAATCGTTAGAGCCATTTTTGAAAAAATAACAAATTTCGTAAAATGTTTCATGTAAAAGGTAGTCTGGGTTGTGGGCATTTTCTTTAAAATCTTCGTATCGCATCTCTGAAAAATACTGAACCTAAATACCTAGTTAGTATTTTTCCGACTTTACGTTTTTGAGTTATGCTATTCAGGCACACACACGGACCTTTCTCTGAAAATGCTTTTATTTTTATTTTTTTATTGTAATTTTTTATTTATTATTTTATTTTTTTTATTTATTATTTTTTTTTGTATTAACGGGGCTAAAAACATGCACTTCTGGTGAAATCTCGGTATAGAATTTTTGGGAGTAATGCAATACTTCCCCCTATTTACTATCGTAGTAGAGGAAGTAATAAATAGCCGAAAATGATAAGAGAAGACAAAATGTCCAGGTTTAACTACGATTAGTACTGTATTTGATTGAAGTATATAGCACGTGTATGTTCTAAAATTTATTAATAAAACTAACAGTAAAAGATATCAATCGGAGCTAAATTATTCATATACGATATGCCTCTTGTAGACCGCTCCCGCGGTTTAGAACAGCTTACGGCTGCAGAAAAACAACAATGCACAGAACATACGTAGTTACTATTAATACACCAACATGCTATGCTTTTGCTCTCAGAGTCCTTTCAGGCCTGAACAACTGAAAATTTAAATTCCCAAGAACGCACGGCCTAATGGTCTGTATTTATTTCATTGATTTCTAGGAGACTTCGATTCTACTTTCTCTACTGCGTATAGTAAGTAGAGGAAGTATTGCATTCCGACCAAAAATTCTATACCAAGATTTCACAGGTAATGCATGTTTGGAGGTGCCCTGAATCCAAATGAAGCATTTTTAGACAAGACTCCATGTGTATGTATGTCTGTTTGTCAGCAGTTGAACAGCATAAATACCAAACTTGGTATTTAAGTTCAGTATCTTCCAAGGATGCAACACGGAGATTTTCAAGAAAATTTCCTCACCTCCAACTACTCCTAACATGGAAATTTTTTGAAAATTTTTATTTTATAAAAAATTGTTACAATTTGTATTAAAATACCATGTATTTAAGATATTTACATGACTGAATAAAATGTATATCTTGTATTTTCTGGAAATAACTTTTAAAGTACTCTTCATTCGGAAGGAATGTTGTATAATATTGTAAAACTCGTAGCGTAGACAAAAATATACTACCCAAAAAAGTACATCTCCTTAAAACCATATTTTATTACAAATAACTGTTTTCTGGCATCAGTCATTTTCAAGATATCCGTTATTAATAGTTCCATTTGTTCAACACTTGGTCATTCTTTTAAAGTTAGTTCTGCCAACATTCAATTGATTCTCGCAATGCCTGGGAAACATTATGGAACTTTAAGGCCAGCACATAGCGTCCAGTAATTAAACATTTGACTGTCGCTGTTCGCATTGTATCCACAACGTAATATGTGATGCAGCTATTTCTGCATAGGTTTATTTTGTTTAAAATGAAGTAGATAGAAAAATACGTTTTTAATAATACTACTTCGTATACCCAATAATAAACGATAAAGAAAAACCATGTGAACGTATCACATCAGAGTTTTTTCATATTATTTTCACTTTCTACTTTCTCTACTATGTATAGTAAGTAGGGGAAGTATTGTATTCCACCCAAAAATTCGATACAGAGTCTTCACCGGAAATACATGTTTTGAACCCCCTGAGTCCAAAAAAGCATTTTTGGAAACATGTCCGTATGTGTGTGTCTGTCTGTGCCTGTGTGTGTGCGTGCGTGCCTATGTCTGTGTCTCTGAACAGCATTACTCAGAAACGAACAGTCGGATAAACACCAAACTTGGTATTTAGGTTTAGTATCTTCCAGAGATGCGACACGAAGGTTTTCAAGAAAATCCCCCCACCCCAGATTACCCTTTACATGGAACATTTTTCGAAAATTTTAATTTTCTCATAAATGGCTCTTAACGATTTTAATTAAAATATCATATATTTAAGATACTTTCATGACAAATAAAACGTATATCTTGATTTTTCTGGGAATGTCTCAAAAAGTATTCTTCATTGTGAACGACTTTTGCACAACCTGTAAACCATAAGAGATAGACAAAATTTTACTACACAAAAAAACATAGAGCGCGTTAAAATACACAATTTATGTTAGGTATATACATTATTTTTGTTGAGTGAACCATTTTCGAGATATAGCTTGTTATTTCCTTAAATTTTCCAATACTTATAGTTTTTTCTCAAATTCGTTATTAATTTTTTTGTCCTGGTAATGCCAAAATAATGGAATACTCCACATAACAACCAGCTCTTAAAATACTTGACTATCGTTTAAAACCTAGCAATTCCCCTTGCATCCACAAGAAAATTAGCAATAAGATTAACATCTCGATTAACATGAAGCATATGGAGAATAAGCGTTTGTAAAAATATTTTGTACAAGGGTAGAGAAAGTCGTGTGAGTGTAACACATCAGATTTTTCTACTACTACCTCTATTAGGTAAGTGGAAATACTACAGTCCAACCAAAAATTCGATATCGAGATATGTGTTATATGTAAAATATGTGTTTTGCAATCCCTGAACCTGCCGGCAAAAAAGGCATCTTTAGAACAAGATGCGTGTGTGTGTGTGCGTGCGTGTGCGCGCGCAAGCTGCGTGTGTATGTGCGAACAGCATAACTCAAAAACGAAGTTTCAGATAAACACCATATTTGATAATAATGTTTGTTATCTTACAAGCGTTGGAAACGAAGGTTTTCAATAAAATGTCGTTTATATGGAAGATTTTCCTTATTTCTGACTTTCCCAAAAAGGACTCTTAAGGACTTATATAATTTTAATTATCACACAGAAATTGTTGATCTGGTTAAAACATACAATTATGCCAAATTCTTTGTAGCATTAAGCAGTTCAGAGCTGTTCGTTGCTATTACTTTGAATTTTCTAATACTTTCACATTTTCTAAGTACATAGCATGATTGCTTTGCTTCTCCTATGTTGTGCATAGTATCGAATTTCAAAACCAGAACCAAGTCTTAAAATTTTGATTATGGCTTCAATCTTCTGTATATATTCTGTAACTACAATGAAATGCGTAATGATACCATTTCTGCAAACGTTTTCTTGATCAACTCAAAGAAGATAGAAAAACAAACATTTGTAGGAATATATTGCAAAAGTGAGATAAAAATATGCGATAGTAGATAGAGAAAATCGTATAAATTTAACACTACAAGCTTTTGCTGAATATTAAGAGTGACATACTTATTCCTTTTAATAATTGTAATCAACCTTTATAAATTCATTCTTTCTAAATCCAATAACATTTTTAATTTTCGTATATAAATTCAAAGATACACAACATGATCAAAAGTATCCGGACACCTGGCTGAAAATGACTTACAAGTTCGTGGCGCCCTCCATCGGTAATGCTTGATGTCAATATGCTGTTGGCCCACCCTTAGTCTTGATGACAGCGTTCACTCTCGCAGTCATACTTTCAATCAGGTGCTGGAAGGTTTCTTGGGAATGACAGCCCATTCTTCACTGAGTGCGGAACTGAGGAGAGGTATTGATGTAGGTCGGTGAGGCCTGGCACGAAGTCGGCGTTTCAAAAGATCCCAAAGGTGTTCTATAGGATTCAGGTCAGGATTCTGTGCAGGTCAGTCCATTACGGGATGTTATTGTCGTGTAACCACTCCGCCACAGCCGTGCGGTATGAACAGGTGCTCGATCGTGTTGAAAGATGCAATCAGCATCCCCGAATTGCTCTTCCCTCTGGGAAGCAAGAAGGTTCTTAAAATATCAATGTAGGTCTGCGCTGTGATCGTGCCACGCAAAACAACAAGGGGTGCAAGCCCCCTCCAGGAAAAACACGCCACCACTTCCGAATTTCACTGTTGGCACTACACACGCTGGCAGATGACGTTCGCCGGGCATTCGCTTTATCCATACCCTGCCATCGAATCGCCACATGATTGTACCGTGATTCGTCACTCCACACAGTTTTTGCCACTGTTAAATCGTGTAATGTTGACGCTCCTTACACCAAGCGAGGCGTCGTTTGGCATTTTCCTGCGTGATGTGTGACTTATGAGAAGCCGCTCGACCATGAAATCCAAGGTTTCTCACCTCACGCCTAACTGTCATAGTACTTGGAGTGGATGCTGATGCTGTTTGGAATTCATGTGTGTTGGTTTGGATAGATGTCTGTCTATTACTCTTTACGGTCCTCTTCAAATGTCGGCGGTCTCTGTCAGTCAACAGACGAGGTCGGTCTGTATACGCGATTGTGCTGTACATGTCCCTTCACGATTCCACTTCACTATCACATCAGAAACAGCGGATCTAGGGATGTTTAGGAGTGTGGAAATCTCGCGTACAGACTTCTGACACAAGTGATACCCAATCATCTGACCACGTTTGAAGTCCGTGAGTTCCACAGAGCGTCCCATTCTGCTGTTGCACGATGTCTAATGACTACTGAGGTCGCGGATAATGAGTACTAGGCAGTAGGTGGCAGCACAATGCACCTAAGTTGGAAAAACGTATGTTTGTGGGGGATACTTTTGATCACATGGTGTATATAAAGGATGGTTGTTTATTTATCACACTGTAGAATACTGTTAAAACAAATTTCAAATAGTTACTTAAACTTTGTTTTTTCATATTGACCACCTGTAGGCTAAAATAAAAACAGGTCTTAAAAACATAAGGCCCTGTTAGGGTAACTCAGTAGTTGGAATCCCCGACATTAGATTTTTACAAACTTTATTATATCTCTAAAAGTCTAGCTTCTACGTTTTCGCTAGCGATTTCTGCTGAGTAACGTTAATATGATATGATGATCCACTAGGACTAGCACTAAACCTAACTGCAGAGAGGGCCTTAGCGCCTCCACTTACACTATCGTTTGTGCCTGGAGCCCTGACGGGGTGCTCCCGGAAGGTAGGGATGAGGTGAGAGGAGACAGCTTGATCGGACCAGGAAGCACGACAGGGCAACGTTCCTACCTTTTACAGATTGAAACTCTGGTACAACCGGCTCCCCTACCTCGCCCCTGCAGGCTTGCACATCCTCTGGAATGCCCGGAACTCGGAGAACGCCCCATTCCGGAGGACGAAGGGTTACATAGATTATCCTTTTCCCCGCCATTCAGCGCCGAGACTTCCGCCGATACTTTCAACCCTGAAACAGACCAAGCAGATGAAAGGTGAACTGAAATGAAAATGGAGGTGAAATGGAGGGACAGGAAATTCGGGAATATAATGATGTTTCCCAGCATTCACTTAACTACCCGGGGAAACCCCAAAAAACCAATGGGTCAAGAAGGTCGGCCGCGGGAATCGAACCCAAGACCGCTCAAATGTGGGCCACAGACATGATCCACCATGTCTAAACTATTTGTCTCTCAAAGCAACACACAAATTAACTGCTTCGAACAAACGCCGATGTTCTCGCCCTAGAATTAAAAGAGAAGGTTCGTTGGAGTATGTGTTTCACGCTTCCCATCTTAAGTTGCATCACTCCACTGTTCATGGCTGTGCCATAATTCGATTAGAAAATTGGCAGCCGAAATTCGGCACCACCTTCACGGCGTGATCTTTGTTTTCCACCACTTTCAGTTTTGTTAGAGTTCCACATCCTGTTTCAAGAGGTTGTGGTGAAGTTAGCATGCAACTATGTGGTTAGGCCCGATGTAATGAAATCACTCTAATTCAGCTTAGGATATGCGAAACATGAACTTAGGCCTTTCTCCTGATTCTCCGTATTGGTTGAATTAAAGAAAGCAGAGTAAGTTTGAATGAATTGATCCGATGGATATTTCAGTTAATCCTTATATCTTCACTTTATTTTCCAACTTGGTTCTCCCATCTATGTATTTTCACCTTCCATGTACAACTTCCAACTTAAAAGAAAAGGAGTGAACAGGAACGGCAGTTCACTAATGTATTAGGTTTCCTCTCTGGAATAGAAACGCGTTGAATTTGTCAGTTGTACTTTCTTTGCCTCTTGCATATGAAGGAGTACTACATTCCAACCAAAAAAAAAAAAAATTATCCGACTGTGGCACTCACATGACTCTCTACTCTTATACAAACTATTTAGAAGCGTTTATTCTTCATCAACTTTATGTTAATCGAGATAAACATTTGTAGTAACTGTCTTATTACTAAGTTTCTTGTAGGTGCAAGGGGAACGTGGTAGGCTTTAAACGACAGTCAAATCTTTTAAGAGCGATTGCTATGTTCAGCATATAAGAAAACTAGGATATAAGAAAACTAATAATTATTGGAAAATATACAGCAAGGAATATACAACAAGGAATATCAAGGAAATGGGTCACTCGACAAAAAAAATATATATGTGACATAAATTGTGGTTTTAACGAGATTTACGCTTTTCCGTAGTACAATTTTGTTTATCTCTTACGGTTTACTAGTTATGCGAAAGTCATTCATAATGAAGAGGACTTTGAGAGACATTCCCAGAAAACTCAAGATATACATTTCATTTGCCATGAAAATGTCTTAAACACATTATATTGTAATCAAAATCATTATAGACATTTTTGAGAAAATCAAAGTTTTAAAAAAATGTTCCATGTAAAGGGTAGCCTGGAGTGGGGAAATTTTCTTGAAAATTTTTTAGTGGCATCCCTGGAAGATAGTAAACTCAAATACCAGCTATGGTATTTATCCCACTTTTCGTTTTTTGGTTATGCTGTTCACAGACAGGCAAACGCCGACATGTTTCCAAAAATTCTTTATTTGAATTCAGGACACCTCAAAACATGTATTTCCGACGTAATCTCACTATTCATACTTCCCTTACCTACTACACGTAGTAGAGAAATAAAAGTGGTAAGGTGAAGAAATATAATCCCTTCTTCCTTAATAAACAAATAAATTGGATAAAGTTAGATCGGTAAACCTATAACTTAGGAGCTATTAATCCACGTCCTGTAAAATTAAAATTTAGTCTATCTTAAATACATACTGAGATAGTGGGTTATGAAAAATTAAAATTAAATTGAATTTTATTTATGGACGCTCTTTAACTGTCGTAGTCCTTAGCGTCCCATTCTATAAGAAAGCCCAGTAATTTTGCTCAGAGGCCTCTTTATCAGGCTTGAGGTTGTTTTACGTGCCGTAAACCTACGACACGGGACCACCGGCTTTATTTCCCTTCCGAAGGAAGCCATGCTAAGGATTTTTACACCCGAAAAAATCCGTCGCCCTCTGCCTGGGATAGTAGATTTAATATTGACAGGATATAGCTTTTAGTCTAGACTTTATATAAAATTCTGATGTGTTACGTCCACATGACTTTTTCTACCCTCTGTCGTATATAAGTGGGTATATAAATTATTACGCGGCGCCGTGGCCGAGTGGTTAGTCCGCTCTCCTCTCACCGAGGCGGCCCGGGTTCAATCCCAGGGGCCCACATGTGGGATTTGTGGTGGACAAAGCGGTGTCTGGGCGGGCTATCCCCGGGTTCTCCGGTTTCCCCCACTATTCATTCCACCAACTGCTCCATCATCGCCTTTCCTATCATCCACTTCGCCATCATTTCATTTACTTCCTTCCTCCCATACCAGGCATCGGGCTGATCATTCTGTCTGATCCATGAGTGCCTGCTCCTCGATGGGCCTGTGACCCCAGGCACCCGCCTGTAAGTCCTGGGGGTGTAAGTCCTATATACGAGGAGGTTAAACAGAGAAAGAAGAGGAAGATACAAATTATTCTTACGAAAATTTATTTTTCTATCTACTTCATTTTAATAGAGATAAACCTTTCATTACACATTTCTTTATAGACACAAAGGGAATAATTATAGTCAAATGTTTTAGAACTGGGCGCTATGCGTTTGCCTTAAAATTTCATACCGTTTTCATGCAATCGCGAGAGACAACTAAAAATCGACAGACTAGAAAGTAATGGCTAAGTATTGAACAATTCGAAATATTATTGGCGGATATCTCTCAAACAGCTTATTCCACAAAAAAGTGATTTGAAATAAACTGTGTGTTTTAAAGAGATCTACATTTCTTGTGAAGTATGTTTTCGTCTATTGCTTAACGTTTAGCAGTTGTACAAGATTATACTAAATTCCCTCCAAATGAAGTGGCCTTCACGTACTGTTCCCAGAAAGTTCGAGATATGCATTTTATTTGTCATGTAAATATCGTTAATACACGTATTTAAAAACTTTAGAGTCAGTTTTAGAAAATAAATTTAGAAAAAGGTTCCATGTAAAGGATAATTAGGAATGGGGGATTTTCTTGAAAAATCTTCTTGTCGCATCTTTCAAAGACATTCAGTTTAAATACCAAGTTTGGTGTTTATCTGAATTTCCGTTATTGAGATATGATGTTTTCTAAAATATCTTCAGTGAGCCAAAAATGTATTTCTGGTGAAATCTTGGTATTGCATTTTTGGGTGGAATGCAATAACTTCTCTCCCTACTAGGTAGTAGTAGAGAAATTAAGAACGTGTAGCCGAATCTTGTAGAAAACTACTTCAGCATATACAGAGTCTTAAGAATGAATTGGTTTTGCAGTATGTCCATATAATACCTATTTATTGATTACAATCTCAAAGAGAGGTACTTGCATTCAGTCATCCTTTCTTAGGTAAAGCGTTGAAGTAATCCCTGCCTATTAGCAAAAAGTCTAGGTCAAGCCTTATGCTAAAGTGAGCCATTGGTCACACAAACATTAATAATTTAATCACTGTGCAGAATGTATGCTAGCGGTATGAACCTCTGTAATTGCCTGCAATTTAGGAGAAATCCTTTAGAAACAGACGTAATAACCTCGACTCCTTAACCTCGATTAATTACACCTCAGACTGCGTGGGGCAGAATATCCCTTTCAGCACTTTATAGCTTGCTGTATGGTAGTTACTGGATACGTCCTAGAGGAACAGAACTCAGCTAAGATGCACTCAATTTTAATATGGAAAACAAATCAAATTAAAAAGTATAAAAGGAATAATAATTTGAACTCTTGCTATAAGCAATATTCTAAAACAATAAATAACCTACTCAAAAATATTACAAACCCTACATGGAGTTACAAAGGAGGGTGCTCACCTTTGTGGTGTGGGCATAGCTTGTCTGTCTCACATTCAAAAGGTCTAGAGCTCGAACCGGGTTAGGGTGAGCTACCTGGAGAAGACGAATGACGATAATTTTAAGCTCTAGGCTTAATTGAACATTATCTCACCATTTTCATACAATCATCGTTTGATATGAATTACCAGGTTGAAAGGACGTTAAAACTAAAAGCATCTGATGTGTTACATTCACATGACCTTCTCTACCCTCTATCGCTTATTAGTGGAAACACAAATTATTTCTAATTCATTTTTCTATCTTCATTTTAATTGAGATAAACCATTGTTAGAAATAGCTACATTACACATTTTGTTATAGATATAAAGGGAAAAGCGATAGTCATATGATTTAGAACTGGACGCTATAAGCTAGCTTTAAAATTCCATACTTACTCTTCGCGAGAAACAAAACTGAATATAAAAAGGAGTTGAAAACAATCACAAAAGTATTGAGTAATTCGAATCATTAACTACGAATATCTTGGAAATGGCTGATGCCACAAAAAGTTTATTTGAAATACATTGTGTGTTTTAGAGAGATCTACTGTTTTTGTGTAGTCTTTCGTTTCGTCTATCGTTTAACGTTTAACAGTTATACAAGATTATACAAAAGTCCTTCCGATAAAGAGGACCTCACTGCCTATTCCCAGAAAATTCAAGATGTACTTTTTATTTGTTATATAAATATCTTTTATATATGGTAATTTAATCAAAGTCGTTAGCCATTTATTAGAAAATAAACAATTTCGAAAAATTTTCCATGTAAAAGTTATTTGGGAGTGGAGCGATTTTCTTAAAAATCTTGTGTCGCATCTTTGGAAGGTACTGAACCTAAATACAACATATGGTATTTATCCGAATTTTCGTTTTTGAGTTATGCTGTTCACAGACACACACACATACGGACCATTTCTAAAATGCTTTATTTTGATTCAGGGAGTGTCAAAACCTGTATTACCAGTGAAATTTCCGTATAGAATTTTTGGATAGAATGCAAAAGTTTCTCTACTTACTGTGCAGTACATGGTAGAAAAAGTAAAATCGGTCTTATGCTAATTGTATATTTAACATACATAGATAATCGATAAATATTTGTTTACTTATTTATTTTATGAACAGGACAAATATTTTGACCGAGTAATAGAACCGTTAAATTTAAAATCTGTTGTGTTACATTCACATGACTCTATCCACAATCGTTTATTACTTTCTCTACTACATATAGTAAGTAGGGGAAGTATTGTATTCCACCCAAAAATTCGATACCGAGATTTCACCGGAAATATATGTTTTGAGACCACCTAAATCCAAAAAAAAGCATTTTTGGAAACATGACCGTGTGTGTGTCTGTGTCTCTGTCAGTGTGTGACTGTGAATAGCATAACTCGGAAACAAACAGTCGGATGAACACCAAACTTGATATTTAGGTTCAGTATCTTCCAAGGATGAGACAAGAAGGTTTTCAAGAAAATCCCCCACCCCAGATTACCCTTTACATGGGACATTTTTCGAAAATATTAATTTTCTCAAAAATGGCTCTAACGATTTTGATTAAAGTATCATATGTTTAAGATATTTTCATGACAAACAAAAATGTATATCCGGAATTTTCTGGGAATGTCTCCAAAAGTATTCTTCATTGTGAACGACTTTTGCATAGCTGGTAAACCATAAGAGAGAGACAAAATTTTGCTACACAAAAAATGTAGATCGCTTTAAAATACACAATTTATGTCAGGTACATTTTTTTTTGTTGAGTGAACCATTTTCGAGATATTGCTTGTTATTTCCTTAACTTTTTCAATACTTATTTTCTCAAATGGGAATTCGTTATTCACGTTTTTGTCTTGGATATGCAAAGAGTATTAATCTGTGGCAAAGAGAATGGTGCTGCACATAGCAACCAGCTATTAAGAGATATGTCTGTGCTTAAAGGTTACTGTATTTCTATATTGTCCTTGCAATTACAAGACAAGGGGAACATAGTACGCCTTAAGTGATAGTCCAATATTTTTAGAACTGGTCACTATGTGTAAAATGTAATTCTCTTTGCATGTCAAAAGATCGTTTCTGCAAATGATTATCTCGATTAATATGAAACAGATGGAGAATGAGAGTTTGTAAAAATAGTTTGTACAAGAGTAGAGAAAGTCATGTGAGTGTAACACATAAGATTTTTTTATGTTAACTCTTCCATAGATATTCTTACAAAGCTTGTTCTTTTATGTACTGGAAGTTAATTGAGATAAGCATTTGCAGAAACTGTTTCATTATAAATTTTGTTATAGGGTATGGCGATATTCAAATGTTTTATCACAGGTTGCTGTATACTGAAACCGCGAGAAGCTCCTGAAGAATGTCCAGTACTTCATAACCTGAAATAAAGTATTGAACATTTCCAACCACTAACAACGGAAGTTTTTGTAAATTAATTTTGGGTCCACCAAGAGCTTCACCTAATGGTGTTGCCCAAATAGAGCTAGGGAAGTACTTGGTGTCAGTACATAGAAAGAATCTTGAATGAAGTAGGTTATGGGGATATTTGGAGAGAGGGACAGACACTGGAGAAAGGGTTTCGGAGAGCGGCTGTGTTTATAAATGTTAGTACGTTTTTCTCTAACTCTTAGGGTTTACCGGTTAAACAAAATTACACAAAATTTCTTCTGAATGAAAAGGATTTCACAGTCAATACCCAAAAATTTATGGTATTTTCATCAGAATTTTAGTGTTATTTTTTCTAAAAAAATTCCCCTGTAAGGACTAGTTTATACGTGGAGATTTTCTTTAAACTCTTCGTGTTGGATCTTAGAGAAGCCTGTATTTATTGATACGAACTCGAACTCCTTCCACACGGATTAACCCACCCACATACACTAACAGACATACACACGCGGACCTTTTTCTAAAAATTCAATTTTTTACTTAGGGGGGGCTAAAATTTGCTTTTGGGATGAAATCTCATATTTAATTTTTGGGCGGAATGCAACACTTCCTATTTGCACAATAGGTGCGTGATAAAAAATATATGTGTTACACTCACATGACTTTCTCTACTCTTGTGCATACAAATTTTACAAACGCTTATTCTCCATATGCTTCATGTTAATCGAGATATCGAGATGCTAATCTTATTGCTAATTTTCTTGTAGATGCAATGGGAATTGGTTGGGTTTAAGCGATAGTCAATTATTTAAGAGCTGGTTGCTTTGTGGAGTATTCCATTCTCTTTGCAGTACCAGGACAAAAAATATTCTGATGTACTACACTCACATGACTTTCCCTACTCTTGTACAAACTATTTTTACAAACGTTTATCCTCCATATACTTCATGTTAATCGAAATATCGAGATGTCAATCTTATTGCTAATTTTCTTGTAGATGCAAGGGGAATATGGTAGTATTTAAGCGATAGTCAAATCTTTTAAGCGTTGGTTGCAATGTGGCGCATTCCAATCTCTTTGCATGTCCAGGACATAAAAAAATTCTGATGTGTTACACTCATATAACTTTCCCTACTCTTGTACAAACTATTTTTATAAACGCTTATTCTCCATCTACTTCATGTTAATGGAGATAAACATTTGCAGACTCTATCTTATTGCTAATTTTCTTGTAGATATAAGGGGAATATATATTTACAAGGGCAATATAGAAAGACAGTAGCCTTTAAGCATATACATATCTCTTAATAGCTGATTGCTATGTGCAGCACCATTCCCTCTGCCACAGATTAATACTCTTTGCATATCCAAGACAAAAAATGAATAACGAATTCCCATTTGAGAAAATAAGTATTGAAAAAATTAAGGGAATGACAAGGAATATCTCGAAAATGGTTCTCAAAAAAAAATGTATATGACATAAATTGTGTATTTTAACGCGATCTACATTTTTTGTGTGGTAAAAGTTTGTCTATCTCTTATGGTTTACCAGTTATGCAAAAGTCGTTCACAATGAAGAATACTTTTGGAGACATTCCCAGAAAATTCAAGATATACATTTTATTTGTCATAAAATTATCCTAAACATGATATTTTAATCAAACTCGGTAGAGCCATTTTTGAGAAAATTAAAATTATCGAAAAATCTTCCATGTAAAGGGTAATCTGGGGTGAGGGATTTTCTTGAAAACCTTCGTGTCGCATCTCTGGAGGATACTGAACCTAAATACCAAGTTTGGTGTTTATCCAACTCGTCGTTTCTGAGTTATGCTGTTCACAATAAAACACACACACAGGCACACAGACACACACACGGACATGTTTCCAAAAATGATTTTTTTGGATTCAGGGGGTCTCAAAACATGTATTTCCGGTGAAATCTCGGTATCGAACTTTTGGGTGGAATACAATACTTCCCCTAATTACTATACGTAGTGGAGAAAGTAAAACTGAATTTGAGAAAAAGTATAAGTATTGGAAAATTTAAGGGAATAACAAGCAATATCTCGAAAATAGTTCACGCCACAAAAAGATGTATACAACATAAATTGTGTATTTTATGCGATCTAAATTTTTTGTGCAGTAAAATTTAGTCTATCTCTTATGGTTTACCAGTTATGCAAAAGTCGTTCACAATGAAGAACACTTTTGGAGACATTCCCAGAAAATTCGAGATATACATTTCATTTTTCATAAAAATATCTTAAAACTATGATATTTTAATCAAAATTGTTAGAGCCATTTTTGAGAAAATTAAAATTTTCGAAAAATGTTCCATGTAAAGGGTAGTCTGGGGTGGGGGGATTTTCTTGAAAACCTTCGATCGCATCTCTGGAAGATACTGAACCTAAATACCAAGTTTGGTGTTTATCCGACTGTTCGTTTCTGCTATTCACAGACAGACAGACACACACACACACACACACACACATACACACGGACATGTTTCCAAAAAGTTTTTTTTTTGGATTCAGGGAGTCTCAAAGCATGTATTTTCGGTGAAATCTCGGTATCGAATCTTTGGGTGGAATACAATACTTCCCCTACTTGTAGTAGAAAAAGTAATAACGAATTCCCATTTGAGAAAAAGTATTAGCATTGGAAAATTTAAGGGAATAACAAGCAATATCTTGAAAATGATTCACTCAACATATGCAAAATGTGTATTTGCATTCAAGGAGCCTCAAAACATGCAGGGTATCTGTATAGAAATTTTGAGTGTAATGCTTTTCTCTACTATGTACCTGGTAGTGAAAGTAAAAGTAGTTGCTTTCAGAGCCACTACACAGATTAAATTGCTGTATTCCTCTGCATTCTGACTAAGAATAGTGTATGGAGATGTGTAGGTACACCCGTGGACAAAAAAGAGCTCAGTCATGTCTTGAACGCCAATTTTTTCTAAGCCATACACGGCACAGCGCCTTGTTTACACCATACGCAATATAGTTATGTTGCCGCTGCAGCAAGTTGTTGTACGGCATTGTTAAACGTGCTACCTTTCGTGTGTCTGCTCTGTAGCACTGTGGCAAAGTATACGCTACCACTTTGGTTTAGACCGCAGGTTCGCTTCTCGCATGTAGCAAACACTTTTTTTTTTACTTCCTGCTGTTTATAATGTTTAATCAATGCATTGTGACTACTTATTTTCGATATACTGCATTTTATAGATGGGATTTGGTAAAGTCCATAATAGAATAGTTATTAGATGCAAAATACGTGGCTTCACACCTTCAACCATGTCGCATATCTGTATCTGGTTGGATATCAAGGTTTTTAAATTGGTTCTCAGAGAGGCAGGATATCAGAGTGACAGACTGGCCTACCCGTTCTCCAGATTTGATTCCTATTGAAGATGTGTGCGCTGAGATGAAACGGGAGTTGCGCCCAAAGTGTTCCTGAAGATGCGTGAAGTACATAAGATGGCTTTTGGACACAAAATCAAAAAGGTGGGACGTTGTAGCTTCTACTTACTACAGGGATTTAATTTCATCTATAACACCAACATGGAGGGTAGTTATACGTGCTCAGGGCTCATATCCCCAAAGCAATTTTGTTTATTTTATGTGCTTTAGTTTTATAACATAATAATTTATTTACACTTGTTTCTTTAGTCATTTAAAATGAGTGCTTTAGTAGAATTATGTATTTATGTGCTTAGATATGTCTAAAACTTAAAATGTCAAAGATATATTAATGCAATAGTATGTACTATACATCCAGTCATAGGATTAACAACATAAAACAGCAGTAATTAATGCTTATGAGTACAAGTAGTGCCTTCTTAACCTCTCGGCCAACGAAGCACTGTTAACGCCTTCGTGTTTTCAGTACGTTATACGCGTCACCACTGAGAAACACCGTTATGTGACCACTACGCTCATAGTTCCTGCATATGCATTGTGAACACAGCTGTTACGAAAGTACACGAAGCCCTCCGTTTGTCACTTGGAACCAGGGAATTACTCATTTTATGTCCATGGGTGTACACTAATGCCCAATCCCCATCTCAGCTTAATAACTTAGCGATTAGCGTCAGCATGTTAGTTGTGCCTTCCAGTTCCTTTTCTTTTATTCCTAGAATAATATTAGGACTGACATTCCGCCTGTTGCAAAATTTGGCGTTTTACTACAAAACTTTTGTGGAGTTTCTATTAGGCGCCACCTTAAAGCATACATTTATATCTAAATTAAAATGTCCTTCTAAAAGAAAATATACAAAACTTAAACCAAAATGGTCACTTTTACATTCCCATACATATAAGAAGCAAAAACCCAAATTGGAAGTAAACAAACCTGTTATGTAAGGCATTAATATCAACAGAATCAAAGATAAAGATAAAAAAATTACTGTGTACATAATTTAATTAATAATTAGAAACAAAAAGATGTAAATGTTCCCTACAAAATAATTTAATAGCATTTGTTCAATGAGCAGGACGTCACTTTCTATTAATAGGGATTAGAGAACCTCATTTAACTTCATGACAAATGGTTGAGCAATAAGGCATGTCCATCTTGAGCTAAGTTTATATATTCATTCAGAAATTAAACTTAAAAAGTAAGTTAAAAGTTTAACAGTAAACATCCCTAACATTTAATATTAGTGAAGCTTGGCTTTTGACCTACCCCCTTATTTGGTGGCTGTAAAATATTCGATTAGGCACTAAGCTGAATAAAAGGTTCTTCACAGTAATTTGTTTTCCTTTCTTCTGAATTTTTTTATTATCTGCAATGTAATTACACAGTTTATTTGTGAGGCTAGTTATGAAACCTGCATTACTTGCATTCATTTGTGTCTGGGCAAGTAACTCGTTGCATCAACGCTTGGTCCCAATCGCGTAACCTGATGGTCTTTATTTCTTGAGAAAAGCAACATAGTTGCAGCTTTGATTTAACTTTCTCGCTATTTCTAAGGCCATCCAGTGCTCTTCCTTGTTTATTATCGTGTTCGTGTCAAACCTTCGTAACATTTCTGTAAATCCTTTTGAAGGATTTTCTCTCTGCAGACGATGCTTTTCATTCTTAATGTGCAGAACTTGAAGTGTTGTTATTTATTCGTGCTGATGAAGTTTTCTTTCCTATTTCATTGCGGATTCCTTCAGCTCTTTCTCAACTACAATGATGTATGTACACTATAATTTCTCGTGCATGTATGAAAGAACCCACTGGCGTGGTTTATACAAGTTATCAGAGAAACTGCGTAAATATAACCATAATCCGCTTCTTCTTCCACCAAGGATTAAGGCATCTTCCATCACAGTAAATCCATTTATCTCTTTGATGATCTATCCACTTCTCAATCTCTCATAGGTTTACATTTTTATGCTATTTTTTAATTTTTTCTTCTTTGGGCATCTTCATGTCACTGATTTGTGTGTGTTTTAATTGATGCATGTATTGATTTCACATTAAGTACTACTCTAATCCAATCATTATTTATATGATCCCACTCCTTGCATTCTTCTCTCAGGACACAAGTATCACTACTCTACATAAATAATACTGGCATTTACTATCATTTTGTACAGTTGAATCACTGTCTTTTTTTTTGGGGGGGGGAGATCTGTGATGATCAATGTTAGCTTTCGTATTGTTATCAGTATGCGGGTACGTATTGCAGATATTGGGGTTTTCCTTCTAAAACAAAATCTTGATTTTAAGTTGGGTGCTTGTGACCGCGGCGCAAAGTTATCTACGAGCTGCGGTGTGAACCCATCCCTACCCGATTTATTTGGCCGCCTGTTTGGGGCTAATGGCCGGTCATTCAGAACATTTGCCCACGCAACAAACTCATTATGTGCCTCCTCCCCGCAGTTTGGGTAATTACTGCTCCAGAAAATTCCTTTCGTTAGTTTCGAGCAGCTTCCCCTTCGAGAACGTTCCGCTTTTATGCGGAGCCTATTCTAGAGGTTGACTAGAGTTGCGAAGTTAAAAGCGGAAAGTGCAGTTCATTTGTAGGTTGTGATTCGACAGATCAGTTGTGTTTTGTTCTGAGCAGGTGTCAAGAGTGACTCAGGTGTAACATGTGCTACACTGAGTGCCTAAGTTAAATAAAGTATGTTTCGCAGTAACTGTTGTTCGCGTTTGTTACAATATATCATTCGTAAATTTAACTAATAGTACTAACACTCTCGGAATGCGTTTTCTATTTAAATGTTGCCGCACAATGGATTGTTTAGTATGGTAAGCAGCTCACGGATACAAGGCTTTCACTATCTGTACTTTAAACATTCGCGTAAGCTAATTAATGCCCATCCTGGTAGAAAGCAGTAGTGTAGAGGGACCAGTGTTACCGGTGACAGCTACCGAAAATAGTGGACTTTACTTGCTTTCTGTGCAGTATTCTCGTTTAATATTTGTGTCCAGGAAGTGAGGAGTGGCGCCTTCATCCGTCGTTCAAGTAAACGCGTGCAATTGTACTGTTGAAAAGGTTTTCCATCAATCTTTAGTTTCCACTCATTTTCAGTAAAGAATACATTGTAATGAATGGCCCACTGCTTGCCAGTTAAGTAATTTTGATAAAGAATACATCCACAGAATGTAGAATACATTCTAAGACCTCTAATTATACCAGCGAGAGATTCTGTCTCCTAAGGTTAGAGAAGCTGAGCTGGAAAGAGGTTTGGGGCGAATAGGGAGGTCACTGTAGGAAAGAGGTGACATGAACGATAAAAAAACATATGGAAATATTTTAAAGAAGGCTATTAGACATTAACCGACAGCGAAATAAATCGGATAAAATTGACTTGTAGTAAAGAGATGTGTATACTTAGGAAGAAAGCAAAGACCAGCAATGGCATGAGTTAGACAGGGAAGCTGGAGTGCACAGAAAATGATAGACGATTCTGGCAAAGAATTTCTAGTGGCGATGAAGACTGGGCACATATTTTGTCGGAATGAGCACAGTAGGAGAGTTCAAATATGCAGAGACCATTTATCTCTTTTTTATTACTTTCTCTACTACGTACAGTAAGTAGGGGAAGTATTGTATTCCACCCAAAAATTCGATACCGAGAGTTCACCGAAAATACATGTTTTGAGACACCCTGAATCCCCCAAAAAAATTTTTGGAAACATGGCCGTGTGTGTGTCTGTGAACAGCATAACTCAGAAACGAACAGTCGGATAAACACCAAACTTGGTATTTAGGTTCAGTATCTTCCATGGTTGCGACACGAAGGTTTTCAAGAAAATTCCCCCACCCCAGATTTTAATTTTCTCAAAAATGGCTCTAACGATTTTGATTAAAATATCATATGTTTAAGATACTTTCATGACAAATAAAATGTATATCTTGAATTTTCTGGGAATATCTCCAAAAGTATTCTTCATAACTTTTGCATAACTGGTAAACCATAAGAGATAGACAAACGTTTACTACACAAAAAATGTAGATCGCGTTAAAATACACAATTTATGCCATATACATTTTGTTGTTAAGTGAACCATTTTCGAGATATTGCTTGTTATTTCCTTAAATTTTCCATTACTTTACTTTTTCTCAAATGGGAATTCGTTATTCTTTTTTTACTTTCTCTACTACGTATAGTAAGGAGGGGAAGTATTGTATTCCACCCAAAAATTCGATACCGAGATTTCACCGGAAATAAATGTTTTGAGACTCCCTGAATCCAAAAAAAGCATTTTTGGAAACATGTCCGTGTGTGTGTGTGTGTGTGTCGGTGTGTCTGTGAACAGCATAACTCAGAAACGAACAGTCGAATAAACACCAACCTTGGTATTTAGGTTCAGTATCTTCCAGAGATGCGACAGGAAGGTTTTCAAGAAAATCCCCCCACCCCAGACTACCCTTTACATGGAACATTTTTCGAAAATTTTAATTTTCTCAAAAATGGCTCTAACGATTTTGAATAAAATATCATATGTTTAAGAAATTGTCATGAGAAATGAAATGTATATCTCCAATTTTCTGGGAATGTCTCCAAAAGTATTCTTCATTGTGAACGACTTTTGCATAACTGGTAAACCATAAGAGATAGACAAAATTTTACTACACAAAAATGTATATCGCGTTTAAATACACAATTTATGTCATATACATTTCTTTTGTTGAGTGAACCGTTTTTGAGATATTGCTTGTTATTCCCTTAAATGTTCCGATATACTTTTTCTCAAATTCGTTATTCATTTTTTTATGTCCTGGACATGCAAAGAGAATGGAATGCGACACATAGCAACCAGCGTTAAAATATTTGACTATCGCTTAAAACCTACCATATTCCCCTTGCATCTACATGAAAATTAGCAATAAGATTAACATCTCGATATTTCGATTAACATGAAGCATATGGAGAATAAGCGTTTGTAAAAATAGTTTGTACAAGAGTAGGGAAAGTCGTGTGAGTGTAACACATCAGAATTGTTTTCTTAGGGCAGGCCACATTTTATTACATGTTTAGTCTTTACCGCTTACCTATTGGTCGACAGAGGAAGTATTTCATGTCTCCCTAAACTTTTATATTGAATTCTTGCCTGAACACACATGTTGAGTACCTCGAGTACAAGAATAGAAAATTATCTTATATCGGGTGTGTGTATGTGTGTTAATAGCCTAACTCAAAAGCGAAACATTACCAACCCTCATCATTCACACTGAACTTCATTAAGTTTATGTAACTAGGAAACCATAAGAGATGCCAAGAATTTACCTCCAAGTAAAATGTCGAGAGCATTAAAGTAATATAATTTGTGCGAAATAATTTTTTTTGAAGCATTAGCGATTTCCGAGCTGTTCGCTGTTTTTATTTTCGATATTTCAGTGTTTTCATTCCTTTAATTCTCCTTGTAATATTAAGACAGAATACACAAAATACCTGACTGCCATAGCAAACCTGTGTGCTTTGTGAATCTGCTACAAAAGATGTATTGAAACTATTTTGAGAACATTTATGGTAATTATATAATAAGTAATTAATTAAATCCTACCTAAATAGGAAGAACTGCCCTTCCATACATAATGCATAGGATGCATTTGAAAATAATTGATAATGGATAGAGAAAGCGGTGTGATAATATTACGTCAGAATTTTAGCAATCCCACATTGAATCGTAAGTCCATACTGACCTCAATTTTTTTTAAACTAAACGCCTTCATGTATGTAACACGTTATTACTCTTTGTCATTTGGTTTGTCCCATAATGGTGCAACTTACTTCCTAGTATCGTTGATGAAAGTTCATATTACCGGCTGACATCATTCATATTGGTAATAGTTGCCGCCCGAAATGTTCAGGAGATGATGGTCTTGGGTTACGGTCATTGGGCACGCTTCGCCTGAACTTTAACAATGGAACCCATCCCGGTTCGTAAATTATCATGTAAGAACGTTCACTTACAGACTTCGCCGAAACGTAATTTGTGTGAAGAACACAAACGGAAATGCGATTCGTTAGCTGTTTCTTAAAAGAAATATTTCTAATTTGTTCACAAGGATAAAGCTATTGATTCCTTTCATTTTTATTTGACCTTTGGGTGCAGTTGCCCTTGAGATTTAAGGAATTCGTGATATACTTTCAGAAGAATGAGAATTGCATGTCTCTGCAGCCGCATACTCAATTTTAATGGAATAAAACCGTGTTTTATTATGATGATTCTGATTTCTCGCATGTACTTGTTTATAATTGCATGATCACTGAAAACCTTTTTAAAGTTATTTAAAAATGGTTGAGAATGAATTCAGGAAGACATGAAGTAAAATTCCTAAATACTAGAGTTTACGATAGAGTAGATAGAGGAAAACTGTGTGCTATTCTAGAAATTTATAATGTTGACCCGTTCATTTTTAATGCATTCAATAGTATTTTCACTAAAACAACATTACATATAACACTATCTTAATGAAATAAACAAAACGTAGCAGTAAGTTTACGCATTTATCCATTGCAAATGCGTATTACCCGGCGGCAAAGTTAAATATACCAGCTGACCCAAACAAGCCGTCCTTTACAGATATATGCTTTCCGCATACATAGGTGCAAAAGAAGTTACCGAATCACTGCTGTTCAAAGAAGCAGTTCAGATACAATGCGAAAGGTAACTGAGGTAGAGCTGCTGCCTACAGGTGTGTTTACGTAGTAGTTTCGTACTGATAAGCGTCGCGTGGTCGCCTGCTTGCAGTTCGAGCCATCATTCAGAGATAAAGGTAACGTTCACCAATAACCAAAGCACAGATATGGTTACGGTCTGTGCGGAGACACACCAAAATGCAGCTAAGACACGAAGGCTGTATTCTGAGTATTTTCAGACGCGGCATCTGTCTTCTGCGCACCTTCTTTCATTTCCTGGCTTGAAGACCCGTCCCATTGTTGGAGCTGCCTAAACAGGATAATGAATGACGCTCGACCAAACAGCTTTCTGGTGTCCACGGGGAGTACGCTTTCCTTTGAGCAAGCATCCACGCCTTCTGTCCGGCATCGCCATACACCACGAAACCTAGAAGCACACATTTAGGATGAGAAGTAAGCGCAATGAAAGAAAAGTGATGGAAAGAGATCGTGGTAGATAAGAAACTATTCCAGCATTCGCCTAACGACCAGGGAAGACCACGAAAAACTCAAGGTTAGAGTGGGCTGTCGACGGGAATCGAACGCAGGACCTCCCGAATGCGAGCCTCACACGTTATCGCGGAGCTATATCGCAGGGTATGCATCTATCATACCTTCTTCTTCCTAATCAAGGTTTGTGAAACTAATGCTCGTCCCAGTTCAGAACTGATGCTTCCTTGTGGCTCTCGGTCTGCCTTCTCTTCTGCCATGGGGTTTGTAACTTTATACTACCTTTGGTGACCTATTGGGGCCCATCTTTTCCATATACCTTCTCTATTCATTCTTTTATTCCTTAACTCCCTCAACTATTCTAACTACTTCGCTTATATCTATGTCTTATTGTCACTCCTACCAATGATGAACAAATGTTATATGCGGCACTTCCAGCCTTCCCTTGTCTTGTTGTTTTAGGAATCCATACTTTACAACCACATTTTAAACCTTGTTATGAAGTAATATCATTTATTCTTTGTTCTGATTCACTCTTCATTGTATGTTTCTTTTAATTATTCCACTTAACTTATATTTTGAAAATCTATTCCTCCATTTCTTTACTTATTTCATTAGATATTTTAAACTTGAAAACTGATCTATTCTTTTATTATTCATGACAGTTTTTATTTTTCTGCAGTCATTTCCTTGTATTCCTATTCACTTTGTTTTTCCAAGAGATATTTCCATATTATATATTTTCAAAATTGTAATTTAACTTTGAATGCCCTCTTCATAAGTGGCCTATAATAACAATAATAATAATAATAATAATAATAATAATAATAATAATAATAATAATAATAATAGGTCCGCTATATATCTTACCTCACTTTTGCTTCCAATGTTGATTACTCTAGGATTACAACATAGCCAATGCTCTACAAATTTGTTTAAATATATATTAAATAACAGAGGGTTTGGATAACATTTTTGGCGAGTCCAGTCCACTCCGTAAAGAGATTTAGGAAAAATCTAAATAGTGCATAATTAATTACAAAGGTTACTTGGGCGTATGTTTGAAGCTGTATAAACTTGTTGTGAATACTAGTGGTAAACTTATTGGCTATACTGATTGGATAGGCAATTAATGATTTCAAAACCTTTAGCTGTTAACAAAGCCATAAGCTAGTAGCTATAATAAAATGGTTCGTTCATAGAACAGTTTCATTCACATTAGTGTTTATTGTATTATTATTGTTGTTGTTTGTGTACTTATTCTTTGTAACATTATTTTGTACCAGGTGACCCACACAAGCCGTGCTTAGTTGAAGTTAGCTTATACTGGATAGCGCGAATGCCAAAAGGAATGACTAAGCAGAACAGCAAAGGGAATCCATACCAACAGAGAGGAGACCGCTAAATGAAAGATCAATGCTTGAAAACGAACACTGTAACTGTTGTTATGATCCCAGAGATCACTTAGTAGAGAAATTCCTGCCTTATGAAGTTTGAGTTCGATTCCCGAATGGCTCCAGAAAGACGTCTTTAAACAAAAACATTTCATGATATACCCAGGGTCTGGTGTTTGAACGTGACAGTAACATGTGCGAAAACATGTCCGCTTTGGTGGACTAATCGATGTAAGACACTTTCAGGCTACGTTCTGCCTGGGGTGATTCATTATTTCTTAATAACATCTCCAGAATAGAAATATTTTTCTGGAATGAACTAGTATCGAAATATTCTATATTCTATTTCCCAGATTAAAGCACTGATTTTAAAATATTGAAAATTGCTAACTTTTTTTTAAAAAAAATCTTTTAACCTTATGTATGAGATCGTACAATGTTATGAAAGTTAACTTCAATGATTTTTTTATTTGCTTATATAAAATGTTATTATTCACAAACAATCTCTACCTCTTTGAGGCTATGGTGGAAGCAAGAATGTTATAAGGAGGAAAACAAGAGGAAACAAGAAGGAAAGTATAGTGTTGGAGAGAATGACTAAATTTGGACATAAATGCTTGACAAAGAAGGAGATGATATATTAAGAAGGTGTATGGTACAACAGGGGAGTATAAAAACCGAGAATTGCTGGGGAGCGCTTCGAACCCTCGAGCAGATAGGAGCTATCCTAACCATGGCTAGAAGAAAGCAACGCATTGCTGCCAGCAGCAGCAGAGACTTCCGCCGACGAAGCAGAACCGGTTACAGCCAAGCACACCGTCGCAGCTGGTACAGCCAGCCCGCCGCCAGCGCCTGATTCTCCGACACCGGAGAATACTTCTCCCCGCCTCACTCTGAAGTACCTGACAACACAGCACCTCCCGACGCCGCTTCGCCTTGAGAAAGCCAAACCCAGCGATGTAATCATTTCAGCGCTGTGGTTGTGGGCGTTCACCAGCAACTGCCGACGGAGATTCTTCTGAGTTCTTCAGTTCTGAAGGCTACCAGAATCCACTCGTGCCCTAGTCTTTAGGTACAAGGCTCATTACGACGCCTCCCTCTCTGACGGCCTGCAGTTTTGGGACAAATAGCTAAATGTTGAACCAAGCCGCTCGACCTAGACGCCACCCAGCCAACGCTGCTACCTTTTCGGGGACACTGAGGTAGGTTGCACTGCTCAGCTTGACGTCTGTCTGCCAGCAGCACGATTTAAGCGTCGCCTCCGCTTCTGCGCGGTGGCCTCCTGCAGTAGAAGACACGCCTGAAACCGTCACAAGCAATATCTTAACGGAACCCTTGCCTGAGATCCTGCAGAAGCTGGAGGATGTACAGGTGGAGCTACTGAACATCTCCACTAAACTGGCCTTCCTGGAGGAGATACTGACCGAACTTCGAGAGGACCACGGTACCATACTCATCGCTGCAAAGCTAATACCAACACTTCACAACCCGATTACACCGCCAAACTATTTCCACGAGCATTACTTGAAGGTCATAGGGTTCATCAGGGAGAAGATAGCAGCCCTCCAGACGACGCTGGATGACGTTCTGCCCAACAGACTTCCAGAGTACCAAGATAATCCCACACAGGAAGCTCCGACTACTCACTATCGAGGACATCGGAAGCACGATAACCACACCTCAATCTAGCATCCAACTACACAACGCTTCCTATACCGTCTCATCCTGAATTTCCAAAGGCGCAAGTAGGGCCTCGGTCATGCTTGCGTCCTGGCACCTTACCTTCACTGGCTTAGGCCCTCGTGACTGGCCAATATATCCCTACCTTGACTACGCTGGTGCAACAGCGTACAGCCGCACTATCACTCCTGAATTCCTTCCGGTGGAGTTTTTAGTGGGTATGGCCATTCAAGGCGAGTCCCACACTCCCTTCTCCGACTCACATCGAGGCAGAAGTGGCGAAATGAATTTCTCCTCCACTCGAAAAAAAAAAGGATTGGGTTGAAGAAAGCATTGAAAGAAATAAGGATGAAAGATGTATGGTTACAAGAGGAAGGGAACAGTCCAGGTTTATGAATCCAAGCCATGGGAAGGGTGGAAGATAGGAGATGTGGGGAAGTATAGATAACCAAAAACCTTTCAAATTTTACAAGAAAATAAAAAAAGAATGGCGAAGATAAACATTATATTGAGAAGTGTAATAATAGAAAAATAAGGATTAACCTGGATGAGAACAGGAATGTGATAAAGGAATGTGTGAAGTTTGTGATGGGGAGGAAAGAGTAGAACGTTATCTAACCAAATATGAAGATTTAAAAAATGGAGAGAAAAAATCTGTGACAAGAAATGGAATAATATGAATTTTAAAGACAGTTTAGTCGCATTGAAAATGCTAACAAGCAAGCAGGAAGAAAGAAATAGAAAATTAGAGGCCTTTTAAATAAAAATAAAAGAGTAATAGATGAGAAAAGAGAGGAAGAGAAGGGAAAAATGAAATAAAATAAATTGTAATGAAGCTTTAACAAAGAGAGGTAAAGGTTGCACAGCAATGCTGAAGGCCAGGAAGCTACATTGGCTGTGCAACACAATACAAAATACCGTGTACATAATAAAGTAGGAGCATGAAAATGAATGTAACAGAATTTGTAAGTTGTATCCTGGAATGTGTACAATAAACATGAAACAATACTTCTTTGATCACTTGACTTGCTTAAGCTTTAAGCATGCCAAAATAGATATGTCTTACACTTTATTGAAACTTTCTATGCAGTAACTCTGAAAGGAGTAAATATGAACTAAATAAATTTGACATGAGGTTGTAACAAATAGGTTCTAATACATAAGAATGACAAAGCTTAGTCTACAGGATCCCTAAGAAATGCTAAGGGCAGAGCAAGTCATGTAAATATTATGCACCATTTTTAATGAATATGTATGCATGTGTACGTTTACATGCATTTACCGTAGCAAATGTTTGATATATTTGATCTCGTAGACGAAGAAATACGTTTAGCATAATATCAGCTTTTTTTGAATCAAAACTGATGTACACCCGTTTCCATTTATGCATCTCTGCAGTTTTGGGAGGTATTCTACTGGACTTCACAAGTGGAGTAGTATGTATAGGAAGGAGGTGTGCGTATCTGTTTACCTTTACGTGCATGCTTTGGCGTCCTGTTTTATATGCACAGTTCTAAATTATTCAACTTTAACCTATAGCTTTACCTACTCGTCATCACTTATAACAACTATGTTTAAGTATATAACTACATAAATCCCTGTTTTGCACAATATCTCCACGAATAAATATTTTCCTTGCTCTGCATACTCCACCTGTGAAGGCCAATAGAATGTCTCCCAAAGCTGCGGGGACGGCATAAATGGAAGCGAGTGTGCAAAAGTCATAATGCATTCCCCATGAGGTATAATTGATTTTCATGGCTTTTCTAGAAAGTATTAACAGAAAAACCTATTTTAATGTCATTTCCTTTAATAATGTCAAACTTGCAGGAAATTGAGTTTGTTGCTATAGGCTTGTAAGCACTTGCAAGGAATGGGGCGAAACGGAATATAACAATGTTATTATTGTTACTATCATTACTATTATCGTATAATCATCATTCAGGTATCGACATTCTTATGCTAATTGACATATGCATATAAATAATACCCCCTTTGGGATAATAATTTTAGACTTCATTTCCGTGTAAACTCGAAAAGAAAGTTTCACATTAATGTTATACCTGATGAGCTACAGGTAAGTCATTTCTCACCTACCCCTCCCTCTAAATGATCGAGTCTCTAATAGTTTATGTTGGTATAAACATCTCTTATTGTTTACACAAATCGGAGTAGAATAAGTTAACAGAGGTATTTCTGACCTCTCCCATGTTTCACACCAGTAATAAAACGTTCATTGATTCACGTTTGTTTCTTGAGTATGGTTTCAAGCCAGGTCTATAGAAAAGTGATTAGGGAGGATGGAATCTTACGTTAGACAAATTTAGTTATGGAAGAAAGCTTGGTATTCGTATATACAGGAATGGACCAATTTTTCCGCTCCAAAGTGTACACGGCTAATACTATAAGAAATGCATTTCACTCAAATAAAAGTGTATATTTTAAGATATATTTTTCCGCTATTATTTTTGTGCATCGCTTAGGGCTTCCGAGTTATATAAAGTGAATAAGACAGAGGGGGTCTTACAAGCTATTCAAGAAAATTCTGGATATGCATTTTATTTATCCATCAGCTGAAATCTATAATATTTAAATAAAAAATGACAAATAATAAAAATGTTTCATGTAAAGAGTTTATTGTTTAAAACATCATCACTTAATTGCAGTTATAAAGTAGCTCAATCTTTGTTTTTGTTTCAATTGATTGGAAAGTATACTACAGCTGCGAGTTTCCCAGGAGTAATATTTACTTAGCGTGACCCAGGGAATACATCTGATTTCAATGTACATACTTCAGGAACAACGGAGCATTGTAGATACGGGGAGCATGTTACAGAGCTGTTTGTACGTACTAGTTCACTTGTTAAGTACTCTAGCCATTGTTTGAATCATAAAGTACTTTAATGAACACGAGTGGTACTTAAATAAACTCTCACCAGCCTAAAAGAAATCTGATGTTACAATCACATGACTCTCTCTACCCACTATTCTTATAAAACCTATTCCTCTCATACAGATAAACGTTTACAGAAATGCTTTCATTGCAAATTTCGTTGTAGTTACGAGGCATGTTTTAATGCAAGCGCCGATAATTTTTAAAAATAGTTTCATGTGTTACACTCACATAAATTTCTCTATTCCTGTACAAACTATTTTTATAAACGCTTATTCTCCATATGCTTCACGTTAATCGAGATGTTAATCTTATTGCTAATTTTCTTGTAGGTGCAAGGGGAATATGGAAGTATTTATGCGATAGTCAAATATTTTAAGAGCTGGTTGCTATGTGGGGCATTCCATTCTCTTTGTATGTCTAGGACATAAAAAAATGAATAACGAATTCCCATTTCAGAAAGAATATTGGAAAATTTAAGGGAATAACAAGCAATATCTCGAAAATGGTTCACTCAACAATAAAAATGTATATGACATATATTGGTATTTTAACGCGATCTACATTTTTTGTGTAGTAAAATTTTGTCTATCTCCTATGGTTTACCAGTTATGCAAAAGTCGTTCACAATGAAGAATACTTTTGGTGACATTTACAGAAAATTCGAGATATACATTTCATTTGTCATGAAAATATCTTAAACATATGATATTTTAATAAAAAACGTTAGTTATTTTTGTGAAAATTAAAATTTTCGAAAAATTTTCCACGTAAAGGGTAATCTGGGGTGGGAGGATTTTCTTGAAAACCTTCGTGTCGCATCTCTGGAAGATACTGAACCTAAATACAAAGCTTGGTGTTTATCCGACTGTTCGTTTTTGAGTTATGCTGTTCACAGACACACAGAGACACACACACACACACACGGACATGTTTCCAAAAATGCTTTTATTGGATTCAGGGGTCTCAAAACATATATTTCCTGTGAAACCTCGGTATTGAATTTTTGGGTGGAATACAATACTTCTCCTACTTACTACACGTAGTAGAGAAATTAAAAATAACAGAGCATCACTTTCCAAATACTTTATTATATTAATTACCTTGCACTACTCCACATAGTCATCGCCGTTATTCAGGCACAAGTTTCCGTATGCCTTTGTCAAAGAATGATGCCGCCTGTGATGAAAGCCAATTCTGCACTTCTTTTTCACATCATTGTCATTGAGATCTTTTTCACTAAGTAATTTCTTCATGAAGAAACAGATGAAAATCGCTTGGTGCCAAAGCCGGACTGTAGGGAGGGTGGTGAATTGCTCCCAACCAAACGATGAGATCAGATCTTGGGTTTATTTGACTGTGTGTGTGGCCGAACATTGTCACTCATTATTGTTTACCCATAAACCTCACACAATTGGCGATAAATTTTTGCTGGTGTAAGTAGTCACAGCTGCGTCTGGCTTACTAATGAATGGAGGAAGTGATCACGACTGCAGCGGCAAAATATTAAAAAGGCACTTAATTTAAAAACACGCCTCGTACAAGAGATGCAGTAAAGCGTAGGTTGAATCTTTAAAATCCTGGTCGCTGTGTAATGGCTTTGAAATTCCATTCTTTGCATGACCACTGAAGCAGTGCGTTCTGAGTAGCTAAATATAAAATTATAACCATAGGGAAAATAAATATTAATAAAAGTAGGAACAGTATTATTAAATAAGACTGGGAAGTGAATATTACATCTACAGGTGAATATGGGTTAAAAATACAGCACCAGCACCAGGCCGGAAGTGGAGTAGTTTTTTCCTTACTCTAACCGAGTGAGAAGAGAATGCGCTTTGTTAGTGTACCGTTAAGTCGCCTGAAAACGGTCAATGCTCCCCGATAGCTTCAGGCATCCAATAATAAAGAAGGCAGAAATCCTGTGATAGTGAAATCGGGAGATGGGAATTTTGAAAAAAGAAACAGGGGAGTTTAGAAGACGCACTTCTTCGTGTTAGTTCCTTGGAGGTTATTTGGAAAACAAATGTATCGGTGGATAGGGGCGATAGTATGAAATACAGCAATAAAGAAATGCGCGCGTGTGTGAGTCGAGGTAACAAGGAGTCGGATATTAAAACGGTGACGGGAAATAAACGGGCAGGAAAATCAATCAGTCGTATTACTTATTAACTCTATGTCCAAGATCCATGCAAATCCCTGATCCAGCATTGAATCTGGGACCATTCCTGCAAATCCCGTGCCGCAAATTGGCGCTGAACACCCCTACCCCCGCACCACGAAAAAAAAACCGCACTTAGCATTAGAAAACTAAAAAGGAGGTTTGAACATTCAAACTATGAAGGAATATCTCGAAACGGTAATTGTCACAAAAAAATTAGGCATAAATAGTGTGTTTTAATGAGATCTATTTTTGTTATGTAATAGGTTTTTGTTTATCTTTAGGTTTAGAAGTTATACAAAATCATAGGAAATTGGTGATTAATTAATCTATCGAATAATGAAGTTTTGTTGCTGCTAGGTATGGAAAGCCGATTTGAAGTAGGAGTAGTATTGTAGTTCAAATGTTGGGGAGCCGAACTTGAAATAGTTGCAACCGCACGTATAGTAAAAATTTTCCGGTAGCCTTCGCCCCAAATGTACCTTCCGGTGGCTTATATATGTTTGCCTCGGCTGCGTCAGCATTTGTTTTTAGAGACATAAATGTCTTAGCAGGGAGTGGTGCGACTGAAGAATGTAGGCTTACACAGATTATAATTTTACTTCACTCCTTTTATTAATGCTTGCCACGATTTAAATAATACTTCAATGATACAGAGAACTGTGAGATTCTTTTGTTAATTACTTGCACTTTTTAACAGGTAAACTATTTTCGTCTCACACTCAATATTAAATTTCTTGAGGACACATCTCGCGTCCAGTTAGGAACACTGTCTACAAGCAACTGGCTTCAGAATTTGTAAATTTTGCTTCAATTCAGTTATGATTGGCTAATCCTAGTCCAATAGAATACCTTCATTTAACTAAAGGTTTTTCTGGTTGTTGATTGGCTATTTTATAAACTGTCAAAAAAATTACATTATTGTTTCCAAGAATTACAAGTATTGTTAAACTTTCAAATTCATTATTGCCTCAAGGTTACTTCATTGTTACCTCATTGTTAGCAACTTTTAACCTATTATTCTCACAGCTCCTACATTATTAAATTACGTAATAATTTCACATAAAATTATTACACATGTATACAATAATATAAATATATACAATGACTGTAATATGCAGATTTTATATATTGTTACATACACACATTGCTTTAAGGCGGGCTGTTATTGCATTTATATATTATATAATTAGACTGAAATCATTTAAGTGTTAAAAATACTGTCTCACCAACAGGCCATGTGTAGGATAAGGTTGGAAAGCTAAATCAGACTGAAAATTCAATGCCATAGCCGAGATTTAAACCACGGATCTTCCCTTTCCGTGGGGTTGCTCTAACCAATTGAGCTACCGTAGCAGCAATCCAGCACAACATTAAATTTTTCAGGTAAACCGCGAAGAGATCTCAAATTCATTTTGAAACGATATCCCCCAATGTTGACTACAATATCAATGGCAATTGTACTTTCGAAAAACGATTTGTACGACAAGGTTGGAAAGGTAGAATCAGACTGAAAAATTCAATGCCATAGCCTGGATATGAAACACGGAACTTCTGGTTTCCGTCTGATTGCTCTATCCGAACTAACACGTCAACTTGCCAGCACGACATGCTAGTTAATTGGTAAATTTAATGTATAGATATAGATAAAAGCGTAAAAATTCAGGATTCTATCTTCAGTACATTGTATCATGGAACTATGCTTGAGAATAAAAAATCATTTGCAAGATATCGTAACTTCAGAAATACAAAAAATCTATCAAAATGTTACTAAATAGGTAATTTAGACTACCTATCCATAAATATATTTTGGGTTTAAAAGTCGTCCTCTGTGGTGTAGTGGTTATCATGCTAGCCTCTATTTCCCGAGGTGCGAGTTCAAACCCGGCAGAGGGTAATGGATGTTTTCGGGCGTAGAAATACACTAGTGTGCAAAACCTAAGGACGAAAGTAATCTTCGCATGCTGTGACACTGCCAAGTAACATAGCTCGATGAATCAAACATAGAAGGAACTGCTACGGTATGCTACAGTAGGCAACTAAACGACATAGCAATGCCACTTTTATCCATAGACCATAAGCTACACTAAACTCAATGCGACATATGATGGATTTCTAGATTTATAGAAACATATACATGGTACTTAAAAGAGTGTATTATCACCACAGACAGCAATACATGCTCTGCATTGTGCTCCCATGCTGGTCACAACTTTGGTAAGCAGTTCTTGTGGTAGGGGTTCCATTCTTCCAACAGCGCTGTTGACAACTATTGAATGGTCGTTGGTGCATGTGGATGTGCTGTAATGCGTCTCCCCAAAGCATCCCACACGTGTTCGATGGGATTTAAATCGGGAGAACGGGCAGGTCAGTCCATTCGCCGAAATCCTCTCGTTCCAAGAGATCCTCCACCTGCGCTGTTCGATGCGGTCGCGCATTGTCGTCCATAAAAATGAAGTCAGGACCGACTGCAACCCTGAGAAGACGCACATGGGGAAGGAGTACAGTATCACAATCACTAGTGAGCGTACCGTGTTCAAAGATTTGGAGGTCGGTGCGCTCATGCAACATTATACCTCCCCAAACCATAACACCCGGATCACCAAAACGATATGTTCAAGGATGTTCCTTGGTTCATTACGTATTCCCATCTCTCGCCAGATGAGGGTACGTCGAGAATCACTACTTAGCCTGAATCTGCTGTCAACCTAGAAGAGCGCGCGACCCCATTTCTCGTTGGTCCAATTTTGATGCTCTCGGGACCATCGTAAGCCGTGCCGCCGATGTGCGGATGTCAATGGAACACAACGTACTGGCCGTCGGGCAAAGAGACCACCTCTGTGTAGTCGCCGTGTCACTGTGTATCGTGAGATTGCGTACCTAGCTGTCCTGTTAAATGTGGTTGCAATTGCGCCCGCTGTTTGGCGTGGATCCCATCTTGCCTGTTGCACAATGTAGCGGTCATCTGCTGCTGTAGTTGAGCGTAGTCGACCACCACCTCTCCTTGGGACAACAGTGCCTGTGGTTTGGAAGGTTCCCCATGCACATTAAACACTGCTGTGAGCAATTCCAAGCTCCTGAGCAACACTCGTCACAACTCGCCTTCTTCCAGTTTCCCGATGATTCTTCCCCGTGTGAAGTCATCCAAATGGTGTCTACGGGCCATGTTGCAATGAAGGACACCACTACAGTGCACCGTAACAGCTCGCTAATTACCACATACCGTCTTGTCCTGTTTCAACTTCCCCGTGTTGCGGGGCCAGACAATTTAGCGGTATAGGCTCGCTACACTCACGCCATGTGACATCCAGGTTTCTGTGTACGTGTGAGAGACCTCTGGCAAACATGCTCCCGCACCTTCACCTACTTCCACCAAATAGTTCATTTGTTATGTTACTTTACCCATCTCGTCCTTATGTTTTGCACACCAGTGTACTTAGCATGGCTTCCTTCGGAAGGGAAGTAAAGCCGGTGATCCCGTGTCTGGGTTTACGGCACGTAAAAGAACCTCAAGCCTGATAAAGAAGCCTGTGAGGAAAATTTCCAGTCTTTCACGCCCATATACAATAGAACCCTAAGAACCATAACAGTTAAAAAGCGTCCATAAATAAAACTCAATTTAATTTTAAATATCACCACATCAAATCAGCATTTGCCTTATGAATAGGGATGAGAACCGAGACCACGTTGTTAGGTAAATCTCCTCACCCCCAAAAAGCACTAGAGGCAAACACGCTGTTCTTAACCGGTCTCAGAGCGCAAGATTTGATACTGATATTTTAACAGTGTGTTGTTTATATTTTTTGCGCGTGCCTCACGAGAAGTTGACTGGGCTAAAGTGTCTGGGAATCTGTTGGTTATTCAAAAGAATAAACCTTTTTTTTTTAATTTGCGTCGTTTTTACTTTCTCTACCACGTATGAAGGGGAAATATTGCATTCCACCCAAAAATTCTATATAGAAATTTCATTGGAAATACATGTTTTGAGGCCCCCTGAATAAAAAAAACACTTTTATAAAAATGTCCGTGTGCGTGCTTGTGCCTGTGAACAGCATAACTCTAAAATTAAAATTCGGATAAATACCAGACTTGGTATTCAGGCTCAGTATCTTTAAACGATGCGACACAGAGATTTTTCAAGAAAATCCCCCCAACCAAGACTACCCTTTACATGGAACATTTTTTGAAAATTCTGATTTTGTTAAAAATTTCTATAACGATTTTGATTAATACATCTTATATTGAAGATATTTTTATGACAAATAAAATGTATATCTTGACATTTTTGGGGCTGTCCCCAAAAGTCCTGTTCTTTCCGAATGGCTTGAATAACTGGTAAACCCTAAGAGATAGACAAACTTTTTCCACACAAAAAATGTAAATACACAATTTATATCATATACATTTTTTGTGAAGTGAACCATTTCCGGGATATTCCTTGTCAATTATTTGAATTATTTATCAGTGGGAATTCGTTATTAGTTTCTTTTTTATTTTAATGTCCTGGACATGCAAAGAGAGTGGAATGCTCCACATAGCAGCCAGCTTTTAAAAAATCTGATATGTTACACTCACATGACTTTCTCTACTCTTGTACAAACTATTTTTACAAACGCTTATTCTCTATATGCTTCATGTTAATCGAGATGTTATCTTATTGCTAATTTTCTTGTAGGTGCAAGGGGAATATGGTAGGTTTTAAGCGATAGTCAAATATTTTAAGACCTGGTTGCTATGTGGCGCATTCCATTCTCTTTGTATGTCCAGGACATAAAAAAATGAATAGCGAATTCCCATTTGAGAAAAAGTATAAGTATTGCAAAATTTAAGAGAATAACAATATCTCGAAAATGGTTCACTCAATAAAAAAATGTATATGCGATAAATTGTGTATTTTAACACGATCTACATTTTTTGTGTAGTAAAATTTGCCTATCTCTCATGGTTTACCAGTTATGCAAAAGTCGTTCACAATGAAGAATACTTTTGGAGACATTCCCAGAAAATTCGAGATATACATTTCATTTGTCATGAAAATATCTTAAACATATGATATTTTAATCAAAATCGTCAGTGCCATTTCTGAGAAAATTAACATTTTCGAAAAATGTTTTATGTAAAGGGTAATCTGGGTTGGGGAATTTTCTTGAAAATCTTCGTGTCGCATCTCTGAAAGATACTGAACCTAAATACCAAGTTTGGTGTTTATCCGACTGTTCGTTTCTGAGTTATGCTGCTCACAGACGCACACGGACATGTTTCCAAAAATGCTTTTGTTGGATTCAGGGGTCTCAAAACATATATTTCCGGTGAAATCTCGGTATCGAATTTTTGGGTGGAATGCAATACTTCTCCTACTTACTATACGTAGTAGAGAAAGTAAAAATTTCACTATCGCTTAAAGCCTACAATATTCCCCTTGAACCTACAAGAAAATTAGCAATAAGATGTTTATCTGGATTAACACGAAGTAAATGGATAATAAGGTTCTGTAAAAATAGTTTGCACAAGAGTAGAGAAAGTCATGTGAGTGCAATACACAGAATTTTTTAAATAAATAGGCCCACAAAAATCATATGGAAAAATAGCACAGTCAATTTTGTTTCATAGATAGAACACAGCAAACCATCGTAGATTTAAGACTACTATGGGAAAAATATGTTTTGCCGGGGTATAAGGACCGCTCTTTGGGGGAAGGGTTCCCGGCCAGACTGTACTACTGTCGGGGCGTCTCAGTCTTGAAACTATGGGGAATCTGTCATTGCTGTGCCGTCAGTCATGGTTCCGGTCGCTCGGTGTCTCCTCCCACCTCATCTCTTCCTTCCGGGGGCGCCCCCTCGAGGGGCATAGGTACAATATCCGCATTAACTGAATTGGGTGCCGAGTTCCCTCCGATATATATTCCATACCATGGGAAAAAGAAGTATAATATATTGGTCACAATAATTATGCTGGATAGACAAAGATATCTGCTATGGTCTGACGGATGCAAATATCACATAGTTCTAAAACTAACAGTATCCGTGTACTACAAACATATCCGTGCTTGTGGGTGTGGTATCAAATTCCAAGTAAGTCTAACTATAAATAGACAAATACCGAGCAAGATATCTTCGTGATAACATATAGATTCGCATTCGGGTGTTCCGGGTTCATTTTCATCGGATTGGCCACTCTGACCTTGGGTTTTTAATGGTTTTTCCAAAATAATAGGCGAAGCTGGGGTAGTTCTTCTTCTGCCGTGAATTTCATTTCAGCTGTTTCGGGGTTGTACGATCAGGCGACGGCGAATGGTGCTTTGCGGCGGGACGGTGGAGTTTGCGCAGTATAAAGTTTTCTTTCTGGGCTTGGACGGCCTGGGTTGATGGCAGAGACTTGCACTGCCGTACCGGCGTCAGGATTGGTTTCATTCTAGTATCGTTAGGAACCCTGCCCTTCCTAGCGCGCATTATCTTCCGGATCTTAACGTATCCTAAGCCATTCCTTCTCATGACTAAAATCGTGAAAGCATATATTACTGGTGGAATATTACGTGTTACATGTGAGCACCAATAACAGCAAGCCTTTTTAATCGTGATGACGTGATTATCCTGTTTTATAAGTCGACCAATACAATCCAGATGTCTCAATTCCGAGCATCATTTATGAGAAAAATCGAGACTATTTAAATAACCATAAAATATTTAGAAGATGGAAATGAATTAAATTACTACTGTTATAGTTATTTTGATAACTTTCTTCCTGATTTATAGAAACCATTGATACAAGTTAAACCGAAACAAGAAACTGAAGAGGGTTATAGCATACAAATCCCCTTCCTTACTGCAAAGTTTATAACTCATCGTAAATAACAAGGGTCAATTGTTTTCAAAAATATAATAAGTTTAGGCAGAAGAGAGAAAGTAAGAAGAAAGATTTATGGAGTAAAGAACAGGGAAAGGAAAAATGAGTTGAACTGAGAAGTAGAAGCCTGTCAGGAGATAATAATCACCATTAAAACTTAAGAGTTTTCACTGTGTAAATAATCTGAATGATAAATTAGTCATTAAGAAAACGAATGATGATCAAGGTTTTTGAATGGGGATCCTGAAAGCATCTAGAATTTGGCGTTTGCTTTTCGTGATGGTGTAACTCGGAGCAGTTGAACTTCCGTGATGTCATATCAGCAGCATGACAGGTGCCATATACTTTACAGTACAAACAGGTTTCTTTCTGTAGACATAATTATTTCTCTTAATTGTGCTGTTTTGCCGAAAAAGACTTCACTGATCATCATACACATCTGCAATAACCCATAAATTAAGACTGCTTTCTCTTCACGCCTCATATCCCATGGAGTATGCTACAGGGAGTATTTAATTCTCTGGAGTGACAAATACAGATGGTTGCAGTATTTTATTAGCCTTGGGATGTAATAATTTCCAAAATCGATAAAAGCCTTCTATTTTGATTTGAGGTTTACACTTATTACTAGGAAAGATGTAGTGATGGGACTATACCACTATTTCTCGATACTCAAAAAACTGTAAAGCTTGTTGACTGAATTACTCACTTATTAGTAGTTTTATGTGTATAAACGTATGTAAAAAATTTTGTATTGTATACTAATTACGAAATTGTTCCTATTTGACATTCTCCAATTGCCAGCAATTATTTTATCTTAAGAATGCCATTGATTATATATCCTCTGTTGTTAGTCAAGGTTAATAATAATAATAATAATAACAATAATTTTTCTGCAATACTTTTATGTAACTATATTTTGTGCTGAAAACGTTCTTTTAATGAATTTCCTATCCATATTACGGAAATTAGCCCTGCAGTATACACCTGCAAGCTGCTCTCATACCTGAGTATGGCTTGCGTAAACCCAAACTAACAGATGGAAGGAAAGAAAAAATATTTCCATGTGGGTATTATCTCACGATTTAAGTTCTGATTTGTTTCTGCTGGATAGACACAGATTCTGGTGGATAGACACTGCCTGAGAGTGAATCACCAAACCAGACTATTGCAGAAACGTGATTTAGTGCGTCAGCTAAATCAGTTTCAGTAACAACTCCGTTGACATTGCATGTTACTGAGTACCTCTACTCCTTCCCCCATTCTTTTGCATGTTTTCGTTTAGACACGAGAGTCTATGGAATGTTACATTGATTCACCAACAAGAACAGCGGCAACACACTGCGGACACGTGCTAGACGATAACGTGAAGTTTCGACTGTTTTCATCCCTTATCTAGTGCAAAACTAAACGCAACAACTTTCAAAAAAACAAAACTTAAAACATTTAAAAGTATCGAAAGTTTATCTTAAAGTATTAGTCATACTTCGACACCGCCGAGTATCGAGGTATCGAAGGTATCGAAGTCCCATCCCTAGAAAGATGTCGCACAATACTTGAATGCATATTGTGGCTAATTAAATTCGTAAATATATTTTTACTTTCTCTACTATTAATTAAAGTAACTAGAGCAAACATTATGTTGCACTCAAAAATTCGACGTCGAGATTTCACCGAAAATACATGTTTTAGGGCTCCCTGAACCCACAAAAAAAATTAGAAAATGTTCCATGTTTTTTTGTGTGTGTGAGTGGAAAATATAACCCAAAAACGAAAGTCCGATAAATACCAAATTTGATATCCAAGTTCAGTATCTTCTAAAGATGTGACATGAAGATTTTCAAGAAAGTTCCCCACCACA
Organism: Deroplatys truncata; assembly: GCA_030765065.1. Taxonomy (NCBI): domain Eukaryota; kingdom Metazoa; phylum Arthropoda; class Insecta; order Mantodea; family Mantidae; genus Deroplatys; species Deroplatys truncata. The sequence continues at coordinate 121,441,074 of CM060987.1, forward strand.
AACTACGGTTTACATGGACGTTGTTTCGGAGCTTTTCATTTTCTCAAAAATGGCCCTAAAACAATTTTTGTTAAAATACCATACATTTAGGATATTTAGATGACAAATAGATTGCGTATCTTGAATTTTCCGGGAGAGGCCTATGAAGTACTCTTCACTCGGAAGGAATTTCGTATAAGTTTGTATACGGATAACCATAATAGACAAAACGTACCGCTCAAAAAATGTAGATCTCTTAAAAATTCAAATTTCATCTCAAATAACTTTCTTGTGGCAGCAGCCATTTCCCCAGTTAACTGATGTTATTGGTTTGAGTCTTTCAGTACTTTGACTTGTTATAAAGTACTGTCGCTACTTGGTTGTCTCTCGCGGTGTCATCAAAATAGTATGGAATTTCAAGGCCAATATATAGCGTCTCACTTTTAAACATATGACTATCGATTCAGCTTCTTTTACTCCCCTTGCATCTACAACGAAAAGTATAATGAAGCTATTTCTACAAAAGTTTATCTGGATTAACATAAAGCAGACAGAATAATAAGCTTTCGTAGGAATGATTTGTAGAAGCTATATACCAAAGAAGACATTGAGTAGAGCAAGTCATATGAATGTAACATGCTAGATTGTACACTCGGTCAAACTAAAAGTGGTCGACCTCTTGAGCAGTTAAGTTTTATCGAAGTCCTTTCGAGAGAGCGCGCGGTTCACAACCGTCGAATTCTGTGCGCCGCTTTGACTAACTCTATAATACAAGATAGTGACTTGGTCTACCTCCATACCGTGCTTGGCGTGGAGCAATGGTTAAGTTTCTTAACTTCTACGCTTGCTGTTCGAGCTCTAAGTATGGGTTGTTATCTTATGTTTCTACAACTCGTTTTACTGTTACACAATTAAATTATATTGCTTGTATTGCTTCATTTTACCTACAAATATTCAGTTTTAAAACACTTTGAAGCATCTGTCTGTCTGAAATCTCCTATATGGATATTTTTCTCGGAAGACTTTTGTGATTGTAGTTGTGTTCCCCATTATAACTACTACGATAACAGCCTGGCTGTCCCGAGCGGTCGTGGAAGTACCAGATTCGAGAGCTGCATCTGTCGGACTCCGGCTAGCTGTAAATTGACCGAGTATACTTGCATTACAGGAAATTGGCGTGTTATATTACTGACTCATAATTCTGTACTTTTCTTTATGATTGCTGTATAACGTAAGCGAATCGTTATGTAATAACGTAAACGGAGCGTTAAAGATGAAACGTTTCACTCATTTGAGCTATGAAGTAATAATTTCTGAGAAATATTAGGTCAAATACTTCCAATGTCGTACGCTGAGTATGATATTGTAAGTTTTACTTTAGCTTCTTTTACATTTTAGTTTTATTTTGTAGGTTACAGATTATAAAGTGAGTAAAAACTGAAAACGAGTTTTGTAAATAAAGTCATAAAACTTGGAATGCATATGTTGGTGTAGGAAACCAGGCATTGGGACGTTATGCACAGATTTATTTTATGTTTCTTAAAGTAACTCCTAATTTATTTTTCTGCATGTATTCAATGATATATGTGTATAGTGAACGAAGGCACTCTTGAATGATAAATTCATTACTTTTGTCAAGCTTCGATGCAGCATGAACGAACTACTTCATTTAAACGACTTACATAATTGTGAATGAGTGGGTTGTTCATAAGAGTGCACTGGTTTGACCATTGACTACTTCTTTGGTTACCAAAAGGGTAACCTTCGGTTTCCAAAATATCTATCTGACTGCAAAATAGTAGTTATTTTCTATACTTTTTGAGCCCCAAACTGTTCTGTTTACATTATCATGGAGGTAAGAATTGAAATTTTGATATTTGCGCATATAAGTCGTAGCACAAATAATTTTTGACTAATTTCATTTGGTATGATATCCGTGCAGAAATACTCTGCTGTGAAAATAATAATTAAAGTCATCTGTTGATATCCAAGGAACCCAAACTAACAAAATTTTCTTTCATGCCATTTATATGGAAATTCAGCTTTAAGGTTCATATCAATTTTTCATAACGCACAGGTTTCTTTCTTACCTAGCTCATCACTTAATTAAGATGGAGAATTTGACAGCTGAAGAGAGAATTGCAGGATAAATGTAATTCCATAAAGTAACTGAAAGCTTTCCAAGAGTTTTCCCTCGATTCAAATTAGCAGTCTGTCGTTATCTGCTAGTGTTAATAAACGTTTTAAATGTTCGATCACTGGCACTTGTTGGTCTTGGGAGTGTACCATCGGTTTAGTTTCTACACCGTCAGTTATGGCAGAGAACGTAGGTGTTACATTCGACCAAATGTTCTCATAGTAACAAACTGTCGTTTTGCGGCCACTAAAATCGAAAAAATAGATACAGAAAACGATTGAAAATGCCCATTGAAAGGTACACGATAAACATTTCTGAAGCTGAATACGTTCCTATAAAGCTCGTTTCTTAATTGTATTTTTATTCAGAATTATGCCCATGGTGGCATATGGCACAGAGATTATTATAACACATGTTCTTTCAGCAAATATGTACGACATAGGCCTGTCTGTTTTATTATTGTTTATATTATCCTGTAGGGAGGGTAACTTCAACTTCAATGCATTCTGTCACCTGTGTACTCTTCGACGAATTTTCGTTACTCCAAATAATAAGTTCCCAAACATGCAAACTGTGATCAATTGAGTCCAGGAGTTGTTCGTTACAATAAGATGACTTAGTTATTTTAAAACTTTGGTTCTTGAAGCTTGTCAAATGCCTCCTATGATTTGTGCAGAATCGTCTCAACTTTACCAAAACGGCAGTGCTTCAGCTTCAAGTTGAGCTTTAGGAAGCAAAGAAAGCCATAGTTGGGCGGTTCGATTACTGTTGTGATACGGGATTCAAAACTGTGCTCTGACTCATTGTATCATGAAGCACAAATTGTTTTTGGCCCAGAATACTGATCATTGTACCAAAAGCCGTCCTTCAGATGTTGCAAAATATCAAAATCGACTTCATTCTAAGTCCATCGCAAATACAGGGTTATTCAAAAAGAAGGATCATATATTTAAATATTCATTTTCAATAAACCACAATAGATAGCGACACATACGGCACATAAGTGAATAGAGGAAAGTTCAGAGTTTTAAGCCACACCTTTTAGTTCCATTCAGTGCCTACAGCGGCGCTGTGTTTGTTTACGATAAAATGGTGACGCCACAGGAAAAGTCGTTTTGTGTACTGCATTATGCAAAGAGTGAATCCATTGTTTCACTGCAGCGTGCATTTCGTTGTAAGTTCAACAATGACCGCCTCGTCATAAAAAATTTAAAATTTATACAATAAATTCGTAGACGATGGTTGCGTATGCAAACGGAAAAGCACTGGTCGACCTCGCATAACAAATGGTGCTAATTTTGAACACACAAAATAAAATTTTGGACTTTTCTCTACTCAGTGATGTATCACATGTGTCGCCATTTATTGTCGTTCATTAGAAATCAATATTAAAGTATTTTCCTTCTACGTTGGTGCATGGAGTAGGCCTATATAGACAGCTTTCAATAACGATAATATTATGAAACCTGGTGTCGTTGCGTGCTCATTTTAATCACAGAATGCAACCGCTCACGGCAGTCTAGTCTTGGTATTTCTCAATCATACCTCATACAGATCTCAAGTATCCGTGGCTTTTAAGCCATTTCCTCTAAAGTATAAACATATCGCTCCACAATCTGTAGTTAGACCCGCCAGAATACTTAATAGCCTTTTACATTTCATAGTAATGAAACATTTGAGAAACGGGTTGTGGTGCTTCACGTATGGTAAGCCAGTTTGAAGAAGATGTATTATATTTCGACTGTTGGGTAGCCGAACTTGAAGTAGTTGCAACCGCACGTATGGTAAAAAGTTTCCGGTTGCCCCAAATATGTTTAAAAATTTTAACTTTGTAATTTTGACTGTTTCTTTAAATATTATATATTTATGTTTGCCTCGGCTGCGTCAGTATTTATATTTTTTGAGACATGAATGCCTTAACAGCGAGTGGTGCACCGAAGAATGTAGGCTTACACAGATTATAATTTTACTTCACTCCTTTTATTAATGCTTGACACGATTTAAATAACACTGATATAGAGAGAGAGCTGTGAGATTCTTTTATTAATTACTTGCACCTTTTAACACGTAAAGTATTTTTGTCTCACACAAAATACATATTAAATTTCTCGGACACATCTCGCGTCCAGTTAGGAACACTGTCTACAAGCATCTAACTTCTGAATTTGTAAATTTCGCTCCATTTTAGTTTCTGATTAGCTAATCCTAGTCCAATAGAATACCTTCATTTAACTAAAGCTTTTTCTGGTTGTTTATTGGCTATTTATTAAACTGTCTCAGAAATTACATTATTGTTGCTCCAAGAATTACCAGTAGCATTTAAACTTTCTAATTCATTATTGCCTCAAGGTTACCTCATTGTTACCTCATTGTTAGCAACGTTTAACCTATTATTATCACAGCTCCTAGATTATTAAATTACGTAATACATTCACATAACATTATTGAACATGTATACAATAATATAAACATATACAATGACTGTAATATACACTTTTTATATCTTGTTACATACACATATTGCTTTAAGGCGGGCTGTTATTGAATTTATATATTATATAATTAGACTAAAATCATTCAAATGTTAAAAATACTGCCCCATCTGCCAAGGCTGTTCCTCTGTTTACTGATTACATCGCGTTTTCCTTTTCGTGCGTTAAGTAATTAATATCCACAGGAATAGCAGAACAATTTGAGTAAGCTTCGCTCTTTCTCCCTAGTAAATGACAGGTGCACATTATTAACAGCGCATTGTCGGGGTCGTGAGATCGGATGGATGAGGCGTGATGCTGTCTGGAGGCTGGTCCTAGTTCCGCCTCCATCTCCTTGAAGACAGAGAGTGAAAGTAGCGACATACGAATATTCGCCTTGCATAATCTGGAAGTACTAGGGATTCCGAAAATAAAGCAAGGCTTTTCTGAGGATAAGAGGGTTGCATGCTCGGTAAGCCATAAAGATTAATGAGAAATGATGGCGCTCAGTCACGTCTTTGTTGTGAAACATAACAGGGGATAACTCAAACTCAAAGTTCATACACTGTACGCATTATGATAATGGAAAGAAAACTGGTATGCGCGGTCAGTGAACTTCATGCAGGATGAATCATAATTCCTATTTCAAACCCTATTAGGCACACTCCAAACGCGCATCTTAATCGAATCCTATGTGCAAGGAACTTCCCTGTAAGAACTGTATAATAATTGCTTGGAATGGTAAAAAGTAACAAGCTTCACATTCCTATGCATTTTGAGGAAATTATTTTGTTGGAGTTGTATTGTAGTTCTTATGTTGGGGAGCCGAACTTGAAGTAGTAGCAACCGCACGTATAGTACCCGCTTTCCGGTAGCCTTCGCCCCAGATGTACTTTCCGCTGGTCTTAGTCCCAAATGTTTAAAAATATTTTAACTTTGTAATTTTGACTGTTTCTTTAAATATTATATATTTATGTTTGCCTCGGCTGCGTCAGTATTATTGTTAGAGAAGGGTTTCTCTTTGCAGGGTTGTGGTGCGACTGAAGAATGTAGGTTTATGCAGATTATAATTTTACTTCACTCCTTTTATTAATGCTTGACACGATTTAAATAACAGCGCACTGATATAGAGAGCTGTGAGATTCTTTTATTTAATTACTTGCACTTTTTAACACATAAAATATTTTTGTCTCACACAAAATACATATTAAATTTCTCGAGGACACATCTCACATCCGATTAGGAACACTGTCTACAACCAACTGAACTCTAAATTTGTAAATTTTGCTATATTTCAGTTTCTGTTTGGCTAATCCTAGTCCAATAGAATGCCTTCATTTAACTAAAGCTTTTTCTGGTTGTTGATTGGCTAGTTTATAAACTGTCACAAAAATTACATTATTGCTTGCAAGAATCACAAGTAGTACTGTTAAACATTCAAATTCATTATTGCCTCAAGTTTACCTCATTGTTAGCAATTTTAACCTATTATTCTCACAGCTCCTACATTATTAAATTACATAATGCATTCATATAACATTATTGAACGTGTACATATATATATAAACATTTACAATGACTGTAATATACACTTTTTATATATTGTTACATACACATATTGCCTTAATGTGGCTGTTACTGAATTTACATATTATATAATTAGACTGAAATTATTTAAACGTTAAAAATACTGCCTCAATTTCAGAAAACTTCTGCATCACTGTACACAAACGTATCAACAAATGGGTTGTCCATTGATATGGAGCAGAAACTTAAATACTTTTTACTGCAGAATATAATTCTAAAACATCTGGTGTATAACAGCCATGCCATTTTATCCGTCCATTGTTATTTATTTTTATAGGTGCTTGAAAAATTACTCAAATAAAATGTTATTTCTCTACCTTTTCTGCTTAATATCGTAAATGTTGGATGAAAGTGGTTCCAATTGGTTAGGATTACTGTTGTCCACAATTTATAGGCTGAAGCAACTTTCAGCTCCTTACGTGTAATAGTACGTGAGCTAATATGAAACAAAAGAACAATTACTATTTAAAAAGTGCAAAACTTCAAAGAAACAATAGAAGTATTGTCGAGCGAGATGGTTAGACGGTAGCATTCGAGAGGACGCGGGTTCATATACCGTTTACCAGCCAACATGACCCTCAGTTGCTAGGTAAACACCAAATGCCACGACTTAAAGTTCCACCTATAAAAATAAGAATAGACAATGCAGGAAGGCGACCACACAACTAAGGCCATATATATGGCTATATTTACATTCAAATTACATCGCAAATCCGCGATCTCAAAATTCACAAGTAGATGTACATAAATGCAACTACGCAACGAAGATAGCATATGAGCAAGTTCCTAAAATAGTTGCTACAGGAATGGGACTACACCACTAAGGTCATCCACTGACACAGGTAGACCAATGAACCTACAGTAACTGTCGCGATATGACTAAGAAATCAAAGCCGGTTAAACAATAAAAAAGCGAATATTCCCGAAATGACTGATTCAAAAATTATTTCTCATATGCTGCATATCTTAACTATATTCATATTCCTACTGCGGAAATATTTTCTTATATCTCTTAAAAATTCGCAGTTATATAATATTCAACCGGAAGGAATAGTTTTTAAAACTATATTTAGAAACGAGATAGTAAACATACTTAAATAAAACAAAATCTGATGTGTTACCTCACATGACTCCCTCTACACTTGTACAAACTATTTTTACAGACGCTTATTCTCCATTTACTCCATGTTAATAGAGATAAACTTTTGCAGAAACTATCTTATTGCTAATTTTCTTGTAGGTGCATGGGGAGTATGTCAAATCTTTTAAGAGCTGGTTGCTATGTGGAGCATTCAACGAGATCTACATTTTTTTGTGTAGTAAAATGTTGTCTACTTCTTAAGATTTACCAGTTATGCAAAAGCTATTCAGAATGAAGAGGTCTTTTGGGGACATTCCCAGAAAATTCAAGATATGCGTTTAATTTGTCATAAAAATATCTTAAATATATGATATTTTAATTAAAATCGTTAGAGCCATTTCTGAGAAATAAAAATTTTCGAAAAATGTTCCATGTAACGGGTAGTCTGCGGTGGGGGTTTTCTTGAAAATCCTCGTGTCGCATCTTTGAAAGATGCTGAATCTAAATACCAAGTTTGGTATTTATCCGACTTTTCGTTTTTGAGTTATGCTGTTCACAGGCACACCCACGGACGTTTTTCTGAAAATGTCTTCTTTTATATTCACGGGCTCCAAAATATGTATTTCTAGTGAAATCTCGGTATCGAATTTTTGAGTGGAATGCAATACTTCCCCTACTTACTACACGCAGTGGAGAAAGTAAAAATTTACTGCTATTTTTTGAGGAAATATAGAGTTAAAAGTTTCCTATGTAAATAATTATTTGGGAGCAGAGGGTGCTTCGGAAATACCTTCGTCTTCCACCATTAAAATGCTCTCAGGTACGAAACTGAATATTTATGCCACTTTTGGTATTATAGTTACGCTGGTCACAAATAGACAGTTTGATAGTTTTCGATTCAGGAAATCTCAGGAGGTGTATTTCCAGGGAAATTTCAACTTTGAATACTTGGGTGTAATTAGCGATGGAAAAAACTGAAAACGATGTTAAATTAAAGCTTCGGTAAAAGATAAAATACCCCTTAAAATATTTACAATCTAGGTGTTTAATAATGCCTGTAACATTAAAGTTAATATTTCATAAAACATTAGTTTCATTTTGACAAAATAAAAAAAAATATATTGTAGGTTCTGTAAATCAAATACTTGAATTTTTTACATTGAAAACTTTTCTCCTTGACACTCCTAAACAATGTTCAGTCCTAGAGGCTGTCACATTTCTGTGTTGTTCCAATTTTCAGCACCAAAAGTCAAAAGAAATATAAAAATGGAACCTGTGCTACAGATAAACAACTCTGATCTGTTGCATTGACACGACTTTCTCTACTCCCTCTTCAATAAAATATCCTTACAAAAATATATTTTATATCTGCTATCTTAATTGATAAACTCTCTTTAAGCATTTCTTGTAAGCATAAGAAGGATGCAGTAGGCTAAAGCGATAGTGAGATTTTTTTAGAAAGTGGTTTGCTATGTGATGGCTTTAAAATGCCAGTATTTTGCATGGCCGTGGGAAAAAAACGAATAGCAACTTGCCACTTGAAAAAATTAAAATACAAACCAATAAAAAAGAATATCTCGGAAATGGATATGGGCACTAAAGAAGATATTTAACACATAGTGGGATTTAACGATATCTACATTTTTACGTTTTGTACTACTTGCTTATAGAAAAAGTAACATCACGTTTTTTATATATAAACATGTTATATACTTAATTTCAGAGTTTCACTTAATTATGTTGAAAGGTCGTATTATTTTATTATACTATTCTTCAAATATAGTTTTAAATATTTAGTTTCATAAAATACAGTAGTAAAGAGGAAAACAGAATTTGGAGAGATGCGCTTGCTCATTTCATGTTACATTATATTTGACCAGAAGGGAAATGAAGAAATAGGAACCAATAAAATATTTATAAGGTTTATCAGGAAGATTTGGTAGACCACTGCGAATATGGAGGGATGATCTCTCTCGAGTCGGAATAGTCCTAGGTCCTAATTCTTGAAGATGAATTATCTAATTATGAATTACCTTCTTCATCCGCATAGATTTGTCTTTCCGACTTTTACACTTTAAACTACGTGAAAGCATGTCTAACGCCGTACTCAGGACATCTGGAAAGATAAATATTAGAACTAGATAGGAATCTGAGCCAAAAATTTCCGCAAGAATGGAGCTGGTAGTGTTATCAACACAATGAACGTCAACGGCAGCCAAGAGACGCTGACGGCAGATAAAAGATCAGTACTGTCTGCAATAGACTGTACGAGGTGGTAGTCCAATAATTTCCTTTTATCATGACTTTAATGCTTAGAAATTCCTATGCCTAGTGTTCACTAGTAAACGAAACGCATTGGACTTACAGATTACTTTTCAGAGAATAAATTCCCAATGACACCTTTTGTTATCATGATCCATTTTCTTTTAGCTGTCTTTCTTATAAAGATGTACAAAGAGCACCAAAGAAAATCTCACTGCAGCTCGCGTCTATGTCGCATTACTTATCGTTGTACGTGGTCTTGTGAAGCTATAGCCATTTAAGTGGTTGCTTTAGGCCACGGTACAAGGGTGCGCCACTCCTTCTGCTTAATAGTTACACCAGTAACCACAACAAAGATTACAAAATGGCGTAAAACCGAAATATATGTTTATGCTCTTGATCGTATTGGCTAAAAGAGAAAGAAGTAGAGTGAGTGCATTCAATTTGTCATACAGACCTCTTATCGTGATTGGTAGCCCATACCTTATCGGCTAGTGCAGGACACGCCTTTGAAAGGGTTAAAAAGCTAAGGGGAAAACTTGATTATTGTCCAGGCTAGCGAAATGTAGAATGTGTAGTAGGAGAAGATTTTCAGGGAGTGCAAATTAAAACTTGAATATTATTTAAGAAATACATAACAAGGCAGCACTTTATAACAAAAAATCTGATGTGTTATACTCACATGACTTTCTGTACCCTGTACAAGCTATTTTTACAAACGCTTATTCTCCATATCCTTCATGCTAATCGAGATATCGAGATGTTAATCTGATTGCTAATTTTCTTGTAGGTGCAAGGGGAATTCGTAGGCTTTAAGCGATAGTCAAATATTTTAAGAGCTGGTTGCTATGTGGAGTATTCCATTCTCTTTGCATTACTAGGACCAAAAATATAAGAGCTAAAGATTTTAACGGTGCAGTAAACAAACCGTACTGATAGCACTGGAAAAATGTTTTTAACACATTCCATAAATCCCTCGGTATGATCCCTTGTAATGCAAAATTATTTGTCACTGCATTGCAGATTACTTTTACATCACCAATTACAATATCCTGCAGCCAAACCTCATCAACGCACAAGTAAGGCGGATACGGCATAACCCCATCATAATTTTAAATTGATTTTAAGTGCAAATCATTGCCTAATTAAAGAATTTTATCAATTACTTCAGAACTGCAAGCATCAATATTTATTACAGTTGAAAAACATAATGCCGTCACCGAGATGATTGTGCGTTGTGTGTTTTTAACCTCATCAAATAAGTCGTTATTTTGGCTCAAGGTGCCAGCAATCGCTTTGGCTACTTTCACGGAAAACAACTTCTTAACATTAAAATTAAAACTGGTCCGTTTCTTACTAGGCATTATGAAAAGTCTTAAAACGTAAACCAGTAAACAAAGAACAGAAACACCTGAAAAGTGTACTATAACAAATAATATATAAATGAATAAAATGAAACAGCCCTTAAACCGTGGAAACAAAAGATATAAACCAAAATAGGAACATTTAAAACTACTATAACGAACAAGAAGATATGAATTAATAAAATGAAACGATCTTACGAAATTGGCTCAAATCAGCATTCCTTTGAAGCAAAAGCCGATAGAAGATTCACAAAATTATAGCAGTTCCTTTATTTCTCAGTATAAAAAATATTTGACTATCGCTACTATGTTCCCCTTATTTTGTATTTGCAAGGGCACTATAAAAATACAGTAGGCTTTAAGCATAGACATATCTCTTAATAGCTGGTTGCTAGGTGCAGCACCATTCTCTTTGCAACAGATTAATACTCTTTGCATATCCAAGACAAAAAAAGAATAACGAATTCCCATTTGAGAAAAAGTATAAATATTGGAAAATTTAGGTGAATAACAAGCAATATCTCGAAAATGTTCACTCAACAACAAAAAAATGTATGACATAAATTGTGTATTTTAACACGATCTACATTTTTTGTGTAGTAAAATTTTTCTATCTCTTATGGTTTACCAGTTATGCAAAAGTCGTTCACAATGAAGAATACTTTTAGAGACATTCCCAAAAATTCGAGATATACATTTCATTTGTCACAGACACACACACACATACACACAGACACACACGGATATGTTTCCAATAATGCTTTATTTGGATTCAGGGGGTCTCAAAACATATATCTCAGGTGAAATCTCGGTATCGAATTTTTGGGTGGAACACAATACTTCCCCTACTTACTATACGTAGTATAGTACTATACATAGTATAGAAAGTAAAAATAAACAGAATTGTATTCTCACAGTGATATCAATGCTTGTTGCTGCATAGAAGCAAACGTAACTAAATAATAAATAAATAAATCAGCATATTTTCCCTCTAATTCCAATTATAATTTGTTAATATACCTTTACTAACATATTGCTGATCATAGGAATACAACAGGACTATAGACAAAAATATAACCCAATTTTATTGCCATAATATGTATGTCATATTCGGTATACCATATATGTATATATATATATATATATATACACTTCTAGTTTCTAAACATGATCAGTCAGTTATAAGAAAAGAGTAATTTGCATTTAGTAAACGAATATCACCATCTGCGAATATTTTACGGGGAGTACCCACTTTCTGACGAGTATGTGGACCGTCTTCCCCACCTTCCGGAATATTTTTATCTAATAATTTACTCGCATACCCACGATACGTCCACGAGTAATTTCGCTAGTATACGGCATGACTGGTTCTGAAACAATAAACATGTTTTGGTTTCAATAACAGCAGAAGAAGCAACGGCATCAACCTCCCCTCTTTTCCCCCTTATAGCTGTTATCAAGCCACCACGCTCTGCAATAGGCAATTGAAGGACATGCCTCAAAAGACTCCAGAAAACGATACAAAATTTGCCGAAAATTTACTTTGGCACTGTTTGTACATACAGCAGTACACGGAATAATAGTAGTGGCATTTAAACCCATAAACATACTAATTCCCACAGCAGCTCATGTTTCCTTAATATGCTGGTGGGAAACGTATGACATCTAAGAACAATTTTAGGTGTGTTTTCCGACCTTGCACAGAACATACAAGCAAATATTGCTGTTTATGGAAAGGAATTGTGTTGTTCTGTGTCCTTGTTTTACCAGCAAAAATCTGGGAGAGGATTCACGTGACCTGTACGTGACCTCAAGCCTCCACCCGCAACATAATTGAATATCCGTGCTCATACCAGAGAGATTAGTGGTGCATTCCGTTCATAGCCAGGCATGATGCAACGAGGTGCTTCAGCACTACTGGGCATGAGGGAGTGGCAAATGTACTCCACATTATTTATTACAAACACAGATCAATCTTCGGGTTTCATGCTTACTGCAATGCATTAACTCCCACCTCTGGAGAAACTACCCGTGGAAATCACTTGCTCATGATGGAAGTGTCAGTTGGGTGTTCCTTGTATAACTCATATTGTTACAGGCTGTTAAAAAACTACGATCTTTAGAGAAAAGTAGACCAGATGAAAACACAGATTAAAAACCCTATCTCACCTATGTTAAATGCACTAAATGTACCTTGCAGTATCTCAGAAACTATTTAAGATGTTTGACTCAAAAGTTACAGGTATAGATGAATGCCTTCTAAATTCACTGATCTTCTTTTAACCAATAGGTTTGTTTATTAAGGAAGATATTTTTAGTTTCTTAAGTATACACTCCCCTTATTTTTTATTTTTCTACCTCGGCTTGCATGGTACCCGCCTGGTAGCTCATGTTACCCCTTCCCTTTTATCTCAGTTATCCCCTTCCTTTCCTTTGTCTTCTTTTCTTATATTCCTTACTTTCCTCGCCCATTTTTCTTTTTCTTTCTGTAGAATTTCACCTATGCTCCTAATCTTCCTTTATTCTTTCCTCTCTATTTTTTCCCATTTTTCCTCCAAAACGTTTTTCTCCATAACGCTATCTCCTTAGATATCGCCATATAATATGTTGCACTTTCTTTTTCATATATTCCTTTATCTCTACCTCTTATTCCTCTTAGAAATATTGTTTCTGTTCTCATCCAAGCTATTCTTTCTGTTTATTTTCTTCGTTCGATTTCTTGCACTTTGGGCTTTTAACAGTAGTTCACACACACATTGACACCCTCATTCATACTTCGGCTCTGGGGAGGATAGGTGATAATCTTGGTTAGAGAAAAATTCCCACCCACCCTTAGCCGGGAATCGAACCCGGGACCCCTCTCACAGCAGGCAGATGCTCTACCGACTGAGCTACAGGGTCAGCCTTCTATTTCTACATATGGTTCTCATCCCACTCTCTTTTTATTTGTTTATAGAATTGTAATCATTTCTTGTTTTCCAAACTTCCCCATATGGCCTTCCTTTCTGTCCTGTATTCTGCTTTTTACCAGTTTACTTACATCACTTTCATTCCTTTCTTCTAGCTTCCATATGTCTCCCATTCGTTCCCCATAATTCTTCCTACCCCTGCCCACCAGCTGCTTCTGCTCTCTAAGCACAATCCTTTTATTAAAATGCATCACAATTTAGTTATACAATAACCAATCATGTTATTAACACAAGCGCTTAGAAGTTATTATCATCCTAAGTTTTAATTTAACTATCCTCAATAGTTTCTAAGAAAACGGATAATTTATATCTGAAAAGTTAATTCCCAGAAAAAGTTGTTCAAAGAAATATACTCCCGCAATTTTACAGGAAAAAAACCACGTGGCTTCAGACACAACTCATGTGTGATGACTGCCGACAAGCTCCTCTGTAGATCATGAAATGACAGTTCTAACAATTTAGTTGGTAAAGCAGTAATTTCGCAATCCTCTGTTTCACTTTATCAAGAATTTGGTATACTTGAATACATCCTATGCTTACGATATTGCACAGACAAATCTGGGGATATGAATGTACAAGCAATAGCCTCAAGAAATTGCGTGATCTCAAACAGCTGATGCACACATGCCACAGAAAACTTCAGAGATGCACTGACCCCATGTGGCTTCTCGAAAGAATATCTGTCTAGCTCCAGAATAATAAAAACCTCAAACATCTCAACCTATTCATCGTCTTCTGCTTTTTCTGAAGAGGTTGGATATCTTTGTTTTTATACAACATTTTTACAACAAAGGCATTTTAATGGAGTACATGTTAATATTTATAACAGCTGAATGAAATGCACAAGAGCTGACTTCCATACAGTGTTGCTAACCTTTCTCGAACTACTTTTTCCAAAGATTTTATAGAAATTCACCCACCCCAAACTATCTTTCACTCAAGAAAATTGTCGTTACTTTATATTTTCTTAAAAATAGCGCTAACATTTTGATTAACACGTCATATGTTCAAGATATAAACATCACTAACAAAAAACAAAAACCTAATTTTACTAATACACAACTAATTACTTTCTCTACTACGTATAGTAAGTAGGGAAGTATTGTATTCCACCCAAAAATTCGATACCGAGATTTCACTGGAAGTATATGCTTTGAGACCTCCTGAATCCAAAAGAAGCATTTTTGGAAACATGTCCATGTGTGTGTGTGTGTGTGTGTGTGTCTGTCTGTCTGTCTGTCTGTGAACAGCATAAATCAGAAACGAACAGTCGGATAAACACCAAACTTGGTATTTAGGTTCAGTATCTTCCAGAGATGCGACACGAAGGTTTTCAAGAAAATCCCCCCACTCTAGATTACCCTTTACATTGAAAATTTTTGGAAACTTTTAATTTTCCCCAAAATAGCTCTAACGATTTTGATTAAAATATCATATGTTTAAGATATTGTCATGACAAATGAAATGTATATTTTGAATTTTCTGGGAATGTCTCCAAAAGTATTCTTCATTGTGAACGACTTTTGCATAACTGGTAAACCGTAACAGATAGACAAAATTTTATTACACAGAAAATGTAGATCGCGTTAAAATACACAACTTATGTCATATACATTTTTTGTTGAGTGAACCATTTTCGAGATATTGCTTGTTATTCCCTTAAATTTTTCAATACTTATTTTCTCAAATGGAAACTCGTTATTCATTTTTTGTCTTGGATATGCAAAGGGTATTAATCTGTGGCAAAGAGAATGGTGCTGCACCTAGCAACCAGCTATTAAGATATATGTCGATGCTTAAAGGCTGCTGTATTTCAATATTGCCCTTGCAATTACAAAACAAGGGGAACATAGTACGCCTTAAGCGATAGTCAAATATTTTTAGAACTGGTCGCTATGTTTGAAATGTAAAAATTCTCTTTGCATTTCAAAAGAGCATTTATGCAAATGTTTATCTCGATTAATATGAAATAGATGGTGAATAAAATTTTGTAAAAATAGTTTGTACAAGAGTAGAGAAAGTCTAGTGAGTGTAACATATCAGATTTTTTTATTGCGGCATGAGCAATTTCCAAAATATTAGTTGATATTATTTTTAATTTGTAATTTTTGCTGTATAATTTTTGTGCTGTTAGTCTTTAAGTGTTTCTTGTGATGTTGTGCAAGCAATGAAACTTAAAAGCCAGAATATAGCGACCTACTTATGAAACATTTGATGTTCGCTTCACCAGCTGCATCCCCCTTTACCTAAAACGCAATATGTAATAAAAGTCTTTATGGAAACTTTTATATTCGTTAATATGAAGCAAATATTGTAACAATAGTTTGTGAAAGGGATATAAAACACGATATTGTTTAAAGAAAGTCGTGCAAGTGTTACACATCAGGTTTTTGTTTTATTATTTAATTATTTCGAACAGCAGAATTGGCAGTGCTTTCTGATTCTATATTGTTGTTAAATTTTTAATTAAATACAACTTTACTGTCATTAATAAAAATAAAAGTTACTTTTTATTTCACCTCTATTTCTCACCTTGGCCATCATATTTCTGTCGCAGCTGTAAAATAGAAAACACACACACGCACACACACACACACACACACACACACCACACACACACACACCACACACACACCCATCTTCTTTAACCTCGAAATGCAATTCACTAACTTTTGTATTTAGGTTCAATATCTTCCAAAGATGCAACACGAAGATTATCAACAAAATTTCTTCACTCCAAACTACCCTTCACATGGAACATGTGTCATGAAAAATAAATGTCATAATTACATGACAAATAAACTTTATATCTAGAATTATCTGGGAATAGCCTATGAAGTCCTGTTTATTCGGAGGGAATTTTGTATAATCTTGTATAACTGATAAAGCGATAAACGATAACGTACTAATTACATAAAAATTTTGATCTCTTTAAAACACACAATTTATTTAAAATAACATTTTTATGGCATAAGCCGTTTCTGAGATATCCGTTATTAAAGTTCTAATTGTGCATTTCTTGTTCATTCTCGTAAAGTCCTTTCAACATTCAGTTGTGTCTCGAGATTGTGTGGAAGGATTATGCAATTTTAAGGACATATAACGGTCTTAAACATATGACTGTTGTTGTACCTTTGTATCTATAACGAAATATGTAATGTGGCCATTTCCGCAAAGGTTTATTTGGATTAAAATGTAGTAGATAGAAAAATAAGCTTCAGTAAGAATAATTTGTATATCCACTAATAAATGATGGATGGTACTGAAAGTCGTGTGAATGTATTATATCAGATTTTGCTACAGATTTAATGTATAGTGCTTCCAGTCATTGGACTACTCTCCATGGATATTACTAATAAGTGTGTCAGTTCTTTCAGAAAAGAAACGCACCACCTTCCGGTCTTACGTTTCATTGTTTGACTAAGGCACTGTTACGCAGCACGCACTAGATCCTCAGCTGTTCATACACTTCTAACATCTTGATCAAGATGTGCCTGTTTGATATAACGCACTATGTTTGCCAATTCGACTATGTAAACAAAAGCTGCACGCTATGCAGCTACTTGGCGATGAAGCGTTTTTAAAAAGGCATTTCCTGAAGCTAGGTGCTCGCCCTACTTCTTGATTCTTAATATCGACACCTTGACCGGGATTTCCCTTGGGTGATCGGCCTTTGTGTTCACTTTTATCGCCCTCCCTCTTTTTTTCCCTTCTCTTCTTTGTTGCATTGTTTTCAGTTTTTATTAACAGTATTTAAACAGGAAAGAAATGCTAGTATCGGTTGGTACTGAAGAAACAGAAAAAAAAACAGGGTTAAAAATTGAAGAAAAGGAAAGTGATCAAAGAAGAAACAGGTTAAATGCAATCGTGACCTCGAATTAAGCGCTCATGAAATGTAGGAGGATTTTTTTCATTGAGCCATTATTTCCTTACACACGCTTTCCGCTTTCAGTCAGGAGTCTTTCTTTCATTTCTTGTGTTGTATTTTCAAGGATTGTGGTTTACTGGGTTCCGCTTCAAGTTTCATTGATCATGGAAAGCATTTTCTCAATCGTCTGGTCTTTAAAAAATACCTTGCTGTTGTGAAAAAATATCACTAAGGTATCTATTGTTCCTTTGATACTGCACAACATCCTGTATTACACTTTTTACTTTCTCTACTACGTATAGAATGTAGGGGAAGTATTGCATTCCACTCAAAAATTGGATACCGAGATTTCACCGGAAATACATGTTTTGAGACCCCCTGAATCCAAAAAAATCATTTTTGGAAACATGTTTGTCTGTGTGTGTGTGTGTGTGTGTGTGTGTGTGTGAACAGCATAACTCAGAAACGAACAGTCGGATAAACACCAAACTTGGTATTTAGGTTCAGTATCTTCCAGAGATGCGACACGAAGGTTTTCAAGAAAATCCCACCACTCCAGATTACCCTTTACATGGAAGATATTTCGAAAATTTTAATTTTCTCAAAAATGGCTCTAACGCTTTTGATTAAAATATCATATTTTTAAGATATTTTAATGACAAATGAAATGCATATCTTGAATTTTCTGGGAATTTCTCCAAAATTATTATTCACTGTTTCTGTTGGGTGAACCATTTCGAGATGTTGCTCGTTAATCCCTTAAATTTTTCAATACTTATCTCAAATGGAAAATCGTTATTAATTTTTTTGTCTTGGATATGCAAGGAGTATTAATGGTGCTGCACATAGCAACCAGTTATTAAGAGATATGTGTATTCTTAAAGGCCACTGTATTTCTATATTACCCTTGCAAATACAAAACAAGGGGAACATAGTAGGCCTTAAGCGATGGTCAAATATTTTTAGAACTGGTCGCTATGTGTAAAATGTAATTCTCTTTGCATGTCAAAAGATCCTTTCTGCAAATGTTTGGTTCGATTAATATGAAATAGATGGAGAATAAGAATTTGTAAAAATAGTTTGAACAAGAGTGGAGAAAGCCATGTGAGTGTAACACATCAGATTTTTTAAGTCGTTTTCTTCTCGACAATATTTTTTCTGTGTGCATCTAAAAAAATTTTGTCATAACATTGCCAGGTACGGGATAATCCCCTAAACTTAATATATCCTACTCTTCTGTTAGGCGTTCGAGGAAATTCTGAAACATATTGAACATTCTACATTTTGAGAAACTAAGAAATTGGTCAGTCACGGATTTGTGGAAAAACTACAAGAATCAAACAAGGATGTACTAAAATACTGTGACTTCGTCCAGTTTTTCAACTGTCACTCAGCTCTCAATTACTGTTTTGTTTTATGTAGCCCGTCTTCACTGGGACTTCAGTTCACGAATGTCACTTCACTAAGGTGAACTATACCTTTTTCACTATAAGCTGAAAGGAGAAGTAAACAAAACCACGTGACAAGACAGCACCTCATTGGCTGGTGGGCAAACCACAACCTTTCCCGCTTAGCATGTCGTCTCTTCCTCTAAAAAAAACAGTTCGGTTCAGATCGTAACATTTTGTGGTTATTCTCGTGCAGAGAAATTTAAAAAACTCATTATTGTAACAGTTAAGTTTATGAAACTAAATATGTTTGCTCAGATTCACCTATAACTAAATGAAGCGTTACAGCAGAGGGTGTAAGAGGCTATGCGCAGGCGCTGTAGTTCGTTTCCGGCTGAGAATCTTCTGCCACTGTACAAAACATAAACAAATGGAAAGAAAACAATTGTGTTAAATGTTTTTAACAAAGTCTGTGAAAAGTACCCACTTTTAATCGACAATGAATAGAATTGGCTGTTGTTTATCAATAATTGAACTACTTTGTTAGTGATGCAAAATTGTTGCTCGGATAGCTTGGTTCCGTTTGTTTTCTAATCTATAGTGCTTATCGTTATTGAACTTGGTGACTTATAAAAGGTTAAAACAAATGTGGTATAGTGATAGTAGACATTAAATGAATGATTTCTAAAGCCTGAAGTTGAGAACGGTTTAATCCAGTACCTTTAATCACAGAAGCCGAACTGTTCAGGTACAACTTTTATTTGTCTGCTCTTTGTATTGTGTGTTATAAGTTTAGGATGTAAGACAAAATATAGGAATAAGACATACAATGTTTAAAAGCTAATGATCCCCAAGCTGCACAATATACTGTATTCGCATTATGTCTGAAGCAATTTCTTCTCACGGGTCTTAGCTCCGTCATCCTCCACGTGGTGTTGCCATGTGCTCGGCGGAGTAGTACATTTAAGTTGTTTACTTCTCCTTTCAGCTTATAGTGAAAAATGTATAGTTCAATTCTCCGTCAGTTCACTTCCCTCTGGGTCGACACAAGTTCTGTACAACCGTCACTCTGCAGAAGCACTCGCTGCACGTCACAGAAGTCATCAACTAGCTTGGAGAATTGCTCTTGATGACGCACCAGAATCGCAGTCGCTAACTCTTTCGTTCACTCACTGACTGACTGGCTTAACTTCACTCTGTCGCACTCAATTCGCAACTCGACACGCAACTAACTCACAACCGATTGGCTGTCAACGAGAGCGCTCGCTTATATAGGCAGTGTAATCTTCTACAGAAGGTTCTCGAACGTTCTATAACTATTTCGACACATTTTTGAGGACGGGGAGAAGAAGCATCCAAAAGTTCTAGTTATCTCGCGATAGCGCGCTCAGTGCTTACGCGTTATCGTTGTTTACTCGGACTGCCCGGCGCCAACCTCCCGATAATCTTGTGCTATTGTCACTGCGTCACAATATTAAAGCCTCAAGTCTTTGTTCTTATTAGCCCTCCAAGCAATAAACGTAAAGAAGTAAATAAACAAGCATAAAAGATGAAATTGAAATAAGGTGAATTTTTAATAGTATTGGATACTGAGTTTTCAACAAAAGTTCGAAAACGGAAATTAGCTTTTCAAAACTTTATGCGGAAGAAATTCTTAAACATTTTAGCGTCAGATTCCCATTGCGGTTTTCCCTTTCTGCCTTTATAATATGACTGGATTTTCAATGTTTGAATATTACTTCCTTGGAAAAGTAGGTACACTCGGTTAAACTAAAAGTTGCTGGTTTCTTGAGCAGTTAAAGTTTTTCAAGTCCCTTGGAGTCAGCGCGCTGTTTACAACCGTCAACTTTTGTGCGCCGCTTTGACTAACTCTATAATACACCGTGCTTGGCGTGGAGAAGTGGTTAGGCCACTTAACGTCTACGCCAAGAGCTCTAGTTCCCCGTAGTGAATTAGATTTTGAATTTTTTACAACTCGTTTTACGTAGTATATTTAAATAATATTTCTTCTATTGCTTCCTTACAAATATAATTACAATCATGGTCAAGCTTGTGGTTATAAAATTAAATTGATTGAACATATCAATTTAACATGAATAAATTAATGTTATGGTTTCCATCCACCGGTGTTTCTAAATAAACGCCTCATACATAAAAATGAACAAAACCTGTTATATTTTTACTCGTGTATATGAAATGAAAGGGGAAGGAAAATTGACTAGCTCAACGGAGATTTGAGCTTGTTAACTCTCAACGATTGAGTTAAGAGTGCTGCAGTAAGCATGTCGTATCTAGCTTTATTCATACTCCACTTGAGAACCATAAGTCAATAAAGTGTGTTTTGATTACAAATATTCAGTGTTGAAACAATCTTGAAACATCTGTATATGAATTATTTTCTCGGAAGACTTTTGTGATTATAATTGTGTTCCCCATTATAACTACTACAAGGATATTCGCAGTCTCGTGAACAAAACCTGGCTGTCCCGAGCGCTCACGGTAGTTCCCGATTCGAACTTCGTCTCTCAGATGCCGGCCAGTTTTAAATTCACCTAGTGTACATAGGATCATTAAGATTAATTTTATGTTGTAATTGATTTGGAAAAATTCAATGAAAGTAATTGAAATTAGTATAAATTAGAAATTTTAGTACCCTGTACCCATAAATAGATAAATAAATTAAACACTACATAAATAATAATAATTTATTGTAGTTAGGCTATGTAAAATCAGTATAGGTTTGGCTAGTAAGCCGACGAAAGCTGTTCCGCGGTTAGCAATTGCTTCAGGCTTGCTACATTAGTTAGGTCATCATATAAATAAGCATGCAAATTCTTTCGAGTTATTCAGTTTAACTTCTTCAAAGTCAGAAGATTCGTTGTTATTTATATGATGACCTAATCCAAGCCAGAGATAAGTGCGTAATTATTTACATCGATGTCGTGTAAAATGGTACGTCTAACTTAACTTTGATTTTGAATGTATGCAAAAAGCAAGGAAAAGAGAACTACCAATAGGAAAAAAAATTGGTGATGCAATAGAAGTAGCCTTGTGTTGAAATGGAAGGACAAGGCATGAAACAATCTACCGAAAAGGGCATCACAACCATGAGTATGTGTTGATGTTTGTTGACGAGGTGTAAACAAGTTTTCATACAAGACGGCACGCACGTGAGCATCCTCTAATTCCAAAGCTGAAAGAAATTTGCTTGCAAAACAGGACCCAATTAACCTTATTCGGGTTCCCTGCGGGTATAAATCTCTCGGATCACATCCACCCAGAATGTTAAGAGATCCATAACTCAGAACGTCGTGAGATGCTACGAATCTCCCGTGGATACCATGCCAACGCCTCTCTTTAAGTAGCACGTGATGGGCACTGACTAAAGGTCGTGTAACACCCAAATGGACCCGATATTATGCATATGTTTAAGGTTCCATTTCAATTTATTTGCTCTAGTGACCCCTTCTTCTTACTTTCTCTACTACGTATCGTAAGTAGGGGAAGTATTGTATTCCAGCCAAAAATTCGATCCGAGATTTTACCGGAAATACCGGATTTTTTGGAAACATGTCCTGTGTGTGTCTGTGTGTCTGTGAACAGCATAACTCAGAAACGAACAGTCGGATAAACACCAAACTTCGTATTTAGGTTCAGTATCTTCCAGAGATGCGACACGAAGGTTTTCAAGAAAATCCCCTCACCACAGATTACCCTTTACATGGAACATTTTTCGAAAATTTTAATTTTCTCAAAAATGGCTCTAAGGATTTTGATTAAAAGTATTCTTCATTGTGAACGACTTTTGCATAACTGGTAAACCATAAGAGATAGACAAAATGTTACTACACAAAAAAATGTAGATTGCGTTAAAATACCCAATGTATGTCATAAACATTTTTGTTGAGTTTTCGAGATATTTCTTGTTATTCCCTTAAATTTTCCAATACTTATACTTTTTCTCAAATTCGTTATTCAATTTTTTTGTCCTGATAATGCAAGGAGAATGGAATACTCCACATAGCAACCAGCTCTTAAAATATTTGACTATAGCTTAAAGCCTTGCAATTCCCCTTGCATCTACAAGAAAATTAGCAATAAGATTAACATCTCGATATCTCGATTAACATGAAGTAGATGGAGAATAAGGGTTTGTAAAAATAGTTTTTACAACAGTAGAGAAAGTCATGTGAGTGTAACACATCAGATTTTTTCCTTTCTTCAAATTAGTGAATGTTCAGTTGTACTTTTTATGGTTTGAGCCGTTCTTTGAAATCAATAACTAAATCTCCACAGATGACATTGAAAAAGGTAGTTGTCCGATTCGCTTTACCTAATACTTTGCTGTTCCCTGAACATATAATGTTCTAATGACATCGAAACGATTATAACATTAGGAATACTAACAGGCAGTTGTGTGGTAAGATTCTCAATGGTGGATCGGTTGGCAAGCGTTCCGATATGATCTGCAGTACCAAGAATCGTCACACGGTGAATGATGTAATGCTCCCAAAAGAAGACGTGTCTCATGTCGAGATGTGAAAGGCCTCTTTTAGCTTTTTGTGGTCGGGTGTGGGAGAGACTTCGCCTACACGTACGGAACTAAATAGGGGGGTGAATTTTCTAAAGCAGAGTGAGCGTCCCCTCATTCATTTGTTCGTATTAAATGTCACGAATGAGAAACTGGACCATGAGATTCATAAAGAATAGGTATTTTGCAGGCATACGCTGCGAAAAATTGGATCATCCGGCAGTCTTTGAACTTAAATTGATGCTACGGAATCGCTCAAATTTCCATTACTCTCCATCGCCCTCTAAATCATAACCATGGTTTTAGGCTGTGGCGTTCGACATGTCCCAAATGTATAAAACTGTTTTGGTAATAGCAAATAGGGTTGATGGCCTTCAGAAGGAACGTCTGTAAAGAGACCAAAATGTCGGCCAGGGAATCATTTTCATCAATCACTCAGGATATCACAATGGTTCTGATGACGGGGGAAGCATCTCGTCTAAGATATTCTAATAGTTTCACATTAGTATTTTTCATTTAGGAATTAGAAACATCGATATTACCTACAACGAACACACTGAAGGTCCAAAATTGGAAATAACTTTTAAAAAGCCATCTGCTTGTTATTTCTGGTTTGAAATAACTGAAATATAAATTGCATAATTATACATATACAGGGTGGACCATTTAAGTTGAGACTGTACAATATCTCAAAAACTAAGCGTTGTAGAAATAAATGTCTTTAATAAAACTTGCTTGATATTATGGGGGAGAATAAATGGCATTAGTCGTATTTTGTTTGGAGAACTTTATGATGGTCATTTTAGAGCCAATTTAATTTTTACTTTCTCTACTACGTATAGTAAATAGGGGAACTATTGTATTCCACCCAAAACTTCGATACCGAGATTTCACCGGAAATACATGTTTTGAGACCCCTTAATCCAAAAAAACATTTTTGGAAACATGTCCGTGTATCCCTCTCTCCCTCTCTCTCTCCCTCTCCCTCTCCCTCTCCCTCTCCCTCTCTCTGTGTGAACAGCATAACTCAGAAACGAACAGTCGGATAAACACCAAACTTGGTATTTAGGTTCAGTATCTTCCAGGCTTGCGACACAAAGGTTTTCAATAAAAGCCCCCCACCCCAGATTACCCTTTACATGGAACATTTTTCGAAAATTTTAATTTTCTCAAAAATGGCTCTAAAGATTTTGATTAAAATATCATATGCTTAAGATATTTTTATGACAAATGAAATGTATATCTCGAATTTTTTGGGAATGTCTCCAAAAGTATTGTTGAGTTAACCATTGTCGAGATATTGCTTGTAATTCCCTTAAATTTTCTAATACTTATACTTTTTCTCAAATGGGAATTCGTTATTCATTTTTTTTATGTACTGGACATGCAAAGAGAATGGAATGCGCCACATAGCAGCCAGCTCTTAAAAGATTTGACTGTCGCTTAAAACCTACCATATTTCCCTTGCATCTACAAGAAAATTAGCAATAAGATTAACATCCCGATATCTCGATTAACATGAAGCATATTGAGAATAAAAAAATAGTTTGTACAAGAGTAAAGAAAGTCATATGAGTGTAACACATTGGATTTTTTTATTGGGAAGCTACATTTTATGTGTTCTTTTCTCATTAGAAAATGGTTTATAAATAGCTGTTTTTTGTGATGAATAAGGAAAGAAAAGAAAATAAAAGATTTTGGTTCCCAATTACGAAACGCAACTTGACCCTCAAATGATCATCCATGGGTGGTCCAACCATTCTTTGTGCTCTTCGTACACAGCCATTCATAATTTTCATTGTTATTTACGCTGGTGTAAGAACAATTGTAAATTGCTTTATAAAATTTTTGTTTAGCTTTTTATGAAGAGTGAGAAAACAACATAAAAAGATAGGTCCCATTTAAAAAATTAAATTGACCCTAAAATGACCATAATGTCCTCTAAACAAAACACGACTAATGGCAGGAGAGACGCGCGGGTCTCCTGACTTCTGTGAATGTATCACCCCTTTGGGATCCGTGTGAGCTATACCCCTCCTTTATTCTTGACATGCGTCGGAGTCGCCCGAGTCTTGAGCGCCAACCCCCTCCTTACAGTGCTAATCTAAACGCGGCATTATTCGCCTTAATCCCTGTCCACACTGGTTAACATTTAACAAAACTTGTCAACTGCAACATGTTAACAATTTGATGTTGGCCAACTTTCGATGGCAGAATTGACTTAACATGTTAACCTAAAGAGTTCTGCTTGACACCTTTAACATGTTGGGGGGTGTTTTCCGCTTTTAATAGAAAACTTGTTAAGTCAATTTGCTCTTTGTGTATGTGATTGGGTGAACTTCAGAAGTTTCCAGACTGTAACCATGGCAATGGCGTACTTCTGATTACTTCAAGCTATTGTGTTCGGTAGTTCCGTGTTGACTCGTTCTGTGCTTATATCTTTGATTTCGTTTGCTTCATGTGAAGTTATGGAATGGACGAAAGAGAACACACTTTCGTTAATAAAATCTTTGTTGAGCTTAACATATGGAACATTGTAATATATGTAATAAACAGGATGAACAATTATACCAAACTATGTGCAGTTTATTGCTGTTCCAGAGGTAATATCAGAAAAGAAAAATAGCTTCACTTTGTTAGAGAATTGCAAAACAAGGCTCAAGTCTGACAGCTGGAATGGCTGCTCTCAAATGTGTTCCTTTTTGTGAATTATAGGTTAGAAACCTTGGTCAAAGCTAAGTTGAAGTCACTTTGACTGTTCTCAAGAAATTGAAGTCAAACCTGCTCCGAATTTTAAACTCATTAAAAATATTTTTACTCCTGTGCCGATTAACAAGATAGAGCCTCATCACCTCCTACTTTTTTTTTATTACATATCAAGCACAGATACAAATAGAAATGGTCAAAACCTCATCACTGGAGTCCATTTTGCTTTTAGTTTTGTTGTCCCAACAACTCAACTGGTGTGGATGGAATGTTAAAGGTTCACAGTTATAACATGTTGAAGACATTTAATACGTTGAATGAAACATTTTGTTAATTGTTGAATGTTAACTGTTGATATGTTGAACAGTGTGGACTCACCTTTATGAATTTTATTTAAAAGAAGTAAACAGAAAAACTTCTATATTACGGCTGGTACAAACTATCGTTTGCTTGATTATAGTGGGTTACATAGAAGAGGGTTTCCCTAACTCACCATAGCCATTTCTAGGCATCTAACTTCTGGTAGGGGGAGATGAATGGTAGGAGCCACGCGGGGTATGCCAATTGGGGGTGATTCATCGCGATGTATATTGCGTACATCCCTAATATTTCCAAAGTGTACAAGGATGTTCCCTTTTGCCCCCTGCACGTTCAGATTGAAGACTGGATACGTATCGGCACTGCGGTGTCGGAAAGATCAGATCGGAGGTGGTCTTCACAACTGCTACAGACATTATTACTACAGAAAGCATAAAACGACAGCAAGGTTAGGACATTGAAGTTTTGGAAATTTTCCAAAATCGGGGGAAATACCGGCAAATCGGGAAAAATCACTTAAAAACAATTTAATTAATGACTTAGGGCCCGATTCGTAGACCTTGCTGCGGGACTCTAATATTTAAACCTCACTTGGCCAGAGTCAGAAACATAACTCAACTTAAAATTGAGTGGGTAATAAGTAAAAACTGAAATTAATTTGAGTATTTTTCTACTGAAATTAATATAAATTAAATAATTACTCGAAATAAGTGTTTTGAGGACTGGAAACTTCAAAACAATAATAAACTGTGTTTAAACTGTTAGTAACCGTTTCCAAACATGCAAGCAATAGCTACAAAAGTGAAAGGTAATGTCAATCTATGTAATTTCTAATTTAGTAATTGGAGGTTATGACTTCCTTTGCCAATATTTTTCTGTCAAGAACCTTGAAGAAGATAATTGTTTCTGCCCCACGTATGGAAAGCCGATTTGAAGTAAGAGTTGTATTGTATTTCAACTGTTGGGGAGCCAAACTTGTAGTAGTTCCAACCGCACGTATAATAAACAGTTTCCGGTAGCCTTCGCCCCAAATGTACTTTCAGGTGGCCTTTGCCCCAAGTTTAAAAAAATATTAAATTTGTAATTAAACTGTTTCTTTAAATATTATATATTTATGTTTGCCTCGGCTGCGACAGTATTATCGTTAGAGACACGTTTCTCTTAGCAGGGTTGTGGTGCGACTAAGAATGTAGGCTTACACAGATTATAATTTTACTACACTTTCTTACTAATGCTTGACACGATTTAATTAACACTTCACTGATATATAGAGAGATCTGTGAGATGTTTTTATTAAATACTTGCACTTTTTAACACGTAAACTTATTTTTCGTCTCACACGAATACGTATTAAATCTCTCGAGGACGCATCTCGCATCCGTTACAAACACTGTCTGCAGGCAACTGAATTGATTTCAACCGCCTAAACTTGTAAATTTCTGTATTTTAAGTCTCTGATTGGCTATTCCTAATCCAATAGAATACCTTCATTTAACTAAAGCTTTTTCTGGTTGTTGATTGGCTAATTTTATAAACTGTCACTAAAATTACATTAATGCTTCCAAGAATCACAAGTAACGTTATTAAGCTCTCAAACTCATTATTGTCTCAAGGTTACCTCATTGTTACCTCATTGTTAGCAAGTTTTAACTTATTATTCTCACAGCTCCTACATTATTAAATTACGTAATACATTCATATAACATTATACATGGATACAATAATGTAAACATATACAGTGACAGTAATACACACTTTTTATACATTCTTACATATACATATTGCTTTAAGCCGGGCTGTTATTGAATTTATATTATAATTAGACTGAAATTATTTAAGTGTTAAAAATATTGCCTCAAATTACTTCTTATTTTTCAAATAAATGCTGTACTTCTCTACAAGTTCTGCCAGTAGCACATTCTTTTCTCCGGACAAAAAAATTTACTATCGTCCAAAATTTTACTCCACAAACGAACACCAAGGAACAACCCAGCGAATGTGGAAAGTCGAATTCAATGAATAAGGCGATAACCGCGGTCTATGAGGTCTATGAATCTGACACTGCTCTGAACATCTTGAACTCACAAGATAATAATATAAAATTTACTATGGAAATATAAAACGATCACATTTTACATTTTTGGATTAAGGACAACAAGGAATAATAACAGCTTAAAATTTGGAATTTATATAAAACTTACTTACATGCATAATTACGTACAAAATAATAATTGCAGTCCTATTTCTCGCCAACATGCGGTATTCCGCAGTTTGGTTTACGGGTTATTGATTATACCTCTTACAAAGAAAGAATTTAATAATGAATTACAATATAGTAATGATGTAGCCATTGATAATGGATTTGAACGACAACTTAATACTGTTTATTTAAGAAATATGTGAATGAACATAAAATACAAGCAGTGAAATACAAAAATTCTAATGTGATACATTTACATGCCTTTTTCTACGCTCTGTCGCTTTTATTAGTGGGTACATAAACTATTCTTCGTTTTACTTTCTCTACTACGTATAGTAAGTAGGGGAAGTATTGTATTCCACCCTAAATATTCGATACCGAGATTTCACCGGAAATACATGCATCTATGGGAGCATTTTTGGAAACGTGTCCGTGTGTGTGCCTGTGTGTATGTGTCTGTGTGTGTGTGTGTCTGTGAATAGC
Organism: Deroplatys truncata; assembly: GCA_030765065.1. Classification (NCBI taxonomy): domain Eukaryota; kingdom Metazoa; phylum Arthropoda; class Insecta; order Mantodea; family Mantidae; genus Deroplatys; species Deroplatys truncata. The sequence continues at coordinate 121,470,418 of CM060987.1, forward strand.
ATAACTTAGAAACGAACAGTCGGATAAACACCAAACTTGGTATTTAGGTTCAGCATCTTCCATCTTTCAAGAAAATCCACCCACCCCAGATTTCCCTTTACATGGAATATTTTTCGAAAATTACAATTTTCTCAAAAAGGCTCTAAATATTTTGATTAAAATATCATATGTTTAAGATATTTGCATGACAAATGAAATGTATATCTCGAATTTTCTGGGAATGTCTGCAAAATTATTCTTCATTGTGAACGACTTTTGCATAATTGGCAAACTATAAGAGATAGACAAAATTTTACTACACAAAAAATGTAGATCGCGTTAAAATACACAATTTATGTCATTCATATACATGTTTTTTTGTTGAGTGAATCATTTTCGAGATATTTCTTGTTATTCCCTTAAATTTTTCAACACTTATTTTCTCAAATGGGAATTCGTTATTCATTTTTTTGTCTTGGATATGCAAAGAGTGTTAATCTGTGGCAAAGAGAATGGTGCTGCACCTAGCAACCAGATATTAAGATATATATCTATGCTTAAAGGCTACTGTATTTCTATATTGCCCTTGCAAATACAAAACAAGGGGAACATAGTACGCCTTAAGCGATAGTCAAATATTTTTAGAACTGGTCGCTATGTGTAAAATGTATTTCTCTTTGCATGTCAAAAGATCGTTTCTGCAAATGTTTATCTCGATTAATATGAAATAGAGAGTAAGAGTTTGTAAAAATAGTTTGTATAAGAGGAGAGAAAGTCATGTGAGTTTAACACATCATATTTTTTTAGTTCCATTTATTCCCTGCCTTTAACTGCATTTATCTTTGCTTTAGAACTTATTGACCATTGACAATGATGTTGACTCGTGTAGCTCTTATCGTTGGGTTTCTTGCACTTTTTGGTTTCTAATCATTAGATCATATGCATATTCACACTCTCATTCAGACTCTGGGAAATATAAGGAATAATCTTGGCTAGAGAAAATTTCTCAGCCTGGAATTGAACCCGCGAGCGTAGCACAACAGACAGTTGCTCTACCGACTGAACTACGGTGTCAACCAAACCATTCTCACTAAAAATTATTTTCTACTGCATTTCAATTCAAATAAAATTTTGCAGAAATAGCTACATCACACATTTCGTTATAGGTATAAAGAGTATAATGCTTAAGAACTAGACGCTATACGCTCCTTAAAATTCCATACCCTTTCCATGCAATGGACAGAATCAGCTGGATGTTGAAAGGACTAAAGAATGACCAAGTAATGGACAATCACAAGGATTACTAACGAATGTTTAGGAAATGGCTGATGCCACAAAAAGCTATTCCAAATAAATTGTGTTTTAAAGAGATCTACTTTTTTGTGTAGTACGTTTTCATCTATCACTTAACGTATACTAGTTATACAAGATTATATAAAATTCCTTCCCAATGAAGCGGATTTCACGGGCTATTCCCAGAAAATTCAAGATATACATTTTATTTGCCATATAAATATATTTCATATGTGGTATTTTAATCAAAATCTTTAGAGCCATTAATTAAAAAATAAAAAATTTCGAAAAATCTTCCATATAAAGCGTAGCTTCGAGAGAGAAAATTTTCTTCAAAATCTTTTTGTCGCATGTTTGGAAGGTACTGCACCTAAATACAGGATTTGGTATTTATCCGACTTTTTGTTTTTGAATTATGCTGTTCACAGACACACGCACACACACGAACCTTTTTCTAAAAATGTTTTCATCGGATTCAGGGGGTCCCAAAACATGTATTGTCATGAAATCTCAATATCGATTTTCAGGGTGAAATGCAATACCTTCCCTATTTATTATGTGCATGGTAGAGAAAGTAAAAATGATATGATCTATAACAATTTGCTTACCGCCCAACTATGTTCAAACAGTTTGAGAACATTTTTAGAATTTATAATATTCAGCTTGCACCTCAAAACATTTTCAGTTCGAGAAATTTATTGAAAACACCATTGACTAACACTGTAGATGATTTTTTAAATATTGGGAACCTACTAGATTGATTGCAAAGACTGTGGTGCTATGTATATTGGTAGCACAAAAGGGTACATATGCTGTTGCATTCATTTTTGGAAATCAAGTCATGAGAAAAGTCGTGGAATAAAATCACTATAGTCAATTCAAACTCCTTCAAAACTAGATATTTGGGGAAAATTATTTACGTATAACAACATTAACAACATTGTGAAGGAGATCAAGTTATCATCACCTGGCTTAAAATTGGGTATTCCAAATTAACGCAATGTTATCTTCTCACTAAGAACCAACCTCCAAACTCTACCAGCTGTAACATTCCTCTAACCTTCTGCACATCCACTGTACATAGATGTAGACAACAATCATTTCCAATCATCGCAATGCAGTTAATAGACCCAACTTGCTCAAAAAGACAATACAGTTTCTAATGGATGCAAAACTCTTTGATTTACTGTAAATGTTTAAGTAATTCTGTTTTTGTGCCATTGTAAATTAATGTATATCATTATGTGTTGTATATGTATATCATAATCTATTTTTATGATAAAGGTCGTGATAAGACCCTGTAGTCGTTTTGAACGACCCTAAATAAACGTTTAATAAAAAAAATCATTGTGAGCTTCAAAATTCCACCACTTGATGTCAGGATGCAGTTTATCCAATCAGCTTATAGGAGACGAGAGAAAAGACAAAGGGGTGCTCCATCAATTCAGGAGAAAACAGAAGAAATAGACCCGACTACTAACTGGTCACACCAGAGGCAGCAGAACCTTCTTCCACTTCTTATTCTGGTGACAGGAGGAACAAGCCTTGCAGTCGACCTTCAGCTGAAGATGGATTAAATCACATTCCGCAAACATTCCTGCCATACTACCTGGAAATGAGTGATGCGTTTTAATATGGTGTCGACACAGCAAGTTTTACAAGTTAACACTTGTTAAGGAAAAGACGAATCGAAGTTATTTAGTGGCCTTGTAGTGATTGGGGACTGACACATGTTAATATCATACTCAAGTAAATTCTTCCAAAGTAAGGATGAATCGGCACTCACACTTGAGCCACCAATGAGTTGAGTATGAGTGTCCCTCAACGAAGGACTAAGAATCTGGCTCTTAGAAATAAAGAAAGGAGAAAAATACACACAACGCAGTGCTTGAGTGAAATATGATTAATTGGAAAACCGTGATACAAAACCTGCGATCACCTTTACTTTCTCTACCGCGTACATAATAGGTAGAAAAGGTAGACGTAGATGTAGGTGTGTATGTGTGTGTGAGATAGAGAGAGAAAACAGCATAACTCAAAACGAAAAATCGGATCAACACATAACTTGGTATCTAAGTTCGGTAGCTTCAGAAGATGCCACGCGAAGATTTTCAAGAAAATTTCCCTACCCCAAACACCCCTTTACATGGAATATTTTTCGAAACTTTTGATTTTCTAAAAAATGGCTGTAATGATTTTGATTAAAATACTATATATTAAATATATTTACATGAGAAATAAAATATATATTTTTAATTTTTTAAATATAGCCTGTAAAGTCCTCTTCATTCGGAAGGAAATTTGTATAATCTTGCATAACTGGTAAATGTTAAACGATAGACGAAAACATACTACACAAAAAATGTAGATCTCTTTAAAATAAGAATTTATTTCCATTAAGTTTTTTTCTTGTGGTATAAGACATTTCTGAGATACCCGTTATTAGTGATTCGAATTATTCATTACTTGGCCATTCTCTTGAGATCCTGTTAACATTCAGTTTTTCTTGCAATGCTATGGAAACAGTATGGAATTTTAACACCAGCGTATATCGCCCAGTTCTTAAAACATTTGACTTTCTATAACGAAATGTGTAATGCATCTATTTCTGCAAAGGTTTATCTCGATTAAAATGAAGTAGGTAGAAAAATAAACTTTTGTAAGATTAATTTGAACACCCACTATTAAGCGATAGAGGTTAGAGAAAGAATGTGAATGTGACAAATAGATTTTTAAAATTAAAATCTATCCAAATAAGAACCTTTGTGCCATTGTTTTAAGCATAATTAATAAACGTTACTTATAGTTACCACATTTAATATATTCGTCCAGGCTGAAAAATGTCAAATTTCTACAGTAATGGTGTTCAAGTGGGTAAGACACACTCTAGACCAGCACGGCTACAGTAAACATAGTATTTTATTTCTCTATCATTCTTGTCCTTTCTTGAAGCTGTTTGGAACACAATATTGTACACCGTAGCTTTCAAACCTACATCGATTCTAGATTGCGTAGATATTATTCAACACATTGATTTAACCTTTTTCAGAGTGTCTCATGTTTGCCGAGATGTTAATTACGGTTGCCTTTGTCTCGTGGGCTGTAGTGAATGATTTCAGACAAATTATTTAAAATATTACTTAGTTATTTTTTATTAAAATCAAACGCTCCACATTTCAGGCTCTACAGAGGATTTCAATCCGCATTTTCAGAATGTCCCTTTAACTTCTGGGTCATATCGTATGTGTAAACATTTTGCTAAGGTGAGTGTTTTGTGTTATACATATTGCCTTCGTTGCATACTCGTCTTCCTACACCATTTCTTTGGATAATTTGCTGATAAGTTCCTTATTTGCTGAATTTTCTTCCTTAGTCATCTATTTATTTCCTAACGATTTCGTTACAAATGGACCAGTGTTAGTTGATGTTTTTTACATTTTTGAACACGTAGTCAATATCATGCCATCTATCTTATCTCTGCAGCATTTTAATCTTAATTGAAGTATGAAAGAACACCAACCTCAAAAAGTCCATCTAAAGATGTAGAAAATATATGTGCCTACTATACCATACTTTACAGAAGTTCCACTTAAACAATAATAGTAGTAGGCCTATTTTTTGGATCCCCAGTAGGAATAACAGATATGTTTGTGAAATTGAGTGGAAAATATAAAATTAAGATATTCAAGATATTAAACAGAACATTATAAACTTTCTGTAGTCATCTTTCGGAATAATGTGTATGATTTAAACAGCATGTAAAATGTATTGTCGTTTAGAAAGCAGTTTATTTTTACTTTCTCTACGATATACATAGTAGGAAGAAACAGTATTGCATTCCATTCAAAAATTCGATACCGAGAGTTTACCGGAAATAAAGTTTTGAAGCGCCCTAAATCCAAATAAAGCATTTTCGGAAACATGCCCGTATTGTGACTGTGAACAGCATAATTCTAAACGAAGAGTCCAATAAATACCATACTTGGTATTTGAGTTCAGTATCTTGCAAGTATGCGATACGGAGATTTTTAAGAAAATTTCTCCACCCGCAACTACCCTTTACACGGAATATGTTTCGAAAATTTATATTTTATAAAAAAATGGCCTAACGAATTTTAACCATAAATTAAAGGTATTTACATGGGAATACCCTGTGAAGTCCTCTTCATTCGGAAGGAATTTTGTATAATCTTGTATAACTGGTAAACGATAAGCGATAGACGAATATCTAACTCACAAAACATGTCGATCTCTTTAAGACACACAATTTATTTGAAATACGTTTTTGTGGCATAAACGTTTCTGAGATACCTGTCATTAAAGGTTCCAATCTTTCAGTACTTGTCGATCTTTTTAAGTACATAAATTTTCAGTTGTTCCTCACAATTGCATAGAAACAGTAAGGAATTTTAAGGCCAGTTTATAACGTCAAGTTCTTAAAAATTTGACCATCATTGTTTCCTTTGTATCTATTACAAAATGTGTAATGTAGCTACTTCTGCAAAGTTTTATTTGATTAAAAATATAATATATACAAAAGAAAGCTTTAATAAGAATGAATTGTATATCCACTAATAAAATTAGAGAGTAGAGAAAGTCACGTGAATGTATCACACCAGATTTTTAAAAATGATTCTCTTTTTACTTTCTCTACTACATAGTAAGTAGAGGAAGTATTGTATTCCACCCAAAAATTCAATACCGAGATTTCACCGGAAATATATGTTTTGAGACACGTTGAATCCAAAAAAATCATTTTTGGAAACATGTCCGTGTGTGTGTGTGTCTGTCTGTCTGTCTGTCTGACTGTCTGTCTGTGTGTGTGTCTGTCTGTGTGTCTGTGAACAGCATAACTCAGAAACCAACAGTCGGATAAACACCAAACTTGGTATTTAGGTTTAGTATCTTCCAGAGATGTGTCACGAAGGTTTGTAAGAAAATCCCCCCACCCCAGATTACCCTTTACATGGAAAATTTCTCGAAACTTTTAATTTTTTCAAAAAGCTCTAACAATTTTGATTAAGATATCATATATTTAAGATACTTTCATGACAAATTAAATGTATATCTCGAATTTTCTGGGAATGTCTCCAAAAGTATTCTTCATTGTGAACGACTTTTACATAAATGGTAAACCATAACAGATAGACAAAATTTTGCTACACAAAAACGTAGATCGCCTTAAAATACACAATCCAGTCATATAATATTTTTTTTTTGAGTGAACCATTTTCGAGATATTGCTTGTTATTCCCTTAAACTTTACAATACTTACACTTTTTCTCAAATGGGAGTTCGTTATTAATTTTTTTATGTCCTGGACATGCAAAGTGAATGGAATACTCCACATAGCAACCAGCTCTTAAAATATTTAACTATCGCTTAAAGCCTACCAATTCCCCTTGCATCTACAAGAAAATTAGCAATAAGATTAACGTCTCGATTAACATGAAGCATATGGAGAATAAGCTTTTGTAAAAATAGTGTGTACAAGAGTAGAGAAAGTCATGTGAGTGTAGCACATCAGATATTTAAATGTGATTCTCTTTTATTGTTATAACTTGTATTACAGTTGCACATTTGTTGTAATAATTTTTGTCCTCATAGCTTAATTTTGTATGTAAGTGTTATAATGCATGGTAACATTTGTTTGTAATGTTTACTTCTAGCTTTTTCTACTTAAAACCACTAAATTTGTATATTTGTTCTGTTCACAAGGTAAGCTCATTTGAGACAGGGTAATATATAAATGAAAACAATTATTTTTAGCAGCTAATATGATTGTATTTGTCTCCCAACTATAGTTTACTTTGTTTTTGGATGAATGCTTTTTGCCTTGACACAGAGAGGCCTCAATCAGATATGTGTGGTTTTTACAGCAAGATTTATCGTGTAGGACTAAATGTTTGTGTCATTTTCAGTTTAGCGTGTCTATCACTTACGTTAACACCCCAAGTACCATTTATTTTACAACAATGGAAGGTCAACGAGTGTAGGGAAGGCTATTTAGGATGAGTCGCCTTGTTAATTCCAAATGAGCATACTCCCAGCAGTTGTATTCCGAGTAGCAATTGAAGCCTTTCACATTCAGCAATACAATAAATAATCATGCGAGTCATTTCATGCCAAAGACACACCAAAGTTCAAATATCTCCTGTCTTCACCTTTCCGTCTCAACAGCCCTACAACTTATGAAAATATAACAATATAAATACAATGTAGAAGACTCTGATATGCTGCATTCATATAACCTTCTCTACCCACTAACGTTTATTGGTATATAAATTCTACAAACTGTACTTGCAAAACCTTACTCACAAACCTAGTTCAATTTAATTGAAATAAAATTTTGCATAAATAATTTCATTACACATTTCTAGGTACAAAGTGGATAGCGAAGTGAAATGTTTTATAAAAAAAGGTTGCTATACACTGACCTTGAAATTGCGTTCTATTTCCATTACATAGCGAGAAACACTGAAAGCTTGCGGCAGCATTTTTAACGTTTAAATTATTTCAGTCTAATTATATAATATATAAATTCAATAACAGCCCGCCTTAAAGCAATATGTGTATGCAACAATATATATAAAGTTTATATTACAGTCATTGTGTATGTTTATATCATTGTATACATATTCAATAATGTTATGTGAATGTATTACGTTATTTAATAATGTAGAAACTGTGAGAATAATATTTTAAAAGTTGCTAATAATGAGGTAACCTTGAGGTAATAATGAATTTAAGTTTAACAATACTACTAGTCATTATTGGAGCAACAATAATGTAAATTTTGATACAGTTTATAAAATAGCCAATCAACAACCAGAAAAAGCTTTAGTTAAATGAGGGTATTCTATTGGAGTAGGATTAGCCAATCAGAGACTTGAAATACAGAAATTTACAAATTTAGGCGGTAGAAATCAAGTCAGTTGCTTGTAGACAGCGTTCATAACTGGACGCGTTGTTTGTAGACAGTGTTCCTAACCGGACACGAGATGCGTCCTCGAGAAGTATAATACGTATTCGTGTGAGATGAAAATAGTTTGCGTGTTAAAAGTGCAAGTAATTAATTAAAAAAATCTCGCAGCTCTCTCTATATCAGTGAAGTGTTATTTAAATTGTGTCAAGCATTAATAAAAGGAGTGAAGTAAAATTATAATCTGTGTAAGCCTACATTCTTCAGTCGCACCACAACCCTGAAAAGAGAAACATGTCTCTAACAATAATACTGACGCAGCTGAGGCAAACATAAATATATGGGATTTAAAGAAATAGTCAAATTACAAAGTTAATATTTTTAAACATTTGGGGGGGGGGGGGCAAAGACCACCGGAAAGTACATTTGGGGCGAAGGTTACCGGAAAGCGGGTACTATACGTGCGGTTGCAACGAACTTCAATTTCGGCTCCCAACAGTTGAACTACAATACAACTCTTTCAATACAACCTACTTCAAATTGACGCCCAAAACGTGGGGCAAATAACGTAAACAAATTATCTACTTCAGGCTGCAGTGCTTCAAAAAATGAAATGCCAAAAGTATGGAACAACTCAATCAACTAACAACGGGTATTTCGGAATTGGATGATGCTATAAGAACTTATTTAAAATAAATTGTGTATTATAAAGGAATACACATTTTTTTGTGGACTAAGATTTTGTGGTTTGCCTGTCGTACAAAGTTATACAAAATTATTTATTAATGAAGAGGACTTCAAAGCCTATTCCCATAAAATTCAAGATACACATTTTAATAATCACGGAAACGTCTTAAACATACAGTATTTTAATTAAGATTGTTAGAGCCATTTTTTAAAAAGTAAAAAAATATTGAATAATTGTGCTTCTAAACGGTTTGAGGTAGGAGATTTTTCTCGAAAATCTTCGTGTCACCTCTTTGGAAATTACTGAACTTAAATACCAAGACTGGTATATAAGTTCACACACACAGCCATTTTTCTAATAATGTTTTTCTTTTCTTGATTTAGGAGGCCTCAAAATATCTTATTTCTGGTAAAATCTCAATATTACATTTTTGGATGGAATGCAATACTTCCTCTACCCACTAGATAGTGGTATGGAAAATAAAACTACATCAATATTAAACTGATTCTCTCTTTGTCTTCTCCAAATGCCTGATTGATGTTGAGCTGGCTTCAGCCGATCGTTTCTCATGAAGCACTATAGTATGGCACGGTAACTCTGAAGACCAGTGAAACAGGCTATTAATTGCTGGGCTCAAGCAGAACACAAGAACTACTGGAACTCCATTGAGGGTTGCAGATATTCCAAGTTGTTTATTACAGACCTGGACAACAGCCGGGCAAAGTGCTTGCGCGGTCTTAGTAGAAGAAGGCTTGCATGGACAACTGGATTCATTACAGGACACTGTGCCCTAAAGTTTAATCTATAAAGAACGGGATTGTTTAACAACCCTATCTGTAGCAGATGCCTAGAAGAAGATGAGACTGTTACTCCTCTACTATGTGATTGCCCTGCTCTTGCGAATCAAAGAGCAAGTATTTTTGGAAATCACTTTCCAAAGATAGATGAACTATCGAAAGCCTCAGTTAGCAGTCTGGTTAAGTTCATAACGAGCAACAGACTACTTAACTGATGAAAGGGGGGATGCGCAATAGATCTTTAAGGTCGCAGTGCTTGGGCATAAAACCCACCCCTTTTTCAAACTACAACTACTATAATATTCTCGGAACTTAGAGATCAAGAATTCCTGAGCATTATTTTGTTTCCCAAGGGAGCAAGTATAATTCACATGGATCCTCTCAGTTGAATGCAAAAGAGTTCAGTGCCCAGTATCGTGGAATATTGTGAATCGACTGTCTTGCCGCTGTTCACAAACCAATGAATGTCATTACTCTGGATAATGGAATTCAAAATAAGAAACCCAAAGTTTTAGCAATTGGATATTTCCTCCCTCAAAAAATAAAACGACCGAGATAACCCCTCGGTAACGTGTAAGGCTCGCAATCAGACGTCCCCGGTTCGATTCCCGTCCGGCCGACCATGGGTTTTTTGTGATCTTTTTCCGGTCGGTAGACGAATGCTGGGTTAAGGCTGGTTCACAACCAACGAGAACGGTAACCAGAACGAGAACGAGAATGTTGAAATACATGTATTCAAATGGGAGCGTTCACAATCGACGGGAAGCCTTCCCGGTTCCCGGGAACGGGAAAGAAGAGTTGCCCAACATTTAACTTTTTGGTTCTCGTTCTCGGGCACGGCATATTAGATCCATATTGTGTATATTAGACTCTTCACTCTAGAGATTATTCTAGGCGGCCGTGACATGAAACAGCCACTAGTGCTCTCTATAGTCGCAAGCTGGAAACATGAAACTCGAAGGAATTAGTAGTAAATGTGCTTCCTAACCTCATCCCGACACCCGCAAATCTAATCAGCGTTGGTTCCTCGCCTAAAGGGGTCATTTGTAGTTTGTTTATATGCAACTCAAAACTGGTTATTACCTAAAAACAATGGAAAAAGCTACAAAGAAGAGCTAAAACCGGTGGAAATGAAAAAAGAACAATAAACAATTTTAATGTATGCCATTAAATAAAGGAATGAAAGCTTGGCATAAGTAGAGGGATCGAAAATGTAATGGATATGCATTTAGATAATGTTTACTCTACCGAATTTTGACGTTGGCTTGGCTAAATTGGAAGTAGGTGAAAAAAATATCATTGACCAGTTAAAACAAATGAAATCCCAATGTGCATAATTGACTTTCACTTTGTGATCGATATACACTCCCGTTCTCGTTACCAGGCTGTTGTGAACCAACATCTTGCATGGCGCATTGCTTCCCGTTCTCGTTTCCGTTCTGGTTACCGTTCTCGGGCGGTTGTGAACCAGCCTTTAGTTCCCCTAGGGACCATGAGTTTGCTGTCCATTTATTTTCATCTCAAAGTCGGTCGATATGTGATAGATTTGAAGTTCTGTTCTCTTCGCGTGAACACCAAAAAGAAAGAAAAGCAAAAGTAAACAATAGTGATTTGCAATTGAGAGATGTGTAAAGCATTTCAAAATTCAAACGAATACCAAAGAATATCTCGCAAATTGTTAACACCACAAAAAAACTGACAAATTGTGTGTTTTAACGAGATATAAAGTTTTTGTGTGTAAGATGTTTTGGCTTTCTCTACTACATATAGAAAGTAGCGAAGTATTGCATTCCACCAAAAAATTCCATACCGAGATTTCGCCGAAAATACATGTTTTGAGGCCCTCTGAATGCAAATAAAGTCTCTTTTGAATAACTTCCATGTGTGTGTTTGATTATGTGCCATTAAATAGCATAACTCAAAAACAAAAAATTCGAATAAATTCCAAACTTGGTATTTAGGTTCGATATTCCAGAAAGATGCGACACGAAGATTTTCAACAAAATCTCCCAACTCAAGCTACCCTTTAAATGGAACATTTTTTTCGAAATTTTGTTTAAAATTCCATATATGAAAGGTATATTACCTGAAAAATAAAACGTATATCTTGAATTTTCGGGGAATAGCCTATGAAGTCTTCTTCATTCGGAAGGAGTTTTGTATAATCTTGTATAACTGTAAACAGTAAGATAGACGAAAACAACGTACTACACAAGAAATTTATATTTCTTTCAAACACACAATTTATTTAAAATAAGTATTTTTGTGGTATAAACCATTTCTGAGATATCCGTTATTAAATGTTCGAATTGTTTATTTCTTGGTCATTCTCTTAAAGTCTTTATAACGTTCGGCTGTTCCTTGCAATTTCATAGAAACAGTATAGAATTTTAAGGCCAGCTGTAGCGTCCAGTTCTTAAACATTTGACTATTTATATTCTAATCTTAAAAGTTTACTAATTAAACATATTTTTAGCGTTCTTTAAGTAATGCTGTTGCTGTTTCTATGCTGAGATATTTTATATATGTTATGTCGTGCATCCCTCTCGCTTCTAGCTTTGCTTCTTTGTTATGTGCTCTGTGTAGCATTTTGCGCTGGTTTGCCTATATAGTTATCTACCCTCTAATCTGTATTAGTGGGTATATAAACTAATCTTACTAAGCTTATTTTCCTACCTACTACATTTTAATCCAAACAAACTTTTGCAGAAATAGCTACATTACACATTTCGTTATAGATAAAAGGGAACAGCGATAGTCAAATTTTTGAGCTGGACGCTATACGCTGGCCTTAAAATTCCATACTGTTTCTTTGCAATTACGAGAAACAAACAAGTGAATGTTGACAAGACTTTAAGAGAATGACTAAGTAATAAACTATTTGAACCATTAATAACGTATATCTCAGAAATGGCTTATCCATAAAAAAATTATTTGCAATAAACTGTGTGTTTTAAAGATATATTTTTTGTGTGAGTAGTACCTACGTTTAAGCTTATGCTTAACGTTTACCAGTTATACATGATTATAAAAAATTCCCTTCCGAATGAAGAGGACTTTACAGGTTGTTCCCAGAAAATCGAAGATAAATTTTATTTGTAATGTAAATATCTTTAATATATGGTATTTTAATCAAATCGTTGAAGCCAGTTTTTAGAAAATCAAAATTTTCTAAAAATGCACCATGTAAAAAATAGTTGAGGTGGGAGATTTTCTTGAAAATCTTCGTGTTGCATCCTTGGAAAATACTGAACAATTTTGGTACTTATCCGACTTTTTGGTTTTTTGCAATGCTGTTTACTGACAGACAGATACACACGCACACACAACACACACACACGCGCGAGGACCATTCTCTAAAAATGGTTTGTTTTTTTATTCAGGAAGCCTAAAATGTTTGTTTCCGGTGAAATCTTAGTATCGAATTTTTGAGTGGGATATAATACCTTCTCTCCATACTATGTACATGGTATAGAAAGTAAAACAAGTGGAACTCACATTTTGTCTCTCCTTAAGGAGATTTTTCAAGCAGAACGCTTCTTTGACGTTTCATGTGTTTTGTTTACACAACAATCCACTATTCTTTTGAAATCGCTTTGTGAATGAATTTCCTATAAAGCATTACGAATAGAGAAGATGACATATATATGCAAATTATTTGTTATACGGTAAAATGACTTCGTAAGAAATCTTAATTCCATATTAACGTTAAGAGCGATTCCGTACTCGGCAGGAGGTTTCGTCCTTCGTAAAGAGGAATCTGTGTTTACAGCTACTTAGTTTAAATGGCGGTAGGATCGCCGCGAGGTGCACAGCTTCTTTTTGTGTTGAAAACTTTAGAGGCGTAACAACTCTGTCTGGGGTCACGTGCAGTTTCAACGCACGCAATATCAGGCATGCAAATGCTATTGCTTTTCATGGTGCTTGGAGCGAATTCACTGCTGGCATAGTTTACATCTTTAAGCTGCACCAAAAATGATGTCGCAATCTTCTGCATCACCTTGGTCATCCTTTAATATCATCTCTTTCCAAATCGTTTGGTAACTTTGAATTCTCCGTTATTATAATCAGATGTTTCAATAATACTTTTTCTAGCTGCAGGTAAAAGGGAAAGTGGGAAAATTATATTCTATATTAGGATCATATGTTAATAGTATATTACAATACAAGTGCCATAAGTGCATCATTGGAGAACTAGCAATTATCTGAAAATAGGAAACGAAGAAAACATTTAATTTTATTTATGTATGCTCTTTAACTATGGTTCCTTGGCGTCGTATTCTATAAGAAATTTGCTCAGAGGCCTCTTTATCAGGCTTGAGGTTCTTTTACGTGCCGTAAACATAAGACACAGGCCCACCGGCTTTACTACCTTCCGAAGGAAGCCATGCTAAGGCTTTTTACGCCCGAAAGAATCTATCGCCCTCAGCCGGGTTTCAACCCGCAACCTCGGAATTAAGAGGCTAGCATGGTATCCGTAGACCACGGGGGATGACATAGTAAATGAAGTCGAGGATTTTCTGTGCATAGAAATTCTCTATTGTCGTAACGTGTATTCACTGCGTACTATTTTTTCCCTTCTTCCTCTTTTTCAACGATTACCATCCTTATTGTGAACTTTCGCCTCCAAGTGCTTACAAGGCATTGCCTTGGGTCAGTAGCCTGTTGAGGAGCAAGCAAACATTATAGCATATCCAGGATGGGTGATCAACCCAATCAATCCCTAGTATAGGGTGTAAAAGAAATAAATGAAATGTAGTGAAGAAGGGGATGATAAGAAAATTTGCGGATCAAATTATCCAAACCAGTATTCACCTAGCGACTGAGGAAAACCGCGAAAACTTAGCAATCGAAAAGCTTCGATCGGGTTGGTCGGCCCGAATGCACACGTAACCGCGGCGCTACCTCACTCGATGAAACAGTACTTGTATGAAAATAAAATTAATGACATACTTGACGCGGGTAATTCTTTCTGCCCCAAGTTTAGGCGCAATATGACGTAGCCACGCTCCGTCCTCCAACAATGAAGCAATACCTTTGCCTCACGGTTGCTGCTTGTCTCCTCCTGGATGGTTCTTCTTATTTTTCCCCGGCTGCTCCAGCATGAAACCTTAATCTCGGGGTATGCGTGGGTGTGTACAGAGAAGCACGAACACTGTCTTAGAACACATTTATTCACTATGTAAAATAATACTGCGGTTTGCCGATCACTATTAAATGCATACGAAGTTACTTTGTCTTTACCAAGGCCGAAGAATATTAACTACAGCTAAGCGTTCTACCCTCTAGCATGTTCGCTGCCAATGTTCACAACTCGACGAGAATGTCGTCTCGTCCTCGCCAGGCACTCAGGACAGACTGACGTACCCACGCTGCACAAGGAAAACCAACGCCTAAACTTCCCCTCTCTCCCCTCAAACTTAGCGTCATGATGCTTAGAGTGGCCTTCACCAGGCTAAGTGCAGCTGTACTCCGCTAGTTGCCAGGAAAAACTTGCTTCAATGGTATTTACCCTTTCTACATGGGGCTGGTCCCTAAATAACAAAAATGTGCCTGTCTTGTCTTTCTGTCGCTTTTACAGTCAACAATTTTCACAATGATTCTCCTTTTTATACATACACTGATTTTAAATATATTATTAATTATTTTATATCGCTGTCCTCAGAATTATATGATAATTATTGCCTTTATAATTTCGGCTTCATACTAATAGCTGTTGCACATGGTGGTAAGGTCACCAACATTAAATTTAGTTGCAAAGTGGCGATCAAGTATCTACCCCTGACTGTTGACATAAAAAGAACATCAGCTGCTGCAGCAATTAAACCTAAGTAAATATTAACAAATAAAATGGAAGTAAAGAGGTAATATCTAAATGGTAAAATTCAACTATCAAATATGACTACATTCACTGTGTCTAATACTAACTGCTAGAGGATTTAATATGCTTCATACACATACATGCAGTAAAATAGACACGCATTTAGGTTAGGTTATGTTAGGTTATCAGCACTTTTCATGATGTTAGCATGAACGGAAAGCGAATAAAAAAATGCTATCTCTCGAAAAAAGCATTTACGAATTCTCCTATTGAGATCTCCTAATTACTAAATTTCAATTTATACCAGCAAATGCATGTACACCTTGTGACGCGAAACCAAATAAACACACGGAATGTATAGTATCTAAGAAAGACAGAGCAAAAAAGAAAGGAAAAAAAGGAAAGAAAATGTTATTTTACATATGGGTCATTCTGTGTTCATTTATATTATGAAACGTAATTACAAAATTATACAACAAATTCACAACGAATAGCAACAAACCAATAATTTTATTTATTTCATTAAATGCGGGAGTTTGTCTCTGTCTCTTATTCTTCATTTACTTCACTGTCCACTCCCTATATCTCTACTTTTTCCCTATTCTCCATCTCAATCTTTCCCTCCTTTTTCTTTGTCCCTCAATCTCTCTCTCTCTCTCTCTCTCTCTCTCTCTCTGCTTGCACAACTGACACATCACGTGATGTTTTGAAAACCAGTCATAAAACCGTTTTTCCTGAGCGTTAATAAAAATAAAAACTTAAATAAACTATACACATACTTGTACCTACTGCTTACTTTTGCAGTACGTTTTCTACACCCAAAATTATTTTGTATAACTTCTTAAATATGGAGAGTTTGTAAATAACACAACTTGTCAGAAACATTAACATATGAACTTGAATTATGTAACGTTTTTAAAAAACTAAGTAATAAGTGAAATGTTTCAGTTCCTACTTTCTCTACTACGTATAGTAAGTAGGGGAAGTATTGCATTCCACTAAAAAATTCGATACGAGATTTCACCGGAAATACATGTTTTGAGCCTCGTGAATCCAAAAAATGTAGTTTTGGAAACATGTCCGTGTGTGTGTCTGTGAACAGCATAACTCATAAACGAAGGACGGATAAACACCAAACTTGGTATTTAGGTTCAGTATCTTCCAGAGATGCGACACGAAGGTTTTCAAGAAAATCCCCCAACCCAGATTACCCTTTACGTGGAACATTTTTCGAAAACTTTAATTTTCTCAAAAATGGCTGTGACGATTTTGATTAAACTATCATATGCTAAAGACATTTTTATGGCATATAAAATGTATATCTTGAATTTTCTGCGAATGTCTCCAAAAGTATTCTTCATTGTGAACGACTTTTGCATAACTGGTAAACCATAAGAGATAGACAAAATTTTACTGTACAAAAAATGTAGAGCGCGCTAAAATACAAATTTATGTCATATTTTGTTGTTGTTGTTGATTGAACCATTTTCTAGATATTGCTTGTTATTCCCTCAAGTTTTTCAATGCTTATTTTCTCAAATGAGAATTCGTTATTCATTTTTTTTGTCTTGGATATGCAAAGAGTATTAATCTGAGGCAAAGAGAATGGTGTTGCACGTAGCAACCAGCTATTAATAGATATGTCTATGCTTAAAGGCTACTGTATTTCTATATTTCCCTTGCAAATACAAAACAAGGGAAACATAGTACGCCTTAAGCCATAGTCAAATATTATTAGAACTGGTCGCTATGTGTAAAACGTAATTCTCTTTGCATGTGAAAAGATCGTCTCTGCAAATGTTTATCTCGATTAATATGAAATTGATGGAGAATAAGAGTTTGTAAAAATAGTTTGTACAAGAGTATAGAAAGTCATGTGAGTATAACACATCAGATGTTTTTATTTGTGCCCCACACGTATAGTTTGCAATAGTTTATTATTAATTGTACCGGCATCGAGTGCATTTAATGCTTTCAGTATTCTTCCTAGTGCCACCGGCTTCATCACCCAAAACTGTCTCATGCGTGGACGTTACTTCGTCAGACCTAAATAATTAAGTGTCACCTGATTTAGGAAGGGAGAGCAATAATCACTAGCAGCTAACACTCAAAGCAATAAACCGTGAACACCTACTGAAAATTTAGCTTGACAGCGTACTAAAAGCAGAAAGAAAATCCAGTGAAATTTTCAACAACAGCCCTAAAGGTAGACTGTAAGTCCGAAAACATACTCATATAACAGAGACCGGTGACAGCGAAGAGGATCCAGGAACCCTGACGACAAAACACAAGCAGCTCATTCCATTTCTCTTAGCCTACTCCCTTTCGACTCTTCAACCTCAGAGGGACAACCCGCTTGCCGATAAGTCGTGCCTGACATAAAACAGAGTGACCACTTCTTAAGGTACCCTATTCGTGATGTGAAAAAAAAAAATCAGAGAGGCTAGTAGAAAGATATCCCTACACACTAGTTTGGATACCCCAGCTCTTGAAAAGTTAACCACTGAGGAATTTTAGTTAACATTTGATGTATTGTTTAATTCGTGAAATATCTAGTCTGTGATACAGTTGAGTATTCCTTACGAACTGTGGATCACTTGTTGATGTTCTGGGACATTTATTTTGAATAACCTCAACTATTTGGATGTGTGGGATGTATGTGTTGCTAAAACCATATAATAACTTGAACTAAGTGTTTATATAGGAGAACATAGAATTTCAGTCAAAGACTGAAATTATATCAGTGAATATAACTTAATAATTCTGTAAGTGTAACATTTAAGTACGATTTATTGAACTTAAAATGAAGTATTGCTTGACGTTATTCTGTGAATAGACGCTAAACTGTGTTGTAGGGTGCCGGAATAGAGCCTTTAAAGAGGATAACCACGAAATAACTTATCCTATGAATTCATGTGGTAATAAAGATTATTCTGAGTGCTTAGGTACTAGAACGTAAATTGTCCGATATAAACGACTTTTCTTTGCAATATGTTGAGAAACACAGAGCCTAAGGACGACCAAGATTTATTCCTGAGATTAAAATTGAGAGTGACGATTTGGGTCATATGGCAGGCAGGTAGATAAAATTGAGATAAATTTAAAATAAACATGATTTTCCGGGCTTGTGGGCCGTGGTCCATTGGAAATTCTTCCAGATAATTTCATCCGAAGCTGGGTCCACAAGCCCAGAAAATCATTTTTATTTCAATGACACCGGCCGTGAAAGCCTAAGTAATTTGGGACAGTATTTTTAACACTAAAATGATTTCAGTCTAATTATATAATATATAAATTCAATAACAGCCCACCTTAAAGAAATATGTGTATGTAACAAGATATAAAAAGTGTATATTACAGCCATTGTATATGTTTATATTATTGTATACATATTCAATAATGTTATGGAACGTGTTCGTAATTTAATAATATAGGAACTGTGAGAATTATAGGTTAAAAGTTGATAACAATGAGGTAATATTGAGGCAATATTGAATTTTAAAGTTTAACAATATTACTACTCATTATTGGAGCAACAATAATATAAATTTTGAAACAGTTTATAAAATAGCCAATCAACAACCAGAAAAAAGCTTAAGTTAAACAAAAGTATTCTATTGGATTAGGAATACCCAATCAGAGACTTGAAATACAGAAATTTACAAATTTAGGCGGTAGAAATCAAGTCAGTTGCTTGTAGACAGCGCTCATAACTGGACGCATTGGTTGTAGACAATGTTCCTAACCGGACGCGAGATGTGTCCTCGAGAAATTTAATACGTATTTGTGTGAGACGAAAATAGTTTACGTGTTTAAAAAGTGCAAGTAATTAATAAAACAATCTCACAGCTATCTCTCTATCAGTGAAGTGTTATTTAAATCCTGCCAAGCATTAATAAAAGGAGTGAAATAAAATTATAATCTGTGTAAGCCTACATTCTTCAGTCGCACCACTCCCTGTTAAGACATTCGTGTCTCTAAAAAAATATAAATTCTGACGCAGCCGAGGCAATCATAAATATATAATATTTAAAGAAACAGTCAAAATTACAAAGTTAATAATTTTTAAACATTTTGGGGCAAAGACCACCGGAAAGTACATTTTTGGGGGGCGAAGGCTACCGGAAATTTTTTACCATACGTGCGGTTGCAGGTACTTCAAGTTCGGCTCCCCAACAGTCGAAATATAATACATCATCTTCAAACTGACTTTTCATACGTAGCAGCAACAAACCTTCTTCAAATTGGCTCCCAAAACGTTGGCAAAATAACAATACAACAAAAATAACTTCAAGTTCCATAAAATACAGATATTTAAAACAGAGTTATACGTCTAAAATAATCATTAGAATACATGGTTTTATGAAAGAGTAGGGTTAATTACTAGCGAAGATGAACCCATAACCACTGTAGTGATTTACTTGTATTAAAGAGCTATTTTGAATAAGATTAAGTTATTAAAAACAAAAATGTCAAATAAAATCTGATGCGTTGCATTCACATGACTTTCTCTGCCCTCTATCCTTATTAGTGGGTATAAATATTGTTCTTACAAAAGTTTATTTTCCTATCTACTTCGTTCTAACGGAGATAAATCTTTCCGGAAATACCTGCATTACACATTTCGGTATAGATACAAAAGGAACAGTTCTGATCGATTCTGCAAGTCACGTAGGTATATAGGCCAGGTATTTTTCTAGAGAGCATGTACGGTCTTATGACCCATGTGACTGTATTATGCAATTAATGTAATACTAAGTACTTAATAAATACTACTACTATTACTATTACTAAAAAAAAGCAACAGTGATAGTCAAATGTTTCGAATTGGACTCTATACTGTGGCCTTAAAATTCCATACCCCTTCCTCGTTATCGTGGAAACTGAAAGGACTTTAAAAGAATGGCCAAATATTGAACAATTCGAACCATTAATAACTGTTATCTCGGAAATGGTGATGCCACAAAAAGTTATTAGAAATAAATTGTGTGTTTTAAGGATATCTACATTTTTTTTAATCCTGTACTTAACCGGTAAACGTTTTCGTCTATTGCTTAACGTTTACCAGCTATAAAAAGTTATACAAAATTCCTTTCAAATGAAGACTTAAACAGGCTATTCCTAGAAAATTCAAGATATGCGTTTCATTTGACATGTAAAAATATCTTAATGTATGGTATTTTAATAAAAATCGTCACAGCCACCTTTTATAAAATCAAAAACTTCGAAAACTGTTTCACGTAAAGGGTAGTTAGGATGAGGGAATTTTCTTTAAAATCTTCGTGTCGCATCTTTAGAAGATATTGAACTTAAATATCAAACTGTTCTAAAAATGCTTTTTATGGGCTCAGGGGTCTCAAGTATTTCCGGTGAAATCTCGACATCGATTTTTTAAGTGGAATACAGTACTTCCCCTGCTTACCATATGTATAGACAAAGTAATAAAATGAATATTATTGGAATTTGAGACAGTTATATCTGTTTTTGTTTTCTTCTACCTAAATTATTCGATGTCGTCCATCAGCTGCTTCTTGAAAGAATTGTGGTCTGCCGAAACCGCTCCGATTTTGTTGGCAGTCGTCTGCGCATTAAATAATATACTTATTGAATCTCAAGAAGTCACAGTGCCTACCTTTGGTAGGTAGCTCTTGGTAGAACTCATAATTATTTCATGATAGAGAAAACAGTTCAAATAAGAAATGATAATAGTTTAGAGCAGATGATGGTGGGGAGGGGAAACACTGATAGCGATTTGCAGTTGCGAGTAGTAAAAGCATTCGAAATTGTAAACCAATAATAAAGGATATCTCAGAAATGGTTATGCCATAAATATTTTTATTTGCCATAAATTGTGTTCGGCCGGGAAGGTACCAGAGCGCTGACCACGTCCCACCCTCCAGTACTGCTCCTCACCAATGACTCCTGTAGTGGGCAAAGGTGGGGGATGCAGCGGTCGGGGCCGTAGGCCTCTGTCCGATTCTGGGTGGTGCGCCATGAATTTGACTAATTGATAGATTGTACGCTTTAATGAGATCTATATTTTTGTCTCTGGATTAAAAATTATATATAATTCATTCAGAATGAAAGGACCTCACAGGTTATTCTCACAGGTTCTAATAAAAATTGTTAAAGGCATAATTTATTTATTTATTTATTTATTTGTGCCAGCAATCTTCCTTAGAATATGGCTATACATCAGCCCAAGCTGTTATCTTGCCATATTCTACCCATATTACACTCTTATTATAACATAAAAAATTATGATAATATAAATAGTAGTAAACATAATAGTAATGATACCAATAATAATCTTATAGTAATAATATATAATAATAATAATAATAATAATAATAATATAATTACATAACTTAACATCACTTGATGAAGTTAATTTACATCTCTTTTTATTGTCCATAACCATTTCTTTTTAACTTTGGACAAGTATTCTCCTACCTTTTTACTATCCTTGTTAAAAATCTTGCTTAAAGCTACTTTCCTGTCCCGTTTTAACCCTTTCCCATTTATAGCTTCCTTTCTCCAATGCTGTGTACCTTTACAGTAAAAAACGATATATTCTAAATCTTCTCTTTCCCACATATTGGGCACTGATTCTGTGGGAACCCATTTCTCATTCCTATTAATCTCCATACACCTGCTCGTACCCAGGCAATACTTTCTCTTTGTTCCTTATTTGAGTTATCCACATACTGTTCTCTAGCCCATACATTTTTTATTAATGTATATGATTCCAAGGAACTTTTGTTCCCAATGTTGCTAAATAAATTTTGTATCTCTATATCTTCAAACCTCTGCCTAGCTTCTTTCCAAAAACCCTTAGCATTATTTTCCCTCCTTCTCCAGATTTCCCCTAGACCATTATTTTCCAATAAATCACAAATCATCATAAATAACGACGCTTTCTTACATATAGGGTAGGTTTAGGGTGGGGAAATTTTCTTAAAAATCTTCGTTTTGCATCCTTGGATGTCGCTGAACTTAATACGAAGCTTGAATTTAACTAACTTTTCGTTTTTGGGTAACACTATTCACACACATACTCACGGGCGAAGACCTTTTTTTAAAAATTATGTTTATTTATTCATTTATTTTTTATTTAGGGAGTCTCAAAACCGGTAAAATATCGGCATCGAATTGTTGGCTCGAATGCAATACTTTCCCTACTTATTGTAGGTAAACAGTAGAGAAAGTGAAATACTAAAAAGCAATTTATGAGTAAAAATCCATTCATTCAATTCACTGAAATAAGGAAAGAAGCAAAATACGTTCAGTTTTTAAATTAGTTATAATTTTTTATGACCACCTTATTTCTTTGAAAGTGCTTTATGACTATTCCTACAGTTCTTGCTTCTATTTCTCGCTAATCTGAAGAGAAATGCGTGAGACATGACCTTCGTCATCAGCCACAGAGACCGGTGTATGATTTCTCCATCTGGCGTCTATTTATGGTAATATCTGCGCCTAAATCATACTTTCCCCGTTAGGATCGCAGTGATAGTGTTGGCCATGCAAGAGAAGAAATATGAGCCAGAAAGTGTTGCATAAAGTAGAATTATATTATGCTCCTACCCTTAAATCACGTTATGCATCTGTTGCATACGTCTTGTTATAAGCATAAATAACTCTTCTACTTTTACATGCAACTAAGTTAATATGTTACTGGGCATAGTTACGTTACTGCATAAGTTAAACCAACATATAACTCAAGTGTTTATTCTTCTCCCCCACACAGAAAATAAATATCATCCTCCACCTATCCTAGATTTTCTGTAGTAAAAGCCCTACCAAGGGCAGTCTCTGAATAACTCCAGCAAATGGGGAACTTTTGGATAAAAGTATACGGGTTAATAATCTGATGTGATACATTCACATGACTTTCTCTACCTTCTATCTTTATTCTTACTAAAGCTTATTTTTCTATCTGCTACATTTAATCCAAATAAACCTTTGCAGAAATAGGTACATTACACATTTTGTTATAGACATAAAGAGAACAGCGATAGTCAAATGTTAAAGATGTGGATGCTGTATGCCGGCCTTAAAATTTCATACTGTTTCAACGCAATCGCAAGAAACAACTGAAAATTCATGGGACTTGAAAAGAATGACAAGTGTTGAACAATCTCGAACCTTTAATAACAGAAACGGCTTAGGACACAAGAAAACTTATTTTAAGCAAATTGTGTGTTTTAAAGAGATCTATATTTTTTGTGTGGTGCGTTTTCGTCTATCGCTTAACGTTTACAAATTATACAAGATTATACAAAATTCCTTCTGAATGAAGAGGACTTCCTAGTCTATTCTCAGAAAATTCAAGATATACGTTTGATTTGTCATGTAAGTATCTTTTATATATGGCATTTTAATCAAAATCGTTAGAGGCATTTTTTTAGAAAATCAAAATGTTAAAAACATGTTCCATGTAGTTGGAAGTGGGGACATTTTCTTGGAAATCTTCGTGTCGCATTTTTGAAAGATGCTAAGCTAAAATACCAAGTTTGGTATCCATCCGACTTTTCGTTTTTGAGTTATTTGTTCACAGACACACACATGGACATGTTTCCAAAAATGTTTATTTGGATTCAGGACGCCTCAAATCATATATTTCTGCTTAAATCTCGGTAAAACACCTTTCCTTCTTACTACACGTAGTAGAGAAAGTAAAATAATTTTACGAGACAAATTAATTAAGTAGTTCATACGTGAATAAGTTTTAAATCGCAAAATAATGCCAAGCTACATTCCAAGCTACCTTCCTTTTAATTACATAATGCTTAAGCACTGTATATTTCAATACTATAGTATTAAACTGCTATAAATAACTCCACAGTGATGGAGAATCTGGCAGTATACAACTTTTAAACCTGGGAATATTAATGATCATATTATAAATTTATACCGAACTAAATCAATTGTGGGTGTTCCTTTAAAGCGCACACTGAAAAGCCCACTTTGGTGATGGAGCTCTTGTTTGCACACAGATACCTCAAAAATTAATGCGAAGGCTGGTCTAGGCGTAATGGTTTTCAAAAACCTGTAGCGGGAAATCACTGGGCGTCTTTTGTAGTGGGAAAACGTTTTTTCTGTGGTTGATGTCCTCTGCTGCAGTGTCCTGATCTCCGGCTATTGTTGCTCAGCGGCTGTTCATTCCTCCATTCCTAATAGATTATCTATCTAACTAATTTCACTGGTCTCAGAGATTTCGTAGGTGAGGCAAATTAAAATACACTGCATTTCCCTTAAAGATGTGGTTTATTATCAAATAAATACTTATGGGAGGCTAGCTTTGCCTATTGTAACAATTCCCACCATATTATTATTATTATTATTATTATTATTATTAATAATAATAATAATAATAATAATAATAATAATGAGCCTAGTCTAACTTCACACGCTTCCCACCCATATGCACATACGTGTATCCGTCGTCCAGGGAGTATCAAAAATGTGTCGACGAGATTCTATAAGAGAGTGAAAATATGGGGCTTTCTTCCCCTTTTTATACCCAGACCCAGTGACTCTCACCTTCTTGCCGCAAAATGTAACGACATTTCTAATTGGTCCTCAGACCGCGTTACCGTATTGTGTATGAAAATATTCTGCTCCAAAATTTATCGCATACGCGTACCAGTGACGCGTACGGAAGCAGATTCAATAGCTCTGTCTCTTTCCTTTCTGTATCTGTCTCTTTCTATTTCTGGTTATTGCTTCCAGTTCCTTGCTCATTAGCTTGGTGAAAGGTGGGCTCTACCTAGAATTATCTGTTACCTGGAACTAGCTAGCTCGCCCGTCCCTTACTTATTTAACTTACAATCTGCTTTGTACATTTCTTAGCTGCTAAATATTCTAACATCTTTCCTGCTGAATTATATTAGTATGCACAATTCTTGTTTGATATTGATTTATATGTCTATATGTATATGTATGTAGGTGCTGGTATATCCGCTTTCAAACCCTAGGCTTGAAGCTAATTATAACACGACAAAATTCATATCGCAGTGTTCTAGGCCTATGAGAGCATCAAGAAAGGTATTGAAGGTAAAAAGATCAATATATTGTCTCTCAGCCAAGCGGCTTAAAGGTTAATTATTTCATTTGAATTTCACTCAAGCTGATTTCGAAATGCCTACAAATCCTTAGCATTAGGTTTCAATGCGGAAGGGTACTTGGCACGTCGACCTATATAGATCTTTTTTACCTAAGCCCATGATGGGGCGCTCGCGGGAGAGAGGAATGGGGTGAGCGGAGACAGAAGGGCACATACAGAGGGCAGGGTCCCTACTATTTACTGATTGAAACTCCCCGGATGGGCACTGGTGCAGCCGGCTCCCCTACATGTACATGCCGAGACCTCCTGCCGACACGCACAACTCTGAAAGACACCTAGCGGATGAAAAGTGAAGTGAAATAACAATGGAAGTGAAATGGTGCGACAGGAAATTCTATAGAAATCCTTCCCAGCATTCACCTAGAGACCCGGGAAAACCCCGAAAAAAAACATGGATCAGGAAAGCCGCCACGGGAATGGAACCCATAACCTTCCGAATGCGGGGTGTAGACGTTACCATCTGAGCCATCCCATTCAGTCTACAAATCTTAAGTCAAATGGTCAATTGCAAATTTGTGAATTCCAGGATATAAAGGATTTGAAGATAATAAAATTGCAGATCTCCTTGCAAAACAGGGAGCATCGTCTTGTTCATTGGTTCAGAACCGTTTTATTGGAATTGAGTTTCTGGGCTGAATCGTAACAAACAGTTCATAGCCATTTCGGCTAAAATACGAGGGTAGTCCAGAAAGTCCCAAACGTTTTGACCTATCGTGGCGATGAGTAGGGCTAGAGCCGCCATCTTGGTGTCAGAACGTTCCTAAATTCAGTACGTAGTGTGGTAGCTTGAGGACTGTGCCTTCCTGTGCTCTCTGTGAGTTGTTAAAATGTGCGCTGCAATAGAAAATCTCGCCACTTGTGAAGTGCGATCTATGATTAGGTTTTTTTTGACTATAAAGAACAAACCAATTGAAATTTATCGTCAACATTGTGAGTTTACGGGCAGGGAATAATGAGTGAAAGCCGAGTCGGGCAATGGTGCATTGATTTTAAAAATGACCATACCAATGTTCACGACGGATCGCAGTGGTAGGCCTAGCCTTATGACTGAGGAACTGTCCCTGCATATCAATGACAAAATTCGTGAAAATCGTCGTTTCACGATTACAGAACTTTCGGAACATTTTCTCCAAATTTCACGCAGTTTGGTACATCAAATTGATGCTTTGATACTGACGCTGAACTGCATTCCGGTGTAAACCAGTGGTTGAAGTCGCAAGCGGTAGATTTCTACAGAGAGGGTATTGAAAAACTTGTGCCACGGTATGACAAATGCCTCAATTTGAATGGCGATTATGTAGAAATATAGCTTAAGAGTGTTCCTTTCAATGTAGATAATAAACGTTGATATTTGCATTTTCTTATTTGTTTATTTCAAAACGTCTGGGACTTTCTGGATTACCCTCGTAGTTAAATGGCTTCTTACATTAAGCAACAGGAATTCGTACTATCTTCTTGCTATTAGATTAAGACACCTTCCAGTTTCTTAACACCAACCTCAGCAACACACAGGAAGATTATAAGCTTTATTAGGAATATTAAACTGAACTGGGAATGTATGTATACGTATATCTATTAGTTGGTACTGTTGGAAGGCTAATAGTAATTTTCACCACCCAAATCTTAATTACGCATTAAATTTACTCCAATAATTTGGAAGAAGTGTGAGTAATGGTGCATGTTTCAAAGTAAAATTAAATTTACGTAAGTAGAAATTTAATTGTTCGATAATTATGAAATATACAGTCAGGAATATATTGCTCTTAAGAAGTGACACATTACATACTGACTCAAATATTGAGAATCAAGCTGTGATTAAGGATATGACCGGTTAAAAAAATGTTTCCCTGTGTGTCTTCTTTTAAAAATCAACATAATTTGCCGTACAGCGTAATTTTCGTGGTGTATTACATTTGGCACCTCCCTGACACACAGTCCCGATTTTTGTCACCCAGGTTGGTTGAAGGTTTAATCAGAACGCTATCAAATTAGATATGAGCAGTTTCAGTAAGATAACTCAGTGTCCCTGAGCAAAAAATATTATTTACACATCAGAGCTACTTAAAAATGATTTCAATGTGGATGCAACCCTAAATTCAACTAAAACTTCCCGCGCAATCGTCCGACTATCATCGCTACTACTGCGGGAAATGCAATGACAAAAGAATCAAAGTTCACTCCACACAATGGATTCTGCAGCCGATGGAATAAGATCTACAATGCTCAGAAACATTGAGTTGCTCATTAATATGAGAAACCATAAATTTTGGAACACAAAATTTGGAATACAATCTATTTAGTACATTAGTGATGCAGATTTCGAGTCGAGGATAGGATTTTCTCCGTGTCCGCTGCATCCACGTAGAATCCATGTAACAGATAGTGATGACGGCTTATGGATATTTTATAACAATTTTATCTTCAGTTTCCACCACAATCACGTTTAGCAAGAAAGAAAGAAAGAAGAATATGAAAATTAAGAGGCGGGTACTTTAATTTATGTATATTTTTAAACAATATACGAACATCATTGTAAAACGCTTACTCAAATTAAAAATATCAATGCTTGTTCTGCATTGCCGCTCACGTTTCACGTAAAATTTCTCTTAATTATTAAACAATTCTGCTTTCTCTACTTATAGTAAGTAGGGAAAGTATTGTATTCCACCCAAAAATTCGATACAGAGAGTTCACCGAAATATTTTTAGGTCCCCTAAATCCAAACAAAGCATCTTTAGAAAAAGGTCCGTGTGTCTGTCTAGGTGTGTGTCTGTGACCGATGATTGTTCCACCACCAAAGGGTACTTATAAGCTATGCAGCATTTCCAGAACTTGAAAGTCGTCGGGAGAGGTTAAGAAAATCAGTTCCGCTGATGTTTCACACAGTTCTGCGTGAATATCTGGAGATATTAGGAATGGCCCGGGTTGCAGGGAATCACAACGATAAGGGGAGGCTTCAGTTCTAGATCACTGTACAACAACTCGATAAAGAAACGGGGGACTGTTCACGGAGGGGTCCCCTAGCACCTCGAACTCCAATGGATCTTCTGTGTGTACACCCCTGAGGGAACCGCAGGAGACGTATGGGTTACAGGGCGTGGCCGGTGCGTGTCGACAAAGACGCGTACACTTCCTTAACAGCTCCAAGCTTGTCCACGAAAAGTTGTATAAATACCAAACCTGGTATTTAGGTTCAGTGCCTTTAAAGGATGCAACACGAAGATTTTGAAGAAAATCCCCCAACCCCAAACTACCCTTTACAGGAACACTTTTCTAAAAATGGGTCTAACGATTTCAATTAAAATACCATATATTACAGATATTTACATGACAAATAAAGTATATATCTTTAATTTCTTGGGAATATTCTGTGAAGTCATCTTCATTCGGAAGGAATTTTTGTATAATCTTGTACAACTGGTAAGCGTTAAGCTATAGACGAAAACGTACCACACAAAAATATAGATCTCTTTAAAACACACAGTGCATTTCAAATACTTTTTTGTGGCGTAAGCCATTTCCGAGATATCCGTTATTAATGATTCTAATTGTTCATTACTTGGTCATTAAATTCCGTCAACAATCAGTTATTTCTCACGATTGCATGGAAACAGTATGATTTTAAGGCCAGTTTATAGCGTCCAGTTCTCAAACATTTGACTATCGTTGTTCTCTTAATAAATCTGCAATGTAGTTATTTCTACAAAGGTTTGGATTAAACTGTAGTAGATAAAAAAATAAGGTTCAGTAAGAATAATTTGTATACTACTAATAAACGATAGAGAATAGGGAAAGTCATGTGCATGTATCAATTCAAAAAGTTTTTTAGTGTCGTGAATTAGGCTGAATACCCTATAGCATACAGGTTTGCTTTTTCGAATCGCCCGCGTTTAAAGCCTTCATTGATGGCTTGCCCTGCTGTATCACGCGGGTTTGGCCACGATATAAGATAACTCACTGCTTTATCAGATACCATAACGATCAGAAGAATATGAAAGCAAAAAGTATAATTGAAACTGCCTCTAGTTGGTGTTGGTACTATGGAAAATAATTCAAAATTCAAGAACAAACAGCAGTATTCATAAGCACCTTATTATCTAATAATGAAGTTACCTAAAAATATCTGATGTGTTACACTCACATGACTTTCTCTACTCCTGTACAAACTATTTTTAAAACTCTTATTCTTCATCTATTTCATACTAATCGAGATAAACGTTTGCAGGAACGATCTTTTTACATGCAAAGAGAATTACATTTTACACATTGCGACCAGTTCTAAAAATATTTGACTATCGCTTAAGGCGTACTATGTTCCCCTTATTTTGTATTTGCAAGGGCAATACAGAAATATAGTAGCGTTTAAGCATATATATAATAATAGCTGGTTGCTAGTTGCAGCACCATTCCCTTTGCCACAGATTAATACTCTTTGCATATCCAAGACAAAAAAATGAATAACGAATTCCTATTTGAGAAAATAAGTATTGAAAAGTGTAAGGGAATAACAAGCAATATCACGAAAATGGTTCACTCAACAACAAAAATGTATAGGACATAAATTGTGTATTTTAACGCGATCTACATTTTTTGTGTAGTAAAATTTTGTCTATATCTTATGGTTTACCAGTTATGAAGAATACTTTTGGAGACATTCCCAGAAAATTCAAGATATACATTTTATTTGTCATGAAAATATCTTAAACATATGATATTTTAATCAAAATCGTTACAGCCATTTTTGAGAAAATTAAAATTTTCGAAAAATGTTCCATGTAAAGGGTAATCTGTGGTGGGGGGATTTTCTTGAAAACCTTCGTGTCGCATCTCTGGAAGATACTGTACCTATATACCAATTTTGGTGTTTATCCGACTGTTCGATTCTGAGTTATGCTGTTCACAGACACACAGAGACACACACACGGACATGTTTTCAAAAATGCTTTTTTTGGATTCAGGGGGTCTCAAAACATATATTTCCGGTGCAATCTCGGTATCGAATTTTTGGGTGGAATACAATACTTCCCCTACGTACTATACGTAGTACAGAAAGTAAAAAAGGTTTTATAAATCTAAAATATCTGTAGCTAAACAGCTCAGGAGCTAGCTGTTAATTGCCAAATACCTATGAACCAGGTGTACTAGGTTAACTCCTTGTGCGCTGATTCCCTCGCAACGCCCCCTTTCTCATCCATAAGTGCTGCAAACAGTTTTACCTCTTGCCCTTCCTAATGATTAATGTACATTCAAGCTTACGGTGGAAGACAGGTGTTTCTCCCATTAACACCTAATTTGGGAGATTCTGTGTTGAGAAGCAATTCCCTGTAATGGCCCACACAAGTATCATTTTCAGAATGATGCATGGCTTTTGTTGAGATCTCTGACCACAGATGTTTAAATCGCTTCTGACAAGAACACTTAAATATGCGATGCATCGTTAAAGATTTTGCTTGCATTCGCTTTATTCACTTGTTCAGAATCATTACTATTCCATAGCCTCTCTCAATATATACTGGCTATGCAGTAAACTACGAGGATGATTTTAAAGTACTAAGTACCGAAAATGTTTTCAAAAATTACAGAACATTATTTTCCAAATACTTTATTATCATTCATTATCTTACACCTTACACTCGCCTCTACATAGTCACGTCATTATTCAGGCACTTGTCGTAACAGAAACCAGTTTTTGTATCCCTTCGTCAAAAATGATGCCGTCTGTGATAGAAAACAAGTCGGCACTTCTTGTTTCACAACAGCATCGTCGTTAAAATGTTTTCTACAGAGAAATTTCTTCAGATGAAGAAACAGACGAAAATCGCTTGGTGCCAAATCCGGACTGAAGGGAAGGTGGTCGAATTGTTCCCAACCAAATGATGCAATCATATCTTGAGTTTGTTTGGCTGTGTGTGTCCGGTCATTGTCACTCATTGTTGTTTTCCCATAAACTGCACACAAATGGCAATGAATGTTTGCTGGCGTAACATTTCTCGCATTCAAAAAAAGAATCACGGATATGACTTCACAGTCGGCGGGTCGTTCGATTGGTTTGAACATTTCGAAAGGCTGACAGGAAAACACAAAGTGACGTTCGCTTACATCTGCGTCTGGCTTCCTAATGTTTCACGAAGCGATCGCGCATCCCAAAAATGCGACGCAGCGGCAAAATATTAAAACGGTATTTACTTTAAAAACATGCCTTCTACATAAAAAAATTGATGTGTTGTATTCACATGACTTTCTCTACTCAGTTTTATACAAACTGTTCTTATCCAAGCTCTTCTATCTACTTCTTGATTATAGTCGAGATAAACTTGTATTACAAATTCACACATTTTCGTTGGTATAAGAAGAATGCAGGGCTAAAACGATAGTCAGATTGTTTTAAAAAAGCTGTTCGCTATGTTGTGACTTGAAGAACGTACAAATATTTGAAAATTCAAACCATAAACAATATCTGGAAACGGTTAAAACCACTAAAATGTTATTGGTTATAAAATATGTGTTTTGACGAGATTTACAGTTTTTCTCTAGTAAGATTTTGTCTATCTCTTACGCTTTGCCAGTATGATAAGATATACAGAGCAAAAAGGACTTAACAGATTATTCCCAGAAGATTCGAGATAAACATTTTATTTGTCATGAAAAGTTATTAAACATACGGTATTTTAATCAAAATCACTTAAGCCTGTTTTGAGAGAATAAAAAATAACGAAAACTTTTCTATGCAAAGAGTAGTCTGGGGTGGAGAAATTTTCTTGAAAATCTTTGTGGCGTATTCTTAGAAAATACTGAACTTAAATAGAATTTTGATGTGTAACCAAGTTTTCGTTTTTGAGTTATACTGTTCGCAAACACAGCACATAAATTTTTTTTCTTAAAACTTTGTGTATTTAGAGTGAAGTAGCAATTTTGTTGTATTTACGTCGTTATTTGCCCCACGCTTTGGGAGCCAATTTGAGAAAGTAGTTGTATTGTAGTTCAACTGTTGGGGAACCTAACTTGAAGTTCGTTGCAACCGCACGTATAGTACCCGCTTTCCGGTGGCCTTGCCCCCCCCAAAAATTAACTTTATAATTTTGACTGTTTCTTTAAATATTATATACTTATGTTTGCTTCGGCTGCGTAAGTGTTTCTCTTTACAGGGTTATGGTGCGACTGAAGAATGTAGGCTTACACAGATTATAATTTTACTTCACTCCTTTTATTAATGCTTGATACGATTTAAATAACACTACACTGATATAGAGAGCTGTGAGATTCTTTTATTAATTACTTGCTCCTTTTAACACGTAAACTATTTTTGTCTCGCACAAAATACTTATTATACTTCTCGAGGACACATCTCGCGTCTAGTTAGAAACACTGTCTACAACCAACACGTCCAGTTATGAGCACTGTCTACAAGCAACTGACTTGATTTCTACCGCCTAAATTTGTAAATTTCCGTATTTCAAGTCTCTGATTGGGTATTCCTAATCCAATAGAATACTTTTATTTAACTTAAACTTTTTTTTCTGGTTGTTGATTGGCTATTTTATTAACTGTCTCAAAAATTTACATTATTGTTGCTCCAATAATGACTAGTAATATTGTTAAACTTTAAAATTCAATATTGCCTCAATGGTACCTCATTGTTATCAACTTTTAACCTATTATTCTCACAGCTCTTACATTATTAAACTACGTAATACATTCACATAACATTATTGAACACGTATACAATAATACAAACATATAAAATGACTGTAATATACACTTTTTATATATTATTACATACACATATTGCTTTAAGGTGGGCTGTTGTTGAATTATATTATATAATTTGACTGAAATCATTTAAGTGTTAAAAATACTCCCCAAATGACCTGAAAACATTTAATCCATAAAATCTCCATACGAATTGTTTTATGGAATGCACTACTTACATCTCTAGGCTAGCAGTAAAGTAAGTAAAACTATTCTGGGATTGCATTAGGGCATATTGTGTAAATATTTGCCTTGAAGCAGTTTTAGATTATACATTACGTACTTGGTTACATGAAATATACCCAAATAGTGTCAGCTAAGATCTCAAACGAAAAACAGATTTTCATCCTAATGAGATTCGACCTATGTCAACTGTATATTAAATATACAATGGAAAAGGCTTATGCTACGATAAAAGTTGACACACAGAATGGATCATCGTAAAAAGGAAATAACCAACATTTTGTCAGAGCAGAGATACATTAGCCGTAAGTGCTAAAACGCTTACCGCCCACAACTTTAAACGTAACATGACAATAGGATTTGTTAATCTGGCTAAGCTGCAACGCCATCTTCACGATTTTGTATGTAAAATATAAGTTAGCCGGTATTCCACCAACAAAAAAACTTATGTGTTACATTCACGAGCTTTCTCTATCCCTATCGTTTATTAGTGGATATGCAAATTATTTCTGTGAAGTAGATTTTCAAATCTACTTACTTTAATCGAGTTAAACCTCTGCAGAAATACCTAGGTTACACATTTCGTTACGGTACCAAGGAAATAATGACAGTCACATTTTTAATACCTGGACGCTATATGCTGACCTTTAAATTCCATACTATTTCCATGTAATCGTGAGAAACAACTGAAAATCGACAGGACTTAGAATTACAAAGTATTGAGAAAATCGAACAATTTATAACGAATATCTCGGGAATGGCGTGTTGCCATAAAGTTATTTGAAATAAATTGTGTGTTTTAAAGAGATCTGCACTTTTTGTGTAGTACGTTTTCGTCTATCGGTTAACGTTTACTAGTTAAACAAGATTATACAAAATTACTTCCAAATGAAGAGGACTACGCAAGCTATTTTCCCTGAAAATTCAAGATATATATTTTATTTTCCATATAAATATCTCTAATATAAATATAAATTTGCCATTAAATATCTTTAATCAAAATCGTTGGAGGCGTTTCTTAGAATATCAAAAATATCACAAGATGTTACATGTAAAGGGCAATTGGGGTAGTAAGATATTCTTGAAAATCTTATTGTTCAATTTTTGGAAGGCAGTAAACCTAAATATCATGTTTGGTATTTATTCGACAATTCAGCTTTCAGTTATGCTGTTCTCTCTCTCACACTCACACATACACACACTCACACATGAACCTTTTTCTAGAAATCTGATGTGATACATTCATATGACTTTTTCTACCTTATAACATTTATTAGTGAGTCCACAAGTTATTCTTACTAAAGCTTATTTTTCTATCTACTACATTTTAATCCAAATAAACCTTTGCAGAAATAGATAAAGTACACATTTCGTTACAGATACAAAGAAAACAGCGATAGTCAAATGTCTAAGAGCTGGACGCTATATGTTGGCCTTATAATTCCATACTGTTTCCATGCA
Organism: Deroplatys truncata; assembly: GCA_030765065.1. NCBI lineage: Eukaryota > Metazoa > Arthropoda > Insecta > Mantodea > Mantidae > Deroplatys > Deroplatys truncata. The sequence goes on from CM060987.1 coordinate 121,505,440, forward strand.
AACGCGAGAAACAACTGAATGTTCACCGTACTTCAAGAGATGGCCAAGTAATGAACAAATCGAACCATTTATAACGAATATCTCAGAAATGGCCCATACCACAAAAAAATATTTCAAGTAAATTATGTATCTTAAAGAGATCTACATTTCTTGTACAGTACGTTTTCGTCTATCACTTAACGTTTACAAGTTAGATAATATTATATAAATTCCTTTCGAATGCAGAGGACTTCATAGCCTATTCCCAGAAAATTCAGGATATATATTTTATTTCCCATGTAAATATCTTTAAAATGTGTGATATTCTAATCAAAATCGTCAGAGTCATTTTTAGGAAATAAAAATTTTCAAAAAAGTTGCATGTGAAGGGTGGTTGGGATGAGGGAATTTTCTTGAACATCTCGTGTCACAATCTTCAAAAATACTGAACTTAAATACTAAGTTTGGTGGAATTAATTGTTCTTTCACACAAGCCGTGTGTTCGACAGGGTTGGAAAGGTAGAATCAGATGACTGAAAAATTCAATACTATAGCCGGGATTTGATCCACGGATCTCCACTGAATTACCATGGCAACATGCCGACACGACGTTTTCAGTCATCTGATTCTACCGTTCCAACCCTGGAGAACACACGGCTTGTGTGAAAGAACAATTAATTCCATTAATTGACCTAATAGTGGTTGTAACTATAAAGCCCGGGACTTAAGTACTTACAAAGAATGTAACTCGCCATTGAGGTATGACATCTCAATACAACTTGAGATCTCCTTGTGCTTTACCGGAAAAATGCGAATCAGTTGGAGATTTTAATGTCCTGTCGGCATGTTGCCATGGTAGCTCAGTGGTTAGAGTGGCTTTAGTGGTTAGACGAAAAGTACTACACAAGAAATGTAGATATCTTTAAAACACACAGTTTATTTCAAATAAGTGTTTGTGGTATAAGCTAATTCTGTGATACCCGTTATTAATACTTCGAATTGTTCATTTCTTGGTCATTCATTAAAGTCCTCTCAAAATTCAGTTGCTTCTCGCTATTGCATAGAAACAGTATGGCATTTTAAGGCCAGCATATAACTTCCAGTTCTTAAACTGCCGTTGTTCATAACGAAATTTGTAATGTAATTATTTCTGCAAAGGTGTATTTGGATTAAAACGTAGTAGGTATAAAAATAAGCTGTAGTAAGAATAGTTTGTATATTCAGTAATAAACGATTGAGAGTAGAGAAAGTCATGTGAATGTATCACATCAGAGGTTTTAGTTATACAGTTCACAGACATACACACACACGCAGACCTTTTTCACGTCTAATGGCATTTACTTTCCCCCATAATATCAAGCAACTTTTATTCAAGACATTTCTTTCTACAACGCTTGGTTTTAGAGATATTATAGTCTCAACTTAAATGGTCCAACCTGTATACATAATTAATTCGAGCACCAAGAATAAGTTCTTACAAAGTTGTATTTAAAATTTTAAGCATTTTTTTCTTAAATCACTGGAAGAGAACATTTTCTATGTGCCAGGTTTCAGTATTAATGTTTAAATAATGTGGTACATTTTTATTTTTTCAAAATTAGGTTTTCTGCGTCATGTTCATTACAATATAAAAGTCCAGCTTTTTTCTAAATATATCTGCACAAAAGAAAAAAAGGATAAAGACTACCCAGCTGAGAAAATTGTAAATATTTGAGAATCCAAACCAATAACACGGATAAATTCGGTAACAGTCTATTTCACAAAAAAGTGTATCACATAAATTATTGTGTATTTTAACGCAATCAAATTTAAAGCGCACTTATAATTCTGGTACAACAGTATGTGAAAAAATTTTGAAAACGTAGATAAAAGTTCCAAGATTTCGAAATTTCACCTATGGGTGACGTTAAGTCGCATAATGATAAAGCATATAATTTTATAATCCTGTTCCTTTAGAGAGTAGAAACAAACGTAAGCCAAGGAATCTTGATGACAGATGTCGAACTACTATCCATTTTGAAGCATTTATCATATATTATTACATATGCGCTAAGCCTTTTTGCTGCTAAAATAATTTTTGTGCATATCAAGGGTCCTTTACAATTAGAGCAAACATCGCTTTAGAAGGAAAAATGATAGAATAAGTAAATTTCAACTTCTAGGCTGCAGTGTTTTGTATACAAAAATTAAGATGTAACAAATAAGATCTGCAAATTCAATTATATATTTAGTACAATAAACAGAAGGTTACTAAGAAAGAAACTAAATTAAAATGCTGTAAATTAATGACAGTGTCCATGTTGGGTTTTGGAAAAGAGTTCTTAGAGTTTCACAAGTTAAATCAAATTCGGGGGTATTGAGGAAGATGGGATCTTATGAAGAGACAATACACTGAAAATCTGAAAATAAGAGCAGTAAAGTACTGGCTGAGGCTGATGCAGGGGGATAACTGCACACTACGATCCAAATGTTATAAATACTAGCGATAAAACCTGTCTCCTAAGTTTTGGGCAGCTGATTTGGAAAGGCTTTTGAGGAGAATAGGAATGGGGTCAGTATGGCAAAGAGCTGAAACAAATGATAAAAACATATGGAAAGGTATCAAAAGAAGACTAAGAGACATCAAACAACAGGAAATAGAATCGGATTGTAAAATTAAACCTTCTCTATGTCTAGCAAATGAAATAAAATTGAATTGGGGTAAATAGGCATATATACTTAATTTAGGAAGAAAGAAACATCAGGAATGGCATGGTTTAGACTGGGGGCCTGGAGCGCACAGAAAATGACTGACGATTCTGGCAGGAGAATCTGCCCATTCTGTGATTTGGATGACTAGGTGCATATTTTGGTGGAATGCGTTCTGTGGGAGAACCAGCGAACAATTAAACTCAAAGAAAAATTTTTAAGTCCGTCAAGAAAGAGATTGGCATGTTGGGAGCTACTGGCTAACAGAGGAACTGGCAAAACATGAGCAATTTCTTGGCTTAAGTGCGCGAAGCTAGGTCAAATTTGTTCAGTTAATCAAAGGCAACTTATCTCTATTTTCATTTTTACTTTCTCTACTACGTTTAGTAAGTAGGGGAAGTACTGTATTCCAACCAAAAATTCGATACCGAGGTTTCACCAGAAATATATGTTTTGAGGCCCCCTGAATCCAAAAAAAGCATTTTTGGAAACATTTCCGTGTGTGTGTGTGTGTGTGTGTGAACAGCATAACTCAGAAACGAACAGTTAGATAAACCCAAACTTGGTATTTAGATTCAGTATCTTCTAGAGATGCGACACAAAGGTTTTCAAGAAAATCCCCCCACCCCAGATTACCCTTTATATGGAACATTTTTCGAAAATTTTAATTTTCCCAAAAATGGCTCTAACGAGTTTGATTAAAATATCATATGTTTAAGATATTTTCATGACAAATAAAATGTATATCTTGAATTTTCTGGGAATGTCTCCAAAAGTATTCTTCATTGTGAAAGACTTTTGCATAACTGGTAAACCATAAGAGATAGACAAAATTTTACTACACAAAAAATGTAGATCGCGTTAAAATACACAATTTATGTCACATACATTTTTGTTGTTGAGCGAACATTTTCGAGATATTCCTTGTTATTCCTTTAAATTTTTCAATACTTATTTTCTCAAATGGGAATTCGTTATTCATTTTGTTGTCTTGGATATGCACAGAGTATTAATCTGCGGCAAAGAGAATGGTACTGCACCTAACAACTATTAAGAGATATGTCGATGCTTAAAGGCTACTGTATTTCTATATTGCCCTTGCAAATACAATACAAGGGGAACATAGTAGGCCTTAAGCGATAGTCAAATATTTTTAGAACTGGTCGCTATGTGTAAAATGTAATTCTCTTTGCATGTCAAAAGATCGTTTCTGCAAATGTTTATCTCGATTAGTATGAAATAGATGGAGAGTAAGAGCTGTAAAAATAGTTTGTACAAGAGTAGAGAAAGTCATGTGAGTGTAACACATCAGATTTTTTTTGTATTGTTGTTTCTTTTTCTTTGTTTATTTTGTCGCCATACTTACATCTTAAATATGCATTTACGATCAATTACCATGCAGTAAATATTTGTGTAATAACGTGAATAATTTTAAACCAATAAAGATGCCTTATCTATCTATATGCTTCAGAGTGTTGGACACTTCGTGAAAATGAAAAAAGGAAAATAGAAGCCACAGAAATGAAACTCCTAAGGGGTGTCGCAGGTTATACTTTGTTGACTAAAAAAAAAGTAGTGGTATCAGAAAGTAACTCTGCATTTTTAAATTAATTGAAAAGGTACACCAATTTTGAACCAAGGAAAGACTATGATGATAGAATGGAAGATAACCTTATCCCAAAATTTGTACTAAATTGTAAAGCTATATCCAATAGAAATATTGACAGATAGAAGAAAGCATGGCCACAGCAAATATTTAATTCAAGAATCCGAAAGAAGCCTTGCATGCCTTAATACCTGAATAAGAAGAAGAATGTTACATTTAAATGTAGACATAAATGATGCTGATAAGACATATTCAGCAGGGTGATCAGTTTCAATGGTTTAAAAGCGCAAGCTTATCATACAGGGTTATTAAAAAAGAAGGAACAGACTTTAAATATTTATTCTAATGAACGGACAATAGATGGCGACTTATGCGATACATCACTGAATAGAGGAAAGTTCAAAATTTTATTTTGTGTGTTCAAAATGAGCACCATTTGTTATGCGAGGACGACCAGTGCTTTTCCGTCTCTTTTTATTGTATCAATTGTAAATTTTTATGACGTAGCGGATCTTTGTTGAACTTACAACGAAATGCACGCTGCAATGAAACAATGGATTCACTCTTTGTGTAATGCAGCACACAGAACGACTTTTTCTGTGACGTCGCCATTTTCTCGTAAACAAATACACTGCCGCTGTAGACACTTATAGGTGGAGCTTAAAACTTTGAACTTTCCTCTATTAAATGATGTGTTGTATGTGCCGTTATCTATTGTCGTTCATTAAAAATTAATATTTAAAATCTGTTCCTTCTTTTTGAATAAGCTCGTAGTTACGTTATATTAGAGTGATTGATAGTGAATATCTCAAAGGTAGTGTTATAGGTTTTTATTTAGGTTTTAAGTGTGTTGTGTATATCACAGAGCTTTAATAGGTGGAATAATTTAAAACTGACATTGAAAAACATGTCTTCAGAGTGGATTATTTGGGTTAAGTATATAATGAAACTGCAAGTATAGTTTTCATGCATTTTATTTGCCTACAAACTAACCTTGTACATAATTCTTAAATAGGTTATATAAGTATCATACAACAATCATTGTTTCAGCTAAGGCGGTAAAAAACTTATATGTACATTACAATATTAACACAATTATAAAAAGGGTTTCGTCAACATGTTCCAAAATGTACCGTTTTGATGCAGTACTGTCCAGTGGTGCCAGTTGTGTCATAAATGCATGAAGGACCCCCAAGAAAACGAATTCCTGAAGTTCGTATACTGACCGTTGTCTATAGCCTGATCATTTAAAGCGTAAGATAAGCCACTCCGTTAAAAGTCCTTTTTGGATACGAAAGATGGAGGAAGTGAGAAATTATGAAGCTATGGCATCTCCGAGTGAAAAGGATTAGTTTCTTATATTTTGTCAAACATCGTACATGGGTCAATAAGACCTTCTTCATGGAAGAAATAACTCTTTGACCTATTACGAAGTCCATCCAGTAAGTGCATGTGAAATTCTCGTCAGTGGTATGATGATGGAGTCGACAAATTGTAAAATTCAAAGGTGCTACGATCTAAAAGCCTTAAAATACCAAAATATAGGAGTTGAAGTTTTTTTGAGATGTGTCATGTCTTTCGTCCAGAAGTATCCTTGCTAAGGGCATTTAAGGAGTGGCGCTGAACCTAGAAGCTGTGATTTAGAAGACGGGGTTGTTGACGTACACTGGAGGAGGTGCAGCAACGCGAGCCTCTTCCACCTGTCGCTGAACGGCCTTGACGATGGATGGGTGGATGTTTGGTCCAACAGGCTGATAGCCGAAGTTGTCAGCCACGTAGTTGACGGTGACAGGGGTGCCGTCAGGTGAGGTGTAAAAGTAGGAACCCTGGACAGCTTCTCCTTCAACCTGAGTGCCGGGGTTCGCGACAACACCAACCTCGTGTCTTTCACTGCCGTCGCCGCTCACGTAGCTGCAAATTAAAATTGAAAACCTTTAATAAATGGTTTTGTACCGGAGAGTAGCATCAAACAAAAGCTGTGGAATTGTGGCTCTGTCTATGAACCTTGAGTGACCAGTTTAGGAACTACAGCGACTAATTGGTACATTTTAAACTAAATTAGTTCATTAACACATTAATTTGCATACAAATGTGGATACGAAAGTCAATGAAGTAAATTCCTAGCACGCTACACTTCTCTAACTCAATATAATTGTTTACTATGTCTATAACACAAATTTATGGTCATTTAAAATCCACAGGGTTCATAAATAAAAAATAGTTATTCTAAAACCAACGCCAATAGCTGTGGAATTGATGCTGATGTTGCTGACTTCAGTGAGATACTGAAGTTCCAGAAAGAATAATTGAAGGGAATATTAAATTAGTGTGTCTTAAAGTTATGGAAAATTTTAGGTTAGGTGTAGAGAACTCGCATCACAGTTATGTAACATAGCGTTTCTCCATAAAGTCACTGGAAGTGCAGCGCCACAATCGTGTTTCCGTTGTGCTCTTGGGTCATACAGGAGCCCTAACATCAGAAATGTTTCTGTCCCTGGTCTAGTAGAGTGGGAAAGAGTCTAAATTCATGGCTCTATGCCTCGTAATTTATTTAATTCTACTTAAAAACGAATCCTAATGATATTAAACGATACAGTAAAGTTTCGGGGACAGACTGTGGCAGTTATCTCTTTAAAGCGACCGCTGAGTAAATTTATGTAGATGCTATTTTACCCTACCACTCTTAATATTCAGCAGGTTCATGAGGAAGTGTTTAGCATATAAGTACCTGGTAAAGATACGAGTAATCAAACAAGCCCCAATTTAGAGGGCAATCATTCCGGTACCTTGCTTGCAATCACGGTTAGAAACGTTTAAAGTCGGTCATGAATATTGCATTTATATGCACTTCTTTGGCATGAAATAGTAATATCTCACTTTCTCTTCATATTTTCTCAATTTTTTACCTTCACCTGTTTTTTCTGGAAAAGCGTTATCATTTTCTGCAACGGAGCGATGTGGAAGAGCATAATGATTATTAAGCAGTTTCCTTATTATTCGTTACAAATCTACTTAAAATCACAAACATCTGTAAATGCCACATCTGAAAATCCAGAATAGCAAGACAGGTTGGTTTTTAATGTATTAATTTTAGCATTTCACGGTTAACATTATGTTTTGTTCAAAATTTTCAGCCCGTTGTACTTTTATTGAACTTTATTTGTTAAATCTTTCTTTAAGTTAACATAACTCAAAATGTTTAATAATTTAGAGAAGACCTTCGTTTCATCCGCGATTTGATGAGCTTCGTTTAATTAGTAGTCCGTGTCGTTTCCTTTATAGCAGAATCGGTAGCACCACCAAAGGTTAAAACGCATAAAACTAAATGAATGTCTCCTACAAATAGAATTCCAAATGAAGGGTTTCTTAAATTAACATTAAATTATCAATCATATGTAACCAAGAACTCGGAAGAGCAAGCAAACGTTAAATGAAGGACACTTGAATAGTGACTTTGTTTAAGAGATTTTGGTGAAGGTTCAAATACCCTAAAATAAGTGAAAGAACTTGCCAGAACTTTGGAGTATTCCAAAGTAATGTCTGCCAAAGGTACTAACTAAATATGCAATGAGAGAATGGTGAATAAGTCTTCAATATCTTGTGAAAACTAACTTCGTTTATTGATATTGCCATATGCTGTAAGGCTGAAAAGTATCGCAGATCCTAGCATAAGTTCAATTCATAGCCAGGATATGATAGAGTTTGTCTAATTTTTATGACTGTAGTTGGACAGATACTTTAGTGACCCGATTCACCCTTACTTATCTTACGCTGCTTTTGCAATGTTTTATATTACGACGAATAAATGTAACTTTAGATATATTCTGCACTAAATCAGCTTAGGCCTTTCTAGACTCCTAGCTATTTCTTGGCTCTCTTTACACCCCTAACATGGTTTTCTCCCACTCTAGCAATCTGCTGCAGCATGTCTAAATAGCGCAGCCGTGATGAACTGAATTTCTGAATTCATATCCAATGGTACTCGGTGATAAAAGCTTTCTTAAACAGTACTTGGGTTTACAATACACAGTGATAAAAATCTACAGTAGTATATTGTACAACTAGTTACATAAGAGAAGTATTATTGATGTTGGGACTTAAAGTTTATGATAATATCTTGGATATAAAAAATATTGCATCTGCTTATGCTTAATGCAATCTTATAATTTGATGTGCATTTCAGGTACCCTTTGTTTGTTAGGATGTGAAAAATATGCTTTAAAAGTGAAAACTGCGATAGAATATAAGCAAGTATCATTGGCCAATCTGAGAGATGTTTTTGTTGGTTTCCGTAAGTCGCTATATAGGTATAGGAAGGCAATGTCGCAAAAAGACGCCATCTAAGATTACACAGCTATAGAACACCCTGAAGACCGAATTTTGATTGAATCAAGAACAGTAAAACTGGCGGCACAGAAAGACGATTACGTAACTAGTGCCACCTATCAGAGAGTTACTCAAATAGTATAGAAAGGGAAAACGCAACTAAGGTTTTCTGCGATTTATTTGAAATATTCATTTAATAACTATTTATCTTTTATTTTAAAGCACCAATAAGTCTAGGCAATTCTTACACTTTCTCCCTCCCCAAATGATTATCGAGTTTTTCATAAATAATGGAAATAAAAAGGAAACACTGGAAAGTGTTTGTAATTGTGCATTCCAGTGATTTTGAATTTTTTCCATTTTTATAGCCCCGTTTAACTTCTTTAACCACATCAGGGCCTTTGGCAGCTGATGGTGTTTTTGCTCGCTGAACTGTAGATTTTTAACGCTGGCTTATCAGTTTTAAATATTAAAACTGTCAAATACAGTCAAATTCTCTTCCACATTCATACTTCCAAACTCTGTAGAAGATTGGGAATGATCGTGGTTAAAAATTCCTTGCCTCAATCGGAAATCGAGTCCGGGATCTCTGGGTTGAGCAACTAAAGCGCCGACCACTCGACCGCAGAGGCAGTCTGTAATGCAGGGTCTTCAGTACCTTTTTTACAAGAGATTCTGTGAAAAACAACAGATAAAATCCTTTCCGAGACAAAGTCTAGGGCCGGTTTTATGAACTCTGCAATTTTCGCATTGCGCGATGCGTTTACTATAGTTATAAGTCTACCAGGTGTGCAGAATAAAGTGCAAGTGAATTTCATACATTATCATACACTTTTGGAGATAGCAATCACGATACACCTACACACGCAACTGTAGACTTATAAACTTACCTTGGCTTATAGCGTACGCTAATGATCTCATAAACAAGGTACTTGCTATCATTCCACGCATGCGCTCGGGGGCCAAAACGAGGTCGGTCAATCAACGAAAAGAGCATCTCCGCCCCATCTTCAGGTCTGGAGAGGACCTTCTCACGACCCAGATGTGCCCGGTTCAGAAAATTATATGTGCGTTTCATAAGAAACAAGCCATGAATCCCGTTTTTGTCGGAATGGTAATCTTCATTATCTGTGGCAGGTGCTTTTTTTTTAAGGGCGGCAGTTGTTTGCAAATCAGTAATCAGTACAGTTAAACGTCATTGCCGACTCAATTATTTTAATTTCCTTCATAAAAACATCGAATTAAGAGATGTCTCGAGCTTCAGTTAGTGAATCATACTTTTTTGCCCAAAAGGAGGTCCTTAACTGAAAGATCCTTCCTTTTATAATAACACATAAGAAGTGCTCTAACTCTTATTTTATTTAAAAAAGAAAAAACATAAAGGACCAACACGCGTAGCCGAGGTAATTATACCACGTACTCGTAACCGGGAGGTCTGAGGACCATCTCCCTGAAGTATTTCCAGGTTTTCTTCAGTCCTCATAACTGGTAAATGTCGGGGAGGTACCCTACACTGAAGCCTGGAATGTTTCCTTGCCAAATTTCCTTTCCCAATTATAATTTCATTTCATGCATCACCAATGTCACCGCCTGTGGTGCCGTATATAATATGAGTGGACGTTTGACACTATTCAAGAAAAGAAGACGTAATATTATGACTGACTGAAATATTCGAGTACATCTAAAAACCGTGCTTTGTAATATAAACAATTTTCGAAATGTTTTCTGTATTATATTTAAATTTTACACTTCTTTGTGCGCCATCTATTTAGAGGCAATCGTATGTTTCCTATTAGGTTCATAGCTAGTACGCAATCGTCCTCCGTGATGTTATGGTTACCATGATAGCTTCTAGTTCCTGAGATCGTGGGTTCAAACCCGGCAGAGAACGATGATTTTTTTCGGGCGTAAAAATCCTTAGCATGACTTCCTTCGGAAGGGAAGTAAACCGGTGGTCCCATGTCGTAGATTTACGACACGTAAAATAACCTCAAGCCTGATAAAAATGCCTCTGAGCAAAATTTCCGGTCTTTCACGCCCGATATTGAACGGGACGCTAAGGAACACAGCAGTTAAAGAGCGTCCATAAATAAAACTAAAAAAAAAACTACTACATAGCTTTGCACATTACAAAGTACTAGTATTAAGCTTCTGTGTATGGGACAGTTTGTCAAGACCTGAATTTTTGTGTCCACGGCTGTTACTTCGATGCCAACGTATAATTGTGTATTTAAACGTGTTTATAGCCTCATGGTAGAGAATTTACTAGCATGTAAAATAACTACAGCAAGACAAACTTCATCCGCGAAATATCACCTAGCAGTTACTAGGGTTGTCAGATTATTTAGTACTCTATTACCTCGGTTATCATGAAATTTAAATTATAGAAAACTTATTTTCCTCGGTTATAATACTATGTTAACTTCCTTGAAAATGTCTTGAAAGTTTTAGAAATTTTCCGAAGAGTAAATATAAGTTACGATAGTAAAGCAAGAGTTATTTAAAACTGTTTAAACGTCAGAATGACCGAGACAGATATAGGAATAAAAATGAAGAAGTGAAGCTATATAGGGAGAATCGCAAAGAATGCAAAAAAGCACAAATCAGCAAAGATTGTCCACAAGACGTTGATGTCAATGCATAGTGGCATAGCAATGAAACATTTGACATATTTTCTCTTCATGATGTAAAGGAAGAACAAATTACAGATATTTTAGTTTATTTAATTTTAACAGTGGTATTTAAAGACTATTTACACTGTATGGAGGGAAATAAAATAAAAAATAAAGAATTTATAAAGTATTGTAGCTAGACATACTTCAAAGCAGCGTTAGTTAAACTACTCGATCTCAGTCTATTACTTTTGCTCAATATTTCTTCATACAAATTTCTTCCATTACTTGTTAAACTAACGCTGCTTTGAAGTATGTCTAGCTACAATACTATATAAATTCTTTATATATATATACATATAAAGGCTGATAGTTTTGTGTTATTTTATGGATTATTTTAGTGATTTCTTTATACAGAATATTCTTTTATTAAGAATACTATCCCTAGGAGCAGTATTTTTTATTGCAATGACTAATTATAAGAATTAAATGAAGGGAAAACGCAATGTAGTTAACTATTAGTATGGAAGCACAGATAAACATAAAGGTTACCAGTAATTACTAAGTAGTACAACATTGAATGACTACATATTACTTTCAAAGGTTAAAACAGTTTACCTCGAGAGGAGTGCTAAAGGTGAAACGAAATTATATCATCTCTAGAAGGCGTAACGCGGTAAACTGTTTGGTCGTGCAAAGAGATGCTACGTGAGGTCTCGTTTTAACTTGTGGCCACTACAGTAATTTCCACGGTCACGCCTTCTGAGCACGACCCAGTAATATCCAAACAAGCTTCCAGCCGAGGAAGCCTTGTTCTTTGTCGCCTGGAAATGTCGCCGTATTGGCAGGCATTTGATACACAGGTGTGCACTGCAGGCTAGTACAGATGTAAGGCGCTACTTAATGATTTGCAGCGTCGTATTTTTTTTGCCCTGATTTAGCAATATTAGCTTGTCGAATTAAGTTGCTTATCTATGGGCTACATAAGCATTCTCTGCCTCAAAAGGCAAAATATTCTATAGTACATATGCAATTCAATGTTAGTCAAACAATGAGAAATGCTTGCAGAAGTAAAAAAATCTCCTTTCTACGTTATTAAAATCATTATTAAAATTCTTAAACAAACCGCGCTTTTTGGCCATGATAAAGCATGGCCTGACGTTTCGCCCGACATTCCGGCAGGCATCATCAGAAGACACACTGAACTTGTGGTTTTGTATACAGTTTTTCTAATGCCGGTAACCAAATCTAATCTGGTTAATTCTTCTCTTTTATTGAAGTTGTTACATCTTTAGAGATCTCTATGGCCTCGCGATAGTATGGCCTGGTATGACAGTAAGGTGTTTTGTTGAGCACTTCGTGAAATTTGATATCGTGGCCTTGTAGTACATTTTGTAGTACAAACATAACCCTGTCTGCAGCTATGCAGTATACTCCGTGTGTGGATTCGTGGCTGGATGATTCCCTACAGCTGGGAATCAAACCCGGGACCTCTGGATTTAGAGATCACCATCATCACCAGACCACAGAGGCGTCTACTTACTTCTTGTTAATACAGATAGACTCATTTACACGTTTCGTATATCAGAATACAGTAGGCTACAACGGTAGTCAAATGTTTTTAATGTCGGTCGCTATGCGATGTCTTTGAAATTGCATTAACATGAAAAAGAACGAGAGAAAAGAAAAGAGTAGCGATTTACAGTTGAGAGAAATATAAAGTAAAGAAGTATAAATTCAAATCATTAACAAAGAATGTGTCCCCAAAAAATATTATTTGACATAAAATACGAGCTTTAACTAGAACTATATTTTTTGTGTGGTAAGATTCTTCCCATCTCTTACGCTTTGCTAATGAAACAAAAATAATTCAAAATATAGAGGACTTACAGACTATTCCCAGAAAAATCAGGATACGCAAAGTTATTCGTCACCAAAATAACTTAAACATGTGGTATTTTAATCACAATTGTTCCCATCTAAAGGGTGGTTTCGGTGGGGGATTGTTTTAAAACATTCATGCTGCGCCCTTGAAAGATTCTGAACTTAAACACTAAGTTTGTTATTTAACCGATTTTTCGTTTTTGAGTTAAGCTATACACATAACACACGTATTCAGGGGATCTCTTGTACTTTTGGTGGGATACAATACTTCCTTTACTTCTACATCCATCATGAAGATGTTTTCATACAAAAAAAGGTTTCATATTCAGGATGGACCATTTAAGTTGAGTTTGTACAATATATCCAAAACTAAGCGTTGCAGAAAGAAATGTCTTAAATAAAAGTTGTTTGACATTATGGGGAAAAGTAAATGCCATTACTCGTGTTTTGTTTGTAGGACGCTATGATGGTCATTTTAGGGTCAATTTAAATTGATCCTAAAATGACCATCACAACGTCGTCCAAATAAACCACGACTAATTGCATTTCCTTTCCCTCATAATATCAAACAACTTTTATTAAAGGCATTTATTTCTACAGCTATTGTACAGTGTCTACTTAAATGGCCTACCCTGTATATAATGTTTAAGAAAGGTATAGTGCACTATTTCGTAATTTAGCGCTGTACATCAAAATAGTACAAAAATTAATCTAATGAAGTGTTTTAAGTGTATCTTCTAGCATACTACAATTTCAAAATTCGCATTCATCAACATCGTTTCCTTTAATCTAAGATCTCTGGTTCTCTACTGACGGTTCAGATTTAGGCCTGGAACTTTCCATTCCAAATTTCCTTTTCCAATTATAATTTCATTTCATGTATCGCCAGTGTCCTGCGTCTGTAGTGCCGTATGCATATAAGAACGAACCTTAAACACTGCTAAAAACCACAAGAGATGACTAATTTATCTGGCTAGTATTCGGGATCCTTCGGGCTCAGATCCGTATTCCGGCTAGTCTGGCTACAACAGGAGCTAAAAAATACTGGATTGGACATTCATTACCAATACTCGCAGAATAAAGGAAATATAACTAAAATATGTGGCATATGAAGGTATCTAAAGTCATTTAATGGCGACTACGTATCCAACTATATGTCCAGTATCTTTCTGATAAAGAGTATGCTTCCACAGAGCAAAAATCACAAAAAGTCTGTCTTCCGATTAATCGAATAGCAACAAGCTAGATGGCACAGGAAGGAGACTACGCAACTAAGGTCATCTGACAGATTAAGTGTATGTTTCCCATCTATTTTACCCCACTTCCTCCATATTTATAGTTATGCTATTTTACTAAATCGTGTTGACTAATGTTTTAAAACATAAATTGTGATCCAGATGTCAGTGACCATTTAACTATTTTATAGTATAAACCTGCATGTAAATGTAGTATTTACTTTCCTCCAGGGGTCTCATATTAAGTACACGACTAACTCAACTGGAATCTTGACTTATTATAAGCGATATTTCAGCGTCTTCACTTGTCTATATATTATTCAACACGGAAATTACTTTGGTTTTTTGTTTGACGATGCTGGTTCCGCATAAAAGAGGCAGGAGTGGCGTTACCTGGCATACAACCCACGTAGTCCCTGATGATGAAGAACCAGAGCCATATATTTCTTTGGCCACGTAATCATCTGACTTCGCGCCGCGTAGAAAGCAACATATTAACTACACAGAACACAAATAGAGAAGCATCTAAATGTCATACATTTACTGGAAAATATCGCGTTGATTTGTGTGCAAAATGCTGGTAGGTGGAAAAAATACCTGATGTGTTGCATTCACATGGCTATTTCAACACACTAACATTTATTTTTATATAATCTATACACGCTGTTCTTCGAAAATTTTATTTGTTTAACTATTTAATGTTTATCGAAGTAAATTTTTGTAGAAATAGTTACGTTACACAATTCATTCTATGTACAAGAGAGTAAGAGGGAACCGAATCGATATAGTGAGCGTTTAAAAGCTATATGCTGCTTTAAATTCCTTATTCTTTCCATGACATCATGAGAAACAGTTGATTAGCGATAGCACTTCAAAATCGGCGAAGTATTGACAAATTCAAACAATTATAACGCATGGACAAGTGTTGGATAAGGTTGCAAAGGTAGAACCAGACG
The DNA here is from genome assembly GCA_030765065.1 of Deroplatys truncata. Taxonomy (NCBI): domain Eukaryota; kingdom Metazoa; phylum Arthropoda; class Insecta; order Mantodea; family Mantidae; genus Deroplatys; species Deroplatys truncata. The sequence goes on from CM060987.1 coordinate 121,520,726, forward strand.
AAGCTCTAACCACGGAGCTACCGTGTCAGTAAGACATTAAATTCCCCAACTCATTCGCATTTTTCCCGGTAAACTACAAGGAGATCTCAAATTGTATTGAGATGACATACTCCAATGGCGACTTACAATGTTGTAAATACTTTTATGTGCCGGGTTTCATAGTTTCCATCACTATTAGGTCAGTTAATGGAATTACTTGTTCTTCCACACAAGCCGTGTGTTGAACAAGGCATGTACCGGCATGTTGCTGACTCAATGGTTAGAGCAACCGGACGGAAACCGAGAGATCCGTGGTTCAATTCCCGGCGATGGCACTGAATTTTTCAATGTCTGTATCTACCTTTCCAATAATAACGCATATCTCGTAAATGGATGATGTACAAAAAGAGGATTGCATATTTTTAAGAGTTTTACTTTATTGTATAGTAAGTTTTAGTCTTATCTCTTAAGGTTTGTCAGTTATACAAAATTCCTTCTGAATAAACAGCAGTTAACAGGCTATTCCCAGAAAATTTAAGATTTACATTTTATTTGTCATGTATCTTAAATATATGGTATTTTAATCAAAATCGTTAGAGCCACTTTTGAGAAAAAAAATCAAATTTTCTCGTGTAAAAGGTAGTTGGGTTGGCTATTTTCTTTAAAATCTCATCTTTGGAAGATACTGAACTTCAATAGAAAGTATAAATATTATATCCAGCATTTTACTGTCCAGGTTTTGCCGGTATTCTATTTTGGTTAGGTGTTACATTGTGATCATTCTGGGCAATACATACAGAACTTTGGTTTTATTTTTACACGTATTCTAAATGAAAAGCAAGTCATCTTCGTAACTCTTTTCTCCACTGTGTTCCTTGTGCCCTACTAGGATAGGTATAAGGAATCCCTCTTTCGGGAATTCCTACACATGTGTGGTATAAACCTAAAAACACAACAAAACTAGGTACACTGAAAAAGAGCTACTGAGTGGATGTATTTGCATATGGCGGGAAACTTTCAGCGGCATTAAGTTTTTAAATAATAAATCATGCAATTTAAAACAGCTCCCCAAAATTGTTACATTAATTTGCTTCCAAACATAATTCAGTTCACTAACCATCTTCACTGTTTATTTATATAAACTGAATTTGTTGAAAATCATTGATGACCTTAGGAGGAAAGACCTTAGATTGTATGTGTCATTATCATCTTAAAATTTTAAATTTCCGTTAAAGAAAAGGTTTTTTTTTTGTTTTTATTTTCTGGTTTACAAGGCACAAAATAATTTACTCGAATTTTAGATTATGTAGGTCACGTTCTAAACAAATATTATATGCAGAATCGCATGCGTATTCTAAATATTCGCACTTTCAAATAACCCCTGTTAATAAACGAGGAAATAGAATAAGTTTGATATATTTCTGTTAATATTCGTCTACGTTTTGCCAGTCAAAGTAAAATTCTATAAATCCTGCATAACCCTATGAAGTATTCATTTAGTTATTTTGTATTTTAGGGACCCAATATACATATTACGAAAAAAGGGGACAGCAAACTTTTTCCTATCTGAGGTTGTAAAAGCTTCCCCTGGCAATGATGTTAGCAGCTTATATCTAATTTTGTTATTCGCAAATAGCGAAAGTTTAAGGTTTATTCTATATATTATCCATTTGGTAGGATGAACAGCCTGAACAGGTACTTACTTGAAGTTGTAGGAGTTGTCAATAGGGTTCAGGTCATAGTTCTGGCTCACAATGGGTACGTAGCCCTGGGGCGTCAGGGGCAGAAAACGGGGGTTGTAGGCAAACTGGGGTGCAGCTCTGACCACACCCATCACCACGCCCAGGACGACGACAGCTGCTGCGGCGAAATGCTGCGAATACAAAGAGCATGCGCAAATTAGTTCGGATTCGCCCCCTGATTCTGCGCTCTGTGGCTCCTGGACCATTCATAAGTGCAGTACTTTCGGTGGGCAACATTTAAAATAAATGCTAGCATTGATTACTGCTTAGAGGTGATGTCCAAAATACGTATGTTAATTTTTACAAACACTATTCCTGACTAGCGTTTCTCTTTTTCTGCTAGATACAGTGGTTTAAACTTGAATGCACGCTTACATCTACCCTTTTCCAGCCTGTATAAAAGATATAAAAACTTCTTTAATTCTCAATCTTAGAAGTAAAATATTCTTTAAAGTAACATCTACAGTCAAGAAAGTAAAACGTAATATTCCTATTTCATTTTTGTCTGTTAAAATTATAAATTTATATCTTGAGCTTCCCGTGGTTTTCCGTACTTGAAACATGAGTGTAAGGGTATATGATTTCCATTACTCACGTTAATAATGTGTCATAAGAAATTATAAAACTAATGTAACTGTACAGAAGGAAGTTTTTATTTGTACGCTGTCAACAGAAACATACATATGCTGCACAAAGCAACTCTAAGGCCAATTGCCTGTCGTAAGCGAATTGCTTTATAAACAAACAATGTGGAGTTATTTTAGTTGTTATGTTTAGTGTTATACAATTAGATGTACTACATTTTATTCAAAAACCCTATTGTTTCTAATAAAGCTATGCGATCTATCCTCCTAGGTACTTTTTAAAAAGATCTAACAAATTATTGGAAGATTTACATTTATACAATACTTTTGAATAATTATATATTCTGTAAGTATAAAATACTAAAACATTCAACTTGGTTAAATGTAAACAGCTGAGTAATGAAAATATTATTACCAGGAAATTGATACTATAGTGGTTTCAAGAGAGCGGAACAATTCTGAAGGCCGTGACGATTAGCATATACCGAAGGCCACCATTTTATTATAACACACTTCAAGTAATGAAATGTATTTCCAGCAGCCCTGGTTTTTGTATTACAATTGCACAAAATGTACTTCCCTTCTCTTAAGTCTATTAAAATGCACTATAGTGGCAGTAAATCTGGTTAATCTAAAAAGTACATTTCCAGAGATATAACAAAGTTTGAATTGCAGTGCAATTTTTTCAGTCTACTAGTCTGCTGAGTGGAGGTTTTCAGTTCGGACCTCGGTAACGATAAAGAGTCTGGGTAAGGTTTTATCTGGAGTTGTATTCTTTACTCTAAACCCTAATATTATTTATATCCTCTGAAAAGGCCAAAGACTATACAACTCTAAGAGCATTTATTTTTCTCTGAGGCTTCAAATTAGAAATATTTTGCAGAATTCCTTGCTGTTTTAATGAGCATTATTCGGTGCTTCAACCTATACATACTTCAACTTGGCTTCAAATTTAATGCATTTATATACGACGTGGAATTTAAATTTATGAGAGTTGTTAACATCTATGGAAAACCTAGACCAGAACATTGCAATAAGATTATGGTTACCTATTATAAATTCTATATAAGTACACAAATTTGGTTTATTTAACACAACCGTGACATTATGAAGGTTTCATTTCTATTTCATAAACACGAAATAGTAATACTGAATGTTAACGTTTACTTATGTGCCCTATTTTCTCAATGAGAAATTAACCTACAAGGTAATTTTACATAAATTATACTATTTCATTAAAATTTAAATTTAAAATCGTATAGTACGCGAAAATGTTTATAGCGTATACAGTATCCTTCAAGTTTAGAAACTTAACGCGAATAAATGTTAGGATTTAAAATTGCCTAAGAAATTGTAGTAGAAATTTCAAACATGTGAAGAATAAGATGCTTACCATTTTTTGGAATTGGCTGTTGAGCTTGGAACAGTCGAGAAGCTGTGAGCGAACTGATAAGGATCTACCAAAGCCGCCTGGGTATTTATACTGCAACTCCGACGCGTGCAGTGCTCGAGTATTAATTTCGCTAAGGTAGCCCTCCCCCCTTCGGTCATGCACAGTACCCACGGCGCGCGCTGAGAGATGGGAGGGGAATATACCCCATTTGCATTCCGAAATAAGAGTAATGATCTCCAACATTGCTTCAGAAGCAACCTTCTATTGCTTCACCAGCTTCGTCTTCTTCCTCCAGGTCGTCCTTTACCTTTACATGATCCTTCTAGTTTCCTCTTGATCTACAGAGCTGGAATTTGAGGCCAAGTAGAACTAATGCCTTTTCTCATCTATTTAGGGTCTTTAAAAGGTTTGTGTCTGTGAACAGCAAAACTCAAAAACGAAAAGTCGATTAAACACCAAAACTTGATATTTAAGCTCAGTATCTTTCAAGATTTCGATTTTTAAGAAAATTCTTCCAGCCCAAACTACCCTTTACATAAAAAATGTCAATACTTTTTAGTTTAAATAAAACGTATATCTGAAAATAGCCTCTGAAACCCTCTTCATTCTGAATGACTTCTGTGGAATTTGTAACAAGTAAGAAATAGATAAAATCTTAACTACAGAATAAATTAAATCTCTTTAAAACACTCAATTTATGTTAAATAAAATGTGACATTTACAGATATTCTTTATTATTGGTTTGAATTTTCAAATATTAAAAGCTTTTTGAAGTGGTTAATCGCTATTCATTTTTTCTTGTAAGCAACATGGAATTCCAAAGCCATGCTTTTTAAAAACCTTAACTATCGCTTTAGCCTACGTATCCTTCTGTTTATCTCGAATAACAAGAAATAACTTGTAAGAGTAGTTTGTGGAAGAGTGAGTGGGGAAAGGTATGTGAATCAGCACATAAGATTTTTTTCCTAATTACTACCATTCCCATGGAAACAATTGCCTGGAAAGGTAAGGTCAGTATAACCTCCTTGACATGAATATTCACGTGCATGTTCCCGGAGTGACGTGGCTGCAAATTATGGACAGGTCAACCTAAGCCTTTTTAAGCACGGAAGATGGTTAAGGAAATGGGTGACACTGATATAGTAGGTATATTGTGATATAAATGTGGAATTCCAGTTTATTCTATTTCCAAGATTCTGTTATACACTTCGCACTTTAGACGATGAGCACTAATTTAATTAAAATGTAGTGATAAATAAATTAAGGTATTTAATACAAACTACTTCTATAACAAAGAAGCAGTTTTATAGTAGTTTGGTCAAATTCTGAGGAAACATATGATATAATCACAATATTTTAAGAAAATGGGTCCTGGAGCAACAGCAATCGATAATTATTGTAATTGTACTTCCACATTCAGTACTTTAAGCGTTTAATTTGACAGTTTCTTTGCAACATATATTATTATTTTGTCCATAACAGTACTACGTTTTCTTTTGTTTATATAGCAACAAGGTTAGATGCGCGATTACCACCTAAGATCTATAACAACAATATTGCTAAGAACTAGAAAAGTCTGATGTGTTACACTCACATAGCTTTCTCTACTCTTGTACAAACTATTTTTGCAAACGCTTATTCTCCATATGCTACATGTTAATCAAGATATCGAGATGTTAATCTTATTGCTAATTTTCTTGTAGATGCAAGGGGAATATGGTAGGCTTCAAGCGATAGTCAAATCTTTTAAGAGCTGGTTGCTATGTAGTGCATTCCACTCTCTTTGCATCTCTAGGACATAAAAAAACGAATAACGTATTGCCATTTAAGAAAAAGTATGAGTATTGGAAAATTTAAGGGAATAGCAAGCAATATCTTGAAAATGGTTCACTCAACAACAAAAAAATATATATGACATAAATTGTGTATTTTAGCGCGATCTACATTGTTTGTGTAGTAAAATTTTGTCTATCTGGTTTACCAGTTATGCAAAAGTCGTTCACAATGAAGAATACTTTTGGAGAGATTCCCAGAAAATTCAAGATATATATTTAATTTGTCATGAAAATATCTTAAACATATGATATTTTAATCAAAATCGTTAGAACCATTTTTGAGTAAATCAAACCTTTCGGAAAATTTCCCATGTAAAGGGTAGTCTAGGGTGAGGGAATTTTCTTGAAAATCTTCATGTTGCATCCGTGGAAGATAGCAAACTCAATTATTAAATTTGATATTTAACCGACTTTTCGTTTTTGAGCTATGCTGTTCACAGACTGACAGACAGACATACACTCGAACATGTTTCCAAAAATGCTTTATTTGGATTCAGGGCAACTCAAAACATGCATATCCGGTGAAATCTCGATATGGAATTTTTGGGTGGAATACAATACTTCCCCTACTTACTATACGTAGTAGAGAAAGTAAAGATTAGTCTCGTCCAAAAAGGTATGTATGAAAATGCAGAGTACTTAATATTCAGAAAAATTGTTTAAATCTGAAGATGTCCCTAAGTTTGTTTAATGTTGCGTAACATATTTTAAATCTTACTTAATTTGATTATATGAAAGTTGGCGTTTTATCAATAATAATAATAATAATAATAATAATATACAAACTATTGAATCTATATGTTACACCATGAACATATTTGACAATTGTTCTTTCGCACTACTTTGTAAATACAATGTGTTCAAAAGCTAAATCACACATGAAAAATTTAATGTTACAGCGGGACTCGAACCATGGAACTTCGAATTACCCTGTAAACATTCAAGGAATATCAAACTCTTGGAATAGCACACCTTAAGTGTGATGTTACAAGTGCTTTTTATGTCCAACGAAATGATAAAACATCGCCTGATGTTTCAACCGTCACTTCGGCGGACATCTTCAGAGGACTACTTATAAGATAGGTTCTTCGTCATCACAATGAGCCCTCTACCCCTGCCTAAGTATGTATAACAGTGGATAAATATAAATAAATCTTGTGGCGCCACAGCCCACGAAGGGCCTAGACCTACCAACCCGACTACCGGCCTTACGCCCACGTGCGCACAGCAGAAGTGGGCGATCATCCAACCGATACTAGGAGGTGCTGTGGCCAACATCACGCATTCTCCAGCCTGTCGCAGCTCCTCACTTTCCTCACGATGCTTAGTGGGCACCGGTCCTATACCCGGGACCTAAAATCCGTACCCCCATTGTGGGATAGAACTCGGGCGCATTCCGTTGCCGGAAACCAAAGCTCCACGTTTCATCTCACTGCGCCATGGCGCAGCACAGTGAATAATTCAGTTCAAGTTTTAAAGTAATTGCAACATTGCAAGTCACCTTTGAGGTAAGATAGCTCGAGCATTTAAGATCACCTTGGCAGCTCACGTATAGGCATCTCGCATTGTAATTCAAGCGGTAAGCCCATGATCACGAAGAGCCGAAGTTCCATGGTTTGAATCCCGGGCGAACTATTGAATTTTTCAAGTCTGATTTATCCTTCCAATATATGAGCATTATACAAAAAATGCATTACGCTTAGAGGTCAATATGTAAAATGAAAATAACTTCAGTTAATAAATAAACACATAGGTCTGTTTATTAAATAAATAAAATAGAATGCCATGTTTTTTCATTTAGAAACCGCAATGAAAACTACTAAAAATATTAAAATATCCCTATATATTGAAATACGAGTTCTTAATCCGATGCATTTTATTTCGTACTCGACATTTAAAGTAACGATAAAACATAAAGTATACTTCCTTCACTATAAATTGATAAAATCCCAGCTAATATTTGTGTATAATACATGAACCAAATTATTTTCTAAGAAATCAACATCTGTTTACGTAAATTTATTTACTGTATTCCTCAAAAAATTGATATGATTCCAAAGGCAACCGTGCGTATATGAATGCGTGGGTGGCGCGTGCATACGCACTTCAGTAACGAAAAGTTATATAAAATAAAAATCGCATTAGTACCAGACTTTTTTATTTATGTTAGCATATTTCCATAATATACGAAGGGTTGCTCCAAAATGACCATGTACTTACCTAAGTCCATTAATTACGTATATGCATAAATATTCTACATCAAACTGACTAACAATTTACAAAATAAATGCCAGATAAAGCATAATATCTGTAAAATCTGCCTAAAATAGCTGAAAGTAAATCAGGCAATCAGGCACTTACTACATATTACAATAAATATTCAACAACCTGTAAATACCACAGTTACTTTGTTTTGGATTCCAGAGATACACAGTAATTCATACGTCTTCAACATATACAAAGCTTTTTAGTTTTGATTCTGTCTGTATGCACTAAAATGTACACTGCTTTACACTTACCGTATTCATTGTGTTATCATAGTATCTCTGATTAATTTCGGGAGACACTCAGCTTGCAAAATTAAGACTTCTGGAACACAGTTGGTCTTTTCGAAAAACGCTAAAATTTTAGCAAGCAGTCTTTGCAATTATTTTGGCAATTTTTAGTCCTTAACTTACGAGTATTTCATTGCTTTTTTTGCAAGAACTTCTTTTCCCATCTACTTGTGTTAATTCAGATAAACGTTTGTAGAAATAGTGCCACTATACATTTCCTTTTAGGTACAAAGGGGTCCATAAGATTGAAGTGATAATCAAATGTGTAAAATCTGGGTCACTATATGCTAGACTTGAAATTTCACACTTCGCATAACATCGTGAGAAACGAAAGAAAGTGGACATACCACTGCAAAAATATATGTGAAGATATTGAAAAAATAAAATAAATACTAACCAATATCTCGGAAATGGCTAATCTCACAAAAACGTTACATAAATTGCATATTTCAATGAGATCTAGCTTTTATTTCGTGTATAACATATGTCTGATCTCATATGTTTTACTAGGTATACAAAACGTATTCAGAGCGAAGAGGTTTTGACGGCCTGTTCAAATAAAATTCAAGATATATGCATTTATTAATCATGAAAATAAGTTAAACATATGGGATTTTAATAAATAATCCCATAAAAGTATTTTTAAAATACATAGAATTATTAAAGATGTTCCATGTAAAAGATAGCTTAATGCGGGGTTTTCATCGAAAGGAATTGATCGATATTTAAAATATATAAAAATATCGAAAATATTCTACGTAAAAAATATCTTAAGGTAGCATTAGCTAGGACACTACGTAATTAGGATAGCTAATTTTAAGGTAGGGTTAAGCAGGAGGCTTAAGGTAGGTATAGAGCCATTTTTAAAATATATAAAAATATCGAAAATGTTCCATACAAAACAGAGCTTTCTCCCATCTTTGAAGATGCTCAATTTAATAGCAAGCACGCATCTGAACTTCCATTTTAGTCACATTGTTCACATCAAGGGGAACATTTATGTTGAGACTGTACAATATCTCAAAAACTAAGCGCTGTTGAAAGAAATGTTGTAATAAAAGTTGTTTGATAGGGGAAAGTAAATGCCATTAGTTGTGTTTAGTTTGGAGGACGTTGCGTTGGAAGTCAATTTAATTTCACTCTAATTGTAGGTTCCCATTTTAAAAAATTAAATTTATCCTAAAATAACGTCCTCCAAATAAATCACGACTAATGGTATTTACTTTCCCCCATAATATCAAGCAACTTTTATTAAAGACATTTCTTTCTACAACGCTTAGTTTTGGAGATATTGTACAGTCTCAACTTAAATGGTCCACCCCGTATATGGACACATAGACAGGAGCTTCACTACGGCCTTTTTTCTAATGATTTTTTGGGGGGTTTAGGAGACCAGCAAAGACATATTATCTTTGCAATCCGGATATATAATTTTTTAGTAAAATACTATAATTCCTCTACGTAAACAAAGTAAAAATAGACATGTGGAAAAATAAGGTCTCAAAAATAAGGTTGTGCATTCCTTTTCCATGACTTCAAATATGTACTAAGTCTTAATGCCTTGGTTTGAATCCTTACTAGCATTAATAAGACATCCCAGACAATTGAAATTCTAAGATGGTAGTAGATATAAATTATCCAATGTAAAGTTTCGACTTTAAGAGTTAAATTGTAAAGCCTACTGGTAGACTTAACCCTAAAATATTAAGAGTAGGTTATAACTGAATAGACAGGTGGGTATTCCTCGATCTATGTAAGCAATGAAATAAACAACCGTGCTAATAAACCTACTTTGCTTGTTTTCTAAATAATAATAGGTATATTCATGCTATGTACATTTAGATATACTATTTCTGTGTAGAAAACATTTTCTGTAGTTACAGAAGTTTATTTATTTTCTTACTACTGAAATACAGTGGTATTATTCCCTTCCATTATGCCCTTTCGCATAATCATAAATGCCTAAATTATTTCTAAACTTAAGCAACCCATGTTGGAAAGAAAGCAGTTAACCGACATTACGAATACCGAGGGCACCTGGAGATAAAAGATTATGACAAGGTCGTTAGTTTGTAATGGATGACCGGATTAAGAGGATTATACTCATAAATTCATGCATTTCACAGGCACTGACTAACATAAAAAAGGTGTTAGATAAATAATGAACTCAAAGTGCTATGCTACTGCTAATGGAGAATTACAAATTTTTTTTAATGTATTGCGGTGTACAACATACAAAATTTAATTTTTTTTCAGATAAGTTGTACAAAGGAGGTAAAAATGTCGGTTTATTTTTCGGGACAAAAATGCTCAGTGTCTGACACACAAAGAGTCTAAACTTGGTTGTATTTCATCCTTTATTTATTTAAGGAAATTAATGTATGAAAATTGTCCAAAATTCAGTAAAACATAGATGTTGTGCTGCAATAAACGTTAAACCTGCACAGGAGATTTCAACGTTCAAAGTCAGTTCTCAACCCTTAAATGCAATTTCCTTCCCGATTATTTTTTTCAGTGTTCGTTATTATTAAAATTGTTCCTTCCGGTGTCAATTTATACCAATTACTTTGAAACTTTCACCAACATTTTTGAGATAATAAATAAACATTTTATGTAAAATAAAAACAACGAAATAGCTGCTTCTAAAAATTGTTCGTATTAATAAAGCAAGAAGCTTATATTTCTGAATTTGTTCCTAGAAATTCCTGTTTTCTATACAAATCATGCGATATGTGTATAAGGCATAAATATCTGGAACGCAAATTCCAAATTTGGTTTCAAAAGTTTGAAAAATGCACTGCAAGGAGAGTTCTCTGTAGATCGTTTTGAAAAGCAGAATATACGTTTTAGGAATTATTCTTGGAATTCACCAAAAATTATAGTGTTTGTTATAAAAAATCACAAGTGTCTGGTAAGGAATCAATATAATTGCTTAATAAATACACAATTCCAAATTTCACACCTTGGTACCTTTAAATTAGAGAATTAAAGCTCTCCTTTGATACTAGTTAAGCCATGAAACTATAACAGCATTTATGGTTAAAGACAAAAGCAGAAGAAAGTAAAACAGTAAAAGCAGAAAAATAAAAGAAATAAGTAAAGAAAATAATAATATTGGCACATATCAGGTCCAGCACATTGAATATTTGAGTAAAAGATGAAATATCCCAGAATTTAATAACTTGGAATAGCGCACCAGTTCTCCATGATCATATTCTAAAAACAAGTTCGAGAAAAGAACTATCTTCTAAGCGTAACAATTCTTGTGTTATACGTGTCAAAATTTAACCAATTAGAAGGCGCCAATCTTATCGCGCATACGCACTAACGACTCCGCAGTGTGCTGCTAATCTTTACATACAGGACTGGTGAACCTGTTGAGATCAACTTGTCACTCTGCGAGAGCTACAGTTGCCCGAAAATGGTCTGTGAGAGGCCGTGAGACAGAGCGGTGAGTTGAATTTGTTCACCAGGCCTAGGTGTCATCAGCATCAGTTTGGAAAGCAAACCACGCAAACGTCTGACAGGATTAGCGCCTTTTAATTGAATTTTACTTTACAATAATTATGGGTTTATAAAATACTTACATAGCTGAAGCAGCATACATTAAGTATATAATTACTTTTTTGCATGACATAACTGTGTCATGATTAGTCTTCAGTTTTCATTTTATACTACCTTTAACATTAAAGGATACATCGCCAGCTTTGACTTTACTACAGGAAAATTCTCTTCGGTTTTAATATTTCTTTTTAAAACAGTATGAAAATTAGCTTTTTTTGGATGTTCGACTTACCTAGATCGAGTTCTGTACTCTAAAACCCCTTAGAGAATCTAGAATATTGAGCAGGTTTTGGGGACATAATTAAGAAAATTTAGCAAGATCCAATTTGGCTCATTAGCATTGTTTAAGAATAATTTAGAAATTGGCAGTGAATAACTTGACTAAACTCAGTATTTACAATTGTGTGAGGATTCCATCCATAATAATCAAATGTACTAGTGCTAAATCCTCCAAATTAAACGTGATAAACAGAGCGCTTAAATCACTGAAATAAATTCGTCGAGAATTCGTCAATTGCAGCAGTAACAGCGTAAATAAACTAAGAAAAACATTGAATTTATACTAAAAAAATCTGATGTGTTACATTCACATGACTTTCTCTACTCTTGTACAAACTATTTTTACAAACGCTTATTCTCCATATGCTTCATGTTAATCGAGATATCGAGATGTTAATCTTATTGCTAATTTTCTTGTAGATGCAAGGGGAATTGCTAGCCTTTAAGCGATAGTCAAATATTTTAAGAGGTGGTTGCTATGTGGAGTATTCCATTCTCTTTGCATTACCAGGACAAAAAAATGAATAACGAATTTGAGAAAAAGTATAAATATTGGAAAATTTAAGGGAATAACAAGCAATATCTCGAAAATGGTTCACTCAACAACAAAAATGTATATAACATAAATCGTGTATTTTAACATGATCTACATTTTTTGTGTAGTAAAATTTTGTCATCTCTTATGGTTATGCAAAAGTCATTCAGAATAAAGAATAATTTGGAGACATTCTCAGAAAATTCGAGATGTACATTTCATTTGTCATGAAAATATCTTAAACATATGGTATTTCAATCAAAATCGTTTGAGTCATTTTTGAGAAATTAAAATTTTCGAAAAAATGTTCCATGTAAAGGGTAATCTGGGGTGGGGGGATGTTCTTGAAAACCTTATTGCATCTCTGGAAGACACTGAACCTAAATACCAAGTTTGGTGTTTATCCGACTGTTCGTTTCTGAGTTATGCTGTTCACAGACACACACACAGTCAGACACACACACGGATATGTTTCTAAAAATGCTTTTTTTGGATTCAGTGGGATTTCAAAACATGTATTTCCGGTGAAATCTCGGTATCGAATTTTTGGGTGGAATACAATACTTCCCCTACTTACTATATGTAGTAAGAAAGTAAAGGTCTGATGTGACCGAAGTGATAATCCAATTTTAACAACTGGAGCTAAATGCTCCTTAAAATTCCATACTGTCTCCATGCAATCGCGAGAAACAACTGAATATTCGAAGGACTTTAAGAGAATGGCCAAGAAATGAACATTTCGAACCATTAATAAAGGATATTTCAGAAATGACTTATGCTATAAAAAACTTCTTGAAATAAATTGTGTGTTTTAAACAGATCTACATTGTTTGTGTAGTACGTTTTCGTCTATCGCTTAACGTTCCTCAGTTATACAAGATTATACAAAATTCCTTCCAAAAGAAGACTTCAAAGGCTATTCCCAGAAAATGCTTATTTATCACGTAAATATCTTTAATATATGGCATTTTAATCAAAATTATTATAGCTATTTTTAGAAAAAAATTTACCCGACTTTTCGTTTTTAAGTTATACTGTTTACACACACACACACAGACAAAAGTCACACCTAAGGACCTTTTGCTAAAGATGCTTTATTTGGATTCAATTGGCATCAAGACATACATTTCCAGTGAAATGTCGAGTTTTTGGATGTAATACAATAATTACGTAGTAACAAAATTCTGATGAGTTACACTCACATGACTTTCTCTACTCTGGTACAAACTATTTCTACAACGCTTATTCTCCATATGCTTCGTGTTAATCGAGATATCGAGATGTTAATCTTATTGCTAATTTTCTTGTAGATGCAAGGGGAATTGGTAGCCTTTAAGCGATAGTCAAATATTTTAAGAGGTGGTTGCTATGTGGAGTATTCCATTCTCTTTGCATTACCAGGACAAAAAATGATGAGTAACGAATTTGGGAAAAAGTATAAGTATTTGAAAATTTAAGGGAATAACAAGCAATATTTCGAAAATGGTTCACCCAACCAAAAAATGTATATGACATAAATTCTGTATTTTAACGCGATCTACATTTTTTGTGTAGGAAAATTTTGTCTATCTCTTATGGTTTACCAGTTATGCAAAAGTCGTTCACAATGAACACTTTTGGAAACTTTCCCAGAAAATTCGAGATATACATTTCATTTGTCATGAAAATATCTTACACATATGATATTTTAATCAAAATCGCTAGAGCCATTTTGAGAAAATTAAAATTTTCGAAAAATGTTTCATGTAAAGGGCAATCTGGGATGGGGGAATTTTCTTGAAAACCTTCATGTTGTATCTCTGGAAGATACTGAACCTAAATCCCAAGTTTGGTTTTATCCGACTGTTCGTTTCAGAGTTATGCTGTACAAAGACACACACACACAGGACATGTTTCCAAAAATGTTTTTTTTTGGATTCAGGGGGTCTCAAAACATATATTTCCGTTAAAATCTCGGTATCGAATTTTTGGGTGGAATGCAATACTTCCCCTACTTACTATATGTAGTAGAGAAAGTAAAAAGTAAATATTAAAGGTTAGGTGAATATCAAATTTGTTATTAAGTTCAGCATCTTCCAAGTACTCCCGCCTCAAATTATCTTTTATATGGAACATTTTCATTCATCATTGTCGTTGTAGTTGCTAACGCTCCCCGGGGGATGTCTCATTCCACCAAGGAATTATTGGACTCATTTCTGAGGGGGAGGCACCTAGCGAGTGGAATCCGTCGCCCCCGTTGATAAGTGCTGGTGACAACAGCGATGGAATGAGATGATCTACAGCTTTCACCGTGGACTCGAACCACGTTAGGCCTTGGGGGTACTGCAGATAAGCTAGTCAAAGGCGAAGGTGTAAATAGCACCGACTTAAAATCGACACCCCAGTGCCGGGAACCTCGGATCCTAGCATGAGAGCCAGTAACAAACTACTGCGCCCTCATTCATCAATGTTATAATAATTAAAATTAAAAATTTGTTTAGCCTAGAAAATGACGCGGCTGCTTTCACTTTCTTTCTCACATTTGTTTAAGCGTTATCTCAGAAGGCCTCTCTTACAGTCATGAATACTATAACTGCATAACTCCGCTCTGAAAATAACAAGAGATAAAAGATGCGAGGCAAGCCATTAATTGCGCAATAAAGAATACCAAAATAAAACGAAAGGAAAGGAAACGCAGCTACAATTTGAGGTAATTAATGTTTTAAATGTTGCTAATTAGCGACCCGTGACACAGTATTCTTACTGTACATGGATCTTAGCACGGTTTTGTAATAAACAGGAAAGAAAGGCTACCTTGTGGATTCCCTTTCCAGTAATTATGAATGTGATAGATAAGAACGCTGTTTTACGACAGCGGGCGGAGTTTGGCAAACACGGACATATATCTGACGCCCTTCTCACCTTTGCACTTGTTAATGGAAAGGAAGATCTAGGTGGGTCACCTTTTTCATCTTGAATATTTCGTCACACAAATTTAAACAACGGAAAGAGGTCGTAATGCATCCTCTGCATCCGTCTTGCCTTGACAAGTCAAACCTCATGCTGGGTTGCTTAAAATTTCCTCACCTTTCAAACCACCAGCTTTTCTTAGACCGAAACAGAGTTCAGAGAAATTCAGTTTTACAAATACGGCTTGATGCTTCCTTTGAATTCTTAGAAAAGGTAGAATAAATAGTGTATTTCATTCAAAAAGACATGGGGCATCATTCTCCTTCATTATCAAGCATTAGGCTTGCAGCTTGTTCTGTCTCACTCCAGCTATATTTTCCTTGGTCTTCATATTTCTCGTCTTCCTTCTGGTTTCTATTTTATTACCTATTTGTTTCATTATTTTTTCATTTCCCACTCGTTTAATATGTTGTATTCATTATTGTTTATTTTATTGTATACGTTAATTAATGTAAACTATTTTTAATTCTTCCTTTCGTATTTGATTCAATATTTACAACCTTTTATTTTTCATAAAAACTTCATCTTTGCAGTCTGTATATTTTGTTGCTGTTTTTGTTTTGTTATTGCACTTCCATAGGTTAAAAGTGGTATTACCTTATAGAATTTTAACTTTACCTTTTTTGTCTTTTTTTAGAGTTCTTTGTATTATGCCACATATCATTTGAAATGTATTAACTTCACTATTTGTCATTTTCTCTTTCGTAGTTTATATTGCAGCTCAAAATTTAAAATGAAATGAAGTGATACCTTGTCTAAAATTAGTAACCTCATTTATCCAAAAACTTATCTGGAACATTTTTTTTTATTTCCAAAATTCTCAACCCTATTTTACAGAGTGGACCACTTAATTCGAGACTGTCCAATATTTCCAAAACTAATTGTTGTTGAAATAAATGCCTTTAATAAAAGTTGCTTGATATCATGGGGTAAAGTAAATGCCATTAGTCGTGTTTTGTTTGAGGGACATTATGATGGTCATTTTAGGATCAATTTAACTTATTTAACTGGGAACCTACATTCTTATGTTGTTTTCTCATTAGAAAATGGTTTATAAAAAGAGTTTAATTTTTGATGAGGATTAAGGAAACAAAATTAAACAATTTTTGTTCCCAATTACGAAACGTAACTTACCCTCAAATTACCATACATGGATGGTTCAACCATTCATTGCACTCTTCGTACACAGCCATTTCGAATTTTCGTTGCTAGTTACGTTCGTGTAAGAACAATTGTAAAGTGCTGTATACAAATGTTGTTTAGTTTTTTATGAGCAGTGAGAAAACAACATAAAAAGGATAGGATACCATTTACTTTCCCCCATAATATCAAGCAATGTTTATTTAAGACATTTCTTTCTACAACGTTTAATTTTGGAGATATTGTACAGTCTCAAGTTAAATGGTCCACTCTGTATATATGTAAATTAGGGTTATAGTTTTACAATAAAATCAAAACTAAATACTAAATAACAATAACTATCACACTACAGTTTAGCATGAATGTGTCGGATAAAACACAAAGTTATAATAACATTGCTTTTTAAATAAATGATACAGGGGTTTAAAAATTGCTTATTTCATTAAGATAAATTATTAATAAATAAATATATTTTAATATCAAAGATCGGACAGTTAAATAATAAGTGTTGCACTTTCTCTTCACTGCCACAAAGACATTGGTAAGAACTTCCAACATTTATGTGGAATCTTTACAAGTAATCTTTAAATGTTCTATGGCCCGTTATGAACTGTGTGCATACCAATTTTAATTGGAAAATTTTGCATTTAAAGCGAGTTTAAGTCCGTAAAAACTAAAGTCTTAGTGATATGACCCTTTTTTGTAGTTTTTATTCCAAGTGTCTGATAATAACTTCCAGTATTCCATTTATGCACGGGATTCTGGCATTTGGAGTAACTGAATGCTTTGCGATTGTTTGCAGCTGCCTTTGCTATCCATTTGCTCTTTAATTCCCTAGTAACCCTTCATGGTCTTAACCATGATAAGAATATAAGATTATTATAATGTTTTAGGTTTTTTTCCTGATAGTTTTGGCTGTAGAATGAAGATTCAATTTATCTGTAATAGCATTAATATCAGATCGAGGATCGAGAAATATATATACATAACTATAGTCATTATGGGTCCTCCAATTCACAGCCTGTTGAATAGCAAATAATTCAACTTGGAATATGGAGCATAAAGGAGGCAATATAGATTATCTAAAGGAGTATTGCTTTAGCCAATGCGGTTTGTATTATACAGGAGCCATAAAAAAATATACATACACTTTAACGAAAGCAAAATTCGTATGTGTTAGCACTGAACTTAATTATATATCACAGGTTTAATACAAGCTTCCTGCACCTGTTCAGTTACTTTCGGTTTTCAAAATGATTGCCACACACATCATAACATCGAATGGTTGCTTGAACAGCATGGATTACTTCACATGCTGTTGTAATTTCTTAACAAAGGGCCTCTAATGTAGGTTTTCCTGCTATACACAGCATCCTTTAAAAGATAAACATCGAAAGGTGTTAAATATGGAATTCATAGCATCTCTTCGTCTTATCCAGCTTTCCTGCAGATTCAATACCTCTACCATGAAAGAATAAGAGTCCTATTACACCCCTAGATGACAGTCCAAACCAGACACACATCCCTGGTAAACAATCTGCCTTTTCAACATAAACGTGTGCAATTTCTGGGCTCAATAAACACAATTATGACTATTCACTTATTCATTAAGTTTGAATTGGCCCTCAGATCACACAAGCTTTGTTACAAACCATTCATGCTTAACGACATGCTGAAACCCCTCACAAAACTCCATTCGGCTATCAGGGTCATCCTCATTTAAACCGTGCAATAATGTTGGCGCTGCACATTTTGTTTAGCGGCTTTCAGAATGCGTCGTACACTCCCACTAACTCCTGTCTCACAATTAAATTGTGTAGCAGATAAAAGACTTCTTATGTGACGTTGCAAACTTTTCTAAGATCATATCCGGAGAAGTAGTGTTGTAGCTCTACAAGGCCTTCCGGATCTTCCCTTGTGCACATTACAAGTGGCATTCTGTGTTTCAAATTTATCACAAAGTCGTGTAACTTTCAAGTATGTTTGAGGTCGTGTTTTTTTCTTACGGAGCCTGTACGCGGTGTATTAAACAACAGGTTAAGGCCTATTGTGGAAGCACCTCTGTTGGTAGAAGACGACGGTCATGCATTGATAATATTTCTAATTTTAAACGGAATTAAAATGTAAATATAAAATTATTTGCGAGTTACGTTGCATTTGTACAATAATAACAATAAATCTTAATAAGAATTCTTGGTTTAGCAATCAAAGATGTAAGACAAAGATCGGCTTTGACACTACTATTGTTCCTACAAACGTTCTGATTACATAAAAATTAAGGCTATAGAAGGACCAAACATACCAACCTCAATATTTTATATGCAAACTATTTTCTAATGCTAAACCAAATCCTGAATGAGTACGAGCTAAAAATATCAGTAACGAACATAAAAATGACAACATTCTTAAGAATAATTCTGAAATAATAAAATCAGCAAAATGTGCAAATTAATTAAAAGTTGATCAATAATAATCCGACTGCAACACAAAATTATGACTGATATAAATAAGCCATACAGTGTATGTGGAAGCATAGAAAGTATTTACAAACTTTAAAAGAGAAAACGTTGAATCCTGTGGTGTTTATCGTACAAGTTGATTGGAGTGAAGCCTCAGTTCTACGCAGAATGATTAAAGTCAGATTCAAGCAATAGTTTTTGAGATTTCAAGAACTGTTACTAAGTTTAAAACGAGCGATAGAATATTCAATTAAGACAACCGATGTGTTACAGCAACATGACTGCCTTTATTCTTTCAATATACCTTATTTGATTTTTACGTTCTCTACTACGTATAGTAAGTAGGGGAAGTATTGTATTCCACCCAAAAATTCGATACCGAGATTTCACCGGAAATACATGTTTTGAGACCCCCTGAATCCAAAAAAAACATTTTTGGAAACATTCCGTGTGTGTGTGTGTCTGTGAACAGCATAACTCAGAAACGAAGAGTCGGATAAACACCAAACTTGGTATTTAGGTTCAGTATCTTTCAGAGATGCGACACGAAGGTTTCCAAGAAAGTCCACCACCCCAGATTACCCTTTACACGGAAGATTTTTCGAAAACTTTTATTTCCTCAAAAATTGCTCTAACGATTTTGATTAAAATATCATATGTTTAAGATATTTTCGTGACAAATAAAATGTATATCTTGAATTTTCTGGGAATGTCTACAAAAGTATTCTTCATTGTGAACGACTTTTGCATAACTGGTAAACCATAGGAGATAGACAAAATTTTACTGCACAAAAAATGTAGATCACTTAAAATACACAATTTATGTCATATACTTTTTTTGTTGAGTGAACCATTTTCGAGATATTGCTTGTTATTCCCTTAAATTTTCCAATACTTATTTTCTCAAATGGGATTTCGTTATTCATTTTTTGTCTTGGATATGCAAAGCGTATTAATCTGTGGCAAAGAGAATGTTGCTGCGCATAGCAAAAGGCTGTTAAGAGATATGCCTATGCTTAAAGGCTACTGTATTTCTATATTGCCCTTGCAAATACAAAACAAGTGGAACATAGTACGCCTTAAGCGATAGTCAAATATTTTTAGAACTGGTCGCTATGTGTAAAATGTAATTCTCTTTGCATGTCAAAAGATCGTTTCTCCAAATGTTTATCTAGTTTAATATGAAATAGATGGAGAATAAGATTTTGTAAAAATAGTTTGTATAAGCGTGGGGAAAGTCATGTGAGTGTTACACATCAGATTTTTTTTAAATTATTCATAAAAGCCTTGTTTTTTCTGTCTTTATAAAGTGAGCCATAAAAGATTTCAAAGCACATTTTGTTTTGGCTACACAGGAGCATACAGAGGCCTATGACAACAGTGTAATATTTGAAAAGCAGGTCGCTATATGTTGAGAGCGAGATGGATCAGGCGGTAACGCCTGTGACTCGCATTCGGGAGGTCGTAGGCCGACATTCCTAACCTAAGGGTTTTTTCGGGGTTTCTCCGGGTTGCTAGGAAAATTATGGGAAGGATCATCAAGTCCCCCGAATTTCCTGTCCCTCCATTTAACCTCCATTCTTATTTCAGTTCACCTTTCATCCGCTTGGTCTCTTTCAGGGGCGGAGGGTAGCCGGCTGCAGCAATGCCCATCCGGGGAGTTTAAATCTGTGAATGGAAGGGACTCTGCCATCTTCCTGTCCTTCAAGGTTCGACCGCATTTTATCTCCTCTCACCTCGTCCCTCCCTCCCGGGAGCGCCCCATCCGGGGCATAGGTACAAAAGATCTACGTAGGTCGACATGCTAAGTCTCCCTCCACGTTGTATCCTAATCCTATGTGACCTTGATATTGCACGACTTGAAAGCAAAAAACTTAGCACTTCTAAAAATGTATAACAAAGTATTGGGAAATTCAAACAGCGACACCCTTGGAAATAGTTAATTACAATTTGTTTTTATATAAACTGTATATTTTAACAATATCTGTAGTAAGCATTGGTTTATTTCTTATGGTTTCACAGATTTATAATACTAGGCAAAAATTCAATCGAAATGAAGGAGACTTCACAGGCTATTTTAATAAAATTGCAGATTTAATGTTATTCCTCATGTCACATCTCAAACATATGACATTTTAATCATAATCGCTGGAACTATTTTTCAAGAATTTAGCTCCGTTTGAGAATGAGCTAAATTTCCCGTGTAAAGGATACTTTGGGATGAGAAGAATTCATCAATATTTTCGCGTTGCATCCTTGATAGATTTAAATACGAAGTTTTTAGACTTTCTTATATGGATTATACAGACCGAGCCAGTTGGCGCCGCGGTAACGTGTGTGACTCGCATTCGGGAGGTCCCGGATTCTATTCCCGGCGACCACTCATGGGGTTTTTGCTTGTTTCCCCGAAGTCGTCAGGCGAATGCTGGGGTGATTTCTTATCTACCACGATTTCCTTTCCATAGTTTCCCTTTTGTAGCGATATTTCCGCCGGTTACGCTTGTACAAAACGAAATTCTTGAATAATTATAATTTATGAATTATTAATGATTAATTAACTCCCAATATGATACTTTTCCACAATTTTAAAGTAATTGGATTAAAAACTACACCAATCAAGAGCCTTCAAAACGTGTAAAATGTTTTAAGTTTCATTGATGTTGTTAATAAATAAAGGCATAATTGCGCAAGATAATCTGTAAGATTCAGGCGAAATACGGTAGCTTCGCTTCATAATGTTTATTGTATTTTTGGAGCCATAAAACTCCAACGTTTCCTTGTACTTCAAGAAACGAACCAAGTTTCAAGAGAAAGTAGACGCTGTAGGCAACGGTCTTTTCTTACCGTTTAGACTTGCATTTTCAACCGGAGGGCCAATAAAATTGTAGGATGATTGTTAGAAGCAATGAGAAGATCGGAAGACCTGGTTGCATTTTAAGAAATCCGGAGGGGAGTAGTAACTTTATATATGTAAACGTAAGTGTGGATTTCACAAAATTTGTCATGATTCTTCGCTAGAGGTACACGTGGTACTCCGAATCAGAAAAAGACACTAAGTTCCGAAATTTACTAAGTGCCACGTAATTATCTAACTACAAAGTGATTTGTGTGGAATATTTATCTAATGCGCTAATACTATTCGTTGAGATAATTTTTATCCAAGCTTATAAACGATTTAATATTGTGAAATGACTACTTAAGTACGCGTGAGTCTAAAGAATGATGATAGAGCACTGAGATATTGAATAATTAGTCGGAGCAGACGGTAGTGAACCTAGAGTTAATCGTGGGAAGACAGTGTTAAAGAATCGCAAGGGTTAGCGAAACAAGAGAATCTTGCATGATTTCTAGCGTAAAGTCACGCCGGATTTAGAAAAGTGAAAACAGTGTTTCTTTCAAGACAATATCCTGGTGTTACCACTCCCGCATCCTATCCTTACATAATAACCCTAGGGAAGATTGATTCGCCGACAGTGGAACCCTAGATACAACGAGTGCTTCCTATGATATCGGTGATATCGATTGCTGAAGACGACCCCTACGACGTAGCGGCGAGAATAACAACGACGCAGGTAAGGCGAATGCGACTACAACAAGGAGAAGAACCGCTACACTTTCATTCCGTTTCCTTCTCATCTTTCAGTTGTGCTTCTAGGTTTCGTGGCGTATGGCGGTGGACAGGTGGTGCGGATGCATGCTCAATGGAATGAACACTTTCTGTGGACAACAGAAGTCTGCTTGATTGATGGGTTGTTCATCGCCCTCTCTCGGCGTTTCCCGCAATGGAGCGGGTCTATGAGCTTGGAAATGTTAGTCTTCGGTGGCCTGTCTGCCTAGGCCTGTAGCCTCCTGTGGTTCCTTGAGAATAGAATTGCTCTTTACGTTGTTTATTTATTTAGCTCCACGTATGGACGTAAATTTTAAGAAAGACTGTTTGTTACTTAATATGCTGCTACGTATGAAAAGCCGATTTGAAGATGTATTTTTGTTGTTACGCTCCAAGTTTAAAAAAAAATATTTACTCTGTTAATTAAACTGCTTCTTTAACCATGTATGTTTATGTTTGCCTCGGCTGCGTCGGTATTGTTTTAGAGACACGTTTCTCTTAATCAGGGCGTGGTGCGACAAGAATGTAGGCTTACACAGATTTTAAGTTTTAAATCACTCATTTTTATTAATCCTTGACACAAATTAAATAGCACTACACTGATATCAAGAGCTGTGAGATTCTTTCATTTAATACTTGCACTTTGTTAACGCGTATACTTAATTTTTCGTTTCACACGAATACGTAATATTTCTCTAGAGAACATATCTTCCATCCGGTTACTACCAAGGTCTGCAGGCAACTGAACATATTTCAACCGTCTAAACTTTTAACTTTCCGTATTTCAAGTCTCTGATTGGCTATTTTTAAACTGTCACAAAATTTACATTATTGCTGCCCTAATCATGACTATTAGCATTTAAACTCTCAACTTCATTGTTAGAAACGTTAAACTTATTATTCTCACAGCTCTTATATTATTATATTACATAATGCATTCACATAACATTATTGAACATGTTTACAATAACATAAGCATTTGCAATGACTGTTACATACATTTTATAAATTATTACATACATATTGCTTCATGGCGGGCTGTTATTGAATTTACATATTATATAATTTAATTGAAATTATTCAAGTGTTAAAAATACTGCCTCATCCTCCACCTCATCCCTTCCTCCAGGGGGTAGTAACTGCAATAGACCTCTGCAGGTAGCAACGCGTGAAGAGTGCCGTCCTTGAATCGCCTGTCACCTATGGGTTATGCTGTCCATCCATACACACGCGTGCGATCACGGAAGACTTCAAGAAGTACCCCATACAGAATGTTTGCCACCTATACCTGTTAGAGGTATTGCTACAGACAAAAATGTCTATTGCATAAAGGAAGAAAAAGAAGACCTGTCAGAGGTAACCGGTGGGAATAGTAAAACTAAGATAACACATAAAGATAAGTTCTATACTCGTAGAAGCAGCTATGGAACATCGTAATTGAAAGATAAACTAGCTATCTTAGATAATAACATATACCAAGAAACTGAAAGGGAGAAGATCTATAAAATGCTTTGGAAATTAGAAAGGAGCAGTCCTTGGTCTAAATCACGAAGTGAAACAGAAAAATGAGAATTCGGAGTAATTATTATGCTCATTTAGCCAAAAAAATAAAAAACCACGCCTTTATGTGTATCGATAAACAATAACGAGGTAACTGTAATCAGATTGCGGACTTTGAATGCTCAAAATTCCCACAAATTTAAACTGTTACTAAGTAAAACTTCTGAAGACCTTCACCCATTTCATTCACGACCTCAGAACCTAAGTGTAGGAAACCGTACCACTCTCTTTGGCCGTAGTCTACTATTATCCTAAGGCCATCCAAGGACTCTTGAGCATCCTTAGTGATTGACCCTAAGGCCATATACGTCCAAGTGGTGGTTACTTTATCATATTCATTCTTGTACACACCTGCTGTTGACTGAATATTAATAAGCTTTACTTCATAATAAATTGCAGTTGCGATGCTTCGAAATTTCCGCATTCGCAGATTATCATCTCGGCTTAGGCTTCTTAACATGGTTTTCTATTTTTGTCCTTGATTTTATTGCATAGCACTATTAACGTTCTTACTATGTAAGAAGATAAATAAAGGGGAATGAATAAAGCTTAGCTAGTACGGAACATACAATGCTGAAACTACTTTTGTATAGGTGTTAGACTACAACATAGTTTATTAATGTCCTTACTACTGCTTAATTACAGAAAAATCTTGTGTATTACATTCACATGATTTTCTCTATCCTTTATAGTTTATTAGTGTGTGTGTATTCAGCTTATTCATAATAAACCTTATTACGTTCTCTACTACGTATAGTAACTAGGGAAAGCATTGTATTCCACCCAAAAATTTGATATCGATATTTCACCGTAAATACACGTTTTTGAGGCCCCCTGAATCCAAAAAAGCACTGTTAGAAAAAGGCCCCGTGTGTGTCTGTGTGCCTGTGAACAGCATAACTCAAATACAAAAAATCGGATAAATACCAAACTTGGTACTTAGATTCAGTATCTTTCAAGATGCGATGCGAAGATTTTCAAGAAAATCCCCCACCCCAGACTACCCTCTAATTGTAACATTAATCAAAAATTTTTATTTCATGAAAAACGGCTGTAACGGTTTTGATTAAAATATCATATATTTAAGATATTTTCATGACAAATAAAATTTATATCTTGAATTTTCTGGGAATGTTTCCAAGTGTGCTCTTGTTTCTAAATTGCTTTTGCATAACTGGTAAACTGTAAGAGGTATACACACTTTTTGCACACAAAAAATGTAAAGCTCGTTAAAACGCACAATTTTTGTCATATGCATTTTTTTGTTCAGTGAACCATTTCCAAGATATTACTTGTTATTTCTTTGAATTTTCCATTACTTATACTTTTTCTCAAATGGGAATTCGTTATTCGTTTTGTTTATGTCCTGGACATGCTAAGAGAATGGAATGCGTCACATAGCAACCATCTCTTAAAATATTTGACTATCGCTTAAAGCCTACTATATTCCCCTTGCACCTACACAAAAATTAGCAATAAAATGTTTATCTCAATTAACATGAAGTAGATGTAGAATAAACTTTTCTAAAAATAGATTTCATAAGAGTAGAGAAAGTCATGTGAGGGTAATACTTCAGATTTATTTTTCTATTTACTTCATTTTAATCCAGATAAACCTTTGCAGAAATACGTTACAAATTGTGCTATAGATACAAAGGGAACAGCAATAGTCAAATGTTTAGCAACTGGACGCTATATGCTGGCCTTAAAATTCCATACTCCTTCCATGCATTCAAGAGAAACAAGTAAAAATCGACAGGATTGCTTATGCCACATAAAAGTTATTTGAGATAAAATGTGTGTTTTAATGGCATCTATATTTTTTGTGTATACATTTTCATCTGTCGGTTAACGTTTTACAGTTATATAAGATTACACAAAATTCCTTTCGAATAAAGTGGACTTCGCCAGTCTATTCCCAGAAAATTGAAGATATACTTCATTTGCATGTAAATATCTTTAATATATGGTATTTTAATCAAAATCGTTGGAGCCGTTTTTTAGAAATTTCGAAAAATAATCGGAAATTTTGAAAAATATACTATGTAAAGGGTAGTTTGTGGAGGGGATATTTCGTTGAAAATCTTCACGTCGCATCTTTGAAACGTATTGAATCTTAATACCAAGTTTGGTATTTATTCAACTTTTGTTTTTGAGGTATGCAGTTCACAGACACACTGACAGACAGACATACACGACATGTTTCCAAAAATGCTTTATTTGCATTCAGAGGCCTCAAAACATATATTTCCGGTGAAATCTCGGTATCGAATTTTTGGATGGAATGCAATACTTCCTCTACTTACTATAAGTGGTAGAGAAAGTAATAACTATTTCGAAAAATGTCCCATGGAAAGGGTAGATTGGGGTGGGCGGATTTTCTTGAAAATCATGTCGCAGATACTGAAGTTAAATATGAAGTTTGTTATTTATCCCACTTTTAGTTTTTGAGTTATGCTGTTCATAGATACACCCGCGCACGAATCTTTTTCTGAAACTACATTTTTTTGGTTTCAAGGAACCTCAAAACATATATTTCTGTTTGAAATCTGGAAATCGAATTTTTGGTTGGAATACAATATACCCCTACTTAGTATATGTAGTAAAGAAAGTAAAAACAGCTTCTTACCTATAGTAATTACATAAGGTAATTAAGGGGTTGAAAGTAAGTATATGGTATAGGTATAGGTTACACCACGTAGGCGAATACCTAGCGCACTGCGAACTACATAGATTTATAGTAGCTACCCCCCAAGGAGGAAGGGATGAAGTGAAGTAACCACAGGAGGGTACAGACCGTATACAGACGTGGCACAGAGATGCGTGGAGGTCCCTAACAGTTCCAGACCCCCCCCACTGCTGGAGCTTCTGGAGGGGCGATGAACGACCCGTCGAACAAGCAGCCCTCTAGTGTTCACGGGGAGTACTCTTTCCTTTGCGCAAGCATCCGCACTATCTGTTCGGCACCACCATATGCCACGAAATCTAGAAGCACACCTGAAAGATGAGAAATAAATGGAAATCTTTGCAATTGAGAAACGACGAAGCATTCGCCTAACGATCAGGAAAAACCACGAAAAGCCCAAGGTGGTAGAGAAAGTTCTAGAGTAAAGGATAAAACAACCCGATTACAACAACGTTATTGCCGCAAGATTTTCGCCTTTTTACCAAAATGTAAATTTTTAGATTATAATAAAAGACTTCGGGGTTTGCCCTTGATTTGTGGTGGTTGTTCTGTAATGGACATTTGGTCTGATAAATTTTCATTCCTGTTAACATGCAATAACTAGAGACAGGTAAAATATGAAGAAAAGATTTCTGTAATGTGAATATTTTAATTATATCATGAAATATATACAAGGTTATTCGAAAAGAAGGAACAGACTTTAAATATTTATTTCTAATAAACGACAATAGATAGCAACACATACGACACATCATTGAAGAGAGCAAAGTTCAAAGTTTTAAGCACCCACCTATTAGTTCCATTCGGTGCCTACAGCGGCGCTGGGTTTGTTTACGAGAAAATGGTAACGCCGCAGGAAAAGTCGTGATGTGCGCTGCACTATGCAAAGAGTGAATCCATTGTTTCATTGCAGCGTGCATTTCGTTGTAAGTTCAACAAAGAGTCACCTCGTTATAAAAAATTTAGAATTGATGCAATAAATTCGTAGAAGTTGGTTGCGTATGCAAACGGAAAAGCACTGATCGTCCTCGTATAACAAATAGTGCTCGTTTTGAACACATAAAATAAAATTTTAAACTTTCCTCTATTCAGTGATGTTTCGCATGTATCGCCATCTATTGTCGTTGATTAGAAATAAATATTTAAAGTCTGTTCCTTCTTTTTAAATAACCCTATACATTAAAGCCTCTTAAAGGGTTTGCAGCAGGTTCACTTCATGGCTTAAGAAATCGACTTTGTGGATTTTATCCATACTTTATAATAAAATATTAAATGTAATAAAAAGAATAGATGGAGTTAATATATTTTAATCGTCGTGAAACGTATAAACTTTGTTAAAAACGTAGAAAAAGACGTTAAGTTGCTTTGTCTTTGATTAATACTAATTGCAATATGTTACTAAAAGCAAATGCTCGTGAAAAGAAAAACTCTTCAATAATAGACGACGTTTAATTATTTCAACTGACTTATTGGAAAGAGCAGCTTGGATTTTATAAATGTGCTATACAGAAAACTGTTCAAATATAATATTTAGAAAGCCCAGTCATTACTAACAGAAAACTTTTAAAAGCAAAAAATCCTAAATCGTATAAAATATGGAAAAAATGAAGATTTTTCTAAACTATTATGCAATATTAAAATTTTGGCATGTGAATTGAATACTTCACACTGCAAAATCCTAAAATACCTAGTTGTTCCTATAATTATGAGAAGTAATATGAAATTTAATATTTTCCCTGTCTCTATTAATAACCTATTGCAGTAAAACACATTTGATAATGTGTTTTAACTTTGTTAAAACATGGATTCCCTTAGATTATGAAGAAATTTAGTACAGAGCTCTTCCTGATCATGGGTTGTGAAAGATCCTTGATTCGATTCTCTGACGTGACTTTGTTTTCTCCATTAGCATATAAATTACTATCTTGAAGGAACTATCAAGTATGTTTCTAAAATGAGACAGAATATGTTGTGCCTGGCCCGACAATACCCTGGGTTCACACTCATTAAGATGTTACGTGACATGACGACGTGTCAATTCTATTAAACTCGTCACAAACTTGGTTCTAACTCGATGATTTCTTCCATCAAGATAGCCCTCTTTTTAGAGCTAAATAAACCTATTTACATTCATCTACAACAATGAGGAAATGCAGTTGGTAACGCGGAAATGCTTTTGCACGATGTTGACGACTTCTTGATCCAACATTACCTGCTCAGTCGATGACTATAATTATTATTATTACTGTCCTGGTCTGGCCCCACCCCTCCGCCCACTCTCGATTGTTGTGATCATTCGATTGTTACACACACAGCAACTCCCGTTTTGACATTATCCTAAGCAGCAAGATAAAATGTTGCCTCGCGGTATATCTCAGATACCTCCTGCGTGGAGGCAGATTGAGCAATGCACAAAGTGAGGAAGGTGATGAAATTCTAGATTACATCTTTCAGAGGTACAAAAGGTTAATAAATAAGCCGGTAAAAATGTGTAGTTTCCACCAACAACCTTGTTTACTTATAAATTTGTTTCGTGGTTGCAGCATCAAAAATAGCGCACTCATAAAGGTGAACTTGCTGGCATTTTGGATCAGAGTGTATTCATGCCTGCACGCGATTCTGTTTCTTCGTCAAAGGAGCATCCTGTCGGCCACTCCTTTATAATTCACCATTGTTACACTGCAGAAAAAATACCCTACTTCACATGATTTTCTCTACTTGTTTTATATAACTTACGCAAACTATTCTTACACAACCTTATTTTTCTATCTACCTCGTGTTAATCGAGGTAAACGTTTGCGGAAATAGTTTAATCATACATTTAGCCATCTTCTAGCAAGGTTTATTATCCCACGACGGTACTAGTCCCTGGTTTTTGATGCGAAGAATTCGGTGAGGCCCACTTCTGCAGGTTCAGTGTTTTCGAAATTTCTTCCACTGAAGTAGATAGTATCCTTATGTTATTAGCCCCACGTTTTGGGCACCAATTTGAAGTATGTTTCTGTATGCCCCACGCTGGGCGCCAATTTGAAGGTGGTTTTGTCTTTTTTTTTAGCTCCACGTATGGACATCAATTTGAGAAGATGTTTTGTTATGTTATTTATTACCCCCACGTTGGACGCCAATTTGAAGTAGATAGTACCTTTACGTTATTAGCCCCACGTTTTGGGCACCAATTTGAAGTATGCTGTTGTATGCCCAACGTATGGAAGCCAATTTGAAGAAGATTGTTTGTTACGTTATTCTTTTTACCACGCTTTGGGCGTCAATTTGAAGTAGTTTGTATTGAAGGAGTTGTATTATATTTCAACTGTTGGGGAGCCGAACTTGTAGTAGTTGCAACCACACGTATAGTGCCCGCTTTCCGGTAGCCTTCGCCTCAAATGTACTTTCAGGTGGCCTTTGCCCCAAGTTTACAAAATATTAACTTTATAATTTGACTGTTTTTTAAATATTATATATTTATGTTTGCCTCGGCTGCGTCAGTATTATTGTTAGAGACATGTTTCTCTTTGCAGGGTTGTGGTGCGACTGAAGAATGTAGGATTACACAGATTATAATTTTACTTCACTCCTTTTATTAATGTTTGACACGATTTAAATAACACTTCACTGATATAGAGAGCTGTGAGATTAATTACTTGCACTTTTTAACACGTAAACTATTTTCGCCACACACGTCCGATTAGGAATACTGTCTACAACCAACGCGTCCAGTTATGAGCGCTGTCTACAAGCAACTGACTTCTAAATTTGTAAATTTCTGTATTTCAAGTCTCTGATTTGCTATTCCTAATCCAATAAAATACATTTATTTAACTTGAGCGTTTTTCTGGTTTCTGAGTAGCTATTTTATAAACTGTCACAAAAATTTACATTATTGTTGCTCCAAGAATGACTAGTAGCACTATTAAACCTTCTAATTCATTATTACCTCATTGTTGGCAACGTTTAACCTATTATTCCCAGAGCTCCTATATTATTAAATTACGTAATACATTCACATAATATTATTGAACATGTATACAATAATATAAAGATATACAATGACTGTAATATACACTTTTATATATATTGTTACATACACATATTGCTTTAAGGTTATTGAATTTATATATTATATAATTTGACTGAAATCATTTAAGTGTTTAAAAATCTGCCTCAACTCGTTCCGGATGTTGAGAATAAAGATCCGAATTGACTGCATGCCTGTTTGGAACAAACTTCCAGTGAATCACTCCTTCAAAATTCCACCAGACAAACTACATTACTTTGGGGCCAAACTGATTCTTTTAACGATGACTTTGGCAGGTTGACGGGAACTGAGTCACTGTTTCGAGGCGTCAGAGTTGCGGTAATAGATCCATTTTTCGTCATATGTGACAATTCTCCTGATAAATCTATCATCCATGGGATTACCGATAAACTGACGACAGATATCCACCTTACGTTGATCCTGTTGAGGTATCAATTCATGAGCTACAGATCTATAGTTTCTGTTTGATTTTCCAAGTTTCTTAATCTGGCGATGTATGGTATCTGTCAAGTTCTTCTGACAACCTACGAGCACTTTTTGCGGATTTTGTTCCAGAACTCTGCGTGTATTCTCAATATTCCATAATTTAGGCCTTCCAGAATGTGTAAATCTGTAGTCTTTTCTTGTGCAGTGTTGAAATGTTGGAACCATCGTTGTGCCACAGGCTCACTAACGACACCTTCTCCTCCCACTTCACATATTTTTCGAGCCGCGGCAGCAGCATTATAATCCTGTTTCCAGTAGTGCTTTCAAGGACTCTAATTTCAAGCTACCCATTTTGTGATCTTGTATTAATAACTGACGATTGACACATTCTCGTCATATACACAATAGTAGCCATGGCATCCTGTAAATATAATTGGCGGACCAAAGAAAACAATTCTATCTTATAAAACACCAAACTTAAAATTCGACAATACTTATGACACAATTTAATATTACAAAATTCAAATCAAATACAACATTATCTTAAAAATAGTTGATGTCAAAAAAGGTAATATGAAATAATTATATGATTTAAATAAATGTATATTTTTATGCAGTACGTGTTGATCT
This sequence comes from Deroplatys truncata, assembly GCA_030765065.1. NCBI lineage: Eukaryota > Metazoa > Arthropoda > Insecta > Mantodea > Mantidae > Deroplatys > Deroplatys truncata. The sequence continues at coordinate 121,552,685 of CM060987.1, forward strand.
ATCTCTTATAGTTTACAAGATATTTAAAATGATATCAAATTCCTTCCGAATGAAGAGAACTTCACAGGCTGTTCTCAGAAAATTCAAAATGTACGTTTTATTTTTCAGATAAATACCTTTAATATAAGTGTTTTAATCAAAATTATTTAAGCCATTGTTCAGAAATTAACAATTTCGGAAAATTTTCATGCAGACGTTAGAGGTGGCAGATTTTCTGGAAAATCTTCCTGCCCTATCTTTGGAAGATACTGAACTTGAATACTAAGTTTGGTACCTTTCGTTTTTAAATATGGTGTTTCATACACATAAATGGATCTTTTTCTAAACATGTACTTCCGTAAAATCTCGGTGTTGTATTTTTGGGTGAAATGCAATACTTCTTCGACTAGTTGGATAGGTGGCAGAGAAAATAGAAATCCATATAGCTTCCTTGTTTTGATAGTTCATTAGTTTGACTCCTCGAATTGATAAATACTAATCACATATATAGTTTAGCAGAGAGTATTGTCAATATAAATAAATAATTAGTAAGCTTTCAGTACAGGAATCTTCACTGCTGGGATCAAATATTGGGATTTCTGTCTTTGGTTTAATAGTGATATAGTTATTTTCGCCTTAGGATCTGTCGTTCAAATCCCGGTTATGGCAGTGAATTTTTAAGTCTGATTTCTACCTTCCCAAGCAAAAATCAAATTTTTAGGAAACAGCATCGATGGATTAAAAGTTTAACATTGACCAAACTGAGATATTAGATTAGAATCACTGGACAAAATAGTAATAGGAAAACATTTTAGGTAGAAGAATACAAAAATTATGAAAACTTCACAGCTGGCTACGATAAATATTCACACTTAGGGACGAAGAGGAAAGCTAAAAAGAGGGAAGAACTGTGTAGGCTGGGTACGCAAGAAGTATCTACCCTTGGGAAGAAGAAAACAATGACTGATTAGTAAATTGAATGACATAGATTGGAAAATAGGTATTAAGATTTCCTGTGAAAGGTTAGAGGGTAAATAAAGTCATGGTAAATTCCTCACAGGCTATGCATCTCTGGGCGTAGACACACGTTTTAGTCATGATAGGGAAGTGGTAGGATACAGTGAGTAATGTTGGCTTACCTAGTTTGTTTATGTCGTCTTAAGGAGAAAGGAATTAGCCCTTTCATAACTGCAAGTTAGCATTTTGTTTTTCGGAAAGTCAGGGTAAGACTGTTTCTGGCAGTAGAACTGGTAGCCTTTCGAAAATCACATTTTTGCTTCCCGGGGAGAGGACAGAGAAAAACATATATAGCAATCATGGCTATTAGAGGATCAATTCTCATCCTCAGAAATCATTTGTATCGATACTCACTTTACAAATCATTGAAATTATTATGTATAATAGGATTATTTTATACTATCTTTCTGTCCCGATTTAAATTCATTTGTATTTCAAGTTGATTTTCATTATTTTGATACATTAATTAAAAATCGTCATTATTATTGTTAATTTAAATATAAATTTGTTAATTTTATAAGTATATTTTGTCTATATGGCAGCCCTTAATTGAGGGAAGTGTTATAATAATAAATATATTCGTGTTGTTTCTAAACAAATCTGGTGTGATACATTCATATGACTTCTTGACCCGCTATCGTTTATTTTTATGTCTCTTTGTAATCAACTGCAACAAAAATTTTATTCTTCTATTTACTGTGGGTTAATCATATTAAGCTTCGCAGAAATCGCTTTATTACGCATTTGGTTAAAGGCACAAATGTTTTAAAACGTGTCGCTATATGGTGACCTTAAAATTGTATACTCTTTCTATGACATCCTGAGAAACAACTGAATTGCAACAGTACAAAAAATGACAGAAGTATGAAAAATTCAAATCAATAACAACGGATATCTCGGAAATGGCTGATGCAGCAAAAAATGTATTTAAATAAACTGTTTGTTTTAAATAGTTTTACATTTTTGTGCAGTTAAGTTTTTGTCTATCTCTTATGGTTTACACTATACTAAATTATATAAAATTCCTTTCGAATGAAGGCGTATTCACAGGCTAGTCTTAGAAAATTCAAAATATCCATTTTATTTGTCATATATGTAAATATCTTAAATATGTGGTATGTTAATCAAAATCGTTTGAGTAACTTTTTAAAAAATAAAAATTATCGTACAATTTTCCATGTAAAATTAAATTGAGTTTTATTTATGGGCACTCTTTAACTACTATGGTCCTTAGCATCCCAGTCTATATTGGGCGTGAAAGACCGGTTTGCTTCCCTTCCGAAGGAAGCCATGCTAAGGATTTTTACGCTCGAAAAAATCCATTGCCCTCCGCCGGGTTTGAACCCGCGACCTCGGGAATTGTAGGCTAGAATTTTCCATGTGTACAGTAGTATGGGGTGGAGGAATTTCCCTGAAAAATTTTGTATCACATCTTTGGAAGCTACTGAACTTAAATGCAAAGTATGGTATTCATCGGACTTTCGTTTCTGCGTTACGCTCTTCACGCAGATGCGCGCGTGCATAGACACACACACACGGACATGTTTCTAAATTGTATTCAAGGGACCTCAAAACATGTATTTCCGGTGAAATCTCAACATCAAATGCTTTGGTGGAATACAATACCCACAAAATATAGGTGACAGAATAAGAAAATATGCCATATTGTATGCAGCAAGTGACAGTAAAAGAAAAAAGCAATGATATACAGAAGGTGCTACATTATCTGACCACTAAGAATGTTACAGACAGAACCCCTGCACTGCACTAAAGGACATAAACCATTATTTCCAGTACTAGGTAATCTAAAACTCTAAAAGATCGTTTATTCCATAGAATGGGACAATATAAAGTAGGATGATCCGGCTTCAAGATTGCCATATACGCACCTTTTCAAGGACTGCCAGCAAATAAATTGAAAATACGATCCGGAATTACCCAAACTGTGACCCTGCAGAGGAACAGAGATAAACAAGGGAGTAGAGGTTGGGCTGACCGTCCGTCACCTTGCCACTGCTTTGGTTTGCAGTTAATACGTTGCCTAGCTTCGCGAATATCCCTTTGGATTTCATTACATGCCATTTATTTATAGCTCAAGTTGTGGATCCGTGTTGCCTCTACCCTATAGCTCTACAGTTGTTTTCAAACCTTTACTTCCATAATTTAGTCCTCCTGAATAATAATAATAATAATAATAATAATAATAATAATCGGATGAATCATTTGCGACGAATGAGTTCAGACGGTTCCCGAAGCCATGCTTCTTTATCGCCCAACAAGGAAGGGATCTCAAGACTGTCCAAGGAGGCGGTGGACACAAAAAAAAATCATCAGTGAGATCGTTACAGGCCATTAGGTCTAAGACTTGTACGGATGATGATGATAACATTAATAATAGTAATAATAATAATAATAATAATAATAATAATGCTAGTTCAGTACATTCTTCTCTGGTCACCCCATCCACCAAATTGCTTTCTCTCTGTGGTCATTGAATCTGTACAATTTTTACTTTCTCTAACATGTACGTAGTAGGTAGAGAAAGTATTACATTCATCCAAAAATTCGATACCAAGATTTCACTGAAAATAAATGTTTTGATGCCCATATTTTTAGAAAAAGATTTGTGTGCATAACTCAAAAACAAAACGTCGGATTAATACCAAACTTGTTATTTAAGTTCAGTTCCTTTCAAAAATGCGATCCAAGTATTTTCAAGAAAGTCCCCTAGCCCCAAACTATCCTTTACATGGAGCATTTCTCGAAAGTTTTGATTTTCTAAAAATGGCCTTAATGATTTTCATTAAAGTACCGCTTATTAAAGACATTTATATGGCAAATAAAATGTATATCTTGAATTTTCTGGGAATAGCCTATAAATTCCTCTTCATTGGGAAGGAATTTTGCATAATCCAGTATAACTGGTAAACGTTAAGCGATAAACGAAAATGTACAAGAAATAAAATGCAGATCTCTTTAAAAACACTTAATTTATTTCGAATAATTTTTTATAGCATCAGCCGAGATAGCCGTTATTAATGGTTCGAACAGTTCAATACGTGGCCATTCTTTTAAATTCCTGTTGATTTTCAGTTATTTCTCGCTAAGTAATGGAAAGAGTATGGAGTTTTAAGGCCAGCATATAGCGTCCAGTTCTTAAACATTTGACTATCGTTATTCCCTTTGTATCTATAACGAAATGCGTAATGCATCTAATCCCGGAAAGGTTTATCTGTATTAAATGGAAGCACATAGGAAAATAAACTTTCGTAGGAATTATTTCTGTGCCCATTAATAGGCGATAGAGAGAAAAGAAAATCATGTGTATGTAACACATCCGATTTTTACAGTGGAGTGCTCTCCATCGTGAATAAACGGACTTTCCATTGTCGTCTATAGCCCTTAATTATTTTATTTACTTCATATACTCACTGCAGACAATTTAAATTTTGTTGTTATTGTTTCAGTGTCAAGTTTTAGTTACCATAACAAAATTGGGTTGGGCACGGTTAAGCGTTTTATTTAAAATATTACTCCACGTTCTTCTTATATTTCCATAGAATGTAAAAGTATTTTTACTTCATCGTCGCTATTTTCCTCGATGCAGAAAGCTATTCAAATTCTATGGGTTATAATTATTATAGGCATATATATTATTTTGATGAAGAATGTTATAATGATTATTTTTAAGGTAATTTTCTGCCTTACTTACAATACACTCTTTCGAAATTAGGATTTGGTTGGGTTTTACAGGCAGATGGTTGAGGTGGCGTGCTTCTCAGAAATTGGGACAGTTCTGTTCCTAAGTGATATTCAGAGGATTTTTTTTAGCTTTGAGGTTTTGAGCTATTGGCCTTGTGCTTGGCACGTGGGAAGATGTAAGAATGAGAGAAGCTATCAAGGAGAGAACGCGAAAGGTAAGCGCCCTGGTGAACAACCCATGCGCCGAGCACATGATCGACCGCTCTAAATTTCAACGCTCGACACGACTTTAAACATTGCTTTGGTCAAAACAGTTTCAATTTAGAAGAAGCACGCCATCTCAGTCAATCAGTTTTGCAACCTGAACTAATCCCATTTAGAACGAGTGAAGTGTTCTCTTTGAGACTAGAAATATTGAAATCGATTACGATCTAGTTATCATCTAGTCATTAGTAACTATCAATGTTGTAAAAGTCATTATTTTGATCATAAATAAATTCACCACCTCTTGATGAATAATTTCATTATGAACGTGAAATATGCAGGAGAGCTTTTGGTTTTTTATTTATTTCTACACTTTTTATTTATGATTTCACGTTTATACTTATATCATTTCTATTTAGTTCTAATTGAAATTAAAGGAATCTTTGAAGGGTTTGCATTACATTTTTCCATTTACCTTAACAAGGACTTTTTCCTAACCTATATATGCGAAAAAGTTTATACATTATGATACCTTGTTTTCTCGTTCAACGGAGAGTCTATAGTTTCTAGTTTACAACCTGTAAAGACAGGAATACAAAACCTATCTGTGTCTTGAAGATATGTTGCAAATACTCCCATTTTTCTCCTACCTCGGCCAATTGTTTATAGAAAAAAGTATTTTTTATTTTACCAAAATTTACTCCAAGGTTGTTTATTCAAATGCCATTGGCTTTGTTTATTCTTGGAAAATAAGGTTAATGTCTTACATTCTCTGTAAAATACTTTCATATTCTTCACTCGTATTGATTTCTACATAGTGGGCAAACAAATAATAAGAAATCCCTTGAAAACACACAGTATATGGAAAACCATCGTTATTACCGTTTACTACTCAAAGTTAGCATTTTAAAGTTCACTAGGTTGGAGTAGGTTCATTTCTGAAGTATTACTTTTTTATTTAAACAGAATTACAATATTTTGTGCATAGCTTAGCAGCAGTATATTCCAACCTAACATTATAAATCGTATTCTATGTAGTAATACTATGTGTTTTTTATATTTTTGATAATTTCACGAGTTGGATCATAGGAAAAAGTAGGTTAATTATATTGAGATGAAAGTGTTTCTTAACTATTTCCATGCATAAACAGAAGTAGAATTTGTTCTATATTCAAACTAAAAAACTTTTATGCTTTATTTCAAACTTGGGAACATTTTTACCTTCATTTTAAATTGTTTATTAGTGACGAACAATTTAAAATCATGCTTAATAACTTAATGGAATGCTGAAAATGAGCTGCAACGTTGTCATAGACAAACATTGATTAAAACTTAAACCAGCTTAGAATTTTGGGAGTGAAAGCATATATTCATTTAATTTTACATAACTGCATATTGGCCTATTACTTTCTCCACCACGTGCATAGTAGGTAAAAACGCTATTGCTTTCCATACAAAACTTCCCTACCGGTATTTCACTGGAAATGCATCTTTTGAAACTCTCTGAATCATAAAAGAATTTTAGAAAAAGGTCAGTGTGTTTGTGTGTGTGTGTGTGTGTGTGTGTGTGTGTGTGTGTGTGTGTGTGTGTGTGTGTGACTGTGAACAGCATAACTCCAAAAAGAAAAACCAGATAAATACCACACTTGATATTCAGGTTCAGTACCTTCCAAGGATGAGACACGAAGATTTTCAAGAAAATCCCCCTCACCCAATTACTACCTCTATGGAACATTTTCCTAAAATTTTGATTTTTAAAAAAAGTCTGATGTGTTACACTCACATAACTTTCTCTACTCTCGTACAAAATACTTTTACAAACGCTTATTCTCCATATGCTTCATGTTAATCCAGATGTTAATCTTATTGCTAATTTTCTATTAGATGCAAGGGGAATTGGTAGCCTTTAAGCTATAGTCAAATATTTTAAAAGCTGGTTGCTATGTGAAGTATTCCATTCTCCTTGCATGTCCAGGACAAAAAAGTGAATAAGGAATTCCCATTTGAGAAAAAGTATAAGTATTGGAAAATGTAAGGAAATAACAAGCAATATCTCGAAAATGGTTCACTCATCAAACAAAATGTACCTATATGACATAAATTGTGTATTTTTATGCGATCTACATTTTTTGTGTAGTAAAATTTTGTCTATCTCTTATGGTTTACCAGTTATGCAAACTTCGTTCACAATAAAGAATACTTTTGGAGACATTCCTAGAAAATTTGAGATATACATTTCATTTGTCATGAAAATATCTTAAACATTTGATATTTTAAACAAAATCGTTAGAGCCATTTTTGAGAAAATTAAAGTTTTCGAAAAATGTTCCATGTAAAGGGTAATCTGGGTGGGGTGATTTTCTTGAAAATCTTCATGTCGCATCTCTGGAAGATACTGAACCTAAATACCAAGTTTGGTGTTTATCAGACTGTTCGTTTCTGAGTTATGCTGTTCACAGACACACATACGGGCATGTTTCCAAAAATACGTTTTTTGGATTCAGGAGGCCTCAAAACATGTATTTCCGGTGAAATCTCGGTATCGAATTTTTGGGTGGAATACAATACTTCCCCTACTTAATATACGTAGTAGAGAAAGTAAAAAGTTTCCAACGATTTTGATTAAAATATCATATATTATAGATATTTGCAAGACAAATCAAATTTTTATCTTGAATTTTCTGGGAATAGCCTGTGAAGTCCTCTTCATTCAGAAGGAATTTGTATAATCTTGTATAACTGATAAACGTTAAGTGATAGACAAAAACGTACTGCACAATAAAATGTAGATCTCTTTAAAACACACAATTTACAACCAGTAAGTTTTTATTGCACAAATCATTTCTGAGATATCCATATTAAAGGTTCGAATTGCCCATTACTTGGTCATTCTTTAAAGTCCTTTCAGCATGCAATTCGGGATTGCATGGAAACAGTATGGCATTTTAAGGCCAGTTCTTAAACATTTGAGTATCGCTGTTCCCTTCGAACTGTAACGAAATGTATAATGTAGATTTCTGCAAAGGGTTATTTGGATTAAAAGCATTAGATAGAAAAATAAACTTTAGTAAAAATAGTTTGTATAGCCACTAATAAGTGGTACAGGTTAGAGAAGGACATATGAATATATCACATCAGAATTATTTTCTCCTTTTGCTTGAAATTTTACCTTTAATGGAATTCTTTAAGAGAGAAAGTAGTTTATAAAAATTGCGAATGAATCGGTAATTCATTTCGTTTAAAATATGTGGTACTCTTATCAACGGAATACTGTAATGTTAAACTTCAGATGCTGGAACCATTTCCCAGCGTTTGTTTCATGGAAGACGGTTAACGTTCTTTAGAATCGTTTCTCAGAAATAATTTCACCAGCTGATCAGACAGGTTTAATGGCCTTTGGATTAATCGGTTTTCGGAAATACGTTTGCATTTGCTTATCGGTAAAGTACAGCACAATAAAAAAATGTTAGTAACTGCTGTCTGAGTTATTTAGATACAGAATGCCATAAAACGTGAACAGTACCATACTAAACTATATATATATAGATATATATACATAGATATATATCTACATATAGATATATAGTTATATCTTTATGGCTCACAGAAATGAAATTCTCCAATCTTCGGACTCTCTCTCTCTTTATGCTTAATATTAGAGATGTTGCTATGAGCAATGCCTATGCAAAGACCTTGTGCAAAATTTAAGTTGGTGAATCATACAGCTTCAGGGCTTATACAGAAAATGATACCTACTGAAGGACAAAGAGAATCTGGAGTAAATGTAGAAGGGACTTTAAGGTGGTTCTTCATCCAAGTTTAAAAACTTAATGTTGATCTTTTCATATTGCAGATTTCTACTTAACTAAACACGTAATTCCTTCAGAATGTAAATGTTGGGAAAAAAGGTTTAACTGTATTTCAGCTACAGTCGACAAACCTTACAGATTCTTCACAGTAGAACTCCCCTGGCTTTATTGGAATACCTTTATTAATATGAAGTAGACAGAAAAATAAGCTTTAGTTAGCATAACCATACAAAAATAAACTATACTATTCAGAGAAAGTCGTGTCATTTCTTAAAGTGACACACTTTTGGGCTGTTTCTCGCGATCTTATGGAAAGAGTATGGGATTTCTAGGTCAACATATAGCGACTCTATTTTTAAACATCTGTCTGTCGATACAGTTTTCTCTGTACCCCTTGTACCTTCAACGAAATGTGTAATGAATCTATTTCTACAAAGATTTATCTCGATAAACTGAAGTAGAGAGAAAAACAAGCTTTCGCAATGTTAGTTACAGAAGCTATACAAAATAAAGGATAGAGTAGGTATGCACTTAGATATGCAATAAATATGTGTTAATTTTAACGTTTCCACGAAAATGTGTATATATTTTGGAATTTTTCGGCATATAGTTATCTACTGCAAATAATTCCTATATGGATATTTTAAGATGATTAACCCCAAGTGAGTATAATAAAATGTATTTCATTTAATCACTATGATATAGTGGTGGTTGGAGAAAGCATGGCCGTTTCATACGATACCTTTATTGTTTATGATTTTAAAATGATGGTAAACCGTTGTTTAGGCATTATTCAAACCTCCGGGGCCGATCAACTAAACAAAGTTTTTTTTCGCATTTTTCCTCGTTTCCCAGTTTTCATATTATTGCCTTCATCACCACATTTCATTCCCCCCTTCTTTACTGCTATATCAGACAGTGATATATCACCTATCCTGGATATGCTATGAGAGAGTTTACTTGCTCCTCGAAAGACTACTGGCCCAAGGCATTGTCATGCAAGTTCTTGGAGGTGTAAGTCCTACAAAAAGGGGGATAATCCATTAAAGTAGAAGAATTCATATAGGATAGATCTTCCAGATAAGACTATTTAGTGCTTTAACATCCCGCGCATACCACTTGGCCAACATGCTCACTCCTCAGTTTGGATTTTCGATGAACTTCTTAATTATTATAAAAGAAAATCTGATGTGAAATATTTACATAATATTCTCTACCCTCTATCATTTATTAATGAATATACAAACTATTCTTACAAAAGCTTATTTTCATATCTACTATGTTTAAATCCAAAAACACCTTTGCAGAAATTGCTACATTACACATTTCGTTATACATACAAAGAGAACAGCGATAGTCAAATGTTTAAGAACTGGACGCTATATGCTAACCTTAAAATTCCATACTGTTTCCATGCAATCGCGAGAAAAACTGAGTGTTGAAAGGACTTCAAGAGAATGACGAGGAAAGGAACAATTCGAACCATTAAGAACGGATTCCTCAGAAATGGCTTCTGCCACAAAAAAAACACATTTGAAATAAATCGTATATTTTAAAGACATCTACATTTTTTGTATGGTACGTTTTCGTCTATTCCTTAACGTTTACCAGTTATACAAGATTGTACAAAGCTGTTTCTGAATCAAGAGGACTTCAGAGGTTATTCCCAGAAAATTCAAGATATAAATTTTAATTGCATTGTAAGTATCATCAATATATGGTATTTTAATCAAAATTGTTAGTCATCTTTTAGGAAATAAAAAGGGTAGTTGAGGTTCGAGAGAATTTCTTAAAAATCTGTGTGCTTCATTCATGGAAGATTCTGAAATTAAACACTAAATTTGGTACTTAACCAAATTTTATTTTTTAAGTTATGCTCGAGACAGACACGAGCATGTTTCCAAAAATGCTTTATTTGAATTCAGGGAACCTCAAAACTCGTATTTCCGGTGAAATCTTGACATTGAATTTTTACTACTTACTACTATAACTCGCGCAAAACTTCTGGAATCGTGACCTTGATTGCCACCCCAGCTGCCGAGCCTAGGAATGGTTTGTGTTTAGCTTAATCAACGAAAGCGATATAATACCTTTGCTTACTCACAGTGCGTAACACATACAGTCCGCATAGAGAGTGTCTGCATCTGGTTGTAATTTTTTAGAGAGCAGTATTTAAATAGTACTTACTTTATATTTGTTATATTTATAACCATGGCTCCTACGTTTTCAAAGTTAAGTGTTAAGGTGTTACACAGTCAAAGTAGGGAAATAATTGCAAATGTCCTCGATTTCATGAAGCAAGAAGCAGAGATGAAGGATGAAAATATATGTTCATCCGCGTTCCACAAAAGCCTTAAGAGAGTGAAAGAAAGAGTAGTCAAAGCAACTGGCGTTTCACCGAGTTCCGTTTCCAGAGTTCTCAAAGATAAGAAAAAAAACATATGGATGAAAGAGTGCCATTTGACACGCCTGGAAAGAAACATAAGGTTCCTGAAGTATTACAGAAATAGACGATTTCGAATGCGTCATTCGGCGCACGATTCACAATTCCTATGTGGAAGAAAAACCTGTGCTAACAATAAGCAGATTGCTCATGAAACTGAAAGACAGCAGAAACTTTCAAGGTGGTGTTACAAATCTCAGAAAAATTGTTAAAGATTTAGGGTTCAAGTGGAAGAAACCGAAATCAAATAGAAGAGCTCTAACAGGAAAGCAAAATAAATAAATAAAATAATAATAATAATAATAATAATAATAATAAAATAAAAAATTAAAAATAAAAAGTAAATGTTGCCATGATAGCTTAGTCGGTTAGAGCAACGGCCCGGAAAGCCTAAGATTCGTGGTTCAAATCCCGGCTATGGTATTTAATTTTCCAGTCTGATTCTACCTTTCCAAATGACTATAATTTTATATGTACTTATATCAGTGTGTACTTATAATCAGCATCAATTTTCAAGGTGGTGCTACAGATTTCAGAAAAATACTATAGTGTATGAAGATGAGTCATACATACACAGCAGTCATACAGCATCTAAAAGTTGGAGTGACGATAGCAAATTAGGTTTGCAGGCACCTGTTGCCAAAGGGCAAATACTTATTATCGTTCATGCAGTTGGAAAGATCGGCTTCGTTCCAAATGCCCTTCTTTTACAAGTCGCAACAAACAACCGGAGATTTTCATCAAGAAATGAATACAGAAAATTACAAGAAGTGAATCAACGCCATGTTGATACCTAATATGCCTGCTGGGTCTGTTCTGGTCATCGACAATGCTTCACAATGCGTCAACACTCAAATTGACAAACCACCTACCTCAAATTCCTTGAAAGAAGAAATTAGAGCTTGGTTACTTAGACATAATAAAGCTTTAGATGAAAGTATGAGTAAAACAAAGCTATATAACTTAATTAAAGCCAACAAACAGCTTCAGAAGTCATACATACTTGACCAGATAGTAGTACAACATCCCCATAATGTACTTAGATTGTCATCGTATCGCCCAGATCTAAACCCAATCGAATTAATCTGGGCTGATATCAAAAAATGGATGGCATGCAGAAATATCGCTTTTAAATTAAAATATGTGGAGCAGTTATAACGGCAGCGATTTGTTGAAATTGGAAGCCCAGAATGGGAAAATGTATGTCGACCTGTTGAATAAATTAAGAATCAATATTTCGAAAAATACCGAATTGCAGAAACTCAAATAGAAATAATTCTCATCCAGGATAATGGTGCAGAAAGTAGTGACAGCAGTGATGACGGTAATAATGTGAGTGATTCCGCAGAAGAGAAAGGGTTGTTAGGTGTGGAAGAATTGGAGGCAATGATTGACAGTGTTTTTATATTAAGCGCTTTTTACAGCGTGGATTTTAATATACTGTATATAACTAAGTTTATCAGCGCAGAGCAGTGCAGTGCATAATCAGTGTGCGGATATTTGACAATGACTGTCCCACGCACTCCTGCAGCATGCAGACGACCGGTCACCTCCTGATCTGGTAAGCAACTCGCTTCATAGCTCTCATTAAGATTTTCACATGTCTAGAACTGTTGCGCCGATAATACTTATGGTAAGCAGAGGAAGTATGTATTCCACCCAGAAATTTGATACCGATATTTCACCATAAATACATGTTTTGAGGCCCCTGTATCCAAAAAAGCATTTCTGGATCAATGTCCGTGTGTGTATCTTGTGTCTGTCTGTCTGTATGTCTGTGAATAGCAAAACCCAAAAACTAAAGTCGGATAAATACCAAACTTGATACTTGAGTTTAGTATCTTCCAAGGATGCGACCCGAAGATTTTAAAGAAAATCCCGCCACCCAAGACTACTCTTTACATAGAACATTTTTCGAAAATTTCGATTTTCTCAAAAATGACTAAGGATTTTGATTAAAATATCAAATGTTTAAGATATTTTCATGACTAATGAAATGTATTTCTTGGATTTTCTGAGAATGTTCCCAAAAGTCCTCTTCTCTTTTAATGACGTTTGCATAATTGGTAAACAGTAAGAGCTAGACAAAGTTTTAGTACACAAAAAATGTAGATCTCGTTTAAACACACATAATTTTTTTTCAGTGAGCTGTTTTCGAGATATTCCTTGTTATTTGTTTGTTGTTATTTGACTTTTTTTAATGTCCTGTAAATGCAAAAATAATGGAATTCTCCACATAGAAACCTTAAAAGATTTAAATTGTCGCTTAAAGCTTGCCATATTCCCCTTGCACCTACAAAAAAAATTGGCCATAAGTTTCTACAAATGCTTATCTCGATTAGCATGAAGTGGATGACGAATAAGTATTAGTACAAGTGTAGAGAAAGTCATATGAGTGCAACACATCAGATTTCGTCTATGTTGAATACCATTCAACTCACGAGGTAACTCACGTTTCCAAAGGCATGTATAAATGGTTGTGTGTATTGCGTTAACTCCAAACTTTTTCACTTCAGTTCATGTCTGTCTTGCGACCCACTGTTAATGATTTTCGCAACAATCGAAGCCGAGAGTATAATTAAGTGTTTTTAATGCCGGACATGTTCGCAACGGTACATATTTACTAACAAAGAACAATCGATGTATCTTTACATCACATATTGTGCAACTCTCGGTGTGACCTTATGCATACTTACTATTCTTATAACTATGGAGTTCGGAATTGGTTCGTGATATAGGCATGCCCTGTTTCGAACTTGGTTAATAAGCATTCGATTGATTATATCAATTAATTTCATTAGCAAAACTCTCTCTTTCAGAATATACGCAGAAATTCCCTTATAAATTCTTCCTCACAGCCGCTGTTTAACAGATCTTTTAGTCGTTATCTGACTCTCTTCGTGAGCTGAGAATCCTTGTTTCTTTGTGTTTAGCACGAAATATATTTCAATGGGTTCACGCACTTTGTACTTGCTTATCAACCTAAGGTTACTCGAAAATGTTCAGATATTTTTGAGTTACGAATCAATTCGTCGCGTTGGTAAAGATTCTTGTAGGGGAAGTAGCAGAATAGGGGAAGAATTGCATTCCACCCCAAAGATTTCCCCAAAAATATATGTTATGAGGCTTCCTGAATCCAAATAAGGCATTTTGGAAACATGTCCGTGTGTGTGCGTCTGTGTGTGTTTCTGTGAACAGCGTAACTCAAAAACGAAAAGTCGGATAAACACCAAACTAGGCATTTTTGTTTACTATCTTCCAAGGATGCGACACGAAGATTTTTAAGAAAATTCGCTCACCCCAATTACTCTTTACATTGAAAATTTTTCTAAAATTTTGATTTTATAAATACATGACTAACAATTTTGATTTAAATATCATATATATAAAATATTTATATAAAAATAAAATGTATATCTTGAATTTTCGGGTATAGCTTAGGAATTCCTCTTCATTCGGGAGGAATTTTGTATGATCTAGTATAACTTGTAAACGTTAAGCAATAGACGAAAACATACCACACACAAAATGTAAATCCCTTTAACACACAATTTACTTACAATAAGTTTTTAGTGGCATCAGCCGTTTCTGAGATATTCGTTATTAAATGTTCGAATTGTTCATTTCTTGGTCATTCTTCTATAAAGTCCTCTCAGCATTCAGTTGTTTATTGCGATTGCATTGAAACAGTATGGTATCTTAATGCCAAAGTATAGCGTCCAGTTCTTAAACATTTGACTATCTCTGCTCCGTTTATGTCTTTAACGAAATGTGTAATGTAGTTATTTCTGCTAAGGCTTATTTGGATTAAAATGTAGTAGTTTATAAACAATAGTTTGCATACCCACTAATGAACGATAGAGGTAGAGAAAGTCATGTGAATGTATCACACAGATTTTTAAGCTATGAACCAATTCGTCGTTTTGACAAAGATTCTGGTTTTCCTGTCTTTTCCTCTGTCTTTTATATAGGTGAATATCGTACCGTTAAGTCGTCCTCCGTGGTGTAGTGGTTACTTCGAGTTCCCGAGGTCGCGGGTTCAAATCCGGCGGAGGGCAATGGGTGTTTTCCGGCGTAAAAATCATTAGCATGGCTTCCATCCGAAGGGAAGTAAAGCCGGTGGTCCCGTATCGTAGATTCACGGCACGTAAAAGAACCTCAAGCCAGATAATGAGGCCTCTGAGCAAAATTACCAGTCCTTCACTCTAGAATGGGACATTAAGGGCCACAGCAGTTAAAGAGTTTCCACAAATAAAACTCAATTTAATTTTTGTCATAGAATTACAAGGAAAGCGATCTAAAAAGCTTTTACACTATTGCTTAGAGTTCTTCTAAGGACTTCCTCCGAATTATACATTTACTTTGTCATATC
Organism: Deroplatys truncata; assembly: GCA_030765065.1. Lineage (NCBI taxonomy): Eukaryota > Metazoa > Arthropoda > Insecta > Mantodea > Mantidae > Deroplatys > Deroplatys truncata. The sequence goes on from CM060987.1 coordinate 121,568,211, forward strand.
TCCTGAACATTCAATGTTTCTCTCTGCTTGCTTTTAATCACGATAAATGTGCGCCGAAAGAAGGTTAAAGTTAGACTTTGGATGTTGAAAACCAGTTACTTGCAACATGCGGAAACGGAGGTCAAATGGAAACGCATCGCATCAACTGTCAAAAGGATGAGTTTTAGTTATTAGAGAAGGTTTGCTATATTAGACTATGGCCATACGCTCTCGATGCAAGCAATTGATCATCGCCCTTATCCATATGTTATGCTGTTGCTGATATGCAGTATAAGCGCACAAGAGACGTGAACACCCTAACTTTTGACACATGACGGGTTTGTTGCTTATTTTTTATTTCAATACTATTAATAATTATATGCGGTAATTTAAAATCTACGGCGTTTAACCCTACCGCGCTACTCCTCTAAACGCGATGAAATGTGGCAACAGCGTCGGTAGCACATCTTGACTTGTGCACGTTTTAAGGAGCTTCAGCGCATGCGTAACTGGTATGGCGTAATTACCTTATAGGGTCAAATGCACACTTGAAGACGTGCACGAAGCTTCTCCCGCACTGTTTCCATATTATCATTATAATTTTACGTTAATGCCACTAGTTCAGAAATAGTCAACGTGTAGGAGCGCCGAAACTTGCTTTGCTTTTGTTGGCTTCCCCACTTTTTAGTGGTTGCCCTTAATTCCCTCCTGCTATCTTTCTCGATCTTTCCAATCCTCTATCTACATACGTTGCTCTCTCATTATTTGGTTTACTCCAGCTTTCCGTTTTCCTTGGCCGTGCACGTTTCCTTCTGAGGCAGTATTTTTAACACTAAAATGATTTAACTCTGATTATATAATATAAAATAATAACAGTCAGCCTTAAAAGCAATAAGTGTATAATATAATATATAAAATGTATGTAACAGTCATTGTATTTATGTTTATATTATTATGCACATGTATAATAATGTTATGTGAATGTATTAGGTAATTTAATAATATAGGAGCTGTGATAATAGAGGCCGAAAGTTGCTAACAATGAGGTAACAATAAGGTAACCTTGAGGCAATAATGAATTGGAAAGTTTAATAATGCTACTAGTAATTCTTGGAGCAACAATAATGTAATATTTAAAACAGTTTATAAATAGCTAATCAAATACTAGAAAAGCTGAAAGTAAAATAAAAGTATTCTATTGGAGTAAAAATTAGCCAATCAGAGACGTGAAATAGAAAAATTTACAAATTTAAGCGATAAACGGCAGTCGCTAGAAGGCAACGTAGCTGATCAGATTGTTCGCTCCGTACGTATTCAGTGTGAGACGTATAAAATTCATTACTGCGAGAATATTATAAAGTTTATGTGTTAAAAAGTGAAAGTAATTAATAAATAATCTCACAGCTCTCTATATCAGTGAAGTGTTATTTAATCGTGTCAAGGATTAATAAAAAGAGTGAAGTAAAAATTATAAGTTGTGTAAGCCTACTTTCTTTAGCCGCAGCACCCCCTGCTTAGAGATACGTGTTTACACAAATTAATATTGACGCAGCCGAAGCAAACCTAAATATATATAATATTTAAAGAAACATTAAAATACAAAGTTGATTCCTAAAACTTCGGGCGAAGGCCACCGGAAACTTTGTACCATACGTGGGGCAGTTACTTCATCAAGTTTGGCTCCACAACAGTAGAACTACAATACAACTCCTACTTAAAAATCGGCTTTCCATACGTTAAAACTACACCATCTTCAAATTGGCACAACCTTCTATCTTCACTTCTTCCTCGCGGTGATTACCCCAGGATAATCTTTGGCCATCTTTCTTCTCTGTTTCCTCTCATGTGTCCATACCATTGAAGGATACTTTGTTCTACCCTATCACGGACTCTTCCATACCCACCAGTTTTCTTACCTCCTCGTTCTTCTTCCTTTCCAATCTAGATGCTTTGACTGCCCTTCTTATCCCATCCATTTCTACCACTTGTGTCTTCTGACTTTCAACAAGTATCCATCTCTCTACCCCATATGTTAATATTGATTCAACTGACTTTGAAGAATCTTTCGCATCTTCTATTTTCATGGACAGTGGATCCCAAATAGTTAAATTCACAGACAGGTTTCGTTGTTCCCTGAGGTATTTTAATGTCTTTTACCCTACCTCCCACAACCAGGTATTCAGTTTTATCCATGCTGACCCGAATGCCTCCTGTATCGAACGCTTCCATCAGCTTCGTCGTCACATATTTCGCATCTTCGCGACGTTGAATAATTACCACTTGGTTATCTGCAAATAAAAGCGAGTGTATTGCACCTTGTCCAACTGGTCCAACTGGTATGAGAATACCAGTTGGGAAAGGTTATATAATTCAAAGCATATACAACCGAGCGGAATGACTCAGACTGTAAAGTCTGTGGCCTGCATTCGGGAGGTCCCAGGTTCAAATCCTACCAATCTGAACGGGTTTTGTTTGTGATTTCCCTCAGTCACCAAGGTAAATACGGATTAGGTATTCAATACTACGACCCAAAGTTGCACCTTAAGTCTAAAACAATAGTACAAACGAAAACACATGGTAATAGGGATTGCTCTATCATCTATCCACAGATAATGAATATAGGTAGACTGTCCGGCATCTGTAGAAGCAGATATACAGTTGCCTAGCACTAAGGTCTCTGTGAACACGTGTCGAAGCGTCATCTGTCTACGAAGGCCTCGGTGATCACTCATAAGCAAGATGGTGTAGTACAGAGTTGACACCTCGAAGGATACGTAATTAACGCAACGTTAAATAAATACAGAGAAAAAGAAGAATATATACGAAAAATAATGTATAGACAAAGTCGTTGACAGGGAGAGATCAAACATTTTTACCTTCTCTATTTTTGGAAACATGTTCGTGTGTGTGTGTGTGTGTGTGTGTGTGTGTGTGTGTGTGTGTGTGTGTGTCTGCCTGTGAACAGCAAACTTGGTATTTAGGTTCAATAACTTCCAGACATGCGACACGAAGGTTTTCAAGAAAATCCCCGCACTCCAGATTACTATTTACGTGGAACATTTTTTCGAAAATTTTAATTTTCTCAAAAATGGCTCTAACGATTTTGATTAAAATATCATATATTTAAGATACGTATATGACAAATAAAATGTATATCTGGAATTTTCTGGGAATGTCTCCAAAAGTATTCTTCATTATGAACGACTTTTGCATAACTGGTAAACAATAAGAGATAGACAAAATTTTACTACACAAAAAATGCAGATCGCGTTAAAATACACAATTTATGTCAAATATATTTTTTTTTTGTTGAGTGAACCATTTTGCTATTGAGATATTGCTTGTTATTCCCTTAAATTTTCTAATACTTATACTTTTTCTCAAATGGGAATTCGTTATTCATTTTTTTCTGGTAATGCAAAGAGCATGGAATACTCCACATAGCAACCAGCTCTTAAACGCTTAAAGCCTACCATTTCCCCTTGTATCTACAAGAAAATTAGCAATAAGATTAACATCTCGATTAACATGAAGCATATGGAGAATAAGCGTTTGTAAAAATAGTTTGTACAAGAGTAGAGAAGGTCATGCGAGTGTAACACATCAGATTTTTCGCTTAGTAACCACAATTGATATGCATTAAGACATATCTTTCTGTATGCTACCAGAAGTCCATTTGAAGCTCAAAATGACATCCTTCACCTCATCACTGTTATGGCTATCTTAATAACTCTACCAAAATTAACAAACCTTTGGAAATTGATATCTCACATCACACCAGATTTGTCAGACACCAAAACTGGAATACCGTTTCTTAATGCAGAGCTTCTAAATCAGCATTCATGCCAAGTTAATGATTTCAGTAACCCGTGCTTTCCATCTGGTACAACAAAATGAGTACAAACATATACTCAAGTCAGAAGAGTATTCCAATCTAGAGTTCGTATTATTAACGTAAATCAGAGTCACGTAAAAATGATGTACACCAATCGTGACAATGGAAAAGTTTTTGGCTTTTGTTGGAATCGTCCATGAAGTGTTTCAAAATCGCCTTGCCTCTCGCTCCAGTCTTAACCTTGAACCTCTTCGTGTCGCGCCGCTTTATCTTGCCACTACATAAATCTGGAGTAAAGGACAGAGTCAAGCAATGCAATTTAAAATACATGTACAAACATTTAAAAGTACATGCAGCAAACAAAGTTATTTTTAAGAACTGGTATGAGCGTTATGAATGCCTCAGTGCGTGTCTGACTCCAAACTCCATAACTCATAAGTCAGACAGACAAAAAAATAAAATAAATCTGCAATGTAGCAGATTTATCTGGTTTCCTAAGCCAGGACTATTTATCCAAAGTTTTTAGTTATTGTATACTTAATTTATTTATAATTCTGCAGATAATTAACTAAGTCTAAATAATACTTACTTCTAGTATGAAGTCTAAAAATAAGGAATAATATAAATTAAAATAAAACAAATGAAGAAAATAAATGTTAACTAATATTCCCCAACTACTCCTACTGCTACTGCTGAGTGGGATGGCTAAGGTGGCAATATCCCCACCTACTCTGACCCATGTGTTTTTCGTGATTTCCTCAGGTCATCAGACGAATGCCTGGGTGGTTCCTCTTCTACCACGACTCTCCTACCTCTCATTTCCTGTAACCATCATCTTTCATGCCATCCCTCTCAGATGGATGGATGGGATGGATAATAAGGTATCTTTATTGGTTTCAAATTATTGAAGTTATTACACAAGTTTTAGTGCACGGGTCATTGACCGCACATGCATATTTAAGATACAAGTATGGTGACAAAATAAACAACAGAAAAACAAAACAAAAAGGAACAAGAAAAAGGAAAATAGAGATAAATTTACCTTTGTCTAACTCAACAAATTTGACCTAGCTTCGCGCACTAAAAAATTGCCCATGTTTTGCCAGTTCCTCTGGCCAGCCAGTAGATCCCAACATGCCAATCTCTTTCTTGAGGGACTTAAGAATTTTTCTTTGAGTTTAATCGTTCGCTGGTTCTCCCACTGTGCACATTCCGCCAAATTATGTACCCAGTCCGCATCCAAATCACAGAATGGGTATGTAGGCTTAGGCTGGATAGTGGCTTGCGTACGGGTGGCGTCGCTGCGAGGACTGCTCAGTTAGGTCTCTCCTCCGGGGGGACGCAGGAGGTTGGTGGGTTATAAGCGGGCCTGTGTGGCGTCGGATGCGTTATATCTGGAAACGTTAGGGATCCCGTCTGTGCTTTCAGTCATCTGGTTCCGGTCGCCCTTCAAGTCTCTCCTTTCATCCCTCCCACCCTGGGGTCACTGGTAGAAGCACAAGGAACCGACTGACCTCGCTGCTCTGCCCTTTCCGTTAATTTGTACCTTTAGCTACTGCTACTGGAAGCCAGTAGCTGAGTTAACTGGTTGCCTCTACTCATCTACTTATAACTCTTAAGCTAACCACTGGTAGCCAGTAGTATGGATGCTGGTATCCATCATCCTTAACCCAAACCTAACTCTACTTTAGTTCCAAAAACTTATATTGCACTTATTTTTAAAATATTTAACATTTACCTCCCCTTAATATCTGTTAGTAATCTATATTTTTTCTATATTTAAACTGTCTTATTTCTGTGACTATTTAAGCTGCTTTTAATAATTAAATAGATTAGTCAGGTAGGCCCAAACTTTGTGAGAAATATATGTGTGTGTTTGTTGGACAAATACCAAACTTGTATCCCTCCAGCTCAAACTACCCTTTATAAAGACAATTATTCGTTATTTTTTATTTGTTCAAAGCTCCTCTAACGATTTTGATTAGAATAATGTTTAAGACATATGTATGGCTAATAAAATGTGTATTTTGGATTTTCTGACAATACCTGTGAAGCCTTTTTCATTCCTAATGACTTTTGTGTAAACCATAAGAAACAGACAAAAACTTACTACACAAAAGCTGTAGATGTCCTTAAAATAGAATGTATCTCAAATGTTTTTGCTACATTATTTCCGAGGTATTCGATGCTCCTAGTTTGAATTTTCCGTTACCTTATAACGTTCTTGTTTCACAACAGTCCGGATTTGGCACCAAGAACTCTAAAGAAATTCCTTGATATAAAACAAGCGACGATGATGATGTGAAACAACAAGTGCAGACTTGACTTTCTTCACCGGTGGCATCATTCTTTGACGAAGGCATACAAAAAAGGTTATAAGTGTCTGAATAACGACGGTGACTATGTGGAAAAATAGTGTAAGGTAATGAATAATAATAAAGTATTTGGAAAAATAATGTTCTGCTATTTTTTTTAAAAAAAACCCTAACTTACTATAAAAACACGCCACGTATTATCCAAAATCCTGTGTAGTACTTTGTATTTTCTAATTCATACCAAAGGACGGTGCATTCATTTCTTAAACACGCTGCCCAACGAGTAAGCGGAAATTATATTATGACAGTTTTAGATTAGATTGTAACGTGGGTCGTGTAGGTTTGTGACCTCTCTTCACCGCGGCCTAAAAGATTTATTGTGAGTGCCCTTAAACTTTGTTTCCCAGCACAATTCGATACTTCCACAGAATATATATAATATAAGTATTTTTAAACTTTAGCTCAATTTCTTTTCAAAACTGCATTTTTCTGCCTTTAGGTACAGCTATCTCGTAAAGTAAGACAGATACAGACTTGAAATTTTCATAGCTGCCAAAGAAGCATAATGGAAAAATCTGATGTGTTACACTTACATGACTTTTTCTACTCCTGTACAAACTATTTTTACAAACGCTTATTCACCATATGCTTCATGTCTATCGAGATATCGAGATGTTAATCTTATTGCTAATTTTCTTGTAGATGCAAGGGGAATTGGTAGGCTTTAAGCGATAGTCCAATATTTTAAGAGCTGGTTGCTATGTGGAGTATTCCATTGTCTTTGCATTACCAGGACAAAAATTTCTGATATGTTACAGACACATGACTTTTTCTATTCTTGTACAAACTATTTTTACAAACCTTTATTCTCCATATGCTTCACGTTAATCGAGATATCGAGATGTTAAACTTATTGCTAATTTTCTTGTAGGTGCAAAGGGAATATGGTAGGAAGATACTGAACCTAAATGCCAAGTTGTTTGGTGTTTATCCGACTGTTCGTTTCTGAGTTATGCTGTTCACAGACAGACACACACACGGACACGTTTCCAAAAATACATTTTTGGATTCAGGGGGCTTCAAAACATGTATTTCCGGTGAAATCTCGGTATCGAATTTTTGGGTGGAATACAATAATTCCCCCACTTACTATACGTAGTAGAGAAAGTAAAAACCGATAGTTTACAGGATGGTAGGACTAATCTAAGGGTTGGTGTACATGGAACAGTAGCCTGAAATTTCCTTTTTTTAATTTATGCATTCATATTAAGTAATATTTTATATCAAAACATAATCACTGTACAGACCTGATTTGTTTTCAGTGTAAAATGTGTAAAAATTTGAAAGCTATGGGTGTTAACCTCTGTACAATGTGAACCTAATATTTTCTAAATTTAACATGTATTCTTATGGCAGTAATCTTAGCTACTGTATTTCCTTTAAGAAAATTACTATATACTTTATAAAAATAGTTCTCTAGTTATGAGATATAAATTATAACTTTTGAAAAATCCAAAATTTCGGAGAGTAAAAAAATTAAGTTTTTCTACAATAATTAGGGGTTAAGATAAATCTTGAAATATAATATATATTTTTATAAACTCATTTACTCTGAAACCTGCATTTTAAGTAAATGTTTTTAAAAATGCATCGTGAGGATATTTTTATTGAAACAATGAATTTACACTATAACAAAATTCGTATTGAATTATCCATGCAACCTAGAATTTTGAAACCTCGCAGAAACATTAGTTGTTTCAACCGCATATCTTAGATAATGTTGATTTTTTTCAATTTTATAGATGCATTATCTTAATGTGAGTGTCTCTTTAGCTGTTTCAGCTGATATAACTATAAATGCTTGTGCTATTTCCTACTATTTCAAAAGAGTCCAATAAGTTGTATTACTTTGTTGTTACAGGCCACCAGAAGCGGACCCATCATCATCAAGGTGAGTTCTCATCCTATATCACTGGCTGGAGAGCAGTTATAAATGCCACTGTACTGGAACTGTTTATTTATGAACGTCAGTAACAAATGGAATCACGGTTAGATAGCGATGAGGTCGTGAGTTACTTCTAGCTGCTTGGCCAGAAGTTGAGCAAGCGAACAGATCTCTTGATCAGGCGGAAAATGTAGGTACGTTACATGACAGTCACGTACACTTCTGTACTGCAGATCTGTGGCAGTGACTGATGATCCAGCTGGATGTTAGCATACGCTGCTGTAGGGCTCGTCATCAAGCTATCACTTCCTTACCCTCCGCACTGGACACTGGATGACGCTTTACGGATCGTCATTAATGGAGGTTCTCTTGGAAGATGAAAGATACCCGAGATATAAATTAGCTTTATACAGTACAGTAAAAACTGCTTAATCGAACTGCGTTTAACAGAAATCGGCTTAACCAAAGCGGCGGAGGAGAAGGAGGGGAGAGTAACAAAGAATTAAAGAAATTATAAGCCCAAATTCGCGTTGGCAGCATTGCTGCAACAATTGGGAATGTTCTTTTGTACCAAACCTAAATTCCAATACAGATATGTAGTTGTATGCAGTTTAACCATCACCCAGTGAGGAGGCTCATTGTTATTTTACTGTTGGTGTTAGTCAGTGTAGTTTAAGCGAAAAGAAAACGTGTTCTAACAAGCATTGAACAGAAACTCAAGCCGTTAGCGACAGAATGACAGAGGACGAGGGATTCAAAACATTAAAGGTAAGGACTGCAAATAAATATTCAATTCTTAGGAAATATTCAATTACGGCACTATCATTAACAAAAACTTTTTGTTTTCAGGTTCTTTTGTGTTTTATGGGACAAAGCAGTGAATCAACACCAACAGATATAATGCTTTTCAAACGTTGGCCTAATATAGCTGCTCGCAAGCGCTGTATGCCGGGTGATGTGCTCGCACATCTCGTGTAGGTAATGTCTCGGATCTCCAAAGTTCCTTGAAGATCTCTGCCGGGCTGCTTGTGGTGGAGCTGGAGAGAAATTCCTATCCCAGTTAGCTAACATTATTTCTGAGGATTTTATGTAGGCGAAGGCAAATAATAAACAGACTTTCCCTTAAACATCTCAATTTATTCACAACATAATGCCCATTGAGGCGGCTGGTAACTTTCCCTTGGCTAATACAAAATTATACTAAAGCTGTATATGTAATCTTCCCGGTACTATGAATTCTTTACGATATCTAACGATATTTTCCTACCCACATATACGCACACAATCTTCCACTTGACTCACATGTATCGCGTCGTGAGAGTAAAATCAGAGGTGCTTGGGGCCTCCTCTCCTTTTTATACCTTCCAGAATTTGCAGCCTTTATATGTAACAACTATTCTCATTGGCTATCTACTAAGCGTGCAATGAAAATAAAATGTTCCAATTTCAGCAGTCACGCTTCCCTTTGACTTCTCTGGTAAAACCACGGAGATGGTGGGTTACACTTTACAACTCCCGTCTCTCTTTCTCTTTTTCCAACTCCCCTGTCTTCTAGGAATTGGACCACTATCTCTATCGCACTTTAATCTCGGACCTCTCTCTCCATTTTCAGTGAACTTTGCCTAAACCCTGTGTGCATTAGCGTGTATGTTCATGTGGACTTTATTCTTGTTGCTCGCTCGCCTGGTAGTTACTAAATACCCTGTTTCTTACATGCTTATTTTCACAATAATTATTCTGAGGTACAAGTTACTTTACAGTAAAGCTATTTCTCAATATTACTTTACATTATTAAATATTCGTATTATTTCAATTCTCTATTTTATTGATGTTTATGAAATAGAGTTTGTAAACACTACAATGCACATTTTAATACTGTATACAGTAGTGAAGCTAAAGGTTCACGGAGGGCCCCCGGAACCGGGGCAGAGCACCGCAAGTAGACCTTAACGGCCCTAATTGCTTCCAACGTGACCCTGGGAAGGAAGATACCCAAAGGGCGACCATATCCAGGTGCCGACGGGCGCAAGCATGGACTGGGTCCCTAACATTCCTAATTTGAACACTTCTGGCGCTGCTCGGCCCTACGCACAAACCACCAACCTTCGGAAGTCCCCTATGGGGTAGAAACCACTGGGGGAGCGGAACAAGTTCAGTCAATAATAATGACAATAAGAAAACAAGGATAGTTAAGTTTGTAATGGCCCTATTTTCCTATGAGGGTCTATTACATTCTCATTATGCAATTATTATTATTATAACAACAATAATAATAATAGGGTATAGGACAAAGGAAGAACCTTAACCAGATGATAGAACCTGCTTCAACATCTTAGTCATATCAGGCCAAACCGCCTAATGCATATTCAATAATAGAATTATTATAATAATAATAATGCATAATCTATCAGTATAAAATTATATGTACATTATAATTATTTATTTACTTAGGTATGCTGGTATCTAAATGCTTATGGACCAAAGAAATTACTGAAAATTGACGATTTGATCAAAATAATGCCCTCTTGGTGGCAATAACTTTAGAGCTGTTTCCATGTCTAATTTAGAAATTTGTGCATAAATATTATGGTTGCTGTACATTACGACGCGCAGGTAACTCATTTCTCACTTACCCGTCCTTCTTCAAGGATGTGTCGCTAATAATGTTACATTAGACTAGCCATCTCTACTTATTTACATGAACCAGAATAGACGTCATTAGCAGAGATTATTTCTGACCCCTCCTTTGTTTGACACGGGCATAACAAGGGTATTTGGTTCATATTTGTTTTAAGTGTTTGTTTCAAACCACAAATAAGAGACTTAAAACGGCTGGATGGAAACTAGTGCTGGTTAGATAATGTTCCTTGCGGAAGAAAAGGGATCTACTTTTTTTTCGGCTGAAAATGTTATTACTTTCCGTACTACGTAAGGGGTAAGTAGGGGAGGTATTGCTTCCACCCAAAAATTCGATGTACAGATTTCACCGGAAATACACGTTTTGAGACGCCCTAATCCAAATAAAGCATTTTTGGAAACATGTCCGTGTGTGCGTCTGTCTGTGAACAGCATAACTCAAAAAGGAAAAATCCGATAAATACCAAACTTGGTACTTGAGTTTAGTAACTTTCAAGGATGCAACACGAAGATTTTCAAGAAAATCCCCCACCCCAACTACCCTTTACATGAAAATGTTTCGAAAAATTTATTTTCTAAAAAATGACTTAACTATTTTGATTATAATACCATATACTGAAAACTATTTACATGACAAATGAAATGTACATCTTGAAGTTTCTAGAAGCCCTATTTATTCGGAAGGATTTTTGTATAATCTTGTATAACTTGTAAACTTAAGCGATAGACTAAAACGTACTACACAAAAAAATTTAGATCTCTTTAAAACACACAATTTACTTAAAAGTAAGTTTTTTGTGGCATAAGCGGTTTCTGAGTTATCTTTATTAAAAACTGAAATTGTTCAAACTTGTCATTCTTTTAAAGTCCCATTGATTTCCAGTTGTTTCTCGCGATTGCATGGAGACATGAATTTTAAGGCCTGAATACAGCGTCCAGTTCTTAAACATTTGACTATCGCTGTTCTGTCTGTATTTATAACCATATGTGTAATGTAGCTATATTTGCAAAGGTTTATTTGGATTAAATGTAGTAGATAGAAAAATAAGCTTTAGTAAGAATAGTTTGTGTTCACTAATAAAGATAGGGGTAGAGAAATTCGTATGAATGCAACACATAAGATTTTTATTGTTTGGTAGTGACACTTCTACTTCAGGAAAGGAGATAAAGTTTAAATAGAGCCACGTTATGCATGGAAGCTGCTTTGGTGGTTATTTCTGAAGTAACAAGAATGGAGAATTACTCATACTTTTCCCCTCCAGGATGATGTTCTAAAATAAACTTGGGCTTCCCTTTCAATTTGAAATCATAGTTCTTGTTGATGGTATCATTTCGGTAAGAAACTTTTAGCTCTTTGATAATTACTGTATTTATTTCTCTGTTGTATACTGCTGTTGCTCTTACACAACCATCATTTAAGTCTCGTGAAATTTAGGGTTCATTATATTCCCCTCCGTTTCACTCATAAACTTAATTATTAACGGTGCTCATGAGGAATCGCATAAATAATCATACTCTGGAACACAAGTTTTGCATATAATTTTGTGGTTCTTGATATGAATTGAAGAAACATGTGCGAAACATGTGAACAATCTAAAAGGGAAATGAAGGCAAATTAGTGAAGGATTTTACGGTATCAGAGCGTACTAGCGATGTGATGCTTGAAATATGTGAACTTATTCTGTACGATAATGAAAATTCATTAAATTAACCCTTAAACGCACAAATTATTTTACTACATAGCAGCGCTTACTTTAATTCCTAAACCGGTTTTTTTATGCCTGTCACACGCACATTAATCTAACCAATTCAAATAGCTATGATCATTAAGGCGAGACGAAATGGACTGGCAGCCACTGAAAGCCTAACGACGTGAGTTTGAATCCCAGCGAATGCAGTCAAATGCGCCTCAGGTAAAGAATGGGGGAGGGCCCACGTAAAATAACCGGTGTGATGGCATGCGTGGATGATGGTGTTACATTTGACTACCGTTGCATGGATTTTACTTTTGTATAAAAACACTACAGTGTTATTTAAGTTTATAAATATATTATTGATATAAAATGCTACAAATACCTCCTATTTATTGTTAAAAGCCAGTATAAAATGAAAGTAACAAAAAGAAAAACCTCAAAATTTAAAAACATATGGACATCTGCAAATCAGTGCATTTAAGGGTTAAGTTATGTACACAAAAATATTTTTATCTTCTCTACTACGTACAATAAGTAGAGGAAGTATTCTATTCCACCCAAAAATTCGATATCAAGATTTCACCGCAAATACTGTTTTGAGACCCCACAAACTCAAAGAAACAGCTCCCTATTTCTCTACCACGTACCTAGTAGGTGGAGAAGGTATTATATTCCACTCAAAAATTGGATACCGAGATTTCAACGGAAATATGTGTTTTGAGGCCATCCGTGTGTATCTGTGAACAGCATAACTCAAAAACGAAAAGTCGGTTAAACACCAAACTTGGTGTTTAGGTTCAGTATCTTCCAAAGATGCGACACGAAGATTTTCAAGAAAATGTGGCACCTCAAATTATCCTTTACATGAAACATTTCTCGAAATGTTTGATTTTCTAAAAAAATGACGCTAACAATTTTGATTAAAAAATATCATATATTAAGGATATTTACATTACAAATAAAATGTATATCTTATACTTTCTTGGAATAGCTTGTGAACCTCAGTTCATTCGGAAGAAATTTTGTATAATCTTGTATAACCGGCAAAATTAAGCGATAACGTACTACACAAAAAATGCAGATACACAATTTATTTCAAATATATATATATATATATATATATATATATATATATATATATATATATGTATATTAGTGGTATAAGCCATTTCTGACATGTCCGTTATTAAGGGTTCAAATTGTTCATTTCTTGGTCATTTTCTTAAAGTCCTGTTCACATTCAGTTGTTTCAGTTGTATTTTTAACACTTAAATGATTTCAGTCTAATTATATAATATGTAAATTCAATAACAGCCTGCCTTAAAGCAATGTGTATGTAACAATATATAAAAAGTGTATATTACAGTCATTGTAAATGTTTATATTATATGTACATGTTCAATAATGTTATGTGAATGCATTACGTAATCTAATAATGTAGGAGCTGTGAGAATAATAGGTTAAAAGTTGCTAATAATGAGGAACAATGAGGTAACCTTGATGCAATAATGAATTATAAATTTTAACAATACTACTTGTGATTATTGGAGCAACAATAATGTAAATTTTGAGACAGTATAAAAATAACCAATCAACAACCAGAAAAAGCTTTAGTTAAATGAAGCTATTCTATTGGAGTAAGATTACCCAATCAGAAACTGAAAAGAAGAAAATTTTACAAACTTAAAGTTCAGTTACCTGCAGACAGCGTTACTAACCAGACGCAAAAAGTGTCCTCAAGAAATATAATATGTATTCGTGTGAGACGATAAATAAGTTTACGTGTTAAAAAGTGTAATTAATTAATAAAAAGAATCTCACAGCTCTCTATATCAGTGAAGTGTTATTTAAATCGTGTCAATCATTAATAAAAGGAGTGAAGTAAAATTATAATCTGTGTAAGCCTACATTATTGATGCACCACAACCCTGCTAAGAGAAACGTGTGTCTAACAATAATACTGACGCAGCCGAGGCAAACATAAATATTCAATACTTAAAGTAAACAGTCAAATTACAAAGTTAATATTTTTAAAAATTGGGGCAAAGGCTACCGGGTAACATACGTGCGGTTTCAACTACAAGTTTGGCTCCCCAACAGTTGAAATCTAATACAACTCCTTCAGTACAAACTATTTCAAATAGACGTCCAAAGCGTGTTGCAAATAATCTAAATATCTACTTCAAATTGGCTTCCATACGTAGTGCAAACAACGTAAAGACAATATCTTTTTCAGATTGCATGGAGACACTGTTGAATTTTAAGGCCAGCATACAGCGTCCAGCTCTTAAACATTTGACTATCGCTGTTCCCTTTGTATTTATAACGAAACGTGTAATGCAGCTATTTCTGTAAAGGTTTAATTAGATTAAAATGTAGTAGACAGAAAAAAAAAACTTTAGTAAGAAATTTTTGTATACCCATTAATAAAGATGGAAGGTAGAGAAAGTCACGTGAATGTAACATATCAGGTTTTTATTTCGGTTCGTAGTTTCTCTGCTACGTATACTGACGTGCATAAAATGTGGCCCACAATGGAACGGAGCTGTTGATGTTGGTACTAACAAAATCTAGCCCCACCCTACCAGCTGAGGCAGTACTTTTAGCACTTAAATAATTTCAGTCTAATTATATAATATGTAAATTCAATAACAGCCCGCCTTGAAGCAATATGTGTATGTAATAATTTGTAAAATGTATGTAACAGTCATTGCATAAGCTTGTATTTTTGTATCCATGTGTAATAATGTTATTTGAATTTATTACGTAATTTAATAATGTAGGAGCTGTGAGAATAATATATTTAAGTTTACTAACAATGAGGTAACAAGGAGGTAACCTTGAGGCAATAATGAATTTGAAAGTTTAACAATACTACTGTGATTCTTGGAAGCAATAATGTAATTTTAGTGACAGTTTATAAAAAAATAGCCAATCAACAACCAGAAAAAGCTTTAGTTAAATGAAGATATTCTATTGGATTAGGAATAGCCAATCAGAGACTTGAAATACAGAAATTTACAAGTTTAGGTGGTTGAAATCAGTTCAGTTGTCTGCAGACAGTGTTTGTAACTGGATGCAAAATGCGTCCTCTAGATATTTAATACGTATTCGTGTGAGACGAAAAAAATAAGTTTACGTGTTAAAAAGTACAAGTAATTAATAAAAGAATCTCACAGCTCTCTATCAGTGAAGTGTTATTTAAATCGTATCAAACATTAATAAAAGGAGTGAAGTAAAATTATAATCTGTGTAAGCCTACATTCTTAAGTCGCACCACAACCCTGCCAAGACATCCATGTCTCTAAAATAAATTTTGACGTAGCCGAGGCAAACATAAATACATAATATTTAAAGAAACAGTCAAATTACGAAGTTAATAATATATTTAAACGTAGGGCGAAGGCTACCGGAAAGCGGTTACTATACGTGTGGTTGCAACGAATTTCAAGTTCGGTTCCCCAACAGTTGAAATATAATAAAACTCCTTTAACACGGCCTACTTCAAATTGACGCCCAAAGCGTGTTGCAAACAAGTTACAACAACGTAAAGACAATATTCTACTTCACAGCAGAAAAACCTCAGATTTTCGAACATAATTATATCCACTGGATTGCAGGGTATTTTACCTCCCCAACGTATGGACGAACTGATGAAGTGTAACATTACAATTAAGTCTTATATTTTCACGTTACACTACCGTTTTCTTATCGCCGTTTAGTAGCGGAAACAACTTGACTTTCGTCTCCATGTCGTTGATGAAAACTCTCATATCTGTAAATCGCGTAGCTGTCGTGCCACACACGTAAATATTTCTTCAGCCCTTGCTCTAGAAGGCTGAATTATGTGTACTGGTCTAACGTTTTCTAGTGTACCAATCGTAGCGAATCTCTTTCACAGAGGCGGTATCCGAATCACCAATTCATTTCAATGGATTATAACATCGGTCAATGGTTTGTTTTTTTTTTTCTTGTGTCTCAAGATTGTTTTTCAGCCCAGACACATAGAAAAATGATAATGGCTGGGTTGGTTATTTAAAGATGCAAACTTTACGGAGGGAAAAACACTAGATATTGTGATCTGGGGGAACGTGCTACTCTTATGCACGTTAGTGAACCTAGTATGCAGGGACGGTATCCCTCCACCCAAATTTCGATATGGATATTTCACCGACATACATGTTTTGAGGTCACCACTTTTATAAAAAGGCCCGAGTGTGCGACTGTGAACACCATAACTCAAAAGAGAAAACTGGGATAAACATCAAACTTGATATTTAAGTTCAGTATCTTCCAAAGATGCGAGACGAAGATTTTCAGAAATTCCACACAACCCAACTTCACTTTACGTGGAAAAGTTTGGTATTTTTATTTTCTCAAATATAGCTCTAACGATTTTGATTAAAGTACTGTGACAGCGCGCACAATATGCACTTAGGGTCACCAATAAGCACTCTCAGCCCGGCGTTGGCTGGGACCTTCGACATAATAGGCAGTGCAGAACAATAGCCCATTGTATGCCCTAACCGCTCCAGAATATTCTTTTCGGCCTGTTTTAGTAGTCTCCGTTTCTAGAACATTCAACCTTGTATGTGAGCCTATACAAGTTAGCGTTCTTACCTGTGAGCAATTCAGTTAATTATAAGAAGTCAAAAAAGTAAAAAGTGGACAAGAAATTGGACAGTGTTAGTGCAGTTCAGTTGTGAGTTGTGATTTAGGAGTTCAATTGTGAATTGTGATTTGACAGATAAGTTGAGTTGTGTTCGGAGTGTGTGCTAAAGGTGACTCAGTGCAATGTTGTACTACACTGAGTACCTAAGTGATAAATAAAATGTGTTTCAGAGTAGCTGAATTCTCGTTTGTTACAATACCGTATATTTAGATGTTTACATTACAATAAAATGTATATATTGAATTTTCGGGAATAGCCTATATAGTCATTTTTCTTAAAAACTTTTGTGCAATCTTGCATAACGAGTAAACCATAAGAGATAAACAAAACATTGCAATTCACGAGATATAGATCTCTTATTTCAAATAACTTTATGGCATCAGCCATTCCCAAGTTATCCAATAAGAATGGTTTGAATTTTTTAATACTTTTTTTGAAGTTGTGTCGCAATTTCTGCGTACGACCATTGAAATTTCTAGGCCCGCATATAGCGATACGCTTTTAAAACTTTTGACTATTGCTAACCACTTTGTGCCTATAAAAGTGTGTATAATGGAAGTATTTATGCAAACGTGTATTACAATTAACTTGAAGTACATATATTAATAAACTTTTGCAGGAATAGCTCGTGAAGTCATATAAGATAAACGATAGTGGGTATGGAAAGTCATGTGAATGTAATGCATCATTTATTTCTTTTTATATCTTGTTTAAAATTTAGCTGGGATCAAACTACATCAGTCCCCGACTATACTTCTAATTTGATACACATACACACATAAAAGGACCTTCTTCTAAAAATTTTTAGGGGATTCAGAGGACCTAAAAACATATTTCCGGTGAAATCACGACATAGAATTTTTGCACTGAGTACCTACAATACTTCCCTTACTTACTACATGTAGTGAATAAAGTAAAAATTGAGAACATATTATATCCTTCCCAAAATATTAAGGCAAGACATTTATAGAGCAGTCGTATTAATGGATTTGAACTGAGTTGAAGTCGATAGTAGAAGTTTCGTATTTGTTGTCAATATGTTCCCGCAAGTGTGGTACAGATAGGTCTTCGTGGATTTGAACAGTAGTGGTGTGCCAGTCACTGCCATGAGTTAGTCTTAAAGCCTTATTTGTAGTGGCTTAAATGCTGGGTATTCGAAATATACCCATGCAACAGCCGCGCAAGTTAATATTGGTAAAATAAGTATTTTGAAAAAATGTAATTTTCTTTTTATTGATGTGTATCCTGATTTCAGCAATAGATAGAGATGAGTCATCCGGGCTATTGCTTTTCCTTTAGTCAGTTCTATGTGTATGTGTCACTGCAAGCGTTAGTCTAAAGTCACTCCAACGTATTTCAGTACTATAAGGCTGTTCCTTATTCTTGATTTTGAGTTGTTCTGTTCTTTATACCGAGCAGAATGGCTCAGCCCGCATTCGGAAGTTCCCGGATTCAAATCTCCGGGGCCGACCAATTTGAACGTAGTTTTTTCGCGGTTTTCCTCGGGGACTAGGCGAATGCTGGGTTGAAAAATTTGATCCGCGAGTTTACCTATCTCCCTTTCATCACCACGTTTTATTTCCTTCTTCTTCACCGCCATACCAGGCATTGGGCTGATGATCCATTCTGGATATGCTATGATCCAGAGTTTGCTTGCTCCTCGACAGGCTACAGGACCACGGTATTGGGGGTGTAAGCCCTACAAAGAGAGGGAATCAGTAAAAGAAGCAATACTCTGTTGAGATAGCAATTTTTAAAGACGACGGCTTCTGTCTTTTTCTGTATTTAGATTTATCTTGCAGCTCCTGATCCGGTCTTCGTATATATATTGTGTGTGTATGATGTGGCATGTGAGATTGGTAACATTGCAATATATATGGAGTGACAATGCGTAGGTTGGCAATGCATACAGGTAGTGACGTAATAGGAGAGGGAGTAAAACCGGCATTATCTTGTGTTAGCATGTAGGACGCTCTCTTCTAGCGTCACCGGCGGACAGTGCAAGGCGTGTGTGATAGGTATGGCGCTTCGTCAAGCAGGAAGGTAAACTGTATCATCTTTAATTTACATTATATTCTTACCATCTAAACTTATACTATGTGAATTCTTAATGTAGGTAGTTCCTTCCTGACCTATGTTGATTTATAAATATTTAAGGAGTTTTCAGGTGATTTAGGAACTTTATTATCTTGCCCCGTCGGACTCGTGTTAGTTTAATGTGGTGATTTAGATTTCGGTACCATGCTCTACCCCCCGTAATTATGTGAAAATAAAGAGGTTACGACAAATATATATATATATGTAAATACATTATGGCTCGTATCGATCGAAGTCTGTTGTACATAAACCTGTCATCTGCATATTGAGCAAAGTTTGCTTTGGCAATTGCTACATCTGTATATTGCATAGTCGCGACTCACTGATAAACCCTCGAGGAATTCCGGCATTCACAGGATGTATCCGCGAAAGAGAGATCCTTTCCTTACTTGATAAACTTTTCTATCCATATAGTTTTACAAACATCCAGAAATCAAGTTTGCATTAATTTATGAATCATTTGATGTTCCACTTAGTCATAAGTTTTCGTCACATTCATGAATATCGATGTTGTAAACCTCTAGTAGTTAAAAGCTATGTATGGTTCCTTTAAATCATATGAAGAATTTTTAGTTGTTTGTTTCAATTTTCTTTTGGAAACCAGTTGACTTATACTAGACAGCTGGCCCTAAAGTTGTCATTTGCACCATCAGTTTGGTTTCTGTTAAGAGCTCTCAAGAAACTCCAACAAACACTTGTCAGTAGTTTCACTGACAACTGTTGGAAACTGTTTGTCGTTATGGGGTGCATTTATAATATGGAGGGAAATAACTTTAAATCTTAGCTATAGTGCAATGTGTATATTTAGGGAGGACATTGTATGTGATTTATTGTCAATGTATTACTAAGAAAGAGCACAGATTCAGGAATAATGAATGGGGGTGAAGGCAATGGTTATACTTGCCAGTTGAAATGGTCTTGGTTATTTCACTTTCTTTCACACACAGTTTTTGGAGTATCGAATTATATATTTCTTTTTATATTTATCTTTTAAATGCATGTCACTTGAATCCCAAAGATAATTTCTCAGCACTGTCTCTCCTATTAAATTCAAGCAGTCTGCCACTGTGTTTAATAATGCAAGCTGTGGAGACATAAAGGTTATCTTCCCTTAAAATTTACATGTGAAAGTGATCTGTAACATCAAAATGTTTGACATAGTTTTCTCTTTCTTAGTGAAAACGCAAACTTGTACACAAACTGTCGTAAACAATCCACAACTAGTGTAAACTATGTAAAGCAGAGTACTACTCGACCACGATATCATTGCACTTGAATTTGTGGAAACCTGCAATTCAATATATGCGGAAGCCAGTCCATCAAAGTGCAAAACTATTATGGTCGAGTTATAAGCTTTGTTATAGATGCAAACTTGCTTTTAGAGTTATCTGCTATAATCCTTACCTTATGTTTATTGCAGTCTTTTTTTTTCCAAACCCAGCGGAGGGCGATGGATTTTTTGGGGGCTAAAAATCCTTAGCATTGTTTCCTTCGGAAGGGAAGTAAAGCCAGTGGTGCCGTGTCGTAGATTTTGAGGTATTTTTAACACTTAAATGATTTCAGTCTAATTATATAATATATAAATTCAATAAAAGCCCGCCTTAAAGCAATATGTGTATGTAACAACATATAAAAAGTGTGTATTACAGTCATTGTATATGTTTATATTATTGTACACATGTTTAATAATGTTATGTGAATGTATTACGTAATTTAATAATGTAGGAGCTGTGAGAATAGTAGGTTAAAAGTTGCTAACAATGAGGTAACAATGAGTTAACCTTGAGGCAATAATGAGTAAGAAAGTTTAATAATGCTACTAGTCATTATTGGAGAAACAATAATGTAAATTTTGAGACAGTTTATTAAATAGCCAATCAACAACCGGAAAAAGCTTAAGTTAAATAAAAGTATTCTATTGGAGTAGGCTTAGCGCAATCAGAAACTAAAATAGGGCAAATTGTACAAATTCAGAAGTCAGTTGGTTGTAGAAAGTGTTCCTAACCGAACGCGAGATGCGTCTTCGAGAAATTTAATACGTATTCATTGTGAGACGAAAAATAGTTTACGTGTTAAAAAGTGCAAGTAATTAAATAAAAAAAAATCTCACAGCTCTCTCTCTCTCTGTCTCTCTCTCTCTCTCCCTCTAGATATATATATATATATATATACATTCATGTCTCTAAAAAAATATCAAAATACTGACGCAGCCGAGGCAAACATAAATATATAATACTAAAAGAAGCAGTCAAAATTATAAAGTTAATATTTTTAAACATTTGGGGCAAAGGCCACCGGAAAGTACATTTGGGGCGAAGGCTACCGGAAACATTTTACCATACGTGCGGTTGCTACTACTTCAAGTTCGGCTCCCGAACATAAGAACTACAATACAGTAAAATTACCAACTTCAATTTATGGCACGTAAAAGAACCTCAAGCCTAATAAGAAATCTTCTGAGCAAAATTACCGGTCTTTCACGCCCAATATAGAATGGGACGCTAATCACCACAGCAGTTAAAGAGCGTCCATAAATAAAACACAATTTAATTTTGCAGTATTTTTGTCATGTCAACTCCGATTGCCCTGCTTTATACCAACCGTGAGTTCCTTTGTGCGGGTGAGGCAACTACGAGAGGTTGTGTGGTTCGTGTTAATATGATCTTAAACCTAATTTTTCCCAAGTAAATGCTATCCATCCATCCTTCTTTCCATCTGCCTGCCTATTGGTAGTTTATAATCACACTATTGGTAGAGATTACATGTAGTTATGATGCACATTAAATTGAAACAAACTGAATAGGAACATGACCTAGAAAAGGCACCGTGGTGTATTATTAACCATTGAAGATATTATAAAAATATTGTCTATTGCTCTCTTGTTTTTTTCGAAATCCCACCTGTAGATCAGATACTTTTCCCTCTTGCTCCGCCCAACTTTGCACTCTTTCAGCCAAAACCCCTGTATAAACTTTACCTAACACTGATAACAAACTAATCCCCCTATAATTTTCTGGTTTACTCACCTTCCTTTATTCTTAAATATTGGCACCACTGTTGCTGTTTTCCAACTCCTAGGTACCTTCCCCCTTCAAAGATTACATTTAATATCCTAACCAGCAATTTTAATCGATTTTCATTTAGACTCCAAGCTTTCCAAAACTCCCCTGGTATGCCATCAATACCGCATGCTTTGTCCCTTTTCAATATTTTAATTTGTTCCCTCACTTCCCCTATTTCTATCGGTTATCCAATTGCTCAACATAATTGTTGTTTTCCATTACCCAAATTGTTTGGTTATCATTTTGCCCTCCTAGCAAATTTTTAAAATACATGAACCATTCTTCTGCACTAATATTATTTTCTCTTGCCCTAACCTTATACATTCCTTTCACCAAAATCCCTATTGTTTTGCTTTTATTTGCTTTTGCTGTCTCATGTAACTTTATACTCATTTTCTCTGCCTATACTCTCCTCTTTACTTCCAACAAGTTTCTGTACCCCCATCTTGCAATCAAAAACTCCTCTCTTCCCTTTTGCCCTTCTTCCTGCCTCCACCTTTTAGTTCCCCTAAAACTCATTGTTTTGCCCTCCTACATTCTTCATCGTACCATCCCTTGTTTCCCCATCTATAACATTTTTAACTTTCATCCTTAAACCTGCATATTTCACTAACAATTCTACCTTCAAAACTGCTTCGTCCGTTTTATTTCCTTTCAGCAATTCTTCTACCTCTTTCTCCTTTATTACCCCTATGACTGAACCTAATTCCTTCATAAAAACTTCTATCTCCTCACCCCTCCATTTATATTTATTAATTTTAACTCCTCCTTTATGTTCTCGTTTTAGTTCACTCTTATATGTACTTATAAAACTTAGCCTCAATGGGAAATGATTACTAGAACATATTGTATTCAAGACTTCAAAATCTTTAATATTTATATCTAAGACTATTGAGTATAACATATAGTCAATATTAATATATGCTTAATTAGCAAGGGGGTGTATGACAGTTATTGGACTCTGGGCACCAGTTAAAGGAGACGAAGAAGAGAGTTCAATATTTTAGAGATTCTTACAGAAAATAATAGAGAAAATCAATCCATCTGACACTATCGTATTACTTGGAAACTTTAACGCTCGTATTAGAGATACAGAATTTGAAAAATGGATTGGAACACATGGTGAAGATACACTAAATAGAAATGGACCAAGACCGATAGGTTTTGTTTATGTATAATAAGCTTCGAGTAATGAATACGCTCTTTCGAAACAAGAATATTAATACATTCAGAAGGGAGGCAAGACATAGCAATGCTATTATAATTAACAGTGTCTTCAAACCAGCTTTAAAACAAAAACACACTCGCCTGACTCTATAAAACCTTAGCAGCACCTGTCCTATGCTATGACAGTGAGGCTTGAACCCTAAAGAAAAGATAAAGAAGCAGAATAACTGCTGCTGAGATAACTTCATGTGAAGGACTGCTGGTTATATTATATGGGATCTAAAGACCAATGAATTTATTTTACAAGAGCTGAGATGCAACAAGTTTCTGGAATATACACAACATTACAGAACAACTGAAGACAACCCCTTCATAGGATGATCCTAGAACACATTCTCAAATCTGTAATGCAGTACATTCCTAGGGGAAAGAGATCCCTCCATCTCCCAAGAAGAGATGGAGGGAAAATTTCTTAGTGAGATCATAACAAGCTCGATGGCTTAATACTTGGTTGGATGAACAATAAGAAGAATATATGCTTAATTACAAAAATAGGGAATCCAAAAGTTTATAGTTGCAGCAGCAAACTACTTATGATTACATTAATTGCATAACACAGTCGCATGGGTCATAAAACCGTACATGCTCTCTAGAAAAATACCTGGTCTGTATACGTTGAGGCAGTATTTTTCACATTTAAATGATTTCAGTCTAATTATATAATGTAAATTCAATAACAACCCGCCTTAAAGCAATATGTGTATAAATACCATATAGAATGTATGTAACAGTCATTGTATTATGTTTGTATTATTATGTACATGCTTAATAATGTTATGTGAATATATTAGTTAATTTAACAATATAGGAGCTGTGATAATAAAGGCCGAAAGTTGCTAACAGTGAGGTAACAATGAGGTAACTTTGAGGAAATAATTAATTGGAAAGTTTAATAATGCCACTAGTAATTCTTGGAGCAACAACAATGTAATTTTTGAGACAGTTTATAAATAGCCAATCAACAACCAAAAAACCTAAAAGTTAAATAAAAGTATTCTATTGGAGTAAAATTAGCCAATCAGAGGCTTGAAATAGAAAATGTTGCAAATTCAAGCGGTAAACGCCAGTTGCTAGAAGGCAACGTACCGGAACCGTTCGTTCGTTCAGTATGTATTCAGTGTAAGACAAAAATTCATTACGGCGAGTATATTATAAAGTTTACGTATTAAAAAGTGCAATTAATTAATAAATAATCGCACAGCTCTCTATATCAGTGAAGTGTTATTTAATCGTATGAAGGATTAATAAATGGAGTGAAGTAAAAATTCTAATTTGTGTAAGCCTACATTCTTTAGCCGCATTACATCCTGTTAAGAAATACATGTTACTACAAATTAATACTGACGAAGCCGAGGCAAACATAAATATATAATATTAAAAGAATCATAAAAAATACAAAGTTGATTCCTAAACTTGGAGCGAAGACCACCGGAAACTTTGTACCATACGTGGGGCAGCAACTTCAAGTTTGGCTTCCCAACAGTGGAACTACAATACAACTACTTCAACGTGACTTGCAGAATCGAACAGAAAACAACTATTTTTATAATCACCACACTATATACATATAAAATTGAAAAATACTCTGAATCACACACGCAAACACACACACACACACACACACACACACACACACACACACACACACACACACAAGTGCTCAAGCACCACATATATTTAAAGAAAATTTACATAAACACCTTATCTCTTAGTACACGTACCTCCATTAAGTATGTGCCCAAGCTTGGCCAGTTTTGACAAAAATTAATACCAAGTTCTGTCCACATGCTCTGTCCACATAAAAATCATGGTTCCCTTGAAATTACTAAAAGTCGTTTGTGAGACATCCGTTATTAAAGCTTCGAATTGTTCATTTCTTGGTCATTCTCTTAAAGTCCTGTCAGTATTCAGTTGTTTCTCGCGATTCAATGGAAACTGTAATTTTAAGGTAGCGTATAGCGTCCAGTTTTTAAACATTTGACTGTCGCTGCTCCCTTTGTATCTATAACGAAATGGGCAATGTAACTATTTCTAAAAATGTTTATTTAGATTAAAATCTAGTAGATAGAAACGTAATAATAACCTGTATACCCACTAATTAACGACAGAGGGTAGAGAAAGTCATGCGAGTGTATCACATCAGATTTTTCAATTTAAAAGCTTTCACTTCTTTTCATTACCACTTTCTACTTATAACTGAGTTGAACAAGGAATAGAATTTTTGATGAAAGGGCATTGCTTCCATTGTTAATTCATAAACGCAAAACACTTTGTACAAGCATTGCTTTTATAATCTCTAACTGTTCATATAAATTTATCTGTCATTCATATCAAACGAAATTAACTTAGTTGGTTAAGTATGAAAAAAGCATAGTTTTGCATAAAGGTGTCAAGGCAAATGACATCGTTGGTTATAACTGAATGTCAGGAAACAATTCATTCTTAGCAAGTGTAGTGAGCATACAAACGTCTGTTTAACGAATCGTACGCACTGTAGTCAATACACTCATATCTTTACCGATGGATCCAGACTTATGGTCATAATAGATGTGCAGTGGTATTCCCTGATTACACCATAAAATATAGTCTTCCCAACTTTCTTTCTGTTTATTCCTGTCAATTGTTCGCAATTCAAATTCATTGGAATATATACTTAAAAAAATCTTATGTGTTACACTCACATAACTTTCTCTACTCTTGTACAAACTATTTTTACAAACGCTTATTCTCCATATGCTTCATGTTAATCGAGATATCGAGTCGTTAATCTTATTGCTATTTTTCTTGTAGATGCAAGGGGAATTGGTAAGCTTTAAGCTATAGTCAAATATTTTAAGAGGTGGTTGCTATGTGAAGTATTCCATTCTCTTTGCATTGCCAGGACACAAAAAAATGAATAACGAATTTGAGAAAAGGTATATGTATTGGAAAATTTAAGGGAATAACAAGCAATATCTCGAAATGGTTCACTTAACAACAACAAAAAATGTATATGACATAAATTGTGTATTTTAACGCGATCTACATTTTTGTATAGTAAAAGTTTGTCTCTCTCATTATGGTTTACCAGTTATGCAAAAGTCGTTCACAATGAAGAATACTTTTGGAGACATTCCCAGACAATTCAAGTTATACATTTTTGTCGAGTTTCATTTGTCATTAAAATATCTTAAACATATGATATTTTAATCAAAATCGTTAGAGTCGTTTTTGAGAAAATTAAAATTTTCGAAAAATGTTCCATGTAATGGCTAATCTGGGGTGGGGAATTTTCTTGAAAACCTTAGTGTCGCATCTCTGGAAGATACTGAACCTAAATACCAAGTTTGGTGTTTATCCGACTGTTCGTTTCTAAGTTACGCTGTTCACAGACACATAGACACACACGGACATGTTTCAAAAAAGCTTTCTTTGGATTCAGGGGTCCTCAAAGCATATATTTCCGGTGAAATCTCGGTATCGAATTTTTGGGTGGAATACAATACTTCCCCTACTTACTCTGCGTAGTAGAGAAAGTAAAAAGATAATCTACATAATTACATAATGTTCTCTTGACTCGTTGAGTGCTTTAACATACCTTCAACAAACCTTAATCCCTAAAATATTGTTGAACTTCAGAAACTGTACAACCAAATATTAATCTCAGGTAAATCAGCATCATTCGCCTGGACTTCGTCTCATGTCGGAATTCTGGGAAATGAATCAGCTGATCAGGCAGCTAAAGAAACCATCAAACATCCTCCTCAGGACATCAAGTGCCCACACACGGACTTCATCAATTTCACAAAAAGACTTGCATTAACCAATGAAGACAAACATCGATAGGCACATATAGAATCAAATTACACAATGTCTACATTTCCGAGTCCAAGCTTCAACACTATCATTTAAACCGCAAAGGCCAAGTTGTATGAATTCGACTACGTATTGGACATACTTCTATAACGCACAAACGTCTCCTCAACCGTGACCTTCCTCCTGTGTGCGACCTCTGCAGATACAACCACACAGTTCAACATCTCGTTACAGCCTGCAGTCGCTATGTAAAGGGTCTTTCAATAAGAGAGTCCTATCTTTAACATGTGATAGCTGCCGTTGTTATTGAGTTACAGCAGTCATTTTTTCATGTGGTTACAGTTGTTATTGACAAATGGCCATGGAAAGTTACATCATTCAGAAATGCGTAGAAATTGTGAAAATGTATTATCAAAATGGATCATCTGTTCGCCAAACCTTCCGTGAATTGCGTGAAGTTTACGGTGTGCTCAATCATTCTTGCGAGAGAAGATTCGGCATTTGATCGATAAATTTGAAAGAAGTGGTTCTGTCAGCGATCAAAGAACGCCCTACGTAATCGACGTAAGCGCTCCAACGAAAACATAGGCGCCGTTCGTGAGAGTGTACGCGAGAACGGAAACAAATCAATTGCTCGTTGATCGCAAGAATTGGGGCTTTCACCGACCACAATTTGGCGAATTCTACATATGGACTTGAAGTTTCACGCTTACAAAATGGTGTTAACTCAAGAACTAAAGTCCAACGACCATAGGTGGCGCCGTGTATTCGTTGAGTGGGCTATGGAGCAATTGGAAGCTGACCCAGATTTTTGTCGAAAAATCATCTTCAGCGACGAAGCCCACTTTTGGATGGATGGTTGTGTTAAGAAACAAAATTACCGCTACTGGAGCAATCACAATTCAATGCAGATTTAAGAATGACCACTTCATCCCCAAGTGGTGTGAATTGTGGTATGGTGGAATCATTGGTCCATATTTTTTCCAAGATGAAGATGGAGAAGCTCTAAATGTCAATACAGAAAGATACTGGGTTCTTATAAGGGACTATTTTTGGCCTCAATTGGATGGTATAGATCCCAGAAGCATCTGGTTCCAGCAAGATGGTGCCACATGTCATACTGCTCTCGAAACAATCGATCTTTTGAAGGAGAAGTTCAGAGGTTTCATCATTTCCCGTGGTGGTGATGTTAACTGGCCCACGAGGTCATGTAATTTAACGCCGTTGCATTACTTCTTGTGGGGTTATGTTAAATTTCGAGTTTATGTCAACAAGCTAAAAACAGTAAATGATCTTATGAATAACATCACGCGTGTTATTCGTGAAGTTGCACCTAATTTACGTTCTTCTGTCATTGAAAATTGGGCCAACCGTATACGCGCAACCCAACGAAGTCGCGGCGGCCACTTATCTGATGTTCCCTTCCACACGTAATGACATTATTTATGTTTCAAAATAAAAAAGAAATAAACCTCTATCATTTACAGAACGTCTTTTATTTAAGTTCAAAGATAGGACACTCTTGTTGAAAGACCCTATACAACACAGAGAAAGATGTGACATCCCCATCAGCATACCAGACGCCCTAAATTCAGCACAACAAAGAGCTTCAAACTTTATGAAAACGACAGAATTGCATAACAATGTGTAGCACACCTATAAGAGAATTTTGTGATGTATGTACTATTACTGTTTAAAATATTGTATGATCATTATAGTCATGTTCTGTATTCTAAAGTAGTCGCGATATGACTTTAAAGTTGAAGCGACAATAAAGATTATATAATAGTAATAAAAATGAATAAAAGCCACAAGAATAAATTGTGTTGAATTAATTCTTTCTACCAAAAGTAGAGGTTAAATTCAACTTAGGGGTCAAATTAAGCCCTCCTGCCGTTCTAGTGTTAATGTATCCTTCACCGTATAAACACCTAGTTATTAAATCTTCTCTTGTAGTCCAAGAAAGACAAGACAACTTATGAATGAGAAGAAACTTCAGGAATGTACGTGTTTTGACATCAAGCAGAAGGAAATGTGCAAGTTCTTAACGGTGTTCTACTAATCATTAGAAGCTCTCGCAAGGTATATAACACGCCGCAGCAACATTACAGAAATACTTGTGCTTATCTGGGTGAGGGTCAAAAATAAACGTTGGGAATGAATAGCTGCTAATTTTGGGTAGTATTCGTGATGTACGTACAGCGTTAAGTAGCAAGGAAATTGTACTTGGATGACCATTAACTGCATGTGAGTAAACACGCCCGCAAGTCTCGACATTATTAAGAATAATGCAAACTTTATTTTCATCATGCTTTAACACAGTTGTCCTTTCTCTTCCACCTACCTATGGTATTACATTCTACCCAAAAATTCGATACTCATATTTAGCTAGAAATACAATTTCGAGGTCTCCTGAAACCAATAATTTATCTTTAGAAACGTTACCTTTTGTGTGGTATGAACAGAATAACTGAAAAACGAAAAATAGGATAATTACCAAACTTGGTGTACAAATATGCCACATGAAGGTTTTCAAGAAATTCCCCAATCCCCCAATAGTTAATTTATGACTCATTTACTCAAAAATTGTTTTAATGGTTTTGAATAAAGCACCAGGTGCAAGAAAAATGCTTCGAATTTTCTGGAATAGCATGTAAAGTCCTCTTTCTGAACTAACTTTTATAATTTTGTATTACTGCTAAACCGTTATAAATGCACAAAAATTATATATTTGTTAACATACACAATTTATATAAAAATTGATTGGTTTAAATGCTGCAAAACTTTTCTTGATGTAATGCGAGTATGGAATTTCAAAATATACCAATCCCCTTTTTAGATACTTCGACTATCGCTTCAGCCCTGTATCCCTGAGTTATATTCAACGAAATATGTAACGGGACCATGTCTGCAAACCTGTATCACGATTAGCATGAAAAATAGATAGAAAAGTAAGATTTTGTAAAAGCAGTTTGCTAAAGATACCTTTTAGAAGAATCTGATGTGTTGCACTCACATGAATTTCTTTACTCTTGTACAAAATATTTTTTCAAACGCTTATTATCCATATGCTTCATGTTAATCGTAGTGCTAATTTTCTTGTAGGTGCAAGGGGAATATGGTAGGCTTTAAGCGATAGTCAAATATTTTAAGAGCTGGTTGCTATGTGGAGCATTCCATTCGTTTTGCATGTCCAGGACATAAAAAGCAATTACAAATTCCCATTTGAGAAAATGTATTAAGTATTGGAAAATTCAAACAAATAACAAGGAATATCTCGGAAATGGTTAACTCCACAGAAAAATGTATCGGACAAAAACTGTTTGTTTTAACGAGATCTACATTTTTGTGTATTACAATTTTGTCCATCTCTTACGGTTTACCAGTTATGCAAAGGACATTCAGAAGAAGATCGCTTTTTGGGACATTCCCAGAAAATTGTAATCAAAATTGTTAGAGCAATTTTTAAGAAAATCATAATTTCCGAATAATGTTCCATATAAACTCTATTCCGGGTTGGGATATTTTCTTTAAAACCTTCGTGTCGCATCCTGGGGGATAGTAAACTCAAGTGCCAAGTTTGGTATTTATCCAACTTTTCTTTTTTGTGTTATCTGCTCACAGACTGATAGACTGACACAGACACTCAGACAGACACACACATGGACATGTTTCCAAAAATGCTTTATTTGGATTTGGGGCACCTCAATCCATGCATTTCCGGTGGAATCTCCAAATTGAAATTTTGGGTAGAATGCAATACTGCCCCTACTTATACGTACATACGTAGCAAAGAAAGCAATAAACGATACAGTCTAGAGAAAGGTATGTGAATGTAACAAAAGCATCAGGTATTTTTCTTTAACTTTTATAGGTGTTTTTAAACACTATAGACAAAACAATATTAAATTTTATATGCCGTGCTGCGACTAGTTTTTTCGAACTCAAAATTACCGTACCAATTGCCGTAAACCTTAGTATTTAATACGAATTAGATCTCGCTTAGAGTTCAGGCTACATAAGTGGAACAATGAAAAGGGTCAGGAAGTAAACATCTCAAAAGTTATATTCTAACAACTTTCTCTGCTTACCGTCAATTATTTACAAATTTACTCAGCACATTATTTATAGTAAAGTTTCTATTCCTTTCAACTTCCTGTTAAATCGTGATATACTCCTATGTTGGCAGATATGGTTTCAGTACTCTTTTGCTTTTTTCCTACCACGTACAAAGCAGGTAGGTATTACACCCTGAATTCAATTCTGAGATTTCACCGGAAATACATGTTTTGAAGCTTCCTGAATAAAAAAAATGGAAAAAGGTCCATGTGTTTTCCTGTGTGTATATCTGTGAATAGCATAGCTTAAAAACGAAAAGTCGGATAAATACTGTGCCACATTGACCCTCCCGGGAGAAATCTACTCTAGGCGACTACGGGCTGCACTAAAGGAAGGTTGACATCTACGGAAACAGTAGTGAAAAGAGTATGATGGTTCTTTGTCTTTTTTTAAGGGTAGCGGACGGGTGTAGGAGAGATAGTTTATGGAGAGGGATGTTGATAGAAGACAGGAAAGGTGTTGGGGTTCCGCTAAGCACCCCCGATAGTAAGCGGAAGGTAACTGCCAGCTTATTTTGCTGGCAGAGGATGTGGAAATGTCCGGGAGACAGCCATGACCGTGCCAAGGCCCTGACTGCCCCCCGGGGAGTGACGGGATTGAATAAGCAACTTTATTTGTCTTTATTGATGATTTGGGAATTGCTGAGCGACACCGAGAGGTGCGCTCGTTTGTAGGATCTGGTACCATACCTCATATGGCTCGGTTGTGACAGTATGTGTAGGCGTAATTGCTCCTGACCACTCCTCAGGTCCGAGAGTACAGGAGTACAATCGGCCGTCGTCGTCGTCAGGGCTTTCACGAGTGTGAACTTAAGCCCCTCCAGGCAGTCTTTTGGAGCTGGCGATGTTGATGTCGGTGGCATGGAGGCGATGGATTCGCCCAGGCCACTGATGGTAGAGTCAGCGCTGTCAAATTGCTGCAGGCAGCAGGTGGAGAAGGTCTGCCATAATTCCTACTTTAATCCACTTGCTATTGGAACAGAAACACATGTTTACTAAACTTGATATTTAGATTCAACACGTTCTAATGATGCCATACGGATATTTTCAGGAAAATTGCCCCACCCCAAACTACCCTTTATATGGAACAGTTTTCAAAACTTTTTTTTCTAAAAAATGGTTCTAATGATTGTAATTAAAATATTTTGATGGTATTAACATGAACAATAAAGTTTATATCTTGTTTTTCTGGAAATAGCCTTTTAAGTTCACTTCATTCGAAAAGAATTTTGTATAACTTGTAAACGTTAAGTGATAGACGAAAACGTACTACACAAAAAATGTAGATCTCTTTAAAACACACAATTTGTTTCAAATAACTTTTCGTGGCGTAAGCCATTTCTGAGATATCCGTTATTAGTGATCCGAATTTATCATTAATTAGTCGTTCTTTAAAGTCCTTTTAACCTTCAGTTGTTTCTCGCGATTGCTTAATAGTCGTCCTCCATGATCTAGGGGTACCATGCTAGCCTCTAGTTCCCGAGGTCGTGGGCTCAAATCCAGCGGAGGGCGATGGAATCTCTTCGGCTGTAAAAATCCTTTGCATGCCTTCCTTCGGAAGGGAAGTAAAGCCAGTGGTCCCGTGCCGTAGATTTGTGGCACGTAAAAAACCTCAGGCCTGATAAAGAGGCCTCTGAGCAAAATTACTGGCCTTTCACGTCCGATATAGAATGGGACGCTAAGGCCAAGCAGGTAGAGTCTTCATAAATAAAATTCGTTTTAATTTAATTTTGCGATTGCATGGAAACAGTATGGAATTTTAAGGTAGTGCGTAGGGTTCAGTTCTTAAACATTTGACTACCGCTGTTCCTTTTGTATCTATAACGAAATGTGTAATATAGCTATTTCTGCAAAGGCTTATTTGGATTAAAATGTAGTCGATAGAAAAATAAGTTTTAGTAAGAATAGTTTGTATACTCTCTAATAAACGATGTAGGTTAGAGAAAGTTATGTGAATGTATCACAGATTTTTTTCTTGTGATAATCAGATCCGGTAAATTTCTGTAATTGGATTTTGCGAAATGAATAATTGACCCTCTTTTAACATTCTTCTTTGACGAAGCATGGTTTCATTTATATGGCTATACTTCGTGCAAACTAACAGTTATTGGAGTACAGAGAAACCCGATTTTACACACGAGATTTCCTTGCATACGGCGAAAATTGGAATGCAGTAAATTCATACAGAATAATAGGACCTATTGCATCAGGGAAAAAATTCCTCAATTTTTGGACATTGAACTCTCGAGTGGGA
This sequence comes from Deroplatys truncata, assembly GCA_030765065.1. Classification (NCBI taxonomy): domain Eukaryota; kingdom Metazoa; phylum Arthropoda; class Insecta; order Mantodea; family Mantidae; genus Deroplatys; species Deroplatys truncata. Next base: position 121,601,841 of record CM060987.1, read on the forward strand.
ACGAAAATTTTCTGAGAAGATGCGAGAAAGGTGTAGATAGAGAAGGACAACATTTTCAGCATCCCTTATGATAATATATGCGCATATTAGTATTGTAATTGTAACTTTGAGTGCGTGAGTCGATTGCGGTGATGTTATAACTGTTTCCCGGTAGTCCGAACTGGGCGGCCGGCTCGCGAGCAGCCCCACGCTGGTCGCAGTGCGAAAAAGAAAAAAACACTGCATTTACAGGGTTTCTGTATTCAGAGACTATGAAGTTAACGGAATTAGTGGCCGATTCTGCTAGTCAAACAGCATTAAACAACTATTTTCTTTCAGAGTTTTCTCAATTCTTTCGTGATGGGAGGAACTTATCATAAAACCAGATGAGGAATCACCTTTAATGGCGATTACTTTAGCTTTCCTCAAATATTAAAGTTAGCCTTGCAGAATGCAGTTTTATCTGAAGGCCGCAGCAATTGCCGAAAACTTTCCAAGTATACAATTTGATTTAATTATGAATGCTTTGCTTCGTGAATTAAAGCATCACAAGGTTATAGCTCAAAAACTATAATTAATCCTGCAGCAAACTTTTAAATTACAGGAACATTCAAATCGTCTAGCAGTTTATCTTTAAAATCAATTGAAGGTATTAAATTTAATTGCAGAAAATGTATATTCTGTAGCTACGAGAAAACGCTTTGCGAAATCATGAAACTTGCCTATTCACAAAATTAAATCACTTTTTAACAGTATATCACGAAGTCGATTCAAAAAATGATGAACGTTTTTCAAAGGAACAATATTTCGAAGTAGTTCATTTAAAATTATACCTTCCTTAGCCGTAACTTTTGTAGAAGGTTGTATGCCTCACGTATGGCACACAGCTTCCGGTAGCCTTCGCCCCAAAGTTCACTTTCCGGTGGTCTTAGCCCCAAGTTTACTTTACGGTAGCCTTCGCCCCAACGATTAGGAATTAACTTTGTATTTTATGTTTCTTTAAATATTATATATATTTATGTTTGCCTCGGCTGCGTCAGTATTAATTTTGCAGAAACATGTATCTCCTAACAAGGTGTGATGCAGTAAAGAATGTAGGCCTACACGGATTATAATTTTTACTTCACTCCATTTATTAATTCTTCACACGATTAAATAATACTTTACTTATATAGAGAGCCGTGAGATTATTTATTAATTACTTGCACTTTTTAAACACGTAAACTGTATAATATTCTCGCCGTATTGAATTCTTGTCTCACACTGGATACGTACGCGTCTAGCGTCCGGTTAGGAACCCTGTTTACTAGCAACTGGCGCCTGAATTTCTACAATTTGCTCTATTTCAATTTCTGATTGGCTAAACATACTCAATAGAATACCTTCATTTAACTTAAGCTTTTTCTAGTTGTCTATTGGCTATTTATAAACTGTCTCAAAAATTACATTAATTTTGCTCAATAATTACTAGTAGCATTATTAAACTTTCCAATTCATTATTGCCTAAAGGTTACCTCATTGTTACCTCGTTGTTAGCAACTTTTGATCTATATTCTCACAGCTCCTACATTATTAAATTATGTAATACATTCACATAACATTATTATACATGTAAACAATAATATAAACATATACAATGACTGTAATATACACTTTTTACCCTCTCTACTACGTATAGTAAGTAGGGGAAGTATTGTATTCCACCCAAAAATTCGATACCGAGATTTCACCGGAAATATATGTTCTGAGACCCCCCTCAATCCAAAAAAAGCATTTCTGGAAAAATGTCCGCGCGCGCGCGCGAGTGTGTGTGTGTGTGTGTGTGTGTGTGTGTGTGTGTGTGTGTGTGTGTGTGTGTGTGTGTTGTGTGTGTTGTGTGTTGTGTTGTGTGTGTTGTGTGTGTGTGTGAGAACAAACTCAGAAACCATCAGTCGGATAAACACCAAACTTGGTATTTAGGTTCAGTATCTTCCAGAGATGCGACACGAAGGTTTTCAAGAAAATAACCCCCACCCCAGACTACCCTTTACATGGAACATTTTTCGAAAATTTTAATTTTCTCAAATATGGCTCTAACGATTTTGATTAAAATATAATATTTTTAAGATATTTTCATGACAAATGAAATGTATATCTTGAATTTTCTTGGAATGTCTCCAAAAGTATTCTTCATTGTGAACGACTTTTGCATAACTGGTAAACCATAAGAGATAGACAAAATTTCACTATAAAAAAAATGTAGATCCCGTTAAAATACACAATTTATGTCATAAACTTTTTTTGTTGAGTGAACCATTTTCGAGATATTGCTTGTTATATCCGTAAATTTTTCAATACTTAATTTCTCAAATGGGAATTCGTTATTCATTTTTTTGTCTTGGATATGCAAAGAGTATTAATCTGTGGCAAAGAAAATGGTGCTGCACCTAGCAACCAGCTATTAAGGTATATGTCAATGCTTAAAGGCTACTGCATTTCTATATTTCCCTTGCAAATACAAAACAAGGGGAACATAGTACGCCTTAAGCGATAGTCAAATATTTTTATAGCTGGTCGCTATGTGTAAAATGTAATTCTCTTTGCATGTCAAAAGATGGTTTCTGCAAATGTTTATCTCAATTAATATGAAATAAATGGAGAATAAGAGTTTGTAAAAATAGTTTGTACAAGAGTAGAGAAAGTCATGTGAGTGTAACACATCAGATTTTTATATATTGTTACATACACATATTGCTTTAAGGCGGGCTGTTATTGAATTTATATATTATACAATTAGACTGATATTATTTAAGTGTTAAAAACACTGCCTCACTTTCAAGGATGGCATGTGATACAGAAATTATCAGAATCATATATTTCATGTTCAGGAACAGACATAAGTATTCGAGCAGAAGAATTTGTCCTAACATATTTTACTAGCCACTTACACAAATTAAATTAATCGTTATAAGTATGTAAAATAGTAAACTTTCAAACCAATAATTGTACAACTAATAATAACTCTTCTGTAAGAATCCTCTCAGGAATCCTCTCATACACACGTTATCATGATCCTGTTTATAAGCACATCGTTATTAATACTTAAAATTATTATTGTTGTTTTCGTGTGTTTATTGTCATTATTACCATCGGCCGAAAACCCAGCCAAAAATAATATTGCAAGTTAATGATGAATAGAGTTACATGAAGCTCTGCTGTATCCCAGGAGGAGTTAATTTCAATAAACACGCAACCTCCTGCGTTTCTTCTCAACGTATCCTGCCAGGCTTCAGGAGCAGTAACGAAATAAATCGTTTAACACTATTTTGTAAAATTTCGAATCAATATATTTCAAAACGAGACGGATTGCCGCTAAAAGTATTTGTGATTGATAAATAACAGGGTGGACCATTTAAGTGAAGACTATAATATCTCCAAAACTAAGCGTGGTAGAAAGTAATGTCATGAATAAAAGTTGCTTGATATTATGGGGGAAAGAAAATGTCATTAGACGTGTTTTGTGTGAAGGAGTTATGATTGTCATTTTAGGGTCAATTTAATTTTTTTTAATGGGAACCTACATTTTGTATGTTTTCTCATTAGTAAATGTTTATAAAAGCTGTTTAATTTGCGATGAGGAATAAGGAAAAAAATAAAAAATGTTGGTTCCCAATTACGAAACGTAACTTGACCCTTAAATGACCATCCATGAATGGTCCAACCATTCACTGCGCTCTTCGTATACAGCCATTTAGAATTTTCGTTGGTGTAAGAACAACTGCAAAGTACTTTATACAAATGTTGTTTATTTTTATGAGTGAGAAAATAACATAAAAAGATAGGTTCCCATTTAAAAAAATTAAATTGACCCTAAAATGACAATCATAACTCTTTCAGACAAGACACGACTAATGACATTTTCTTTCCCCCATAATATCAAGCAACTTTTATTCAAGACATTTCTTTCTACAACGCTTAGTTTTGGTGATATTATACAGTCTCAACTTAAATGTATAATTTAGAATAAATATTTGGTACATGTTGAAGTGTATATGTAATTGTAACGAACTATACAAGGAGGAAGGGAACTTAGTACATTCCTTCTAATACGTAGGTACTTCATAGAGGTATTACAAACAAAACAGTATAATAACATTTTGTTTTGGATCAACCGTTTTCGACAAACAAAATATTTGTTTTCGCAAATTACACCATTTTATAAACGTGATATAGTTAGAGACACAGACAACGTTGCTGGGTCAAAGTAGATCAGTGTGAGAACTGACTCCCGGACGTAACCAAAACAGCATACCTGAATTGGGAGTGTGGGGGGACTAGCGGTTTTGTTTTTCCACATGACAATCCAAACAAACACGACTAAAGGATGGTGTATTGTTTGGCGAAATTAGCGTTTCGTAGTCGCTTACTAAAAAGCACATGTTTACGTCAGCTCGACTAGAAGTTGAGTCATTATTTGAGTAACATCATATTGAAACTCACAGGTTTAGTGATAAAAGAACCTGAATTGTGTGGGTAATCATACTACAGCACAGGGTTTACGAGATGCCAGCCTTTTCATCTGGCATCTCGTAAATCTCAGGAAGCGTGCATCCAGCACACGAAAGAGGATAAGCATGAAATACCGTCGCCGAAGAGGAAGTGATTTTAAATCCCGTAGATAAACAAACCAGCAGCAGCAGTCGGAGAATAGCGCCCATGGTCGGCGTTTTAGATTGGTTTGTTCTCAAGACGCTGAAGGAGCAGTTATTGCGACCGTCTCATATCCAACGGGTACAGCCTCACAGCAGCGGATTACGCACCTAGGCTGGTTTTCGTCAATTGATTCCTATAACAAGGCGCAAATATGTCACAATTAATTATTGCAACAGACGAAGTTACCTTTACCAAAATGGCATTTTCAATTTATGCTACACAGTATCAAGGAGCGATTTGCTATTAACGTATTGCACCCATGACCCACGCGCCAGCGAAAGTGAAACATGTTTGCGCGCTGACCTACTTCTGGTTTTGAAAGGGAAATTGCCACCCCTACTTGTTCTTAGCTACCGTTCGGCTACCGTGCGCTGCAAGTTGCCAACCTGTGCATTTTATGTTTTCGAAAAACCTAAAGTATCTCCTCAGAAAATGGTCATAGAAAAAAAATTAGGAAACAAAATATGTTCCAAATAATGAGGTCTGTAACTGGTTTAAATTAATGTAATCACTTCCCTTCCACCCGGTATTTTCTCAAGTTTTAATTGTAACACCAAAAGCAATATAACCACAGATGGTTAGCAGTTCTCCACTAGTCCGATAGCCAATTTTGAAAATTTGTACTGTGTATATTTACAGCACTGGTGCAGCAGTCGCACTGCATGACCTCGCTTGAACCGTGATACCGCTGTGTAGATCGATGTTTAAAGCCACACCTATGCCAGGGGTCAAGGTTTCCTACAGGTGGTGGTAACATGGACAAAGTAGCAACCTAAAAACAATACTTCTGCTGCGGTGTCATCCAAATGCTTGAATTCAAACCAACCAGGGCTGGTGTGGAACACAGATGATAAGGAGATTCTGCCAACATTAAATGAAGAGTAGCAGAGGAAGTAAACATCAGCAAACTACCAAGCACTCGATTATACTTCCAATCGAAAATGTACAGAGGAAAAGTGCGCTTATAAACTGTTGTAACAGCGTTTACAAAAATGCCAATACATGTAAGATGTTTCGATCTTTTGCTTATACCTGCATCATCTTTAGATAAATCCATTAAGATGGTATACCTATATAACTTGGGACCTAATGCTTGTCAAACCTCGCTTTATAGCAATCAGTAGAGCCATTCTTGAGTTATTAGTTTCTGAACGTACATTAACACAAGAGGATTTTTTTTGCTTCAACGTAGTCCAAAATATAGGTTTCCATAAAATATGGAATCATAAGACATAATACACATACACACTCACACTAAAGAATGTGCTCCACATGTCTGCCACCATTTTCAACTCATTTCATCATATGTTTTGCACAATTTGTTTGAATCGTCCTCAACATACATGGGTTAAGAGCAGCACATGCAGCAATAATTCTTCGACGAAATGCTCCACATCTCAATTTTTCTGCATACACTTCAGCTTTCACAATCCCCCAAATGAAAAAATCCATAGGGTTCAGGTCTGGTGACCTTGGTGCCCATTCCACAGGGCTCCTTCTCCCAATCCAGTGTCCGTGAAATATTTCTTCCAGTCAGTGCCGAACGAAACCTATATAATGAACTGGGGCCCCTTTTTACATAAACTTCTGCTACCATTTCATCGCCCAACATCCTGAGATAATTCTCTCCAGTGACTTTAATTCAAAGAAAAATGGACCAACAATCCGTTTGCCCCATAAACTATACGATCACTTTTGGAGAGCCTTGCCTTTTACTTTCGATGTATCAGTGTGGGTTTTCTTGTGACCAACTCCTAAAATTTTGTTTATTAACCTCTCCACATACCTAAAAACTTGCCTCGTCTGAGAACATCACTTCTTCCAGAAAGTATGGACTTACTGCTATTTGGCGCAAGAACCATTCATACATCTCAACCCGGTCAGAATCATACTGCGTTAGATGATGCATGATCTGCAACTTGTAAGGATGGAATTTTGAACCTTTTAAAATTTTATCTTCGTGCTCCGGGGAACACCGATTTCCAAGCGGTTTTTGGACTAGCGTCAAACTTCGCAAGTATTGCAGTTCTGGTATCTTCATCTACCGATGGTGTGCCGGAACGCCATTTATCGTTTATCGAACCTGTTTCACGAACTTTCTTCAGTAATTTTGCAACTGCACTGTGTTACTAACTTCTCTAGATGCCTCCTGTTAATTCGACCTGTACGTCCCTCTATGATCATCCCTTCTCGTCCACAAAGAAGAATTATCTCCACTCGGTGCTCTTTTGACAATGACATTATGAACCTATGAACTAACTTACAGAAGAATATCTATTCTCCTATAATTCCAAACTTTATGGATACCCTGTAGAAATTCACATAAAGTTTGTTTCTAAACTTATTACACAAGTTTTCAATTCAAAGCTATATCTGTATACGATAAAGATGGCTGCTACTGAAGCTGTGAAATCTAAAATTTAGCTGTTTTAAAGGTAGTGCAGGTGATTTGAACAACATTGTGTTTTGGCTGGATTGGAATAGTTCGAGTGATTTCTGAACTAGTAACTGTTAGTGTTGTCTGTATGATTCGTATGGCAGATTAATACAAATGATTTGTTCATTACTTTGAATAATATGTAAAGTCCAATTCGTTCTGATTTAATTCCAAACAATTCTGTATGAACTCTTAGCAGATGGACAAGAATTTACCAATGGAAAACGCAGAACTTCTTAAAATACACAGTTTGCATTAAATAACCTTTTTTTAACTTTAAGTTTACGAGATATTTTAGGCCGTTTGTAAATTTTTTTTATATTCTAAGCAGCATGCTTCTGGAATAATAAACAGGATGTAAGAAGTTACGTTACATACAAGGCTCGGAGGTAGATACATATGTACAATGCGATCATATTTTATTAACCCATGTTCAAAAACTCTGTTTCTGCATTAGAACCACCGAAACGAGAAAAGGGATGGCCGTAGGTAAACAAACCGTACACTTCGCGACAAGCAGTAGACGTCACATTTATTACTTCAGAGTTGTTTACCAATGGTGCTGCATCAGCTGTTCTGTGATGCACATCAATCCTTCCCCATACCTGCAGCTAACGTAATGTTTATGGTATTATTCTGTTTAATAGTTTAATATTTTACAGTAATATTCACTTGTGTGGCTATCGTCAAGTAGGAATGCAGACTGCACTGAGATGTTTCTCATCTACGAGGAAGCCTGAAGAAATGCAAGAGAAAGGCTTGTCGGCTCTATCAACAACGTTATTCCAACAGGCGTCACCCAGCCCATACATCTTTTCTAGATTGAAGAGGAGTTTAAGTGAAATAAAGCTGGCATTTAGTGAAACGGCTTAGGTGTTTAGGTCCCTGTGTTCACGGACACGCCGTACAATACAGTTTGAAGTCTTTCCAAGATTCAACATCATATAAGCAGATGATGCGCAAAATGTAACAAAGTTGACGACAACCATTTTGAACACCTTCAGTAGTTGATTAAAATATTATAAACTATTTTAGTATTTTTAATTATATCCTATCTTTATGACAGGGTTAATTAATAAAATATGTACATGGTATACATATATCTACCACCGAGCCTCTTAACATTTATTGATAGATAGATAAGGTATCTTTATTGGTTTCAAATTATTGAAGTTATTACACAAGTATTTAGTGCATGGGTCATTGACCGTACATGCATATATAAGATACAAGTATGGTGACAAAATAAATAACAGAAAAAGAAAACAAAACAAAAAGGAACAAGAAAAAGGAAAATAGAGGTAAATTACCTTTGTCTAACTGAACAAATTTGACCTAGCTTCGCGTACTTTAGCCAAAAAATTGTCCATGTTTTTCCAGTTCCCCTTCTTTACACCCTGTATGCTTATTTTGGTTTCTCTTGAGACCACAAAAACATTATGCAAAATCTAGGCCAAACTAACATGTTTAACAGGGAGAGCACAGAAAAGCATGTATTTAGTTAATAACCTCTAAAACAGCTATAAAGTAATAATTGATGGAGAAAGCTGTACGATAGCGAAACTTCAGCTATTTTTAAAATTTAATTCGTTTTAAACATATAACTATATGTTGGAATATCTATAGGTGAAAGCCATTAATGTAATGCATTAATGCACCATAAAATATCAGATTTCGAGATAAAATATTTCATGCTGTACGTGTTAAGCTATGGAAATAATCTCCTGTAAGCTACTTTTTAATCCTTAAGTTAATGTCTCTTTGTTGTTTTTCTTTAATCTGTGATTTTAAAGATAAAGGTACGAATCAGAGCACCGCACGCAGGCTTCCAAGTGACCCCTGGAAGGGAAAGATGAGGAGAGAGACCCGAAGGGCGACCAGATCCGGATGCTGACGGGTTCCCTAACGTTTCCAGATAGAACGCATCCGACGCCGCACGATCCTTGCCCACAAGCCACCAACCTCCAGGATCCAGGTGGTTACACTTATATGCAATTTGGCTAGATTTTGTCAGTACCACAATAAACAGCTCTGTTCCATTATGGGCCACATTTTAATGCGCGAGTGTACCTGTTAGCAACCCCTATGTGGAATAAAAATGTAATTATTAAAAGATGATATGTCATCAGTCTCAGCGGAGCCTCACGCTGAGGAGAGACCTAACTGAGCGGTACAACAGCGACGCCAGGGAAGAAACCTTTACAGAGCGCAAGTCACTGCCCAGCCGCAACCCGCCGAATGCGGTCGCGTGGTCCTAAAAAGCTGAAACAGATGACGAGGAAGATGATGGTTACAGGAAATGAGAGGAAGAAAAGTCATAGTAAAAGATGAACCACCCCAGAATTCGCCTGGCGACCAGGGGAAATCGCGAAAATCCCATGGTCCAGAGTGGGCGGTCGGGACTTCCCGGATGTGGGTCACAGATCTACCGCCTGAACCATCCCGCTCGGTATCGCTGATTGTAGACTTCATTTATTTATTTTTCACATTTAAAGTTGCTTCAGAAATTCCTCCTCTTTCTTTTTATTCAACTAAAATTCCTTGAACACCGCAATACGAAGTAATTGCGTCCATTACGTACAGTTTCATCACTGTTTGGGACAGTTTTTGACTTGAGCGTAAAAGCATGGTAGTGTTTGTTCAGATATTCATGAAGCAATTGGAATTGACAGTTATGACTCTATCAAAGTTTATTTTCTCACTTTATAACGTGAGTATTTTCTGCACTGTACCTTTTTACCAACAATAATGACTATAATTCTAAGTAATATAATGACCTCTGAATACCGTGCATGCTGTCGAGAGCAGAAATGAAAGAAGCCTGACGGTTACCCAACTTAGTGCTTTGCCATTTCTGATGGATAGTAATCTACCATCTTAAAGGTGAAGCATACCTTCTCACGACTCTCCTAGCACCGAACCGTATCCTCCATGTGGCCCTCTAAAATTAAAAAATCTCTACTCTTGTACAAACTATTTATACCAACGCTTATTCCCCATTTACTTCATGTTAATGAGATAAATATTTGCAGAAGCTATCTTATTGCTAATTTTTTGTAGATGCAAGGGGAATATGATAGTCTTTAAGCGACAGTCAATCCTTTAAGAGCTCTCTTTGCATGTCCAGAACATAAAAAATTAATAACGAATTCCCATTTGAGAAAAATTATTATTGAAAAGTTCCAAAAAATAACAAGGAATATCTCCGAAATGGTTCACTGGCTAAACAAAAATGTATATGACAAAAATTGCGTGTTTTAACGACATCTACATTTTTTGCACAGTAAAATTTTATCCATTTCTTACAGTTTACCAGTTATGCGAGGACTTTGGAGACATTCCCAGAAAATTCAAGATATACATTTCATTTAACATAAAAATATCTTAAACATATGGTATTTCAATCAAAATCGTTGGAACCATTTTTAAGAAAATACAAATTTTCGAAAAATGTTCCATGTAAAGGTAGTCTACGGTGGGGGATTTTCTTGGAAATCTTCGTGTCGCATCCTTGAAAGATACTACAGTCAAATACCAAGTTTGGTATTATCCCACTTTCCATTTTTGAATTATCTGTTCACATACAGACAAACATATGCGCGGATATGTTTCCAAAAATGCTTTCTTTGAATTAAGGGCATCTCAAAACATGTATTTCCGTTGAAATCTCGGTATTGAATTTTTGGGTTGAATGCAACACTTCCCCTACTTATTATACGTAGTAGAGAAAGCAAAAATATCTAATATGTAACATTTACATGACCTTCTTTACTCATACCATTTATTTTCATGTGCTTTCCACAAAGTATTCATATAAAAGTTCACTTACTTTATCCTTTTCGTTTTACCGAAAATTGCTTAATTCAGGTACTATTAAGTTAATAGGCATTGTGTAGGCTGACTAACATTTAATAATTAATTCAGTTTCATGAGCTAATAAGAAACAAAAGAACGACCAGGTACGAAGTTTAAAAATATTTAAACATTGATACCTAAGTTTAGTGCTGCGAAAATTTTATTTTTGCATAAATTGAACATTTTACCACAGCTAAAATTTCCTTTGAGTAAGTTATTCACCATCTCTCAAGGTTTCACACCTAACAGAGTTCAGTAGGAATTAAGAGGACTACAGTAAACAGAAAATACAATTTAAGCATAACTAATGTATCACTCCAGCATTTCAAACACATTAAGCTGTCTCAACCAAAGTTCTTATGTTCATTCTTGGGAAAATAAAAGTAAGTAATAGCGTTGTCGAGGTTTCTAACGCTGCCCACATGATTGATGGCCAGGCAGGTTTTTGTGGTGTTTCTTTTTAAACATTCCGTGAAAAATATATAAAATGTATTTATAGTTTAAAATATAGAAGTTTCGTTAAAATTTTGTAGTAATTTTATATATCATTGGCAATTGCTTTCATTGTCACAGCTGCTGCGTGATTTTTTTAAATTCGGCTGGAGACAAGCTTTCAGTCGCCATCGATTGTTGATCACTTGCACTGTTTATGGTCGCTTTTCAGCCAGTTTCTTTCAGTTGTTAGCTTCCATGCGGTCAGTTATTTTTCCGCTGCAGCAGCTACTTCAAGGACTTCAAAACAGAAATATTTCTAATCGAATGTTCCAAACGCTCAGGAAAATTCTGTCAGCTACCATGGATGGCCCTACATGTCATACAATAGAATAATAGCATAGTCTAAAGTTTGGGGTTAATGTATCTTTCCAAATGAATTCTCATTCCCTTACAGCCAACATCTTCAAAACAAACACATTTTTATCATAAACAATCTGATGTACTACACTCACATGACTTTCTCTACTCTTGTACAAACTATTTTTACAAACGCTTATTCTCCATATGCTTCATGTTAATCGAGATATCGAGATGTTAATCTTATTGCTAATTTTGTTGTAGATGCAAGGGGAATATGTATGGTAGGTTATAAGCGAAAGTCAAATATTTTAAGCGTTGGTTGCTATGTGACGCATTCCAATCTCTCTTCATGTCCAGGACATAAAAGAAATGAATAACGAATTTGAGAAAAAGTAAAATCTGATGTGTTACATTCACATGACTTTCTCTACTCTTGTACAAACTATTTATACAAACGCTTATTCTCCATCTATTCATGTTAATCGAGATAAACATTTGCAGAGTCTATCTTATTGCTAATTTTCTTGTTAATGTAAGGGGAATATATATTTACAAGGGCAATATAGAAATACAGTAGCCTTTAAGCACATACATATCTCTTAATAGCTGGTTGCTAGGTGCAGCACCATTCCCTTTCCCACAGATTAATACCCTTTGCATATCCAAGACAAAAAAATGAATAACGAATTCCTATTTGAGAAAATAAGTATTGAAAAATTTAATGGAATAACAAGTAATATCTCGATAAAATGGTTCGCTCAACAAAAAAATGTATATGACATAAATTGTGTATTTTAACGCGATCTACATTTTTTGTGTAGGAAAATTTTGTCTATCTCTTATGGTTTACCAGTTATGCAAAAGTCGTTCACAATGAAGAATGCTTTTGGAGACATTCCCAGGAAATTCAACATATACATTTTATTTGCCATGAAAATATCTTAAACATATGACATTTTAATCAAAATCGTTAGAGCCATTTTTGAGAAAATTAAAAGTTTCGAAAAATCTTCCATGTAAAGGGTAATCTGGGGTGGGTGGATTTTCTTGAAAACCTTCGTGTCTCATCCTTGGAAGATACTGAACCTAAATACCAAGTTTGGTGTTTATCCGACTGTTCGTTTCTGAGTTATGCTGTTCACAGACAGACACACACACAGACAGACACACAGCAGACACACACGGACATGTTTCCAAAAATGCTGTTTTTGGATTCAGGGGGTCTCAAAACATGTATTTCCGGTGAAATCTCGGTATCGAATTTTTGGGTGAAATACAATACTTCCCCTACTTACTTACTGTACGTAGTAGAGAAAGTAATAAATATATTCGTAGAAACGATCAATTTTTGCGAAAATTCACGACAAAATTGTAGCCTAAACGGTCACACCTGTCATAAATTGTGCATCTACACTTTCCTACATCTCTCCGTTACATTTGGCGTATATCGTAAATAACAAACAAAACAAAAAAATCGGCCCTGCCCTTCGGGTGATACCTCATTCCAGTAAGCGATGATTGGATCCATTTCTGGGGCGGAGGCACGCAGTGAGCGGAAACCGTTGCTTCCAATGATGGGGTAATCCTGAGGATGGCGGTGGAATGAGAGGACCTACAGCTTTTACCTTGGACTTGGAAACACGTTGGGTCTTGGGGATACTTCATATGAGCAAGTGAGAGATGAACGCGTAGATAGGGCCGACCTAAAATCGCCGACCCAGAGACCGGAATCGAATCCGAAGCCTTAGTACGAGAGCCGGAAATGAAACCTCTGCTTTACCTCGGCTACCTCAAGTAAGTAATAGTTATCTGGCATGAAAATCTTAGTGCCTTACAATGTGCCTGATTGTAAGCTTGAAGTCTGGCATTTCTCCAATATATATTCTTCCAAAAAGCTGATGTGTATATTCACATAACCTTTTCTGGCCACTAGTCCTTCATTTTAAACTATTCCTGCTAAACTTATTAATCTGTCTACTTAATATTAATCGAGATAAACGTTTTGCAAAAGTAGTTTTATTTCACGTCTCGTTGTAGGTACAAAGGGGATGCAGGAAGCTAAAGCGAGTCAAATCTTTGCAGCGAGTCTCTGTATACTGGCCTTTAAATTCAGAATTCTTCCCATGACATCGCGAAAAACAATTGAATGGTGACAGCACTTCAAAAATTGATAAATTATCGAAAACTTCAAATCAATAACAATAGGTACTTTGGAAGCGCTGATGCTACAACAAAATTTATTTGAAATAAATTGTGCGTTTTAAAGAAATCTACATTTTAAATGTAATAAGTCTTTGTCTATCTATTATGGTTTACTAGTTATACAAAATATTATATACATTTCATTCGAATAAGACGACTTCATAGTTACTTGCATTTCATTTTTCATGTAAATATCTTAAACATTTGGTGTTTTAACTAAACTCGTATAGCTATTTTTTAAAATATCAAAAATAACTAAACACTTCCCATGTACTGTTGGGGATGGGGAAACTTCCTTGAAAATATTCTTGTATCTTTAGAACATACTGAATTTAAATATCAAGTTTGGTAATATCCGACATTTCCTTTTTAAACTATGGTGCTCACAGATACGAGCACGGACCTCTTTCTAAAAATACATTTTTGAATTCAGGGAAACCATAACATTTATTTTGGGTGAAATTTTGTGTGGAATTTAATGCTTCCTTTACTTAATAGGAACGTGGTAATGCTAGTAAATGTGTAATTTGTTTTATTCAGGGCAACTTAAAGAGCTATTTTCGGTGAATTATTGATGTTGGGTTTGATCCGAGTGGAAGGCTTCTGCCTCAAACTGCTTTTATTCATTCTAGCTGTCTAAGCGTTACGCTTGCATCATCGGATATGACAAATAGTCAGTACTCCAGGATATCCTCAGAGTTACGTAAATCCATATTTCCTTGCCAATAATGGAATCTTTCTATACCATCTTCCGGTTCCACTAAGTCCTCCATTGCAATTTATGTAGATGTTACTAGATTAATTTTAAATTATTAGGGGAGAAATGTGACCTATTGGGACCAAGAGAGATGAACTTTTCCACTGATGGCATTTTTCAACTCTTGGCTATTTCAGGAAAGCAGATAAAAGTTTCCCCTTCTCTACTGTCCAATCAGCAACTTGATTACTAGTGTTTACAAATGAAAGATGTGTATCTAGGCATTCTCGCAAAAGTTTCAGACCAATTCCAGTAAAAGTGCAGATTATTCTAAACATGTCCTGTTTCTCTCACCCTTCTTTGAAAGATATCGAGTATGATTTCCTACAAAGCTACCACTTTTATTGCCAGTACAAAGGAAGTAAGTACAAAATTCATGTAATCATGGACAACATCCAGAGGCATTTCTGTCTAAACTAAAAGCCAAAAATCTAAACAAAGCTCTTACTGAGGACAGAAATAGAAATAGGAACAAATAATAAGTTTAAGATTTGGTTGGCCTTTTGCATGTCAGCCCATGGCACCTTGTACATCACTTTAGTAGGCATTAGAGGACTAATTATGCCTTTTAGGAGTTAAGAACAATCATTTCAATCTTAAGGACCTTCAACGAACCAAGAACTACTCCTTGGAACAAAGATGATCTTCTGTTCTGAAGAAATTTACACTCCTTAAAAATTAGTTATACAACTTTCTGGACTGTTTACATATTCTGCACTTAGGGTCCCTGTTACATACACCAAATATCTGAGGGTGCTTTCTGAATTCCCCATGACCAATCAGCAAACTAATAGCTCTTCTACCTCTTCTTTCCATATGGATTACCGATTTAGCAAGGGAGTAATTGGAATTCGTAATTAGCACCGTGTCTAAATACACTTTCCAGCGACCCTCAACCAGTTGGTGTTGATGTTTCCTGATAAAATAATGACATCTGGATCTAATCATGCCTTTAGAAGCATCAAATCTGAGTCCTGATCCAGTAAAACCAGTTAGAAAAAGAGAAACTTTTCAGCCTTTTCATTTGCTGTGATTTTAGAGGACATACAATGCATACTGGATGATTTCTAAGGCTTCGCGACCGATGTTCATGTCGTTAGTGGCTTCTGGGTGTCACTGCGTCAAAAGTTAAAATTAAAAACTAAAAACTCACTGAAGTTTCGTACAGGACTGTGCTGTACTTTCCAAAGCTTGAATGAAAGGAAGGAGCTGTGCATGTTATAATAAATGCTAGCTACGAGGGAGGAACCGAACCGAACAGAATTGCGTACACCGACCATGAAAGAAGACAATATATTTGAGCTAGCAGTGAAAGGATTAATGAAAAAATTCAAATGTAACTACCTTCTTACAGAATCATAATGTGTAATATGGATGAGAATAACATTCCAAATCCTAAAATACCTTTCCTTACTAGTTGTCTCATATCCAAATGAAAGTGAAGTTGAAATGCTGATGATTTTGAGCACCCCTAATTGGAAGAAGATGTCCAATAACCAGTTGGAAGATCCGGCCTAGAAGCGTGTCTGAAGATGTAATAATAAGCAAGTTGAGGGAATTGAATGTTTTGCATTAAATTACTAGAACACGCCACTAGAGTGATGCAACAGGTGGGCGGTCCCGTGACCCTTGGATTACTTCTCTAGAAGAAGATGCATGCCCCGGTTTTAACTCCCATTTTCCACTATACCCAGGTATCGTCAAATTATCAAGTGATCGGCTACCCATTATTTTCTCCAACTGTTCCTGTAGGCAAACAGCAGAAGAGTTCGTGTTATTGTTGGCAATTACTGCGCTCGCAGTCTATGGTCAGCGCTAATTGATTTGAAGGCTGATTCTTCTCTGAATTTGTATGCAAGTTTAATGCTTTATGATTAAGAAGCTAAAGAGACGCCATCAGACCCATGTAGAAGTTAGGTACCTGAATGAATCCTGGTTGATCCTTAAGTTATTTTCCGCTTTTCTCCTCAGTCATTATGTTATATGTTGGGTAGAGGCATAAACGTTCATTAAATTAATTTTTAGTACGCAGCACGTACATTGACCGAACGTATACTGACTTGGTTGCGGAGGACCGAAACATGGTGTGGAGGTTAAGAGGAAGGCGTGGATCTTCATTGTACAAAATCCATAAAATCTATTTACTTATTCCTAGATTTATTTCCCAACCGTTTGGGGTTCTTACATTATTAAATATGAAAGGAGAGGGGAGATGTTCACCGATCCAAAGGCCAGCTTGCACGCACGATCCGCTTCTACGGAATACTCAGTAAGACTGACGCTATCCCCACCACTCATGACTAGCAAAACTGACTGAGAGACGAAAATAACAATCTCATTAATATTTCATTGGTAACGACAATGGAAAACGACAATATGTCTGGTAATTACAATGAAACTCCCAAATTATTAATGCGCCACAATTAGAATTAGAAGGCAGTTTTAGGCCTATAGCGTATTTATTTTCTTCCGCCGGTTTGAGCATATATTTCATTGTAATATTTATTTTAGCTAGTAAAGTTTCAAAACCTTTAGCTTATAATTGAAGGTTCTTTATCTTAACTTCCCTTATTTTTGCACAATTCCAATCTAATTTTGAAGGTAATTTTACAAGAAACGCACATTTTCTTGGAACACTTGCAAAGTGTTTAATATACGGCGCAGTGGCTCACTTAAAATTTGAAAATATAAGGATTCTATCCTTTAATTTTGTACCGATCTGAATCAAATTTTCTTCAAACTGCTGTATATAAAACACCAACTCCATACTTGCATTTGGCGAGTTATCTCGTGAGTACGGACAGACAGACAAAGCGACGCTGACAGGACATAAAACATAAAAGAATGTGGATTTACCACCTACGATTTTCACAAGTACAATTGTCCTCGAAGGCTTTGAGCATGTTCATGGAACTTCCTTACTTATAGTAAGTAGGGAACCTATTGCACTCTATCCAAAAATTCAATATGGAGATTTCAATGAAAATACAAGCTTTGAAGTTCCATGAATAAAAAAAGAAATCATTTAGGAAAAGGTCCCTATGCGAGTGAGCTAGCATGCGCGAACAGTGTAACTCAAAAACGAAAAGTCGTTTAAATACCAAACTTTCAAGAAAATTCCCCCACCCCAAACTAGCCTTTACATGGAAACATTAATAGCTTTAACGATTTTTATTAAAATGTCATAGGTTTAAGATGTTTGCACGGAAAATTAAATGTATATCTTGAATTTTCTGCTACTAGCCTCTAAAACCCTCTTTGTTCAAAACGACTTTTGTATAACTGATAATCAATAAAGGATAGACGAAATGTCAATATATAAAAATTGTAGAAGGCTGCTTCCGTGATCGAGTGGTCAGCGAGCTGACTTCTTACACCGAGGTCTCGGGTTCGATTTCCGGCTGGGGATTAGAATTTTGTTTTAGTTGTAATTATTCCCATAAAGTCTGGTAGTGTGAATGTGAGAGTTAATGTGCCTGTGAAAATAAGTTTTAAAAACAACGAAAACCTACAATAATCTAACGTAAACAGTTGAAAGAGTAAAACACCATAAAATGTTTCAATCAAAGCCCCCAATATGATCACAGCAGTTAAAGGGGTCTATAGGAATGAAAAAGTGAAGATATCGCTAAAGTACACAATTTATGTCAAATAAAAGTTTTTGTGGCGTTGACCATTTTCGAGATATTTTTGTTGTTCATTTAGTTTTGAAATATTTATTTTTTTTTCTCAAGTGGAAAGTCCGTGTTTGTATTTTCTCGTGGTCACGCAATCAGCATGGAGTTTCAAAGCATTCATATAAAGACACGCCTTTGAATTTATTTTTAATATAGAGTCAACTGAAAAATTTCAACGCCCCAGCCGGGATTTGAACACGGTTCTCCCGCTCTCCGTGCGGTTGCTCTAACCTTTGAGCTACTGTGACAACATGCCGGTGGGGCATTGAATTCCCCAATTGACTCAAGTTGTTTCCCAGACATACCTACTAAGGCATCTCCCAGCACTGAAGTACTTGCAATAAGCAGGTCGCCGCTAAGGCTGTCATCTCGAGGGTTCGATTCCGGCTCTGGGGCGTCGATTTTAGGGACTAAGACTAGGATTAGGAGCGGAGGGGGACTTAGTATCTCGACTTAAGGCGATCTTTTCTGCCTAGGCTCCTGACTGGAGCGCCCCAGGGAGGGAGGGGTCAGACAGAAGGCGGCCAGATCATAAGGCACGACAAGCCACAGGATAGTATTTTCTACACTGAAACTCCCCGGTGACAGCTGGTACAACCAGCTCCCTCCCCCTCTGCAGGCTTGCAAATCTCACTGGTCCCCCCACTCGGAGACCACCCCATTCCGGGGGATGAGGTGTTACAGAGAGCAACCTTTTCCCTACCATGCAACGCTGAGACTCCGCCGACACTTGCAACCCTGAAACAGACCAAGTAGATGAAAGATGAAGTGAAATGAGGATGGAGACGAAATGAAGGGACAGGAAATTCGCGGGATGTAATTATCCTTCCCAGCATTCGCCAAGGGATCCGGGAAAACCCATGGGAAAGGAAGATCGGCTGCGGGGATCGAATCCACTACCTCCAGAATGCGAGTTACATGCGCTACCGCCTGCGCCAAGCCGTTCGGCCCTATCCACGCCTTCACCTCTGACTTGCTCTGTGAAGTATTCCCAAGGTCCAAGTGGTTCGGAGTCCACGGTAAAAGATCATCATCATACTGCCATCGGAGGCAATGGATTCCGCCCACTGGGTGCTTCCATCTCAGAAATAGGTCACTCAACGCATGGTCGAATGAGGTATCTCCTGAAGGTAATAGGCTAAATGGGGAGCGTTAGAAACAACAACAACCTATAACAAAACTTGTAAATGTGTAATGAAATTTAATCTCAATTAAGAAGTAGACAGAAGAATAAGCTTTCTAAGAATGGTTTGTAGAAAGCCATATAACTGCAACACATAAGACAAAAACTAGCACATCATCACTGCCTGAGAAGAACGCACAAAATGAGACAAAGAGGTTTAAAATTAGCAGTGATCCTTTCCGTAAAAATTTTAAATTCTCGCCACGCTGAGGTTGTTGATGAAGAAGCTTGTTCTGCAACAGCCTTCAGCGTGTTTCTCTCCAGCGGTTATAATTTATTGCTGTACAGCAGGTTTACATCCTGGAGAGTGTAGCAACCTGCCCACGGGCCACATTTGGCGCATGGGCACCCTCATGTCTTATCAACATAATAACGATGTAAATTAACATGTTAGTGTCGCTCAGCGGTAGGTAGTCCGCCAATAACAAGTTGTCTTACATTTGTACTTCCTCTTTATGTCAGTGGCGTACAACTAGTACAAGGATATATTGATTTTCACTAAAGAAACGGCTTAGTTTTTTTTTTTTTAAATGTTAAATATTTCATATCATTAAATAGAATCCGTCCACCTTGATTCATTTTTACTTTGGGTGTTAGCCTGAGCCTTTAGCAGTCCTGGGACAATAAGTCCCAACCATGCATCACCCCACAAGATTATCTCCTACTTTCCGTTGCCCAGTCCCTCCCACGTGGACGTTGATTTGGATTTTAGGGACCGCTGCGATGCAAATCAGAAATTGAAAATGAAATTACAGAAGAGGTTATGCACATCAACTATCTGGGTGTTAACAATATAAGCGAATGAGTAAAGTACCAAAATATAATTTATAAGCTATATCAGTCTCAATTCTTAAAATTTAAAATTGCATGTTGCTCAGAAACAACAAAATTGTAATCATGGCTGAAACATCCAATGCTGACACCCATGTAGAGGGAGAAGCCAGTGCTCCACCTCTGGGCCAGCATAGTAATCACGTTCTACCTGAGCCACATACTTTTGTAACACAAAACACATCAGAAGAGGCCACAATTAATTTAGGAGATGTTGCCTGTTGCAGTGTTCTTCTTCCTCGGCTATTGGTGCTCGTCGGTTGTTGAGTATTCCATTTCTAGCTATATTTAATTATTGAATCTCAGGTTCTAGTGGGTGAGGCAAGCTAAAAATACACAGCAAGTTTCCCTTAATCAATGAAGTTTATTTCACACTTTGAATAGTTATGGGCGGCTAGCTTATACCATAATTATAATGCTAATCCCACCACCTTAAGTTCGTCAGGAGCCTAGCTATATTCACACGCACCCCACCCTTGTGCACCCACGTGCATCTGTAGCACCTCGTGTAGTCGTGGCTTCTCTATGAGATAGATTCAGAATAAGAGCGGGCTCTGAGGCTTTGTCTGCCCTTATATACGGGAGCCCAGTGACGCTCCTCTCCGCGTTTGAAAATGTAACAACGTTTCCTATTGGCCCTCAGGCCGCGTTACCCTGACATGTATGAAAATGTGCGGGTTCAGATCCGTGCGCTTGGACGCCATGATGTAGCGTGGTACCGCTCGGTGCCAGTTACGGTCTTTATAATTTCTTGGAATTCTGCTTGCTCGCCCATGTCTTACAATCAGCTCTGTACAAATGTTAGATGTTGAATATTTTGACATGTTAGTGAATTAAATTATTACTGTACAATTCTTATATGTATGGTCCCCCCTTCCTTTGTACAATTCCTCTATATATGTATAATATATCTCCTTTCAAACACTATACAATGATCCTCTAGTCCTTCACTGTTTGTTCATGCGATAGTTCTTTAGCCCTGCACTTTCTTTTCTCCTGTTATCTCTTGTTTGTTTGTCTAACTTCAACACTATACAATGATCCTTTATTCCTTCACTGTTTGTTCATGCGATAGTTCTTTAGCCCTGCACTTTCTTTTCTCCTGTTGTCTCTTGCTAGGTTTAGATGACGTCAACGCTATACAATAATCCTTTAGTCCTTCACTGTTTGTTCATGCTCTGGTTCTTTATTCCTTCACTTTCTTTTCTCCTGTTGTCGCTTGCTAGTTTGCTTGCCTTCAACACTATACAATGATCCTTTAGTCCTTCACTGTTTGTTCATGCTCTGGTTCTTTAGTCCCTCACTTCTTTTTCTCCTGTTGTCTCTTGCTAGTTTGCCTGCCTTCAACACTATACAATGATCCTTTAGTCCTTCACTGTTTGTTCATGCTCTGGTTCTTTAGTCCCTCACTTCTTTTTCTCCTGTTGTCTCTTGCTAGTTTGCCTGCCTTCAACACTATACAATAGTCCTTTATTCCTTTACTGTTTTCCATGCACTGATTCTTTAGTCCTTCACTTTCTTTTTTTTTCCTGTTGATTCTTGCTAGTTTGGCTGACTTCAACTTAACAATGATCCTTTAGTCATTCATTTTTCTTCATACTGTTTCGTAGCCCTGCACTTTCTGTTCTCCTGTTGTCTCATGCTAGTTTGGCTGACACACTGTTGTACTGATATTCTTCTATCAGTGTGTAAACAACTTTATTTAAATAAATTGGCAATTATAATTAAAATTCTTTTTCTAGAGTAAGTTATTACTTCTGTTAAAATGTGTGCAAGTGTAACATTGGTTTTATTACCATAATTAATTAATATTTTACACAATACCTATCCGCTGTAATTAATAAAATATTATTCAACAGCAGAGTTTTTAAGAAACTTGTCATTATATTCTGTAGCAAACTATAGGCTTTTTTTGTTAATTCTAAAATAAATACTGACACCTCCAGTTAAAACAGATTTTTCTGTTGTACGAAACGTTGATTCCGATTTCAAAGCTTAGTAATGAGAATTGTGAACCTAATCGCCCGTGTAGACTTTTGTCAGTACCTGTTTGGCGTGGGAAACACAAAGAAACAAATTAATTCAGCACGCTACAACGATTGTAATCATAAGCAGGTAGTGACCTCCTAGGCCTGGTGCAATGAAAACGGTAATAAATAAGAGTTAATAAATAATAAGGAAGAAAGCTGGTCTTGCCATTATGAGGTAGACGAAACCTAGCCGACATTCCATAACCGCCTGACAATGATATTTCGAAATAAGGCCGCATGTAGATTCAAGCATTCGTTAGCACGTGAAATATACCAATTTACAAACACAACAAATACCAAAATGGTAACATCACGTTCACAGTTCTCATAATATTCGCCACGTTGCGTTTGAAGCGGTAAATCATGTGTTGCTACATTAGCATATGTAATTTGGTCGAAGGTTCGATCTCTCCCAATGGTTGAGAAATCCGCGCAATATCCGTCCTTTCAGCTCCCAACGCAACGTCCTTGAAGCTGTAGTATTTCTCGGTGTCAAAATGGGGGGTTCAAAAATACTACCATCCTGGCATGAAACATTTTCTCTCGGCAGCTTTTAACCTTGCCACAGAAAACTTAATTTTATATCTCAGAATGTTGAGAAAGATGAAAGGTTCTGTCATGCGGGAAACGTTAATGGGAAAACGGTTGGAGAAAACAAGTTGACAGTGTATTTAGTCAGTGGTGCTTATGAATATTTAATGTGCACGTCAGCACTTTCCGATAGTAAGAGATGTAATAATTTGAGAAATGCTTCCTTTGGGTATTAATTACTTGCTTGACTTCTACAGTAAGCAAGAGAAGTATTGCATTACACCCAAAAAAATCTGATATGTTACACTCACATGACTTTCTCTACTCTTGTACAAACTATTTTTACAAACGCTTATTCTCCATATGCTTCATGTTAAACGAGATATCGAGATGTTAATCTTATTGCTAATTTTCTTGTAGATGCAAGGGGTATTGCTAGGCTTTAAGCGATGTTCACAGACACACACGGACATGTTTCCAAAAATGCTTTTTTTGGATTCAGGGGGTCTCAAAACATGTATTTCCAGTGAAATCTCGGTATCGAAAAGAACGAGAAGTGGGATAAATACCAAACTTGATATTTAGGTTCAGTACCTTCCAAAGATGCGACACGAAAGTTTTCAAGAAAATCCCAACCTCAAACTATCCTTTACATGGAGCATTTTTCGAAAAATTTTATTTTCTAAAAACTGGCTCTAACGATTTTGATTAAAACACCACATATTAAAGATATTTACATGAGAAGTAAAATGTATATATTTAATTTTGTGGAACAGCCTTTGAATTCCTATTTATTTGGAAGGAATTTTGCATAATCTTGCATAACGGTAAACCTGAATAGATAGACGTAAACGTACTACACAGAAAATGTAGATCTCTTCAAAACATGCAATTTGTTTCAAATAACTTTTTTGAAGTATCAGCCATTTTCAATAAATCCTTTACTAATGGTTCGATTTCTTCAATAACATGTCATTTTTTAATGTTGCAATGATTTTGAGTTGTTTCTGGCATTTGCATGGAAACAGTGTGGAAATTTTAAGCCAAGCATATGCTGCCCAATTTTTAAACATTTGACTATCGCTCTTCTCTGTGTATTCAAACAAAACGTGTAATGTAGCTATTTCTACAAAGGTGTATATGGATTAAAATGAAATAGAAAAAATAAACTTTCAAAGAATAATTTTTACTTTCTCTACTACGTATAGTAAGTTGGGGAAGTATTGTATACCACCCAAAATATTGATACAGAGATTTCACCGGAAGTATATGTTTTGAGACCCCCTGAATCCAAAAAAAAGCATTTTTGGAAACATGCCCGTGAGTGTGTTTGTGAACAGCATAACTCAGAAATGAACAGTCGGATAAACACCAAACTTGGTATTTAGGTTCAGTATCTTCCAGAGATGCGACACAAAGGTTTCCAAGAAAATCCCCCCACCCTAGATTACCCTTTGCATGGAACATTTTTCGAAAATTTTAATTTTCTCAGAAATGGCTCTAACGATTTTGATTAAAATATCATATGTTTAAGATAGTGTCATGACAAATAAAATGTATATCTTGAGTTTTCTTGGAATGTTTCCAAAACATTCTTCATTGTGAACGACTTTTGCATAACTGGTAAACCATAAGAGATAGACAAAATTTTACTACACAAAAACTGTAGATTGCGTTAAAATACACAATTTATGTCATTTACATTTTTTTGTTGAGTGAACCATTTTCGAGATATTGCTTGTTATTCCCTTAAATTTTCAATACTTATACTTTTTCTGAAATGAGAATTCGTTATTCATTGTTTTATGTCATGGACATGCAAAGAGAATTGAATGCGCCATATAGCAACCAGGTCTTAAAATACTTGACTATAGTTTAAAGCCTACCATATTCCCCTCGCACCTACAAGAAAATTGGCAATAAGATTAACATCTCGATTAACATGAAACACATGGAGAATAAGCGTTTGTAAAAACAGTTTGTACACGAGTAGAAAAAGTCATGTAAGTGTAACACATCAGATTAGTTATCCACCAATAAATCATATCACTTCTTCTGGCACTTTCATTGTTCGTGGTTTCACAGCTGAAAATTCAAACTTCTGTTAACACAATGAATGTAATTTTATCTCGTCTTACTTCCTTTCACCTTGAGCAGTGAACAAATAGGGAAGCATGTAGGATTTTGTAACTCAACTGTCAAGTAATCAGTAACTGATGCTACGGATGACGTTATGTTTAACCATATATAGAGAATGATGTCAGGAGAGACCAAGTAAAGCATCAAGGTCATAGGTTGTTCACTCAAGGGTTCACAGAACTAAAAACCTAAATCGCAGAGCTGAACAACACGGACTTTAAAGGTTAACAAAGAACAAATGACTGAGTGATGAAGAGGAACTGACTTTTGGCATTGAGGATGAAATTATTTAATATCAATTTCAATCTAGCTTATCATGCAGACTTGCAATATAGAGAAAGCTTTCCAGATAATTCAACCTTAGCAGTATAATGACGCATAATACGAGAGGAAGATCCACTACACGCTATGAATCTAGCAAATCAGATCTGTAAGAGAGAACGATGAGGTTATTAGCGTTTACAACTTCTACATTTGCTGGTACCAAATAAGTCATGGAAATCAAAAAAAAAAGTGGAAAGATATGTTATCCCGTCGCTTTCTATCTCAGCTATTCTTTCTCACTGTAGCATCACTTTAATGTAAAATTATTGGCAAAAATTAAACTATGTTGAATAGTATTTTAGTTTGAAAAGTATAGTAAGTGCTGAATTTGCAAGTCGTATTTTTACTTTCTCTACCATGTACATAGTAGGTAAAGAATACAGAAGGCTGTTCGCAATCTATGGTAACAAACCCCTTAACCTTACGAAAAACCACGCCTCCACCAGCAGTGATGTTCTATCTGACAGCATTTAGCTTGAGCTATCAATCTGCAGCACAGCTTCCACTGGAGCAAACTGCTACGAAATACAGGGATGTCCAGTTTATTCCATTCCTCCTGACAGTTTTCCAGAGACCATCCGGTCATCTGCTTTCAAGGGCTCTTTTCAGCAACCCAACTGCACAAAACTCCATCAGTGATGCATCAGATGATTTAGCATGGATGTCGCTGATAATTATGGAATGCATTCCCATTTCTCTCTCGTTTTTCTCCAAAAATGTGTAGGTTGAAGCAGACGCATAGCTTGATGCCTTATCCTGATGCAGCCAGACTTTATTTACATCTCCACCATAGAGAGCAGGTTTTTCTGTATGGAAAATTGGTATCAGGACGTTAGTCTGATAATATACCAAGTTGATTTTCACATTTTTATGTACACGACGAATAGCTAATTTGCCATTATAACTATGCTTTGCTATTACCATGAAACCAATGGGGAAATTTTCGTTAGTTTCCTTATACCAATTTTCAAATCCCCCCCTTGATCGGTAATATATAGCTCAGAATTTGTTTCAAACACATAGTTAAACATATGCCTCATCTAAAAAAACAACAAACATCCACTTTTCACCAGCTAGGTATCATTCATACAGCTTTCTGCTGTTACTGGCGCATTCTGCAATGTACTTTAGGCGACAGCTTATATCCCCGGCTCTTATGTCATTGTCTAGATTCAAATCCTGATGATTATGGTGTTCACAGTAATGACAGAAATTCCTAATTACAGTGCAATGGCCCTCTTAGTTGCAGGATTTGGTTCCGAGGCGTGGGCCTTCACCTTTCAAATTATCTCCGGGGTACAACTGGTGGCCGTTCGTGGATTTTCCTATTCTTGCTCTTTGGAATAAGACCTGAAGTGGCCTTACCTTTTTACATACTCTACTACGTATAGTAAGTAGGGGAAGTATTGTACTCCACCCAAAAATTCGATAACGAGATTTCACCGGAAATACATGTTTTCAGACCCCCTGAATCCAAAAAAAGCATTTTTGGAAACATGTCCGTGTGTGTGTCTTTGAACAGCATAACTCAGAAACGAACAGTCAGATAAACACCAAACTTGGTATTTAGGTTCAGTATCTTCCATAGATGCGACACGAAGGTTTTGAAGAAAATCCCCCCACTCCACAATACCCTTTACATGGAACATTTTTAAAAAAAATTAATTTTCTCGAAAATAGCTCTAACGATTTTGATTAAAATATCATATGTTTAAGATATTTTCATGACAACTGAAATGTATATCTCGAATTTTCTGGGAATGTCTCCAAAAGTATTCTTCATTGCAAACGACTTTTGCATAACTGGTAAAGTTAGACAAAATTTTACTACACAAAAAAATGTAGATCGCGTTAAAATACACAATTTATGTCATATACATTTTTTGTTGAGTGAACCATTTTCGAGATATTGCTTGTTATTCCCTTAAACTTTCCAATACTTTTTCTCAAATGGGAATTCGTTATTCATTTTTACTTTCTCTACTACGTATAGTAAGTAGGGGAAGTATTGTATTCCACCCAAAAATTCGATACCGAGAATTCACCGGAAATACATGGATTGAGACCCCCTGAATCCAAAAAATCTGATATGTTACACTCACATGACTTTCTCTACTCTTATACAATCTAATTTTACAAACGCCTATTCTCCATATGCTTCATGTTAATCGAGATATCGAGATGTCAATCTTATTGCTAATTTTCTTGTAGATGCAAGGGAAATATGGTAGCTTTTAAGCGATAGTCAAATGTTTTAACGCTGGTTGCTATGTGGCGCATTCCATTCTCTTTGCATGTCCAGGACATAAAAAAATGAATAACGAATTTGAGAAAAAGTGGACAATTTAAGGAAATAACAAGCAATATCTCAAAAGCGGTTCACTCAACAAAAGAAATGTATATGGCATAAGTTGTGTATTTTAACGCGATCTAAATTTTTTGTGTAGTAAAATTTTGTCTATCTCTTATGGTTTACCAGTTATGCAAAAGTCGTTCATAATGAAGAATACTTTTGGAGACATTCCCTGAAAATTCGAGATATACATTTCATTTCTCATGACATTATCTTAAACATATGATATTTTCATCAAAATCGTTAGAGCCATTTTTGAGAAAATTAAAATTTTCGAAAAATCTTCCATGTAAAGGGTAGTCTGGGGTGGGGGGATTTTCTTGAAAACCTTCGTGTCGCATCTCTGGAAGATACTGAACCTAAATACCAAGTTTGGTGCTTATCCGACTGTTCGTTTTTGAGTTATGCTGTTCACAGACACACACACAGACACACACACACACACACACACAGACACACACACACACACGGACATGTTTCCAAAAATGCTTTTCTTGGAATCAGGAGGTCTCAAAACATGTATTTCCGCTGAAATCTCGGTATCGAATTTTTGGGTGTAATGCAATACTTCCCCTACTTACTATACGTAGTAGAGAAATTAAAAATCTGATGTGTTACACTCACATTACTTTCTCTACTCTTGTACAATCTATTTTTACAAACGCCTATTCTCCATATGCTTTATGTTAATCGAGATATCGAGATGTCAATCTTATTGCTAATTTTCTTGTAGATGCAAGGGGAATATGGTAGCTTTTAAGCGATGGTCAAATATTTTAACGCTGGTTGCTATGTGTCGAATTCCATTCTCTTTGCAAGTCCAGGACATAAAAAAATGAATAACGAATTTGAGAAAAAGTATAAGTATTGGAAAATTTAAGGGAATAACAAGCAATATCTCGAAAACGGTTCACTCAACAAAAGAAATGTATATAACATAAGTTGTGTATTTTAACGAGATCAACATTTTTTGTGTAGTAAAATTTTGTCTATCTCTTATGGTTTACCAGTTATGCAAAAGTCGTTCACAATGAAGAATACTTTTGGAGACATTCCCAGAAAATTCGAGATATACATTTCATTTCTCATGGCATTATCTTAAACATATGATATTTTAAACAAAATCGTTAGAGCCATTTTTGAGAAAATTAAAATTTTCGAAAAATGTTCCATGTAAAGGGTAGTCTGGGGTGGGGGGATTTTCTTGAAAACCTTCGTGTCGCATCTCTGGAAGATACTGAACCTAAATACCAAGTTTGGTGTTTATCCAAATGTTCGTTTTTGAGTTATGCTGTTCACACACACACAGACACACACACACAGACACACACACACACAGACACACAGACACACACACGGACATGTTTCCAAAAATGCTTTTTTTGGATTCAGGAGGTCTCAAAACATGTATTTCCGGTGAAATCTCGGTATCGAATTTTTGGGTGGAATGCAATACTTCCCCTACTTACTATACGTAGTAGAGAAAGTAAAAAGGCATTTTTGGAAACATGTCCGTGTGTGTGTCTGTGAACAGCATAACTCAGAAGTGAACAGTCGGATAAACACCAAACTTGGTATTTAGGTTCAGCATCTTCCACAGATGCGACAAGAAGGTTTCAAGAAAATCCCTCCACCCCAGACTACCCTTTACATGGAACATTTTTCGAAAATTTTAATTTTCACAAAAATGGCTCTAACGATTTTGATTAAAATACCATATGTTTAAGATATTGACATGACAAATGAAATGTATATCTCGAATTTTCCGGGAATGTCTCCAAAAGTGTTCTTCATTGCAAACGACCTTTGCATAACTGGTAAAGTTAGACAAACTTTTACTACACAAAAAGTGTAGATCGCGTTAAAATACACAATTTATGTCATATACAGCTTTTTGTTGAGTGAACCATTTTCGAGATATTGCTTATTATTCCCTTAAATTTTCCAATGCTTATACTTTTTTCAAATTCGTTATTCATTTTTTGTCCTGGTAATGCAAAGAGAATGGAATACTTCACATAGCAACCAGCTCTTAAAATATTTGTCTATTGCTTAAAGCCTGCCAATTCTCCTTGCATGTACAAGAACATTAGCAATAAGATTAACATCTCGATATCTCGATTAACATGAAGCATATGGAGAATAAGCGTTTGTAAAAATAGTTTGTACAAGAGTAGAGAAAGTCATGTGAGTGTAAAACATACGGTTTTTATTATTATTATTATTATTATTATTATTATT
Organism: Deroplatys truncata; assembly: GCA_030765065.1. NCBI lineage: Eukaryota > Metazoa > Arthropoda > Insecta > Mantodea > Mantidae > Deroplatys > Deroplatys truncata. Next base: position 121,631,867 of record CM060987.1, read on the forward strand.
ATTATTATTATTATTATTATTTTCTCAAAACTCGCTATAAGGATTTTGATTAAAATGCAATATATTAAATATATTTATATATTAAATAAAATGTATATCTTGAATTTACTTGTAATAGCCTGTGAAGTCCTCTTCATACAGAAAGAATTTTGTATAATCTTGTATAACTGGCAAACGTTAGCAATAGGCGAAAACGCACTAAACAAAAAATGTGCAGCTCTTTAAGACACACCATTTACTTCAAATGACTTTCTGTGGCTTAAACCATCCCGAGATATCCGTTATTAATGGTTCGAGTTCCTCCATAATTTGGCATTCTTTTAAAATCCTGTCTTTTTCAGTTGTTTCTCGTAATTGCATGGGAGGAATGTGGAATTTTAAGGGCAACATATAGCATTCATGTTCTCCTAGATTTGATTAACGCAACAAGATTGGTAACCTAACTGAATGTATAGTATAACTATTTCTGCAAATGTTTATCTCGATTAAAATGAAACAGAAAAACAAGCTTTCTTAAGAATACTCATATGCCCAGTAATATACGATAGAGGGTGGTGAAAGATGTGTGAATGTAACATACCAGATTTGTTATTATTATTTCCTAAAGGGGGGCAGCTAAAGGCCAAATGACTAGTCATAGATTTATGTATGACGTAACAGATTTAAAGAATCAAGTTAGAATCAACTCTGCAATATTTAGAATTAATTTGCTATTATAATAGAACAACTATTTATTTACAACTTCCCTAAGTTTATAGGTATAGGTTATATAACGGAGGGGACACCTCGAGCACTGAGACTTGCAAAGATCTGTTATGGCAACTACACCCCCCAGGAGGAAGAGATGAAGTGAAGGAACCAAAGTAGGGTATAGGTCGCAGGCAGACAAACCACAGAGACGCGCGGAGGTTCCTAACAGTTCCAGACTCTAAGACCCGTCCCACTGATGGAGATGCCTAGAGATGAACAACCCGTCGATCAAGCAGCCCTCTAGTATCCACGAGGATTTCTCTTTCCTTTGAACAAGCATCCGCGGCATCTGTCCGGTACCGCCATACGCCACGAAAACTAGAAGCACACCTGAAAGATGAAAAGGAAATGGAATGACGGGAATCGAACCTAGGGCTTTCCAAATGCTAGTCGCACACGCTACCACGAAGCCATCTCGCTCGGTATAAATTTCCATTACTCAACATGCTAATCAATATTGTTTATTGGTAGTTAATCACTTTCAAGTTTTAAATAAGATAAATGTCTTGATTCAAACTCATACAGTCATCAAAGATTAAGCCCTCAAATTTTACGTCGTCCTCCGTGGTCTAGTGGTACCATGATAACTTCTAGTTCCCGATATCGCGGGTTCAAACCTGGCGGAGAGCAACGGATTATTTTCGGGCGTAAAAATCCTTAGTATGGTTTTCTTCGGAAGGGAAGTAAAGCCAGTGTCGTAGGTTTACGGCACGTAAAATAACCGCTAGCCTGATAAAGGGGCCTCTGAGCAAAATTACCGGTCTTCCACGCCCAATATAGAATGGGACGCTAAGGAACACATCAGTTAAAGAGCGTCCATAAATAAAACACAATTTAATTCAATTTCACAAATTTTACTCAGGCAATCCCTTTATACATGTATATAATTTAGTTTTATATTTAAGTCAAATTTCTATTTTGTACGTGTGAAAGCCTATGAAAACTTCTTTTTTGTGGACTTTGGTATGTAGTTTTTTAAGAAAACATTATTTTCTCATTTCATCTAGTTGCAAGAGGTCATAATCATTTAATATCCATTCTACATTACAATTATGAGAAAACGCTATTAAACTTTAGTAGCCGTCTTTTGTCTCTTTTTTACTTTCTCTACTCTGTATAGTAAGAATGGAAAGTATTGCATTCCAAATAAAAATTCGATAGGGAGATTTCACCGAAAATACATGTTTTGAGACTCCCTGAATAAAAGAGCATTTTTAGAAAAATATCCCTGTGTTTGCCTGTGTATCTGTGAGCTGCATATACAATAACGAAAAGTCGGAATTGGTATTTAGGTTCAGTATCTTACAAAGCTGCGAACGAAGACTTTCAAGAAAATTCCCCACCCCCGACTACTCTTTATATGGAAGATTTTTCAAAAATTATGATTTTCTTAAAAATTGTTCTAACGATTTTGATTAAACTACTATATGCTTAATATATTTTCATGATAAATGAAATGTATATCTTGAATTTTCTGGGAATTTCTCAATAGTCCTCTTCTTTCTGAATGACTTTTGTGTAACTGGTAAACTGGTAAAAGATAGACAACATTTTGTTGCACAAAATATGAAGATCTCGTTAAAATACAAAATTTATGTCATACACCTTTTTTTGTCGAGTTAACTATTTCCGAGATATTCTTTGTTACTTGCTGGAATTTTCTAATACATATACTTTCTCAAATGGGAATTCGTTTTTGTTTGTTTGTTTTTTAATGTCCTGGACATACGAAGAGAATAGAATGCTCCCATAGCAACCAGCTATCGCTTAAAGCCTGCCATATTCGCCTTTCACCTACAAAAAAATTAGCTATACGATAGTTTCTGTAAATGTTTATCTTGATTAATATGAAATAGATGGAGAATAAGCGTTTGTAAAAATATTTTTACAAGAGTAGAGAAAGTCGCGTGTGTGCAACACAAGATTTTTGAGGTAATAGAGTCAATATCATTGCATTCAGACAGACAAACAAACAAAAGTTATTCCATATACAGCAAGCGTGTGTTCTTCAAATGCATAAGCTTCGGTATTTTGTATCACCCACAACGTGATTAACTAGTTTGTTTCCTGCCACTCCGTTGGCGTTTAGGGCGACCCTAGCGGTACTTTTTGTATTCAAGTGAAATTCTGTAGTCACTGATTCCGCCAGTAGTTCCTCCCACCCCAGATTACCCTTTACATGGAACATTTTTCGAAAATTTTATATCATATGTTTAAGATATTTTCATCACAAATGAAATGTATATCTCGAATTTTCTGGGAATGTTTCCAAAAGTATTCTTCATTGTGAACGACTTTTGCATAACTGGTAAACCATAAGAGATAGACAAACTTTTACTACACAAAAAATGTAGATCGCATTAAAATACACGATTTATGTCGTATACAGTTTTTTTGTTGAGTGAACCATTTTCGAGATATTGCTTGTTATTCCCTTAAATTTTCTAATACCTTATACTTTTTTGCAAATGGAAATTCGTTATTCATTTTTTGTCGTGGTAATGCAAAGAGAATGGAATACTCCAATAACAACCAGCTCTTAAAAGATTTGACTATAGCTTAAAGCCTACCATATTCCCCTTGCATCTACAAGAAAATTAGCAATAAGATTAACATCTCGATATCTCGATTAACATGAAGCATATGGAGAATAAGCGTTTGTAAAAATAGCTTGTACAAGTGTAGAGAAAGTCATGTGAGTTTAACACATCAGATTTTTTCAAAAAGTTTTAAGATATTTTCTATTATCTTCTGAGAGTCGAGCTCCTCCAAAAGTGTAAATCTGCGTATTTCTGGATAATTACATTGCAAAAGGAGGTGTTCAACAGTTTCTGAAGATTGTTTCCAGATGTGACAATAGAGTTGTTTAGTCTGGAGATGTTTCTTGAGAGGTGTATATACAATAATTATAGCAATTACTACCATACGGCAGGTGATTAGCCCACCGCCCATAAATAGTGCCACGAAAGAAAAGCAAAAGGTCGGTAAAAAAGTTAGTAAATTTCAAGCAGCATATGGAACCATCAAAAGAACTTAAAAACAAAGTTAGAAAGTAAACCAAAATAAAATTCTATAAACTAACGGCTTGACCCGCATTGTTTATGGCAGCGAAGCCTGAGTACCTACTCAAAATCAAATGAGCTGAATCTAATCGACGAAACAAAACTCCTAATGAGTGGTAAAGTATATACAGTATGAATAACATAAACACTGATGTTAGGGAAGAGCTAAATATCACTTTATTGAATTTAATTCTTATATAATTCCACAAAATGAATTAAATTCATATAACATTCGTCTGTATACAATAAAGTAATAGATTAATATACAAAATTGCACAGAACGTTTACTATGAATGGAAAACACCAGATACACCGTAGCAGCGTTAGACTACATGCAGAGAGAAAGAACGAGGACGACTTAGGACACTACTGGGCCGCAACGGGCAAAGTGCCTAATCCATGAAGTGAAGAAGAAGAGGAAGCAGAAGAAAGCTCCTGTCATGAAATGGGCGACAATTTTTCTCAGGGACCTTCTATTTCAATTTCCATTCCGCGCAGAGGTTTGAACCTGCCACTTCGGGAGCCAAGCTTATGGTAACCACCAGACCACGGAAGTGCATATTAAATTATATGATGCAATACAGTATGCATTTTCTGAGAGAAACGGCTCTTCAAAATCAAGGTACGAGGTTTGATCAAAACGTTTCCGAAATGACGTCATAAATACTACACAACAATTTGTTTCGTCTACTGTGCACTGTCACCCTCGAAGTAGTCTCACTGGGAGTTGATACACTTGTCCCAGTGCTACTGCCGCTGCTGGAAGCACCTCTGGAAGTCCTCTTCTTTCAACATGTTCAGAGCCTTCTGCGATTCGCGATGGATGACATCAATGTCCTCAAAACGTTGTCCTCCGAGCCGCATTTTAAGTCGCGGGTAAAGAAAAAAGTCCGCTGGTGCCAAATCTGGAGAATAGACGGGATGGGGAGCAGTATTCATCCTATTTTTATCCAAAAATTGGCTAACAGAAAGGGCTTTGTGCGCGGGCGCATTGTCATGATGCTGGAACATGACCAAATTGTCTTTCAAAATGCTTTGAACACTTCAAAGGGGAGTCCTAATGAGTCAGAAAGTTCTCTTATTGTAATGCCCCTATCACTTAAGACCATTTTCCTCACCTGATTGATATTTTCATCAGTTTTGCTGGAACAGGGTCGCCCCGAATGATCTGCATCTTTAACTGATGTCACACCACTTTTAAATTTCGAAAAGCACTCAAATGCTTGATTTTTGCCTATAACGTCCTCCCCGTAAGCTGTTCTTAACATTCCATAGGCTTCTGTTGCAGTTTTACCGAGTTTAGAGCAAAATTTGATATTCGTTCTTTGTTCTTCGTAATCTGACATTTTTGCTACGCGGAAAAATCGCAGCACATGCAGAACATGTATTCACTTCAGAGCGTCTACCTCATCAATGCATGGTCACACGAAGTCATGTGACCTCTTATTTTTATCGGGAAGGAATGTTGCATGTACAGTCTGGGTAAGAATTAAAGAAAGCTCAGCGTAAGCATTGTTGTGAAGTCATTCCGTAAACTTTTTGATCACACCTCGTATATCGCCACGGTTATTCTGTAGAAACTTCAAAATGGTGAACGCCAGACTGCCTCCTTTAGTAGTCTAGTCATTTACTAGACAATCTGCTCGAGGAACTTGCTGCTAGATGGCCTCCATTTCATACTCGTCTGCCTAAGGCATCCGGTTTATTATTAACCTAATCAAAAGATGTGCGTTTCTTTTCTGTAGTCACATTTGATAGTATTCGTTGTGAAGTAGCTTTCCTTTAGCATATGTTTGGAAAACTTGTTGATAGATGGTCTTAGTGAATGGGCATCTTACTCTACTATTCATTTTATTTCCTTTTTCTGCATGCTGCCTCTTGGCTCAGCTAGTAGAGCATCTGCCTGCTGTTTCCAAGCTCTGGATTCGATTACCACCTGAAATCGAGAATTTGTCTTTTAAAAAAATTTGATGTGTTACACTCACATGACTTTCTCTACTCTTGTACAAAATATGTTTACAAACGCTTATTCTCCATATGGTTCATGTTAATCGAGATGTTAATCTTATTGCTAATTTTCTTGTAGATGTAAAGGGAATTGGTAGACTTTAAGCTATAGTCAAGTATTTTAAGAGCTGGTTGCTATGTACAGTATTCCATTCTCTTTGAATTCCAGGACAAAAAAATGAATAACGCATTCCTATTTGAGAAAAAGTATAAGTATTGGAAGATTTTAAGGCAATAACGAGCAATATCTCGAAAATGGTTCACTCAACAAAAACAATGTATATGACATAAATTGTGTATTTTAATGCGATCTACATTTTTGAGGTAAAATTTTGTCTATCTCTAATGGTTTACCAGTTATGCCAAAGTCGTTTACAATGAAGAATACTTTTGGAGACATTCCCAGAAAATTCGAGATATACATTTTATTTGTCATGAAAGTATCTTAAAAATATGATATTTTAATCAAAATCGTTAGCCATTTTTGAGAAAATTCAAATTTTCGAAAAATGTTACATGCATCTCTGGAAGATACTGAACCTAAATACCAAATTTAGTGTTTATCCGACTGTTCGTTTCTGAGTTATGCTGTTTACAAACACTCACACAGACACACACACGGACATGATTCCAAAAATGCTTTTTTTTTATTCAGGGGGCCTCAAAAGATGTATTTCCGGTGAAATCTCGGTATCAAATTTTTGGGTGAATGTAATACTTCCCCTACCTACTACACGTAGTAGAGAAAGTAACAAGGTTCCTCGATATTCCCAGACCCTGTTTACAGAGTTTTCCGTTTATTTAAAGAAAGGACTATCGCTACGCAGAAAGCTGAACACATGTTCTACAGTCATTGCGTATGATGCATTTATCAAAATAAGCCCAATGAATAAGTATACCACAAAGCTAACTGAAATTTTAAAATAAATAAATTCGATTTTAGAGGAAACTGAGGAAACCACAGGTAAAACCGGTTAGTCGGATTATTTAAAATATGGTATACTTTAACTGAAATGTCAAGGTCGTGTATTTCATGGAAATAAACGAGTATAAATTAACAAATGTGGACAGCATACAATTAGTATTATTCATATACATTCCTGCTTCACGATTGTTTGCTGAAGAATTTATGATCTCCTAATTACACATCTATTGGCTGTTGGAATAGAAAATGCATATAAAATAGTTCATTAAATGGAGCTGCTCGTTGAGATTTCTATTCATTTCAACGCAATATCCTGAAGAGAAAAGACTGTCATTATACCTGTACCTCTTATATACCAACTATAGTAATAAAGAAAGCAATCGACATTTATTAGATGCGGTATTCTATTTTACTTTTACTACACGAATTTCAACTTTGTACGTCTTTCGAAAAATGAGCTACATTAATTTTTACTTTCTCCACTAGGTATAGTAAGTAGGGGAAGTATTGTATTCCACCCAAAAATTCGATACGAGATTGCACCGGAAATATATGTTTTAGGCCCCCTGAATCCAAAAAAAAAGCATTTTTGGAAACATGTCCGTGTGTCCATCTGTGTGTCTGTGAACAGCATAACTCAGAAACGAACAGTCGGATGAACACCAAACTTGGTATTTAGGTTCACTATCTTCCAGAGATGCAACACGAATGATTTCAAGAAAATTCCCCCACCACAGATTACCCTTTACATGGAACATTTTTGTTAAGTGAACCATTTTCCAGATATTGCTTGTTATTCCCTTAAATTATCCAATACTTATACTTTTTCTCAAATTCGTTATTAAATTTTTTGGGCCTGGTAATGCAAAGAGAATGGAATACTCCACATAGCAACCAGCTCTTAAAATATTTGACTATCGCTTAAAGCCTACCAATTCCCCTTGCATCTACAAGAAAATTAGCATAAGATTAACATCTGATTAACATGAAGCATATGGAGAATAAGCGTTTGTAAAAATAGTTTGTACAAGAGTAGAGAAAGTCATGTGAGTGTAACACATCAGATTTTTTATTTTTGGTTTTATTACCGTTTTCATGACTTGTACACTCTTAATTTAGTCCTATTTTATACATTTATGAGTTACATTACTGTTATTACACGAAATTTAAGTATGTTTCTCTAAAATTTATGAATTTCAATACTCAACTTTGTTCCACTGGTATTACTTGTTTTTATGAGCACTATTAACCCTAAAAAAGAATATTATACATTGCAAAACTTATAATTATGGTAATTTTGTACATACTCAGGCTTTCACGGCCGGTGTCATGATTAATAATTGAATTACTCCTATCCAGGCTTGTAGGCCGTGGTCTAGAAGGCTTCCTTCAGGCTCTAACCACCGCAGACAACGAAGCACTTCACCCTGAAGATGCCAAGCGTTGTACTTGCCGAAACGTCGCATCTACGATGCCTTCTAGACCACGGCCTACAAGGCCGGATAGTAGTAATTCAATTATTAGGCATGGTTATTTTGTTAATTTTGTTTCCATTTGAAATTATTTAGACACAGAAAATGTAATTCAATCTTCTGATGCTATGCTTCTTGCGAATGAAAATAGCCTAGGATAACTGACCACTTTTCCTCTATATCTGATTCACACTTAAAGCCAAAGTTCAGAAGGATAGCAGCATACAACACCGCTAATCTAAATAACCTTGGGCAATTGCATCTTCACGTTCAAATGTTGCAACATACTTGAGACCTATAATTTGAAGCTGTATCCCAGATTTATAACAATATCTAACGGCATATTTACATCATAATCATTATATGCTGGATTTCTTGTTTTGGAAATCCTCAAACCTCGTTGTTTAGCATGCAAATATGGTTGATCTAGGTTCGCCGAAAACGTTCCGCTTTATGGCTGTAATGTAACGATGTATAAGCAAAGTATTCCTCATAATGGAACAAATTGTACACTGGTCAGATTGTTGCATCATAATACAATGCTTCTATCAAATAAGAGAGGTCAAAACTTAAAATACCAAGCGCAATAATTATACATTATAAACGATGTTTAAAATACTAGTACATGATTGGTAAACATTATCTTTCCAGTTCATAGGAAACCGGTCACGGATTTCTGATATTAACTCAAAGAAGTAGTGAAAATTAGCGTAATGGAAAGTGTTAGATTAGTAAACCTTCCGTGTACAAGTGCGTGTTTTTGTACTTACTGCTACAAAACCAGTACAAAAAATTCTGATGTTTTACACTCACATGACTTTCTCTACTCTTGTACAAACTATTTTTACAAACGCCTATTCTCGATATGCTTCATGTTAATCTTATTGCTAATTTTCTTGTAGGTGCAAGGGGAATATGGTAGGTTATAAGCAATAGTCAAATCTTTTAAGCGCTGGTTGCTATGTGGCGCATTCCATTCTCTTTGCATGTCCAGGGCATAAAAAAATGAATAACGAATTTGAGAAAAAGTATAAGTATTGGAATTTAAGGGAATAACAAGCAATATCTCGAAAACGGTTCACTCAACAAAAAACTGTATATGACATAAATTGTGTATTTTAACGCGATCTATATTTTTGTGTAGTAACATTTTGTCTATCTCTTGTTGTTTACCAGTTATGCAAAAGTCGTTCACAATGAAGAATACTTTTGGAGACATTCCTAGAATATTCGAGATATGCATTTTATTTGTCATGAAAGTATCTGAAATATATAATATTTTAATCAAAATCGTTAGAGCCATTTTTGAGAAAATTAAAGTTTTCGAAAAATGTTCCATGTAAAGGGTAATCTGGGGTGGGGGATTTTCTTGAAAACCTTCGTGTCGCATCTCTGGAAGATACTGAACCTAAATACCAAGTTTGGTGTTTATCCGACTGTTCGTTTCTGAGTTATGCTGTTCACAGACACACAGACACACACGGACATGTTTCCAAAAATGCTTTTTTGGATTCAGGGGGTCTCAAAACATGTATTTCCGGTGAAATCTCGGTATCGAATTTTTGGGTGGAATATAATACTTCCCCTACTTACTATACGTAGTAGAGAAAGTAAAAACCGTGTGTTACATCCACATGACCTTGTTTGCTTTGTATCATTCATTAATAAATATAAAAACGTGTCTTCCGAAAACTTAGTTTTCTTTATATTTCATTATAATCGAGATAAACCGTTGCAGAAATAGCTACATTACACATTTCATAATAAATGCAAAGGAATAACGGTAGTCAAATGTTTCAAAACTCGACACTATATGGTGATCTTATATTATACTCTTTCTATGCGTCGCGAGAAAAAGCTGAATGTCGACAGGATTTTAAAAGATTGAAAAAGTATTGAATAATTCGAACCATTAGTAAGAGATATCTCGGAAATGGCTTATGCCGCAAAATAAGTTATTTGAAACAAATTGCGTGTTTTAAGGAGATCTAAATTTTTTGTTCAGTACATTCTCCTCTATCGTTTAACGTTTACCATTTATTACAAGATTATACAAAATTCCTTTCGAATGAAGGGGACTTCATAGGCAGTTCCCAGAAAATTGGAAATATACATTTTATTTTTCAGGTAAATTTCTTTAATATAGCGTATTTTAAATCTAAATATTACAAAAATTCGAATATTTCGAAAAAGTTTCCTAGTAAAGGGCAGTTAGGTTGGGGAATTTTCTTGAAAATCTTTATGTGGCATCTTTGGAAGGTTTTGAATTTAAATACCAATTTTGGTACTCATCCAACTTTTCGATTATTAAGTATGCTGTTCATAGACACACAGACAAACAGACACACAGGGATCCTTTTCTAAAAATCTGAGTGTTACATTCACATACTTTCTCTACCCTCTATAGCGTATTAGAGGGAGTACAAATTATTCTTGCGAAAGTTTATTTTCCTATCTAATTAATCATAACCAAGATAAGCCTTTCCGAAAATACCTCCATTGCAGAATTCGCTATAGATATAAAGGGGATAGCGATAATCAAATGTTTTAGAACTGGACGCTATACCTAGGCCTTAAAATTCTATACTTCTTCCTTGACATTGCGAGAAACAGCTGAAAATCGACAGGAATTTAAAAGAATGACTAAGAATTGAGCAATTCGAACAATTAATAACGGATATCTCGGAAATGGCTGGTCCACAGAAAAAACATTTGTATGAAATGAATTCTATGCTTTAAAAAAATCTACATTTTTGTGTAATACGTTTTCCTTAACGTTTACCAGTAATACAAGATTATAAAAAATACCTTCCAAATGAAGGAGAAAATTCAAAATATACATTTTATTTGTCATGTAATTATTTTTAAATTTGGTATTTTAATAAAGTGGCGGCGCGTGGCCGAGTGGTTAGACCGCTCGCCTACCACCGAGGCAGCCCGGGTTCAATCCCAGGGACCTGCATGTGGGATTTGTGGTGGACGAAGCGGCGTCTGGGCGGGTTTTCTCCAGGTTCTCTGGTTTCCCCCGCCATTCATTCCACCAACTGCTCCATCATCACCTTTCCTTTCATCCATTTCACCAACATTTCGTTTCATCTACTTCCTTCATCCCATACCAGGCATCGGGCTGATCACCCATCCTGCTCTGTCTGATCCATGAGTGTCTGGTCCTCGACGGGCCTCTGACCCCAGGCACCCGCTTGTAAGTCCTGGGGGGTGTAAGTCCTACATAAGAGGAGGGTAAACAGATAATGAATGAATGAATATTTTAATAAAAAATGTTAGAGCCAATTTGTAGAAAATTAAAAAGGTCCAAAATTGTTTTATATAAACGGTAGCTTTGGCGTAGGGAATTTTCTTGAAAATCTTCGTGTCGTTTCTTTGGAAGATATTGAACTCAAATACCAAGTTTGGTATTTATCCGACTTGTCGGACACTGACACATATTGACGGACACTGACACTCACACGAACCTTTTACAAAAAAATGTTTTTTTTGGATTCAGGGGGCCCCAAATCATATATTTCCTATGACATCTCGATATCGAATTTTAGTATGGAATGCAATAACTTTTCTACTTACTATACGTGGTGCGTGGTAGAGAAAGTAAAATTACCTTGGGGGGAGAGATTCTTGGGCCTAAGAACATATATTTTCAGTGAATTCTCTGTGTTGAATTTTTGGGTGGAATCAAACATTCCCTTTTTTACTATACGTAGTATAGAGAGTGAAAAGAAACACAATAAAAGCTAATTTATAACTTAGCTAATAACTTAAGGAGTAACTCTCTTCTATACGAAGGATTCCCCACAAGTAAACTGGAACAAATTGTAGAAGGTTTATATCAAAAGTAAAACACTTTAATGTGTTGCCTCCCATAACCTTCCCTACCCTCTATTTTTATTGGTGGGTATACAAATTATTCTTACGAAAATTTATTTTTCTGCCTACTTAATTTTAATAGAGCTAAACCTTTGCATAAATAGCTATATTAAACACTTCTTTAGGGTACAAAGGGAACAGCGATAGTCAAATCTTTAAGAACTGGGCGTTATATTATGCTGGCCTTAAAACTCTATACTCTGCCCATGCATTCGCGAGAAACAATTAAAAATCGGCGGGACTTAAAAAGAATCGTTAAGTATTGAACAAATCGAAACATTGATAACGGATATCACGAAAATTACTGATCCACAACAAAGTTAGTCGAAATAAATTGTTTTTTTTTTTTTAAGAAATGCGCAAATTTTGTGTAGTACGTTCATGTCGTTCGATTAACGTTTAGCAGTTATACAAGATTATTCAAAATTTCTTCTGAATGAAGCGCACTTCACAGGCTATTCCCATAAAACTTAAGGTATTGACTTTATTTGTCATGTAAATATCTTGAATGTGTTATATTTTATTCAGAATCGTCAGAGGCATGTTTTAGAAAATAAAAAATTTTGAAAAATGTTCCATGTAAAGACTAATTGGGATGGGGAGATTTTCTTGAAAATCTTCATGTCGCATCTTTGGAAGGTGCTGAACTCAAATACCAAGTATGGCTGGTATTAATCGACTTTTCGTTTCTGAGTTATACTGTTCACTCGCTCACAGATAGATACATACATGGACCTTTTGACCTTTTCTAAAAATGTTTTCTTTGATTCAAGAGGCCTCAAAACATGTTATTTCCCTACTACGTAGGTGCTAGAGGCAGTAATGATTAAATTAATCGAATTTGTTCATGCGGATAAAAATAATAATCAATGTCATTTTGGTTAATTTAAATTCATCAAAACTAATTTTTATACCAGTACTTAGTAATTCACATTTATATTTAAAGAAATGAAAGCATTACGTGGAAAAGCTTATATTTACAACAACAAATAAGTAACGGTAATATAGTTGACTTAAAGCACACCAAAATAGTGTTGCTATACAAATTCTTTCTCTATGTTTTAGTTACGTTTTTAATCTAAAAACTTTGGCATATGCTATAAAGTTTACAAGATTTCTGCTGTGTTTAAAGGATATCGTTAATAAACATTTAATTTCAATCAAACAATATTTAGTTTTGTGATTATGAAAATAAAGTTTGTTGGACATTGAGCACACTGAAATGTTAAACGGAACAATTTTAGCATTTTCTCCATGTTACTTTGAAAATATGTTCAAGGAAGTTATTAAATATTATTTTTTTATTAATTTTATTATTTCAGGATGAAAAGGAATGCCACTTGAGCAAACGGAATAAAATAGTTTATATGCAAGCATTTGTTTTTAAGGTAATATGCACAATGCGTCGCAACATTATTATAAAATTAAATAAAAAAGCTATTGAAACTTTGAACACATATACAGATTGTTTCCCCTATAATCATTCGATATTTTTCTGCCCTATATAGTGTACAAATTTTACTTGGTCCTTTTTACTCTGGAATCGTCAGAGTGTTATATTTTGCTCTTCACACCTATTTTTCGCCAAGTGTACTTAATAACATCTTAGTTATTTCTGGTTATAGTTTCTGTTGCGCTTTCTTAAAATTGTTATCTCCCAAAATTCTTAATGTTTTTATATACCTGCACCAAAACATAACCCAAAGCTAAATTACACCTAAGCATATGACCCACGCAATACATTTTAAACATTCGTTGCTGTGGAATACCTTATAGTGAACATTTGTCCACCTATGCGTGAAACAACTCACGATACACATAGGGATATAAAATCTATTTTATTTAAGTCCTAGAGTATACAAAGGATGATAATTTTAGGTGGATAACGGAGGGAGTATTTTTAACACTTAAATGATTTCAGCCTAATTATATAACATATAAATTCAATAACAGCCCGCCTTAAAGCAATATGTAACAATATATAAAAAGTGTATATTACAGTCATTGTATATGTTTATATTATTATATACATGTAATAGTGTTATGTGAATGTATTATGTAATTTAATAATGTAGGAGGTGTGAGAATAATAGGTTAAAAGTTGCTAACAATGAGGTAACAATGAGGTAACTTTGAGGCAATAATGAATTAGAAGGTTTAATAATGCTACTACTCATTATTAGAGCAACAATAATGTAAATTTTGAGACAGTTTATAAATAGCCAATCAACAACCAGAAAAAGCTTTAGCTAAATGAAGGTATTCTATTCGACTAGGATTAGACAATCAGAAACTTAAATGGAGCAAAAATTTACAAATTCAGAAGTCAATTGCTTGTAGACAGCGCTCATAACGTGTTGGTTGCAGACAGTGTTCCTAACCGGACGCGAGATGCGTCCTCGAGAAATTTAATACGTATTCGTGTGAGACGAAAATAGTTTACGTATTAAAAAGTGCAAGTAATCAATAAAAGAATCTCACAGCTCTCTATTTCAGTGAAATGTTATTTAAATTGTGTCAAGGATTAATAAATGTAGTGAAGTAAAAATTATAATCTGTGTAAGCCTACATTCTTAGCCTCACTACTCCCTGCAAAGAAATACATGTCTCTAACAATAATACTGACGCAGCCGAGGCAAACATAAATATATAATATTTAAAGAAACAATCAAATTACAAAGTTAATATTTTTAAATTTGGGACGAAGGCTACCGGGTACCATACGTGCGGTTGCAACTACTTCAAGTTCGGCTCCCCAACAGTTGAACTACAATACAACTCCTACTTCAAATTGGCTTTCCATACGTGAAACAACAACCTACTTCAAATTGGCGCACAAAGCGTGGTGCAAACAACGTAAAAATATATTACTTCAAACTATCATAAATCAGATATTTTCGCATACATTGCAGTTTGTAACAATTTACACATTTTAAGAAAATCTGCATATTTTTTCACATTTTCGTAATTTTAATTTATTTTAGTATATTTGTAAATATCGGTGTATATGTCGTATTTAAAGTTATGGTAATATACATCAATACAGTTTTCATAAGGCTGTCATTTATAATTATTAGGAAATACAACACATATATGTTAACAGGTTACACTTTTTTCAATGCTGATACCCTGCATTGAAAGTTAAGCTTCTGAAAATGGATTCGAAATTACCTTATTTACGAAAATCGCTTTTAAAAACAGTTTATTTGAAAATAAATGTCGGCGATGGAAAATTTTCTTAACAAATTGGATTCGGCCCCTCTTTACTCTTTTTTTGTCCTTCTTCCCTCTTACCTCTTTGGTTAGATCTCTCGGAATAATGCATGAAACTTTTTTTCCCTTGAGAATACTCTTAAAGAGATAAATATCGGTATATTTAGGACGCCATACTTGTTTATACCTTGATATAATTTTTTTCTACAATTTATTTTAGGTCATTTAGGCACCACATGTGAAATGTTATATTGAGATATTTACGCATGTGACGCAATATAAATACTTCATGCTAAAATAGTACGTTATGATACATAGAAATAATGTATAATGTACCTGAAGTATTTAAGTACTAATACACTGGAAAAATAAGAACCATAAGCATTGGATAACATACTATCTATCCGGAAATTTCTATACAGTTGTACTTAAATATTTCTGTTGAATACTAAGAAATTTTATTTGAAATTTAGTGCATATTTCTGAACTAACTTTGTTTAGGGTACTTAAGATATTTGACTGTAAAAGCATTTTAACGTAGATCACAGGATGGAGAACCTTCTCTTGTCGCCTATCTTAGTCTTAGTATTATAACTTGATCTGTTAATTGTATAACATCTTGAAATTAACTGGAGTTTACGGAACGTTAAACCCTGCTATACAAATAACGAGGTAAACATAGCGTGCATATGCTATGTTACACTACCACTTGGATGTAAATATGTTGTAATGCTATAAAAATACCTCAGCATTAAGTTCATCCCAATAAAATTTGCTACACATTTCACTTCTTCACGATATTGCTCTTTATTGTAATTACCGTAGCGTTGCATCATTATTTTGCCTGCTAGCTATGCAACCCACCTTTCAGTAAAGCTAGGTGTGCTGCATAAAGTCAGGCGTTATGTTTAGGTCTCGTGCGTAAACCAGATGCCCTGTCTGAAAAAACGCAGCCATAGGCTAAGCTTCCTACAATGATAGTATGTGTCACCATATTTTATATTATCTCGAATTTATTTTAACCGTTAAAATCCTATTTTCACAGGCTTTCAGCTAGTGCAGCCGAAAATTCAACAGATTGTGTTTGTAAATTTCTGCTTTAAAAATTTCTTATTGAATTAAAGCCTAATAATAAAAAATTCTCTGTAGAGCAACAACTGCATTTCACAAATATGATGTGCATGTGATATTTCACAGACCCTGAATACTCGTAAAGCTAAGCTACAATATCAAACATAAAAACGGAGATTCTAATTATAGGATTTCGAGTAAGTTTAAGGATACTTGCTTTTCCGAGTTTTTCGCCGGATATCAGCAGTTTAATTTTAGGTGAGCCCAAAATATGTCGGTACGATTACCAAAACAACTCATATGTTTTCTGAATCAATAGCGAACTGTGCCAAAAATACTTTAAATACGTCAAATGCATATACGTCTAGTTTTTATAAGGACGCTCTCTAAATAATTACTTTACTATGGTAATAATAAAAAGCTAAAAGTTGATTGCCAAGGCCAAAACTGGAACCACAACCTAGTACACTGCATATTATTTAAGCGAGGGAATCTGTAAGGAACATCTAGCAAGTAAACAAACAATATACTATTGTTAATATGCAATAATATCCATCAAAAGTTATATTTTAGCTCCATTTAAGTAATTTGTCTTTTTAATTAACTTAATGTTTTACCAACACCAGAACATTTCGAGCAACTATCACTAAATTCTATCCCAAATCAAGCCACAAATTCCGCGTCCCTTATTTAATAACTAAGGTCACTTCAAGGCAATCCATCTAAGTAAAACTAAAAATCCTCGGCTTTCTTGATTAACATGCATAACATAAAGGGAATAGAATATAAACATTTTAATCCACTATGTCATACATTTTATATAATTAACCTTTATGCCTGCACAATCGTATTATATGAATATTACAATATCGTAATTAATCAACTGTGATATACTTATATAAAATCCACGTTTCTTAACTTTATTTCGAACTTAGGATATTGCTGTGTAGGTCTAGATTATTTTTAATTACTTCACTATGAAAAATTTGTTTTTATATTTGTTATGAACTTATCAGTTTTGAAAACCTGAGATATTGAAAATATTTAATTCCAAATGAGCTACTTATTCTTTTTAAATTACTGAATAATAACTTTGAAATCCTTATTATCTGAATCTATCCTAACAATTACAAGTACTTAAATTAAAAACTGTGGCACGCAGAGCGTTTTGATTTATGACAAATTGTAAAATAAAAGATCTAGAATAAACGGACTGAGGTAATTTAAATAGCTACATGTAGCACTACAAAAAGCTCCCCAAAAATCTACATGTTTGAAATGTGGTAAAATTTGATCGATTAATTACATTAACATCTAGGTTATATAGAGAAGCTTGTCTGTGGTTTCTCCGATGTACCATTTGTTATTATTACTTTCTCTACTACGTATAGCAAGTAGGGAAAGTATTGCATTCCACCCAAAAATTCGATACCGAGATTTCACCGGAAATACATGTTTTGAGGCCCCTGAATCCAAAAAAAGTATTTTTGGAAACATGTCCGTGTGTGTGTGTGTGTGTGTGTGTGTGTGTCTGTCTGTCTGTCTGTCAGTCAACAGCCATAACTCAGAAACGAACATTCGGATAAACACCAAACTTCGTATTTAGGTGCAGTATCTTCCAGAGATGCGACACGAAGGTTTTAAAGAAAATCCCCCACCCCAGATTACATTTACATAGAACATTTTTCGAAAATTTTAATTTTCTCAAAAATGGCTCTAACGATTTTGATTAAAATATCATATATTTAAGATACTTTCATGACAAACAAAATGTATATCTCGAATTTTCTGGAATGTCTCCTAAAGTATTCTTCATCGTGAGCGACTTTTGCATAACTGGTAAACCATAAGAGATAGACAAAATTTTACTACACAAAAAATGCAGATCGCGTTAAAATACACAATTTATGTCATATCCTTTTTTTGTTTAATGAACCATTTACGAGATATTTCTTGTTATTCCATTAAATTTTCCAATACTTTTACTTTTTCTCAAATGGGAATTCGTTATTCTTTTTCTTTTGTGCTGGTAATGCAAAGAGAATGGAATACTTCCCATAGCAACCAGCTCTTAAAATATTTAACTATCGCTTAAAGCCTAACATTACGCTTGCATCTACTAGAAAATTAGCAATAAGATGAACTCTCGATATCTCGATTAACATGAAGCATATGGGGAATACGCGTTTGTAAAAATAGTTTTACAAGAGTAGAGAAAGTCATGTGAGTGTAACACATCAGAATTTTTTTGAATTAATTGAAAGGCAAAGCTTTCGGGAGTGTTGTGCTGTTACATACCAAATAGCCAGTGTGATATCTGCATACTGTAGCTATTTCTGCTCCTTGGTGCGAAAAGCACACAACTCAAAAACGAAATAAATACCAAATTTGGTACTTAAGTGCAACACCTTCCACATGCAACACGAAGATTGTTGAGAAAATCCTACCACCCTAAACTACCTTTTTGAATTGGATTTCTTCGAAATGTTTAATTTTCTGAAATAATGGCTATAGCTATTTATATTAAAATTCGTATATTTATTTATTTACATGACAAATAAAATGTATATCTTAAATTATCTCGAAATAGCCTGTGAAGTGCTATTCATTCGGAAGGAATTTTGCGTAATCTTGTACAGGTGCCAAATTTTAAGCGATAGACGAAAACGCACTACACAGAACATGTAGATCTCTTTAAAACACAATTTATTTCCAATAAACCTTTTTGTGACATCATCCATTTGTGAGCTATCCATTATTAACGGTTTGAAATCTTGAATTGTTTGTCATTTTTAAACTCCTATCGACATTCAGTTGTTTCTTGCGGTGGCATGGAAAGAGTATGGAATTTTAAGGCCAGTTATAGCGTCCAGTTCTTAAACATTTAAGTATCGCTATTCCCTTTATATTTATAACGAAATGTGTAATGGATATTTCCGGAAATGTTTATCTGGATTAAATTAAGTAGATAGTAAAATAAATTTTCGTAAGAATAGTTTGTATACCGACTAATAAGCTTTAGAGGGTAGAGAAAGTCATGTGAATGTAATAAATAAGATGTTATTCCATTCTGGGGCTAATAAATCGATTCGGAGTCTGAATTTCTATATTGAAATAAATATTTATAAACATAAACACACAAAGAAAGTGTACATTGTGTAAATATAATTGTGTCCCTTTTGGTGCTAGAGGCTGATTATCCTGGGTCCGCATTCTGTCTCCTACTACCATTTCTTTGTCCCCACTCCCTCTCTCTGTCCTTCTCTTCCCTCTCCACTCCCTCCATTCACGAACAGAATTCTTTTCTAAACTGTTGTGAAGCGCTGACCAAGGCAACGAAATCAAAACTTAAAAACTAAATGTAAAATAGAAAACAATTGTTGGCTAGGTCACAATATAGACATGTTGATTTTGAGATAGATGAAAACAAAGGTCTGTACTGTCACATTAACCTTCAATCTCCTGCAACGTACTTCAACAAATATTCAGTTAATATAATTATGGTCTGTAAGTTAGTTATTAATTCTTTCCCGTCCCGCCACTGAACGGTATATGTCAGATTATTAGCATTCATTATCGTTTCTCGTACCATATTTCGGGGTAGGTGAGCACTAACCGACCGTAACATAATGTGCATTATTTAACATACAATGATTGCAGTGCAGAAAAATCTATATTACATTCATCCGTTCACTCAGAAGAATGTTTCTTCACGTCCATTAGCGAAAAGTCTAGGTCAAAAGGAAAGCCAGCAATGAGTCATTGGTCATGCAAATGATATAGCAGTTATTAATCTCAACATATATGGGCCTGTAGCTGTAAAACTGACAAGAAAACTTTACTGTTATAACCTCGAGTTCTATTTATGCTCCTATCGTTCAGGTACGATACAATACGATAGTATCTCCAGTATTCTTCCGTTAACATTTTTATAAAAAGCTTTACAAATCATTGTATTAAAATGATGGGTTTGTTTCGTGTCTTGATGGAACATTACCAAACAACTAGAAGGAAAAGATTTATTTGAGAAACACCGTGTGAGCTGGCTCCGCGTAAACTTGTAAGGCTTGCATTCGGGAGGTCCCGGATTCGATTCCTGTCGACCGTCAACTTTGATGTTATATATTTCTTTGTATTTCCTTGGTTGGTAGATGAATTCTGGTGTGGTTTCTCATCTATCACGATTTACTTTCTCTCACTTCCCTTTCATTCCATTTCCTTCTCATGTTTTAGGATTGCTTTAAGGTTTTGTGGTGTGCGGAGGTGCCGAACAGTATGCGCGGATGCTTGCTTCAACGAAACAGTATTTCCTGTAGACATTAGAGAGATACCTGAAATTGTTTCGTAATTATCTAGAGTTTTGTTACGGAATGTGAATTATCACATTGTAAGTTTGGCTGTAGATGATTCGCAGGTATTATTGTATCTCTTATAACTTCATCTCTTAGCTCTGTGTTCCCGTTTTCAGATCCCTGCCCCTCAATATCCCTGCTCTACGTTTTCTTGCCTACAGATACTTACTCTAATTCGGATTTTAATTTCTTCATGCTCATGCAAAATACGTATCAGGCTTTTTTACTTTCTCTACTATGTGTAGTAAATAGGGGAAGTATTGCATTCCACTCAAAAATTCGATATCCAGATTTCACCTGCAATACATGTTTTATGTGCCCTTAATCCACATAAAGCATTTATGGAAACATGTCAGAGTGTGTGTGTGTACGTCTGACTATCTGTGAACAGTGTAATTCAAAAACGAAAAGTAGAATAAATTAAAAACTTCGTATTTTAGTTTAGTATCTTCCAAGGATGCGACAGGAAGATTTTAAAGAAAATTCCCCACCCCCAACTAACCTTTACGTTGATATTTTTCGTAAGTTTTGATTTTCTAAAAAATAGTTCTTAGCGATTTTCATTAAAATAACACATGAAAGCTATTTACATGACAAATAAAACATATGTCTTGAATTTTCTGCACAAATCCTAGGAACTCTTCACTCGGAAGGAATTTTGTATAAGCTTGTATAACCTGAAAACGTACCACATTAAAATGTAGATCTCTATAAAACGCACAATTTACTTAAATAGGTTTTTATGGCATAATCACTTTTAACATGTGTGGCATATTATATTTTTAGACAGCTCTCTAATTTGTAAAGTATCAATAATATTATATTGTTTACTAAACAAACAGATCACGTTTAGAACGCGTTCCTAAAACAAGAGAAATGACGATAAAAAATCGAGATGTAAGATGCTTTGTTGATATGTTGATTTTCTTGCAGCCATTTTCAATGAAATTATTTTCAACATTTTTGCCTTACACAAGCCAATGAAGGAACTAATACTATATCATATTGCTTTTCGAGTGAGTGCTTTTAGTGTTTTTTTTTTCTGCTGCTTCTGTATTTTCACCTAGCTCTTTCATTTCAGTTTCTTCTAATTCATAATTTCCATAATTTAATCTTTATGTAGGTTATAGTAGATAAAGAATAACTTTTAGATAAAAAATCAGGAAGCTGTCAATATAACGTATAGGTTAACTCAACAAGAATTGCGTTAAATTTAAGTATGAAGATTTGTATTGTGAACAGATAATGCGATCGCCATTAGAAATTAATCATGTAAAAAGAGATAATGAAAAGTAAAACCTAATGAAACCAAGTCGAGTTATTAAACATGTGCAAATACAAAGGGCAAATGCTATGTGATTGGACTTGAAAACAAAGTTTGTCACAATACAGATTATGACACTAGTGCAATAATCTAAAGCTTTTAGCTCGTGTGCACCGAGTTAGAAATCCTACTTTTAGGCCATGCTGCTTAAAAGAAACTTTTACTTTCTCTATTACGTATAGTAAGTAGGGGAAATATTGTATTCCACCCAATAATTCAATACTGAGATTTCACTGTAAATACATGTATTTAGGCTCCTAAATCCACAAAAAAATATTTTTATAAAAAGGTTGTTTTTATATGTGTGTTGTGTCTATATGGCTTCTGTCTCTGTGTGTGTGTGTGTGTGTGTGTGTGTGTGTGTGTTTGTGTGTGTGTGTGTGTGTGTCTGTGAACAGCATAACTCAAAAACTAAAAGTTAGATAAATACCAAAATTGGTATTTCGGTTTAGTATCTTCCAGAAGAGGCGGCGCCGTGGCCGAGTGGTTAGACCGCTCGCCTCCCACCGAGGCGGCCCGGTTTCAATCCCAGGGACTTGCATGTGGGATTTGTCGTGGACGAAGCGGCGTCTGGGCGGGTTTTCTCTGGGTACTGCGGTTTCCCCCGCCATTCATTCCATCAACTGCTCCATCATCACCTTTCCTTTCACCCATTTCACCGACATTTCGTTTCATCTACTTCCTTCATCCCATACCAGGCATCGGGCTGATCACCCATCCTGGATGCTCTGTCTGATCCATGAGTGTCTGCTCCTCGACGGGCCTCTGACCCCAGGCACCCGCTTGTAAGTCCTGGGGGTGTAAGTCCTACATAAGAGGAGGGTAAACAGATAACGAATGAATGAATCTTCCAGAAGAGAATCCGGAGAAAACCCGCACAGATGCCTCTTTGTCTACCACAAATCCCACATGCACACGCCTGGGATTGAACTCGGG
Source organism: Deroplatys truncata (assembly GCA_030765065.1). Taxonomy (NCBI): domain Eukaryota; kingdom Metazoa; phylum Arthropoda; class Insecta; order Mantodea; family Mantidae; genus Deroplatys; species Deroplatys truncata. Next base: position 121,654,861 of record CM060987.1, read on the forward strand.
CTGCCTCGGTGAGAGACGAGCGTCTAACCACTCGGCCGCACCGCCACCTGCCATATATTTACATGACAAATAAAATGTATATCTTTAATTTTCCGGGAACAGTCCTCTGCATTCGGAAGAAACATTGTATAACAAATAAACCATAAGAGACATAAACAAACTGTTCAAAAAATGTAATCTCTTTAAAACAATTTATTTTTGCCACTTCCAAAATATCCGTTGTATTGGTTTGAATGTTTAAATACTTTATTTCTCAAAGTGCTGTCGTTATTCAGCTGTTTCTCGTGATGTCATGGAAAGAGTGCACAAGTTCAAGGCCACATATAGTGCCCCGCCTTTAAACATCTGACTATCGATTCGGCCTACTGCACCTACAATGAAATCTCTTATTAAAGCATTTATTCAAAGCTTTACCTCGATTAACATGAAGTAGATGGAAAAATAGCTTTCGTAAGAATAGTTTGCCCATGGTATTTAAAAATCCACTACAGTTTTATCTTCTCTGCTACGTACATTGTGGGGTAGAGAAGGTATTGCATCCCACCCAGAAATTCGATGCAGAAACCACCGGAAATTCATATTTTGAAGCCTCCTGAATCCAAAAAAAGGGGATTTTTAGAAAAAGATCCCTGTCTCTGTGAAGAGCATAACTCAAAAACGAAATGTTAGATAAACATAAAGCTTCATAATAAAGTTCAGCACCTTTCAAAGATTTTCAAGAAAATTCCTCACCCCAAGCTACCCTTTACAGGTCATCTTTTTCAAAATTTCGAATTTTCTCAAAAATGGCCATAAGATTTTCATCAAAATATTTACATGACAATAAAACATACCTATATCTTGAATTTTCTGGGAATAGCCTTTGAAGTCCTTCCTATTCGGAAAACATTTTGTATGATCTTATATAACTAGTAAACGTTAAACGATAGACGAAAACTTACTATCTCGTTAAAGCACATAGTTTTACTTCAAATAACTTTTTGTGACATAAGCCATTTCCGAGATATATGTATTAGATAGTTTGGATTGTCTAACACCTTCATTCTTTTAGTCCTGTCGATATTCAATTGTTTCTCTGGATTACATGGAAAGTGTATAGAATGTTAAGTCCAGCATATAACGTCCGGTTTTTAAATATTTTACTATCGTCATTCCCTTTGTATCTATAATAGTATATGTAATATAGTTATTTTTGCAAAGGTTTAAAGGAAATAGAATAACATCGGTTTTTGTGTTAGTTTGCATTCTTCTTTTTTTTTAATCTGGGAAAGGTTTCGAGTACGAGCTTCATCTAAGAGCTTATAGTGATGTTACACGATTATCTCCCCCAAAAAATAATCATCTGCCAAACTCGATGATATCTTGACAGCTCCAAGAGTGTTCCATGTAGCGTAACTGAATGACCTTCCGGATGAGTGCCTCGTTGACCCAGTGCCAACAAGGCAATTATTTACCAATCCAATTAGTAGAACATCTTTATCCTGGTGTTCCAATCACGTTTTCGTTCCGCTGGCTAACCTTCAGAAGGAAGAAATACGTAATTACGTTTTGCTTGTGTGTGTGTGTGTAATTTTGCCTTCAGAAACATTGGCGTCTTGGCAGCATTTAGCATTAATTAGACTGCTCCTTCATTTGGTCCAGATGAGGTTGAAACGCTTAACCTTAGTAATGAGAAAGCTGGTTATAGTAATGAAAATTTTCTTATAGATTGACTCTAATAGATTAATACTTAATAAAGATAAGACTGTGGATCTCAGTTTTGCTGACTCTACTCCTTCAAAAGTCAAATTCCTAAGCACTCATCTTGAACCTAAATTACGGTGGAAGTCCCACATAGACCCTATCTCAGGGAAACTGAGTAAAGGAATGTTCATGCTATGTGTACTAAGCCAAACAATTAATAAAAAGTCGTTACTGTCAGTGTATTACAGTAATATATAGTCCATTTTAAATTATGGTATCTTACTTTGTGGCAAGCATACGTATGCTAACAAGCTTTTTATTTTACGCCAAAACCACATCGTAAACCAATTTTATTGAACTTGGAATCCTCGCTCTTCTTTGTATATATATTTTGAATTGTCTATTGTACATTAAGAGGAATCTATAAGATCTGTGTGAAACTATCCATAATTATCCGACAAGAAGTAGCAGTAATATTTATTTTAGTAAATGTAAGTATAGTAAAACTCAAAGTGGCTTTAAAGTAGTATTTATTAATCTATTCAATAGTTTACCTGATAAGATCAAGAAACTCACATATGACATTTTAATTGACAGATTTTAATGATACTGAAGAAACATTCTCCCTATAAGGTCCAGAAGTTTTATAATATTGAATTTTTGTAATATTTAACATTTGACGTTGATATACGTGTGTAAATATTTTAGCAACAAATATCTATCTGTCTATCTGTCTGTCTGTCCCTCCATCCATCCATCCGTTTAGCTACTACATGTAGTACAAAAGTATACATTTTCAAAAGTATAAACTCCTTTAATTGGTCAGTTCTACTATATGATGCTTCTCTTATCGGTTCCTTTCCCTTTTGATTTTTTCTCTACTTATGTTGCTTTTCTCCTGTATTCTTGCGCTCTTTTTCCGTTTTTCGCGGTCACAGAAATAACATAAAGGTTATAGAACGAGAGGAACCCCTCGTGCACCACAACCCTCACAGATCTAATATGGTTACCAACCCCCAGAAGGAAAGGATGAAGTAAAGGAGCCACAGGGACTACAGGCCGCAGGCAGGCCTCAGGGTAAAACCCATCTAGGTCTCATTTTCTACTTTCTGATCCTAAATCGGTCCCTTATCCCAAGAAGGGAACAGTCTATATGGTTCCCATCTTCCAAAATAAACGACCTTACTTGGTCCTGTACGAAATTGATCTCAATCTAATTCATAAGACATAATTTTCCTTCCCGTTTTAAAAGACCTATAGTGATTACAAAACGATACTCCCGTTACATACTTCACCAAACCGATTTTAACTGCAAAATCAGACGTAGGATATAAAATTTTACTCTACTAAATACATGTAACAATTTTGTAAACTCCAATTACAAAATAGTTGAAAATTAGTGTAATATTAAATTTAAAATCTGATATGATACATTCGCATGACTTTTTCTTCCCTCTATCTTTATTAGTAGGTATACAAATTATTCTTACTAAACCTTATTTTTCTATCTACTACATTTAATCCAAATAAACCTTTGCAAAAAGAGCTACATCACACATTTCGTTATAGATACAAAGAGAACAGCGATAGTCAAATGTTTAAGAACTGGACGCTATATGCTTGCCTTAAAATTCCATCTGTTTCCATGCAATCGCGAGAAACAACTGAAAATCAATGGAACTTTAAAAAGAATGAAAAGTATTGAACAATTCGAACCTTTAATAACGAGTATCTCAGTTACGACTTATGCAACAAAAACAAGTATTTGAACTAAATTGTGTATTTTATTTAAGGAGATGTACATTGCTTGTGTGGTACATTTTCGTCTATCGCTTAACGTTTAGAAGTTATACAAGATTATACATAATTCCTTCCGAATGAAGAGAATTTCCTGGGCTATATCCAGAAAATTCAATATATACATTTTATTTGTCACGTAAATATCTTTCATATATGGTATTTTAATAAAACATCTAATGTGTTACACTCACATGACTTTTTCTACTCTTGTACAAACTATTTTTACAAACGCTTATTCTCCATATGCTTCATGTTAATCGAGATGTTAATCTTATTGCTAATTTTCTTGTAGATGCAAGGGGAATTGGTAGGTTATAAGCGATAGTCAAATCTTTTAAGCGCTGGTTGCTATGTGGCGCACTTTATTCTCTTTGCATGTCCAGGACATAAAAAAATGAATAACGAATTTGAGAAAAAGTATAAAAATTGGAAAATTTAAGGAAATAACAATCAAAATCTCGAAAATGGTTCACTCAACAACAAAAAATGTATATGACATAAATTGTGTATTTTAACGCGATATACATTTTTGTATAGTAAAATTTTGTCTCTTATGGTTTACCAGTTATGCAAAAGTCGTTCATAATGAAGAATACTTTTGGAGACATTCCCAGAAAATTCGAGATACACATTTCATTTGTCATGAAGATATCTTAAACATATGATATTTTAATCAAAATCGTTACAGCCATTTTTGAGAGAATTAAAATTATCGAAAAATGTTCCATATAAATGGAGTTACGCTGTTCACACACACACACACACACACACACACACACACAGACACACACACACACGGACATGTTTCCAAAAATGCTTGTTTTGCATTCAGCGGGTCTCAAAACATGTATTTCCGGTGAAATCTCGATATCATATTTTTGGGTGGAATACAATATTTCCCCTACTTACTATACGTAGTAGAGAAAGTAAAAACGTTAGTTCCATATAATGGGCAGTTGAGTGGGGAATTTTCTTGAAAATCTTCATGTCACATTCTTGGAAGATGCTAATCTCGAATATCTATTTGGTATTTATTCGACTTTTTGCTTTTGAGTTATGCTGTTCACAGACACACAGACAGGGGCATACACACGGACATGTTTCCATTCAGGATTCCTGGCGGCTTAAAGCATATATTTCTATTATCCCTAATTACCATACGTAGTGAAGAAGGTAAAAATTATAATTCTACTCAAATGAAAATATTTTAAACAAGCCAAAATACGTAATCTGCAATAACGTATGTTCTTTATGAAGAGCTACCAACAATGTCGCCGCCACAACCAACTACTTCTGAACAGTGTCACCTTCGATTTTTGTTGTAGGGATGCCACACCACTTTATACTTCACTATGCTCAGAGTATTATTAAGGTTCGTTAAATATGCTACGGAACTGTTAGGATGCGTTCGGCCTCAGAAACACACAGAAGTCCCTAACATTTCCTAGCTCGAAGACCCGACCCTTATTGGAGCTAACCAAAGAGGACGATGAACGACCTCTGATATCCACGAGGAATACTGCAAGCTTCCACTCCAATTTCTCCACACCACCTGAAAGCACAGCTAACAGAAGAAAACGCCATGAAATGGAATGGAAATCGTGGTAGAAGAGAAATCTACCGGCCAAGGAGCGAATGCCAGTCTCACATGTTACCTCGGAGTCAGTGTACTCGGTAAAGAAAAACACACACTGCGAATGCTCCCTAGTCAGCTGAAGATGTTTGAATATTATCATTGTTGTTGTCTGCATTTGTATATTTTTTTCTTGAAAAAGTATTTAATTGTTGAGTATAAATAGGAAAACGATAACACTAGTTTTAAGTACTTCTGATTGTAGAGGGATTAAAAAAGCTGAAATATATTTCATCCAGCGACTTCACTCAGACGGTTGTATTCGGGAGGTACCGCTTTCCAAACTAGATCTGAACGAGCTGGTTTTTCCTTAGTCGCTAAGGTAAAGTTGGAATTTATTATTACATATATACCACGAATTTCTCTGTCTTTTACTCCTTTCCCTCTTAATTTTTCAGGTTTGGTGGATAATATACGCTAGATGTAGATTTCATTTCAACAAGCTAACACGTACCCCTATATTGCAATAGGTTTCTTCTCCCCTAAAGCTTCTACAGTCATCACAACCAATTGGTATTACCCCTCTCTAACACTGGTTAGAAAAACATATATCAAGAAACAAACAAGAACCAATGAGCAATGTTGCGTTCAGTGTAAAACAAAAGGACAGCTCAGAAATAGCCTTTCAATATATTCTACTACGATTGGTGTAAGCGGATTATCCCTCTATTACGTATATGACTAGCTATGCCACGTTTTAGAATGAGGGATGCATGAGAAACGTATTTCCTGTAGCGTTAAAATGCACAACAGCCACAATATTTATGCCAAACATTTTTTCTGAAGCAGATTCGGAAATGAAGTCTTAAGACCATTGACGCCATTAAATAGGTATTTAGATAACTGAAATTATGATGACAATGTTGATAATGGTAGTAATAACACATATAATAAATTACAAGCACTATAATTGTATTATTATGATTATTATTATCGCATAATAACAACCTTGGTAGTTAAACGGCGTCGAAAAATCTGTGGGCGTATTCACGATACTGAATTAGCAAGAACCTAGACAACACATTGGCACTGTTACCCTCCCAAAGATGAGGTCATTAATTTGAGAGAGAACAGTGTCTACTGTTGTATCGATAAGTCCGACCTATACATTAATCCATGAATGCGGTATTGGAGGGACTTAAGCCGGAAAGTACAATCAGGAAATCTTATATACCCCGTTCCTCTGTGCCTACCACCCTACATACTTCCTCACCTCATTCCTCCCTTCGAGTTTAAATAGGCGCAATAGGCCTAAACTTGACCACAGTGCTGAAAGCCTCTTCCATTAATACCCTATATATTCACTTTATATGTTAGATAAGTTTTTAAACGTTTCTTATTAATTTGATTTATCATTACCGTTATTTTCCTTTATTACACATTTAATACCTTTTAATGAACCAAATCTACAGTTAGTTTTAGCTGATCAGAAGTATTTTTGAAACATTTTAATTGTTTATTTACTTTGTTCAATTCTACAGCTTCTTGTGTCCTGTTCAGTTAAAAATGTATATTTCGGAGAACGAGTTGTTGTTTAAAAGTTAGTAGAAACTCCTTTGTATGTTTGTTGGCAGAATACTTTACATGATCTGGATTCCTATTTCTTTTTACCCTTAGTTGTTCGTTATGCAAGTTTGTTGTTAACTGTCTGCAATTATTTCTAATACTAACTGCTTTTAGAATCCATATTCGTAAACCTTTCATATATATTTTAGACATATTTTAGATTTGTCCTTACACTTTGTAGATCTACAATGGTTGAAACAAGATACATATTAATGCTTTAAAACATTTAATATAAGCAGAAATTGAAAACAGTAACATGCATCCGTAAAAATATTAACTCAATGGCTAATGACTTGGACGCAAACTAAAATAAATTATATTTCGATCACATTTGATTGTGATAACTTAATTATTTTGACTGAAAATTAATCATGAACTTGTAATTTTAAATTGCAAAGACAGGTTATTTTAACTTCTGTTAGTGATTCTTTTGAGTGTTCCATTTAAGCCCTGATTATAATGTTGTAACCTTAATATAAACAAATGTCAATGAATGGGATGGATATGTGTGTTTAGGGGCAAGGTTTTGTATCTTCTGTTAAACTATGGAATATATTTCAACCAAACTTGGCACTCTTACAAATTACTGCTTGAGAAAACTACTATGGTAGTAGGACATTCCTAGCGTACAGTTTATGGGAGGGCTGAAGGCTGGGAACGCTAAAAGTGAAGCAAAGTTTGCTGCCACTTTCCTCCTAAATTATTGAATCGATTTCAACGTAACTTGACTCATTTACTAACACTTAGACAGCAATACTATCAGTATTATACTTCCGTAGTGCAGCTCCTAGAGGAAGAATTGAAGGGTCAGAACGGAAATAGTGAGAAGGATGCAAACTTCTGTCGTATTCATGATATTTAGGGCTCAAACTGAACTGCCTCAGCAAGGTTAGGAGGCGGTATGGGTACTCTATAACATGTGGCATATATTAAAAAATATAGAATGCACTAAAAAGTACTGGATGTATTTCAAAACATTATTCTGGAAGATTTGGATCACTGTAAAAATATTAAATTACCTTAGTAATTGCACTTTTAAAGTTACTGTTGTATTCTAGTCGTCAGAAGTATATATTTTTATTATTAATTGTATTTTTATATTATTTGCTCATTTCAAAGTCGGCTAGTTGCAAATAAAAGTGGAAAAAATATAATTTTAAGTGGTATAAATTAAATTTAATTGTTTCCTTCGATAGATATTGTTTAAACAAAATGTGTAATTAAATTTTCTTCAATGTTATCCAGTTAAAATACAATCTGTTAAAACAATTATTGCTTTTCAAACCAAAAAGTTGTATATGTTTGAACTTTGAGTGTCATTTTCTGTCAGTGACTAAACATTTGTCTCATGAACTGAAAAATGCGTCATTTCACAAACAGAACCATATTTTAAATATTCGGAATTGAGCTCCCTAATGCAAAGAAAGGGAAATAAATTGAAGTATTGGTTCCTAAACTACATCACAATATTAAAAACCGTGCTCTATTTATCAATAAAGATACCTTATCTAGCTACTTTCACGAATCAAACTCAGTATTTCCGGGATTCATCTGTCACAACTAACCACATATTGTTTCCTTTTATGAGTCATAGTTTGTATTACAAACTTATTTACATCTGACACCGTGCGTGAATTCCAAGTTCCTATTTAGAACACTCTAAATGCAGCAATCAGTGAAAGTTTCGACCATGAGTGACATATTTTCTGAGAATAATGAAGACGTGCTTGTTGACAAAACACTATATTCTTGTTGCAATATTACTGAGGTATATAAACAAGAGAGCAGGCCAGAGTAGCACATTTCACTGAAAGGAGTCTCAAAATTCAAAGGTAAGTTGCTTTTTCTTACAAGATTATATTCCATTAGAGTGTGTATTGTCTAAATATTTTATGTGTTGCATTCACATGACCTTCTCTACTCACTTTAAACTATTCACACAAAGGTTTATTTATTTATCTAAATCTTGTTAATGGAGATAAATCTTCATTACAAATTTCCTTGTAAGCTACAAGAAGAATAGAGTACGTTAAAATTATGGTCACATTTTTACTTTCTCTACCACGGACATAGTAGGAAGGGAAGGTATTGCATGCCACCCAAAAATTCGGTACCGAGATTTCAACGGAAATGAATGTTTTGAGGTCCCTAAAAAGTGTCTGTGTGTGTATATGTGTGTCTACGAACAGCATAACTCAGAAATGAAAGGAAGGTTAAATACCAAACTTGGTATTTAAGTATGGACCTTCTAAAGATGCGACACGAAAATTTTCAAGAAAATCCTATACCGAAAACTACCCTTTAGTTTGAACATTTTTCAAAGCTTTTCATTTTGCCAAAATTATCTCTAACGGTTTTGATTAAAATATATCTCTTGAATTTCCTGGAAATAGCATATGAAGTCTTCTTCATTCGAAAGGAATTTTATATGATTTTGTATAACGGTAAACGTTAAGCGATAGACCAAAACGCACTATACAAAAAACGTAGATCTCTTTAAAATACGCAATTTACTTCCAGTGGCCTTTTTTGTGCCTTAAGCCGTTTCCGATATATCCGCTATCAATGGTTCGAATTCTTTAATACTTAGCCATTTTAAAGTCCTACTTATTTTCAGTTGTTTCTTACGATGTCATGGAGTATGGCATTTTAAGGGCAGCATATAACTTCCAGTTCTTAAAAATCTGACCATTGCTGTTCCCTTCATATCTATAACGAAATCTGTAATGTAATTATTTCCGGAAAGGTTTATCTGAATTTAAAGGAAACAGATAGGAAAATAAATTTTCGTAAGAATAATTTGTATACACACTAATAAATGCTAAAGGTTGGAGAAATATAATGATTTTTAAAAAGCGAACCTGATAGTTTTGAAATTACATAATTGCATAACAAAAGAATAACAAAGCAATAATAGCCACTTAACACTTGAAAAAGGTATAGGTACTGAAAATGCAAACCAATAACAAAGAGTATATGATTACTACTAAAATATATCATTTCACTAAAATTGTATGCTTTAAGGAGATTTACATGTTTGTGTAGTAAAATTTTGTCCATCTCTTACTTTACCAGTTTGACAAAAGTTATTTAGAATGAATTGAACTTCACACAGGTTATTTTCAGAAAATTCAAAGTATACATTTTATTTCTAATGAAAATATTCTAAACACAAGGCATTTTAAGCAAAGTCATTTTTATAAAATCAAAAACAAAGAAAATGCTTTCATGTAAATGGTAGTTTGGGTTGGGGATTTTCTTGAAAAATCTTCGTGTCGAATCCTTAGAAGGCGCTGTATTTAAATATCAAGTTCGATATTTAACTCTATTTTCGTTTTTGGAGTATGCTGTTTACAGAAAGAGACATACGCACTCAAAAATGGCCGTTTTTCTAAAAACACTTTTTTTTTGGATTCAGGGCTTCCAAAACGTGTATTTCCCTTGGAATGTCGGTATCGAATTTTTGGGTGAAATTTAATACTTACTATAGGACCTAGCTAAGTAGTGGAGAAACTAAAACTGAATTAAAGTCCAAATGTGAAACTTCGCCTCCATAGAAAAAGCATTTCACAAAAAAAGATTAAAAAGCACTCTTACTGAAGTTTACTTTTCTGACCACTACATTTTAATCCAAATAAACCTTTCATTACACACTTTGTTATAAATACAAAGGGAACAGCGATAGTCAGATGTTTAAGAACTAAAATGAAATTGAATTTTATTTATGGACGCTGTTTAACTGCTGTGGTCCTTAGCGTCCCATTCTGTATTGGGTTGAAAGACCGGTAATTTTGCTCAAAGACCTCTTTATCAGGCTTGAGGTTCTTTTACGTGCCGTAAATCTACGAAAACGGGTCCACCGGCTTTACTTCCTTTACGAAGGAAGCCATGCTAAGGATTTGAACCCGCGACCTTGGGAATTAGTGGCTAGTATGGTAACCACTACACCACGGAGGACGATGTTTAAGAACTAGACGCTATACGCACGTATATTGTACCCTTAGACCTCGGAGGACACACGTATACACACGACACACGGGCCTTTTTTCTAAAAAAAAATTTTCAGGGGCCTCAGAACATTTCTTTCCGTTGTAATCCCGGTATCGGGATATCAATATTCTCACTTATATCAATATTCTCGTCAAATAAATTGTGCAACACCAAATAATTTCAAATAACTTTTATGTAGCTTAAGCCATTTTCGAGACATCCCATTATTAATGGTTCGCACTGTTCAAACCTTGTCATTTGTTTAAAGTTCTGTCGAACATTCAGTTGTTTTCCGCGATTGGAGGGAAACAGTATGGAATTTTAAGATCAGCGTATACCGTCTAGTTCTTAAACATTTGACTATCGCAGTTCCCTTTGTATCTATAACTAAATGTGTAACTGTTTCTGTAAAGGTTTGTCTTATAAAAATGAAGTAGATAGTAAAATAAGCTTTCGTAAGAATTATTTGTGTACCAACTAATAAACGATAGAGGGCGGAGAAACCCATATGAATGTATCACATCAGATTTTAAACTACATTATTGCATATTATCGAAAGAACATTTATTTCAGATGCGGGCATATCTTCTGCTGTTATTCTTGCTTCTAACATCAGTGATGTCAACACCTCAAGAAGAAGAGGAGGCAGAAGGAGAAGACGAGGGCGGCTCGCGTACTCTAGGATTATTATTGGGAGCTTTAAAACCTGGATTATATCAAGAAGGCTTTTTTCCTGCAGCGCCGAGACCCCCATTTACACACGTGCATCACCATCCTCCTCCGTATTACCACCAACCGTTCTTGTAATATGACTTCTTTCACAGCACGCGAGCTCGAATGTGATTTGACACGTTCTCAATTGCCTACAAATGGTACCAAACTCTTACCTTGCTCAAGAACACATTTATAAAATATTACGTTTTATAGCCATATAATGCTGGAATGTGGAGTATGTAAGGAGAGAGAAAATGACGAGCATGGCCCAAAAAATGACATTTTTTAACTGATATCGCAACCGCTATTTTGTACTGTAAGTTCTGCACAAGTTTTGCTGTATAAACTGATAGTACTGTTAAGGATCACTGGGACTGAGTTTTCATGCCAATAATATTTTCGAATTTTTAATTATCTCATATAAACATTCTATAGACACCTGTGAATCATTTTAACGATTCGCCACTTTTGAAAGCCCAGCGACATGTTTAAATCACACTTGCGCTCCCTTTTAACCCCACTAGACCCTTTCTGTATGCACTTTTATTTGTATTAAATTTTGCAAACGTAATCTAAAATGTACTATTTAAATATTTAAGAATGCATTTTATGATTTCTTTATTCATTAGCTCATAAAACTGTATTTATACTGATAAAAGTAAATTTTTAACACCAACTTCATAAAAATAAAAATGTGTTTCTCTATAACTAATACGATTAACTTCAATAAAATCCTTACATTTATTTTTACTGTACTAAAGTGTTATAAAATATCATTATCAAACTTCTCTGACAAATTTGAATGCACAAGGCAGTTTTAGAAAATGTGCATTTTTTCACTAATTAAAACATTTAAATTATATGAGAAGTTATTTCAGCTAGGGCTTTGTGTTTTTGCACAGTCATTTCTTTATTTACTCATATTAAGTGTGCAAATTTTAAATGGAAGAGCTTTAAAACTAAAACAGAAAATTCAGTCCCCGTGTCCCTTAAGTATGGCAGTTTCTCTTCGAAAACCTTTTCGTATGAATAACCCGTTTTCTTGGAAGTATTGAACATACTTAAATTATATTTTAGTATGATAAAATCTAAATGTGGATTAGTTTTGATCTTAATAACAAGCTTAGTTATTTTGTGGAAAAAATGCTGATAAATGTTTAATCAAATGTAGTAATAATTAAGAAAATCTTCCTTACTAAACAAAGGTAGTGTATAACATTAGATCAGAAAATTAAAGGCATGCATTTACATCCTGTAAAATTCCAATGTGATATCTTAAATACCTTCTGAGATCATGGTTCATAGACGATTAACCCGTTGAAGAAAGGGGTCAGAGCAACAATGATTTGTATAGTTTATGCTGTAGTCTGTGGAATGTTGGTGGTTATGTATATACGAACAAAAATACACAATATACAGTCAATAAATAAATGTATTTAATAAATAATTGAGCATTCTTTACAGCACCAACTTAAACATTTGTAATTGTCTCATTTCTATTTTCATTATTGTGTTGAACTTCTTGTATTATTTGCTGTTGCATTGTGGTGCTCTCTGCCACTTCTTTGTTTTCACCCAAACTTCCTTCTTGATCCAAATTGCCTAGAACCCAAATATAACATTTTTATTAACAATGAATTTTAATAATTACTAGAATATCAACAAAAGAAATAATAAATATATCTTTTAATGCTAATTTGGATAACATTAATCAAAGCTGTAGAACACTAGTGCAATACTGTCTTATTGTTTGCACATAATTTAGATTTAATCGTTTATATTGTACACAGGCAATAATAAATAACAATAGATCTGTGCCTCTGCTAATAAAGCATATGACACGAAATATTTTGGTGATTTTCGATTCACAACAAACAACTGGCGTAAAAATTGCATTATGTGTATAAGCGTTCGTGTTTATAATTGTTTATAGCTTTAAAATACTAGTGACTTATACAGGTGTCATTAAATAGCTCTACTCCTTTTCGCTTTCGATAGAACAAGTAATCTAACTAATCGATACTCGATACTGATTTTCGAGCACCGATATTTAATACTCGATTCTCACTGTACAAAAAACTGTAAAAGCAATAGCTTGTTCACTGAATAATGTTCTTATAAGTAGTTTTCTGGTATAAACGCATGTACTCAATTTTGTATTGTCTGCCAATTCCGAATTTGTTCCTGTTTGACATTCTCCAATTGGCAGCAATGTTTTGTCTTGAAAATACTACATATGTATTTTTTCATCCGGTAATAAGCAATTAGCCAGAAAAAAAATCTGATGTGTTACACTCACATGACTTCTCTCCTCTTGTACAAACTATTTTTACAAACTCTTATTCTCCATCTATTTAATATTAATCAAGATAAACATTTGCAGAAACGATCTTTTGACATGCAAAGAGAATTACATTTTACACATAGCGACTAGTTCTAAAAATATTTGACTATCGCTTAAGGCCTACTATGTTCCACTTGTTTTGTAATTGCAAGGGCAATATAGAAATGCAGTAGCCTTTAAGCATCGACATATATCTTAATAGGTGGATGCTAGGTGCAGCACCATTCTCTTTGCCACAGATTAATACTCTTTGCATATCCAAGACAAAAAAATGAATAACGAATTCCCATTTGAGAAAATAAGTATTCAAAAATTTAAGGGAATAACAAGCAATATCTCTAAAATGGATCACTCAACAAAAAATTTATTTGACATAAATTATTTTAATGCAATCTACATTTTTTGTGTAGTAAAATTTTGTCTATATCTTATGGTTTACCAGTTATGCAAAAGTTGTAGGCGAAGTATTTTGTTCCAACCAAATATTTCTATATAGAGATTTCACCGGAAATACATGCTTTGAGATCCCCTGAATCCAAAAAAAGAAAAAAACATGTTATTACGAGTGTGTGACTGTGAACAGCTTAACTCAAAAAAGAAAATTTGGATAAATACCAAACTTGGTATTTGGGTTCAGTATCTTTCAAAAATGCGACACGAATATTTTCAAGAAAATCCTGGCACCCCAGACTATCCTTTACGTGGAACATTTTTCGAAAAGTTTGATTTTCTCAAAAATGTCTCTAACGACTTTGATTAAAATATGATATGTGTAAGATACCTTCATGGCAAATAAAATGTGTATCTTTAATTTTATGGGAATGCCCCCAAAAATCCTCGTCATTCTGAATGAATTTGCATATCTTTTAAACCATAAGAGATAGACAAAATGTTACTACACAAAAAAATTAGATCTCGTTAAAACACACAATTTATATCCTGTACATTATTTTGTGGAGTGGACCATTTTCGAAATATTCGTTGTTATTTGTTTAAATTTTCCAATACTTATGTTTTTTCTAAAATGGGAATTCGTTATTCGTTTTTTATGTCCTGAACATGCAAAGAGAATGGAATGCTCCACATAGCAACCAGTTCTTAAAAGATTTGACTGTCGCTTAAAGCCTACCATATTTCCCTTGTACCTACAAGAAAATTAGCAATAAGATAGTTTCTGCAAAGGTTTATCTAGATTAACGCGAAGTAGATTGAGAATAAGTATTTGTAAAGATACAAGAAAGGAGTTTTTAGACATAAGAGAGTATGGAATGTTGCATTCATCACAGTCAACGTCTATCAGGAACTCTTTGGGAACACGTGCGAGGCAATAACATGAAGTCTCGGCTCCTTTAATTCCTTATCTACATACAGTTAAACACTACAACTTTCAATAATGCAAAATTTAAAGGTGTCGAAGGCTTAAGTCAAAGTATTATACCTACTTCGATACCACCGAGTATCGAGAGTATCGAGGTATCGACAATATCGAAGCCTCATTCCTACTAATTAGTATTTTGTTTTAGGTTAAGAGTTTTAAATAACACAGCAAAATATTTATTTGATGTTTTGAATTGTCTTTAACATTGTGCTGTAAACGGGGTTCAATGTGTACCTAACGCGTGGCGGATAGTGAAGTATGAAATCCATAAAGCGTGTTTATATGTTGTGTGAAAGTATTAAACAAAAAGCGAATTTCAGGTAATAAACCAACGGGACTTGCGGACCAGCGAGACCAACATCTTCCTATTGTCTAACTTCAACACATGCTATTTTACTCATGAAATGTCACATTTAAGGATGAACGAAAATGGCATTAACTAGTCTATAAAGGTTTAAACCTGGACAATTTCAATTACGCCTCTATAACATGAAGTAGCACACTTATAGGCAAAGCGCATCTTGTTGCAAACATTCGAAACATCCCGCTGAATATTAGTTTAGGGGAAAATGCTAAATGTCTATGAAAGTTTATGAAAATAATATTTCCGAAACCAGGGTTCTCTCACGCTACAGGGCAGGTTCGTTTGCTGTTGATAAAAGTTCCTGAGCTGCTTAAGAATTACTTTATTACACAAACTTCTGTCGCTATGTAAGTAAAATTAGGAGTTAAAACTATATTTTCGAATATACATTGTAAAATGTATATTGTATGTAGTAAGGATCTGAAAATAGTTCATTCGTGCAGAAATACATACAGAGAAATGAATGGCGACACCTTAATAAATTCTCGCGACTTCCGAAAGGATAGCACCAGTATCTTAAAAATGTTCAATCTTACGTTAATAAAAGATATAAAACCGTAAAGTTATTTCGAAAGGAGAAATACGTTTCTATAGGAGATCCTTAATACATTCACTTCTATAAGATCTTTTCCTCCATTGGGGGAGTGGATGGAAAAACAAAATCACTTATGTTTAAGTTAGTTTATTGCAACAACGTTTAGGCATTAAGACAACAAGACACGCACAGCTAAGATTTTATTCAGTTATGGCCATACTCTTAGCAAAAATAAATGATAAAAGTTAGATGAAAGAATGTGAAAGCAATTTAAACACTCTACATGAAACTAAAATAAAAAAAATCTGATGTGTTACACTCGCATGACTTTCTCTACTCTTGTACAATCTAATTTTACACACGCCTATTCTCCATATGCTTCATGTTAATCGAGATATCGAGATGTCAATCTTATTGGTAATTTTCTTGTAGATGCAAGGGAAATATGGTAGCTTTTAAGCGATAGTCAAATATTTTAACGCTGGTTGCTATGTGGCGCATTCCATTCTCTTTGCATGTCCAGGACAATAAAAATGAATAACGAATTTGAGAAAAAGTATTTGAAAATTTAAGGAAATAACAAGCAATATCTCGAAAACGGTTCACTCAACAAAAGAAATGTATATAACATAAGTTCTGCATTTTAACGCGATCTACATTTTTTGTGTAGTAAAATTTTGTCTATCTCTTATGGTTTACCAGTTATGCAAAAGTCGTTCACAATGAAGAATACTTTTGGAGACATTCCCAGAAAATTCGAGATATACATTTCATTTCTCATGACATTATCTTAAACATATGATATTTTAATCAAAATTGTTAGAGCCATTTTTGAGAAAATTAAAATTTTCGAAAAATCTTCCATGTAAAGGGTAGTCTGGGGTGGGAGGATTTTCTTGAAAACCTTCGTGTCGCATCTCTGGAAGATACTGAACCTAAATACCTAGTTTGGTTCTTATCCGACTGTTCGTTTTTGAGTTATGCTGTTCACAGTCACACAGACACACACACACACACACACACACAGACACACACACGGACATGTTTCCAAAAATGCTTTTTTTGGATTCAGGAGGTCTCAAAACATGTATTTCCGGCGAAATCTCGGTATCGAATTTTTGGGTGTAATGCAATACTTCCCCTACTTACTATACGTAGTAGAGAAAGTAATAACACCATTGACGTTGCTTAAAATATCAGAAATAAAAACACCTATTAAGGAAATGTAGGAAGAAGACCAGCTAAAGCTAAACTGTATGATGTAGAGAAGAATAATAAGAATATAATGAGTACCACCATCATCATCAGATGATAGTAAATAAACATCAGTTCTAATTTCTAATTTTTACTGTAAAATATACACCTGTAAATTGATCACCCCTTTTATGTTTTCATTGTGTATATGCCTTCTGTATATACATCTAGACATACTCACCCGGTTTTTCTGTGTTGTCTTTTACGGGCTCCTGGCTGATGTTCTGTACGGGCTGATGCAACACCAAGTAGTTCCCTTCCTGTGGCACATGCACCAAGTAACCTAGTGGCTTATGAAATGGTTTGTGTGGCTTATTTGGCTTTGGTTTGCAGGGTCTGAAAAATAAAAACATTTGTTTAGAGCTTCAGCTCGCCTTATTTTATGAAGAGGATACAGTAGTTTTATCTCGTCAGCTTGATATAGACTCTCAGCCATATGATAAAGTATTACATAATGCATCTCGATTAGGGGGAATATTTGACTTATCGACATGCTCAGAAGGAAAAGAGGTCAAGGAAGAGTATTAATATTACTCGTATATTAATACCTGCATCAAGTAAAGAGTTTTTTTTCTGTCTGAAAGAATGAAGAAAGTTCTTTTTCTCAGCCTATTAAATGAAGTACATATTGAGATATAAATAAAATAATTAAATAAAAACGTTGGTTAAAACAAAAAAGCGTTTAAATGAAGCATTATTTAACAAAGAAATCATGAGTAAACTTCATTTATTTTCGGAATTAATCGTTTTTCCACACAAGTCGGTGTTGGACAAGGTTGGAAAGCTAGAATCAGTTGCCTGAAGTATTTAATGCCATCCGAGATTTGAACCACGGATCTCTCGGTATCTGTCCGATTGCTCTAACCACTGAGCTACCATGGTAGCGTGCCGGTGGGACATTAAATTCCCCAAATGATTCGCATTTATCCCCATAAATCACAAGGAGATCTCAAAGTAGTGAGATGACATACCTCAATGGCAACTGTAAGTAATTTAAGTCCTGGGCTTCATAGTTTTGACCACTATTAGGTCAATTAATGGAATTAATTGTTCTTCCACACAAGCCATGTGTTGGACAGGGTTGGAATTTTACTTTATTTTCCTTTAGTAAACGTACTGCCACCGTGCTGAAGTTATATGCATGGTTATCATAGTGCGATTGTAAGTCAATATAATGAACTCTAAATCAAACTCAGGTTACTGTTGTTTATTTGGTCACTATTAGCGTGCAGCCTTAAGATAATGACAGTATTTTACGTTAAAACTCAAAATGTGATTGAAGAATTTAGTATATGTGATGCTAGAAAATTAATTCATTGATATAGGTGTTTAAAACCGACATATTTGCAGGTTATAAACACACACATCGAAATAAATCCCTCTACTGAACCTTTAGCAAGAATTAACCTATGTTCAGTTTTTACTTCAGAATAAAATTTTATTATACAACTGTGTTTAAAACAGGCAGGTCCTTTAATGTTGTGTCCACATTTGTCTTCCCTATAAAACAGATATGTCAGAAACTTTCAACTTGGATAAAATTCAGCCACTGTTGAGCTGTGGCAGCTCAAGCCGCTTAGTTCTCGATTCTAGCTAAAGGGGTTGGTTTACAACATAAAGGATATTTTAGGATATTTTCCATCAAATGCCACCTAGTGATCTAGCGTTAAGCTGTAAGTTCCCTTCGGAGATAACTTGAGTTTGATTGAAAAGCTAAATCTGAATCTTCAAAACAATCTCTTCCACTGCACCTAAATCATAAGAACCAATAGCAAGTTTGCTGCCGTTGAAGGAAATATGCATTACCTTAAATACTAACAACAGCAACTATCCCAAACCAGATGGGTTACAAATCTTCAGGGATAGTTTTTGTTCAGAGTAACAGAATGGCAAGAGCAGGAAAAGGAATATTCATAAATATTTTCTCTCGCAAAGCCTCAACTACATTTGGTGACGAGATTAAAGCCGTTACACTAGCACTGAGCGGACTCTGAATGTACTGTGACAAATTCAATAACTTTGTGACACTAAGTGACTGGAAATCAACAGTTTTATTGCATATCGTTTTAGGATGCCGGAGCTGTGCGACAACTGGTCATTAAGCGAAAATGAATGACATTCTTGCTAAAATGCCACTGAAATTCAGTGCAATCACTAAGCTAGGAACTAAAAAAAAAGTTTTATTTCTATTGAAACCTTTAAAACGGAGAGAAGAAATGAACTAATAGTTGAATCCAAGACTTGAGGCAATGATGAACCTTCGCCTCACTACTGGACGTGTCTTCCCTGTGAGGCAGTATTTTTAACACTTAAATGAGGCCTTAAAGCAATATGTGTATGTAACAATATATAAAAAGTGTATATTACAGTCATTGTATATGTTTATATTATTGTATACATGTAATAATGTTATGTGAATGTATTACGTAATATAATAATGTAGGAACTGTGAGAATAATAGGTTAAAAGTTGCTAACAATGAGGTTACCTTGAGGCAATTATGAATTGAAAGTTTAACAATACTACTTGTAATTCTTGGAAGCAGTAATGTAATTTTTGTGACAGTTTATAAAATAGCCAATAAACAACCAGAAAAAACTGTAGTAGTATTCTATTGGAGTAGGATTAGCCAATCAGAAACTAAAATGGAGCAAACTTTACAAATTCAGAGGTCGGTTGCTTGTAGACAGTGTTCCTAACCGGACACGAGATGTGTCCTCGAGAAGTTTAATACGTATTCAGTGTGAGACGAAAACAGTTTACGTGTTAAAATTGCAAGTAATTAACAAAAGAATCTCACAGTTGTCTATATCAGTGAAGTGTTATTTAAATCGTGTCAAGCATTAATAAATGGAGTGAAGAAAAACTTAAAATTTGTGTAAGCCTACATTCTTCAGTCGCACCACTCCCTGCTAAGACATTCATGTCTCTAAAAAAATATAAATACTGACGAGCCGAGGCAAACATAAATATATAATATTTAAACAAATAGTCAAAATTACAAGGTTAATATTTTTTAAACATTTTTGGGTCGAAGTCTACCGGAAACTTTTTACCATACGTGCGGTTGCAACTACTTCAAGTTCGGCTCCCCAACAGTTGAAATATAATACATCTTCTTCAAACTGGCTTTCCATACGTAGCAGTAACAAACCTCCTTCACCTGAATGACATCTACACTTCGTTTGAACAGCAGAACTTCCATAACATATCCTCTGTGGCTATGTCTGTCATTATGTTCATTTTACTTGTCGTTTTATTACGCATGTTTTCTTTGTTTCATACTTACTTCACTGGGAAGTGAGGTCCACTTGTTGGTCCCATAGGATAGTCTTCTTCTATAGGATCGTTATCCTCAGCATCTTCTTGACCAATTATTCCTCCCGCAACAGCTTGAGCCACAGAACTACCGATATCTCCTATGACTGGTATCACGCCTCCTGCCAGCTGCCCCAGCCACTGCGTCATCATTCCCGCAAGTCCTGTATGAAAGAAAATAAACCCTTAAAGAATCAATGTATTTTACATCGAAGCTAAATTGTTCAATGTAAAAAGGCATTTTCAGAAAGAGTCGCATTTCTGTCTGCGAATAACTCAAAAGGAAAACTTGTATGAGCACTAAAACTTGATTTTCTTATTAAGTGCAACATCTTTCTAAAATATGGTATGAAGTTTTTCCGCGAAAATTCCGTCACCTCAAACTAGTATACCTGAAAGTATTATTGTTATTTTTTATTTCCTCAAAAATATAGCCAACGATTTGAGTTTGAATGTAATATTTGAAATATTGACATAATAAATAAAATTTTCATTATTAATTTTCCACGAATGGACTGTGAAGCCGTTTTCATCCTAATTGCGTGATCTACTGTAATATAAGAGGTAGAAAACGCTTACTATAGGAAAAATTGTATCAACTTTTTCTTCGTGGCGTTGTTTTCGAAATATTCCATGGATAAGTTTAAATTTTCTTAAATGTTAGTGCGTCATTTCATGGAATTCTAGAAAGTTTGCAACAGCTACTTCCTAGGGCTTCCGAATTTATTCCTCCGCGCTTCCGAATTAAGTATTTGCCGTTTTCTGCACGTTGCATGTAACTAAGCGCTTGTTACTTATTTTGAAATCATTTTTAGGTAAAAGTATAATGAATAGCATTACGTGAATAGAAGAATTGCCTTTAATATGAAGGGTACGATGTGCTAAGGTCTTTACGTGAATTTGCAATGCGCCGAAAAAGTTTGCGAATGTCCAAATAAGATTATTTGTATTTCAGAAACTTATATGAGTTTAGAAAAATTTCGCATTTCCTTAGATAAATGCTGTATCAAACACTATTAATTCGATAATATTGTGGAAGCGTTCCGTTATTAATGGTTCGAATTGCTCAATACTTGCCATTCTTTTAAACTCCTGTCAACATTCAGTTGTTTCTCGCGATTTCATTGAAATAGTGTGGAATTTTAAGGCCAGCATATAGCGTCCAGTTCTTAACATTTGACTTTCGCCATCTCCTTTGTATCGATAACGAAATGTGTAATGTAGCTATTTCTACAAAAGATTATTTGGATTAAAATGGAAGTAGATATAAAAATAAGCTTTAGCAAGACTAGTTTGTATATCCACCAATAAACGACGGAGACTGGAGAAAGTCATGTGAATGTATCATGTCAGATATTTTTAAAACTTAACCAACCGACTTTTTAACACCAAAGTATAAAACTGCATTGTGGTGTTGATTTTTTCATCTAAAAATTCATTTAGTATCTTCAATAGTTCCTGAAAAAAACTGGTCATTTATATCAGCAAATCCTATTTATAGAAAAAACTCTTCCTGTAAAAAATGAAGGGAAAATACTCGAGTATGTTCACAAAGATAAAATCACATTTCTTGGATATACGGAAGCTACCTTATTTAGGAGTGGTATCAATTTGTAGAGCAAACGTTCCTCTGAAAGATGAGCTAAAATGCATCTCTCTGCTCCAAAGATTATAGAAGTTATGATGCTGCCGAATTCAATTTACAAAATGGTAGATGCAGCATAATCTTTAGAAATATATTAAAATATAAGTATTGCGCCTACAATGATAAAATACATGTCACATTAAAGAGGACACTCCAATGTATAAAACTAAATAAAAAGCTAAAAATGTCGTTTAGTGGCAATTTTCATCTTTAGCTCCCCCTAAGATTTTATGCTATATAATTTTTACATGCTTATTGCAAAATTCATCTTTAGTAGCCCTTTTCCTTTTTATAATAGGCACTATAACTCTCTAAGTATTACTTTCTTGCTTAACAAAACATATGAAAATGTGATTAAAATTTGCTTAAAATATGTTAGTAAAACATGAATGCACTTACCACCTCCTATTGCTGAAAGAATGCCAGTGGAGAAACGATTTGGATTATTGATATGTGCAGACGCATTGTAGAATTCTCCTTTCTGCTGGGGATCCGTGAAAATCACATGCGAGGGTCCGTGCTCTTCAAGTTGTGCACTGCTCATGTGGCCCACAATTGGACCAATGTTTGTCTGCTGCCTATCAATGTACAAATGTAGTGCCGACCCATACGCCACCAAACAGATGACCAAACCTACCAGACGCTAGAACATACAAAAGAACTATTTTAATCAATACAAAACAGGAACATGGTATTAAAGCAACGCTTTGTAGCATAGTCTATTTAAGCTGCGCTCTTAACCTGTGATACTATTACAGGCTCGAAGTTACGTTCTACTCCTCAGCCAGTCGCTCGCTCTTTATACCACTAACAATGCACATTTAACTTCATTTTTGCTTTCTTTGTTTTTTTTTAAACTACCAAAACTGAATATAATATATTAGCCCACCCAAATAAAAAGGATGTTACTGATCATTCTCAGAAGTTACATAGCCAGAATAGCTCAAACATAAAATCCATAAATTTCAAAGTTAAAAAACAATACAAGAAAGGAAACAGTGCTAAAAGTTTATAACGACGGCTATACCTCTTCTAACATACGATGCAGAGAATTGGGTTTTAAAACGATCTGATAGAAGAATGACAGAGAGCTGAAATGAAATTTTTGAGATATGTGACTGGATACATCCTTCACGATACATAACAAATAACACCATATAAGACCAGCTGAATATTCAAAATTTAAATAACAAAATAGCAGAAATTAAAAATAACTGTAAAACACATTGAAAGACTGCCTTTTACAAAATTTACAAAAGTAATATACATATACAAACCACGAGGACTACGAGATGTCGGACGACCCCTAATTAGATGGCAAGAAGATTTCTTAGTCGGAACAGGCTACAGGGCCTACCTTGAGGTAGATGCTGTTTGATGATGAATATAATATTATTTCTTTTGCTCTATGACAATGATGAAGTTGCAGACTTCAATAATTTTGTTTGTGTTTTCTTCATTTTTACTTTCTCTAATACGTATAGTAAGAAGGGGAAGTATTGTATTCCATCCAAAAATTCGATACCGAGATTTCATCGGAAATACATGTTTTGAGACCCCCTGAATCCAAAAAAAGCATTTTTGGAAACATGTCCGTGTGTGTCTGTGAACAGCATAACTCAAAAAACGAAAAGTCGGATAAACACCATACTTGATATTTAGGTTCAGTATCTTCCAGAGATGCGACACGAAGGTCTTCAAGAAAATCCCCCCAGTCCAGATCACCCTTGACATAGAACATTTTTCGAAAATTTTAATTTTCTCAAAAATGGCTCTAAAGATTTTGATTAAAATATCATATGTTTAAAATATTTTCATAACAAATGAAATGTATATCTTGAATTTTCAGGGAATGTCTCCAAAAGTATTCTTCATTGTGAACCACTTTTGCGTAACTGGTAAACCATAAGAGATAGACAAAATTTTACTACACAAAAAATGTAGATCGCGTTAAAATACACAACTTATGTCATATACATTTTTTTTAGTGAACCATTTTCGAGATATTGCTTGTTATTCCCTTAAATTTTCCAATACTTATACTTTTTCTCAATTCGTTATTCATTTTCTTTTGTCCTGTTAGTGCAAAGAGAATGGAACACTCCACATAGCAACCAGCTCTTAAAAGATTTGACTATATCTTAAAGCCTACTATATTCCCCTTGCTTTTATAAGAAAATTAGCAATAAGATTAACATCTCGATATCTCGATTAACATGAAACATATGGGGAATAAGCGTTTGTAAAAATAGTTTGTACAAGAGTAGAGAAAGTCATGTGAGTGTAACACATCAGATTTTTTCTTTACTTTCTCCACTACGTATAGTAAGAAGGGGAAGTATTGTATTCCATCCAAAAATTTGATACCGAGATTTCACCGGAAATTCATGTTTTAAGGCCCACGAATCCAAAAAAGCACTTTTAGAAAATGCTACCTTTGTGTGTCTGTGTGTGTGTGTGAACACCATAACTCAAAAAAGAAAAGTCGGATAAACACCACACTTGATATTTAGGTTCAATATCTTCAAAAGATACGACACGAAGGTTTTCAAGAAACCCCCCCAAAGCCAAACTACCCTTTACATGGAATTGTTTTAGAAATGCTTGATTTTCTAAAAAATGGCTCTAATGATTTTGCTTAAATTAAAATGTATGAAAGATATTTACATGAGAAATAAAATGTATATATCGAATTTGCGAGGAATAGCCTATGAAGATCTCTTCATTCGGAAGGAGTTTTGTATAATCTTATATAACCTGTAAACGGTAAGCGATAGGCGAAAACGAACTACACAAAAAATGTAATCTCTTCAAAACACAATTCATCTAGAATAAGTTTTTTGTGGCATAACCCGTTTCCGATATTCGTTATTATATGTTCGAAATGTTCATTCTTTTCAACATTCATCGTTTCTCGCGATTGTATCGAAACAGAATGGAATTTAGGTTTGTATATAAGCATCAAGTTCTTAAAACATTTGGCTATCGCTATTTCTGAAAAGTATATTTGGGTTAAAATGTTGTAGATAGAAAAATAAGCTTTAGTAAGAATAGTTTGTACAATTCTAATAAATGATAGAGAGTAGAGAAAGTCATGTGAATGATTACATTAGATGCCTGTAGGTTTTTTTGCTGTTAGTTTGGGCAAATACAATTGCGTTGTATGTAATTTTTATAATGTATAACCAGTGAAAAGGGAAAAAATAAAGTTTAATTGTATACATACTTACAGTAAATAATAACATCGAATGCTGTAAACAAATTCGCCTAGATATCAAAGGCTTTTGATGAGGGAATAACCTTTTTTCTGCCATTTAAATTAATAGTATATACAGATATCATGTTTTTCTTACTTCTGTACACCTTTCCCCGCTCTCTAATAATTAGGTTACTAATGCAGCATATTAATTCACTGCCAAAATACCCCACAGATGAATTCCCTCCCTTTTTCATCTCCTCTCTCACCGACTCAATTTATTTGCAGTTTTCCCCTAAGTAATTTAAACAATCTACCAAATTAATAGTTAAAATAAGGCAATAAAGAGCAAAACTGAACATTTTGACCCGGAAATGTGCATATAACTCCTAAGAAATACGATTTATCGATTTAAACAAATGGTATTGTAACGATGGTTTACTTTACGGACTCCCAATGCACATCTGTCCTTCATTCCATAGTACATACATGCATATGTTATTTTTGTGTTCACTTTTCGTTAGTCACATAAATTGTGGAGTGGACTTTGTTTATCTGCAGTAGCAGAGACTATAGTTAATTGCTTTCATCATAAATAAATCATTGATTTTCATTAGACTTTCTTTTACTTCTTCTCTACTTCAAGGATTTGGCAACATGCCCGTACTGCCTTCATAGCGTCTCCAGCTTTTCCTGGATCTCATCTCTTTGACGTAATACTTAAGGCTGCTTTAGGAAATCTTTGTTTCGCATTTTTAAGAAATGTTTAGCTACTTTTTTCGATTGTCTGTTATGTTATTACTTTACCCAATTCCTTTATTTTCTTGATTTTTGTATATCCCTTCATGCTCCTAAGAAGTTTCATTTCTGTCGCTTGAATTTTATAGTTTGCTTTTGAGTTGATGCCAAAAAAATCTGATATGTCACACTCACATGACTTTCTCTATTCTTGTACAATATACTTTTCAAACGCTTATCCTGCATCTACTTCCTGTTAATGTTTGCAGAATCTTATTGCTAATTTTCATGTAGATGCAAGGGGAATATGGTAGGTTTTAAGCGATAGTCAAATCTTTTAAGAGCTGGTTGCTATGTGGAGCATTCCATTCTCTTTGCATGTCCAGGATATAAAAAAACCAATAAGGAATTCCCGTTTGAGAAGCAGTATAAGTATTGGAAAATTCAAAATAATAACAAGTAATATCTCGGAAATGCTTCAGTCAACGAAAAAATGTATAGGACACAGATTGTGTGTTTTAACGAGATATACATTTTTGTGTAGAAAAATTTTGTCTATCTCTTACGGTTTACAAGTTATGCAAAATCCATTCATAAAGAAAAGATCTTTCGGTGACATTCCCAGAAAATTCAAGATATACGTTTTATTTGTCATAAAAAATATCTTAAATATACGATATTTTAATCAAAATCGTTATAGTCATTTTTGATAAAATCAAAATTTTGGAAAAATGTTCCATGTTCCACGTAGTCTGGAGTAGAGCATTTTCTTCAAAATCTTCGTGTTGCATCTTTGCAAGATGCTGAACCTAAATACCAAGTTTGGTAATTATTCGACTTTTTGTTCTTCAGTTATGCTGTTCACAGACACACACACCTTTTTCTAAAAGTGCTTTTATTATATATTCAGGGCCCTCAAAACATGTATTTCCGGTGAAATCTCGGTACGGAACGTTTGGGTGGAATGCAATTACTCCCCTGCTTACTATACGTAGTAGATAAAGCAAAGGCAATGTGGGTAAAGCCATTATCTTATAAAATGTCATAATATCTTCGAGTGGTTCAAATATTGCTTGAAATTTTTATTTTGTGTTCACCATGTTTATTATTCTTAAAACTTACGTCACAGCCGATATATTTAATGTCGCATAAATTTTTAAGAATGCTATTCTTTATTACAATTTTAATCTAATTAGAGCTTTACCTTTAAAATTCTTTTTTTTATTTTTCTTCTACAAATCTTAAAATTGTAGATACTACAAAAGGTATTTAAATTAGGTAATGCCTGAAAAAATTAATTGCTCATTTAAAATTTGCTTTGATACCTTAGGCAAACATCATTATAAAAATCGAAAAATTCGGAAATGGTTGATGCTGTGAAACAAAAATATTTAACATAAGGTGCACAAGTGCTTTTTCTGTTATAAATGCATTCCTATCTTTCCTAGTCTCAATAAAATTCAATAAGAACGAAGAGGAGCTCGTTGGTTATTTACAGAGAATTCATAATATGTATTATATTCCTGATATCCACTCAAACATAAGATATTTTAGTAATAATTGTTTCAGCCAAGTTTTGAGAATTAATGTAATGTTTTCATATAAACGATTGTTTGAAATTGAAACATGCCTTACTAAAAGATGAATTACT
This sequence comes from Deroplatys truncata, assembly GCA_030765065.1. Lineage (NCBI taxonomy): Eukaryota > Metazoa > Arthropoda > Insecta > Mantodea > Mantidae > Deroplatys > Deroplatys truncata. The sequence continues at coordinate 121,682,670 of CM060987.1, forward strand.
GATGTTGTGAATCACAGACTTTTCGTTTCCGTTTCTTAGCTATGATGTTTACGAAAGACAAACACATACGCACATGCGCAAATGGGTATTTTTCTAAAAAAAAAAAAAGCTCTTCTATACGATTCTGTATGTTTTAATATCGAAATTTTGCCTCGAATACAAATACGTCTGTCACCTCAGACTCCTCAGGAGAAAGTAAAAGCTATTGAAAAATCGCCTTTGAAGTTTCTTCTAGAAATAATAGGAAATAACAAAGGATACAAGATCAGCACTTACCATTGTAATTTTGAACACAGACTTCCTGGATAGAATGAATATACCATATCCGCATCTCTTATTATTTATACAAAAGAGTGTAACTGTTTTCAAAATCCTGTCCGTTAAGGGTCTTCAGAACCAATTAGCTGGGTAGTAACTAGGTCAGGTCATTAAGAACAGTTAATATTGCAGTGATCGCTACTTAAAAGTCCAGTGTTCTTACAAATGTATAACTGTTCTTATGATTATTTCTATAAGTAACCAAGAATAAAGGGAAAATTTCAGCTAGTCATATGGCTCTCTGCGGTTCATGATTAAATTGGCATTTCCATAAAATTATTATTATTTTTATTATTATTTACTCTCATAAAACCGATATTTTGCATTTACTAGCATAGTTTATTGAAACTGAGATAATCTGATTTCAAGCTTACATAAAGAGCACTGAGTTAAACGGTCAGTTATCATATCCACTGATTTCATAATGATTTCTAAACTTTTTCAACTACACTACCTTTCGAAATGCAAAACATTTTCTACTTACTAGGTATGTGTTAGAAAAAGTAAATCAGCTTTCGCAAGAAAATGTTGTAGAATCTATATGAAAAAAATCTGATGTGTTACACTCACATGACTTTCTCTACTCTTGTACAAACTATTTTTACAAACGCATACTCTCCATATGCTTCATGTTAATTGAGATATCGAGATGTCAATCTTATTGCTAATTTTCTTGTAGAAGCAAGGGGAATTGGTAGGCTTTAAGCGATAGTCAAATATTTTAAGAGCTGGTTGCTATGCCGAGTATACCATTCTCTTTGCATGTCCAGGACAAAAGAAATGAATAACGAATTTGAGAAAATGTATAAGTATTGGAAAATTTAAGGGAATAACAAGCAATATCTCGGAAACGGTTCACTCAACAAAAAAATATTTATATGACATAAATGGTGTATTTTAACGCGATCTACATTTTTTGTGCAGTAAAATTTTGTCTATCTCTTATGGTTTACCAGTTATGCAAAAGTGGTTCATAATGAAGAATACTTTTGGAGACATTCCAAGGAAATTCGAGATATACATTTCATTTCTTATGACAATATCTTAAACATATGATATTTTAATCAAAATCGTTAGAGCCATTTTTGAGAAAATTAAAATTTTCGAAAAATGTTCCATGTAAAGGGTAGTCTAGGGTGGGGGATTTTCTTGAAAACCTTCGTGTCGCATCTCTGAAAGATACTGAACCTAAATACCAAGTTTGGTGTCTATCTGACTCTTCGTTTCTGAGTTATGGTGTTCACAGACACACACACGGACATGTTTCTAAAAATGATTTTTTTTGGATTCAGGGGGTCTCAAAACATGTATTTCCGGTGAAATCTCGGTATCGAATTTTTGGGTGGAATACAATACTTCCCCTACTTACTATACGTAGTAGAGAAAGTAATAAACGATAATGGCTAGAGTTTGTCATATGCATGTAGCGTGTATGATTTTTTTCGCATTTTCTTTGGATTACTAACAAGTATTTTCTCTTACATGAATTCTAAACTAAAAGTCTAATGCTACTTCCAATGTATGCCCCTTTAAAATATCAATATTAGAATTCTAGTATACGGTCCTTATAAACTATGACAAAGTTTTTGTCCAAATTGATCAGAGGACGTATAAAGGTTTTTATAAGGCGGGGATAGCTTTTTGAAATTGTAAGGTAAGCTCTAAATTTTCCAAGCGCAGATATAGGACCTAAGATTTGTACATAAATGTCAAATAATACTAGTTTCTACTTAATGGTTTGAAAGTAATGGTAAGAGCAGATACCTTAAGCTCAAGATATACTAATGCCCATTTTTACTTTCTCTACTACGTATAGTAAGCGAGGGAAATATTTTATTACATCCAAAAATTCGATACCGAGATTTGATAAGAAATACATGATATGAAGCGCCCTCAATCCAAAGTCCGTTTTTGGAAACATGTCCGACTGCTTGCTTGTGAATAGCATAATTCAAAAGCAAAAGTCGAATAAACCAAACTTTGTATTTAGGTTCAATATCATTTTTAACAATCGATACGAAGATTTTCAATAAAATTCCCAGAAGCCTAATTAGCCTTTACATGCAATATTTGTCAAAATTCTTTATTTTCTAAAAAAAAGCTATAACGATTTTTAAATAGCCTATGAAGTCCTCTTCATTCGGAGAGAGTTCTATATAATCTTTTGTAACTGGTAAACGTTAAGCAATAGACGAAAACGTACTACACAAGAAACCTAGATCTCTTTAAAACACACATTTTATTTAAATTAAGTTTTTGTGTGGCATAAGCCGTTTATAAGACATTCATCATTAAAGGTTCGAACTGTTCATTTCTTGATTATTCTCAGTCTTTTCAACATTCACTTGTTTTTCGCGATTGTATGGAAGCAGTATGGAATTTTAAGGCCCGCATATAGCGTCCAGTTCTTAAACATTTGACTGTCGCTGTTCCCTTTGTATCTAACTATAACTAAATGTGTAATGTAGCTATTTCCGCAAAGGTTTATTTGGAATAAAATGCATTATTTAGACAGAAAAAAATCTAATGTGTTGCACTCGCATGACTTTCTCTACTCTTGTACAAACTAGTTTTACAAACGCTTATTCTCCATATGCTTCATGTTAATCGAGATATCGAGATGTTAATCTTATTGCTAATTTTGTTGTAGATGCAAGGGGAATTGTAGTCTTTAAGCTATAGTCAAATATTTTAAGAGCTGGTTGCTATGTGGCGCATTTCATTCTCTTTGCATGTTCTGGAACGAATTTCCATTTGAGAAAAGGTGGAAGTATTGGAAAATTCAAACAAATAACAAGGAATATTTCGGAAATGGTTCACTCCACAAAAAAATGTATAGGACATAAATTGTATGTTTTAAAGAGCTCTGCATGTTTTGTGTATCTAAATTTTGTCTATCCCTTACGGTTTACCAGTTATGCGAAAGTCATTCAGAATGGAGACTTTTGGGGACATTCTCAGAAAATTGAAGATATACATTCATTTGCCATAAAAATATCTTAAACATGGTATTTTAATCAAAGTCGTTGGAGTCATTTTTGAGAAAATCAAAATTTTCAAAAAATGTTGCATATCTGTAGTGGGGGGGGGGAAATTTTCTTAAAAATCTTCGTGTTGCATTCTTGGAAGATACAAAACTTATATATCAAGTTTGGTATTTATCCAGATTTTTGCTTTTGAGTTATTCCGTTCACAGACGCACACACACATACGGACATGTTTCCAAAAATGCTTTATTTGGATTCAGGGCACCTAAAAACATGTATTTCCGGTGAAATCTCGGTATCGAATTTTTGGGTAGAATGCAATACTTCCCCTACTTACTATACGTAGTAGAGAAAGTAATCGGTTTGAATAAGAATATGTTTACCCATTAATAAACGACGGAGGGTAGAGAAAGTCATGTGAATGTATCATGTCAGATTTTCTTTAAATTTGTAAACTAGCCTATTAGTACAAAAAATATGCATAGAAGGTTTCATTTAAATAGGTAAATAGCATAAATTTGTGCGTAAAGATTTTAAACATAATTAGAAATAGTTTCACAAAGAGTACAAAAGTCCAAGTAACGCGAGATTTGTCCTTAGTGAAATGTTGCAGTGAGGGCATGAAAATATATTTGGTGTATCTTTTGAAATCTGCAGTAATTTCTCCACAATGTACCGAGTAGGTAGAGAATGAATCGCACTCCTCTCAAAGATTATATACAGAGATTTCAGCTTAAATTCGTATTTTGAGGTCCATTGAGTCTAAAATGGACAATTTTAGGAAAAAATCCATATATGTGTGTGTATGTGTGTGAACAGCATAATTCGTAAATGAAAACTAAAGTAAATATTAAACTTGGTATTTAGGTTCAGTACCTTCCAAAGATACGACATGAAGATTTTCAACAAAATCCCCCCACTCTAAACATCCCGTTACTTGGAAGATTTGCGAAATTTCTATTAAAATACCACATATGTAAGATATTAACTAGCAAATAAAATTTACATTTTGAATTTTCTGAGAATAGCCTGTGAAATCCTTTTCATTCGGAAAGAACTTTGTATAATTTTCTACAGCTAGTAAACCACAAGATATAGACAGAAACATACTCCACAAACATGTAGTTCTCTTTAAAACACGCAATTTACTTCAAATTGAGGCAGTAATTTTAACAATTAAATGTTTTCCGTCTAATTACATAATATATAAATTCAATAACTGCCCGCCTTAAAGCAATATGTGTATGTAACAAGATATAAAAAGTGTATATTACAGTCATTGTATATGTTTATATTATTGTATACATGTGTAATAATGTTATGTGAATATATTACGTAATTTAATAATGTAGGAGCTGTGAGAATAATAGGTTAAAAGTTGCTAAGAATGAGGTAACCTTGAGGCAATAATGAGTAAGAAAGTTTAATAATGCTACTAGTCATTATTGGAGCAACAATAATGTAAATTTTGAGACAGTTTATTAAAAGCCAATCAACAACCAGAAAAATACTTTAGTTAAATGAAGGTATTCTTTGGAGTAGGATTAGCCAATCATAAATTGAAATATAGTAAAATTTACAAATTCAGAAGTTAGTTGGTTGTAGACAGTGTTCCTAACCGGACGCGAGGTGCGTCCTCAAGAAATTTCATACGTATTCAGTTTGAGACGAAAAATAGTTTACGTGTTAAAAAGTGCAAATAATTAATAAAAAAATTTCACATATCTCTCTCTCTCTCTCTATCAGTGAAGTGTTATTTAAATCGTGTCAAGCATTAATAAATGGAGTGAAGTAAAATTATAATCTGTGTAAGCCTACATTCTTCAGTCGCACCACCTCCCTGCTAAGATATTCATGTCTCTAAAAATAAATACTGACACAACCTAGGCAAACATAAATATATAATATTTAAAGAAACAGTCAAAATTACAAAGTTAATATTTTTTAAACATTTTTGGGGAAAATGCCACCGGAAGGGGCGAAGACTACCGAAAACCTTTTACCATACGTGCGGTTGCAACTACTTCAAGATCAGTTCCCAAACATAGGAACTACAATAGAACTCCTACTTCAAATCAGCTTTCCATACGTGAAGCAACAACCAACTTCAAAATAACTTTTTTCGGCTTTAGCCACTCCCGAAATATTCCTTGTTATTGCTTTGAGTTTGACAATACTTTGTCATTATTCTTAAAGTTCTTCGCAATATAGTTGTTTCTCGCAATGTAATGGAAAACAGGATGGAATTTCTAGTCCAGAATATAGCGATCCGGTTTATAAACATCTGACTGTCATTCGATTTGCTCACTACAACGAATTGTGTAATAAAACTGTTTTTTTTAGATTTATCTTGATTTACTTGAAGTAGATACAAGAATAAGCTTTCGTATAAGAATAGTATATAAAAGAGGGATAACAATAAACGATAGTGGATAGAGAAAGTCGTGTGAATGAAACACGTCAGATTATTACTATTGTTATTATTGTTGTTATTATTATTGTTCTTATTGTTGTTATTATTATTGTTCTTATTATTTTTTTCTTCGGTCAGAGTCTTGTAACGGATCACACCAAAAATATTCCGCGATATCTATATTTCACGAAATCAAAGAGAAATTAGGTAATATGAACATAATCGGCATACCCTTCCCAGCTTTAAAGATTTTAACCATGCTCCCTTTATCCCTTAAGGTTGGAATACCTAAAAGCTTTCACGTTATCCCACGAAGAATCGAAAATATCCCATGATAGGGTAAATTTCATTGTTTTATGCAGTGCAAGGAAACGAGTAAGTGTAGGGAAGGTGTAAGAGATCCGAAATGGAATACGAAGGAAAACAATTCCATAATAGTAAACATGTTGACAGTCAGAGGCTGGGAAAGAACTCAACGTATGGGACAAGTGGTTTAGGAAAGTGAAGAGATAAAAAGAGAAAAAAATAGGCGAAAAGGGCTTGTCGAAGAGGGGAGAGATAACATATTTGGGCCTTAAGAATAGAGTGTCGGTGCCAGTTGCAGAAAGTATAATAATAATAATAATAATAATAATAATAATAATAATAATAATAATAATAATATAAATAATAATAATTAATAATAATAATTTGTTATAGGAAACAATTGTTCTTCCACACAAGCCGTGTGTTGTTCAAGGTTGGAAAGGTAGAATCAGACGACTGAAAAATTCATGCCAATTGGATTTGAACACGGATCTCCCGGTCTCCGTTAGATTGCTCTAATTTTTCAGTTGTCTGATTCTACTTTTCTAACCTTGTCCAACACACGGCTTGTGTGAAAGAACAATGAATTTCATTAATTGTCCTAATAGTGGTTAAAACTATGAAATCCGAACTTAACAGTACTTACAACATTGTAAGTAGCCATTGGGGTATGTCATCTCAATAAAATTTGAGATATCCTCGTAATTTACCGGAAAAAATATCAGTTGGGGAATTTAATGTGGTGCTAGCATGTTGCCATGGTAGCTCAGTGGTTAGAGCAGCCGGACGTAGACCGGGAGATCCGTGGTTCAAATCCCGGCTATAGCATTGAAATTTTCAGTCTTCAGATTCTACCTATTCAATCATTTGTTATGCTTTATTGTAGTGAAAGATTGAAACAAATATCATATCCCTGATATTCAAAAAGCATTAACACAAAAGATAGTCACACCACCACAATATATTATCATTATTTGGGAAAGTACATGGGTAAGGTTAGACAAAAATGCCTGTGGAAGGTGGGTAACATAAAGAGAAAGGATAATGGAAATAATCTTTATTGAGGTATACAAGAAAATGTTAACATTTTTGGATGACTGATATAATATATAATCCCATTATATAGATAAGCTGGAGTTAAATATATTGGTACTGAGGCAAATAATCGGAGAATTCTAAACTACAAATATGATTTTAATTGTAGTAATAAGGTTATATTAAAATTGTACTATTGTTGAAAAAATAAAATATCATTATTATTTATAATTTATTATGTACTTATTCATTTTAATATTCTATAACGTTTATTCTCTGGGAAGAACTATACTTTAACATGGCGAAAGAATTCTTAAAATCGGTTAAGTGGTTTTTCAAGATCAACCTGGACACATACACATACATTGTGATACTTATACGCAAACAAGAGGTTACCGTTACTTGCGGGAATCCCTCCGTCAGCTGTAGAATAACAAATGAAGTGCAAGACTTGCACGCATAGTAACGCTACACGTCGCTAAGTTATTGCACAACCAGATAGTAAATCGCTTTAACCGTCGAGAACGAACTATCTGATGGTACAAGTACATCATAAAGTACAATGTGGAAAGCAGAGGTATCACGTGCACCACACTGACACTAATAACAGCTTCTTTAAGTTGAATTACTATGGAATCTCTGCTCAAAGATAACGTTCACGTATGTACCATATTTATAGGAAACTCCTACCAAAATAAACTCCAAGGTCATTTCTAGTATTGCTTTTTGTATGCTACCCCGCTATTGTGTTTAAATTTACGACCTTTTTTGCCTTCCTTTCCTTAATTGCATCTAATATAATCTTTAGAAGTGTTACACTTATGACGGCACCTTCTGTGAGTAAGAATACCCAATAAATGATTAAGGTTTCTTTATGACTGGATAACAACTTGTTAATCACAAAACTATCAGAAAAGAGAGACAATATTCTAAGTATAGCATCCCACACTTGCAAAGCTAAAGAATATAACAAAATGTCATGCATATGTTTTTACTGTGTAAGTAGGTAACAAATTTTAGGACCTAACATGTTGTGAATGACTTAATATAAAAAGTTTGGCGTTTTAGGCTACTACACGTCTATCATCCCTATTATCACGGGTGTAGAAGGAGAAAACAGTGGCCAGAATGCATACTGGTAAGCTCAGTAATTCTCTAGTTATGCTTGTGAATATAAACAATGGTTTTCGAAGATTTATATTATTTCTAAGTACATCGGGTTCAATTTATTTATCATTCGCAGTCAATACTGCAAAATATTTGCATTTATTTACTTCCCAACTTATATGCATATAAATTTAAATAAGTATATCTGTAATAGTTATTTCCGCAATTTGCGACTGCAGTGTTTATGAGTGGAAAGTTACGCTGATGATGAAAATTCCAACAGCATAAAAATATCCCACGTTCCACAACTAGCTTACACTATTTTATTTACCAATTATAACTTAAATATGCAGTATTGCGAAATCAAATGAAAAGTATTAAATTTAGGACCGTATTGAACATAAGCAATTGAATACCATACACAAAGAGCCTTAAATAAGAATATTTGTATTTCTCGCACCTGAAGTTGTTTGGGGATACTGTGTTTTTGGTTATGGTTGTAGAATTGTTTCTGAATTCTGGCTTTTTCTTCTTCTTTTCTGGCATCGCAGAGAAAACTGTGGCGCAAACTCCAAAGCTATCGTTGTAGAAAGAAATGTCTTTAATAAGAGTTGCTTGATATTATGGGGGAAAGTAAATGCCATTAGTCGTGTTTTGTTTGAGGACGTTGTGATAGTCATTTTTAGAGTCAATTTAATTTTTACTTTCTCTACTACGTATAGTAAGATGGGGAAGTATTGTATTCCACCCAAAAATTCGATACCGAGATTTCACCGGAAACACACGTTTTGAGACACCCTGAATCCAAAAAAGCATTTTTGGAAATATGTCCGTGTGTGTGTGTGTGTGTGTGTGAACAGCATAACTCAGAAACGAACAATCGGATAAACACCAAACTTAGTATTTAGGTTCAGTATCTTCCAGAGATGCGACACGAAGGTTTTCAAGAAAATCCCCCCACCTCAGATTACCCTTTACATGCAAAACTTTTCGAAAATTTTAATTTTCTTAAAAATGGCTCTAAGGAGTTTGATTAAAATATCATATGTTTAAGATATTTTCATGACAAATGAAATGTATATATCGAATTTTCTGGGAATGTCTCCAAAAGTATTCTTCATTGTGAAAGACTCTTGCATAACTGGTAAACCATAAGAGAGACAAAATTTTACTACACAAAAAATGTATATCGCGTTAAAATACACAATTTATGTCATATACATTTTTGTTGTTGAGTGAACCATTTTCGAGATATTGCTTGTTATTCCGTTAAATTTTCCAATACTTATACTTTTTCTCAAATGTGAATTCGTTAATTACTTTCTCTACTACGTATAGTAAGCAGGGGAAGTATTGTATTCCACCCAAAAATTCGATATCGAGATTTCACCAGAAATACATGTTTTGAGACCCCCTGAACCCAAAAAAGCATTTTTGGAAACATGTCCGTGTGTGTGTCTGTGTGTGTGTCTGTCTGTCTGTCTGTGTGTGTGTCTGTGTGTCTGTGAACAGTATGACTCAGAAACGAACAGTCGGATAAACACCCAACTTGATATTTAGGTTCAGTATCTTCCAGAGATGCGACACGAAGGTTTTCAAGAAAATTCCCCCACCTCAGATTACCCTTTACATGGAACATTTTTCGAAAATTTTAATTTTCTCAAAAATGGCCCTAATGATTTTGATTAAAATATCAAATTTTTAAGATATTTTCATGCCAAATGAAATGTATATCTCGAATTTTCTGGGAATGTCTCCAAAAGTATTCTTCATTGTGAACGACTTTTCATACCTGGTAAACCATAAGAGATAGACAAAATTTTACTACACACAAATGTAGATCGCGTTAAAATACACAATTTATGTCATATACATTTTTGTTGTTGAGTGAACCATTTTCGAGATATTGCTTGTTATTCCCTTAAATTTTTCAATACTTACTTTATCAAATGGGAATTCGTTATTAATTTTTTTGTCTTGGATATGCAAAGAGCAGGTATTAATCTGTGGCAAATAGAATGGTGCTGCACATAGCAACCAGCTATTAAGAGATGTGTCTGTACTTATATTGCCCTTGCAAATACAAAACAAGGGGAACATAGTACGCCTTAAGCGATAGTCAAATATTTTTAGAACTGGTCGCTATGTGTAAAATGTAATTCTCTTTGCATGGCAAAAGATCGTTTCTGCAAATGTTTATCTCGATTAATATGTAGATGGAGAATAAGAGTTTGTAAGAATAGTTTGTACAAGAGTAGAGAAAGGCATGTGATTGTAACACATCAGAATTCTTTGTCCTGGTAATACAAAGAGAATGGAATACTCCACATAGCAATCAGCTCTTAAAATATTTGACTATCGCTTAAAGCCTACCAATTCCCCCTTGCATCTACAACAAAATTAGCAATAAGATCAACATCTCGATATCTCGATTAACATGAAGCATATGGAGCATAAGCGTTTGTAAAAATAGTTTGTACAAGAGTAGAGAAAGTCGTGCAAGTGTAACACATCAGATTTTTTAACTGGGAGCCTACCTTTATTATGTTGTCTTCTCACTTCTCATAAAAACTGAACAACATTTGTATAAAGCACTTTACAATTGTTCTTACACAAGTAAATAACAACGGGAATTCTAAATGGCTGTGTACGAAGAGCGCAATAAATGGTTGGACCACCCATGGATGGTCATTTGAGGGTCATTTACGTTTCGTAATTGGGAACCAATATTTTTTATTTTCTTTCCTTATTCCTCATCATAAAATGAACATCTTTTTATAAACCATTTTCTAATGAGAAAACAACATATAAAATGTAGATTCCCATTTAAAAAAAAATTAAATTCACCCTAAAATGATCATCATACCGCCCTCCAAACAAACACGTCTAATGGAATTTACTTTCCGCCATAATATCAAGCAACTCTTATTAAAGATATTTCTTTCTACAACGCTTAGTTTTAGAGATATTGTACAGTCTCAACTTAAATGGTCCACCCCGTATATAACTCACGTGTACTTTACTTTTTCTAAAATAAAGTATAAACTTCTACTATCACAATATATTGCTTAGAATCACGAATTAAACAAAAAACATCAGTAATCAAATAATGTGAGCACAGATTATTTGCTCATATGGCATCTCGCATCCATAGAGGAATTTATGGAGATTTTCAGAAATCATACGAATAGTGGTAAGAAGTATTTTACAGTAAATTATTTCAAGTTTATGAATGACTGCTTAGATATGACACTTGTTTCAAAATTGCAATTACTTTCTCTACCACGTACTTAGTAGATAGAAACGATTTGCGCTCCACCCAAAAATTCGATATCGAATTTAACAGGTAATATACTTTTAAGGGCTCTTGGATCTAAAACAAAAGCATTTTAAGTCCGTGTGTGTCTCTATATACGTGTGAATGTATCTGTGAACAGCATAATTAAAAAACTGAACTCAAATCCAAACCTGGTATTTATGTTCAGTCAGTACCTTTTAAGATACGGCATAAGATTTTCAAGAAAATCCTCCCCACCCCAAACTACCCTTTACATAGAACATTTTTAGAAATGTTTAATTTTCTAGAACATGACTGATGCTTTTGATTAAAATACCGTATCTTAAAGATATTTGCTTGGAAAAATGAAATTTAGGTATATCGTTAATTTTCTGGAAATACTCCATGAGGGCCTTCATTCGGGGAATTTAAATTATTTGTAAAGCTGGTAAACATTAAGCTATGGGCGAAAACGTGCTAGAAAAAATTCTGATGGGTTACACACATGACTTTCTCTACTCTTGTACAAACTATTTTTACAATATCTTATTCTCCATCTATTTCATATTAATCGAGATAAACATTTGCAGAAACGACCTTTTGACATGCAAAGAGAATTATATTTTACACATAGCGACCAGTTCTAAAAATATTTGACTATCGCTTAAGGCGTACTATGTTCCCCTTATTTTGTATTTGCAAGGGCAATATAGAAATACAGTAGCCTTTAAGCATAGATATATATCTTAATAGCCGTTTGCTATATGCAGCACCATTCTCTTTGCCACAGATTAATACGCTTTGCATATCCAAAACAAAAAAATGAATAACGAATTTTCATTTGAGAATATAAGTGTTGAAAAATTTAAGGGAATAACAAGAATATCTCGAAAATGGTTCACTCAACAACAAAAATGTATATGACATAAATTGTGTATTTTAACGCGAACTACATTTTTTGTGTAGTAACATTTTGTATATCTCTTATGGTTTACCAGTTATGCAAAAGTCGTTCACAATGAAGAATACTTTTGGAGACATTCCCAGAAAATTCGAGATATACATTTTATTTGTCATGAAAATATCTTAAAGATATGATATTTTAATTAAATCGTTAGTCATTTTTGAGAAAATTAAAATTTTCGAAAAATGTTCCATGTAAAGGGTAATCTGGGGTGGGGGGACTTTCTTGGAAACCTTCGTGTCGCATCTCTGGAAGATACTGAACCTAAATACCAAGTTTGGTGTTTATCCGACTGTTCGTTTCTGAGTTATGCTGTTCACAGACACACAGACACACACACGGACATGTTCCAAAAATACTTCTTTTTTTGGATTCAGGAGCCTCAAAACATGTATTTTCGGTGAAATCTCGGTATTGAATTTTTGGGTGGAATGCAATACTTCCCCTACTTACTATTCGTAGTAGAGAAAGTAAAAACTGAACTTAAGTCCAAACCTGGTATTTATGTTCTAAGATGCGGCATGAGATTTTTAAGAAAATCCTCCCCACCCCAACTAACCTTTACATAGAACATTTTTAGAAATTTTTGATTTTATAGAACATGACTAATGCTTTTGATTAAAATACCGTATCTTAAAGATATTTGCTTGGCAAAATAAAATGTATATCGTAAATTTTCTGGGAATACTGCGTGAAGGCCTTGTTTCGGGGTATTTATATTATTTGTAAAGGTGGTAAATGTTAAGCTAAGGGCAAAAACGTGCTAGAAACGATTTAGATCTCTTTAAGTAACACAATTTATTCTAAATAACATTTTTTGGCATTAGTCATTTCCAATATATCCGCTATTAATGGTTTGATTTGTTCAATATTTAGCATTGTTTTAAGGTCCTGCCGATTTTTAGATGCTTCTCGTTATTTTTGGAGCGATTATGATGTTTTAATGCCAATGTATAGTTTCCAGTTCTTAAACATTTGACTACCGCTATTCTCTTTGAATTTATAACGAAATGTGTAAAGCAGCTATTTCCGGAAGCTTAATAAGCGATAAAGGGTGGAGAAATTCATGTGAAAGTATTACATCGGATTTTTGTAATTCTTCATATTGGAGGTTTTAGCTAACATAGACTCAGTGGTTTATATTTTCAGATGAATTTTGTTAAAAGCGCTATGTATTTCTAAATATAAAGTAATTTACGCCCCGACGTGTCCGTAATGTACAGAAAACGGCACTGTCTCAGTCATCATTTTCATGAGAAGGTTCGTTAAACTGTCTTTATGTTCTTCGGTCCGTTAAACGACGTATTTGTTCGACCGCCATTCACTTACCTGCTTATCAGTTACTCGTCATCGTTAACCTGTTTTCCTCTTAGAGCAGCAAATATTCAAAGCAGAAAATTACTATGCCTGCATGCTCTGACAATGTGCTGAGAAATTACGAGCAAATTGCTATGCAGAGCTGAAGAGTTAAAGCGTAAATCATAGAGCATTAAGCACGGAATTGAAATGACGAAACTAATGATGCGTGAAAGAAGCTCAATCTGAACGGATCAACAAGCTTACATCAGTTGAAACATAAATAAACTGGGCTTAACCGAACACGCTGTATATTGAGTCAGGAGCATTAAGATTTACAACTACTGATGACGAAACAAGAACTAAATCAGCTTAGCTACACAGCGGAGTTACAAAACAGTCCCTGCATAAACATGGGTGGAAATATTTTAATGCTTAAAATCCTATGGCAACTAATAAATAATTGTTGCATTGCAACTTCTTCTCTCTCGAATTTTTACAGTATCCTCTTCGGTCTTAGAGGTGCATCACGTTTTCCTATAAGTATTTCTGTTTGATTGCTTCAAGGATTTTTATACTTTCCTTTTCGCCTACTCGTATGCAATTAATTCCCGTTATATGCAGAAACTCCAAAAGAAACGCGGAAATATATCATCCTGTAAAGAGATTAAACTCTTTCTATTTTGTATGCAAGTAAGTCTTATATAACGACAGGAAACATTCTACAGTTAAATTCAAGTGGCGGAATTAAAGGGAGTCTGACTTGTAAAAGATAGTTAAAATACAAGAAGGATCATATCTCGCGCCAGGGGGTAAGAGAATACGTCAAAAATAGCTAGTTTCAGGAGGGAGGTTTGAATTTTTCAAAACTGTGACACTATTAACATATTAACAGTTGATGATTTAAAATGAACAAAACACAAGAATGTGTTTAAATCTTGTTTATTATTATATTTTGAGACTTACAATGTATTTACATAGGTCTATAATGGTATAAATGCAGGGTTATTAAAAAAGATGAACAGACTTTAAATACAATAGATGGCGAGACATGCAATACATCACTGAACAAAGAAAATATCAACATTTTATTTTATGTGTTCAAAATGAGCACCATTTGCTACGCGAGGACGACCAGTGCTTTACTTCTACCAACTTATTGTATCAGTTGTAATTTTTTATGACGAGGAGGCTCGTTGTTGAACTTAAGACGAAATGCATGCTGCAATGAAACAATGGATTCACTGTTTGCATAATGCAGCACACAAAACGACTTTTCCTGTGGCGTCGCCATTTTCTCGTAAACAAACGCAGCGCCGCTGTAGGCACTGAATGGAACTAATAGGTGAGGCTTAAAACTTTGAACTTTCCTCTATTCAATTGTGCGTCGGATGTGTCGCTATCTATTGTCGTTCACTAAAAATGAATATTTAAAATATGTTCCTTCTTTTAGAATAACTCTGTATAATAAAATACAGACATTAACCTGCCTGAACTGTCACTGGATATGTTGCTTGATTTACTTTTGCATTCACATACTCTATTTTTCTCCCTTTGTTGTACATTTTCAAAACTTGAATTTCTTCTGCTGTTTTATCAGTTACAAAGTAAACATTAAAATTACATATCTTTAAGGTTTAATAATCATACATCGTTTGAAACATAGCATACAGCTGGTTTCCCTCCAATAACTATTGTTATCAAGCTTTTAGTCTTATGAGTATATATAAGTCAATAAACAAATGCTAATGCCAACACAATTCTGACATGTGTCTAACGATGTAAGTTGACTTATACTCTTGAACCTAATATAATGTTTTTAAATTTTGTTATACTTTTAGTTTCAAAGTGTTATAAGTTGGCAAATAGTATAAGTAAGACATAAACTCTTAGACCCACACAAAGCTAATGCTCTAAATTATACATATGTTAGAAAAACAGAAAATCTTTTTTTTTTTCACTTATACTCAAAGTCTAAACTCAGGACCTTCACATAACAACAGCCAGTAAGAATGGTTAACAAATAAATAATATAACCATGATAATATCATTTTCAACGCTCGTCTCTCACCAAGGCGGCCCAGGTTTGATCCGGTTGCATGCAAATTTGTGGTGGACGAAGCGGCGTCCGGCCGATTTTCTCCGGTTTCCTCCAACTGCTCCATCATCACATTTTTTCATCCATTTCGCCTTCATTTCTATCATCTTCAATCTCATACCTGGCTATGGGCCGATCCCCCGTTCCGGATTCTTCCTTCTCTGATTCAAAGTACGTCTGCTGCTCTACAGGCCTCTGACCTGTTCTAGGAAAATTAAATTGAACTTTATTTATAGACGCTCTTTAACTGCTGTGGTCCTAAATGTTCCATTCTATATTGGGCGTGAAAGACCAGTAATTTTACTCACAGGCCTGTTTATCATGCTTGAGGTTCTTTTACGTGACGTAAATCTACGACCGGCTTTACTTCCCTTCCGAAGGAAGCCATGCTAAGGACTATTACGCCCGAAAGAAATCCATCGCCCTCCGCAGGGTTTGAACCCGCGACCTCGGGAACTAGAGACTAGCATGGCAACCACTACACCACGGATGATGACCCCTGTTCTAGGGAGTGGAAGCCCTACATACGAGGAGAGTAAACCAAATAAGTAATATTATTCGCAGCAAATTAAAATCCTCCATAATTCGAAACTGGTATAGATAAACCTGAATGTATCCAGCTCTTGTTGGACAACAGACGTCCAGATGATGTTTAACTTCTCCCCATTTCATTTCTAGCATCTTCGGAGTGATAGTCCAGAAGCATATGTGATCCTCCACTCAAATTCTTCAAAGGCGTCAATTACAGACATGTAGACAATGTAATTTTTCAATCCACATTTGCAGCAATGTTGGTTGCAGAGATATAAAAATTGAACCATCAACATAAACGAAATATCTTCCTTTAGAAATTCAATATAACTCTAGATCTTCGAAAGCATTGAACATTTAAGAAAATTATTGCAAAAGTCATTTTCATACTGTGTTATTCATTGAGTTATTCTAGTCTCTTCAAGGGAGCTTTTTTATCTTGAACACTCCATGAGCAGCTAACTAAAGGTATAATCTATCTAAATTTACTACAGTAATTTTATAAAGTTTAATTTTCCTTCTTATATAATAGCAAAACGGAGGAAGGAAAGAAGGAAAGGAAGGTAAAGAGAGAGTAGGATTTGAAGAGAATCGACGAAAAGGAATGGGAACACCAAGATCAGAAATTGAACATCGTAAATATTCGTTATTGATTACATTTTGACTACCTAGATGATTTTGAAGCGTTATGTCCTTATTTCACAATAAGTATATGTTTTAGAGTTATTTATTCAGAAAAGGATAAATGTATGAGAAAGGTATAAAATCAAAAGTTCCGATTCAAGTATGAAACCTTTCTTTATGAGTAACGGAAGACTTTAACTCCTAACTGAAATATTTTCAAAAATCGACTTTTAACAAATTATTTTTATTCAAATACCCTTGAATCTTCTGTGAACAGAAAGTTCACAGAAGAGTGAGGCAGTATTTTTAACACTTAAATGATTTCAGTCAAATTATATAATATGTAAATTCAATAACAGCCCGCTTGAAGCAATATGTGTATGTAATAATTTGTAAAATGTATGTAACAGCCATTGCATATGGTTATATTATTGTATACATGTTCAATAATGTTATATGAATGTATTGCGTAGTTTAGTAATGTTGGAGCTGAGAGAATAATAAGTTAAACGTTGCTAACAATGAGGTAATCTTGATGCAATAATGAGTTTGAGAGTTTAAATGTTATTTGTGATTCTTGGAAGCATAAATGTAATTTTAGTGAACGTTTATAGAAATAGCCAACCAACAACCAGAAAAAAGCTTTAGGTAAATGAAGGTATTCTATTGGAGTAGGATTAGCCAATCAGAGACTTGATACACAGAAATTTACAAGTTTAGAGGTTGAAATCAAGTCAGTTGCCTACGGACAGTGTTTGTAACTTGATGCGAGATGTGTCCTCGAGAAATTAATTACGTATTCGTGTGAGACGAAAAATAGTATAATTGTTAAAAAGTGCAAGTATTAAATAAAAGAATCTCACTGCTCTCGATATCAGTGAATTGCTATTTAATTTGTGTCAAGGATTAATAAAAAGGAGTGAATTAAAACTTAAAATCTGTGTAAGCCCACATTCTTGTCGCATCACGCCCTGCCAAGACTCTTAACAATAATACTGACGCAGCCGAGGAAAACATATTTAATACTTAAAGAAACAGTTTAATTGCAAAGTTAATATTTTTTTAAACTTGGGTGAAGGCTACCGGAAACCGAGTACTATATGTACGATTGCAACGAATTTCAAGTTCGGCTCCCCAGCAGTTGAAATATAATACAACACCTTTAATACAGCATCTACAAACTGACTTTTCATATGTAGCAGCAAACAACGTAAAGAACAATACGAACTACTTCAAGAGGATGTATTGTATTCCATCTAAAAATAAGCTAACGACATCTTATGTTTTGAAGCTCCTGAGTTCCTGAGAAATGAAATTATTTAAAAAAAATGGTTTGTGTTTATCCTGAATATTCAAGATGAAAATATTTGTAAATCTTTGCCAAATAAACGTTTATAAGGAATTCTTTATTTGTTATTTTCTCAAAAGTGGGTCTAACAATTTGGTTTAAAACCTACTTTATTGTCATGCCAACTAAAATATATAAGGAACCGTTTTAAATTTAGTTTGTGTCCTCAACTTCGTAACTTAAAAACCATAAGAGATAAACAAAAATTAGTACAATAAAAATGCTCCGCTCATGATACGATATTTCGTAAATTACTATTTGTAGCACTACCTGCTTCCGAAATTTTCGTCGTATAGTTTTCAAGGGGCTTATTTACTTTGGAGAAAGTCTGTGATTCTTCTTTTTTCGTATAAGTTCATTAATAATAAAAATTAACTTTTATATAAGAATTAGAGTGCAGTTTACCCATTTTTCACACAACCAAATCTTTAAAACAGTTTCTAATCGAACATGTATCATGATTAACGTAAAACGGATAACCGAATTACTTTTTATGTGTATATTATAACGTAATGAATGTTTTTAAACTGTTAATACATAAAGAAAGTCCTGTGATTAAATATTAGATTTTGATGCAAAGTGAAAGGTCTTTGTTTTTAAATGCCAGTTGCTTTATTTTTAATTCCTAACTGGATTTTTAAAGGCAAGGAACGGACGTGTATAACAGTTTATTCATTTGTCAGTTTGAAGATAGTTTTCTGATATAGCATTATGCACTCCCCAAAATACTTTAAAATAGATTTCATCCGTTTAGTATACAAACATATACAAAGCAGGAAACTACTGATCTTGTTATGTTTTCCTTGGAGACCGTTTTATATCTAGTAAGCGGCAAATCAACACACTACGAGTATACGACGTAAAAATGCTCTACGACCTATTGCAAGTATGTTGTGTACTCATGTGGACATAGTGATAGCGACATCTTGTGGAAGACGGCCGAACTACGTACGTTCTTGCAGGTATTGTGTGGTATTTGCGTCCTTGGATAAAATTCCCGCCATCCCTGTTCTTGTGGTTAAACTCCAGTAATACACTTCCCCTACCTAGATGGCGTAGGAGACGCCATCTATATCAGATTATGGTGGTATCCTTAATACAAAAATGTGATGTGTTACACTCACGTGAAGTTCTCTAGTTTTGTATAAACTATTTTTACAAACGCTTATTCTCCATCTACTTCATTTAATCCAGTTAATCGAGATGTTAATCTTATTGCTATTTTCTTGTAGGTGCAAGGGGAATATGGTAGGATTTAAGCGATACTCAAATCTTTTAAGAGCTGGTTGCTATGTGAAATAACGAATAACAAATCCCCACTTGAAAAAAGTATAAGTAATGTAAAATTCAAACAAATAACAAGGAATATCTCGGGAATGGTTCACTGGATAAAATAAATGTTTGTGAAATACATGTGTGTGTGTGTGTGTGTGTGTGTCTGTGTACAGCATAACTCAGAAACGAACAGTCGGATAAACACCAAACTGGATAAAATAAATGTTTGTGTGTTTTAACGAGATCTACATGTTTTTGTATAGTAAACGTTTGCCTATCTCTTACGGTTTACCAGTCATACAGAATTCATTCAGAATGAAGAGGACTTTTGGGGACATTCCCAGAAAATTCAAGATATACATTTTCTTTGTCACGAAAGCATCTTAAACATATGATATTTTAATGAAAATTGTTAGCCATTTTTGAGAACATCCAATTTTATAAACGTACTTCCCCTACATACTATACGTAGTAGAGAATTAAAACGTGATGCGCCGCACTTTTCAGAAATAGTTTTTCTTTCTTTCGTTTTATTTTCTCTACCTCTTACCTGCAGTAAGTATAAAAATATTGCGTTACACCCAAAAATTCCACATTCATATTTCACCAGAAATACACGTTTTGAATAACGTGTGTATCTGTTTGTGAACCGCGTAATTCAAAAATAAAATTGAATAAATACCACATTTGTATTTGAGTCAGAACTTTCCAGATTGCCAGTTGATGCTTTTCAATAAAATAACCCCCAAATTAACCTAACATTTTCACGTAAAAGTTTCGTTATTTTTTTTTTTATTTTCTCATAAACGACTCTAACGATTTTGATTAAATTGAAACTTAATTATTTACATGAAGGATAAAATGTATATTTAGAAGTTTCTGAGCATAGCTTCAATGCCGCTTTTGTTTTATTGAATTTTGTCCGCTTTTGTATAATTACGAAACCATAAGGAATATACGAAAACTTGCCGCAGGAAAAAATATAGAGTTCATTAAAACATATAATTTATGCCAGGTACTTTATCGTAGTGTTAGCTTCGAAATATGCTATGTTGTAAGCAAGTGTACATAATATAGGACATGCTTGAAAGTTTACGCTTCTTTTTTCTTTCTTTCTTCCATTCTTTTCTTTCCGTCGCAAGAGCTTGTGACCACGAATAAACGTCTGAATGTTGTTTCCGCATATTAAACCTAAGAACTCCTTACTTAATTTTAAATCATTCCTAGTTAAAAATAGGTTGAGAGTAAATTTATGTGGTTAGAACAATAACATGTTTGTATTAATACTATAACATACAACAGATGTATTTGAATTTGTCACTGGTAGGGAAAGTCGTCTGGATGCATCATATCAGATTTTCTTCTTTCTGTCTGCATTACTTTTTCTACCAGTTAACTACGGTAAGCATAAGATGTGTTGCATTCTTCCAACCAAACGTTCTGTGTCGATATTTAAACGGAATACATATTTTGCAGCTCCCTGAATTAATGAAATAATTTTTAACAATGCTTGAATGTGTGTGCATCTGTGTCTCTCTCTTTCAGTAAGCAACAAGACTAAAAACAATATGTCGGAATACTAAATGTCGTATTTGAATTAGATACCGTTTAAGCATGCCAGGCGCAGATTCTCAAGAAATTCCCCTTGCATACAAAAGTCTCCTTTTTTCAGAAATGGCTCTGACGACTTTGTTTAAAAAATCCTATTTGAGATATTAATGAGTCAATTTAAATATGTATCTTGAATGTTCATTAAAGTTCCCTTCATTTTCATTTAATTTTAGGATGTAGTTTTATATAGTACATAGTTTTATATAACCTGGGAGCCGTAAAAGATAGGCAAATATTTACTCGAACCAAAATACATAGCTTGTTTAAATTATAGTAGGAATCAAATTTTTTTCGTGTCGTTAGCAATTTCCGAAATTTTCGCTGTTCATTTGAATTGTCCAGTATTTTAAGCAATACACGTTCTCTTATTTTGTTTCTTCTGCTACTCAGCTTTAAATAGCATGTAATATCAAAGCAGACATACAAAACAATTGACTGTGAACCTGCTACAAAATGTGCATTGAAATAATTTGTCCCTATTATCATGAATAATATAAGGATATATAGAAACAATTATTTTAGGAATAATTTTTAGAATAGATAATAGGTATAGAAATTCTTGCGATTGCAACACATTATGTTTTTTTCTAAATAATTTTAAATTAGCTAATTTCTGTTTTACATACTTTTTGCAGCAAGATGAAGTAAAATATGGCCAATTAAGGTGCAGCAGTAGGAAAGAAACAAAGAAATAATTTCTGCCCGTTTAATAGAATGATTAAAACAAAACAGCGACGAAATATATTTTGAATGAAACCGTTCTCATCGGCAGTGTATGTGACGACGATAGGGTTGCCCTCAGGATCGCGATACGAGTACGATCCTCGAACTGCTACGGCTTCGTCGGGAGTACCAACGTTCCTCAACTCGCCGATCTCCTCTCTCGTGATCTCGTTACCTGTCTCGAAGCTGAAACATAAAAATGTGTTTATGAGACAAGAGTCTCGTTTTGAAGCACTGCAATCAATGTAAGATTAAAGAACAATAACGCTGCAACAAAGAATTAGGTTTTCGAAAGTCTCGTGTTTCTGCAGTGTAGGAGAGAATGTAATTGGAGCATTTAGAGTTTAATGTCGAGTTAACAAAATCTATGGACGACTTCACATGGAAAAGTATTACAATACAGGGATTTAGAACCGAGAAAATAGGGGTAGGGGAGAGAACCAGCGAATGACGAAATACAACTCCCTGAGTAGTAGATATATCCTCACCGTGGCATTTGGGGAGAGGATGAATGACGTAATCTGACTAATCAGTTTAAAGTCCCTCACAATTATTGGCATAATCCTGTTCAATATTTAAAATTATAAAATGTAAAGCAATATACGACTAGCGAGTGGCGAAATACAAACTCCGTAAATAGTATATTCCTCACCGTGGCATTTGGATGATGATGGTGATAATT
The DNA here is from genome assembly GCA_030765065.1 of Deroplatys truncata. Taxonomy (NCBI): domain Eukaryota; kingdom Metazoa; phylum Arthropoda; class Insecta; order Mantodea; family Mantidae; genus Deroplatys; species Deroplatys truncata. Next base: position 121,705,265 of record CM060987.1, read on the forward strand.
TGTGTTTAAGGGCGCTCAACTGTTTGGTCATTAGCGCCGTTTTAAAACAGATCATGGAAAAGGCCAGAGATGAACATGAATATAAAAATTATAGCACAAGCCAGAAATAAAGATCAATATAACGGACATAGAAAGAGTTAGAAATAAATATAAATATATAAAACTAAACAAAGAAGTATGAAACACCTGAATTCAACACAATTAAATACACATTTTGAAATTTACCTTTGACACAAAATTAAAAATGTTATCAACCGCTTGCTTATCATCCGGTAAGACCTCTGTTAGACTGGCCAGCAGATGCAAGTGTCCCGAAGATGAGCTAGAGCAATGCACTCTAGCAACACCTGACTGACCAACAGACCTTCGTTACAAAGCGCACAAGTAAGAGCAGGGTCACTGCGTACAATTGCAGTGGCCAATACGCAAACGAGCCAAAATCATCACCTCACCAGACACACGAGAGGAAGTTACCCAGTATGACGTAACCTGCATAATCAGTTTCCGGTCTCATCACATTGATTGCCATAACCCTGTTCAATATCTAAAATTATAAAATGGAAAGCAGCACTCAAAATTATTTGATTAATGTGTTTAGTCAAAGTTTGCGGATGACCGGGGCATCAAAAATCGAATTTGAATATCATATGACTATTCTTACTTTCTCTACTACGTATAGTAAGTAGGGGAAGTATTGCATTCCACCCAAAAATTCGATATCGAGATTTCACCGGAAATACATGTGTGTGTGTGTGTGTGTCTGTGTACAGCATAACTCAGAAACGAACAGTCGGATAAACACCAAACTGGATAAAATAAATGTTTGTGTGTTTTAACGAGATCTACATGTTTTTGTATAGTAAACGTTTGCCTATCTCTTACGGTTTACCAGTCATACAGAATTCATTCAGAATGAAGAGGACTTTTGGGGACATTCCCAGAAAATTCAAGATATACATTTTCTTTGTCACGAAAGCATCTTAAACATATGATATTTTAATGAAAATTGTTAGCCATTTTTGAGAACATCCAATTTTATAAACGTACTTCCCCTACATACTATACGTAGTAGAGAATTAAAACGTGATGCGCCGCACTTTTCAGAAATAGTTTTTCTTTCTTTCGTTTTATTTTCTCTACCTCTTACCTGCAGTAAGTATAAAAATATTGCGTTACACCCAAAAATTCCACATTCATATTTCACCAGAAATACACGTTTTGAATAACGTGTGTATCTGTTTGTGAACCGCGTAATTCAAAAATAAAATTGAATAAATACCACATTTGTATTTGAGTCAGAACTTTCCAGATTGCCAGTTGATGCTTTTCAATAAAATAACCCCCAAATTAACCTAACATTTTCACGTAAAAGTTTCGTTATTTTTTTTTTTATTTTCTCATAAACGACTCTAACGATTTTGATTAAATTGAAACTTAATTATTTACATGAAGGATAAAATGTATATTTAGAAGTTTCTGAGCATAGCTTCAATGCCGCTTTTGTTTTATTGAATTTTGTCCGCTTTTGTATAATTACGAAACCATAAGGAATATACGAAAACTTGCCGCAGGAAAAAATATAGAGTTCATTAAAACATATAATTTATGCCAGGTACTTTATCGTAGTGTTAGCTTCGAAATATGCTATGTTGTAAGCAAGTGTACATAATATAGGACATGCTTGAAAGTTTACGCTTCTTTTTTCTTTCTTTCTTCCATTCTTTTCTTTCCGTCGCAAGAGCTTGTGACCACGAATAAACGTCTGAATGTTGTTTCCGCATATTAAACCTAAGAACTCCTTACTTAATTTTAAATCATTCCTAGTTAAAAATAGGTTGAGAGTAAATTTATGTGGTTAGAACAATAACATGTTTGTATTAATACTATAACATACAACAGATGTATTTGAATTTGTCACTGGTAGGGAAAGTCGTCTGGATGCATCATATCAGATTTTCTTCTTTCTGTCTGCATTACTTTTTCTACCAGTTAACTACGGTAAGCATAAGATGTGTTGCATTCTTCCAACCAAACGTTCTGTGTCGATATTTAAACGGAATACATATTTTGCAGCTCCCTGAATTAATGAAATAATTTTTAACAATGCTTGAATGTGTGTGCATCTGTGTCTCTCTCTTTCAGTAAGCAACAAGACTAAAAACAATATGTCGGAATACTAAATGTCGTATTTGAATTAGATACCGTTTAAGCATGCCAGGCGCAGATTCTCAAGAAATTCCCCTTGCATACAAAAGTCTCCTTTTTTCAGAAATGGCTCTGACGACTTTGTTTAAAAAATCCTATTTGAGATATTAATGAGTCAATTTAAATATGTATCTTGAATGTTCATTAAAGTTCCCTTCATTTTCATTTAATTTTAGGATGTAGTTTTATATAGTACATAGTTTTATATAACCTGGGAGCCGTAAAAGATAGGCAAATATTTACTCGAACCAAAATACATAGCTTGTTTAAATTATAGTAGGAATCAAATTTTTTTCGTGTCGTTAGCAATTTCCGAAATTTTCGCTGTTCATTTGAATTGTCCAGTATTTTAAGCAATACACGTTCTCTTATTTTGTTTCTTCTGCTACTCAGCTTTAAATAGCATGTAATATCAAAGCAGACATACAAAACAATTGACTGTGAACCTGCTACAAAATGTGCATTGAAATAATTTGTCCCTATTATCATGAATAATATAAGGATATATAGAAACAATTATTTTAGGAATAATTTTTAGAATAGATAATAGGTATAGAAATTCTTGCGATTGCAACACATTATGTTTTTTTCTAAATAATTTTAAATTAGCTAATTTCTGTTTTACATACTTTTTGCAGCAAGATGAAGTAAAATATGGCCAATTAAGGTGCAGCAGTAGGAAAGAAACAAAGAAATAATTTCTGCCCGTTTAATAGAATGATTAAAACAAAACAGCGACGAAATATATTTTGTGAGGTGTGGGAAGGATTTAGAATATTGCACTTATATTTTCGTATGAAAACCAAGTGTTACTTTCAAGATTATTTACAGCAATGTAAGCTTATATTAGCTCCTTTAATTTAATTTGTTTTTTCTATATAAATTCTCCAGTTTTGAGTCAGTGGATACTGTCAGATATTTTGATTTGATTCCATATGCTGATAATTCCAAATGGCTACTCTTAGCACTTTATTTACATTTGCGCGTAAATAAACAAATAGTATGTGTAAATGAATACGTCATACCTTATCATTTAGCTCCGTGCGATTTAACCAATTTATGAAAATGAAAGATTGCCAAGAGAAGGATAAAGTTTCTACCGCAAAGAGCATCTTTTGATTTCAATCTGCAGTAAAGTTTTAATTGTCTCTGTTTTTATATATTAATGTATATACGAATAAGGATTTATGCGAATTTCAAATAAATTAAGCAAGTTTAACATTACCAATCCAAGAAACAAATTAAAATGTGTTTATGCACAACTTCAAAACGCCTAATATATTCCTTTCCTTACTTTTAATCCTCATTATTATATAACAAATGTTAATTTGATCACTTCAGATAAGTAAATCAGATGCAAAACTCCAAAAGAATGAATGGTTTCAACTGATCAGTTCTGGAATTAACTATAACTAAGGTTCAAAATTAATTATAAACCCTTCAAAACTTGAAAACAAAGTTGCAATTGGATGCAAAATCTATAAATGTAAATGTCATATTTACTTTAGAATACGTGCTAAATGACATTGAAATTTTATGGCGCTCTAAGGAGTTAATATACAAAAGCTGTTATTTCTAGCCTCATTGAGTATACAAAATTAAAGAATTGCATATTAATAGCGGTGAATATGAAGCTAGTTTAGCTCCAAAATTCCATGTTCGCTCTTCCACTGCAAAGGAGAAATCAGCTCAGAAATTTTTCCGCGCTTTCTTAAGATTTCCTAACCTTTTGGTCCACGTGTGTTTGTGACCTGAAGGAGTAGATACAATTATCTGGGTACATCGAAATACTCGAGAGTTTTGCAACGGTTGTATAGGTACTTGGGAAAAGACTGTACCATGCACGACCTCAAGGAATATGCAGAAGTAATGACAAAGAATTCTTATTTTCAGTTCCAGAAAAGTAAGAAATTGAGCACCACATACAGTACTGCTAAAAATGCATTTTCAAGGGAAACCGTCAGTAAACGGAATACGTAATTTTAATCGAGACAAACATTTGCAGAAATAGCTGCATTACACATAGATACAACTGGAGTATCGATAGTCAAATGTACAAGTATTGGACGCTATATCCTGCCCTTAAACTTCCATACTCTTCCCATGCAGCCGCGAGAAACAACTGAATGTCGACAGGATTTAAAAGATTGATAAAGAATTGAACAATTCAAACCATTAACAGCCGATGTCTCGAATATGGTGATGCCGCAAAATAAATGTATTAGAAATAGATTGTGTGTTTTAAAGAGCTTTACATTTTTTGAGGTTGTGATTTTGCTTAACGTTTCCTTCCGAATGAAGAGGACTTCACAGGCTATTCCCTGAAAACTTAAGATATATGGTTTAATTATTGTGTAAAATTTCAATAAGTATATGCTATTTTAATCAAAATAGTAGAGCCATTTTTAGGAAATAAAGGCTTTCGAAAAATGTTCCTTGTAAAGGATAGTTTGCGGTGGCGGGATTGTCTTGGAAATCTTGTCTCATCTTTGGAGGATACTGAACTTAAAACACCAAGTTTGATATTTACCCGACTTTTGTTATGCCGTTCACAGACTGACAGACACACACACACACAGACCGTTTTATAAAACAAAATTTTTTATTCAGGGGACCTCAAAACATGCATTCTAGGTGAAAGTTTGTATCGAATTTTTGGGTGGAATGCAATACCTTCACTACCTACAATGTACATGGTAGAAAAAGTAAAAAAGCAAAACCCTCTAAAATACCTCCCAAAAGTTAACATCCTCAAGCAAGCAAAAGTTAAAGACATAAAAAACTTCTAAAATTGCACATTGGGGAAGATTGTTATAAGAACACAAGTCTTGCTTTACACACTGAAGTTATTAAACACCAGTAAAATTTTGGTGCAGCAGAACTGAATGAAAATGAGCCAAATGCGAGACCAATGGAACGTTAAACTCGTGTATGGAAGAACCTTATTTTAGGGTTTTTCTGTTCCCTCTTATACCAAATCACTACCATGGAGGCATCAAGCTCTAAGCAGATTGAGAATGGGCCTCACAAAATCAACCCTTTCTCACCTTCTTGCTAGGGAATCACCACCAGATTGTGAAACCTGCAAATGTCTGACTACTTGCCATATCCTAATCAAATGCATGAAGTACGCCACAGCAAGAAAACAATACGGCACTCCCATATATATCTGAGGCACTCGATAACTACCATCTAATACACCAGGTGATGCTCTTCGTAGTATCTATTTCAATGTGTAAATTTATATAGTTCCACTATTGTATACTACATACACATAAAAATTATGCAGTTGCCTTTTACTTTCTCTACCACGTACCTACATAGAAGTAAAAAAACAAAAGGACCGTGTAGTTCTGTGAACAGCATAACTCAGTAATCAAACGTTGGGTCAACACCAAAATTGGTATTTAAGTTCAGTACCTTCAAAAGATACGACAAAGATTTTCAATAAAATCCCCTTACCCCAAACTAGTCTTTACATGTACATTTTTTTTAGAAAATAGAAAATACCATATTTTAGGGATATTTATATGAAAAATGAAACAAACATCTTGAATTTTCTAGAAATATGATTGGATTATCTACAGATGGAACTCACACTAATCCACATAGGGAATATTGTACCTTCACACCACAAGGGGGCGTACCCGGGAGGAAGGATGAGGCGAGAGGAGACACCGGGAGGCCAGAACCAAGAGTGACAGCACAGTATCCAGATAGAGACTCCCCGACAGACGGAGAGGCACCCCACCCCACACAGAGGGAGTCCAACGCCCCTCAAGGAGGTTCAGATACCCCCGGCAGCCATCTGAAAGCCGAGGGACGAAGAGAATCATAAAGAGCGTCCTTTTCCCTTAGTACACTGCACCGAAACACCATCGCCGACACTTCCAACCCTGAAAGATGAAGTAAAATGAGATTGGAGATGAAATGGGGGGACAGGAAATTCGGAGGATGTGAGAATCCTTACCAGTATTCGTCTGACGACCCCTGAAAATCTTGAGAAAAAAATACCTTGGTTCAGGAAGGTCTGCCACGGGACGACCTCCAGAACGCGGGCCACAGAGAAACCGCCTGAGCTATCCAGCTGGTTTTCTGGAAATAGTCTTTGAAGTCCTCTTCATTCGAAAGAAATGTACAATTTTGTATAACCGGCAAACGTTATGTGATAGACAAAATCGTACTGCACAAAAAATAGATTTTTATAAGACATACAATTTATTTCAAATAACTTTTTTGTGAAATAAGCTGTTTCCGAGATATCCGTTATATTGGTTCGAATTGTTCAATACTTAGCCATTTTTACTTTCTCTACTACGTACAGTAAGTAGGGGAAGTATTGCATTCCACCCAAAAATTCGATACCGAGATTTCACCGGAAATACATGTTTTGAGACCTCCTGAATCCAAAAAAAGCATTTTTGGAAACATGTCCGTGTGTGTGTCTGTGTGTGTGTGTGTCTGTGTGTGTGTGTGTCTGTGTGTCTGTGTGTGTGTGAACAGCATAACTCAAAAACGAACAGTCGGATAAACACCAAACTTGGTATTTAGGTTCAGTATCTTCCAGAGATGCGACACGAAGGTTTTCAAGAAAATCCCCCCACCCCAGACTACCCTTTACATGGAACATTTTTCGAAAATTTTAATTTTCTCAAAAATGGCTCTAACGATTTTGATGAAAATATCATATGTTTAAGATAATATCATGAGAAATGAAATGTATATCTCGAATTTTCTGGGAATGTCTCCAAAAGTATTCTTCATTCTGAACGACTTTTGCATAACTGGTAAACTATAAGAGATAGACAAAATTTTACTACACAAAAAATATAGATCGCGTTAAAATACACAACTTATGTCATATACATTTCTTTTGTTGAGTGAACCGTTTTCGAGATATTGCTTGTTATTTCCTTAAATTTTGCAATACTTATACTTTTTCTCAAATTCGTTATTCATTTTTTTATGTCCTGGACATGCAAAGAGAATGGAATGCGCCACATAGCAACCAGCGTTAAAATATTTGACTATCGCTTAAAAGCTACCATATTCCCCTTGCATCTACAAGAAAATTACCAATAAGATTGACATTTCGATATCTCGATTAACATGAAGCATATGGAGAATAGGCGTTTGTAAAATTAGATTGTACAAGAGTAGAGAAAGTCATGTGAGTGTAACACATCAGATTTTTTTAAAGTCTGTCGACATTAGTCTTTTCTCGCGATTCCATTGAAACAGTATGAAATTTTAAAGCCATCATAGAGCGACCATTTCTTAAAATTTTGACTATCACTGTTCCCTTTGTATCTATAACGAAATGTGTAATGTAGCTATTTCTACAAAAGTTTATTTGGATTAAAATGAAGTAGATAGAAAATAAGCTCCAGTAAGACTAGTTTGTATACTAGAGAAAGTCTGAGAAAGTCGTGTGAATGTATCACATCAGACCTTTCTGTTGTTGTTGCTTGTAATTCTCCATTCAGTTAATTTAGTGTTATTGTAACATATTGTAATTCGTTTAAGCCGGATGTCATGATAAGACCCAGATACTAAATAAATAATTAGAATAAAAATATTTTCTTTAAAGTTATTACATTGTAGTATGTCCCTGATATGTCAACTACAATATCAACTGTTGAAATTACTGATAATTATGAATAAAGTAAAACACTTTTTTACTGTCAATCAGCTTCAACCCTTGCCAGATAAATACCAACAGTTATCGAAAATCAAGTTTTGTGACAGTTACTTCAGCCGCCTACAGATTTAAAAATTCTGCTCGTTGCTATAATCAGTTGCAAAGCTTGTCATTTGCAAATTATAATGTAAAATAGCTATTATCTATTAATGAATTATTGATGATACTTAAAAGATAAAACAAAGTGTTTTATGTGTCGTTTTAAAAGGTCCCGCACTTCTGGCTACTTCCAATATATGTTAACTTGTTTTCTTAATTTTCCAAAATTCTTTGACATACAAAGAGCTGATTATGCAAGTGGGTTTCTTAAATAGGGATTAAAACAAAACCTTGCGCTATTGGGATTAAAATAATTAATTACCAAACGGTTGGTTGTAGCTAAAAATTACATGTTTTTCAAAAAAGATGACTTCTCAGTAATCGGGAAAGAGAGAATAGTTTCACTTTGAGCGTATATATTACTTCAAAAAAGATATCTTGTACTTTCAGCACTGTGATAGCACTGCATCTAGCTGAAAACGCAGTTACGTTATAGTACTAATAGATACCGCTAAAAGCTAGAAATAGTAGGTGTTGACCTGACTTGAGATTTCTGTTATAATAAATAGTGCTTTCCAAGCAACAAGTGCATTTTCATTGCCGTATCGCATATGTTTATGTAACGTGTAAGTTTAAAATTGCAATAATTAACTCGTGATGCAGTAGGGTGACATTTAAGTAGTATAATATGTTTCACTCATATTTTATAAATGTTGTAAATTAAAAGAAAAATGCATTTATACATTTCCGCTAACCTCCTCTCATTCACGTACCTCCGACGTAGGATAGAGTGGACTAAGGTGTTCAGCTAGATGGGCGCCTAACGTTTGAGGGTCAGGGATCTCTTGCATCGGGCCATGGGGGCTACAGCTTCCTTGTTCCCCATGCTGGGGGTTCCAGGGTGCCGATTCCTCTTAAGTTGCGCCTTTTCAGAGCACTAATAATCTCCGTCTTACTGTACGCCTGCGAGATCTGGGTCATGGCCGCAGACTCCAGTCTGTTTCGACTGCAACGGTACAGAATAGAGGCCTCTGGACCATCTATTATGTATACCGCGCTTTCCCCGTGAGACTACTCCATGAAGCCTCATCTCTTCCATACGTGGAGGATGAAATTAGGCGCCGGGCTATAGAACTCTACGATTCCTTATCTTTCCATCGGAGTGTCCACTTTCGGTCTCTGGGGAACTATAACCCCAGAGAACGCGGCTTGCGGGCACCCCCGGTAACCAAGGAGCTACTCCAACCAGCAACAAAACCTGAGCTCCTACTACGAGTTGCTTGATACATTTAAAATTAAACCCAATGTAAACTTTCAAACCATCTTCCACCAACGGTGCACTAGGGCCATTCCACGCTGACCTGCAGTCGTCGAGGAGCAAAACTGCTACCTCTTTACACCCTACTAAGTTATTCTCAACCGCCAGCCTACAATTACCTTCTCCTCCCAACAAGTGGTTTAGCCCTAACAAGGGTAGGTACACTTAATAACACTCCTTCGGGCTGCCTCAGTTTGCCAACATGCTTCGGGCTTTTGTATGCGCTTATAAAACCTTCGATGCTCTATGTCTGCGAGATGTGCTGTATGGCAGCACACTCCTGGCTTCTCTGGTTACAGCGGATGCAGAATAGAGGACTTCGGTCCATCTATTCTGTCTGCCGTCGTTTTCCAGTACGACTACTACACGAAACCTCGGCCCTCCCATATTAGAGGATGTGATTAGACGCTGCGCTCAATATGTTTACGCCAGAGTTATCATGAGAATGCCCTTGTCAGATCCCTGGAGGTTTACTTACCCACAGAATGTCGTTACAGACGCTACCGGGTTTCCCGCATGGCGTATAGGCACTCCCGATAACGAAGGCCCTAAACCAGCCAACAGCAATGCTTGACTGTAATTACTGCCCCACGCCCCGCGTTAGTGGTCATTCAAAATTTAAACTATAAAATTCTTTTGGAAAACCTGATACTAGCGGAGCAGCGGATAGATATTGCTCCTGAAATGACAATCGTTGAGGACTCTATAAAATCTTAACGTTACCTACTATCCAACCACCACCTACAAACCAAAAATTACCAACCCCAGCTATCCTACCGTCTCTGCGGTAAAGCCCTACCCAGGGCAGGTACACAGTGACACTACCTAGGCTCACCACGAGCCTACCAGACTTGCGAGCGAGAGCGAGCATTTACATAAAGTAGTTTTGTTATAGATCACAATAATGTTAAAAATCGTGGCCTAGAATAGAAACATAAATATTGTTGTAGAGTGTAGTTGAAGAAAACAAAATACGCGCATAGGAAATTAGGTTGTATATCACAGCTGTTGCTTGCGATATACTCTCAAAGCAACTGGAGTGTGCTAAAAAATAATTGAATGTTTGCAAAATAAGTCACAGAAATAATTTTGAGAAAAATAATTGTTTCTTGCTTCCTAATCTTATCTATACTTTTCCAGAAATTCTATCGTTTTATAACCTAATTCATGTCCTACCAAAACAGCTAATCGGCGTTAATAAAAGCTGCAATTCTACATTCAGTTCATAATTAAGCATAAGTTTCAAACTATTTGGTTACATCTGCATAATATAATATTAACATTCATCTAATAGTTCGTGTATTAGGTAAGCATAACGTCTTCTGAATGCAAGCGTATTGGGGTACACCAAAATACAGTTCTACACGTTGTTTAAGTGTTTTAATTTAAAGTAACAGTTGTGAAGTTTCTCAATTCTTATTCAAATATGTAGTTTGTTGAATGTGAGACATTTAAACCCAATAATAATTGTGTTTCCTTGAAAATAGACAACACCTGTCCATGCAAACTGTTTTCTTGCATTTCTTCCACATTGGAAATCTCCAATATGACACATTATTTTAGCAGTATGTTTGAAAAACACATTATAATTTCTTGGAAATAATTCAAAGTGCATACACTCTTTTTAAAAATGAAAGGGGGTGTTTAATTTTAGGAGAAAATTAAAGTGTGTTACCATAAAACAATTTAACTATGATATTGTGGCGAGCACATAGACATTTAGCTTGGCAAGCCTGACTTGAGTCGACCCTTCCGGAATGGATCGGTAGTCCTGCTTCGGAAGGATCATCTCAACATTGGCAGCATTACATTTGTTCTAGAACCATGCAGAATATGCTTAAGTGACGCTTTAATAGGAAGGGGTAGTGAGGATGATTAATTATAAAATAATTGAAATTACTTGATTCGACCTCTTCAGCTATTAAGTTTTCGTAGTTTAAGGAACGGTATGTGCGTTCATTAGATTTACCTCACGGCAAGGGTGAGTTTTGGGTGATAACTTCTTTGTGAACATAATTTAAGTTTCAGGTGACACTTCTTTTGTTATTAAAATTGTAAAAATAGCTTACTCTATTAGAATACCATTTATGTTCCGGTATTCCTTTGATGTTGCAATCGTTAGTTTCGATGCCTAACGAGTTTTGTTATGACTTAAAGTATGGTAAGGTTAGATCATTTGCTAATTTAAACTATAGTTGTGACAATATTTAAAAGTAGGTAGTATAATAGAACTTCTTATAAATATATTAACTATAAAAAGTAAAAATAATAAAAATTAATATCAAACAAGCTGTAAGCTTGAACCTGAGCAGAACCATAACTGCTATTGTCTGTAACTGATCAAAATTTCAAACACATGGTATGTATACTAGAGTGCTACTGTGGAAGGGGACACGAATTCGATTTCAGTACCGGTACGAAGACTTTTCCCGGGTCTGGTCTGGTGTAGATTCAACCTCCTGAGGTCCTCGCCTAAGCGACTGAAAGGAACGGCATATTGACCATATGTAATCCCTATTACCCATGATATCCTCTGTGGAAGGAGTTGAATGCCTTGCCTTTACAGCTGATGCACCGTAAATTAATTTTCTAATCATACAGCCTGTAGAGCTTTCCAATTTCAACATGGGGTATTTTAACATACTATTGAGAAACAATATTAACTGTATTAACATTAATGAATCACAGAAGTACACAAAGTGAAGTATTTGAGAGCCTCAGCTCTCTCGGTTGCATGTAGTATTATTTAAATTTCAATAATCTAAATGATAAAGCACTCCTAGAGAAAAATGTATTATATTTTTTCACTTATTAATTACATGTTTGTATTAAAATCACAGATATTTATATAAAGTTATGTATAAACGTTAGAAAAATAATTCTTATGTCTTCAGGTCTCCATGAAGTGAAGTTGTGGTTGTGATGACTTAATTGTTGATAACCACGTGATGATACTATAGCCTTAAGTAAGTAAACAACATAGTCCATTTATAAGGAGCAACTACTGCAGCACATATCTGCCGGTTTCGACCGCTGCTCGATCTTGTTCACTGAGACGAGCTTCCTCGGCGGCGTTCTTGGCGAGGGCCTCCAGGATGGCGTCTGGGATGGGAGGTGGCACTGGGAGATGGGCACCCTCAGCAATGAAACCGTTCTCATCAGCAGTGTATGTGACGACGATGGGATTGCCCTCAGGATCGCGATACGAGTACGATCCTCGAACTGCTACGGCTTCGTCGGGAGTACCAACGTTCCTCAACTCGCCGATCTCCTCTCTCGTGATCTCGTTACCTGTCTCGAAGCTGAAACATAACAATGTGTTTATGAGACAAGAGTCTCGTTTTGAAGCACTGCAATCAATGTAAGATTAAAGAACAATAACGCTGCAACAAAGAATTAGGTTTTCGAAAGTCTCGTGTTTCTGCAGTGTAGGAGAGAATGTAATTGGAGCATTTAGAGTTTAATGTCAAGTTAACAAAATCTATGGACGACTTCACATGGAAAAGTACTACAATACAGGGATTTAGAACCGAGAAAATAGGGGTAGGGGAGAGAACCAGCGAATGACGAAATACAACTCCCTGAGTAGTAGATATATTCCTCACCGTGGCATTTGGGGAGAGGATGAATGACGTAATCTGACTAATCAGTTTAAAGTCCCTCACAATTATTGGCATAATCCTGTTCAATATTTAAAATTATAAAATGTAAAGCAATATACGTCTAGCGAGTGGCGAAATACAAACTCCGTAAATAGTATATTCCTCACCGTGGCATTTGGATGATGATGGTGATAATTTGTGTTTAAGGGCGCTCAACTGTTTGGTCATTAGCGCCGTTTTAAAACAGATCATGGAAAAGGCCAGAGATGAACATGAATATAAAAATTATAGCACAAGCCAGAAATAAAGATCAATATAACGGACATAGAAAGAGTTAGAAATAAATATAAATATATAAAACTAAACCAAGAAGTATGAAATACCTGAATTCAACACAATTAAATCCACATTTTGAAATTTACCTTTGACACAAAATTAAAAATGTTATCAACCGCTTGCTTATCATCCGGTAAGACCTCTGTTAGACTGGCCAGCAGATGCAAGTGTCCCGAAGATGAGCTAGAGCAATGCACTCTAGCAACACCTGACTGACCAACAGACCTTCGTTACAAAGCGGACAAGTAGGAGCAGGGTCACTGCGTACAATTGCAGTGGCCAATACGCAAAGGAGCCAAAATCATCACCTCACCAGACACGCGAGAGGAAGTTACCCAGTATGACGTAACCTGCATAATCAGTTTCAGGTCTCATTACATTGATTGCCATAACCCTGTTCAATATCTAAAATTATAAAATGGAAAGCAGCACTCAAAATTATTTGATTAATGTGTTTAGTCAAAGTTTGCGGATGACCGGGGCATCAAAAATCGAATTTGAATATCATATGACTATTCTTACTTTCTCTACTACGTATAGTAAGTGGGGGAAGTATTGCATTCCACCCAAAAATTCGATATCGAGATTTCACCGGAAATACATGTTTGTGTCTGTGTACAGCATAACTCAGAAACGAACAGTCGGATAAACACCAAACTTGGTATTTAGGTTCAGTATCTTCCAGAGATGCGACACGAAGCTTTTCAAGAAAATCCCGCACCCCAGATTACTCTTTACATGGAACATTTTTCGAAAATTATAATTTTCACAAAAATGGCTCTAACGATTTTGATTAAAATATCATATGTTTAAGATATTTTCATGACAAATGAAATGTATATCTCGAATTTTCTGGGAATGTCTCCAAAAGTATTCTTCATTGTGAACGACTTTTGCATAACTGGTAAACCATAAGAGATAGACAAAATTTTACTACACAAAAAATGTAGATCGCGTTAAACAATTTATGTCATATACATTTTTTTTTAGTGAACCATTTTCGAGATATTGCTTGTTATTCCCTTAAGTTTTCCAATGCTTATAGTTTTTCTCAAATTCTTTATTAATTTTTTTATGTCCTGGACATGCAAATAGAATGGAATGCGCCACATAGTAACCAGCGCTTAAAATATTTGACTATCGCTTAAAACCTACCAATTCCCCTTGCATCTACAAGAAAATTAGCAATAAGATTAACATCTCGATATCTTGATTAACATGAAGCTTATGGAGAATAAGCGTTTGTAAAAATAGTTTGTACAAGAGTAGAGAAAGTCATGTGAGTGTAACACATCAGACTTTTTTTTAGTTTCTTTTAATATTTGAAATCTTACCCTTAAGTCATTTGCGGATTAATCTTTTCATCCTGCGGACTGAAAACAAGACAAACCTGCACCTCTCGGCTGACATGCCTCATTCATTAACACTTCGATATGCCCATGATCGTTTCCTTTGCTAATGTATGGATGCATATTTTTTCTGTTTCGAGAATCTTTAAAAATAGCATGTTATTTGTCCAAATAGAACTACATATAACATCCTAAGGAGTTCCTTTAAGTACGTGAAGAAAATAGGTTTAAACAATCTTGTAATAATCTTTGAAGTTATGTGTATTTGGGGAGTTACAGAGATCCTTAAAAATCTAAACATAGCTTTTTGCAAATAACATTAATTAATATTTTATCTAATATGTGTAATGTTCTAAAGTTTTTTTTACCTTCTTTTTTACATAAGAATATTTACAACATGTAGCTCGATGCTTTATATAAGGGTCATTCAAACGAAACCCGGTCACTTGTGTAAAGTAACGATAACGATTTTATTAACTCAAAAATAGTTGCCAAAACTGTTGGCACATTTATCCCATTGCGACACTAGCCGGTCGATTCCATCTTTGAAGAAGCTAGTAGGCTGCTGTCGGATCCAGGCCTGGATCCATTCACACACTTCGTCGTCCGTTGTGAATCGATGTCCGCGAATAGCTTGTTTTAGAGGTCCATAAACATAAAAGTCACACGGTGAAAGGTCTGGACTGTACTGTGCATGTTCCAGCGTTCCCCATCAAAACTGCTGCAATGCCGTCTTCACCGTATTGGCAGTGTGTGGGCGGGCATTATCATGCAGGAGAATAACGCCTATGGACAAAATGCTTGGGCGTTTCGACTTGATGGCTCATCTAAGGTTCTGTAAAGTGGCTTGATAACGCTGGGCATTGATGGTGGTTCCCTATTCCAGGAACTCGACAAAAAATAAGGACATCATAACCTTACCAGAACTGGTATGCACGCCCTTTGTTTTCTTTGGAGGTGGTGAAGTCGCATGTTTCCAC
The DNA here is from genome assembly GCA_030765065.1 of Deroplatys truncata. NCBI lineage: Eukaryota > Metazoa > Arthropoda > Insecta > Mantodea > Mantidae > Deroplatys > Deroplatys truncata. The sequence continues at coordinate 121,720,795 of CM060987.1, forward strand.
TGCTTGCTCTGACTCACTCCTCGTTGTTACTGCTTACTCGCCTTCATGTTCAGTGGTGGACGATAAGTTGTGTGACCACCTTCTCTTCGGCGTGAAACCACACTGTCACTATGCAACGTCAAACGTTGCACTCGCTGTAGTCGCTCTACCAATAGATGGTGCCACCATACACGCAGTTACGTTGTGCTACCTTACGTGTAGTGAAAAGTTAGACGCACTGACCAGGTTTCATTTGAATGCCCCTCATATTTGTAATTTCATGTCACTGTAACGTTATTCCAATTTATTTGTCGTGTCCAATAAAGTATATTCCAACTGCACTTTGAGGTTTAATTGAAGTTTACTGAATTAAGTGTTTTGCATTAATAAAACTAACAGAGTATCTGCTGTTATTATTACATTGAATTATGTAATTAAATTGTATACCTTCCTGTGCCAGTTTGAGCACCGAACATTTACCAATAAAGCCCAGTGTGCAAACAGCAAGTCAGTGGAAGACGATCAAATATGCTCATAGACACAGTTTAATTCGGTCGAAATTAATACGCCGCAAGGGAAAGTTTTGCGGTACATGCGGTAAAACATCGGGTTTGTACAACTTTCCAATCCGCTGGATTAGAAGATTCAGTATAATCTAAGTATCAATACTGAGGAGAAATGGCAATCGTGAAGCTCACACTAACGCTAATTTCATGGTGGCAATGGCATCAATTAAATGTTAGAACTAAAAGCAATACACAAGTAAAACATTTCATAATAATTAATAATAATTGCAGAACAATGGGAATTTATGAATTTATAACATAACATCGTACTATAAAAGCCTTTTTAAATGCATGGTAATAGTATTAGATCTTCAGAATGAGGAGGGAGATAGCGAACAGTCTGTAACATTTTATGGCTAGTAGAACCATACTTCGTGTATTCAAAGCACAAAAACGATAGATTTTAAATATGATAAAGTATATAATATATTGAGGTAGAGCATAAGGTACGCACTTCATTGAAATTGCACTGATAGCAAAATGTTGGATTGCTGGTTGGAAGTATTGTAGATTTGCCCTCTATATAGAAAGGAAGCTGTAAGCTGGATGATAAACTTTGATAAAGGAGGCATTTCTTTAGCCATAAGCAATAGCTACATGCGGTTACATAAACTCTATAGCTTAAAACCATACAATATTTTGTAAATATTTCTTAAAAGATAACAAATTAGTGAGTAAGTTTTGCCTAGAGGTGACTGAAATACGATCCTAAATGTATAGACTGTTGTTCATAATCAACGTAAATATTGGACAAAATAATAAGTGGTTTCCATTTACTTGTCTGCATAGAAACAATTGTTTTTCCTTCTGTGAGAGTAATCAAGAAAACAAAGAGAATATCGAAATTGGAACAAAATATAATACATAAAACCGAAAAAGAACTCTTAAATGCTTTGGCCATTAAAATATTGAAGAATTCGTAGTGGCAAAAGATATTTTGTACTGAGACGCCCAGCAATAGAAAATGTTTAGCAAAATGATTGAAAGAAGTCCTAGAGGTTCAACAAAAAATAAAGACAGTCAGGGAGTTTGAGAATAACTATAAAATGCTTTCTTAAAAATTCCCTCTATAAACTAGATTCAGTAAATAATTGAGCAGCCATAAGGTTTCATTTATATCATAGAGTGAAAATTATAAACGTAACTTCTAACTTCAGAATATTTCACACAATAAGAGCAAATGAAGGAAATATTTTTTAAATGTTTTAAACGTATGACTGACGTAACCTTGCTATGCTTGTAAGACGGCTAAATCGTAGGCTACAAAAAGCTCGAGAATTTAATAACAAATCTGAAAAAAAATGCAGAAAGAGAAGTAAGATAAGCACTTAAAATATTTTCTATTAATGAAAGAATCTTTGAACGTCTATTCAGGAGGAAAACCCTGAGCAGTCATTTCGGGTGTAATATTTCGAAAACGATCTTACCAGTAAAGAATTATTCAATTGGCTTAAATTATCTAGATTGGATTGGATTGACTGCGAAGGGGACTCGGCAGCGATCCAGAATGGATATTGTACATACGCCCCACCGGGGGTGTCCTCGGGATGAAGAATGAGGCGAGAGGAGACACCAGGCGGCCGGAACCAGTAGCGACGGAACAGAAATGACAGGGTCCCTAAGTTTTAAGATAGAGACACTCCGGCAGACGGACAGGCAGACTGGGAACCCCATCTCAGACAGAGGGGGTTCAGATAACCCGGCAGCCAGCCAAAGGCCGAGAGATGGAGAGATTCACAAAGAGCATCTTTTTCCCCTGCAACGCTGCACCGAAACACCATCGCCGACACTTCTGACCCTGAAAGAGACCAACAAGATGAAATGAAGAATAGGACGAAATGGACGAACAGGAAATTCGGGATGAAAGAAACCATTCCAGCACTCGCCTGATGACCCGGGTAAACCTCCGAAAAAAACCCGGAGATCGATCCCTGGGATCTTCCGAATGAGCGTTATAGACGTAACCGTTTGAGCCACCCCGCTCGGTTTAAATTATCTGGATGAGACTTTAAGAGAAACGTCGCATAATTTATATTTCTATGCACCTTAGGGTCGTTTGAGCAATCCTATCATGCTTTAATTTATCTTCGAATATAACCTATAAATTAAAGTATGTTCAATCTACCATTTTACCTGATAAAATTTCTCTCAAACAGAAGTTTTTGCAGAATAGCTGAACATAAACGCTACTCGTATGGAAAAGTTCAAACCTACTTGTTTAGTTTTTCTTTCTCTGCTAAGTATAGTAAGAGAAATATTGTATTCCACCCAAAAATTCGATATCGATCGATGTTTTGAGATCTCCAGAACCCAAAAAAAGCATTTTTAGAAAAAGGTCCAAGTGTGTGTCTGTACGTGTGTGAAAATGAAAAGTTGGACAATTACCAAACTTGGTATTTAAGTTCATTATCTTCCAAAGATGCGGTATGAAGATTTTCAAGAAAATCCCCGTATCCTCAACCACTCTTTACATTGAGCATTTTCGGAAATCTATTTTCTTAAAAATAGCTCTAATGATTTTGATTAAAATATCGAATATTAAATATGTTTACATGACAAATTATACGTATATCTTGAATTTTCTGCGAATAACCTTTGAAGTCCTGTTCATTCGGAAGGAAGTTTATATAATCTGTATAACTGGTAAACGTTAAGCATAGAAGAAAACGTAATATACAAAAAATTTAGATCTCTTTAAAACATACAAATTATTTCAAATAACTTTTTTGTAGCATAAGCCATTTCCGAGATATCCGTTATTAATGATTCGAATTGCTAAGTATTGGCTATACTAAGCCATTCTTTTAAGTCATGTCGATTTTCAGTTGTTTCTCGAGAGTGCACGGAAAGAAGCCAATATATAGCGTCCAGTTCTTCAACATTTGACTGTCGCTACTCCTTATATATGTATAACGATGAGTGTACCGTAGCTATTTCTGCAAAGATTTATCGATTAAAATTAAGCAGATAGAAAAATAAACCATAGATGATAGGGAAAGCCATGTGAATGTAACGCAGATACTTTTTTTAATGATTATAAAGTATGGAAAGAAAATATAATATTTCCACGTAGTCTTCCACGTCCTTGAAAGAAACCGTTCTCATCTGCTTCCAAGAAGAGCGTTTATAACCATGAGTTGTATTTAACTAACTAATGCAGTTTCTGTGTTACTCAAGATACAACGTAGTGCTGTTAATTAAATGGCTGGCCATAATTGTTATTAACCTGTTAACCTTTAAGAGGAAGGCTAATGGCTTTGTTGCCCTCTAGGTGACCTCATAACGCTGAGGATGGTTCAAGGAACAATCACATAAATCTGAAGTTTCAAGGATAATTTTCTCGAATTTGCTCCGCCAAAAGTCTTCCACGAAGGTGTGTGAAATGATCCTTGTGTTTCTCTAGGTGATGTAAACAGCCATAAGGTCAAAGATTGAGAGTTGGCATAGATATACTTACTAAAATCACAAAGGAAACGCGATAAAAGTCTTATACACTTCATTTTTATCAATTTGTATTACTAGGCGAATTTATGTGCCGTCATTTTTGTTCAGGGCTGGGTTTTTTTTCTTTCAAATACCTTTATCTTCACTACCGAATAACATTTTGAGATCTGGAGTCAAATACCAATTGTGTAGCTTCTACCATTGGCGGTATATCATCATCTTCTTTTCTTCACCATCTGTATTAAACGTCTGTGATTAATGTATTACTGGTTCCCATCCAGTACTTCGTCTCCTCGCATTACTTTCTTTGCCATGTACACAGTGGGTAGAGAAGATATTGCATTTCACCCAAACATGCGATACCGGGATTTCACCGGAAACACACGTATTCAGAGACTCCTAAATCCAAAAAGAAAGCATTTTTACTTTCTCTACTACGTATAGTCCGTGTGTGTGTCTGTGAACAGCATAACTCAGAAACGAACAGTCGGATAAACACCAAACTTGGTATTTAGGTTCAGTATCTTCCATAGATGCAACACGAAGGTTTTCAAAAAAATCCACCTCTAACCATTTTGATTAAAATATCGTATATTTAAGATACTTTCATGACAAATAAAATGTATATCTTGAATTTTCTGGGAATGTCTCCAAAAGCAGTCTTCATTGTGAACGACTATTGCATAACTGGTAAACCATAAGGGATAGACAAACCTTTACTACACAAAAAATATAGATTGCGTTAAAGTACACAATTTATGTCATATACATTTTTACTTTCTCTACTACGTATAGTAAGTAGGGGAAGTATTGCATTCCACCCAAAAATTCGATACCGAGATTTCACCGGAAATACATGTTTTGAGACCTCCTGAATCCAAAAAAAGCATTTTTGGAAACATGTCTGTGTGTGTGTGTCTGTGTGTGTGTCTGTGTGTGTGTGTGTCTGTGAACAGCATAACTCAAAAACGAACAGTCGGATAAACACCAAACTTGGTATTTAGGTTCAGTATCTTCCAGAGATGCGACACGAAGCTTTTCAAGAAAATCCCCCCCAGACTACCCTTTACATGGAAGATTTTTCGAAAATTTTAATTTTCTCAAATATGGCTCTAACGATTCTGATTAAAATATCATATGTTTAAGATAATGTCATGAGAAATGAAATGTATATCTCGAATTTTCTGGGAATGTCTCCAAAAGTATTCTTCATTGTGAACGACTTTTGCATAACTGGTAAACCATAAGAGATAGACAAAATTTTACTACACAACAAATGTAGATCTCGTTAAAATACACAACTTATGTCATATACATTTCTTTTGTTGAGTGAACCGTTTTCGAGATATTGCTTGTTATTCCCTTAAATTTTCCAATACTTATACTTTTTCTCAAATTCGTTATTCATTTTTTTATGTCCTGGACTTGCAAAGAGAATGGAATGCGCCGCATAGCAACCAGCGTTAAAATATCTGACCATCGCTTAAAAGCTACCATATTCCCCTTGCATCTACAAGAAAATTACCAATAAGATTGACATCTCGATTAACATAAAGCATATGGAGAATAGCCGTTTGTAAAAATAGATTGTACAAGAGTAGAGAAGGTCATGTGAGTGTAACACATCAGATTTTTTTTTTTGAGTGAACCATTTTCGAATATGGCTTGTTATTCCCTTAAATTTTCCAATACTTACACTTTTTATCAAATGGAAATTCGTTATACATTTTTTGACCTGGTAATGCAAAGAGAATGGAATACTCCACATAGCAACCAGCTCTTAAAATATTTTATTATCGCTTAAAGCCTAGCAATTCCCCTTGCATTTACAAGAAAATTAGCAGTCAGATTAGCATCTCTATATCTCGATTAACATGAAGCATATGAAGAATAAGAGTTTGTAAAAATAGTTTGTACAAGATTAGAGAAAGTCATGTGAGTGTAACACATCAGATTTTTAAAACAGGTACTGTGTATGTGTGTTTGAAGAGCGTAACTCAAAAACGAAACCTCGGATCAATACCAAACTTGGTATTTAGGTTCAGTAATTTCTAAGGATGCGGCGCTAATATTTTCAGGAAAATTTCCTAACTCCAAACTACCCTTTACAAGAAACTTTTTTGAATTTTTTTATTTTTTAAAAAATGGCTTTAACGACTTTGATAACAATACCATATATTAAAGATATTTACATGACAAATACAATGTATATTTTGAATTTTCTAGGAATAGCCTGTGAAGTCATATTTATTCGGAGGGAATTTATACAATCTTATCCAACTGGCAAATGTTAAGCGATAGATGTAAACGTACTACACAAAGAATATAAATATCTTTAAAACACAGAATTTATTTCAAATAAGTTTGTTTGTGGCATAAGCCATTTTAGATATATCCGTTATTAAAGGTTCAAACTCTTCAATTCTTGGCCAGTCTCTTTAAAGTCCTGTCAACATCCAATTGTTTCTCGCGATTGCATGGAAACAGTATGGAATTTTAAGGCCGGCATATAGCGTGCGGTTATTAAACATTTGACTGCCGCTGTTCTCTTTTTAATAATAACCAAATGTGTAATGTAGCTATTTCTGCAAAGGTTTATTGGATTAAAATATGGTATATATAAAAATAATCTTTATTAAGAATAGCTTGTATACCCACTAATAAACGATGGAGAGTAGATAAAATTATGTGAATGTATTACAAATTTTTACCAATTTGTATTAATAAGGGAATTTGTGTAGCGTTATTTTCATTCAGGGCTCACTTTTCTTTCTTCCAAATACCTCTATCTTTACTACCAAGCAACCATTGCGAATATCTGGAAGCAAATACCAAATGTATAACTAGTGCCTTATAGGTGCTCTATCACTATCGTCATCACCTTCTTTTCACCATACGTATTAAGCAGCTGAACTATTACACGAGTATAACTGGTTCTCATTTAGTCCTTCGTCTCTTCTCTGTTCTTCTCCTTTTCGTTTTTATATCAGTACTATTTCGAGTATCCTGTCACAGCCATTCTGTGTAAATTATCAGTCTATCTTTTTCTTTTCTTTTCTTTTTTACTTTCTCTACTACGTATAGTAAGTAGGGGAAGTATTGTATTCCACCCAAAAATTCGATACCGAGATTTCACCGGAAATACATGCTTTGAGATCCCCTGAATCAAAAAAAAGCATTTTCGGAAACATGTCCGTGTGTGTGTGTCTGTGAACAGCATAACTCAGAAACGAACAGTCGGATAAACACCAAACTTGGTATTTAGGTTCAGTATCTTCCAGAGATGCGACACGAAGGTTTTCAAGAAAATCCCCCCACCCCAGAGTACCCTTTACATGGAAGATTTTTCGAAAATTTTAATTTTCTCAAAAATTGCTCTAACGATTTTGATTAAAATATCATATGTTTAAGATATTTTTACGAAAAATAAAATATATATCTTGAATTTCCTGGGAATGACTCCAAAAGTATTCTTTATAGTGAACGACTTTTGCATAACTTGTAAACTATAAGAGATAGACAAAATGTTACTACACAAAAAATGTAGATCGCGTTAAAATACACAATTTATGTCATATACTTTTTTTTGTTGAGTGAACCATTTTCGAGATATTACTTGTTATTCCCTTAAATTTTTCAATACTTATTTTCTCAAATGGGAATTCATTCATTTTTTTGTCTTGGATATGCAAAGAGTTATAATCTGTGGCAAAGGGAATGGTGCTGCACCTAGCAAGCAGCTATTAAGAGATATTTATGTGCTTAAAGGCTATTGTTTTTCTATATTGCCCTTGTAAATATATTTTCCCCTTACATCTACAAGAAAATTAGCAATAAGATAGAGTCTGCAAATGTTTATTTTGTCTTGGATATGCAAAGAGTTATAATCTATGGCAAAGGGAATGGTGCTGCACCTAGCAACCAGCTATTAAGAGATATGTATGTGCTTAAAGGCTACTGTTTCTCTCTATTGCCCTTGTAAATATATTTTCCCCTTACATATACAAGAAAATTAGCAATAAGATAGAGTCTGCAAATGTTTATTTTGTCTTGGATATGCAAAGAGTTATAATCTATGGCAAAGGGAATGGTGCTGCACCTAGCAACCAGCTATTAAGAGATATGTATGTGCTTAAAGGCTACTGTTTTTCTATATTGCCCTTGTAAATATATTTTCCCCTTACATATACAAGAAAATTAGCAATAAGATAGAGTCTGCAAATGTTTATCTCGATTAACATGAAGTAGATGGAGAATAAGCGTTTGTAAAAATAGTTTGTACAAGAGTAGAGAAAGTCATGTGAGTGTAACACCAGATTTTTTTTTTGTTTCACAACAGTGTTTAATTATTTCCTTAGGTTTGTTCTTCAGCAGCTTTTTATCGAGATTTCAGGAAAATATATTTACGGTGGCCTGAATAAAAGAAGGCATTTTAGAAAATGAGCTCATGTGTGTTAGGGAGAGAGACTAAAAAGGAAATGTCGGATAAATAACAAGCTTGATTAAGTTCAACATCTTCCACGAATAATACTTTTGGTGAAATTCTTAGCTCCAAGCTATCCGTTACATGGACATGTTTCGTTAGTTCTGTCTTTTCAATAATGGCTCTAAATATTTTTATGCTTAAGATATTTGCATAACAAATAAAATTTTTATATATATATATATATATATATTGTTTTTTTGCTGCGAACTTCCCTTTATTTGCCTGTATAATCAGATAAGCATAAGAAATAACAAAAGCTTATTGCAGGAAAAAAATGTATTTCTAAAGGTTTTATTCTTTTTCCATTAAACAGTGCATTTCACAAATTTGTGTCTTTTGTTTCTCAAAGCGTTAGCCATTTTTAAATATATCATGTTTCAAGTTTAAAAATTTCCCAATTGGGAATGCGTCATCTAAAGGGCATGCTTTAAAATTTGTGATTCTTTTTTTTTCTTTCTTTCCATCTCAAGAGCTTGTTAACACGAATAAGCATTTGAATGCTGCTTAATTTGAAAGCTTTCCTAAGCAAAAATATATCGCAAGTAAGGTAATGAGGATGGAGAGTAACTTTTCATACGAACGCTAAAATATATAACCAATATATATGATTTTGCAATTGGTAGAGTTAACCTTGTTAATCAAATCAATTTTTGTTTTTAATTTTGTGTTTGGCGGGGAGTGGCTCAAAGTTGCCGATTGATATCACACGTGAGATTAGTAGAGTAAATAGTCCTGCTGTGGTGATTATAAATCAGGAATTTAGACAAAGCGCCAATTACTTTAGGCAACACAACTGAGCTATATGTATCTGAAACACACCTTACATTGCCGTGATAAGTATGCAAGTCTAATATACCTGAAGCTGTATCCACCGTTGAAGTCTGTGTTCGCTGCAGATCGCAGAATCGGAATTGGAGTCGAACTTTGAAACTGTGGAGCCGCTACTGATAGCGTAACACACACTGCCGCTAGGAGCGCTACTGTTGCCTGTAACATTAGATAGTATTTCTTAAAGCAATACATCTATTATAGTCTTATTTAATCAACTTGAAATATTTTCCATGGCAATGGAAAAGAATTGGTTTAATAAATATTATATTTAGCAGAAACTATCAAAAATAATTATATTTTCCCTTTACACCTTGTTACTTGGGATATTAGTTTGTGCTTTAATTTTATCAATACACTTTGACTTTAAGTAGACAAACTTTGAAGTTATCAAAAAAACTTTATCTTTAAGTCTCAGTATTTTCTGCATAGGTCATTATACCTGTGCAAAAGTATCAGTGATCAAATATTTATTTTGGCCTTCAAGCAGTAATTTTGGAATCCTGTCTCACAAATTGAATCTAATAGATTAATCAAACAGGCATTATAATACAAACCAAAGCTTACAGAAATGTGGAAAGTCCCACGAGAAAATGGAAGGATGAACTTAAAGAGCAAAACAGCAAAACTCGAGGTTTAACTCATAAGCACTGTGTTACCGTAGAGTCCGACCATACCCAACACAGGATGTTGCAGGTAGAAAATGGAACGACGAGTGTCACAAAATGGCATGCCGGATATAAACCATTCATCAACTTGTACTTCTTTCTATCCAATTTTAAACAATCCCTAAGCTCTTGCATTTAAAATGAGCACTTCATACAAGCAGCTTGTCATCTTAACTACGCCTTATTTGGTATAAATTTCAAACTGATTATGAATGTGTTCTAGAAAGTCCTTCCAATTTTAACACTATACAGGCAGTTATTCGTCAGAAAACGATAAAATTTTAAAGACACTCCAGATAAACGACCCTTATTGCAGTAGTAATTTCAAATAAGTTCCAGATATTAAATGCGCCTTAAACTATTGCATATCAGTGTTCAATCCGGTATACACTGTATCTTTCTCCGTTTAATCGATCCTTAATTTTGTAACGACTATAATCAAAATTACTATTTGTCAACATATTTTCTTAAAATTCTTATCTGTACTAATAGTACAAAGATAGAAAATTTGTGTATGTGTGTGGGGGTGTAACCTAACCTCAAAAACCTCTCAATTGACTCTGATAATTATTTCACCAATGAAAGCCCTATTCTTTCCGAAGAACATAAGCTGTAAAATAAATCAAATGATTTAAAAATTGTGGTGTTTTAGGGGAGTTTCATATTCAATTGCAGTACGAATATCAGAGGTTTTTTTGGCCCTTTGTTGCGAGAAGAGCCAATGATTAATGTTTCGCAGCTCAAAGGGATAAAATTTGGATATATGTGTTGATATCACCAAATTTCCCTAACAGGGAGTATTTTTTGTATACTTTTGGGGTACATGGGTTTCAGAATCTGGCAAAAATAAGCTATACTACATTTCCAAAGCTCGAATGCCCTTATTTTCATTCCCTTACCCAAACACCGCTCTTTGACCAATCTAGCCAAAACTTAAGTTTATAGCAAAGTTATAGGCTATCTTATATCCCTCAAAAAAAACCTCTACCATACTTTTAATCGCTTAAAAATCTGCACGTTTAACCGAACTGATCAAAATATTGTACAGTTGTACTGTAGGACCTGAAAAGAAATAAATGGCTATTTTAAGCTTCCAAGGTACACTAATCCTTATTTTGAATCACCTATATCCAGAAATTTTTAAATACCTACTACCGTTATCCTAGCTTTTCCACCCTTTGTGTGCGAAACTGCGTCGACTCGCCAATCGGAGCACAAATTTGTGTACTTGAATTATAGGACTCGGATAAAATTATAATGCTTACAACTTTCAAAAACGAATCCTATGCATATTCTCATCCTCTGCACGATTCACTAATCTGGGCTATTTATGGACACCTAATCTTTAGCTGCCAGCGAAAATTGTTCACCACTCATGACATTAAGAATGTACCTCAATCCACAGAATGTATTCTCCTAAAAAAATTGCTTTAGAACAATAAAGTTTTAATAAAAGTTGCTTAGTTTATTGACTGGAACCAGAATATAAGAAAAGTTTAAATTCTGATATAAGCCCCCCCGTACCCCCTATACCTCCTAAGGGGCCCGTATAAATGTTTTATATATCACAATTTGGAAGGACAATAAGATTTGAAATTCTTGGCATTTTCTACTACGTATGTAAGTAGGGAAAGTATTGCATTCCACCCAAAAATTCGATACCGAGATTTCACCGGAAATACATGTTTTGAGGCCCCCTGAATACTCCCCCAAAACTTTTAAAACAGGTGCGTGTGTATGTGAACAGCATATCTCAAAAATGAAAAGTCGGATAAATACCAAACTTGGTATTTAGGTTCAGTATGTTTCAAAAAATGCGACACAAAGAGATTTTCCCCATCCCAGAATACCCGTTACTTGGAACATTTTTCGAAAATTTTGATTTTTTCAAAAATATTTTTAATGATTTTGATTAAAATATAATATATTTAAGATATTTTCATGACAAATGAAATGCATATCTTGAATTTTCTGGGAATATTCACAAAAGTCCTCTTCATTCTAAATGAGACAGACAAACTTACTACACAAAAACTGTATATCTCGTTAAAACACACAATTTATGCCATATACTTTTTTTGTGGAGTGAACCATTTCCAAGATATTCCTTGTTATTTGATTTTTGCTTGAATTTTGCTATACTTGTAGTTTTCATAAAAGATTTTTTTTTAATGTCGTGTATTATGATCCACATAGCAACCCGCTCTTAAAAGATTTGACTATCGCTTAAAGCCTACCATATTCCCCTTGTACCTATAAGAAGATTACCTTAAGATAATTTCTGCAAATATTTATCTCGATTAACATGAAGTAGGCGTAGAATAAGCGTTTCTAAAAATAGTTGATACAAGAGTAGAGAAAGTGGTGTGAGTGTAACAATCAGATTTTTTCCTATTCATTTAAGAGGTATTCACCTGTAACATTTTATATGGACCACCATGTAAAAGAGAAATTCCCGGGAAAGAGCTTCAAATTAAGAATCATTTCAGAAATATGGAAAATATTTCGTTTACTAGTGTTGCTTTCCCTCACTAGGTATTACCAGGTTAAGGGAACTAAATGGCGAAAATTGCTCAAAAAATAACATTTCTTTAGTTTTTTGTTATTCATGCTATGACAGCATAAACTCTCCAGGCTTTCTGTTATAACGCATTCGGGAGGAGTGATGGACAAACTTGGAATTAAAGGAGAAATAAATCCACGTGGATATATTAGCTTTTTAGAATCTGTTAATATCCCTGAAGCTGCTGGTGTGTTTATAAACACAGCAGCCAGCACTAACACAGCCTTCCTTCCGAATGTATGGCATATGTATACACAAATAAGTGGTCCTTTCCCTATAAGACATAAGAGTTCATTTTTCTTAAGTTCTCTACATTGTCGCGTTTAATGCTATCTTCCCCCAGTCTTTTTACTACCTATTTCTGTGACTGGCTTGAAAACAATCACAATGTAATGAACCAATGAGTGGTGGTATAAGTATTCCAAATTAAATTAAAAGGGGCGTGGCTTGGAAATAGTCCTGTTGCGAATTCTTACGTGAGTGATACAAATAATGAGAGGTAGGCTAGCCCAATGTAATGTCATTATAGATTCGGCCTTGTAGAGGAGGGGAAGGTGAGAAAAATTATCTGTAGCACTAGAATAGACAATAGCCACAAAATTTATGTCTGAATTAAATATGGTAACTACTTCTTCTTCTTTAATGTACTCTCGCTTTGTAGGGTTTACAAGCCAATGCCTTGGGTCACTAGTCTGTCGAGGAGTAAGCAAACTAGGGATCATAGCATATCCAGGATGGATGATCAGCCCAATGCCTGGTATAGCGGTGAAGGAAATAAAATATAGTAATAAAAGGAACTATAAGAAAATTCGCGTATCTTTTTATTCAACCCAGTATTCGCCTAGCGACCGCGGAAAACCACGAAAAAAATCTTCAGTCAGATTGAACCCGGGACTCGCGTATTTGAGTTGTACACGTTACCGAAGCACCACCTCACTCGGAGAGCTGATATGGTCACGAAGTCTAAACTTATTGTCGCTATCGAATAGGAATATAGTGGTGAACTGCTGAACTGTGTAACACACCCTAAGAACCGTATCTTCTTGTGGAAAAATCATCTAGAAATAGATTATAAAGCAGTGCGTGGCTTTGTGAACAGCATAACAGACAAGTCGGATAAAAAAACCCTGTTATTTGAGTTCAGCATCTTCCAAAGATAAGACATGAAGACTTTCAAGAAAATTCCCACACCCAAACCACCCCTTACTACAAAACCTTACAATTATTGTTTTCAAAAACGGCTCTTAACGATTTTGATTAAAATGCCACTTAAATACACAGAGGTGAGAAGCGTGTCACTGTGCGCTTAAAATATCACACGAGCAGCACGTACCGGTGACGGTACCAGAGAGAGTATCGAATGTATGAACAACCGTGTGTACAAACGAATGTAAGTACTATGGCCGGTACCAGAGTGAGAATTACTTCAAGATATGTATATATATACATCTTGAATTCTCTGTAAATGTCCTGTGAAGGCACCTTTGAATGAATAAAAGATACACAAAATTTTATTACAGGAAAAATGTGTTAAATATTTTCGCAGTGTTAGACGCATTCCAAATATTCCCTGTTGAAATATTCCGTGTTAAACGTAATCTAACAGATGTGTTTTGAAAGCTTACGATTCTTCTTCTCCACTACTTTGTTTTCTTTCTATCGAAGAACATGTTACCGAATAAACATTTGAATGCTGTTTTCGCATGTCCACATGTAACTAAGCATTTCTTGCTTAATTTGAAATCATTCCTATTTAAAAGTATATCCTGAAGAACATAACATAGATAGAAGAATCAATGTGCATGGATAGTAGATATAATATGTAAATCTTTTATTGATAGGGAAAATCATGTGAATGTATCGCATCATTTTTTTAATCACTATAGTCCCCTGTAAATCTTCAATGGAGATATTTTGAAAAACAAGTAGTGGTGCCACAACTTTAGCTGTAGTATTTGAACGTTAGTTATTCGTTTTGTGATGAAATACAATAATATTCGCTCCTATATTTATACTCCCAAACCCAGCGGAAGGTTCTAGTTAAAGATAAATTTCCACGTATGTGCGGTAATCGAACCCAGGACCTCTGGGTTAAGCAGCCATAACGTGACCAAAGAGGCAGTCTGGAAAGAAGATTTGTGGTAACATTCAGTGAAGCACTTGGAAACGGAAATTGATTCGAACAGATCAACATCTTTAAGAATACCATTGATATAAAAAATGTCAAAATTAATAAATAGGGATTTTAGTGTTATTAAACCTCAAAAACTTACCACTTTAGTTCTTTGTACCTTTTACATCTGTACGACTTCTTAAAGCTTATCAAATAGCGATTTGAATGCCTGACTGTAACCTTGCTCCCTACAAAATTGTAATAAAAAGCGATCCAACATTACTGTAAACAAACCATTCATGAGAGGCCTCAACAATGATAAAATACCTACTATATTAAATTTTAATGGAGGCAGAAAAAGTCGAAGGAGGGCTTCTATATGCATAAATAATTTTTAAGCAGCATAAAGTCGGAAACAAGTGTTATTGCAGTGATATAATTTTTAAACCCTCTTTTCTCGGTACATTTTCATTTTCAAGCTGTTCCACAATTGATTGATTGGTATAAATCAATGAAATGATATACTTTTCCCTATAAATAACAGCATAAAAATTATGAAATGAATTTTTGTTAACATGCTTAATTGTGATGTTATTAAGCAATAATAGGTATTCATGCTGTGTGAATGTTTAAATAAAAATAATAAGCTTTCATGTTTAACATTTATTTTCTCCTAAACTAATAGGATAATCAAAAGTTCATCTCTACAGCTTATTCATGTATAACTAAAGAATTTAATCATAAAACATTACATTTTTCAAAAAAGTAAAAAAAAAATCTCGTGTTACACTCACATGACTTTCTCTACTCCTGTACAAACTATTTTTACAAGCTCTTATTCTCCATCTATTTTATATTAATCGAGATATACATTTGCAGAAACCATCTTTTGACATGCAAAGATAATTACATTTTACACATAGCGACCAGTTCTAAAAATATTTGACTATCGCTTAAGGCGTACTATGTTCCCCTTGTTTTGTATTTGCAAGGGCGATATAGAAATACAGTAGCCTTTAAGAATTGATACATCTCTTAATAGCTGGTTGCTATGTGCAGCACCATTCTCTTTGCCACAGATTAATACTCTTTACATATCCAAGACAAGAAAATGAATAACGAATTCTCATTTGAGAAAATAAGTGTTGAAAACTTTAGGGGAATAACAAGCAATATCTCGAATATGGTTCACTCGCCAAAAAATATGTAAATGACATAAATTGTGTATTTTAAAGCGATCTACATTTTTTGTGTAGTAAAATCTTGTCTATCTCTTATGGTTTACCCGTTATACAAAAGTCGTTCACAATGAAGAATACTTTTGGAGACATTCCCAGAAAATTCCATATATACATTTCATTTGTCATAAAAATATCTTAAACATATGATATTTTAATCAAAATCGTTAGAGCCATTTTTGAGAAAATTAAAATTTTCGAAAAATGTTCCACGTAAAGGGTTTACTGGGGTGGAGGGATTTTCTTGAAAACCTTCGTGTCACATCTCTGGAAGATACTGAACCTAAATACCAAGTTTGGTGTTTATACGACTGTTCGTTTCTGAGTTATGCTTTTCACAGACACACACATGTTTCCAAAACTGATATCTATATCCATAAGTTTTTAATATGCGTGTAATTTATGTACATATTTTACATTAAATGCTGATGATTGTAGTATTAAACTTTCAAAGAATCTGACTGAAATTGTGTGTTTTAGAAATTTCACAGTTGGAGACCTTTAAAACATGTAAATTCTTAGTTCAGCCAAACCCTCAATTATCCATGCACGCATATTCTTATTAATTTTCTCTTAAATAATAAGCTATGCTTTTCAACGCATTCAGTCTGGAACAGTCTACAGTAATATTATAAAGACAGAAAATTTATAAGTGTGTGTGATAAGCGGAAGCCACTCGATGATTTTGATAATCTTTCAGCAGTGAAAAGCCCTGTACTTCCCTACGGACATGGGCTATAAAATACAAGTTAAAAAAAACAAGTGAGTATTTACAAGGTCAGTATTAGAGAATAATGCACGAAAAGCGTGTGAAACACCACAAAATGAATGAGTCTGATTGAAGTTGGATATTGCCAACCATATTTATTCGTTATTGATGTTTGTGAAAGCAAATTAAAAAGCAAAAACCGCAAATTTTCTTAGATTAGAAGAACAAGGTTTCAATGGAGCTCTATATTCATAGAAACCATAGCTATAAATAGCTAGAAACCATGCTAGCCCCTAGTTCCCTTGATCGCGGGTTCAAATCCGGCGGAGGGAGAAGGATTTTTTTCTTCATTTTTTGGCGTAAAAATTCTTAGCGTGTTTTCCTTCGGAAGGGAAGTAAACCTGGTGGTCCCGTGTCCTAGATCCCGTGTCGCACGTAAAAGAACCTAAAACCTGATAAAGAGGCCTCTGAGCAAAATTTCGGGTCCTTTACTGCGAGTATAGAATGGGACGCGAAGAATCATAGCAGTTAAAGAGCGTTCATTAATAAAACTCAATTTATTTTAAAGAGAATTTCCGTGTGGGTGTGTATGTGGTAATCTCAGAAACCACGCAATAGATTTTTACCTTCTCTACTCCTTACATTGCAAGTAGAGCAAGCTTGTATTCCACCCACAAATTCGACTCTAATATTTCACTGAGAATACATGTTTTGAGCTCCCGAATCCAAAAAGGCAGTTTTTGAAAAAAACGTCTGTGTATGTAAATACTTGGTATTTAAGTTCAGTACCTTTTAAGAATGCGACTCGAAGACATTCAACAAAAACCTCTACCCTTAATTACCGTTAAAGTGGAAATGTTTGTGTTGTTCTTTATTTTCCTAAAAGTGACTCTAAAGATTTTGGTTATAATACTACATGTTTAAGATATTTAATGACAAATTAAATATACATATTAAATTTTGGGGAATATCCTGGGAATTCCTCTTCGTTCTGAGCTGCCGTTGTATAATTAGCAAACCGTTAGACATGGACATCATGTTAAAATGTTAAAGCACACAATTTATATCAAATAAAAGTACTTTGTAAAGTTAACTATTTCCGAGATATTCGTCGTTAGTTGTTTGAATTTTCAAATACTTAAATTTTCTCAATTGGGAAGTCGCTATTCGTTTTCTTTTTCTCGTGATGATGCAAAGAACGTGGAATTTCAAAGCATCAAATAGCGACACGCTTTTTAAAAATCTGTCTATTGCGTTACCTACGGTATTCTGTAAAGAAATGTGAAGTCCTTGTCGCGTGTCCCTGGGAGAGAGGGGTGAGGTGAAACGAGACTAAGGCGGCCAGACCAAGAGCCACGACAGGTCAGAGGACAGGGTCCCTACCTTTTACAGATTGAAACTCCCCCTACGGGCTTGCACATCCCCTGGGGGGTCCGGGACTCGGAGACCACCCCCATTATGGGGGATGAAGTGTTACATAGAGAATCCTTTTCCTTTGTCATGCAATGCCGAGACTCCCGCCGACATTTTCAGGGCTCAAACGGACGAATGTGGGTGAGAATGCAGGTGAAATGGAGGGACAGGAAATTCGGGGGATGTAATGAACCTTCCAGCATTCACCTAGCGACCCGGGAAAGCCCCGGAAAGAAACCCATGGGTTTAGGAAGGTGGCCGCGGGAATCTAACCTACGACCTCCCGAATGCGGGTCACACGTTACAGCCTGGGCCATCCAGCTCGGTAGGAAATATGTATATGTCAATTGAAAGTTTATCTGGATAAGCAAGAAGTAGGTATCATTCCATCATTGAAAAGTCTAGGATTCAACATTTGCATAAATAGTGTACATAAGCAGACTTAATTATTTTTCCATGCTCAAAGCGGTCGTCGAAAGTCCATGGTTAGCAAGTTTGTCCGCTAAAGAAGTTTTGGTTAAGAGCTACTTCCTGTGTTTGTTAAAAACACAATCTTCTCCTTGAAATAGCTGTTGTCATAACTGTCATGTGATGCTGACCACGTCTGTAGATCTGTTGATAGTTTATACTCCCATGCAGTGAGCCAAGATGATATCATCAACAAATTCTTTGGCACTTTAGAGATATTAGCTTCTCGCGTAAAATATGAAAAATCGTATGTGTTACATTCACATAACTTTCTCTGTCGCTTGTTGGTGGGCATACAAACTACGCTTACTAAAGCGTATATTTCTATCTACTACATTTTAATCGAAATAAACTTTTGGAGAAATAGCTACATTATACATTTCGTTACAAATACAAAGAGAACAGCGATAGTCAAATGTTTAAGAACTGGACGCTATATGCTGGTCTAAATTCCATACTGTTTCCATGCAATCGCGAGAAACACCCGAATGTTGAAAATATTTTAAAGAATGACCAAGTAATGAACAATTCGAACATTAATAAAGGATATTTCGAAAACAGCTGAGCCACATAAAAAGTTATTAGGAATAAACTGTGCGTTTTAAAGAGTTCTACGTTTCTTGTGAAGTACCTTTCGTCTATCCCTGAACGTTTACTAGTTATACAAAATTCCTTCCAAATAAAGAGAACTTTAAAGGCTATACCCAAAAAATTCGAGATATGTATCTTATTTGTCATGAAAATAACTTAACACATAGTACTTTAATAATAATCCTTAGAACCATTTTTTAGAAAATAAAAAATGTTCCAAAAATGTTCAATATAAACGGTAGTTTGGGGTGTAGGATATTTTGAAAATCTTCGTGTCGCATTTTCAGAAATGACTGAACCTAAATACCAAGATTGGTGTTTATCCAGTTTTTCATTTTTGAGTTATGGTGTTCACACACACACACACACACACACACACACACACACAAAAGGACCATATTTTTAAAATGATGCGTTTGGATTCAGACGGATTTCAAAATATATATTTCCGCCGAAATCTCGTATCGAATTTTAGGTCTAAAATGCAGAACGTGGTAGAGAAAGTAAAAAATATAGTTTTTAGTATCACCTTTTATTATTATTATTATTATTATTTTCTCTATCACACACCTGGTGGGTATAGGAAGTACTGCTTTCTACCCAAAAGTTCGATATCGAGGTTTTAGC
Source organism: Deroplatys truncata (assembly GCA_030765065.1). Lineage (NCBI taxonomy): Eukaryota > Metazoa > Arthropoda > Insecta > Mantodea > Mantidae > Deroplatys > Deroplatys truncata. Next base: position 121,740,488 of record CM060987.1, read on the forward strand.
GAAAATACAAGTTTTGAGGCCCTCCGAATTCAAAACAAAAAATCATTTCAAGAAAAGGCTCATATGTGTGTGTGTGTGTGTGTGTGAGAGAGAGAGAGAGAGAGAGCGAGAGAGAGAGAGAGACAGAGGGAGAGGGGAGAGTAAGAGAGAAAACAGCATAACTAAAAAAATTGTCGGATAAGTAGCAAACTTTGTATTTTCGTTCAGTTCCTTCTAAATCGCGACACGAATATTTTCAAGAAAATATCCCAGACCAAGCTGCTCTTTAGATGAGTATTTTTCGTTATTCTTTATTTTCTCAAAAAACGGCGTTAATGATTTTGGTTAAAATAACGTATGCATTGGGGGTCTCTGTGGGCACATGACGAAGCAGGATGGCATTTCAAGGGATGGGACCTAGAGGGCTAACTGTCCGCCTTTCTGTGTGAGGGCGGCAGTTGGACTGGACGGCATCCTAATGTCATCTGCACGGCATGAAGCAGATGGTTACAGGGATGAGACCTAGAAGGCTAACTGTCCACCTTTCTGTGTGAGGGCGGCGGTTAGACTGGACGGCACCCTAATGCCATCTGCACGGCATGAAGGCGGGGTTAAAGGGATGAGACCCAGAAGGCTAACTGTCCGCCTTTCTGTGTGAGGTCGGCGGTTAAACCCTAATGCCGTCTGCACGGCATGAAGCAGGTGGTTACAGGGATGAGACATTGAAGGCTAACTGTCCGCCTTTCTGTATGAGGGCGGCGATAGACCGGACGGCACCCTAATGCCATCTGCACGGCATGAAGTATGTGGCTAACTGTCCGCCTTTGTATGGGAGCGGCGTTTGGACTGGACGGCAGCTTAATTCCGCCTGCATAGCACGAAGCAGAAGATTTGGTAGCTATGCATTAGGGTCTCTGTGACACGTGACGTGATTACAAGGGTGAGACCTAGAAGGCTAACTGTCCATCACATATCGTTCAAGAGTTATCCAACAGATCCGTCGCGATATGACCAGGGAGTTAAGGCGACGATAAAATAGAGAGAAAAAGTACCATATATTTAAGATATCTACATGACAAACATAATGAGTGTCTTGAATTTTCTGGGAATAGTCCTCTTCATTAGGAATTTTGAATTTGATGTAATTTGAAATTAATAAAATTGTTTATATTATTTTTTTTTGTTATATGTAACTTAAAGATTTACTTTATTTATAGCTTTGAAGGATATTAGTTTAATTTAACTTAAAATCTCTATTCAAAGGATATCATTTTAGAGGTAATTTATAACGGGTATACCATTAGAATAAGCCAAATGTAACTATATAAAAATGTAAATATGCATCAAACACGAAATTTATTTCAAATAACCCTTTTTGTATCAGCCATTTCCGAGGTATCGATTATTATTGGTTTGAATTGTTTAATACTTTTTCATTTTTAAAGTACTGTCGCTATTCTGTTGTTACTCGTAATGTCATGAAAAGAATATGAAATTTCAAGATCAGCCTATAGCGACCCCTCTTAAGCATCTCAGTATCATTTCAGTTTCCTATCCCCCTAACAGCCACAACAAAATCTGTAATGAAAACATTTCTATAAACGTTTATCTCTATTAACATGAATTATGCAGTAAAATATATTATTGTAAGAAGAATTTGTAGAAATCATATAGAATAAAATGTATGGATGTAGAAGTCATCAGTAAGATATATTTGTCTTTCTCTACCAGTACATATGGAAGGTGTTGCATTCCACCCAAATCTTCGGTACCGAGATATCACCGGAAATATATGTTCTGAGGCCCCCTGAAGCCAAACAAACACTTTGGAAAAATGTCCGTGTGTATGTCTGTGAACAGCATAACTCAAAAACGAAAATTTGGATGAGTACCAAACTTATGTTTCTGTGTAGCATAAGCCATTTCTGAGGTATCCGTTATTAATGGTTCGAATTGTTCATTTTTGGTCGTTCTTTAAAGTCCTTTAAACATTCATTGTTTCTCACAATTGCATTGAAACAGTATGGGATTTAAAGGCCAGCATATGCGTCCAGTTCTTAAACATTTGACTATCGCTGTCTCATTGTCGCTATAACGAAATGTGTAATTCAGCTATTTCTGCAAAGGATTGTTTAGATTAAAAAGTAGTAGATATAAAAATAAGGTTTAGTAAAAATAGTTTTTACACTCACTAATAAACGATAGAGGGTAGAGAACGTCATGTGAAATTATCACATCGGATTTCTTGTTAGCTGTTTGGACATTTAAATGTAACCAAGTTATCAATATTTAATTCCACGAATCTTCGATTCACGTGCCAATGCTCTTACTACTTGAGCTACCATGCCATTGAATTTTTCAAAATTAATTCGGTTTCCAACTTACAACCTACACAAGCCAAGTGCGAAAGAACAATTCTCCAGTAGTAAATTAGCCCTGATATACACCCCGAAAATTAAAAATACTTGTAATACTAAAGGGTATATCTCAGTTGTTTGAAATCACCTTGGAGGTTTACGGGGATACTTGGATCAGATGAGAAAGTTTAATACCCGTATAGCCATCTCGACATTAGAGCTGAAACATCGCCGCGGAGAGGCAAAGATTCAAGGTCCGAGCCCCGTCCATGGCACTGAATTGTTCAAGTCTGATTGAACTGTCGAAAAATGTAGCGCAGGTATAGACGAAACGCATGTCACATCCAGGAGGGCCTTGTAGATATACTTAGACGTATCGTAGCTACCCCTCTATCGGAGGATAGCATAATGCGATTCACAGTGTTGAAAAGCTAGAAATACCTATTTATAAAAGTGCAAGTTATGCGTTAAATGACAAAATAAAATCAAGTGCTTTATTCATCATTATTAATATAATAAATGTTTTAAGCTCTATTATACTTCTTATCAAACTGAATAAATATAACATTGCTAATAAACTTGCAGAAAGAATGAACAAACAGTGCTCAATGCTCACAGTTTTTATAGCTCGTAAATAAATATCTTGCTTCGTTTGACGTGGTTGGCTTACTACCTGTAGCCAAGGGCACTATGTCATGAGCTCTTGTGTTTCAATTTACAGAAAATATAAATTAAACAACTCATTTATTAAAGCAGTGACCTTCAGAGTTAATTATAGTGAAATTCATTTGAATAATACGTAAACTGATTTCTTTATAGAATCAATTGTTCTTCCACATAAGCCGTATGTAAAAACAGGTTCGAAAAGAAGAATAAGATGACTAATTTCTTTATACATAAATTTGTTTGTTTTAGATAAGGGTCATTTTCATATATATTTGCAGATTATAACTATTTTCAGGTATTGTTTTATATAGTTGCATTTGTAGTAATAGTTATGCGTGTTAATTGCAATTTCAATCATATATTTATATCCTTTTGTTCGTTAGTATGCTTTGTTTTTGGCAGCCTCTCATTGGGAGAAACTGAATTTGGTAATAGATATACACAATACATTGCAGCATTTTGTATGCTACAAAATATAAGATTGAAGAGCCGATTCTTTCCTAAATGCCCGACCAGCTATTGCGGAATGTATCTCGTAATTATTGCATACGGCAGTGTTCCACCACTGGGTTAGAAGACTGTGTTGCAAACAGCTAACGAAGAGAGGGGTGGAGGTCCTCCAACACGCGGCGTCAAGAATTAGAGAATGTAAAGGTGAATAACAGCCTATACAGATATTCCCATAAAGTATGCATTTTAAAGCATCTAAATTTATACTTTGCTATAGAAATGGTGAAATCCCGCCGTTGCTATGGCACGGTTTTACAAAAATATGTGGTATATTCTTTAGATCGAACTACTCTCTGCTCAAGCGATATTACCAGGGTTGCCAAAGAATAGCCAAAGTCAGGAATTTCTTTATTTCCATGAAGCTGTTCTTTGAAACTTTGGAAAGAAAATGTAAAATGCTTTCTCTCTCGCTGAACTGTTTTCAGGCAAAGGAAGTATTGCATTTCATCCAAAACTTGGATGTCAATTTTCCATGGGAAACAATAATTTCAGGTTTCTTGAAGCTACCCCCAAAAAAATCCCCAAAGTAGGCAAAAAGAAGCACTTTGGCCGTCATCTGGCTGTCTGCCTGCCTGTCTGTCTGCCTGCCTGTCTGTCTGTCTGTGTATAGCTTAACTCAAAAACTAAACGTCGGATAAATAACTAATTTCATATATAAGTCGGGCATTTAAGGTTGCTAGGCCAAGAATTCAAGTTATACCTACTTTAGATGGAATGTTTTGCATTACCTTTTTATTTTCTCAGAAACAGCTATCACGATTTTAATTAAAATGTCGCATGATTGATATGTAGTAACATGACAAACAAATTCACAGAAAGTTCAATTTTTAGTGAAAATGCTATGAAGCCGCTTTCATTGTTATTCAAGTTTACATAGTTTTATCTTCCTGGAAAAACAAGAGAGATATACAAAAGGTTACTTAGGAAACCTCTTACAGAATTTTGGATAACTTATTTATGACTTTCGTAAAATTAGGATCAGATTGCTGTTTTGCCATTTAGGCCTCTTAAATTCTAAAAATCGTACCTATGCAGGCAAATAATGTGTAAAATTTTAAAGCTTTATTGTCTCGCAATCTTGTTTTATGCCACGTTTGTTCAATTTCTTTCATATTTTTAGTGTACGTTCTTTAAAGTTGGGTGGAGAGATCGAAATAGAATTTTCTTTATATAAAGCATAGTGGATTATTGCTTTAATAATTTAATACATGAGTGATTTTTACAAATTTAAGGGTTTGACACACTTTATTATTATTTTTTTCAAAAAAAGATTTTTACGTTACACAAAATTCAACTTAATAGTAAATAACAACATTCAGGATAGAATATGTAGAGTTAAAAAGTAGTGATGGAACGATACCACTATTTCTCGATATTCGATACTCCGATACTGACACTGATTTTTGAGCATCGACACTCGATACTCGCTTTACAAAAACTAAAGGTGATAGCTTGTTAATTAAGTTCTTATTAGTAGTCTTATGTGTATAAATGCATGTAATCAGTTTTATATCGTATGCTAATTCCAAAATTGTTCCTGTATAATATTCTCCAACTGGCAGCATTTTTTTATTTTGATAATACAACAGGTTATATATCCACCATTATTAGTCAATAATAATATTATTATTATTATTATTATTATTATTATTAATTCCTTTGCTTCCCTTGTTATGTAACTATATTTTGTCCTGAAAAGTTTATTTTAAAGAATTTTCTATCCATATTGTGGAAATTAATCGTAAGCTAGGCTCATGACCCGAGTTTGACTTGTGTAAACACAACAGATGAAAGCAAAGAGCAAATTTTTCCATGTTCACGTCTTAAGTGCTGTTTTGTTTCTGTTGGATTCACATATTTTGATCACCGGAGCAGGTAAATGCAATGACTGTAAGTGAGTCATCAACCCAAACTACTGCACAAACGTGATTTACTGCTTCAGTTAAAACAACTTCATTCACAACTCAGTTAACGCTGCATTTTACACCAGTACCTCTACTCCTTCCCCCAATGTTTTGCATGTTTTCATTTAGAAATAAGGGTCTGTGGAATATTACATTCATTCCCCACAGGAAACCAATCAAGGTTATCAAAAACTATAGTCCAGCAATTCTTTAGGACACTTGCGAGGCAATGACGTGAAGTCTTGACTCTCTTTATTCCTTACCTAGCATTAAGTTAAACGCAACACTTTCAAAAATGCAAAACTTAAAAATTTAAAATTATCGAAGGTTTATCTCAAAGTATTAATCATACAGCGTATCGAGAGTATCGAGGTATCGACGGTACCGTGGTCTCATCCCTATTAAAAAGTTTTTTTTTATGTTTTTTTTAATTTTTATCATTGGCAGACATTTTGAAATAGACTGGTTTTCACTTTTTGAAAACGATTTCCATAGAAAGTTATGTAGATATATAGGAGAGCGAACATTAATTTCTTATTGTAATTATGTTGAACAAATCGTGACCATAGCTTCTACTCGATTGGTTGAAATTTATAGAAATGAGTAGTTTGAACACCGAGGAAAGATATAGAGCTCTTTAAAACATACAGTTTGTGACAAATAGCTTCTTTTTAATGCCCTTAGCCTTTCTAAAATACTGATTGTTTTAGTTTGAGTATTACAGTTGTGAAACGAAACTTCCAAATGACATTCGTATGTTTCTCTTGAAGACATGCAAAAGTATATAACACGAAGGCAGGCGTATGCAAAACAGTTGACTACCGCAATAGGCTCCTTTATACTTTGTGCACCTGTTATGAAATGTGTTTTGAAATCGTTTTTGCTAGTATCTGGCATAGTTAACAGGAAATACGAGGGCTGATCAATGAAGACTGAGACTGATTTTTTCTGTAGTTTTCTTGAAACTTTTATGTCTCTACCACGAATACTTGAAAAGAGCAGGGTTTCATGTATAATGTCCATAAGCGACAGCACTCTCGTAACGTTAGGTTGGTAGGAATGCTGTATATTGTTGACCCTACTTGAATTTCGCATACCACAAAATGGAGGTGACACGAGAGGAGCAGTACAGCGCAGTCTTGAAACTTTCGAAAAGCTGAAGCAAGCATACGGTGAAGATGCACTACCTCGTGCAACGGTGTTTAGGTGGTTCAAGGACTTCAAAGAAGGGCGAGTCCTCTGTGCTAAGCAAGGTGGGCCTGGTGTTTCGGAATGGAATGATTTACCAGCATGCAGTTGCCTCCCTCACACTACTGTTACAGCAGCTACTACACGTCAGTATTGGCTACACTGAGGAAGCACATTACAAGGATACGTCCAGAATATCATCGGAATGGGTGGCGACTTCATCACGACAACGCGAGGCCTCACGTCGCAAATCAAGTCCAGGAATTTTTGGCTAAATTCAACATTACCTGTGTGCCGCATCCGCCTTAAAGCCCCGGTCTTACCCCCTGTGATTTCTTTTTATTCCAATTACTCAAGGCAAAGCTCCGGGGCATTCGATTTGAGAGCACTGCAGCAGTGCTAAAGAAAAGTGAGGCGATTCTCAAAGACCTGACAAAGAATGGCCTGCACCATGCGTTCGAGGACTGGCAGAGACGCTATAAAAAGTGCATTCAGTTAGGAGGAGACTACTTTGAAAAAGATCATGTCAACATTGAAATGGAGTAATAAATATCTGTGAAAAAAATCAGTCTCAGTCTTTATTGATCAGCCCTCGTATATATATATATATATATATATATATATATATATAAACAAGCTTTTGTACAGATATTTTGCAGGCTAGATATGAAAGAGGATGATTATAATTTCAACAGATTTATATCCTCACTACTGTTACACAATGAAAGCATTTGTTACACAATCATTATGTGGAAGAGTAAAAAAGCACTTATCATGACATACCCTATAACAAAGGGTATAAAAGAACCAGTTAAAGCAAGCAATAAACGCCCAGTGCATCTTATCTAGGTATATTTATGTTCGTCATTAATAAACGCAAAGGAGGTGGGAATATTTCCTTTGCCATCCTCTACAAACATCGGAATTCCCATTAAGCACTCTACATTCTGAACACGCCCATCTTGCATCGGAAGAATTCGTCTGGAGGCTACCTGTCTCAAGGTCAGGGTACTCCTGAGCTGGTTAACATCTTCCAACTACAATCACGGAATGCGATATGCACTTGTTTAAGACTCTAATTGCTACTTTTAGCCACAGAGACTGCGTTAAATCAATGCTGTAACACATCAACCTGTTTGCTGAGGAATGCGCCAATTAACGCTAAGATCTCGCTTGCGTTTAAGAATCATTAAAATACAGGATATTAACAAAAGGAGTACATATTTAATATTTTGGAATACAGCAACAAACAAAAAACTAATACAACACGATTTTCTCTAGTCATCTTAAATTCTTATATGTTATTCATATATTATTATAATCCATCTTTCTTAACCTCAAAAAATTTTATTACAAATCAATGAGGTCTTGGTTAAATGCAAGATACAGAAACAATGCCCAACTGTTTGCGTCAGATAACTGTCAGTAATGATTTCGAGGCAAAAAATTAAGCTCTGAAACATAACCGCAAATGGTGCATTAAGCTTTAGAGAAATTAAACATAGAGCAAGGAATATCTCGGAAACGGTTAGTGCTAACATTTGATTTTAATTAGCTTTCTTGTTGAAGATTTTGTATCTCTCGTTATGAAGAAGACCTCACAGCGTATTGATTGGAAATTCAAGATGCCTATACAGTTTGTCTTGGAATTTCCCACAAGATCTGAGTTCGAACCTCAACTGGCTACGTTGCATAAGATTTTTCTGCCTTTTTCTTATTCATTATGACAATTAATGGCACGTAACTCTCAGCTCCGTGCCTCCGGCTCATTTGAGCTCCATTATAACCATTTCATTCATACCTCCGTAGACTCAAGTTAAAAGGGGCGAAAAAATATAATACCAATGACACCTTAGTTGTACATACTTGTTCAAATCTTTCTTATTTTTTTTAAATTAAAAGTTAGAAAAAGTTTTCATATACATATGGAGTAATTGTTTCAAATTTTATCCTAACATATGTTCATTTAAGCATTAAAATTGGTATATTTTTTCTAAAATTCTGTTTTGAGTTCGGGGAACCTCAAAGCATATACAGAACTTGGTTTGGAATAAAATACTTCAAGCAGTATAGAATGAAAAACAAACTTCTCACATATATAGACGTTTTGCTCTATAAATGGAAAATGTCCATGCAATTTGTCCCTGTGGTGAGAGCAAACCAATAAAAAAAATCTGATGTGTTACACTCACACGACTTTCTCTACTCTTGTAAAAACTATTTTTACAAACGCTTATTCTCCATATGCTTCATGTTAATCGAGATATCGAGATGTTAATCTTATTGCTAATTTTCTTGTAGGTGCAAGGGGAATTAGTAGGCTTTAAGCGATAGTCAAATATTTTAAGAACTGGTTGCTATGTCGAGTATTCCATTCTCTTTGCATTACTAGGACAAAAAAAATGAATAACGAATTTGAGAAAAAGTATAAGTATTGGAAAATTTAAGGGAACAACAAGCAATATCTCGATAACGGTTCACTCAACAAAAACAATGTATATGACATAAAATGTGTATTTTAACGTGATCTATATTTCTGTGTAGTAAAATTTTGTCTATCTCTTATGGTTTACCAGTTATGCAAAAGTCGTTCACAATGAAGAATACTTTTGGAGACATTCCCAGGAAATTCAAGATATACATTTTATTTGTCATGAAAATATCTTAAACACATGATATTTTAATCAAAGTCGTTAGTGCAATTTCTGAGAAAATTAAGATTTCGAAAAATGTTCCATGTAAAGGGTAATCTGGGGTAGGGGATTTTCTTGAAAACGTTTGTGCCGCATCTCTGGAAGATACTGAAGCCAAATACCAAGTTTGGTGTTTATCCGACTGTTCGTTTCTGAGTTATGCTGTTCACAGACACACAGACACACACACGGACATGTTTCCAAAAATGCTTTTTTTGGATTCAGGGGGTCTGAAAACATGTATTTCCGGTGAAATCTCGGTATCGAATTTTTGGGTGGAATACAATATTTCCCCTACTTACTATACGTAGTAGAGAAGGTAAAAATGTATAATACTCAGCTGTTAACAGCCTAACCTTTTATTTTGCACATAACAAATTCTATGTTGTAACTTACGTCCTCTGAAGAAAAGCAAGGCTTCAGTATATCAAAACGAGATGGCCCTGATACCCGGTGATGTTTTCGTGTGAAAGCATAAAAACATTGAACAACCAAGACAAATTGTTATAATGTGGGTAAAACAGAGGATGGAGAACAAAACTACAATTTGGGTCGGGGTATTCTTCCTCGCATAAACTTATGATTCTTAGCTGGTGCATTGTAGTGATTATTGCAAACGTAAACTCTGGAACGAGAGTACGTACAGTCATAAGGAACAACTGATTACACACCTGAGCCAGCATCTAAACTGAGCAAAACTACTATAAGCCATGAAAAGATTTAAGTGAACAAATAACACTATGAAAGTAACACGATGTTTCACCGTGTTATCCTTTTGATACTCAAAACAGATATATAATATCAGAGGTTCCAATACTCGATAGCTTATATTTGTAACTTTAATTTGTGGTTTTACTTTCTTTTTTGCCTACCTAGAAGGAAGTATTGTGTTCTATACAAACTTTCGATATCAATATTTCACTGGAAATACACATTTTTATAAAGTGGTCTGTCAGTCTTGAACAGCAAACCACAAGAGTGAATATTCGGATGAGTACTGAATCCCATAATTGAGTCAGTTGCTGTTTAACCATGTCAGATGTTCAAGAAGATGTTCAAAAATATCCGCCTATCTCAAACTAACCTTCACATGGAAAAAGACGAATTTGATAAAAGTACCACTAGAGTATTTAAGGGAACAAGGTGTTACACTCATATGACTTTCTCTACTCTTGTAAAAACTATTTTTACAAACGCTTATTCTCCATATGCTTCATGTTAATCGAGATATCGAGATGTTAATCTTATTGCTAATTTTCTTGTAGGTGCAAGGGGAATTGGTAGGCTTTAAGCGATAGTCAAATGTTTTAACAGCTGGTTGCTATGTGGAGTATTCCATTCTCTTTGCATTACCATGACAAAAAAAATGAATGACGAATTTCCATTTGAGAAAAAGTATAAGTATTGGAAAATTTAAAGGAATAACAAGCAATATCTCGAAGATGGTTCACTAAACAAAAAAATGTATATGACATAAATTGTGTATTTTATAACATTTTGTCTATCTCTTATGGTGTACCAGTTCTGCAAAAGTCGTTCACAATGAAGAATACTTTTGAAGACATTTCCAGAAAATTTGAGATATGCATTTCATTTGTCATGAAAATATTTTAAACATATGATATTTTAATCAAAATCGTTAGGGCCATTTTTGAGAAGATTAAAATTTTCGAAAACTTGTCCATGTAAAGGGTAATCTGGAGTGGGGGGATTTTCTTGAAAACCTTCGTGTCGCATCTCTGAAAGATATTGAACCTAAATACTAAGTTTGGTGTTTATCCGACTGTTCGTTTCTGAATTATGCTGTTTACAGATACACACACGGACATGTTTCCAAAAATGCTTTTTTTGGATTCAGGGGGCCTCAAAACATATATTTCCGGTGAAATCTCGGTATCGATTTTTTGGGTGGAATACAATACTTCCCCTACTTACTATACGTAGTAGAGAAAGTAATATGTCGTGAACACAAGAATTTTTAAGGAATGCGAGACCGCACCATGTGTTTTCATTTTTTCCTTCCTTAGTGAATGTTGGGGGAAAAACCTACTCCTGACTATTCCAGAGTTGAATGTTTAGATCTGTTTGTGGCAATCGGCACTGCTGAAAATGCTGTAGAAACTCCGTGATTGAGAATGTTAGGATGCATTACAGCTCCGCGCATTCAGGAGAATTATAATTGAATTTTTTTGTTACAGTGCAACAAAAAAAACATGTATTTTATAAATTTACATGATTGCTTTAAAAATAAGCATCAGGACTGTGTCTGTTTTAGCTTTTAGTCATTGATAAAGGGTTTTAAAGACACTTAGATATTTTAGAGCAGACAATAAAACCCTAAGTAGAGGAGAAGTAGGAAAAGAAGGCAAAATTAGAAAGTGCTTGACAGTGTAACAATGGAAAGAATATCGAAACAGAGAAATATTAAACGAAGAGTAATAAGAAAGTACCGAACACTGAAAAATAAATAATTGAAAAAATATGAAAGAAGAACGGAAGGAAGTAATGTGAAACAGGATATGAAACTACATTGTGAATTCTATGGAAAGAGGGGAACATAGATGCTGAAAATATGTACATGATATGGAATGATGAAGAAAAACTAAACGTAATTGGATTAATTCATTGTACGAAGCATTCGCTGGAAGCAAAATATGCAGTAACATAAAATCAGACAGTAAAAGTAACAAAAAACAAAATAAACAGCGGAAAAATCTGATGTCCTATAGCGATGCGAATGTTTAACCTAGGTAGTTTTATACACTATCCTAGTTCTTGTATGAACTTTAAACATTCCCTATTTTTTCTGAATAACATTCATTTCCTTTAATTTAAATAATGTATAAATAGACGCCAAAAGATGTATCACTAGTGTTCAAGGATGTATTATCTAGGTTTAGAGTTGTACATTGCCTTGAAGATGAATGTATCTGTGGTTTTAAAAACTATTTTTTACTTTCTCTACTACGTATAGTAAGTAGGGGAAGTATTGCATTCCACCCAAAAATTCGATACCCAGGTTTCACCGGAAATATGTTTTTAGGCCCCCTGAATAAAAAAAAGTATTTTTGGAAACATATCCGTGTGTGTGTGTTGTGTGTGTGTGTGTGTGTGTGTGTGTGTGTGTGTGTGTGTGTTGTGTGTGTGTGTGTGTCAGTGAACAGCATAACTCAGAAACGAACAGTCGTATAAACACCAAACTTGGTATTTAGTTTCAGTATCTTCCAGAGATGCGACACGAAGGTTTTCAAGAAAATCCCCCACCCCAGATTACCCTTCACATGGAACATTTTTCGAAAATTTTAATTTTCTCAAAAATGGCTCTAACGATTTTGATTAAAATATATGAGATACTTTTATGACAAATAAAACGTATATCTCGAATATTCTGGAAATGTCTCCAAAAGTATTCTTCATTGTGAACGACTTTTGCATAACTGGTAAACCATAAAATTTTACTACACAAAAATGTAGATCGCGTTAAAATACACAATTTATGTCATATACATTTTTTTGTTGAGTGAATCATTTTCAGATATTGCTTGTTATTCCCTTAAATTTTCCAATACTTATACTTTTTCTCAAATTGGAATTCATTATTCATTTTTTTATGTCCAGGTAATGCAAAGAGAATGGAATACTCCACATAGCAACCAGCTCTTAAAATATTTGACTATCGCTTAAAGCCTACCAATTTCCCTTGCATCTACAAGAAAATTAGCAATAAGATTAACATTTCGATATCTCGATTAACATGAAGCATATGGAGAATAAGTGTTTGTAAAAATAGTTTGTACAAGAGTAGAGAAAGTCATGTGAGTGTAACACATCAGATTTTTTTTAAATAGCATCTATGTGTAAACAAAACGTTTTTACTCGGTTATAATCTACTGAAAGAAGTTTTACAGTGCTTAGACCTCAACAACTCTTTGAACGCAGAAGGATAGTTCTAACAAGTGAGAATCGGAAGCTGGAGAAGAATACAACGGAAGTATGACGTCACATACCTGCTGCCTCATGTTGACGATGATGTGCCTGGAGCTTCAAGCGATGTTGTAAACGCGAGCGCCTTGTCTTTATATACCTCGACACACTTTTTTTTAAACATGCTCATCGGCAGCAGCCAGTAGGACCGTGGAGGGGAGAAGACAACGGAAACTTTAAAATGCAGATAACTTCCACCTCTCGGGGAGTAGGGGACTGGTTAACTTTATCTCAGGGATGTCCACGATAGGGTCCAGCAAGAACGCAAAAAATTGCTGGACGGAAAGTGAGAGCAAATATAACATGGTCCGCAAGTTGACCTAATTGTTATTAGCGAATGAGCTTCCGATCGCCGGTTGCAAATGTGACTCACCACCGCTTTTTCTGCAAATGTTTGTTTTCAAGCGGAATTTTTTTTTAATTTCTAAAAGATACAAAATTCTTTCATTAAAGGATGTATACACTGTGGGGCGTTAAATAAAATGTTATTTGTTTAAATATGGGTATCATACAACAGGATTTTCATTCGAAATGTCTTACCCTAATCCTTAATTGTAGTTTAATTCACGCAAGAAATACTACTTTTCTATAGAAATACCTAAATAACCAAGAATATCTAAAGAGTGTTCATTGCTAAAATTCTACCATTATAGTGTGGCTTACATTAGGTTAAATTACAGTGGGCATTTATCCTGTCTATGAAATACAATAAAGTTTTAGATTTATTATTTTATAGTTAAATTTGTTGAAAGACCTACTGAAAATTCAGGTATTTGAACTATTACTTAAAGACTAACATGCAAACAGACAAACTTTGTGTGCCATATTCACAAAAGAAATGAAAAGAACATGATTTATAAAAAAACAAAACACACACAATTCGGAAGAAATTGTCCCCTCGATGCCTGATTTAACCTGCTTCATTTTTATCTCTGGGACGTAATAAAAGAGAACGTTTACAAACCAAACGCACACACTTTATATTAACTTAAAAATAATATTCGTCAAGAAATTGCTGTCATTTCTCTGAAGGACTGCAGAGTAAATTTGTAATTTCCTAAGCAGGTGCCAGAAATGCTTGAACAACGAAAGAAGGCACTTTCATCATCCTCTTGCTTGATATACGTAGTGATTTACTTTTTATTTTAAGTGTTTATGCTATGTGTGTTAGAAATAACTAAGACGACATACCGTACTATATTTACTGCGGACTTCCTGTAATCCTTACCGCCAACACAGGAGCCAGCATAGCCGGTCGGCCGCATGCCGCGAAGTTGGTCCCGTCAAGGATTGTTCACCTCGTATAACTAAATTAATAAGATATTATTGCTTTTCTACATCTTGGTGCACGATGCAGAAATATGCTTAATACCTTAAGATTAAAATGAAATAATACAACATAAATAAACTCAGTTCGCTCTTTTTAAAAGCGTTTCCTTTGATTGTTAAAACTTATTTCCAAACAAGTCCTGATGTGTAATATACTATTGTGATGTACATGACGATTCTCCTTAGGGAGGCGTATTTCATTTTTTTATGAATATTTGGCTGCTGTTGGTCAAGACATGCTATATACGTGTCATTTAATTTCAGCAACTGCAATGTAGACATTCGGGTGATGTTACGAATAAATGAGTGGACATGAATCATTGCATGTCATTTGTTTACAATGTATTGAAATCGTGGTGTGACTGTTGCAAGCGTCATGCATTAACCATAGGTGATATTCGGGACGTATTTCAATAACTCCAGTAGTAATGACCTGTCTCAGCTCCTGGGTCTAGAAATGTATACATCTCCCTTCGAGGCACGTGTGGAATTATTTTGGTAGCACTAAAATAGTAGTTACTTAGAAAAATAGCAGTTATTGTTTAAGGCAATGCGTCAGTAAAATTTGGTGAAAATGTGGTAATTGTTGCTTTCTCTACTACGTATAGTAAGTAGGAGAAGTATTGTATTCCAACCAAAGATTTGATACCGAGATTTCACCGGAAATATATTTTTGAGGCCCCTTGAATAAAAAGCGTGTGTGTGTGTGCGTGTGCGTGTGCGTGCACGTGCGCGTGTGCGTGCGCGTGCGCGTGCGTGTGTGTGTCTCTCTCTCTCTCTATTAACAGCATAACTCAAAAATGAAAAGTCGGATAATTACCAAACTTAGTATTTACGTTCAGTACCTTACAAAGTTGCGACACAAATGTTTTCAAGAAAATCCCTCCAGCCGAGACTACCCTTTACGTGGAATTATTCGAAATTTTTTTCGAAAAACATGACTCGTGATATTTATTAAATTACCACCTATCAAAGATATTTACATGACAAATAAAAATGTTGAATTTACTGGGAGTTTTACTTGATTCCTACATTAACAGGCAATTACCCACACAGGATTAGTATTAAACCAATAAACTTAAAACTATTTTTAAATTAGCTGTGAAGTCCACTTCATTTGGAAGACATATTGTATATTGTATAACTGGTAAACATTAAAGGACTGAAGTAAACGTACTATCCAAAAAAATGTAGATCTCTTTAAACCACCGTTTATTTCAAATAAGTTTTTTGTTGCATAAGCCATTTCTGGGATATCCAATATTAAGGTTTGAATTTTTCATTTATTTGTCATTCTCTTAAGTCCTATCAACATTCAGTTGTTTTTCGCGATTGCATGGAAACAGTATGGAATTTTAAGGTCAGGATACAGCGTCCAGTTGTTAAACATTTGACTGTCGCTGCTCCCTTTGTATCTGTAACGAAATGTATAATGTAGATATTTCTGCAAAGCCTTATTTGGATTAAAATGTAGTAGGCAGAAAAATAAGCTACCATAGAGCGTATAGAAAATCAAGTGAATGTATCGCATCAGATTTTTCATGTTTGATTGTTTTATGCATTTTATTATGCTTATACCGTATAGTTTCCGGGTACATATTAGGTTTTTAAAATCAAGTATTTTAAAGCCAAAAATGTAGATTTACTTGGTCATGTACCATTTAGATAACGCACCGTATTGAACTTTAAACCTACTTTTCTGAATTCCCTTTTTCTTTCTTTCTTTTTTTTTTACTTTCTCTACTACGTATAATAAGTAGGGGAAGTATTGTATTCCATCCAAAAGTTCGATACCGAGATTTCACTGGAAATACATGTTTCCAAAAATGCATTTTTTGGATTCAGGGGGTCTCAAAACATGTATTTCCGGTGAAATCTCGGTATCGAATTTTTTTATGGAATACAATACTTCCCCTACTTATTATACGTAGTAGAGAAAGTAAAAAATGAATAACGAATTCCCATTTGAGAAAAATTATAAGTATTGGAAAATTTAAGGGAATAACAAGCAATATCTAGAAAATGGTTCACTCAACAAAACAAATGTATATGACATAAATTGTGTATTTTAACGCGATCTACATTTTTTGTGCAGTAAAATTTTTTTTCTATCTCGTATGGTTTACCAGTTATGCAAAAGTCGTTCACAATGAAGAAAACTTTTGGAGACATTCCCAGAAAATTCAAGATATACATGAAAATATCTTAAAAGTATGATACTTTAATCAAAATCGTTGGAGCCATTTTTGAGAAAATTAATTTTTTGAAAATTGTTCCATGTAAAGGGTAATCTGGGGTGGGGAGATTTTCTTGAAAACCTCCGTAAAGCATCTCTGGAAAATACTGAACGTAAATACCAAGCTTGGTGTTTATCCGACTGTTCGTTTCTGAGTTATGCTGTTCAGTCAGACAGACACACACACAGTCACACTCACGGACATGTTTCCAAAAATCCTTTTTTTTTTTATTCAGGAGGCCTCAAAAATGTGGAATCCCGGTATCGAATTTTTGGGTGGAATGCAGTACTTCCTCTACTTACTATACGTAGTAGAGAAAGTAAAAATCAAATCAATTTGAAGAAAAATATATTTCTGGACTTTCACAAATGCATTACCTTAATATTTTATATTTATAACATTACGTCAAGCAGGAGCACACCAAATAACAGGCCAACAGTATGAAAGGCAATCAAATGAAAGCATGTCAGATGGCGAAAAGCGTCACTGAAACGTCCTTGAAAAATAATATTGCGCTAGGATATAGGACAACCTATCACATTTTTGTAAAAGTCATTTAGGCTGCAAATGGAACAAGGTTTAACTCATGTGCATACTACTTCGGTTCAAACCATGTCCACAAACAGCTCCATTGGTAAGGAAATGACATCAGGAAGTCTGGGCCCTAGGAAGGATATTAATGTTTTTCATGGCCAAACTCTAGATTGACTACGGCACTATGATCAGAATAAAAAGAAAAATAAACCCGAAAAGTATCATACAACTTTGCAATAGAGGAAGAATTGTAGGAACTGTACGTAATGCTTTGGATATTTTTCGGGATATAATTCATGTGCTTCTATTGCTGTTTTGGGTTTTTGAATTTTATACATTCTATTCACGACTCGGTAACATAATGGTTTTATTAAAAAGCCCAAAAAATCTGCAAAATGTAACATTATTATCCTATTTATCAGTGTTATCCTATTTATTTGTTAGCAGTTATGGGGATTATTTTTTAGTTATTACATGTTGAATGACAGTTTTAGCGCCTGGTTTGTTTTAATGTGACAGACAAAGAATAACAATTAATAAGGATGCTTAAACGTCAAACTATACATTTTATTCTCAAAGTGGTATTTCTGCTGAGAATCACGCAGTTGTGTTCCGATACACACGTGAATTTCTGCATCGCGGCAATATCAATAGGGAAATGTAATAATGATCGCTATAATGATTTATCTTTTTCAAGTTTTCACGTTTACCTAACTTCTAATCAACTCAATGCAGCACCTATCATTTCTCCCAAGTGAAACTGGGAGAGTGATCTGAAACGAATCTCAGTAAACAAAAAGGAACGGAGTAGTGCGATGTTATGCTTAGTGCGGAACGGAGTCAGAAATTGCCCCGGTGATGTATACTACTTTGATTGGAATAAATGATCCAATACAAATAGAGATTCTACCTTGTAAGGTGTGGGATTGGTGAGAAATGAGTTTCCTGTAGAGTTAAAAGACACAATAGTAATATTTTCGTCAAAAGTTTCTTAAGTTTAAAATTATTGCCGCCTTCAAATAGCGATGCGCTGCCGCAAAGGCTGTTGAATTTGCTACATACGAGAGCAGTCCCAGAAGTACCCGACCTAACGTATATTTAGCGGTTTTTGTTTCAAACAAATGACTATAGTAGAAAGTAACACCCTTATAAAGCTTAAGTTTGAAGTTTGACGATGCTACGTTATTTAGTAATTGTCTAGCAGCCATTAACAGTGAACACACTCAGCGAATTTGTAAACATGGATAAAACTGGTCATCGTTATGTGATACAATACTTTCATTTGAAAGGTCTTAGTCCAACTAATATTAAAGCTGAGCTAGATTCTACTCTGGCGGAGTCTGCGCCTTCTTTACAACAGTAAAATATTGGGTGGCAGAGCTTAACCGAGGCCGTACGAGCTGCTAAGACGAACATCGCAGTGGTCGCCAAATGAGGTGACCACGCCAGAAATTGTGAAGAAAATCCACAAAATGGTATTGGATGACCGTCGACTGAAATTGCGCGAGCTGACCGACATCGTAGGCATTTCAAAAAGTGCTGTACATCACATACCAACTGAAAATTTAGAAATAAGGAAGCTGTGCCCAGGATGGGCACCGCGGTTACTCACAATGGAACACAAGCAGCGTCGTGAGGATGTTTCAGTCGAGTGTTTGGCGATGTTTCGCTGCAATAAAATCGAGTTTTTGCGTCAATTCATAACCATGGATGAAATATGGGTCCATCACTTCACACCTAAGACGAAGGAACAATCAAAACAATGGACTGAAAGAGGAGAATCGGCTCCAACGAAGGCGAAGACAGTTCCATCTGCAGGCAAGATAATGACGTTAGTTTTTTTGGGATGCACGTGGGATAATTTTCATTGATTATCTTCAAAAAGGAAAAGCAATCAATGGCGAATATTATGCAAACGTACTGCAACGTTTGAATGATGAAATCAAGCAAAAACGGCCGCATTTATCGAAAAAGAAAGTTCTGTTTCATCAAGACAATGCACCAGTTTTAACATCCATTATCGCCAAGGGCAAAATCAATGATTTAAAGTTCGAATTACTTTCTCATGCATCCTATTCACCAGACAGCCCCTCTTTGATTATTTTCCGTTTCCAAAGTTAAAGAAATGACTTGGTGGTAAAAATTTGCCAACAATGAATAGGTGAAATTTGCATTTTATGGCTATTTTGCAGAATTCGACGGTCCTCACTATAAACAGCATATGGAAGCTATTGAACATCGCTGGGAAGAGTGTATCGAGCTGAAAGACTATGTAGAGAAATAAATATGTTGTTTCCCAAAATTTTTGTGTTTTCTTTGTTAGGTCGGGTACTTCTGGAACAGCCCTGTACCTTCGGAAACCCGAATGCCATTGGTGGAAAAGTTTTTAAGAAAAATGCTGCTATTGCTTCCAATTATTTTAAATAACGACTACGTAGGCAAATAGATGGTCATTATTTCCACATATTTAGGGGCACAAAATAAATAATGTTAAAAATGTTTTCTACTACAATCTTTTTTCGAAATGCGCAAACTCGGATCTTGTTCCTTGACTTTTAGTACTAAATGCTGTGTGTATTGGTACGTCCTCTGTTGGGAAATTACAGAGAGGGAGTGAGATCCAATAGTTTTATTCACATACAGAACGAACCAGAACTCCGCCGACAAACTCTAAGAGGTTGTTCAGGGATACCTTCTGAGTATTTTGATATAAGGAAGTAAAGGGTCTTTCAAGAAGAGTGTCCTATCTTTAACATGTGATAGCTGACGTTGTTATTGAGTTACAGCAGTCATTTTTTTCATGTGGTTACAGTTGTTATTGACAAATAGCCATGGAAAGTTACATCATTCAGCAATGCGTACTAATTGTGAAAATGTATTATCAAAATAGATCATCTGTTCGCCAAACCTTCCGTGAATTGCGTGAAGTTTACGGTGTGCATAATCGTCCTTGCGAGAGAACGATTCGGCGTTTGAACAATAAATTTGAAATAAGTTGTTCTGTCAGCGATCAAAGAACGCCTGTACGTAATCGACGTAAGCGCTCCAACGAAAACATCGGCGCCGTTCGTGAGAGTGTACGAGAGAACGGAAACAAATCAATTGCTCGTCGAGAGCAAGAATTGGAGCTTTCGCCGACCACAACTTGGCGAATTCTGCATCTGGACTTCAATTTTCACGCTTACAAAATGGTGTTAACTCAAGAACTAAAGTTCAACGACCATAGATTGCGCCGTGTATTCGCTGACTGGGCTATGAAGCAATTGGAAGCTGACCCGGATTTTTGTCGAAAAATCATCTTCAGCGACGAAGCCCACTTTTGGATGGATGGTTGTGTTAACAAACAAAATTGCCGCTATTGGAGCAATCACAATCCAATGCAGATTCAAGAACGACCATTTCATCCCCAAAAGGTTACTGTGTGGTGTGGATTTTGGTATGGTGGAATCATTGGTCCATATTTTTTCCAAGATTAAGATGGAGAAGCTCTAACTGTCAATGGAAAAAGATACCGGGCCCTTATATGGGACTATTTTTGGCCTCAATTGGATGGTATGGATCTCAGAAACACCTGGTTCCAGCACGATGGTGCCACATGTTATACTGCTCTCGAAGTAATCGATCTTTTGATGGAAAAGTTCAGGGATTTCATCATTTCCAGTAGTGGTGATGTTAACTGGCCCCGAGGTCATGCAATTGGATTACTTCTTGTGGAGTTATGTTAAATCTCGAGTTTATATCAACAAGCCAGTAACAGTAAATGATCTTATGAATAACATCACGCGTGTTATTCGTGAAGTTGGACCTATTTTACGTTGTTCTGTCATTGATAATTGGGTCAACCGTATACGCGCAACCAACGAAGTCGCGGCGGTCACTTAACTGATGTTCTCTTCCACACGTAATGACATTAACTATGTTCCAAAATAAAAAAAGAAATAAACCTCTATCATTTATAGAACGTGTTTTATTTAAGTTCAAAGATAGGACACTCTTGTTGAAAGACCCTATATAAGTAGATATGAAATATGGCTCACGGTTGTTGTTTAAAACGAGTATACTAATGTAAAATGAGTAAAATACATCATTCAGCGTAAACCACATAAAATATATAACACTCGGTTGCGCAACATGAAACACCACTATTTGCCTTTTGATTTCAACGGTGACATACACCTCGCCTGGCCTAAATAACGATATACATACAATAATAAAATTCTCAGTTCCAAAAATCCTAGATTCATAGTTTACAGGTACCTTAGAACGTGTTAAACTATGTTAAATCACAACAATTCGATTTTGGTCATACTTCTTTATTTTAGCTTTTCAAAAGTTAATCTTTTTCTTTCGGTTGCTGGTGCTTTCGGTTGAGCAATAGACAGTCGTCCCTAAAACGTGAGTTTCAGTGTGAATTTGCATAATTTATTTGTGAAAGCAACTCTCACTAGATGCAAATGTAAGCTTTTACATGCAGATTATCCAATCTTTGTGTATTCGAAACAAGACAAACAATATAAGGTGTATACTGACAAATATGCTTTAATATTTTGTTATCTTTGTGTTTCGTTGGAGTAATGTAGCAGTACAGTAATAATAATAATAATAATAATAATAATAATAATAATAATAATAATAATAATAATAATAATAATATAAAAGTCATACTAATTCTGGCACTCTTTTTTACCTTCTCTGGCACTTAACTAGGTAGAGAAATAAATATTTCGCCGGAAATATATATATATTTTAAGGGGCCCGGATGAAAAAAAAGGGTTTTTGGAAAAAAGTTAATGTATGTGAGCATCTGTGAACAGCATAACTTAAAAACGAATATGGTAAATGCCACACTTGGTATTTAAGTTCTTCTAAAGATGCAACACAAAGATATTTAACATCTCCAAATTCCAAACTACTACCCTCTACAGTATAAATTTTCGTTATTTGATCTCCTCAAAACTAATGATTCTAATGATTTGAATTAAAATACCATATGCGTAACATACTCACAAGGACAGCATTTAGTGAATCTTCTGGAATGACTCTGAAATACACTTTATTCGAAATGAATTTTGTATAATTTTGAATAACAGGTAATCATAAGAGATAAATAAAAACTTATTACACAACAAATTTAGGTCCTGTTAAAAAACGCAACTGATACCGAATTTTCTGTCGCATTAAACACTTCCGAGATATCCCCTATTATTATTTTGAATTTTCCAATACATATATGATGTCATTGTTCATTTGTTTCTCGCGATGTCGTGCAAAGGTTATAGAATTTCAAAGCCGGTATACAGCGACCCCCTTTTAATGATTTGACTATCGCTTTAGCTTCCTATTTCATCTACAAGAAATGTGGAATGGAACAATTTATCTGGATTAGAATGAAACATCGAAAAATAAGATTTTGTGAGAATGATTTGGAAATATAAACAACACTGGCTAGAAAAAGCCATACGGATGTAACATACCAATATTTTTTCGTTGTGATTTAATGTTTTTCTTCACCCCCTCCCACAGTGAGTAACATGGTTCAGCCTGTAACTTCTGGAGGTTCAAACCCGAGACTGAGCGGCCATCCTACCAGGGTTTTCTCGTTGTTTATCCAGGTCGCTTGGCAAACGCTTTGATGGATTATCATACACCAGAACGGCCACTCCCATCCCATTCCATCTCATTTCATTTCCTTCTCGCCTTTCAGGATTACAGGGCGGATGGCAATGGATGGGGTTGTGCGGCGTATAGCGTTGGGCGTGCTCTGGGGAAAAATTTCTACCGTGGAGTCGGTCACAGGACTCTTTGCCAGAGAGTTTATTTGGATAGAGGGGGCATTGAAGGGTTGCCGGTGTCGGTATTCTAAACCTGGAAACCACAGTGCCTATGATTATTCCGTAGCGTCCTTGGTCGACAGACATTAACACTTTTAGATGCTAATGACAAGAGATATTTAAGCTTTAAGAAAACAAAAGTAGTTCTCTCTATGTGACATGAAACTATAAAACAAAAGTTTCGTTTCTATGTTTTTGAAAGCGCCATGAAAATCTCCACTGTGAACTCCGCTACGATCATTTGTATTGTACGAAAAGGTTAAGCAATGATTGATCACAGCGCACACTTTAAATAGAATCACCAACAAACATATACCAGCAGTTTACGGATGAAAGGAATGTCACGATGTGATTGCGTGCGGTGGGAAGAGAATCAAATAATTAGGAAAACGTGGGCGGGGCAATGGAATGCAGTCAGATAAAGAAATTCCAAGTTGCATGGAAGGCGGGGCTGAGGCCTACAAATGTAGTATTGGTTTAATTGTACAACAGAAATCGACATTTGCTTGTTATGGTAACCTGCTTCTTAATTTCGGGACAATTTTTATGTTTAGGCAGATGTTTTTTACTCGCAAAAGCAGATTAAGTGTTGCTTCCAATGCTGTTTATTGATTGTTATGTTTGTGCAAAATTACTAATATAAGAAAATGCACTTCCATATTGTTATTAAATAACTTATGCCTTTAGAGCGAATATGCCCCAATCGAATTGAAAAAGAGGAATTCTCATAATCATTAAAAGTACCTTCATTCTTCATTCGCACTCTATACTGGAAGGAAGAGGTATAGATACTTTAACCAAAGATAAATCTCGATAATTATATTAAAATGCTTATTATCACTTCGTAGCTTTGGGGGAAACTATTTAAAATGCAGAAACGTTTGGCAATACCGCGCTTTGCCATGCTGCTGGGTGCGAAACTCATACTCAACGGGTAAGGTCAGGCCCGCCGCAGACAACCGCCGTCTTGCAACACACTGCATTACAGGAACGATGTTAACTTTGCTTAGTGGTGTTCCGTGTTTAATGAAAACAACTAAAACGAACTCCTTTAAGTTTGAACGAAACGGAAAAAGAAAACGGATGTCACATCTTTAACGTTGACCTATTATGTACTTCTTTAAACGCCAATAGATACCGCACTTTATTAATATCAGATACAAATGCTTATCGAAGCATTCAGTCAGAACAAATGTAAACTGGATGTTTTAATTGTCAGTTTAAAGAAATTCAATAAAAGAAAATAAATTATATTATTTAAGTATTTTGTAAGTGAGACTAACAACTAAACTACCTTATTCGAATTTCAATGGCCAATAAAACTAAATAATAACGGTGTACACGGTTTGTAAAAATATGAATGATATGAACACCTCATAGTGAACGGACAGAGGCGTATTGGGCGTGTGTGTGGTCACCTATTCAGCCGTGAGGCAGTATTTTTAACACTTAAATGATTTTAGCCTAATTATATAATATATCAATTCAGTAACAGCCCTCCTTAAAGCAATATGTGTATGTAACAATATATAAAAAGTGTATATTACAGTCATTTTGTATGTTTATATTATGTATACACGTGTAATAATGTTATGTGAATGTATTACGTAATTTAATAATGTAGGAGCTGTGAGAATAATAGGTTAAAAGTTGCTAACAATGAGGTAACCTTGAGGCAATAATGAATTTGAAAGTTTAACAACACTACTTGTGATTCTTGGAAACAATAATGTAAATTTTGTGACAGTGAAAAAAGCTTAAGTTAAATAAAAGTATTCTATTGGATTAGAAATAGCCAATCGGAGACTTGAAATACAGAAATTTACAAATTTAAACGGTATAAATCAAGTCAGTTGCTTGTAGACAATGCTCATGACTGTACGCATTGGTTGCAGACGATGTTCCTAACTGGATGCGAGACACGTCCTCAAGAAATTTAATACGTATTCGTGTGAGACGAAAATAGTATTACGTGTTAAAAAAGTGCAAGTAATTATAAAAGAATCTCACAGCTCTCTATATCAGTGAAGTGTTATTTAAATCGTGTCAAGCATTAATAAATGGAGTGAATAAAAACTTAAAATCTGTGTAAGCCTACATTCTTCAGTCGCACCACTGCCTGCTAAGACATTCATATCTCTAACAATAATACTGACGCAGCCGAGACAAACATAAATATATAATATCTAAAGAAACAGTCAAATTACAAAGATATTTTTTAAACATTTTTGGGGCGGCAAAGGCCACCGGAAAGTACATTTGGGGCGAAGACTACCGGAAACTTTTTACCATACGTGCGGTTGCAATGAAGTTCAAGTTCGGCTCCCCAACAGTTGAAATATAATACAACTCATTAAATACAACCTATTACAAATTGACTCCCAAAGCGTGGGGCAAACTACAATAAAACTTCTAATTAAAATCGGCTTTCCATACGTGGGGCATACAACTACTTTCTCAGCCGCTGTTTTGTCGTCCTAACTTCAATGTAAATTATGGTGTCTTTTTGCTTGTGACAGTAAGACTAAAAATGATGATATCTATATTCCTTTCACCTGGTATGAATAAATAACGCATCTCATTGCGTTATACCTTGTGATTAGGATTAGTTAAACTCCAAAGAGACAGAGAGAGAGAGAGAGAGAGAGAGAGAGAGAGGTGAAATGATTAGTGGAAGACATATTTTATACGCATATTTTAGGCATTTGATTGTTGATTTTCGTAACCATAGAAATGGAACCATAATTGTATATTATAAGTGGACAAATACTATCTTCATAAGTTCTAGTCCAACTGCTGCCGATTCCAATAACATCTCTCTTCTGGATTATCGTAAAAATATAAAATGAAGTAAATATATAGAATCACAACAGCATTTTTATTAGTTATTATTGTTGTTGTTATTGTCATCATAATCATAGTAAAACGAGATGAACCCAACTGTAGGGAGAGAGAGTATCGGGAGGATTTTGTCTGCTTGTGTTGACTGTTAACTACTGTGTATATGCAGTGCTCTCGCTGGGCTCTTGACTTACTTGGTTGACAACCTTAACTATGTATATGTTGTTGTTCGAAGAGAGCAGGAAATTTTTACCTAACTCATTGCAAGAAACATGCAATGCCATACCCGGTATTTGAACCACGGATCTCCGGTAGTTCATATCTCGGCTATGGCATTGATTTTTTCAGTCATCTGATTCTACCTTTCAACCGTGTCCAACACGCGGTTTGTGTGGAAGAACAATTAATCCCAATCATTTAATATTTGTAATATACTCGCATTCAGTCCCGCATGTATACTTCCAGATTCAGCGGAGAGTGAGGAATGATTCTAATTTAAAGAGAAATTGCCCTGAAAAAATTGAACGCGGAACCGGGTTGAGATGAGAGGCAGTCTGCTAACATTTTTGTTATCCGCAAACATGCAATACCCTCTAAATACGGTCGAGTACATGGAATCGTGCCGGTATAATGCGGAGTGTTTTATGTTGGTAAGCAAATACTAAACCGCCATGCACAGCTTCCACTCCTTACCTGGTTCTAGCACTTCACTTAATGTTTGTCTTACTTCTCACTTTTCCTTTGCCCCTAAGACTAAACCGGCCTGTTTTCATATGTTATTGTTTGAGTGCCAGGATTTTGGCATCAAGCCTATACGAGACTCATCCAGGGACTGGTGTGAGCCGCCGTTGCGAAGCAGGCCTTCCAGTCACTCAGGTGAAATGTTTCCGTACTCCTCCCCTTTCGTCACTCACATAAGCCTGACCTTTGTATATGGGCTAATGCATGTGTATCGGACTTGAATTCAAGCCAATAAGATATTAACTCACCCAGGGCTGGCGATGATAAGGAGTTTCTCTCAACATTAAATAAAGAAAAAGAGTATAGGGAATAAAAAACATCGGCACCTTTCCGTGCTCTCTATTGCACAAAGTATTGTCAGCCCAACTTAAAACTGATAGTACTTTTTACTAACAATTAATTTACCTATACCAGGTAACCCAACCGCGACGTATTTGACGTGTGCATTAAAAGAGTTGCAGAACTCAACGGGGCAATTCCAAGTAAACAAAGATCAGTTGGGAACTGGCGCATTGGCGCCCTAAAAATTTACTATTACTACTACTACAACACCAACGGTTCTCAGAAACATCTATATGGATACACGGAGGCGTTTAAAACATCCTATCCTCCCCAGAGTCTGGAAGTATAAATGAGAGTGTGAATGTGTGTGTGATCTAATGATTAAAGCCCAACGTTTACCATAAATCCAACGACAAGCGAATACGAGTTAACACCATTGCCTATAGGCAATAATATGTTCCAAAGGAAAGACTGCCGATAAGATCATTGTAGTTAAAGGTGGATATAAATGGAATTTAGAAAAAAATAAAACAAAGCTCGCTCACGCTAAATGCCATTCCCCACTGACCTGTGTTTACTTGGAATTACCCCGTTTAGTTCTGCAACTCTCTTAACGGACAAACGGACATGACACAGTTTAAATACGGCGCGGTTGAGCCACCTGATACAAGACCTGTAAAGCATATTAGAAGAGAAATTTAATGCAAAAATATATTATATAATCTAACATCAAAAGCTCATTCTTAATTCTCCTTCATGTTATACCACTGTACAATATTTACAACGAATCTTGTGTTGGCTATGATGATACTATCTAAGCTAAGAGCTTTTAATGCCGCTTCTCATACAATTTGATAGCACTGTTACAAACCCGGATGGTGCGATGTGGGAGTGGTACAACGGCTTGTTTGACACATTAGAGTCTCGAATATAATCGCATTAAAAACGAGTTTCCCTGCTTAAGCTTACTTCTTTTACACGAAAACGAGTTTTCTAGAAATTTCAATATACTTATTTGCATACATTTATCACGATTATTATATAATAAGCTACACGCGCGTTAAATCGGGTTTGTTTATATCTCAGCTCTCGTAAATTGCCTGATAATTATCTAAACATTCAGCCATGAAAATCAATGGATCTCCGTTTTGAATAGCAGCGTCCTTTGATGGCCCTTCCTCTATCGGATGGAATCACTTTAAGGTAAGATTAGCATGTACCTTGCTCCAATTTCAGAACATTTACAGTTATTAACCAATGGATGAATCTCCTAACATCCTAAAAATAATCCAGCGAACAGACTTCTGGCTCCCATAAATAAAAATCTAATTTTGAACCAGAAATTGTGAAGAATTTAAATAATACCATAGGCCAAACATTTCTGTATTAGTGTAAAACATACCAGCATCATCCTGAGTATTAATCAAATTTAAAATGGTATGTTTAGGTTAAGACATCTATTGCAACTTTTATCTCTTATTGTTTTAAAACTCAATACATGTAAATGTAATTTTTGAGAAGTGTACTGACAGAAATCCCAAGAGGTAAGAAAGAGGCAAGCGTTTTTAAAAATTAATAACTTCAAAAGGTTAAATTAATAATAAGTGAAAGTTAGTGTACAGCTGTTTGCTTAAACAAGTCATTTCAACAACATACGTATATCTACCTACCTGCCTGCCCATCCATGCATCCATCCATCTATGCATCCATCCATCCATCCATAAGTTCTCTGCCCAATAAAATTTGGTGTATCTGGGTTATCCTTTTACACAACCCGAACGGATTTCTAGGAAACATGGTTTATAACATACCTTAGGCGCCATTTGGGAAAACAGCTAGATGGTTTCTTGATTAATTTGGGACATAACATTTAAAAAATCTGATGTGATACATCCACAACATCTCTCTACCCTCTATCTTTCTTAGTGGGTATATAAACTATTCTTAATAAACCTTATTTGTCTATCTACTACATTTAATCCAAATAAATCTTTACAGAAATAGCTATATTACACAATTAGTTATAATACAAAAAGAACAGTGATAGTCAAAAGTTAAAGAACCGTACGCTATATGCTGGCCTTAAAGTTCCATACTGTTTCCATGCAACCGCGAGAAACAACTAAAAATTGATGAGACTGGAAGAATGACAAATATTGAACATTTCGAACCTTTAATAACGGAATCTCAGAAACAGCTTATACCACAACAACAAAAATCTGATGTGTTACACTCACATGACTTTCTCTACTCTTGCACAAACTATTTTTACAAACGCTTATTCTCCATATGCTTCATGTACATCGGGATGTTAATCTTATTGCTAATTTTCTTGTAGATGCAAGGGGAATATGATAGTATTTAAGAGATAGTCAAATATTTTAAAAGCTGGTTGCTATGTGGCGCATTCCATTCTCTTTGTACGTCCAGGACATAAAGAAGGTGAATAACGAATTCCCATTTGAGAAAATAAGTATTGAAAAATTTAAGGGAATAACAAGCAGTATCTCCAAAATGGTTCACTCAACAACAACAACAACAAAATGTATATGACATAAATTGTGTATTTTAACGCGATCTACATTTTTTGTGTAGTAAACTTTTGTCTATCTCTTATGTTTTACCAGTTATGCGAAAGTCGTTCACAATGAAGAATACTTTTGGAGACATTCCCAGAAAATTCGAGATATATATTTCATTTGTCATGAAAATATCTTAAACATATGATATTTTAATCAAAATCGTTAGTCATTTATGAGAAAATTAAAATTTTCGAAAAATATTCCATGCAAAGTGTAATCTGGGGTGGGGGAATTTTCTTGAAAACCTTCGTGTCGCAACCATGGAAGATACTGAACCTAAATACCAAGTTTGGTGTTTATCCGACTGTTCGTTTCTGAGTTATGCTGTTCACAGACACACAGACACACACGGACATGTTTTCAAAAATGCTTTTTTTGGATTCAGGTATCTCAAAACATATATTTCCGGTGAAATCTCGGTATCGAATTTTTGGGTGGAATACTATACTTCCCCTACTTACTATATGTACTAGAGAAAGTAAAAACTTAGTTTAAGTAAAGTGTGTATTTTTAAGAGATCTACATTTTTGTTGTGATACGCTTTCTTCTATTGCTTAATGTTTATGTTAAACAAGATTACACAAGATTCCTTCCGAATGAAGAGGACTTCCTAGGCTGTTCCCAGATAATTCAAGATATACACTTTATTTGTCATGTAAGTATATCTCATACATGCATTTCAAACAAAATCGTTAGATGTATTTTTAGAAAATCAAAATTTTCGAAACATGCCCCATGTAAAGGGATGGGGGATTTTCTTAAAAAATCATCGTGTCGCGTCCTTGGAATATACTAAATTCTAATTCCGGAAATGTCTGGACCACCCCAACTAGTTAAATCGTTGTTATTTTCTGTTTAATATATCCATCATGTGATTCTACATTTCTTATATTCACCACATCTTACTTCAGAATAGTCTGATGTGTTACATTCACGTGACTTTCTCTACCCTCTATCGTTTATTAGTGGCGATACAAACTTTGTTGTGAAAACTTATTTTTCTGTCTCTTCATTTTAATCGAGATAAACCTTTACAGAAACAGGTGGCCATTTTGTTATATATACAAAGAGAATAATAATAGTTAAATGTTTAAGAACTGGACGTCATACGCTGGCCTTAAACTACCATGCAGTCGCGAGAAACAAATAAAATAAGTCTGTAATATATAATCATGGCATCTGGTTGCCTAAACCAGGACCTATATTCCAAATATGTTGTTTATTAATCAATGCTAATTAATAATTTGTTTCTATTCCTAATTGTGCAGATAATCATATTCTCAACCTACTAAATTAAGATTCTATCTAGATGCTAGTAGTATCTGTTGCCAGAAACAGTTTATACTCGAAGGGCCACCCAGGACAAGGACCGGAGACCAAGTCCCCCTTCTATACCCAAGTTTCAGCGCCAACCCGAGTGGCTCTCCAAACCGTGGTTTCCCATGAGGCCAATTGTTGCTAGAAACAACTGAATGTCCAAAGAAGTTAAAAAGAATGATAAAGTATTCATCAATGTGAGCCATTAATAGCGAATCCATCGGAAATGGTTTATGCCACAAAAAAATTAATTGAAATAAATTGTGTGTTTTAAAGAGATCTACGTTTTTGTGTAGTGCATTTTCGTCTATCGTTTCAGGTATACTTGTTGTACGAGTGAGTTTGATAGAATATTTACAGAAAATTAAAGGTGTGAATTTTGTTTGCCATGTAAATATCTTTAATATATGGTGCTTTAATCAAAATCGTTATAGCCAGTTTTGAGAAAATAAAAAATTTCGAATACCTCCATGTAAAGTGTAGATGGGATGGGGGAATTTTCTTGAGAAGCTTGATGTTGCATCTTTGGATGATACCAAGTTTGGCATTTTTCCGACTTTTGGTTTTTGAGTTATGATGTTCACAGACTTGCACACACGGTGAAATCCAAAAATACAATGACCTCATATAAAACATAAACTTTAAGTACATCAGCCACTTTCTGTTGTTACTGGTGTTGTGTCTTTTAATTCTTTTAATTAATTTATACGACATATACCACATTATGAATCAATGAAGTCTCATATCTGCTGCCGTTATGAACGCTGTTTACTACTTTATGTATTCAAACTCCTTCAAGGAGAAAGGCTGCAGTAGTTCAGTTAGTTGTACTACTTGGCCACGATATGAGTACGTGTGGTGGGAAGAGGAATGAAACGGTTTCGAAACAAGTGGGCGGGGCATCGCAAGGGCAATGAGATAAAGAAAATATTGCAGTTTCGAGTTGCATTTACTAGCGAGGCTAAGGCCTGCGTATGTAGT
The DNA here is from genome assembly GCA_030765065.1 of Deroplatys truncata. Lineage (NCBI taxonomy): Eukaryota > Metazoa > Arthropoda > Insecta > Mantodea > Mantidae > Deroplatys > Deroplatys truncata. The sequence continues at coordinate 121,772,444 of CM060987.1, forward strand.
GCTGTTTTCATTGTGCGACTGTATCCCTTGCCTCTCACTACCCTCTGATCCCTAACCTTGGTTGTCCACAAAAACCAGTGGCGCCCTCCCCCAAGCGCATTCACATCGTGGCGACTGGTACACAAGTAGCAAGACACCTGAAACTATGCATACAGTGTTCTCTGTGTACGTACGCTCGGCAGCCTGGAAATTTATACGACATTCGCCCAATACCATCAACATATCAAAGCCTTCCTCATTTGTGAAAACCATATTATTGGTAGTAGAAGTAAGCTATTTTTATCCACTATTAACCTTCATCTCTATCTCATTAGCCACAAAAATAAATAAAAAAAATACTCCATTGTCATTGCACTGTGCAAAACTATCTGAGCTTCCTTCGCCAATATTTCTGTAATATTTTTCACTATGAATAACGTTGCTGTCCGCATATCTGGGGTTCGGGTACGCTGTCTTTTCATATGTTTTTCTCCTTGAAAGAGTGTGGATTAATATAAACGTTTTCTACTTAAACTATTTGTTATCAAGAGCTCTATCTAATGGTATCTCATTGACCCCACTTCCGGTCAAAGTGGATTGATGAAATCAATCTCAAGTGAAACTTACAGGTACCTTAGCTATAAATGCTTTTGTCTCGAAATGTTAATATATATATATACATACATAATGATTATAGGTTTCAATTACTATAGAGAGGAGTTATAATGCACACTGTCCATATGAGAAGCTCTTGTCTGAAAGTCTTTCTCTTGGTAAGTAGAGATGTTCTGTATTTTCCCTAACAAAGTGAAGACGATTTCATTACGCAATTCATTCCTTTTAATGAATGCATGCCGCACATTACAGTCTTCACTTTAAGTAGTTGTTTAAAGGAGTCCTACTAATTGTCTTCTGTTAGCCTCAGTTATTAGGAATTACAGCATCAACGCTCCTCCATGGGCTGGCAGATTCCTGGAATATTTGTTCATGCATATTCCCTTTCATTTAGACTAGTGGGCCATTAAGATTTTTAAATGACGCCCGCAATAAAACATCAATGTCAAGCAAACTGCTGTCTAATGAACTGGACCACCTGTTTCAATGCAACCAATCAGACTTCGGGGAGTCCTCAAACCTCAAGAAGAAGCGCACAAGAGCATGCTTTTATGACTAGAGTCTGAACGTGAAGTCCAACGAGCTCACCTTGCTACTAAACCGGAGGGATCTAGCTTGAATCTCGATTGGAGTATCTGGAGAAGGTTCCTTTAGGTTTCCCAGTATTTTACGAAATTATAAATCACCATTGGAGCATTTTGTCTCAAAATGCATGTAGTTCACAGAAGAAAATTCAAGTCAGTTGGAGAATTTAATGATTCCTCAGTTGGTTAGGATAAAGGCACGGAAACCCGTAGATCAAATTCTGGCTATGATATTTAATTTTTCAGTCTAATTCTACCTTTCCAATCTTGTATTATCATAAAATTTCTTCTTTACACTCGAATAGTGTTGATACCACTCAGCTACATTGACAGTCAAAATTAGCAACGTTGTAAATTCCAATCTAGGGTTGCATTAGACCAAGTCTGTTACTACCTATAAACTTGGCCTATATGTTACAGAATTTAAGCACTGTTTTGAACCCATACTCTAGCTTTATTCATCAAATGGCACATCAACTACGAGAATCATAGTTCATCTCAGAATAAAAGTATTAATTTAAACTTGGTAAGTCGTAATTATACAACCATAAATTTGCCTATAGTCGGATCTCTAATTCGTTGTAGCCTATCGCATCTCTAATTGTGTAGTTCGTGGTCTCGGAAATTCTGGTGGTGGAAGCAAAGTACACTTCTTCGTCTTTAACTGATTACCTACAAGCTCTGAATCCCTTCGGTGATCAGCCCAATGTCTGGTATGGCGGTGAAGAAGAGAGAAACGAAATTCAGTGATAAAAGGGATGATAGAAAAATTCACGGATCATATTATCCAACCCAACATTCACCTACTGACCAAGAAAACCGTGAAAAAACTTCCGGGTAGATTGGTCAGAACCAGGGGTTTGAACTCGGAACCTCCCAAATGCGCGCCACACACGTTACTGTCTGAGCTATCCCGCTCGTTATGGTACACTATATCAAAATTTTATAAAATCGGCGGCATAATCGTTGCACCTCTAAATGACAGCTTTCAGTCCAAGAGTACCTTCCCTTATCTAAATACGTGAATGGGTTATAAAGAGGGCGATGAAATCGGACCACTTCACTTAACAGGTTGAATAAATTAAAACATACTGGGGATAGCTGACTCACCTAGTGAACAATAGTTGTTCACAGTTTAAAAATAGCCGTATAAACTTCTAAGGAAAATTAATTAGCAACAATTGGCGTGCTCCTTTTGAGATGAATCCACTCTTCTCCTTGGCTACAGACGGGACAGTGTCAACGATAAATTTACTTGCCACGTCATGTTGTACACCTCAGCATATGACGAAAGGTAACCAAATGTATTCCGAGATCTGCGTAAAGTCATGAAATATTAATTACAATAATCGTTTCATTAATTCAATGAGCGGAGAACAAACTCACAAAGCGGGGAGCGGCAGATTCTTGCTTAAGGTAAAGTTAAAACTCAGTGGTGCTTAGTTTATTTTCACCGCCCACCATACGACCTTGTTAGTTTATGCTGATGTCTCTAGAATGCATTAGGTTAGCTCTAATTGTAACACCACGGAAAGGTCAAGACCTGGATTTTAATGTGAAGCACAAAACATAGATGTTTCATTACACGCTAAACTAGCAAAATCTGATGTGTTACACTCACATGACTTTCTCTACTCTTGTACAAACTACTTTTACAAACGCTTATTCCCCATATGCTTCATGTTAATCGAGATGTTAATCTTATTGCTAATTTTCTTGTAGGTGCAAGGTGAATATGGTAGGCTTTAAGCGATAGTCAAATATTTTAAGAGCTGGTTGCTATGTGACGCATTCCATTCTCTTTGCATGTCCAGTACATAAAAAAAATGAATAACGAATTCCCAATTTGAGAAAAAGTATTGGAAAATTTAAGAGAATAACGAGCAATATCTCGAAAATGGTTCACTCAACAAAATAAATGTATATGACATAAATTGTGTATTTTAATGTGATCTACATTTTTTGTGTAGTAAAATTTTGTCTATCTTTTATGGTTTACCAGTTATGCAAAAGTCGTTCACAATGAAGAATACTTTTGGAGACATTCCCAGAAAATTCAACATATACATTTTAATTGTCATGAAATTATCTTAAACATATGATATTTTAATCAAAGTCGTTAGAGCCATTTTTGAGAAAATTAAAATTTTCGAAAAATGTTCCATGTAAAGGGTAATCTGGGGTGGTTGGATTTTCTTGGAAACCTTCGTGTCGCATATCTGGAAGATACTGAACCTAAATACCAAGTTTGGTGTTTATCCGACTGTTCGTTTCTGACTTATGCTGTTCACAGACACACAGACATACACACACAGACACACACACGGATATGTTTCCAAAAATGCTTTTATTGGATTCAGGGGGTCTCAAAACATGTATTTCCGGTGAAATCTCGGTATCGAATTTTTGGGTGGAATACAATACTTCCCCTACTTACTACACGTAGTAGAGAAAGTAACATTGATGATTTGCAGTAATAAATTTTAATTGCCTTAAGATATAATAGTGCAGTTTTGAAGTTTTAAAAACCACTGCTTTCCTCTTAAAAGTAATTTATTTTACTCATTATTGCTTTCAGTTCCGATTTTTACTCAAATTGCTCCTTGTGGTGCACCATTTTTAATAATTAAAATGCCACCAAGGTGTCTAAAGATCATAAAAGTAAACGCTGTAAATTTTGAGGAAAGTAAAAGTGCATGCTTTTAGATTAACTTTTATAAATTAAAAAGCGTAAAAAGCAAAAACTGTATACCTTTGAATTTGTTTCCTAAATTATTTCCTGTTTTATTTATAAACAATATAGTTTAAGACAGACACATTTGAGATACAAAATTGAAATTAGTTACATAATTTTGAAAACTACTACACTTCAAGAAGATATCCTGCAAATCATTAAAATGGAAGAAACTATATTTTCCTCGGAAATTATTCAGGGAATGGATTTGAAAATCTCGAAGTTCCTAATAGTATATATCACAAATGCCTTGTTTAAAATATCAAACTAGTTGATTAGGAAATATATAGTTTTCAAATTTAACAGTTTGGTACGCTTAATTGCGACATTAGATTGAAAAACATTCTAATTTAACTACAGAAAAAAATCCTTTATTTCAGCTCCTAAGGCTGTTGAAATATTTACGAATATTGGCCTCACTCATACAAAGGAAATATAAACAAAATCTTAAGGACAGTGTGTTCGCCTTCGACTCAAATATTCAATAGTCTGAAATTCAACTGTGAAAAATAAGAATTACCTATTTATCTCTAGGTAACTATTTTTCTTAAGCCAGAAGAAGTACTACATTCATTCAAAAACATTGATTTCGAAATTCTAGCAGAACTAAATGCTGCAAAAAGAAAAGATTAGAAAAATATCCTTGTGTTCGTGTATACGAAGGTCGCAATTAACGGTTAGACCATCCATGGATGGTCATTTGAGGATCAAATTACGTTTCCTGATGGACAATTAACATTTTTACGTTGCTAAGAAAAATTGAGGTGCTTTATACAAAAGTTATTTATTTTTTTATGAGAAATGAGAAAACAACATAAAAAACGTAGGCTCCCATTAAAAAAAATCTGATCTGTTACACTCACATGACTTTCCTACTCTTGTACAAACTACTTTTACAAACTCTTGTTCTCCATATGCTTCATGTTAATCCTATTGCTAATTTTCTTCCAGATGCAAGGGTGATATGGTAGGTTTTAAGCGATAGTCAAATCTTTTAAGCGCTGGTTGCATGTCCAGGACTACTCTTGTACAAACTATTTTTACAAACGCTTATTCCCCACATGCTTCATGTTAACCGAGATATTGAGATGTTAATTTTATTGCTAATTTTCTTGTAGATGCAAGGGAAATTGGTAGGCTTTAAGCTATATTCAAATATTTTAAGAGCTGGTTGCTATGTGGAGTATTTCATTCTCTTTGCATTACAAGGACAAAAAAATTAATAACGAATTTGAGAAAAAGTATAAGTATTGGAAAATTTAAGGGAATAAGAAGCAATATCTCGAAAATGGTTCACTCAACAAAAAAAATGTATATCACATAAATTTTGTGTTTTAACGCGATCTACATTTTTTGTGTAGTAAAGTTTTGTCTATCTCTTATGGTTTACCAGTTATGCAAAAGTCATTCACAATGAAGAATACTTTTGGAGACATTCCCAGAAAATTCGAGATATACATTTCATTTGTCATGAAAATATCCTAAACATATGATATTTTAATCAAAATCGTTAGTCATTTTTGAGAAAATTAAAATTTTCAAAAAATGTTCCATGTAAAGGGTAATCTGGGATGGTGGGATTTTCTTGAAAACCTTCGTGTCGCATTTCTGGAAGATACTGAACCTAAATACGAAGTTTGTTGTTTATCCGACTGTTCATTTCTGAGTTATACTGTTCACAGACACACATACACGGACATGTTTCCAAAAATGCTTTTTTTGGATTCAGGGGGCCTCAAAACATGTATTTCCGGTGAATTCTCGGTATCAAATTTTTGGGTGGAACACAATACTTCCCCTGATTACTATACGTATTAGAGAAAGTAAAAAATTGAATTGGCCCTAAAATAGCATGATAATATCCTCCAAACAAAACAAGACTAATGACATTTAGTTTTCTCCATAATATCAAGCAAGTTTTATTATAAACATTTCTTTCTACAACGCTTAGTTTTGGAGATACTGTACTGTACTGTACTGTACAGTCTCAACTTAAATGACCCACTATGTATATTTGAGTAATGTCGGTCTGTAAGGTAAAGCTCATTAGAATGAACTTTTCGTTCATTACTTTTTCAGTTCAAATTATTAATATATTGACAATTTAAATCCTATTTTAATTCTCTGCCATTTATCTTTAATACGTAGAGGAAGTATTATATTCCGTATAAAATTTCAATATCAATATTTCACCGGATACACGTTATGAGGTCCCCTGAATTAAAATAAGGCATTTTTAGGAAAGTCTTTATGTATAAACAGCATAACTCAAAATCGAAACATGTGATAAATATCAAACTTCTGTTTAAGTTCAGATTTTTTGAAGCAGGCTACACAATTTTAATGAAAATTTCCCACACCAAGCTACTTTTAGATAGAAAGGTTTTTGTTACTTTTTTCTCAAATATTTATCTAAAGATTTGAATATAATATTATGTATTAAAATATAATTAAACATATTAAAATATAGTTGTGTATAACTGGTAAGCAATAAAGGATGAAAGCTTAATGCACAAAAATTATATAATATATGTTTATACTTAAAATGTACAGCTTATAAAAGATAATGTATTTATAGGATTAACCATTTCCAAAATATTCCTTGTTTGATATGAATTTTCCCAAAAAATAACGTTTTTAAGAGTTAAAAAGCATCGTGATGCCATGCAAAAAGTATGGAATTTCGAAGTCAGCGATCTTGGTTTTTAAAGATTTGAATATCACTTCATCCTCCTGTAATCCCCTTGTATTTAATCCCAATGTCTAATGGAAACCATTTCAGCAAACGATTACCTCAGTTAACGTGAATCGAAGAGAAGAATAAGCTTTTTTAAGAATAGTTTGCGGAAGAATGGGTAGAAAAACGCATGTAAATGTAACAACAAATGTTTTTATTTGCACTCAAGGGAAGAAATAACTAGGTAAATTTCGCATATATTTACGTTCTTTGTATTCTTAAATTTTGGGAAATACCTACCATGAAGTCATCGTTGGCAAAACTTGCCAATAATCCTGCCAACTTTATAAAATTATGAGCATTTTCCGTCTCGTTGGGCACGAAAAGTATCCTTGAATAATCTTAATTCTTCCGCACTGCAGTGGTTGAATTAAGATTCCAAACATTTGCATGTGCATGCAAGGACCCAAGAAACATTGTAGCGGATCTGGTAGCAAGAATAGAAACATCGTGACGTCAGTAACACTGATGTCATTTGTGACGACGTTATTGTTTTCTTACTTAATTTCTCAACGAGTTGACTCCACCCCGTCCACCAAGCCCCTTTTTTTCTTTTGGCACACTTACAATGTCTTGTCGTAGATTCTTCGAAGTTGGAATGGTTTCTCCATTTCTCGTGATTTGTTACATGCAATTTGCAATTTGCATTTATGACGCATGCTTGTGTCTCTATGTCTCCAAACAAAAGACTGCAGTTGTCCTCAATAGTGCCAAAGCGGAAGTCCTCGGGCACCTACTTAGTTTTATTACCATGGTCATTCAAGTTCAAAAAAGACTGCTAGAGACAGCAACATTATACAAAGTCGACCATTTAAGTTGAGACTGTACAGTATCTCCAAAACTAAGCGTTGTAGAAAGAAATGTCTTGAATAAAAGTTGCTTGATATTATGGAGAAAGTAAATGCCATTAGTCGTGTTTTGTTTGGAGGATGTTGTGATGGCTATTTTAGGCTCAATTTAATTTCTTTCAATAGGAACCTACAATTTGTATGTTGTTTTCTCATTATAAAATAGTTTTTAAGAATTTGTTTATTTTGTGATGATGACTAAGGAAACAAAATAAAAAGTTTTGGTCCCCAATTACGAAACGTAACTTGACCCTCAAATGACCATTCATGGATGACGCAACCATTCATTGCGCTCTTATGCAGTCGTTATTTATGTTGATGTAAGAACAATTGCAAAGTACTTTATACAAATATTATTTAGTTTTTTTATGAGGAATGAGAAAACTACATAAAAAGGCAGGTTCCCATTTAAAAAGACTAGATTGACCCTAAAATGACCATCACGACGTCCTCCAAACAAAGCACGACTAATGGAATTTACTTTCCCCCAAAATATCAAGCAACTTTTATTCAAAATATTTCTTTCTACATCGCTTAGTTTTGGAGATATTGTACAGTCTCAACTTAAATGGTACACCCTGTATATTATTAGATTCTTTAAGTTAAGAAGAACACAAATGCTCCAAGTTGCTACCTGGGGTGCATGAGTAGCTAGTTTCAACATAAAAGCTTTTTTATGCTGGGAGATCTGTTTTCCCATCTTCTTCTTTCATATACTGGAATATCAATATCTCCACTCTTTACCTTTCCTCTTCTGCAGCAGATAAAATGTTCGCATGTCCATTGTATAAAACCTATAGCTCTCACAAAATATCACTACACTCTTCCCGAAATAAGAAACACACTTGCGGAAAACAAAGGCAAGAGGCAGCCCCAAGCATGTGGTCGCAGTGAAAGCTCTCATTGGACCTGATCGTAACACTCAGAGCAGAAAATAGACCTGAGCTTTTCTTTATGTTATAAAACGTTCTAATGGATATGTTTAATGATTTTATTGCAGTATGTTACATTTTTACTGTTACTGGAAACCAATCAGTTTACTGAAACCGATTGCATATGCTGTTCACGTGTTGCGCAGAGTAATACAAAAGTGTGTTTCTTAGATCCAGTATAGATATCATTATCAACGCTTTTTCTTCTTTTGTTATTTCCTGTATTTCCCTTATTTGTTTTTCTCTATAGATTTTATCAAAATCTTTAAAATATTAGCCAATAAGCTGATAATGGTTAAACTTGGGTTTATATTTGTGAAGTTCCTTAATGCTTTTCACTTCTGCATCAGCAGGCTCTGCGGTTTTAGCTGGTCCTATCCCTGAGAAGCCAGTTAGGATCTAATTGGTGTGCCAGTATGTTCCTCTCTAATTTTTCTAGTTTTCGTAGCTTTCTGTCTGCAAGGGTTCATTTATTTTCTTTAAAAATTTTTCCTAACACCATTTAGTTTGTGAGCTTCATCTCCTGATGAAATGCCTACGGGTCGTGCAGGTATTGAGCTTGCAGCTTTCTGGTAAGTATTATATTTGTAAATACACTGGTGTGCAAACCTAAGGACGAAAGTAATCTTCGCATGCTGTAACACTGTTAAGTAACATAGCTTGAATCCTACATAGAGGCAACTGCTACGGTATGCTACAGTAGGCAACTAAACGAAATATGCAATGAGACGAACAGAAATGCCACTTTTATTCATAGACCATAAGCTACACTAAAGTCAATACGACATATGGTGGCTCTCTAGATTTACAGAAACAGATACATGGTGCTTAAAAGGGTGTATGATCACCACGGACAGCAATGCATGCTCTGCATCGTGCTCCCATGTTGGCCACAGGTTTGTAAGCAGTTCTTGTGGTAGGGCATTCCATTCCTCCACCAGCGCTGTTGACAATTGTTAGATGGTCCTTGGGGCATGTGGATGTGCTGCAGTGCGCCTTCCCAAAGCATCCCACACGTGTTCGATGGGATTTAAATCGGGGGAATGGGCAGGCCAGTCCATTCGCCAAATATTCCCTCGTTCCAAGAGATCCTTCGTTGTGGTCGCGCATTGTCATCCATAAAAATGAAGTCAGGGCCGACTGCACCCCTGAAAAGATGCACATGGGGAAGGAGTACAGTATCACAATAACGTTAACCAGTGAGCGCACCGTGTTCAAAGTTTTGGAGATCGGTGCTCCCAAGCAACATTATGCCTCCCCAAACTATAACACCCGGACCACCAAAACGATCATGTTCAAGGATGTTCCTGGGTTCATTACGTGTTCCCACCTCTCGCCAGATGAGGGTACGTCGAGAATCACTACTTAGACTGAATCTGCTCTCATCCGAGAAGAGCAGGCGACCCCATTCCTCGTTGGTCCAATTTTGATGCTCTTGGGACCATCACTAACGGTGCCGCCGATTTGCGGATGTCAATGGAACACAACGTACTGGCCAACGGGCGAAGAGACCACTTTTGTGTAGTCGCCGTGCCATTGTGTATCGTGAGATTGCGTACCTAGCTGTCCTGTTAAATGTGGTTGCAATTGCATCCGCTGTCTAGCGTGGATCCCTTCTTGCCTGTTGCACAATGTAGCGGTCATCTGCTGCTGTCGTTGAGCGTGGTCGACTACCATCTCTCCTTGGGACAGCAGTGTCTGTGGTTTGGAAGGTTCCCCATGCACGTGAAACAATGCTGTGAGCAATTCCAAACTCCTGAGCAACACTCGCCACACGTCGCCCTTCTTCCAGTTTCCCGATGATTCTTCCCCGTGTGAAGTCATCCAAATGGTGTCTACGGGCCATGTTGCAATGAAGAATACCACTACAGTGCACCGTAACAGCTCGCTAATTGCCACACACCGTCTTGTCCTGTTTCGTCAACTGCCCCGTGTTGCATGACCAGACCCATTTGGCACTATAGGCTCGCTACACTCACGGCATGTGACGTCCAGCTTTCTGTGTACGTGTGAGAGACCTCTGGAAACATGCTCCCGCACCTTCATCTACTTTCACCAAGTAGTTCATTTGTTATGTTACTATACCCATCTCGTCCTTAGGTTTTGCACACCAGTGTATTTTGTTTACGTAATCGATGAAGTCATAATTTGGATTATTTAGCTATCGGGAGCCTTTCTTTTACCTATCTCTTCATTTATGTGTCCACCACTTGCTATACATAACCTAGCTGCTACACTACTTGCATATGACTGTAAACGATTTTATTTAATTTCAAAAATGCTTTGCTATGAAGACACACAATTTTAACATTTAACCACTCCGTTTAAACGTTTAAAATATAACAAGTTTTAAAATCTCAGCTTAAGGTTCGGGAAGCTGTCACCCTCGTGAAGTCCGAAGGAAGCTACTTCATTGAGAATTAGTGACTCCTGCTGGAAAACCGCAGTTCCCAGGAAATCGATGTGCTGATCACTGGCACATAGTACCATTACCCTTCAAATTTGTGGACTGTTGCAGTGGCCGCGCTGTATGGCCATTTTCACTTTGGGCCGCTGAAGTGAGGCATTTAAAGATCATGAACTCAGGGAGAATTATATCGGCAGCAACGCAGAGACCACTGACCAGCGACTGAACCAGTATTTCGAAATATTTAAGCTGCAATAGAATACAAATGATTCGTTTAGCATTTCTTCTTCAGGGACAAATAGAAAATGTTTTCCTTTATAGGTGTTTATTTGAATGAATATGATAAATCTACTAATGATTAAGACATATATCTAATTTAATATGCAAAACGGCAGTTATACTATAGGATCTCACTTCTTGCATTCCACATACATCATAGCTGTAGGTGCATATAATGTGTATACATTATGAAAAACAAATAAACAACACATACGAGTATCAAAATTATCTTCCACATTTCAACACAACATTGTTTACTTTTGAACAAGTTTCATCATTTTCTTCAAATATACCCAGGTATCTTAAACCAATTTTATGTGGCTCGCTCTAAGGATAAACCTTTTTTTGTACCTAATGTTATGTTTAAAATCCTCATATCTAATTTCAGTTGGGCACTTCCTCTAGCTATTAGAAAATCTTCTCTGGAGAGTTAAATCTCCTCACATTCCAAAATATACCACTATCTAGTTATTAAAATATTGGACATTTTTTCTTAATAAATCCATTTCTTATCCTACAAAACATGCATTTCAGATTTAGCCATTTATCATTAGTCATTTTAGCATTAGTCATTTACAGATGACTATTCGCAAACAACATTCTAACCTTTTAATTTCAATGTTCTTTTTCAAAACCTTAGCCTCGTTGCTTTCCCGAAATCCACACTGTTTGCAGGCATAGTTTTTTTTAACATTACTCTGTTTTAATCATCCATTCTTTGGATTTAATTCACTTTATATCAGGCACTTCATAGTTCTAATTAGATTAGAATTTTATATAATTAGAATTAAAGGTAAAAATAACATCACAGAGGGGCCCCCGGAACCGGGCAGGGCACCGCACGCCAGTAGGATATATAGGAGAGAGCTGGCACAGTTTTTTGCGTTTATATGGGAAAGGATAGGGAAAACGAAGGTAGATGCTAGGTTGAGAGAGTCTTCAAGGAGAAAAATGCGTTTATATGGGAGAGATAGGGAATACCAGGGCTGATGCTAGGCTAATCAGATGCTAAAGGAGGGAGGGATATGCTTTATATGAGACAGATAGGGAATACGTGGAGAGGTGCTAGGCTAGACAGAGGCTGAGTAATGTATGGTTTATATGAGCGGTATAGGAAAACGATGAGAGGTGTTAGACTAGACAAGGCTTGAAACGTAGTGCATGGTTTATATGAGAGATATAGGAAAACGAGGAAAGGTGTTAGGCTAGGCAGAAGTCGAGGAGTAGAGTAAGGTTTATATGAGAAGTATAGGAAAACGAGGAGAGGTATTAGGTTAGGAGAATTGAGTTTGTGTTTATAAGGAGAGACGAGAAAACGGAGAGAGATCCTATGCTAGGATAGACAGGTGTTAAAGTTAGGTTAGATAGGAAACCAAGGAGTGATACTCAGCTAGAGGGGGGGTAGGAGGGAATGAGCTTTTGAGAGGTAGGGGATACGGGGAGTGGTGTTAGACTAGACAGGGCTTGAAACGTAGGGCATGGTTTATATGTATGAGAAGTATAGGAACAGGAAGAGGGGTGCTAGGCTAGACAGAGGTTGAGGAGTAGAGTATAGTTTATATGAGAGGTATAGGAAAACGAGGAGAGGAGTTAGACTAGACAGAGGTCGAGGAGCAGAGTATGGTTTATGTGAGAGTCATAGGTAAACGAGAGAGGCGTTAGGCTAGACAGAGCTAGAGGAGTAGAGTATGGTTTATATGAGAGGTATAGGAACAGGAGGAGAGGTGTTAGGCTAGACAGGTAGTGTAGCAGTAGGAATATGGACTTATATACAGGAGAGATAGGGAATAGGAGGTGCTAGACTTGAAAGCGACTTTAGAAGTGAACATAGTGGAAAACTGTTTCATGTCAATGTTCTAGACATGCCCATCACGTAACCTATTCAGGGAAAAGGTGACTCGTTCAGGGGAAAAAGGTGACTGCTCAGGGAAAAAGGAGACCCACAAAGGGAAAAAGTTGACTAGCAAAGGGAAAAACGTAACCAGCAAAGGGAAAAAGGCGACCAGCAAAGGGAAAAATGTGACCAGCAAAGGGAAAAAGGCGACATGCAACGGGAAAAAGGTGACCAGTAAAGGGGAAAATGTCACCAGCAAAGGGAAAAAGGCGACCACCAAAGGGAAAAAGGTGAGCCATAAAGGGAAAAAGGTGACCTGCAACGGGAAAAGCTAACTCACTAACGCTAACAGGTAAGTAATTCAGGTAGTATTGCAAGAGGCGGACTGGATCATAGCAGTGTATGATTTCACAGGTAATTCAGCTAGTATCGTATGCATTTAGGCTAATTCGTCTAGTAACACAGGATAGATTCCAGATGCTAACTGCATCATGGCTCTGCATGATTTCACAGATAATTCAGCTAGTATCGTAGGTGTTTAGAGTAATTAAGCAAGTATCACAGGAGGCTAGATTCCAGGGTTGGGTATAGCATAGTTTCGTATTTCAGAGGGTATCGTAGGTATTTAGGATAATTCAAGTAACATAGGTGTTTAGAGTAATTAAGCAAGCATTACAGGAGGGTAGGTTCCAGGGGTTGGTTATAACCTAGCTTCGTATTTCACAGATAGTTCAGGTAATATCGTAAGTATTTGAGGTAATCGACAGAGCTTCACAGATATTATTGATAATTTCGATCAGAGATTTGTATCACAGCTATTTAAGGTAAATGCAGATGATTCAGGTTGTATCAATGGTATTTGAGTCATTTTAACAGGTAATTCTGATAGTATCACAGGTGCTCGTGCTAATTTAGAGCAGGAATTCGTATCAGAGCTAGTTAAGGTAATTTCACATGATTCGGGTAGTATCACAGGTATTTAAATCATTTTCATAGCCAATTCAGCTAGTATCGTGAGCATTTAAGCTAATTCAGCTAGTATCACAGGAGGCTAGATTCCAGAGGCTAACTGCATCATAGCTATGCATGATTTCACAGCTAATTCAGCTAGTATCGTAGGTATTTAGGCTAATTCAGGTAGTATCACAGGAGGCTAGATTCCAGGGTTGGGTATAGCATAGTTTCATATTTCAAGGTAATTCAGAGGGTATCGTAGGTATTTAGGATAATTCAAGTAACATAGATGCTTAGAGTAATTAAGCAAGCATTACAGGAGGGTAGGTTCCAGGGGTTGGTTATAGCCTAGTTTCGTATTTTACAGATAGTTCAGGTAATATCATAAGTATTTGGATAATCAGCATAGTTTCACAGATGCTCGTAATAATTTCGATCAGAGATTTTGTATCACGGCTATTTAAGGTAAATGCAGCTGATTCAGGTTGTATCAATGGTATTTGAGTCATTTTAATAGGCAATTCTGATAGTATCACAGGTGCTCGTACTAATTTAGAGCAGGAATTCGTATCTGAGCTATTTAATGTAATTTCACACGATTCGGGTAGTATCACAGGTATTTAAGTCATTTTAACAGGCAATTCAACTAGTATCACAGGTACTCATGGTAATATAGAGAGTAATTCGATTATAAAACTTTTCTCATCCAACGTTACAACAATTTATATACTTTTTTCTAAATCTTACAAACTTATTATATTTTAAGCACTTATTGTACGATGCGGAGAGGGATAAACTGCATATTGGTTCACAAATTGAAAAGCTTTACGTCAACAAAGAGCTTTACTCTTTAATCGCTTATATCTCCTGAACGAAAAGAGATAGAACATTGGGATAAAAACTAATCAATTCTTTGGAATGCGCCGCGTCATTAGGGTATTGTTCCAAGTTGACCGGGATGCCTGGGTTCGAATCCTACGAGTGATTACAAATTCATCTTCTAATACCTCAGAGACTAATTAAGCTAAAGACGCCAAATAAACGTTATTACATTAATGTCATTAGGTAGTTTCTTGTAAATGTATATTTGGGTACCTGGTGTCCTGGGTTCGATCCTTAATTTTAAAAACTTCATTATCTCGGAAACTAAGAAAGCTAGAGGAATGGACCAAAGCATGTTTGATAGCTCCTATGATGGGTAATTAATACTGTATATAATTTTTAATCGGTTGTCTCTAGTTCGAATCCCGATTTTTTAATGACTTGCTTAATTTTACTCTATACTCTAGAAAATATCACTTAAATTGATGCTGTAACTACATACAGCACCTTTAAGCATACCAAACTCATATTATAAATTATTTTGTTCTTGGTGTTCTGGGTTCGAATACTGATTCGATGGAATTTACTTATAAATTTAATAACTCCTAAACCAATTAAGATAAAGACGCCAAATAAACTTTATTGCGTTTATGTTATTAGGTAGTATCTTGTGGATGTGTAATTAGATACATGACGTCCTGGGTTCGATCCTAATTTTAAAATTTTCATTATCTCGGGAACTAAGTGAGGTAGAGGAGTGGACTAAAGCATGATTGATAGCTTCTATGATGGGTAATTAATTCTGTATATAATTGCCAATCAGTTGTGCTTGGTTCGATTCCCCATCTTTTAATGACTTTCTTAATTTTCCTCTGTACACTAGAATATATCACTTAGATCGATGATGTAACTGCATACAACTTTGTTTAACATGTCAGACTAATATTATAAATTATTTTGTTCCTGGTGTTCTGGGTTCGAATACCGATTCAATGAAATTTACTTGCAAAAATTTAATAACTCGTAATTTAATTTAGATAGACATGTCAAGGTAAACGTAAACAGAGTATCTAGTCCTTAAATATCGTTATCGTGACAAAAATTACTTTAAAGTACTTAGATCGAATCCCGAAGGGTGATTTCATATATCTTCAAGCTTATGGATCATATCAGGTTCGAGTAAAGATTAAATGGTAGATGCCGATATTGGGGAGCTAAAATACATTTATTAAAAGTATTACCGGGTTCGATTTAGAAGCTTAGAATCTGTGTAACTCTGGAAAAATTGCTTTTCTCATGATTGTAGTGAAATGTAATGGTCTTTCTGTGAGAAGATGGAAAGGAAGAATTGAAAAGGGAATAAAAACATGAAATAATTAAGTAAATAAGGGGGAAAATCTTCTAGGTTTCCTTTTAAGCTTTTACTTTTAAGTGTTGTGATAATACAACTTGAATTAACCTTGGTACAATAGGTGGTGATGGTGGTGGTGGGCTTGAATTTGAAATATATGTCTGAATGAGCGTGTGGGAATACTTCTCTTGCTGGTGTGACAGCATAAGCAGGTAGTTATGAGACGAGTTTAAACGTGTTTGATGCTGCCAGACATCCTGTCTCTGGGTGTGACGTCATAAACATCCTGTCTCTAGACTTGAGGTTATATGGGTGGGGGGGGTTAGTACACGTTGAGCGATCATATACAGGTGGTTATGGAGCGAGTTTATGATTGATCTAAAAGGTTCGTGCTCCCTCTATAAATATGGTGATCTAGGGCATTGGACTTCATTGTGCTAATTAGTCTTGAGGTGTTAACATCGTGTTCTCTCCAAGAATAATCAGCTTTCTAAAGTGGTGTCAAGGTGAAGAGGTCTACATTTCATTGATCAGTGATTAATACGTTATTACATCAAGAATAAAGATGAATAACTCAGCGTATAAGGATATTATTCCAAGCGCTACTGGATATGCATGCGGAAAATGTGGGAAGAAGTTCCTCCGAGGTTATGACAAGAGAAGACACGAGATGAGCTGCAAGAAGCTCTTCAAATGTAAACATTGTAATGTAACCTTCAAAGATGGTTATAAGGGACAGCGACACGAAGATATATGTGAAATAAGCAGCCCTCAGAAGAAAAGAAGATTGGAGCCAACTAAACATCAGTTGCTGTCAACAATGGAGGACTGCGATATGAAAGAATACGAAACTTCATTCGAAGGACGATTGAAATCGTATTTTATACGATGCGAATCAGCTAAGGACCTAAATATGTATCTGCAAGAGGCAAAACAACGTATAATCCATGCTGTGCATAAAGAGCTTAGCATTCATAAGAGTGTTAAAATTAATCTGCTGGCTGAGTGTCGATTTGTTAACAGTATTGGAGAAACCTGTGACAAAACATTTAAAACACGGAATCAAGCTGTTTTCCTGGAAACTGATCTGGACTCAACGATGGAAGTGAAATTCAAGAAATTGGTGACTGAAATGGAGGAGTCTCAGCTTAAGGGTAGCAGCTGGGCTTTGCTTGCTGTGGAAGGAGTTCGACTTCGTATCAACAAGTACAACCCGTTACGAGGAAGTAGCTACATACCACTACCGTCAGCTGTTGAAGCAAGGAAAGCATGTATAAACATCCAGAACTTTAGCGACGAGAAATGTTTCATGTACTCTATACTGGCCAAATTCATAGGGAAGGATGCACAGCGTGTGAACAAATACAAACAACTTCAAGATAAGTACGACTTCAGCTGTGTTTCCTACCCTACTCCACTTTCTCAAATACCTAAATTTGAGAAGTTTAACAAGATATCCATTAACGTTTTCGGGCTGGATGAGAAGCATGAAGTGTATCCGATAAAGGTTGCTGATATTGAACTACCTGAACATCGCGACCTGCTACTATTGAATGACAGCAGTGGAAAACATCACTACGTGTATATAAAGAATTTTGAGAAAGTCGTTCGACGCCAGAAAACTAACCATAATGGACGGGTTTATACTTGTAAGCGCTGCTTTACACATTTTGATGATCGATATGGACTAAGTGGACAGGAAAAACTACAAGAACATGCAGCCGTCTGTATTCAACATGGTGTTGCAAGGGTAGTTATGCCTACCAAGGAGAAATCAATTGTTCAGTTTAAAAATGTTGAGAGGATGCTGAAAGTACCTTATGTCGTCTATGCTGATTTTGAGAGTATTCTCACTCCATGCCATACGTGTATACCCAATCCTGAAACCTCCTATACAACCCCTTATCAAGAGCACACACCAATGAGCTTCTGTGTTTACGTGAAGCCTACATCCAGTGTTGAACATCTCGAAACTGGTCTTCCTAAGCAGCCCTATGTGTATCGTGGTGCAGATGCTGCTCAGACGTTTATGCTGTACCTCACATATCTTGCAAAAATGATTGGTAATATATACAAATCTGCTAAGCCTCTGAAACTTACGGAACAACAGCAAAAGGATTTTGAGTCTTCTACGACATGCTACTTGTGTAGAAAACCCTTTACAGAAGAGAACTATAAAGTACGCGACCATGATCACATCAGCGGTGAATATCGTGGAAGTCTTCATAATGAATGTAATTTAGCCTGTAAAACACCTAAATATATACCAGTCTTCATGCATAACCTTAGCGGATATGACTCTCATTTCATTGTTAAGGAGCTGGGTTTCTACAAGTGAACGTGTGGAGGTAATTCCTAACTCTGAAGAAAGCTATATCTCATTCACCAAGTATGTAGGAGATATAAAGCTTCGATTTGTGGATAGCTTCCGATTCCTCAGTACAAGCTTGGATAAGTTGGTAAAAAATCTAACCTCGTATCCTGAAACGCTAAAGTACTTTGGAGAAGACAAATTGAAGTTGATGACCCGTAAGGGTGTATTTCCATATGATTTTGTTACGTCATGGGATGCCCTGAACGAGACCTGCTTGCCTCCTAAGGACTCCTTCTACAATAGATTAAATGAAGAAGAAATTACTGATGCTGACTACGATCATGCTAGAAATGTATGGGAGCTGTTTAATGTGAGAAACCTGGGAGAGTACAGCGATCTCTACTTAACTTCGGATGTACTTCTTCTAGCGTCTTTGAGACGTTCAGAGAGCAAACCCTTAAAACACACAAAGTCGATCCCGCCCATTATTTTACCTCTCCAGGTCTAACATGGGACGCTATGTTACTGTATACTGGAATTAAGTTAGAGCTGTTACAAGATTATGATCAACTACTCATGGTGGAATCAGGTATAAGAGGAGGTTTATGCCAAGTTTCCCATCGGTATGCTGAGGCTAATAACACTTATATGGATAAGTTTGATCCGTCGAGACCAACCCAATTTATCACATACGAGGACGCTAATAACCAATATGGGTGGGCAATGTGTCACGCCCTTCCTTTTGGTGGATTTCAGTGGGTGTCGCCTGAAGAAATCAACTTAGAAACACTACAAGAAGATGATCCTCATGGGTACATATTAGAAGTCGACATCGAGTATCCTGCTGAACTTCACGATCTACACAACGATCTACCTTTCCTGCCAGAGTGTATGAAACCATTGGAATCATCTACAAAGAAACTGATACCTCATCTTGGACCTCGAAAGAAGTATGTAGTGCATTACATGGCTTTGAAGCAAGCTCTTAGTCATGGACTACGACTAACAAAAATCCATCGTGTGCTACAATTCCGACAGTCTCAGTGGTTGAAACCTTATGTGGAATTTAACAACAGGCTACGACAACAAGCTGCAAATGATTTCGAGAAGGATCTCTACAAGCTCTTTAACAACGCTATGTTTGGAAAAACTATGGAGAACCTGCGTAACCGTATGGATATACGACTGGTGACCAATGAAAAAACTCTAGAGAAGCTGATCGCCAAGCCTACGTTTATCGACAGGACGATATATGCTGATAATCTAGCTGCTGTACATATGGCCTCTCGTCAGATTGTATTCAACAAGCCTATATACATTGGTATGAGTGTGTTGGACATCTCCAAGACATTAATGTATAACTATCATTACGACGTTTTGTTGCCTTATTATGGAGCTGAAAACCTGAAGCTTATGTATATGGACACTGATTCGTTCATTCATCGTGTAACAACTGAAGATGTGTACCAGGACAAGCTACGTTTTCTTGAGCATCTCGATACATCTGATTACCCTGCCAACCATATATGTTACTCTTCTCAGAACAAGAAGGTATTGGGAAAATTTAAAGATGAGGCTAATAGCAAAATCATCCTACGCTTTGTTGGACTACGTCCTAAGATGTATGCCTTAGATATTCAAGGGTCAATGATAAAAAAGATTAAAGGTATAAAACGTAGCGCTATTAAGCAGTACATTTCGTTTGACAGCTATACAGACTGTCTTAAAACCTGTGAAATCATCAGAACACCTATGAATCTGATCCTATCACGAAAGCATGCTCTTGCTACAGTGCAAGTGAATAAAATTGCATTGACTCCGTTTGATGATAAAAGAATTATTGCTGAGGATGGGATAACGACATATGCGTATGGACATTACGCCATTACAAACAGTGCTTAAAAGAATGTAAGTTAAAGATAAAGATTTTCTCGTGAGTCTACAATCTTAAAAAGAAGGTTATCTGTGTGCTGTATATGCAGATAGCTGACGCCTGATGAAGAAAGAAGAAGATGGAAGGGAAGGTGGTAACCCTGCCATTAGGAGCAATCCTAGTGCTAGTCTCAAGCCTAGATAAAAGGGGAGAGACATCTATAACGAACTAAAATAAAGGTATGTTGACGTAAAGCTTTTCAATTTGTGAACCAATATGCAGTTTATCCCTCTCCGCATCGTACAATAAGTGCTTAAAATATAATAAGTTTGTAAGATTTAGAAAAAAGTATATAAATTGTTGTAACGTTGGATGAGAAACGTTTTATAATCGAATTACTCTCTAAATTACCATGAGTACCTGTGATACTAGTTGAATTGCCTGTTAAAATGACTTAAATACCTGTGATACTACCCGAATCGTGTGAAATTACATTAAATAGCTCAGATACGAATTCCTGCTCTAAATTAGTACGAGCACCTGTGATACTATCAGAATTGCCTATTAAAATGACTCAAATACCATTGATACAACCTGAATCAGCTGCATTTACCTTAAATAGCCGTGATACAAAATCTCTGATCGAAATTATTACGAGCATCTGTGAAACTATGCTGATTATCCAAATACTTATGATATTACCTGAACTATCTGTAAAATACGAAACTAGGCTATAACCAACCCCTGGAACCTACCCTCCTGTAATGCTTGCTTAATTACTCTAAGCATCTATGTTACTTGAATTATCCTAAATACCTACGATACCCTCTGAATTACCTTGAAATATGAAACTATGCTATACCCAACCCTGGAATCTAGCCTCCTGTGATACTACCTGAATTAGCCTAAATACCTACGATACTAGCTGAATTAGCTGTGAAATCATGCATAGCTATGATGCAGTTAGCCTCTGGAATCTAGCCTCCTGTGATACTAGCTGAATTAGCTTAAATGCTCACGATACTAGCTGAATTGGCTATGAAAATGATTTAAATACCTGTGATACTACCCGAATCATGTGAAATTACCTTAACTAGCTCTGATACGAATTCCTGCTCTAAATTAGCACGAGCACCTGTGATACTATCAGAATTACCTGTTAAAATGACTCAAATACCATTGATACAACCTGAATCATCTGCATTTACCTTAAATAGCTGTGATACAAATCTCTGATCGAAATTATCAATAATATCTGTGAAGCTCTGTCGATTACCTCAAATACTTACGATATTACCTGAACTATCTGTGAAATACGAAGCTAGGTTATAACCAACCCCTGGAACCTACCCTCCTGTAATGCTTGCTTAATTACTCTAAACACCTATGTTACTTGAATTATCCTAAATACCTACGATACCCTCTGAAATACGAAACTATGCTATACCCAACCCTGGAATCTAGCCTCCTGTGATACTTGCTTAATTACTCTAAACACCTACGATACTAGCTGAATTATCTGTGAAATCATGCAGAGCCATGATGCAGTTAGCATCTGGAATCTATCCTGTGTTACTAGACGAATTAGCCTAAATGCATACGATACTAGCTGAATTACCTGTGAAATCATACACTGCTATGATCCAGTCCGCCTCTTGCAATACTACCTGAATTACTTACCTGTTAGTGTTAGTGGGTTAGCTTTTCCCGTTGCAGGTCACCTTTTTCCCTTTATGGCTCACCTTTTTCCCTTTGGTGGTCGCCTTTTTCCCTTTGCTGGTGACATTTTCCCCTTTACTGGTCACCTTTTTCCCGTTGCATGTCGCCTTTTTCCCTTTGCTGGTCACATTTTTCCCTTTGCTGGTCGCCTTTTTCCCTTTGCTGGTTACGTTTTTCCCTTTGCTAGTCAACTTTTTCCCTTTGTGGGTCTCCTTTTTCCCTGAGCAGTCACCTTTTTCCCCTGAACGAGTCACCTTTTCCCTGAATAGGTTACGTGATGGGCATGTCTAGAACATTGACATGAAACAGTTTTCCACTATGTTCACTTCTAAAGTCGCTTTCAAGTCTAGCACCTCCTATTCCCTATCTCTCCTGTATATAAGTCCATATTCCTACTGCTACACTACCTGTCTAGCCTAACACCTCTCCTCCTGTTCCTATACCTCTCATATAAACCATACTCTACTCCTCTAGCTCTGTCTAGCCTAACGCCTCTCTCGTTTACCTATGACTCTCACATAAACCATACTCTGCTCCTCGACCTCTGTCTAGTCTAACTCCTCTCCTCGTTTTCCTATACCTCTCATATAAACTATACTCTACTCCTCAACCTCTGTCTAGCCTAGCACCCCTCTTCCTGTTCCTATACTTCTCATACATATAAACCATGCCCTACGTTTCAAGCCCTGTCTAGTCTAACACCACTCCCCGTATCCCCTACCTCTCAAAAGCTCATTCCCTCCTACCCCCCCCCTCTAGCTGAGTATCACTCCTTGGTTTCCTATCTAACCTAACTTTAACACCTGTCTATCCTAGCATAGGATCTCTCTCCGTTTTCTCGTCTCTCCTTATAAACACAAACTCAATTCTCCTAACCTAATACCTCTCCTCGTTTTCCTATACTTCTCATATAAACCTTACTCTACTCCTCGACTTCTGCCTAGCCTAACACCTTTCCTCGTTTTCCTATATCTCTCATATAAACCATGCACTACGTTTCAAGCCTTGTCTAGTCTAACACCTCTCATCGTTTTCCTATACCGCTCATATAAACCATACATTACTCAGCCTCTGTCTAGCCTAGCACCTCTCCACGTATTCCCTATCTGTCTCATATAAAGCATATCCCTCCCTCCTTTAGCATCTGATTAGCCTAGCATCAGCCCTGGTATTCCCTATCTCTCCCATATAAACGCATTTTTCTCCTTGAAGACTCTCTCAACCTAGCATCTACCTTCGTTTTCCCTATCCTTTCCCATATAAACGCAAAAAACTGTGCCAGCTCTCTCCTATATATCCTACTCACCCCGGCCAGTCGGTCCTTGCTTCCAACGTAAATCCTGGGAGGGAAGGTTGGGGGAGAGACCCGAAGGGTGATCAGATCAGGATGCCGACGGGCGCAAGCATGGACGGGGTCCCTAACGTTTCCAGATTGAACGCATCCGACGCTACCCACAAGTCACCCACCTCCAGGATCCCCCAGAGCGGAGCCCCACGCTGAGAAGAGACCTAGCTGAGCATTACCACAGCGACGCCAGGAAAGAAGCCTTCACAGAGCGCAAGCCACCGCCCAGCCGCAACCCGCCAAACACCGCCGCCTGGTCCTACAACCCTGAAACAAATGATAAAGAGGATGAAGGGTACAGGAAATGAGAGGGAGGAGAGTCATGGTAGAATATGAACCACCCCAGCATTCGCCTGGCCACCCGAGGAAACCACGAAAAAGCCATGGGTCAGAGTGGGATCGATCCTGGGACCTCCCGATTGCGGGCCACAGACGTTACCGCATAAGCCATTCCGCTCTGTAATAATTGGAATTACTGTGTGTTTATGCGATTTTATTGAAGTTCTAGAACGCTTTTACCACACTGTTTGTGTTCATTGCTGAGGTCCTGTTTGTGATTGGTCAACTCTTGATACCTCATCAGACTTCGTCACCGGTCTTTTGCAGCAGTTTGTAAACCCTTTGCTATCCTGTCCGCTCAATTTGCATTTCAAATTAGTGAACTGGTTTGGTACAAATAAAAATATTCGATTGAGTTCATTATACCCCAACAAGGCAAGTTATCGACTCCTGACCGCATTTGCAAGAAGCTGCAACCTGCTACATCATTGTGGGTTCTTTTTCCCTGTAGGGTGAACAACACAGATCTCGTCTTTTTAGGTTTCTGTATCATAACTAACAAAAGCAACCGAAGTAGATAATGGAATCGTGCTCTGATACTGGAAATGTATTGAATGTAGCAGATTTTCA
Organism: Deroplatys truncata; assembly: GCA_030765065.1. Taxonomy (NCBI): domain Eukaryota; kingdom Metazoa; phylum Arthropoda; class Insecta; order Mantodea; family Mantidae; genus Deroplatys; species Deroplatys truncata. The sequence continues at coordinate 121,796,680 of CM060987.1, forward strand.
ATGGTAGAACAAGAAGACCAAGGAAAACAGTTAAAGAAAGTAAAAAAAGCAAGAGGAGAAGAAGGACGGATAAGGGTGAAGCGAATAGGAGAAAGTAAGGATCCAAAAGTGAGAAGGGAAGGAAAGAATTAGGCCAGGGTACCAGGCGCGAGGTATCCCTTAAAAAAAGAAATAACCAGACTCAAATTATACTTGGAATGTAACTAACTTTGGAATTTAATATAAATGCATTTACATGTTTGTTTGCTGTTAAGTACAAATAAATATCCTACTGAAACAAAAAAAAATTAAAATCTGTACAGAAAGTAAATTTGTAATACACGTTTTGGATTACTTCGCTATTTTATATAATTTATATAGAGCATGTTCACAAAATCGCATTTAAAATGTCGTTACAGATCATAATATTTCTGAGGACTAAATTGAATTTGATATCATTGTATATAATTTATTAAACAATGTTCTTTCATTCTTTAAAATCAAGTTATGTCAAACCCCATTTTAGCCTTCTAATTTAGAAGGCGTTTCAAACAGAATTATGTCCTCGTTTGTTCATATCCTTGTTTGTGGTTTCCCAATTACTGAAAACTGGAAGAAGAGTTCTTAAGTCATTTACAGAAAATTCATTATATAACTTTTTTATGTCAACATCTGTACTTTATTTTTATACAAATGCAGAATGCATTAATAGGTTTTTACTGAGTTTGTTCTAGATAATTTGAACAAATTCTTATATTATAATCATATATTTACATTTTAAAGTATTTTATACCCACTAATAGTATTTAATGATAGAAATGCCTTGTCTTATCGATTTACTATCCATAAAATGTCGTAGAGAAACAACAGGAGGAAATTAAAAGGCTTCCCTGGACAAACATCATTTGTTATCGCATCTAGGGTACTTCATGACTTGTGCTGTGTATCGTACCAATAAGCATACCTATGCTAGTTCTGTCAACTCATTGGAAAATTACGTATAGGTATAGGTGAGAAATGGCGACCAATTTTGTCGATCTTTCGCGAGGTTAATTGCCAATATATAGCAAATGCCTGTTTGGAAATGCTCTTGAATATGGGTCAGTTCTCCAGATGTTAGCATTTTAGTCCTCAAACAGTTCCTCATATAAATTAGCTATTCCTATCTATTTATATGTTCTTAAATAGGCAAGCTATAGCCCCCTTCCTCTTTCAGCGCACTGAGGGTGAAGGAGGCGCAGTGTGCGGCAGTAACTCCCTAGTCCGTAGTTGTTTAGGTTATTTGTAATGCCCGTAGCTCGCGGCGTACCTTTCTGCAGCCTCCGCGAAGACTCTGGATGTTCGAAGGATGCTGATTCTCTTCATTTTTTTATCCTCGGCTAGCTGAAGTTATTGCTGAAATATTTCAGAGCATGGACTTTTTCTTGGTAAAGGAAACGTAGATCTCGGGTGTGGTAAAGGAGGGAAAATAGACGTGCTTTTGTTACAAAAAGTTGACACTACTGTTTTTTTTTTTGTTTAGTTGCTTCTGGTGGTCCACAACACTCATATTGTCGCCGTTAAAACACTGTCCACTGCTGTTGAAACACGGCGCTGATATGACGCGAAGTTTATATACTTAGTAGATCTCTTTACACGTAGCGATTCTTACGTGTGTTGCGAAAACTGTCTTAATTCACTTTTGGTGTGATATCTCTCAAATATCCTGCAGCATCTTTCCCTGCCTGTAGTTTAGAAATGACCCCTGATTTTGGTCTTAGCAGATCTATTTATAGTCGCAGGCTTCTTGGGCTGCTTCATTCCCTATTGGTGCATTTTAGCGCCACTCAACGCGTCTCACTATTTCATATAAATTTACAGGGATCTCATTGGTCCAATTTTAACATAAATCGCGGCTTTTCCTATTTTTACCGTTAAGCTTGTTGCCTCCCTCACTCCGGTCACGGCGAATTATCGTACAAAAGCACAATAGCTAGACACCCTCGTTGTATGAACAATGCCCCTGCATTGCATCGTAAAACTAAACTTGTTGCCTTCGGAGACACTATTCCTGTAGCTAACATATCTCGTAGTGGACAGTATTTTAACATAGCGCTGAAATTATTTACATTAAACACTTTATTACTCCTCTAATATTAGTAACCTAGATACAATCATATCGTTAAATCACCCTTCTTAAGCTATACCAGCAGTAAAAGAAAAAGATTTGACCATAGCATAATTTAACCTCACTAAAAATTAATTAATCAAATTATTAATAATTACATAGCTCGGGCTTGGCCTAGAGTTGCCGTTTCAAGTGGATACCTTAAGTCTTGCCCTATTAACGCCTTTACAGACGATTAGAAATCGGAGGTAGATTACTTCTTGTGGGATGTGTATAATTATTCTAAGTTTGTTATACTTGATGCGCTCATCAATTATTATTCCTTTATATTATCAAAGGAATTAGAAGTAAAGTGTGCTTTGTATTTTTGTACTTTCTTAACACATTCTCTCTTCGTTTAATTAAGCAAACAGTGTCACACAATATAGCTTTAAATGATATCATAAGAAACAGTTATAACTAATTTAAGTATAACTAGCACTTTACCTAAGTATACACAGATTTTCAAAATTATAACTTGGATTCACAATTAAACGTCTACACGATTTACCCAAAACAGAAATATTAAAATTCCAAAAAAGTAAATTAATACAAATCTAAGTCATGAAGTTCACACTTTAGGTAAATCAACTAACGCGACTTCACTCATAAATTCTTTCACAAAGTCTTGTCATGATTTGGTGTTGAAGACAAAGCACAGACAAGCTTCGAGATGACGGTAAAATTACCACTTCCAGGCAGACAAGCTGACTGACGTAGTACGCAGTCAAGCCATCAAGTAAACTTGGACCGCTGAAAAGGGGTTGCTAATCCAGAAAGACAGCTCGAAAAAAATTAAAACTATACAAATTAGTGTACCAACTCAGCAACCAACACATGCTGCGTAACGGAGCGCATTTAAGGGTAAGGAAATTGTGTCTTAAAATAGGTATTCCTAATGCGAAATGCCATACCATCTTAAGCAAAATAGTAATACCGCAAGACAATACATTGTAAAAACTACATTCAAATACTTTACGAAAATGAAATCAAATTGTGACACTGACAACTCCAGTTTTGGTTTAGAGAAGTCAATATGGGCACAATAAGGCTCTGCGTACACTATTGTACATAAAATGTCGTCCATTCCCCTAGATTGCCACAGTCTTCTTCCCTCTGTAAGGTTTCCAATTTCGGGCAACCAATTTTTTACTCCACACAGCCCGTATCAATCTTTATGTAACTGACCTGAAAAAATCTGATGTGTTACACTCACATGACTTTCTCTACTCTTGTACAAACTATTTTTACAAACGCTTATTCTCCATATGCTTCATGTTAATCGAGACATCGAGATGTTAATCTTATTGCTAATTTTCTTGTAGATGCAAGGAGAATTGGTAGGCTTTAAGCGATAGTCAAATATTTTAAGAGCTGGTTGCTATGTGGAGTATTCCATTCTCTTTGCATTACCAGGACAAAAAAACTGAATATAGAATTCCCACTTGAGAAAAAGTATAAGTATTGGAAAATTTAAGGAATAACAAGCAATATCTTGAAAATAGTTCACTCAACAAGAAAAATGTATATGACATAAATTGTGTATTTTAACGCAATCTACATTTTTGTATAGTAAAATTTTTTCTATCTCTTATGGTTTACCAGTTATGCAAAAGCCGTTCACAATGAAGAATACTTTTGGAGACATTCCCAGAAAATTCGAAATACACAATTCATTTCTCATGAAAATATCTTAAACATATGATATTTTAATCAAAATCGTTGAGCAATTTTTAAGAAAATTAAAATTTTCGAAAATTGTTCCACGTAAAGGATAATCTGGGGTGGGGGGATTTTCTTGAAAACCTTCGTGTCGCATTTCTGGAAGACACCAAAATACCAAGTTTGGTGTTTATCCGACTGTTCGTTTCTGAGTTATGCTGTACACACACACACGGACATGTTTCCAAAAATGCTTTTTTTGGATTCAGGGGGCCTCAAAACATATATTTCCGGTGAAATCTCGGTATGGAATTTTTGGGTGGAATACCATACTTCCCCTACTTTCTATACGTAGAGAACAATATTTATTATCTATGCGGAATGAAGGTGTGGTTCGGATAACTCCTCTAAAACCAATTACAAACAATTCGGCCTTCTAGAGTAAATGATAATTATTTGCATGTGTGGTTAAACTGAAGGACAGCTACGAAATTTATAGATATGAAAGCTTTCATCAGCTAAATAGTAAATCAGCTAAATAGGAGACGAAAGTTAAAGTTACTGCCGCTACTAAACGACAATAAGAAACACGGGACTAAAAAAACCCGCAGTGTAACATGAAAGTATAAGGTTTAAGTTGTAATTTTACCCTTCGACAGTTCGGCCATACCTAGTTTTGGGGAGGTAAAGTACGCTACCAATCCAGTGGCTAGAATTATACTCGAAAAACAGAGGTGGTCACGCTGATAGGGGTGTGGCTAGAGTTTGTCAGTACCAATATAAACAGATTCGTTCCATACACTACTAGCTATGGACAAACTAATATGATAACTCATTAATGTAATAAGAGATCTAATTCACAGCTTCCCAGCATCAAAACATTAATAATTTCTTTCTTTAATATTTTGTTCTAAGTTTTACGTGTTATATACTTTTGTTTTGCTAATATTGGACGTATAATAATTAAGAGGGTGTTAAAAACACATATATTCATAATGTACACTTGGTAGAGAACAAGTATATAACGTTATAACTTATAAAATATAATATGAGAGGAAAGACCACTGTTAACTATATAACCAGTAATAAAAATTACGAGAAATGCAGTAAACATGTAAGAAACATTTGATTCATAATTAAGACAATTGAAGTCTGTTAACATATATATGCTATACTTTATATATACATAACATAAACTGTTATTGGATAAGTAGCACCATTTAGGTGCATTGATACATGCCTATAATTCATATATGTACGTTAAGAAAACGGTTGGAGAGAACGCTAACAGAAGCTTGTCAGACTTCGAGCAGGAAGACCGTGTATAAGCTCGTCTCTAAATAGACGCTAAAATTGCTTATTTATACCAGTTATACATATTTTAACATAATAAAGGTAATAGTAATTTGTGAATATAATAAGTGGTATCTAAAATACAAGTGAAATAGTTACCAGAATACGTATGTGCAAAATATGTTAACCTTCTACATACACTATGTGATCAAAAGTATCCGGACACCCCCACAAACATGCGTTTTTCATCTTAGGTGTATTGTGCTGCCACCTACTGCCTGGTACTCATTATCCGCGACCTCAGTAGTCAGTCATTAGACATTGTAAAACAGCAGAATGGGACGCTGCGTGGAACTCGCGGACTTTGAACGTGGTCAGGTGATTGGGTGTCACTTGTGTCAGAAGTCTGTACGCGAGATTTCCACAGTCCTAAACATCCCTAGGCCCACTGTTTCTGATGTGATAGTGAAGTGGAGACGTGAAGGGGCATGTACAGCACAAAAGCGTACAGGCCGAACCTCTTCTGTTAACTGACAGAGACCGCCGACATTTGAAGAGGGTGGTAAAGAGTAATAGGCAGACATCTATCCAGACCATCACACAGGAATTCCAAACTGCATCAGGATCCACTCCAAGTACTATGACAGTTAGGCGTGAGGTGAGAAACCTTGGATTCCATGGTCGAGCGGCTGCTCATAAGCCACACATCACGCAGGAAAACGCCAAACGACGCCTCGCTTGGTGTAAGGAGCGTCAACATTACACCATTGAACAGTGGCAAAACGTTGTGTGGATTGACGAATCACGGTACACAATGTGGCGATCCGATGCCAGGGTGTGGCTGTAGCGAATGCCCGGTGAACATCATCTGCCAGCGAGTGTAGTGCCAACAGTGAAATTCGGAGGTGGTGTTTTATGGTGTGGTCGTGTTTTTCCTGGAGTGGGCTTCCACCCCTTGTTGTATTGCGTGGCACGATCACAGCGCAGATCTACATTGATATTTAAGCACCTTCCTGCTTCCCACTGTTGAAGAGCAATTCGGGGATGGCGATTGCAACTTCCAACACGATGGAGCACCTGTTCATACTGCACGGGCTGTGGCGGAGTGGTTACATGACAATAACATCCCTGTAATGGACTGGTCTGCACAGAGTCCTGACATGAATCCTATAGAACACCTTTGAGATGTTTTGGAACGCCGACTTCGTGCCAGGCCTCACCGACTACGTCGATACCTCTTCTCAGTTTCGCACTCCGTGAAGAATGGTTTGCCATTCCCCAAGAAACCTTCCAGCACCTGATTGAAAGTATGCCTCGAGAGTGAACGCTGTCATCAAGACTAAGGGTGGGCCAACACCATATTGACCTTCAGCATTACCGAAGGAGGGTGCCACGAACTTGTACGTCATTTTCAGTCAGGTGTCCAGATACTTTTCATTATGTAGTGTACTTAACCCTGACAAGACACAATTGCTCTCCGACACAAGTACAGCAGCCGTGGCACAATTATGAAATAATAATTACAACATGCTGACACGCACACAAGAATACAGATATACGATTATCAGATTCCAGTCTACGAGAACTTCATGATACATCACAAGAGTATAGGCATCAAGAGGACCTACAGGTACACAAAAAAGCTTCCATCATCTCTTTACGGTCCATCATCATCATCAACATAGTGAGGGCCAACCTCGTAGGAACCGCTACACCTACGTAGTTCAGACCTATCGCAACATATCGATTATAGCTTCTCGAGATATGAATACCTTCAGCAGTGTTGTGTCTTACGGCAGAGAAAGCTGATAGAAGCTAGACACCCCTGTTGTCTGTTTACAAGATCACAAAAGCATGTCGCAAGAAGCATGTCAGGCGCCCGTGTAAGGGATACCTGTACGCAAGTCTCGTTAAAGAGTTCTCGGAGACTCGCATCTGTAATTAAGATTTATTGGCCCTTCCTTCATGTTACGTGGCATATTTACATAGCCACTCAGACAGCAGTTATGTGAAATACGGGAGATCTTCTGTAGCTGGTTCAGCTGTTTCATCTAAAGAAATAAGATAAATAGCACTGGTGAGATATACTTTTAAATCTCTTTCTTCGCGGCTGGAGTGAGTTAAAAGTCCACTTCAATGAAAATCGCCTATGCCATAGACTGTCCATCCTTATACAGGGAGAGCTAAACGACAAACGAACCGGCTGCGCGGTGTTTTTCCTGTCCGCGTCCTCGGCGCTCGTTGCCGTCTGCCGCTATCATAGAAACGCGCGGATGAAACCATACAACAAACGAAAAGTGGGATAAATACCAAACTAAATACCAAATATTTTCCAAAGATGCGAAATGAAGATTTTCAACAAAATACCCCCAGCCCAAACACCCTTTGCATAGAAATGTTTTCGAAATTTTTGATTTTCTAAAAAAAAATGGCTCTAACGATCTTTATTAAAATACTATATATGAAAGATATTTATATGACAAATAAAATGTTTATCTTGAATTTTCTGGGAATAGCCGAGCAAGTCGTCTTCATTCGGAAGGAATTTTGTATAATCTTGCATAACTTGTAAACGTTAAGCGATAGACGAAAATGTACCACACAAAAAATTTAGATCAATTTAAAACACTCAATTTACTTAAAATAAGTTTTGCTTTGGCATAAACTGTTTCTGAGATATCCGTTAATAACGGTTCGAATTGTTCAATACTTGTCATTCTTTTAAAAACCATCGAGTTTCAATTGTTTCTCGCGATTGCATGGAAACAGTATGGAATTTTAAGGCCAGCATATAGCGTCCAGTTCTTAAACATTTGACTATCGCTGTTCCCTTTGCATTTATAACGAAATGTGTAATGTATCTATTTTTGCAAAGGTTTGTTTGGAATAAATATAGTAGATAGAAAATTCAGCTTTAGTGAGAATAGTTTGTAGGCCACTAATAAGGATAGAGTGTAGAGAATGCATGTAAATGTATCACATCAGATTTTTTTCTTTTTTTTGGATTGTAGGCTTTCTATGTGTAAATATGTTTTAATTACTGATTAACAGTTTCTTTCTTGCTACCGGAGTGTTAAGTACAAAGTGAAAATCATGGAGTTCACTGCACAGTAATTATTGCAATTACTCCACCTGCTCCAATTACAAATTAAAATAAATTATTCCAATTTATCTGAAATTGCATAGCCAAACAGGAAATATTCTACATGTACTAGAGTTGGCGGGGTTTGTCATAACAAATACATATTAACAGAAGGATACACATTTATAGAAATAATGCTTATACTTTATTCTCCAGAGAATAGTGGAATTTAATACATTTAATATATGGGATATCGGATATGGTATTTGATATTTCTGTACTGTTCTATCATTTCAAAATGTATTTTCAAGTGGTAAATAAAAGTATATTATGCAACAATACTGTAATGGTAGTAATTAAGATGCGAGTACGTTTATGAAACGAGCGGTAGCGAGTTTAACAATTTTCAAACGAGTGTCTTAATTAGCGTTATAGTCAAGCTGCATGCGACTGTTTTGTTCGATCGAATTAAAATGATCTTACCCTGTTAATTGTGTGTACTTAAATGCTGATCGGATGGCAGGACCTTGAGCGCGTTTGTAACAGATGGCAGCACTGTTGAGTCCACGCCGTATTTATTGATTTTGCAGGTAACGTGAAAGCAACACATATTGAAGCAAACGAAATGAACTCAGTTTATTAGAATATTAAAATTATAATGAACAGAATTTATTTTATTTTAAATACATATAATTCATTGTTTATCTGGGGAATGGATCTCAGCGGATTGCTGTTTTGAAGATGGTAAAAGGTTGAGAATGTTTGTTGCTGCTACGTATGGAAAGTCAGTTTGAAGATGATGTATTATATTTCAAATGTTGGGGATACGAACTTGAAGTAGCTGCAACCGCACGTATAGTACCCGCTTTCCGGTAGCCTTCGCCCTAAGTTTAAAAATATTAACTTTGTAATTTGACTGTTTCTTTAAATATTATATATTTGTGTTTGACTCGGCTGCGTCAGTATTATTGTTAGAGACACGTTTCTCTTAGCAGGGTTATGATGTGACTAAAGAATGCAGGCTTACACAGATTATAATTTTACTTCATCCTTTTATTATGCTTGACACGATTTAAATAACACTTCACTGATATAGAGAGGTCTGAGATTTTTTTTATTTATTAATCACACTTTTTAACACGTAAACTTATTTTTCGTCTCACACAAAAACGTATAAAATCTCTCGAGGACGCATCTCGCATCCGGTTACAAACACTGTCTGCAGGCAACTGAATTGATTTCAACCGCCTAAACTTGTAAATTTCTATATTTCAAGGCTCTGAATGGCTATTCCTAATCCAATAGAATACTTTCATTTACTAAAGCTTTTTCTGATTGTTAATTGGCTGTTTTATAAACTGTCACTAAAATTACATTACTGTTGCTCCAATAATGACTAGTAGCATTTAACATTTCAAATTCATTATTGCCTCAAGGTTACCTCATTGTTATCTCATTGTTAGCAAGTTTTAACCTCTTATTCTCCCAGCTCCTATATTATTAAATTACGTAATGTATTCACATAACATTATTACACATGGATACATAATATAAACGTATATAATGACTGTAATATACACTTTTTATATCTTGTTACATGCACATATTGCTTTAAGGTGGGCTGTTATTGAATTTATATACTATATAATTTGACTGAAATCTTTTAAGTGTTAAAAATACTGCCTCAAGGTATCGGTGATAGGGGAGCTGTGCGCGCCACCGAGTAAGATCATAATGAGTCGAAGTATTATGGATGCCATAACAATTCAGTTACGTCATGTAGTCAGCGCATTGTAGTGTGATCGACCAAAAATAAATTATTGTGCCTACTTCATTGCTTATCATTACTGATAATGCCTACATTAGTGTCTATTTTATGTTTAGCGCCTAATGCGCAACATGAGCTCTATTTATATTACACACAAGATAAAAAAAAATGATGTGTCGCACTCCATGAATTTCTCTACTCACTCAAATTCACTACAAAGTATTCATGCAAAAGCTTACTCTACTATTTGTTGTTAACTTCTTGGCAATATTTTGGAACACAAAGACATTAAACAAACAATGCCTCATATTACAAGTCTAGATTATAATAACAGTTATCTACCTGTTAATTAATAATTCTTGCATTTTAATTCCTTATGCGCAAATAAGTGTTAATACACAGCCGTTTGTGAAAATTGTAACACCAAGAAGGAAACGCATGAATTCAATAAATTTAATACTACAGGTTAGGTACATGACAAGTAACAAATGATAAACTTTTCAAAACTATACATGACCTTTGAGCCCTAATATTCAGTATTTGGTGTGGCCTCCATGCGCTGCAATTAGAGCTGCTATACGCTGTGGCAGTGAATCAAAAATCTTCTAAATAAGTTCCTCAGGGATTTCTCTCCACGCAGTTTGTATTCAAGACCACAAATCCGTGACACTGGTTACTGGAGGACCGTGACGCACAGGTGCCGACCAACCACATCCCGGACATGTTCGATGGGCGACATGTCAGGCGAACGTGCAGGCCAGGGAAGCAATGGTGCCCGTCGCTCTTTGAAGAAGGTTTGTACATTCCTCGCAATATGTGGCCGGGCATTGTCCTATTGAAATGTGGTCTGTGGAGATGTCTGAAGCAGGAGGAGTACCTCAGGCTCTACAACCACCGTTAGGTACCGGTTGCTGTTCAAAGTGCCCTCAATTCGTAGGAGACGAGATCGGTTGTTGTAACCAATGGCGCCACAAACCATCGCACCTGGTGTTTGTTCGCTATGCTGCTCAACAACGCAGCCCTCCAGGTTGCGCTCACCACGGTACCGCCGGACACGCATGCGGCCATCACTGTAGGACACGCTGAAGCGGGGCTCGTCCGAAAAGACTACATTTTGCCACTCAGCACCCCAGTGACGGTGTTCACGTGCCCATTGCGGTCGGAGAAGCTTGGTTTTCTGGACAATGGAAGCCAACGTAATGGCATGCATGCAACCAGTCCAACCTACAGCAGACGGCAACGAACCGTTGATGCAGACCAGTTCACACCTGTTGCAGTGCTCCAGCGTTGAGCCAACACTGTGGATGAAGCTGTACGGTCTGTTATGGCCATGCGGACAAGATGATGGTCATCCCGTGCTGTGTCATGTTCCGTGGTCCAGTACCCGCTCTTCGCTGCTTACGACCTTCATCTATCCACTGCTTCAACACGCGCATTACTGTCATAGCAGCATGCCCTGTACGTACCGAAATGTCACGGTATGACAAACCCGCTTCCCCGAGACCGATCATTCTGCCCCGTTCGAACTCGCTCACATGCCGATATGGCTCACTTTGACGGCGACGAGTCATACTATTGTTTCCGCTTTGTTTGGCAGCTCTGCACTGACTACACTGGGTGCAACACTGACCTGCTCTGCTCGGCCTACGTGTACCCCATCTCTCTGAAAATCTAATCACTTATTGCTTGCACACTCTTCTACACTTCCACCAAGTTTGGAGTTATTCGGGAAATTCTTTCTTGGTGTTGCAATTATCACAAACGGCAGCGTATATGATTTATCGTTTATGCGAATGTATGTTGTATATAAGTGTAGCGAGTTAGCTGTTGGATAAACCATAAAGGGAATAAATGCGACGGTAGCCAGACGAAACCCAATAAATTTTATAGCTTGGGGGAAAACTTTGTCAGGAACTTTTATTAAAGTGTAATGACAGTACTTAGGCTTTATGCGAAGCAACGCCTAAATAAATGCAATCTGGCGCTAACACTCATTTTATTCAACGTATAATTACATTAAATGCATTAACCGGAACATTGTTTTTCAGCAGTGTTATAATTTCACAATAATTCATTCCTTCACGCTTCACTACCTGCTAGAGATACTTGCACGCCCTAAGTGACTGGCTGGTCGGAATAATAAATTCTGTTTATAATTACTATAAATAGTGCCGCTCAACAATAAAAAACAATTACCTAGACACACACCTTTCGTTGTAGATGTAAAAATCTGATGTGTTACATTCACATGACTTTCTCTACTGTTACAAACTATTTTTACAAACTCTTATTCTCCATCTATTTCATATTAATCGAGATAAACATTTGCAGAAACGATCTTTTGACATGCAAAGAGAATTACATTTTACACATAGCGACCAGTTCTAAAAATATTTGACTATCGCTTAAAGCGTACTATGTTCCCCTTGTTTTGTATTTGCAAGGGCAATACAGAAATACAGTAGCCTTTAAGAATAGACATATCTCTTAATAGCTGGTTGCTAGGTCCAGCACCATTCCCTTTGCCACAGATTAATACTCTTTGCATATCCAAGACAAAAAAATGAATAACGAATCCCCATTTGAGAATATAACTATTGAAAAATTTAAGGGAATAACAAGCAATATCTCGAAAATGGTTCACTCAACCACAAACATGTATATGACATAAATTGTGTATTTTAATGCGATCTACATTGTTTGTGTAGTAACATTTTGTCTATCTCTTATGGTTTACCAGTTATGCAAAGTCATTCACAATGAAGAATACTTTTGGAGACATTCCCAGAAAATTCGAGAAATACATTTTATTTGTCATGAACATATCTTAAACATATGATATTTTAATCAAAGTCGTTAGAGCCATTTTTGAGAAAATTAAAATTTTCGAAAAATGTTCCATGTAGAGGGTAATCTGGGGTGGGGGTATTTTCTTGGAAACCTTCGTGTCGCATCTCTGGAAGATACTGAACCTAAATACCAAGTTTGGTGTTTATCCGACTGTTCGTTTCTGAGTTATGCTGTTCGCAGACACACACTCAGATACACAGACACACATGCTTTTATTGGATTCAGGGGGTCTCAAAACATATATTTCCGGTGAAATCTCGGTATGGAATTTTTGGGTGGAATACAATACTTCCGCTACTTACTATACGTATTAGAGAAAGTAAAAAGAATATACTAAACAAAAGCAATAGTCAAAACTTTTAAAAATGGGTCGCTATGTGATAGCTAAATGCCGCTTTCTTTGCATGACTACAAACGAAAATTCTGATGTGATTAATTCACATGATTTTCTCTACTCTGGAGTGGCGGCCGCTGAGGTGTTGTATTGGCGATACCAAAAAATGTGAAAATAAATCCCTCAAATATATGTTTACCAACTTCGTGCAGTGTTATCGAATGTATTAGGCAATCGGCAAGAATTGAATATACGTACTTTCATTTCAGACCATATATGCCCAATATCAGTGATCCCAGTCTTACATCAATGACATCTCCCCCAAATAACACGTAAGAAAAGCGAAAGGAGAGCACTTTTTCTCACAGCCATAAATCCATTTAGTCTTTTGGTAAATTTTCGGATTGAATTTACAGTTATTTTTGTTTGCTGATGTAGATTCATATTTGGGAGGTGTGTACCCTACGTTTCACCTGAATTCTTTCACTGGGAATTCTGTTGCTAAATGGATATTTTAATAATTCACTTACATTGTTCATGTTTGTAACTTTCACATACAACTGAATATCCACAAAGGCACTTGATAGAGATCCCAGGATATTTTTAGTCTTTTTTTCAATTGAAAGAAAACCAATTTACTTTAGAATTACAATGTGCAAGACAACAAACCTTTTTACTGCTTATTAAAACCGGTTTTATAAATATACCAGTACCAAGACTTTTAAGCTTTAAATATTTTAATTATGAATTATGGCTTTCTCTACTCTTGTAGAAACTATTTTCAGAAACGCTTATTCTCCATCTCTCCATCTCTCTATTCTCCATCGAGATAAACGTTTGCAGAAACTATCTTATTGCTAATTTTCTTGTAGGTGCAAGGGGAATATGGTAGGCTAAAAGCGATAGTCTGAATCCGAATAAAGCATTTTTGGAAACATGTTCGTGTGTGTGTGTGTATGTGTGTCTGTCTATCTGTGAACAGCATAACTCAAAAATGAAAAGTTGAATAAATACCAAAACTTTCAAGAAAATCCTCCCACCCTAGTCTACCCTTTACATGGAACACTTTTCTGAAAATTTTTATTTTCTCTAAAATGGCTCTAACGATTTTGAATAAAACATCATATGTTTAAGATATTTAATGACAAATAAAATGTATATCTTGAATTTTCTGGGAATGTCTCCAAAAGTATTCTTCATTGTGAACGACTTTTGCATAACTGGTAAACCATAACAGATAGACAAAATGTTACTACACAAACAATGTAGATCGCGTTAAAATACACAATTTATGTCATATACATTTTTTTTGTTGAGTGAACCATTTTCGAGATATTGCTTGTTATTCCCTTAAATTTTTCAGTACTTATTTTCTCAAATGGGAATTCGTGATTCATTTTTTTTGTCTTGGATATGCAAAGAGTATTAATCTGTGGGAAAGGGAATGGTGCTGCACCTAGCAACCAGCTATTAAGAGATATGTATATGCTTAAAGGCTACTGTATTTCGCAATTGCCCTTGTAAATATATTATCCCCTTACATCTACAAGAAAATTAGCAATAAGATAGACTCTGCAAATGTTTATCTCGATTAACATGAAGTAGACGGAGAATATGCGTTTGTAAAAATAGTTTGTACAAGAGTAGAGAAAGTCATGTTAGTGTAACACATCAGATTTTTTTTATGTCCTGGACATGCAAAGAGAATGGAATGCGCCACATAGCAACCATCTCTTAAAAGATTTGAATATCGCTTAAAGCCTACCATATTCCCCTGCACTTACAAGAAAATTAGCAATAAGATTAACATCTCGATTAACATGAAGTAGATGGAGAATAAGCGTTTGTAAAAATAGTTTGTACAAGAATAGAGAAAGTCATGTAAGTGCAACAATCCGATTTTTCAATCAATGATTTGCTTCTCCTGTAACATGTATAATAATGGAGTTACGAGATTTTCATTGCTTAACATGGATATGTGAATTTTTCATTGGTAAAGAAAGCCATGTTAGTGTTCACACCAAACCTTTATTTCCTGCATTAATGGCAACATTATACTCTTACTTTCAATTCCTTCTGTACTATCTTTCACTCTTCTTGTTTTTCTGTCTGGCAAGAGAATTGAGTGTCTTGAAAATTGGTTTCTTGGCTGATTTCAGATCACTGATTGGCGCATTAAACCTGTCATGTTAAGTTACTAGATTTTTGTCTACTCTACACAGTAAGTTTTGACATGAACAAATGAACTGTGAAGACATTTCTTCCTAATAAGTAATTTCTCACATGTTCATTTTGTTAACCCTGCTTTATCATTGAGTCACTGTCCTTAAGAGCATAGTGTCCACACTCCATGGTCCTGCTTTTCAGCTTTTTTTCTCTCTCTTGTCTTTCTCTGTGTGCTGGGAACAGAAGTACTGTTCCTTTTCCCGTATTCGTAGCGCTTTCGTAACCTTCAACTTGCCAGGTCCCCACGTGTGGCTGGAATCGTTATTTGTTTAACATTCTGACACCACTTCTGTCTTGTCTACCACATATTCTCACGTAGCCATCGCCCACTTTGTTTACAAGCAATGGACAGTGTTACACTGTAGGATTAATATTATAGGCCCGGTGCTAATCGTTTTGGATGTCGACTGTAGATTTACATGCTTTAGATGAGCATCAAACGTCAAGAAATAATAATCTTTAGCACGAGATGTTTAGCATACCTGACAGCTTAGGTGCCTGACCTTCCAGTAAGTTGTTGTTTCTCTCTCAAAGATTTCTTCAGAGCTATACAAACTCGGATGTTTTGGTAACGACCTTGTGTACAAATGCTCTTCCGATGTAGCAATATTATGAATATATCAACATAGGCTCCATATCTACTGTTTTCTGAAAACAGTTGAAACATTCGAAACTAATGTAGACCATAACACTGTCTCCATGTCTTTTTTGCCGTCCTAAAGACCATATTCCTGTTAGATTATAAAAACGTGTTTGCAACAACAATCAGGGACCTTTGCACATTTATTTGGTAACATATCACTAGGGCCCGGATTTTTAGGTGGAGTAAACCTTCATTTTAGGTTTCTTATATGCTTAAAGTATTTTTTAATGTTTTGTTTCGTGGATCAATACAGTTATAAATAATTTTGCTTTTCTGGTACTTGGTTGTAAGATTTTTTTTTTGGCATTGCATTAGATACATTTCCAAATTTTCTGGCGTAAACGATTTCTGTTATTAACACGATCTTGTTTGAAGAAAAGCTATTTCAACGGAACATAACGTCGTTGGAGCATAGATGCCAGTGCAGCAGGTTCTAGGGTTAGTTCTACTGTATACTTTTCTCCTTGCAATACTAAATTGATGATTTTCATATCTTCAAAAGCAGGATTTCGTTGAAGAATCTTCTACAACTTCGAGGAACATGCAACTCCCACTGATCTAGGTATTTCTTTACTGGAAAAATTGCCAATTATATCTAGAGCGTCTGTCAGTGGCAAAGTGGAGAGTAGCTTCTGGTATAAAACAGAAATTTGTCTTAATGTATGTAAGGGAAGCGGCTAGAGTGGGGAACTCGAGTGATTTCTTAGCTTTGGCAATGCAGGAAGCTTCTGTTGCATCCAATTCAAGCCTGCCCTCGTAGCCGTGGTCGCTGGAGTGTGTAGCTTCGGCGCTGCGCCAAGCTGAAGATTGAGGGTTCGAGTCCCGCTATGGGTATGGGTGTTTGTGTGTGTGTGTTGTATGTGTAATTGGGTAATAAGCGGTAAAGTAAACAGTAAAACACAATAATCATAAACTGGGTAAACAAGGGAGCTTAAGAACAAAGAAACAAACAAACAAACAAACAAAGACACTCACTCAATAGTATGCTGATATTTGCCGGCCGTCGTAGCCGTGGTTGCTGGAGTGTGTAGCTTCGGCGCTCCGCCAAGGTGAGGTTTGAGGGTTCGAGTCCCGCCATGGACATGGGTGTTTGTGTTTGTTTGTGTGTGTGTAATTGCGGTAATAAGCCGAAATGAAAAAAAGTAAAATCACAGTTCAAAAAAGAAAAAAAAATCATTGACGGCATTTTTAACGGCTTTTAACTGCTCGGTATAGTAAATGGCAGCAGACAGTCGAGTACGCTCCTCCTGACCTTCTAACAGCTGCATCCAGGTGCCACCACGTCACATGTGCTGCGTTTAGCTGTAGTAACTTCAACTATCTGCTGGTTATAAGTGGTGGAAATAATTTTACAATGAGCTTCAATCCGAAAAAAGAAAACAGGTATTTGGGTTATTTTAGGTGTGAACCCCTCATTTAAGTTTTTTTAGGTGTAATAAAATTCGCATATTCTGCTCTAAGAAATGTGAAACGAGTATATAACTTGAAATGTGTTAATTAAATAGCTAGGAAAAATATAAGTTAAAACCTAAAATTCGGGCCCTACATATCACTCGTTCCACCATAATCATTTCTATCTGAAGTTCTTCTATGATTTCCTGACTTATTATTTGATCTCTAATACTTACACCGAATGTCCACCCCAAAAATCTCATTTCATCACCTTCGATACGGGTAATAATCATTAATTATTATTCAATAATCTCAGAATAACAAATAACTTCTTCCCACATAAATATATACATAAATTCACGTCTGAACGCGGTAGAAGATCTATAATAAACTACGTCATTACAGATGAATAGCTATCGCCGTATTTCTTAGATATAGAAGCTATAGTGGAACTGAAGGTCATACAGCTATTATCTATGGTTTGAAAATTAAAAAGAAATCCCTAAGAGATGTATTAAGAAAAAAATGTATAAAACCAGAAAGCTGAGAATGAAACTCTTAAAATACATTATTAAAATATCTATTTCTTAAAACTAAGAAAAGTAAACTCCAAGCAAAAGATATCAAAAACCAGAACATCCCTTCAGAACGACTTTTATTAGTCCACAGTTTCAAGTCTTGCATCAATGATCCATAACAAAAGCATCAACAAATTTGCCTTCCGAGTATAACAATTGTCATTATATAGCAATAAAACATTAAGAAATGAGAATACGCAATCTTCATTTGTTTCATTTGTATAACCCCTATACTTTCTATAACTTTTACTGGATAAACAACTGACGATCTTGGTGTTTTTACTGGCTGAACTATACGTTTCTTAACGTTGATTTTTATTATGTTCTCTCTTAAACACACTCACATTAACTCCCACTTCACACTGCCAGACTCTGCGGAGAATAGGAGATGACTTTGGATAAAGAAAAATAATACGCCCCAGCCGAGAACCAACCCGGGATCTCTAGGTTAAGAAGCCAGAATCCTGAGAATTTGAGACAGTATTTGTAACACTTAAATGATTTCAGTCTAATTATATAATATATATAATTCAATAACAGCCCGCCTTAAAGCAATGTGTGTATGTAATAATTTGTAAAGTGTATATTACACTCATTGTATATGTTTATATTATTGTATACGTGTTCAATAATGTTATGGGAATGTATTATGTAATTTAATAATGTAGGAGCTATGAGAAAAATAGGTTAAAAGTTGCTAACAATGAGGTAGCAATGAGGTAGCCTTGAGGCAATAATGAATTTGAAAGTTTAACAGTACTACTTGTGATTTTTGGAAGCAATAGTGTAATTTTAGTGACGGTTTATAAACAGCCAATCAACAACCAGAAAAAGCTTTAGTTAAATGAAGGCATTCTATTGGAGTAGGATTAGCAATCAGAAACTGAAATATAGCAAAATTTACAAATTTAGAAGTCAGTTGCTTGCAGACAGGGCTCATAACTGGACGCGTTGGTTGTAGACAGTGTTCCTAACCGGACGCGAGATGCATCCTCGAGAAATTTAATACGTATTTGTGTGAGACGAAAATAGTTTTACGTGTTAAAAAGTGCAAGTAATTAATTAATACAAAAATCTCACAGCTCTCTATATATCAGTGAAGTGTTATTTAAATCGTATCAAGCATTATTAAAAGGAGTGAAGTAAAATTACAATCTGTGTAAGTCCACATTCTTAGCCGCACTACTCCCTGCAAAGAAATCCATGTCTCTAACAATAATACTGACGCAGCCGAGGCAAACATAAATATGTAATATTTAAAGAAACAGTCAAATTACAAAGTTAATATTTTTAAATTTGGGACAAAGGCTACCGGATACCATACGTGCGGTTGCAACTACTTCAAGTTCGGCTCCCCAACAGTCGAAATATATGTTCCTACTTCAAATTGGCTTTCCATACGGGAAGCAACAAACTCCTTTCTCAAATTGGCTTCCAAACCGTGGGGCAAATAACAATACAACAAAATTACTTTCTCAAATTCGACCACAGAGTCAGTTCGTGACAAAGACTTGTTAAACTTTTCCAGCAGCAACCACACCTAACCTAAAAGATAATCATAATAATCACAATATACCAACCAAATTATTGTTAATTCTTGTAGTCTGCAGTCCCTCCTGGGACATTATCAACACGCTTCACTAATGGATGATCTACAGAAAGTTTTAGAAGTATTATAATAAAGAAGCCTTCTTCAAGAAATGTTCGAGAGTATTATAGGTGGAATGGCAAGTAAACCTAGTCCAATCGTCTAGTTTTATGAAAACTAGGTAGGAAATCCATAGTTAATGCTCCATCAAGCAGAAGTGAAAAACCACATTATTTTAGAATAATTAAATCAAACTGCCGCATGGTCAGCGTGTCAACATTTGGAAACTCACTTCACTGAATTAGAGATGCGATTCACACTTAAAATTCACTTAGGTTATAGTTGACACCCAATGTTTATGCAATTCGCATTCTCTGTGCAATTTACGAGGATATTTTTTTTTTAAGTTTTGGGCAAATACTGAGAGAGTAGCAGAAACAGTCCTAATTGGAAGGCTGATTCTGCTTCATGCTGTGCTGGAGCGTGTACTGCCCAGACATCAAGGCAGATACTGAAGATGTCGTTTGTACGCTTTGATATACTCGTTCAATTCACAGCTTTCATCATTATTGGATCTGAAGTATCTAATCGAGTAATGTCCTATGGGATATATGATTTATAAATCTTTTCCTGAATGGCACTCCACCTAGGAATCTGCGGGACAACCTATGTTTTGGTATTGAAGCCTTCAAAATACTTGCCTGAACAGCTTTATGGACTACCCTAACATTTTCTGTTTTACAAAATTTCAAACTATCCCTGTCTACTAAAGTAGAGCTGAAATTACAAGTGGGCTTTACACAATTCGTAACGGTTCACTGAATTTCTTGGATTACCGGATCCTTCAAGTGTTTTCCCATGTAATGGATAAGAGTTCACCAAATTGTTTTAACCTCTCAACATTTGCACGTGATGACACATGTAAAGATTTATAATTCACTTGGCAGGGAGCTGTTACCTCATGTTACAGGTTCGCCTTGCCATGCGAAATTTATTGCATTTGATTTTAATTGAAGTGACTATATGGCAAGAAGGATTTTGGACTCTTAGAACAGACTCACGATTCTTCTTCAAGTCTGTCCAGAGCTTTTTTTTATCTCGACTAAGACTTGCTGGGGATATTCTGTTAGTGTAATTCTGTATGGTAAACATCGGTTTCATGGGTCAAAATCTGCTCCTTTTAATCCGCAACTAAAGTCATGTGTTTTGCATTTGATTCCACATTGTAACATATCGTTCCTCGGTTGTTGTTAACAGATTTAGATGTTCTCAAAAGTGTAAAAAGATAATTATTTAATGCTAATGAGTTATGTTAAGCTTAAAAGTAAATAAAACAACGATGAATTAGCTGAACACTAATGAAATATTTGAATAATTTGTTTCAGTAAGTATCACATACAAATGGATGCTTCAGACTGAAAAATGTTTACTGAAACTGAAATTATTTAATATGGATCCCTGTTTTGAATACTTTAAATTATTAACGTATTACTTTCTCTACTACGTATAGTAAGTAGGGGAAGTATTGTATTCCACCCAAAAATTCGATACCGAGATTTCACCGGAAATATATGTTTTGAGACCACCTGAAACCAAAAAAAGCATTTTTGTAAACATGTCCGTGTGTTTGTCATTGTGTCTGTCTGTGAACAGTATAACTCAGAAACGAACAGTTGGATAAAC
Organism: Deroplatys truncata; assembly: GCA_030765065.1. Taxonomy (NCBI): domain Eukaryota; kingdom Metazoa; phylum Arthropoda; class Insecta; order Mantodea; family Mantidae; genus Deroplatys; species Deroplatys truncata. The sequence continues at coordinate 121,817,904 of CM060987.1, forward strand.
ACCAAACTTGGTATTTAGGTTCAGTATCTTTCAGAGATACGATACGAGGGTTTTCAAGATAATCCCCCCACCTCAGATTACCCTTTAAATGGAAGATTTTTTGAAAATTTTAATTTTCTCAAAAATGGCTCTAACGATTTTGATTAAAATATCATATGTTTAAGATATTTTCATGACAAATAAAATGTATATCTTGAATTTTCTGGGAATGTCTCCAAAAGTATTCTTTATTGTGAACGACTTTTGCATAACTGGTAAACCATAAGAGATAGACAAAGTTTTACTACACAAACAATGTAGATCGCGTTCAAATACGCAATTTATGTCACATGCATTTTTTTTGTTGAGTGAACCATTTTCGAGATATTGCTTGTTATTCCCCTAAATTTTTCAATACTTATTTTCTCAAATGGGAATTCGTTATTCATTTTTTTGTCTTGTATATGCAAAGAGTATTAATCTGTGGCAAAGAGAATTGTGCTGCACCTAGCAACCAGCTATTAAGAGATATGTCTATGCTTAAAGGCTACTGTATTTCTATATTGCCCTTGTAAATATAGATTCCCCTTACATGTACAAGAAACTTAGCAATAAGATAGATTCTGCAAATGTTTATCTCGATTAACATGAAGTAGATGGTGAATAAGCGTTTGTAAAAATAGTTTGTACAAGAGTAGAGAAAGTCATGTGAGTGTAACACATCAGATTTTTTTAATTGTTCCTCATAGTATTTGAAATTTGTTTTAAATGCGGTAGTTTTTATACCAAATTTGTACGTTTAAATACACATGTGTACTTAGTTTCGTATTACTTCATTTGTGAGTGCATTTTAGAATTAGAAACTCAATAATTTCCACTAATCATAACGAATATCAAATTATCAGTAGGTATTTGCAATAGTTTTCTCTACTACGAATTAGGCCCTAGGTATTTATCTTTTATGTTAAAAATACTATTTCTGAACCTGTGAACATCAGTGAAGAAGCAGGATAAACTCTTGAGACTTTTGGTTCCACCCTCCAAATAAAATCCTTTATCAACTTTTTCCTCATTTCTTTCTGCAAGGGTCCGCAAAAAGTACTTGTTTTCTTCTGTTAAACGCTTTGGCATTCTTATTCTTCAATGACATTAACTATAGCATATCATTGTTGTGGCTAAGCCAAAGCTGTTATCCAGTTGCTTGTACACGAGCAGCAAGACGCCTAAAAACTTTGCAAAAAAAGACGATTACGTTAAGGGTATCTTTCAACGTTTCAATTTCTTCCCGGAAATTAATACGACAAACGCCCAATACCATCAACATATCAAAACCTTCCTCATTTGTGAACACCGTCACTTTTTTCAGTAGAAGTAAGATATATGGCAACTTTTATACTAATTTCATTAGACACAAGAATAAAAAACAAAACACTTGATTGACATTGTGTTATACAAGGCCATCTAAGCTTCCTTTACCTACATTAACTTTAATTTTCTTCTTGTAATATTCTCAACATGAATCGCATTTCTATCTGCATATCTGAGGTTCGGGTGCACTAAATTTACGTGTGATTTTCTCCTTGAATGAATTAATAAAAATGTTTTCTATTAAAGTTGTTTGCTTTGAAGAGTTCCATTTAATGGTGCTCACTTCCATTAGAAAATTTAAAGTGATACGCCGTTGACCCAATTTCCGGTTATGGCTAAAAGTTCAATCTGCTTTAGTTATAAATATTTTGCCTCCAAAACTGTAATACCGTATTGTTGCTTTCTCTACTATATATAGTAAGCAGGGGAAGTATTGCATACCACCCAAAATTTGGATGCCAAGACTTCACCGGAAATACATGTTTTGAGGCCCTCTGAATCCAAACAAATTTTAGAAAATAATATAAGTATATACCACACTTGATACTTAGGTTCAGTATCTTTCAAAGATGGGACACGAAGATTTCCAAGAGAATAGTCCCACAACAGACTACCCTTTACGTAAAACATTTTTCGAAAAATTTTATTTTCTCAAAAATGGCTCTTGCGATTTTGATCAAAATATATTTTTAAAATATTTTTGTGGAAAATGAAATGTATATATATATATAACTTTTCTGGGAACGTCACCAAAAGCCTTCTTCGTTCTGAATGACTTTAATAAAACTGGAAAACCGTAACAGATAGACAAAATTTTACTACACAAAAATGCAGATCACGTTAAAACACACATTTATATCATATAATTTTTTTTGGGGGGGGGCCGAGTGAACCATGTTAGTTGTTTGAATTTTCCAATACTTATACTTTTCCTTGAATGGGAATTCGTTGTCCTTTTTCTTTTTATGGACATGGAATACTCCACATAGCAACCACCTCTTAAAATATTTGACTATCGCTTAAAGCCTAGCAATTCCCCTTGCATCTACAAGAAAATTAGCAATAAGATTAACATCTCGATATCTCGATTAACATGAAGTAGATGGAGAATAAGTATTTGTAAAAATAGTTTGCATAAGAGTAGGGAAAGACATGAGTGCAGCACATTAGTCTTTTTTAAATAAAAGACTTACAGATACTCTGGTTCACCCTGTATAGTCTTTACTTTGCACTTATGTCCATCTCGTACCTTCATTCTTTTAATTCTGTCGTTAAGAATTCCTTAGGTGCGTTTCGTCTTCTGTTAGAAATATAATTTGGTAATCATCTTCTTGCGAATACCAATTCTTCAACAAATTTTCAGATTAGGTGATAAGAAGAACCTCTATTAAACGTCTCTCCCTGTTATAATTCCCTCCGAAATGTCTTCTCCCATCCTCATTTTCATTAGTTGCTTCGTATGCAGATTACTAAGAGATTTTAGAACATGACTGATAACATCAAAGCAACTTTTTCTAGAGAAATAATAAAGGTGTTTCCCACATACCACCTAAAATGTTTCCCAGGCACTCAAATCCAGAACATATGAATGCGTTGCTTCCAGGATATATCAAATCATTACTCTACAAAAACTTTGGTACTTCAGAGCTGAAACACGCTAACTTAACAGCTCTATTCCAACCTTTTTTACGCAATACTTGACGGTGATTCACAGTAGAACATTTTAGTTCAACATTCCCCTGAGCATTCTGGCGTTGCCTGTTTTGTGACATATTTATGGTACAAGCCTCTAGGTGGGATCGGCCGTGAAGATTTCAATTTAACATCTTACACGAGATCACGCTACTAAAATATTCTGCCCTTCAAGTTCCATTGGAAACAAATGTTTTCACACTTGTTAATTTTGTCCTAAAGCGATGGTTGTAAAATATAAACTAAGGACATAAAATGAGAAAGTTTTTACGCTTCTAATTGAAATATATCATATCGTTTTACGCAACGGCACATGATAGAAGTCCATTGAATGTTATGACAAAAGCAATTTTAAAAAAATCTGGTGTGTTTTACTTACATAACTTTCTCTACTCACTCGTGTACGAACTATTCTAAAAATCTACTTCATTTTAGTCAAGATAAATTTGCAGAAATTATCTTATTGTTTATTTCCTTGTTGGTAAAACGGGATTTGGGAAAAGCTGTAGGCTTTAAGCGAAAGTCAAATATTTTAATAGCGGGTCGCTACGCAGGTAATATATTTGAAATTCCGTTCCCTTGCATAACCAGGACAAAACGACTTCATAAGTATTTTAAAATGCAAATCAATAACAAGGACTATCTCGGAAATGGTTAACGGTAAAAAGACGTATTTGATATAAATTGTGTATTTTAACGAGATCTACATTTTTATTTAGTAAGATTTTGTCTATGTCTTACGGTTTACCAGTTATGCAAACATCAGAAAATTGAAGATACACATTTCCTTTGTCATGAAAATGTCTTAAACATATTTTAAATAAAATTGTTAGAGCCTTTTTGAGAAAATCAAATTGTTTCGGAAACTGTTCCATACAAAGGCTAGTTTTTTTGAGTTGTGCTGTTGACAGACACACATACTTCTTCTAAAATGTATTTGGGGGGGGCTTAGCGGACCTTAAAGTATATGTTTCCGGTGAAACATACACATGGAATTTTTGGTTGGAATACGGCACTTCCCCTGCTTACTATGCGCAGTAGAGAAAGTAAAAATCTGTTAGGTTACATATACCCGACTTTCTCTATTCTACGAATTATCTACATAAACGCTTGCCGTTAATGGTGGTAAATTATGGCAGAAATGATTTCAATACACATATTATGGCAGGTGCACAGGAACATAGAGGAGACTGGTATGCCTTCATATTATACATGTTGCACTATACGAGAGATTACTAAAGTATACCTTTGACATTTTTCCACCATTACGGGATAAGTCACTAGAATCTGGTGATATTCGGGCTGTTAGGTTCCATTCATAACCATCAACGCCTTGGCAAATATGCACCTATTACATTTGTTGGAAGATTAGTTATACTGTATCTGTTACGTTGGTACCCTGTTTTTATATTCGCAGGTGTTAAAACTTTGCACGCCGACCATTTAGTCACAACGGAAGCACCGATTATAATGCTAAATATATTATATTAATTATACTATATTATAATTATACAATCATTTAATTATTCTTATTAGCTTATTTATTATTAATTATTATATCTTTCCTTTGCAGTTAACCATAAGTTTTCTTTTTCTTTTTCTCCAATTTGTGGCGTGTAAGTTGTCTGTTTGTGTGAGGTTTTATTTTTAGAGGAAGAAGGTTTGCGTAGAAGAAAACCAAGGAATTTAATTGTTTGGTTTAGTTAACTACACCGAAATCATATTAAAATATAACTATAAGTTCTTCTTCATACTATTACAGTACAGTAATTTGTAACTTTTAATAACGTACACATATATAAATTAAGTCTAATGCACGGTTCAGTGCTTAACTTAACACTCAAGGTACATCCAGGTCATAGTTTATAGGTACCCTATTTAAAATTATATGTCTAAAATTAGTGAAAATCCAAATGAAAAAGGCGAATATTTCGGAAACGACTAACTCTACGAAAAAACTTATTTTACACAAAGTACATATTTTAATGAAATGTATACCTACTAGTATGCGTAAAATGTGGCCCATAATGTTTATGTTGGTAACATCAAAATCTAGCTCCGCCCCCTGCCAGTGAGACCACCTCTGTTTTCGAGCATAATTCTAGCCACTGGATTGACAGGGTACTTTACCACCACGAGCTGCCAAAGGGTAAAATTACACTTAAACCTTATATTTTTAGTTTCCCTACTACGTATATGGATTTTTTCGGGCGTAAAAATCCTTAGCATGGCTTTCTTCGGAAGGAAGGTAAAGCCGGTGGTCCCGTGTCATAGATTTACGGCACGTAAAAGAACCTCAAGCCTGATAAAGAGGCCTCTGAGCAAAATTGCCGGTCTTCCACGCTCAATATAGAATGGGACGCTAAGGACCATAGTAGTTAAAGAACGTCCATAAATAAAAGAAGAAAAAAGAGTAGGGGAAGCATTGTATTCCACCGAAAAATTCGATATCAATATTTCACCGGAAATATATGTTTTGAGGTTCCCTGAATCCAAAAAAAGCATTTTTGGAAACATGTCCGTGTGTGTGTCTGTGTGTGTCTGTGAACAGCATAACTCAGAAACGAACAGTCGGATAAACACCAAACTTGGTGTTTAGGTTCAGTATCTTCCAGAGATGCGACACGAAGGTTTTCAAGAAAATACTCCCACCCCAGAAGAGAAAGAGAAAAACACTATGGCGATCAAGGGGAATGGGTCACTTTTAATGCACGACAGTGTGCGTTTTTTCCTGAGTTTTTGTCTCTCTCTCTCATGATTTTCTGTTGTATACAATTCTATTCAGAGAGGCTAATTACACAAAGTTGAAGATATATGTTACATTTTAGTATATCACACATGCTATTTTTATGAAAACTGTTGGAATCATGTTTGAGAAAATTCAGTAAAACGAATATTTTTCAAATAAATTTTAGTTTGGAGAGGAAAGGTTTCTTGAAAGCATTTGTCTATACGCCTAAATATTGTTTCACTCGAGTATGAAACCTGGTACTTAGCCGATTTTTTGTTTTTGTGCTGTACTGTTCACAGACACACAGATTGACAAATATAGAACTATTTTCTAAAAATAATACATTTTTGGAACTAGTTTAATGACTACGGTGCATTTAAAGCACCACGTATATGCTGTAGATTGTATGATACTATTACAAAGAATTTATTTGAAACTTTTTGGCATATTCTATTTAAAAAGCACCATCTCAATTGATTACCACTGGTAGAGTTTCTTATGAGTATACATAAAACGTTTCGTTGGAAATACAGTCTAGGCTTAAATCTGAGTGGGATGTGGAACATCAAAATGGGCACCAAAGTCACTAAACAGGGGCTAGAGTGGCTTACACTGGGAGCATGACAATTGTAACAATTAAGGATGAAAGTGGTAGGAGAATCTACCCCATTTGCGTGGAGGAAGATTCATGGGTGAATATTTTGCAAACTGTAGCGTTACGGAGTCGAAGTATAGTGGTAGTATATTTATTGCATAATGGGTCATGGGTCACAATCGCTTGGGTCACAAGACCGCACATACACTCCAGAAAAATACCTGGTCTGTAAACTTGGCTTGCAGAATCGACCAGAAAACACTTATTTTATATTCACAACACTATTTCCTACAAATATACGCAAACAACGAAAAATAATCTAAATCACACGAACACACACTCACATATAAATGCTCAAGTACCACGTAAGTCTAAACCAAATTTACATAATTACCTTATCGCTTAGTACACATAATTCCATTAAGTGTGTGCCCAAGCATGGCCAGCTTTGGCTGTTTAATATCAAGTCCCAGCACGCTGTCCTCCTATTTTGGGAGCCAAAAATGCTTCCGGTAATAATTTTTTCCTAACACCCTCTGTCTGCATCAATGCTGCCAAAGTAAGCGTCTAGTCTTCCTGTTGCCTACATAATGGGCAAATCCTCCTCTTAGCATCGTCAACAATCTCGCGAGCTTTTCACCCTCTCAACCTAAGCCACGCTATTCTCGTCCCCTGCTTTATACCCAATTGCAAAATACATTTCCTTTACCCCACCCAGTTTTTATTTCATTTTGTAGCTCCAATGCTGATCTTTGTCTACATTTAGATTCTATTTCCTCCTATTTATATTGCATAGTCGTCTTTCTACTTTTTTCATGGCACTGTATCTCTTTTCATTACCCCTTTGCCAGATATGGTTTAAGTCAAATTTTTACAATCCCCGTTGTTGCCCTGCCGTCCACCATTTTGGATGCTGTATGTTTTTCATCTAATGGCGAAAACATATTGCTCTCAGATTTGTCCTTAAAGGCTAAGTTAGGTAGTTCTTTTAATTTTTTTAGTAGAGTATTAAACAACCAAACGTAAAAACTAAATAATCGCTCTGAATTTTTGTATACTTTAATCTATTAATATATAAACTTAGGCTATTTAGTGTTGAGTGGTTATGAATATTTGTGCAAACTATAAAACTATTTAAATTTTCTTTAAAGTACAAAAGGCAATTAGCACATACATAGATGGTAAAGTCAAAATGCCTAAGTTAATAAAAAGTGGCTTACAGCAGTATTTAGAATGAACTCCGCAAATTAACCAAAGACCCCAACCCCCAAAAAGAATACCGTAATTAAGATGCGAATAAACATGGGCAGCATTTCATAAACTCGTACTTCAGATTTCATGCTAAGGACTGATAGTTACATTAAATGAGATCTAAAGACCAATGAGTTTATTTTACAAGAGCTGAAGATGCAACCATTCCTGGAATACATACAGCAACTGAAGACAATACCTACCTAGGATGGGCCTAGAACGCATTCCCAAAGCTGTATTACAGTACATTCCTAGGGAAAGAGATCACTCGGCGTCCCAAGAAGAGATGCAGGGAAAATTTCTTAGCGAGATCAAAACAGACCTGATAGCTTAACACTTGGCTGGATGAAGAAGATAAACATGAGCACAATAGACCTTTACAGTAAATCCTTGGTAACCTATTGCATTCCATCCATTCATTACCAAAATTTCACTGGAAATGCATGTTCTGAGGCCTCTGAATTAAAAAACATTTACTTTCTCTCTAAGTACATAGTAGGTGGAGAGGGCATTGCATTTCACCCAAAACTACATTTCACCCTAAACACATGCTTTGAAGCCCCCTGAATCCAAAAAAGAATCGTCCTCCGTAGTGTAGTGGTTACCATGCTAGCCTGTATTTCCGGAGGTCGCGGGTTCAAACCCGGTGGAGGGCGATGCACTTTTTTCGGGCGTAAAAAATAGAATGGGACGCTAAGGATCACAACAGTTCAAGAGTATCCATAAATAAAAACTCAATTTAATTTAATTTCATGAAAAGAATTTTTAGAAAAAGGTCCGTGTGTTTGTGGTGTGTGTGTGTCTGTGTGTGCGCGTGCGCGCGTGCGCGCGTATGTGCGTGTGTGGTTTTGTGTTCCTTTATTTATGGACGCTCTTTAGCTACTTTGGTTCTTAGCGTCCCATTCTATATTGGGAGTGAACGACCGGAAATTTTGCTCAGAGACCTCTTTATCAGGCTTGAGGTTCTTTTACGTGCCGTAAATCTATGGCACGGAATCACCAGCTTTATTTCCTTTCCAAAGGAAGCCATGCTAAGGATCTTTACGCCCGAAAAAAATCCATCGCCCTTTGCCAGGTTTGAACCCGCGACCTGTGTGAGTGTGTGTGTGTCTGTGAACAGTATAACTCAAAAACGAAAAAGTGATGATAAACACCCAACTTGTTATTTTGGTGCAGTGTCTTCCAAAGATGCGACACAGAGATTTTCAAGAAAACCTCCCATACCAAACTAACCCTTAATATGGAAGAGTTTTCGAAATCTTTGATTTTTAAAAAGTGGCTGTAAGGTTTTTATTAATATAACACATATTGAAGATACGTAAATAACAAATAAAATATTCTTGAATTTTCTGAGAATAGCCTTTTAAATCCTCTTCATTCGGAAGGAATTCTGTATAATCTTGATAGACGAAAACATACTACACAAGAAATGTAGATCTTTTTTAGACATACAATTTATTTCAAATAACCTTTCTTTTAGCATCAGCCATTTCCGGGATATTCGTTATTAATGGTTCGAAGTATTCAATATTTAGCCATTTTTTTAAGTTCCTGTCGATTTTCATTTATTGCGATGCTATTTTCGGAAACGTTTATCTGGATTAAAATAAAGCATATAGGAACATAAACGTTTCTAAGAATAATTTGTATACCCACTAATAGGATATAGAGGGTAGAGAAAGTCATGCGAATGTAACACACCCGATTTTTTTACAAATGTGATTAATATGAGTTGATCATCCTAGACATGAATCAATGTGAATACCTAAAAGCAGAGTACTAATTTAGAATTAGGTTAATATACAATATTAATGAAAGTTATGAAATTCTAATTCAGAATCTTGAAGCTGGTTCTTGGAATTTAGAGGAGACCAATTATTATTAATAGATAAATCATCTTCTCAATTCAAGGAAGTACAAGACGTGTTCCGATTTCTCTAATAAAGACATGTTTTATGTGGTCTTCCCATATCTCCACATAACCTAACGGTCCGTAATTTAGCATTGGTTTCCCTCATATTTTCCACGTGATATTTCATTTCTTCCTACAATCCTCTGTTTTATCTATTATTGAATTAGAATCTAGTTTTGATAAAATATCAACGTTCATTGTGTAGTCTTTAATAGTGCAACCTTTGTATCTTAAGGATTCAATTTTGTAGAAGTGAAATCTCGGTTTTCAGAGTCCAAATTTTTAATACAACTCTATTTGTGTTTCTTCCAATGTTTTCGTATTTAAATACATTTCTGATTGACCACATCGCTTTATTGTATGATTATTAATGGATTTCAGTAATCAGCACATAGAATACGATAGAGATTAATAAAATAAATAATGAATAATAAAAAAGTTCCTTTTCGTAACTTCGATATTCATTAGACCTATTTATTCAATTCAAAATGATTTTTACTTGCGATATGTTTCACTAAAAGTATAGTAAACAACTACTTGGTAGCTTTTAATGGGCAATCTGAACATTTAAATATGTAGATAATATGTTTTGACAAAAAATCTTTCTGCGCACTACACTTTGTCGAAAATGAATCGCTTCTTTTTTCAGTTTATTATCTTTCAACATGGCGATCAGCGCTGATCAAAGAAGTCCATTATGTCTGTTTCCTATTCTATGACTCTCTCTTCTCTTGAACTTCTTCAAATATTTCAGATGTAGATACGATCAGCAGTTAAATGAAACACGTAACAAGATGTATTAGATATTTCATTATATCTGTCATCATCAACAGAAAGAATGTTCTGCGTTTATTTTTATACTTTCGTTTTCTACGGCACATATGCTGTCACTTTTATTTAGAAGTCTATTTACTGGTACAGGTAGCCTTAATAATGAATTGTGACAGGATACGTATCCTTTAGTTAAGTATGAAGGAGCTCTTCAGGGGCAGACAGGCTTTCTCCAGCCGCTGGCTGTCGGGAAGATTTCTGTCAGCGAGGAAGAAAGCGGAGGTAATAGTTGGAGCATCCTGCTGCTCTTTCACACTTTGTTGTTCTAATAGCGCCCACGTGTACCCTCCTGGGGTGCTCTTAACAGTTGCGCCGTCTTGAATCTAATACATTTGCTAAGGCTTCTTTGCATCGAACCCTTGTGTTATATACGATAATTAGAATGATGATGCAATAAAAATATTTTCTGCTCTCTACTGGCATACTCATCCCAATGCGCCGGCAATATAATCGAAGTTCCCTCTATGCCGATTTCTACGAGTAGATATAGAATACCTACACTAACTTCAAAAAGTATTAATCTTTACAAAAATTCTAGAACCCAATTTAACACAGAGATAAGTATCATTCTTAATACTCAGAAACATCAAACTAAGTTAGAGTCAACGTGTTCTGGGGTTTTTACAGATTTAATTTTATAGTTTCTTTTTAAATTTTAACTATTTTTCAACTTTTCCTGTGTCCTGTTCATAATACTATATTGCACTAGTACAACAATTTTTATATTAAATCCTGCAATTTTACTGTCGTACAGTTTATAATGACGAATAAATACATACATTGGTGAAAAATTCAAAATTGAGTGTTTATTATTTATTTATTTATTTATTTATTTACTTTTCTGTTAGAGCTAAGACCATCAGGTATTTTCCTCCACACCACCATAAATATAAATAATACAATGAAGAATGGAATGAAAAATAATGAATAAAATACAATATTGCAACATACCTTGTCTACTCTTGTACAAACTATTTTTACAAACACTTATTCTCCATCTATTTCATATTAATCGAGATAAACATCTGCTGAAACTATCTTATTGCTAATTTTTTCTTGTAGGTACAAGGAGAATATGGTAGGCTTTTAATAGGTAGTCAAATCTTGCTATGTGGAGCATTCCATTCTCTTTGCATGTCCAGGACATAAAAAAACGAATAACAAATTACCATTTGAGAAAAAGTGTAAGTATTGAAAAATTCATACAAATAACAAGAAATGTCTCGGAAATGGGTCACTCAACAAAAAAATTGTATATGACATAAATTGTGTGTGTTTAACAAGATCTACATATTTTGTGATTTTTGTCTATCTCTTACGGTTTAGCAGTTATGCGCAAGACATTCAGGATGAACAGGACTTTTGTGGACATTTCCAGAAAATTAAATTTCCACACCTTTCATTTTCCATACATCTCATTTGTCATAAAAATGCGTTAAACATATGATGTTTTAATCGAAATAGAGCCAATTTTTATAAAATCAAAATTTTCGAAAAATATTCCATGGATGGGGAGATTTTCTTGAAAATCGTGTCGCATCCTTGGAAGATACTAAACTCAAATACCAAGTTGGCATTTATCTAACTTTTCGTTTTGAGTTACGCTGATTACAGACACACAGATAGACAGACAGACAGACAGACCCACACACGGACATGTTTCCAAAAATGCTTAATTTGGATTCTGGACAGCTCAAAACATGTATTCCGGTGAGGTCTCGGTATCTAATTTTTTAGTGGAATGCAATATTTCCTTACTTATTATACGTAATAGAGGAACTAATAAATAATAAAAAAATTAAAAATCTAATATTCCTGAAATAAAACTTAGGACAGTAAATCCAAGTTGGCTGAAACTGAAAACAAACAGATAACAAAGATAATCGGATTAAAACATGTTAGTATCGTATTCAAGAGAGCGTGTGGGATAGAAATTGAGAGAGGAAGGTAGAGACTATTTGATTTGTTTTTAGGAAAGTATTGCACATTGACCAAATAATACTTAAGTTTTATTATTACAATGTAATTCACTAACTTAATTATATAATGTCCAGCAATCTTTCACATCGGTAGATAGAGAATTACAGCAGCGTAGTATTCCAACCATAAACGATGATGAATGTAATAATGTTCTATTATAGATGGAAAAACGGTCTCTAGTGTCGAGTGACATATAATTTAAACGAACGAAGAAATACATTTGTGAAGTCTAAAAATGAGGCGCTGATAATTTTTGACTATCTTCCGCCATATAAAATCCTATTTTTACAGCAATCTTAATGAACTTACTATACTAAATGCATTTAAAATAATTTTGTAAACAGCACACCCTTAAAGGCTGAAAACTCACTGCAATTTTCAAAAATTTATAAGCCCATTGAAATTAAATATCTCTAGAAGTGCCACAGCACATAAACTGTGATATCGTTTGTTCTTTCTACATTTTAAAAGTTACAATTTTCCCACCTTTAACTTCGCTTCTAGAATTTTTTGAAATGGACTAATACTTTCTCGAGTCGCTATAAATGCGATTCGCCTTCGATCAATTGTTCAACATCTCAAGGGCACTATCAAAGGTGTTATTGGGGTGATTTGTCATTGTCTCCCGCAGTATGAGAACAAAATGAAGGCATTTATACCTACCTAACCTTAGGAATAGAATAGGTTCCTTTGCACGCAATTCAGGTGAGCTGAACAACATACTATAACGTTTATTATTATTATTATTATTATTATTATTATTATTATTTTATTTAGTGTAGTGTATTGCGTATAAGTTTGTGTAGTGTATTATTACTTAATTTGGGTCTTTTAGCACTGTATGGTTTGTTTTCGTTTAATAAGAGAAGCTGCCAATCAATACAATTCTCAAGTTGATTGACATGGTTAATTTTATTCAAAGTTTACTTCCTTTAGCCTTTAACAAACGCCGACTAGCAGCTGTCCTACCTCGAGAATGGGCCTGGCAGGATGATACTGCGGTGGGATTTAAGGGGATGTTTGGAGGGGTAACGGTGGGACGCTCAAAGAGGCGCCTCCACCGGATGTCGCGGTTAGATTTGCAGGGGTAAGGAGAGGTAGCGATCTAGGCTCAGGTAACTACAGAGTGCCTAACTTATAGGTAGCTGAAGACCCGCGCGTCTCCGAGAAGGAAGTCCCGGACTAAGGGAAGATTGAAGAAGTAGGTTTGTTGCTGCTACGTATGAGAAACCGATTTGAAGTAGGAGTTGTATTGTAGTTCAAATGTTGGGGAGCCGAACTTGAAGTAGTTGCAACCGCACGTATGGTAAAAAGTTTCAGGTAGCCTTCGCCCAAATGTACTTTTCGGTGGCTTTTGCCCCAAATTTAAAAATATTAACTTTGTAATTTGACTGTTTCTTTAAATATTAATTTATGCTTGCCTCGACTGCGTCAGTATTTATTTTTTAGAGACATGAATATCTTAGGAGGGAGTGGTGCGACTGAAGAATGTAGGCCTACACAGATTATAATTTTACTTCACTCTTTTCATTAATGCTTGACACGATTTAAATAACACTTCACTGATATATAGAGAGAGAACTGTGAGATTTTTTATTAATTACTTGCACTTTTTAATACGTAAACTATTTTTGTCTCACACAACATACGTATTAAATTTCTCGAGGACGCATCTCCCGTCCGGTTAGGAACACTGTCTACAAGCAGCTGACTTCTGAATTTGTACAATTTGCTCCATTTCAGTTTCTGATTGGCTAATCCTAGTCCAATAGAGTACTTACATTTAACTTGAGCTTTGTTTCTGGTTGTTGATTTGCTATTTATAAACTGTCTCAAAATTTACATTATTGTTGCTCCAAGAATTACCAGTAGCATTTAAACTTTCTAATTCATTATTGCCTCAAGGTTACCTCACTGTTAGCTACATTTAACCTATTATTCTCACAGCTCCTACATTATTAAATTACGTAATACATTCACATAATATTATTACGCATGCATACAATAATATAAACCTATACAATGACTGTAGTATACACTTTTTATATTGTTACATACACATATTGCTTTAAGGCGGGCTGTTATTATATTTTATATTATATAATTAGACTAAAATCATTTAAGTGTTAAAAATACTGCCTCAAGGTCCTTAAGGACGCCTAGAATTAACATACAGGTAAGAGTGGAAGGTATCAGTATGGCCAGTATGGTCCTAAACATTTACTTAGTGCCCAACAAGTCCATAAGAATATAGATTTATTACAACATGGCTCGAGGCCACCTACGGGGTACAAATAGTTTGCTCTATGATGGCATGCTTACCTGAACTGCGGCACGATGCATGGCGGAGATCTTGTCGTCAAGTACTTTGACTTTATAATAATCTTTCAGAAATCAGACTGACGCAGGTTCGTGCAACAGTACCAATGTAATCCCCCCCCTTGTCCCAAAATCCAAGGGTTTTTAAAAGTGCACCACTGCTACCTCAGCAGTCTTTCATCTCCTAGGCAAATGCCCTAACCGAATCAGCGATAGTAATGCAACGTGTATAAGCTTATTTGGCGCCTTGTAACGAGCGAGTGTCAGCATTTTAACTTCAGTGGCATAATAATCTGCAACGCTACTGAGCGCAAGAACAATGCTACAAAATTAATAAATTTTATCCATGCATCGCGACAGTACTATCATACACGCCTCTAGAAGGAAGAAACCAATTGGAATATTAAAGTCGATATTATGGAGCAGAAGCTTTTTAAATAAAACTTGAAAGATAATTTGTAATTCAATAGTACAAAGTATATTGCTCTATGGAGCAGGTACATAGACAATGAATAGGCAACAAGAAAGAAATTTATTAACAACAGAGATGGATTTTTGGCGGAGGGCTTCGAATCTCAAGAAGGGATAACATTGGAAGTACAAACATTCGGGAAATAATGCATGTAAAATGGAAGTATTGGAAATAATAGAAAAGATAATATAAAAATCCCTCGGCCATGTGACCAAGTGAACAATGGATGGATAGGGTCCGAAGAAGCATGGCTTCTAGAGGACTAACAGATGATGATCAGAGACAGGGGTTTATGAAGAAATAAAATTTTGAATTGGCTGTAGGAAACCTACTGTAGCCACACCTAAGTACAATGTCAGTGTAATGTCATATATTTACGTTGTCGACATTTGTACCATCTATTTTATTTCCATTTATTTTAATCTGCGGGTGAAACTTGGGTAATGCCATAATAATATACAGTCTAGCATTCACCTAGCAATTAACGAAAGCCACGAAGTCTGGTACACGTGATTTGAATCGTCGATCTCTATGTACGAGCGGTGCGGCGCCATGGCCGAGTAGTTAGACCACTCGCCTCTCATCAAGGCAACCCGGGTTCAATCCCAGGGAACCGCATGTGGGATTTGTGGTGGCAAAACGGTATCTGGGGGGGTTTCTCCGGGTTCTCCGATTTCTCCCACCAGTCATTCCACCATTTCACCTTTCCTTTCACTCATCTCACCGCCATTTCATATCATCTCCTTCCTTGCTCCCATTCTGGCTGTTATCTCTGATCCGTAGTCTGTGCTCCCCGACAGGCGTCCGACATCATGCACCCGCTTGTAAGTCCTGAGGGGTGTTACCCAAACCACGGGGAGGGTAAACAGAGAAAGAAAAATATTTCTGTGTATATATCTTTATTAGCATAAAACTGATGAAACTTTATGATGAAAATTATGAAATATTTAACTATTTAATATCATTTATTAAAAAACACACTCTTTAAAATTGTGGGGGTTTTTTTGTTTATTTTTCTTGAGATGTTTAAAAAGTAGTATGTAATATGTAAACAGTTGCATAGTAAACTTTTCTGAAATCAAGGAATTTATTTCTTTCATTGGAAGAATTGATATTTCTGTTCTGGCTGCAGATACTATTATTAATTTTAAGCTAGGGAAAATTTCGCTGGTGCACATTAATTTCTAAAACTTTATAAAAACCTGACCAGCGTATGTAGTTTTTGGAGACGCTTAATTTATGTAAATGTTAGTCATATAAAACAAAAGGAATCTTCTAATTCTGAGTTGATTTCAGTGTCTGCGACTTTAATGTAATAAAAAGTGATAAAACACTTCCATCTATCTTATTTATTTGTCGATTCTCTAAAATGACATAATATAAAAAAAATACCTTTTGGGAAGTTATAAATTTTAGCTTATCAAAGGCTTTTATTCAGTCGCTGCAAACCAAATGGCTATGCCATCTTATTAATAGGAAGAATTCAATTAAGAAATTGACTGAAATAGCTACTATGCTTAAGACAGTAAAGACTGAATGCCGTTAGCAAGGCTATTTATTCTGTAACGATCGATATATCTCTTCCAAGTCTCTACATCCTCGATGAAATACTGCGACAACTGAAGGTTGCAGAGCGAGATAGATGTGGAACAGAAGGCGGCGCTGTAGTAAATTTATAGCTTGTAAACGAGAATTAGATAACACTGCAGCAGCGATTGGAGAAAAAAGGCCAACACTTATTATGCATAAAGGTTTTCGTAAGAGAAGCTACGTCAAACAAAGCAAACTTTTTGTCAACTCAATTAACGCTGCAAGACAGATGACGCTGTTGGTTTTCAGGAGAGGCTCACGGCCTCCTTAACTCAGATGAGTGAAGGATGCCGTGAGAGAGTGCTTATTTCTTTAGAAAAAATAAATAGTACCTCCGGAGGATTGGATGGAAGATGCATGTCTAGGAATATTTATTCATATAATTAGCTTAAGGGGACGGAGTGAAGAGGCATCTCAACGTGGATGTTATAATGCTTTTGAAAGGCAGGGCTTTGTGAACCCGCGCTGCAGATCTTGCCACGTTCCGCCCATGTGATAAGGGAAGTGCCTGCTAACAGCTCCTCTTTGTGGTCTCCTATCTGAGAATTTAATTTGCTGCTGCTGCTTTAATGCTTGGACCCTCCCATGCTCTCTGACTTCTTTTTATTGCAGGTAAAACCTTTCATTACAGCTGAGAAAAAAGCATCTCGTCGCATTATACCTGACATTCATCACCTTTACTATCTTAATGTGTTGTTAAATTATGTGGAAGCTGCATTTTCCAATGAAATCCAGGATTGTACAGCAGGAAGAACAACCGATGGTCCTACAGGTATTAAAAGCAATTAATGAATACGTTTTAAAGTGCAGTAAAGTATAAAAGCGTTTAAATATTTGTAGTGAGTTTCGAAACACCTGAAACATGTTTTGTGTGTGTTGTTTCTTTGTTTTGGATACAGTCGAGAGTTGTAGAGATGTACTGTTAAGAACGTAGTACAGGTCTTACGGCAACAATGTTACCACATAACGACAATGAATGTAGCACTATACTCAATCCCGCCCATGAAGGGTCCTAGTAGAAAAAATCTGATGTGTTACACTCACATGCCTTTCTCTACCCTTGTACAAGCTATTTTTACAAACGCTTATTCTCCATATGCTTCATGTTAATCGAGATGTTAATCTTATTGCTAATTTTCTTGTAGCTGCAAGGCTTTAAGCGATAGTCAAATCTTTTAAGAGCTGGTTGCTATGTGAAGCATTGCATTCTCTTTGTATGTACAGGACATAAAAATTTAAAGGAATAACAAGCAATATCTCGAAAATGGTTCACTCAACAAAAAAATGTATATGATATATATTGTGTATTTTATCGTGATCTACATTTTTGTGTAGTAAACCTTTGTCAATCTCTTTATGTTTTACCAGTTATGCAAAAGTCGTTCACAATGAAGAATACTTTTGGAGACATTCCCAGAAAATTCAACATATACATTTTATTTGTCATGAAAATATCTTAAACATATGATATTTTAATCAAAATCCTTAGAGCCATTTTTGAGAAAATTAAAATTTTCGAAACATCTTCCATGTAAAGGGTAATCTGGGGTGGGGAGATTTTCTTGAAAACCTTCGTGTCGCATCTCTGGAAGATACTTAACGTAAATACCAAGTTTGGTGTTTATCCGACTGTTTGTTTTTGAGTTATGCTGTTCACAGACACACACACACACACACAGACATACACACACACACACACACACAGACATACACACGGACATGTTTCCAAAAATGCTTTTTTTGGATTCAGGGGGTCTCAAAATATGTATTTCCGGTGAAATCTCGGTATCGAATTTTTGGGTGGAATACAATACTTCCCCTACTTACTATATGTAGTAGAGAAAGTAAAAACGTACGTGCCTTCGTCGCAATACACCTTTCAAGTGAGTAAAAATAGTTTGTCACTACACTAGATGTATTATCATCCTTTGTACTTTAAACAATGAATGCTGTGAATAAGCATAGTGTTTTAATGATCGTTTCGGTTAAACATAACTTAAATTATTACTTTCGTTTATTACCAGGTCATCCAGCTATCGGTATTTCCGCGTTGTTTACTGGAGCGAACTATCCGTCGTGCTATTGCAGTATGTTTATATCGCGATCATGATGAATGCGTAACAGGTTGGAACTAACGAGTGTGTCTTTGAATGCTGTCTCCAATGTGAGGAAAAAAATTAAATTAAATTGAGGTTTATTTATGCACGCTCTTAACTGATGAGGTCCTTAGCGTCCAATTGGGCATGAAAGACCGGTAATTTTGCTCTGAAGCCTCTTTAATAGGCTTGAGGTTCTTTTACGTGCCGTAAATCTACGACACGGGACCACCGGCTTTACTTCCCTTCCGGAAGAACCCATGCTAAGGATTTTTACACCCGAAAAAATCCATGGTCCTCCGCCGGGTTTGAACCCCCGACCTCGGGAACTAGAGATACCACGGAGGACGACCCAATGCGAGGAAGGAAGTGAGGGAGACGATAACTGTGAAGGCACCGAAAAGGAAAAGGAAATTACGAGCAGCATTTTAGGCAAAGTGGACAACCTTGTGAAAAGTGCCATATGCTTTAAGGTTGAGGCAGTATTTTTAACACTTAAATAATTTCAGTTTAAGGGTATAATATATAAATTCAATAACAGTCCGCCTTAAAGCAATATGTGTATGTAACAATACATAAGGAGTGTATATTACAGTCATTGTATATGTAATTTTATTGTATCCATGTGTAATAATGTTATGTGAATGTATTAGATAATTTAATTTTGTAGGAGCTGTGAGAAATAGGTCAAAAGTTGCTAACAATGAGGTAACAATGAGGTAACCTTGAGGTAATAATGAGTAAGAAAGTTTAACAATACTACTTATAATTTTTGAGAGCAATAATGTCATTTTAATGACAGTTTATAAAAATAGCCATTCAACAACCAGAAAAAGCTTTAGTTAAATGAAGGTATTGTAATGGAGTAGGATTAGCCAATCAGAGGCTTGAAATACAGAAATTTACAAATTTAGGTGGTGGAAATCTATTCAGTTGCCTGCAGACAGTGTTTGTAACCGTATGCGAGATGCGTCCTCGAGAGATTAATACGTATTCGTGTGAGACGAAGAATAGTTTTACGTGTTAAATAGTGCAAGTAATTAATAAAAATAATCTCACAGCTGTCTCTATATCAGTGAAGTGTTGTTTAAAATCGTATCAAGCATTAATAAAAGGAGTGACAAAAAAGTATAATCTGTGTAAGCCTACATTCTTGTCGCACCACAACCCTACTTAGACATCCATGTCTCTAACAATAATCCTGATGCAGCCGAGGTAAACATAAATATTTAATATTTAAAGAAACAGAAAATATAAAGTTAATATTTTTAAATTTTGGGGCGAAGGAAACTGTTTACTATACGTGCGGTTGCAACTACTACAAGTTCGGCTCCCCAACAGTAGAAATATAATACATCTTCTTCAAACTAACTTTCAATACGTAGCAGCAACTCCTACTTCAAATCGGCTTTTCATACGTAGGTGCAAATTACTGAAGCAAACACCTTTTCTTCAAATTGGTGCCCAAAGCGTGGGGCAAATAACGTAACTAAACTCCTTTCTTCAAATTGCCGTCCATACGTGGAGCTAATAACAATGTAAAGACAACAACTTCTTCAAGATGCAAAGCTTTTACTTAAACCATGATCTCCCTACCATAGTTAAGATGCTTTCTGGTAAACAACAAAATATTTTCATTACATTTCTTCATCCATTCTTGAAAATATTAGTACATTTAGAGTTTTTATCGAGCATAGGGGCACGTATTTCTTCACCTCTCAGTGGTGGTACAGTGAAAGTTAGCACGTGGTTAATATAAAATTGGGAGCTAATGACTGCAGTTATTTGAGTTCCCAAAGTAAAAGTTGGGGAGAAGAACGGAAGCTCCCCCTTGCGTTCACAATATGCCAATTGAGGAGCAACACTATGCGCCTTATTTATGTGCATCCTGAAAAACTGAAGCTGGCATTTTATTTTTGACGTCATGAGTACGCCTGTTTGAGAACTTTATGCCGCAACAAAGAAATAGTTAACTATGTAATACGTGTATTTGTCTTTGGTTTTATGCCAGGAATAAATAGTGAACGCACGAGTTACCAGATAATATGATAATCAAGATCGCTCTCTGGAACAATAATTATGGCTGCTAGTTAATCCTTATAGCGCAAGACTAAGAAGTATCTTAAGCGTCTTCATAACATTAGGATCACGGAAACCAGTGACATAAAAGTTAGTACACTGAGTAAGTAATTATGAAAAAAAAGTGTACAACATCCTGATCCCCCAGGTTGGGGGTTGTGCAGTAGGCCGTTATCTTACCCATGTAAAAAAATCTGATGTGTTACACTCACATGACTTTCTCTACTCTTGTACAATCCATTTTTACAAACGCCTAAATATTCTCCATATCCTTCATGTTAATCGAGATATCGAGATGTCAATCTTATTGGTAATTTTCTTGTAGATGCAAGAGGAATATGCTAGCTTTTAAGCGATAGTCAAATATTTTAACGCTGGTTGCTATGTGCCGCATTCCATTCTCTTTGCATGTCCAGGACATAAAAAAATGAATAACGAATTTGAGAAAAGTATAAGTATTGGAAAATTTAAGGGAATAACAAGCAATATCTCGAAAACGGTTCACTCAACAAAAGAAATGTATATGACATAAGTTGTGTATTATAACGCGATCTACATTTTTTGTGTAGTAAAATTTTGTCCATCTCTTATGGTTCACCAGTTATGCAAAAGACGTTCACAATGAAGAATACTTTTGGAGACATTCCCAGAAAATTCAAGATATACATTTCATTTCTCATGACATTATCTTAAACATATGGTATTTTCATCAAAATCGTTAGCCATTTTTGAGAAAATTAAAATTTTCGAAAAATGTTCCATGTAAAGGGTAGTCTGGGGTGGGGGGATTTTCTTGAAAACCTTCGTGTCGCATCTCTGGAAGATACTGAACCTAAATACCAAGTTTAGTGTTTATCCGACTGTTCGTTTTTGAGTTATGCTGTTCACAGACAGACACACACACACACAGACACACACACACACACACACACAGACACACACACGGACATGTTTCCAAAAATGCTTTTTTTGGATTCAGGAGGTCTCAAAACATGTATTTCCGGTGAAATCTCGGTATCGAATTTTTGGGTGGAATGCAATACTTCCCCTACTTACTATACGTAGTAGAGAAAGTAAAAATACTCATAAACTCCAAATCAATAGTCGGACGGATCCAAAAATAATGGCATGGATAACATCCTGTCAAAGCTAAAATTTTGATTGATAATACCCCTGTTGAACAGGTTATGGATTTTAATTATTTAGGAGTTTTCATTGGCAAGGATAGAACAAAAAATGTAAATAGAAGTAAAGATTTTTTGAGGCAGATAGAAGTTGCAGAAATGAAATTCTTAAGGTTCGTAGCAGGTTATACTGTAATGGACAAACAGAGAAGTGAATCAGAGAGCAAAAAGAATTGAAATTGAGTTTTATTTATGGACGCTCTTTAACTACTATGGTCCTTAGCGCCCCATTCTATATTGGGCGTGAAAGACCGGTAATTCTGCTCAGAGGCCTCTTTATCAGGTTTGAGGTTCTTTTACGTGCCGTAATCTACGACACGGGACCACCGGCTTTACTTCCCTTCCGAAGGAAACCATACCAAGGATTTTTACGCCCGAAAAAAATCTATCGTCCTCCGCCGGGTTTGAACCCGCGACCTCGGGAACTAGAGTCTAGCATGGTAACTATAACCCATTCAGAGAACAACTGGGAATATTTAAACGAACGGACAAAATAGCAGAATACAGGAAAAACTGGTACAACCATGTCGGCAGAATAGAATATGATAGCATTCCCCAAACAGCAGTAAACCAAGAGGACATCGAAGTCCGGGAAGACCTGCTAGAAGATAGATGGAGCAGCTTTAATTTGGAGACGGAACAAATCACCAGTGGTCTAATCCCTGTTTTATGATGATAATGATGATGATTATTATTATGTACAACATAAAAGTGAAGATGTGACAAGCATGCAGTGTGGTTGCAATAATCGTTTCAGAAATCTAAATTCTTTTTAAGTAGCAAAAGAAGTAATGTAGTAATTTTTTCATTTAGTACCTGCTATAAATAATTCTACCAGAACAACAACATATTTCTATGTAATTGTATATAACTAGAGGGCGGATCAGAGTGACCTGGTCCGTGATTTCAAGTTACCGATGCAGAGATCATGATGTCCTGGCACATGGCCCCCTGAGTACAGACGGTAGGTAAAAAATATATCGCAAAAGGCATGATGTTCCGTTTGCAAACGGAGTAAGAAATATATGAGATAGTGATATAAGCGTACTATTCGCATTTATTTATTTATTATTTATTTATTTATTTATTTATTGTTCTGAACATAACAGCATAAGTCCAATTACAACCTTCATTACAAAAATATAGTAACATACAATTACTTATAAATCTAAGTTATACAGAAGAAACAAACAAAAATTATAAATAACAATAAAAGTTCCGAAAACAGGAACGAAATAAGAAAAAAAATCTGATGTGTTACACTCACATGACTTTCTCTACTCTTGTACAATCTATTTTTACAAACGCCTGTTCTCTATATGCTTCATATTAATCGAGATATCGAGATGTCAATCTTATTTGTAATTTTCTTGTAGATGCAAGGGGAATATGGTAGCTTTTAAGCGATAGTCAAATATTTTATCGCTGGTTGCTATGTGGCGCATTCCATTCTCTTTGCATGTCCAGGACATAAAAAAAATGAATAACGAATTTGAGAAAAAGTATAAGTATTGGAAAATTTAAGGAAATAACAAGCAATGTCTCGAAAACGGTTCACTCAACAAAAACAATGTATATGACATAAGTTGTGTATTTTAACTCGATCTACATTTTTTGTGTAGTAAAATTTTGTCTATCTCTTATGGTTTACCAGTTATGCAAAAGTCGTTCATAATGAAGAATACTTTTGGAGACATTCCCAGAAATTTCGAGATATACATTTCATTTCTCATGACATTATCTTAAACATATGATATTTTCATCAAAATCGTTAGAGCCATTTTTGAGAAAATTAAAATTTTCGAAAAATGTTCCATGTAAAGGGTAGTCTGGGGTGGGGGGATTTTCTTGAAAATCTTCGTGTCGCATCTCTGGAAGATACTGAACGTAAATACCAAGTTTGGTGTTTATCCGACTGTTAGTTTTTGAGTTATGCTGTTCACAGGCACACACACACACACACACACACACAGACACACACACACACACACAGACACACACGGACATGTTTCCAAAAATGCTTTTTTGGATTCAGGAGGTCTCAAAACATGTATTTCCGGTGAAATCTCGGTATCGAATTTTTGGGTGGAATGCAATACTTCCCCTACTTACTATACGTAGTAGAGAAAGTAATAATAAGGAATAAAAACAACTAGAAAAGAAAAGGGGCATGATAATTATACAATTATTTCTAATTTAAATATTTGCATTAATCTACGAAAAAGATTATTGACTTGCATTTTTCAACTGAGTTTCAGACATGTTGAAAATCTACTTCATAATAATAAAGTTTGTTATATAACTATACAATTCTGATTAATGGTGAATTTTTTGGATTTCTGTGTTTGCTCTTGGGGTGAAAAAAAATCTTAAATCTAGTTATTTTATTTGGTACATAAAATAATATATTTGCGATAATATTACAAATATCAATTATAGAATTAATACCTTATACAGAAATATTAATTCCGCAATGTCCCTTCTGAAATTCAAAGTTTTAAATTTAAATATATCTAAGAGGGTTTTGTAATTTGTGTACGTGGATAACATCCAATTCTTTTAAATAGTGCATATTTTAAAAGTTTCGATTGTAATTGTTCTATTAATTTCACATAGTTTGTGGTTTTTGGATTCCAAATAATAGAAGCGTATTCGAGATTTATTTTTCCGGAAATATATGTTTTGAAGCCCCCTGAATCCAAAAAAAAAACATTTTTGGAAACATGTCGTGTGTGTCTGTGTGTGTATCTGTGTGTCTGGGAACAGTATAACTCAAACGAGCAGTCGGATAAACACCAAACTTGGTATTTAGGTTCAGTATCTTTCAGAGATGCGGCCCGAAGGTTTTCAAGAAAATCCCCCCACCCCAGATTACCCTTCACATGGAAGAGTTTTCGAAAATTTTAATTTTCTCAAAAATGGCTCTAACGATATTGATTAAAATATCATAAGTTTAGGATATTTTCATGACAAATGAAATGTATATCTCGAATTTTCTGGGAATATGTCCAAAAGTATTCTTCATTGTGAAGACTTTTGCATAACTGGTAAACCATAAGAGATAAACAAAATTTTACTACACAAAAAATGTAGATCGCGTTAAAACACACAATTTATGTCATATACATTTTTTTGTTGAGTGAGCCATTTTCGAGATATTGCTTGTTATTTCCTTAAATTTTCCATACTTTTTCTCAAATGGGAATTGATTCATTTTTTTATGTCCTGGACATACAAAGAGAATGGAATGCGCCACAGAGTAACTAGCTCTTAAAAGATTTGACTATCCTTAAATACTACCATATTTCCGTTGTATCTATAAGAAAATTAGCAATAAGATTAACATCTCGATATCTGGTTCAACATTAAGCATATAGAGAATAAGCGTTTGTAAAAATAGTTTGTACAAGAGTAAAGAAAGTCATGTGAGTGTAACACATCAGATTTTTTCTTTAAATGTATATGAATTCCTAATAATGAAGCCTAGACACTTTAGCGATTTTGTTACAATTAATACCATGTGTCTGTTAAATCTGAGAGGTTAAAGAATGTACTCCTAAATCTTTATTTTCACTACTTCAATGAGTGGTGTCCTATTGCTGTTATAAAGATACACATCTATTACCTCTTGCAATGTCGAAAGGAGTTTCTCGTAGATTAGCTTATGTTTGGGTTAAGACGGAGAACAATTCGACAATCTCCGCATGTATTGTCCACTGCAGTGCACAGACTATGTAGTATTCCTTTACATCGGTATAAAATTTAGTATTCCATATTGGAATAAAAACAGTCGTCAAGCACATTGTGAAGAACGATATTTTATTAGCCCCACGTATGGACGCAAATCTGAAGAATATGGTTTGTTACGTTATTTTTTACCACGCTTTGGGCGTTAATTTGAAGTAGTTTGTATTGAAGGAGTTGTATTATATTTCAATTGTTGGGGAGCCGAACTTGTAGTAGTTGCAACCGCACGTATGGTAAACAGTTTCCGGTAGCCTTCGCCCCAAATGTACTTTCAGGTGGCCTTTGCCCCAAGTTTAAAAAAATATTAACTGTGTAATTTGACTGTTTCTTTAAATATTATATATTTATGTTTGCCTCGGCTGCGTCAGTATTATTGTTAGAGACACTATCTCCTTGCAGGGTTGTGATGTGACAAGAATGTAAGCTTATGCAGATTATAATTTTACTTCACTCCTTTTATTAATGCTTGACACGATTTAAATAACACTCCACTGATATAGAGAGCTGTGAGACTCTTTTTATTAATTAATTACACTTTTTAACACGTAAGCTTATTTTTCGTCTCACACGAATACGTATTAAATTGAAGTAGATTATTTTTTTGTAGGTTGGAAGATGCTTCATGTTTATCTGCACCACGTATGGAAGCCAATTTGTCGCGGTCACTTCGTGTCATCTTTTGCTGGGCGCCTCTTATTGTATTACTACTTTGAATGTTGGGTTCATTGTCCTCCGGCTAGCTATTATTATTATTCAGTCGAGCATATCTCTTGATCAAGGTGTGTAAACGTAAAGGAGTTTTTACTGAAAGATAACAGTGATAAAAGAATTCGTTTTTACACTTTTATTGCCGTCACACTTCTTTAATTTCACATATTATTCTTGATACACGCCCGACTGAAACTGTTATATTTTCTGTTATTATAATAACTTATTTACTGCACATTATTAATTGGCGTACTTCAACTTTTTTGTAACTAACTTTACGACGCGAGAGATTTTGTACAACTGTAAGACGTGTAACCCGCGAACGATTCTGATGGAATGAACGACGTATTACCCGCGAATCCTTCTGTTGGACAGAACGAAACCTGTCTCTGGCACGGAATTTATACTCCCTCACCCGATATGCCTAAAGATTATAACCGAGCTGTTATTGGTTAATAAAACGCGCCAACATTAGCGTCTATATTTATATCCAATCAAAATTACGAACACATATGCTCTAGGGAAGAAATTCCCGCCATTTCTAAGAAAAGCGCGCTAATCTGACGTCATTTGCTTGTCTCTAATAATAACTCACCCCCTCGCTCATTGTTACCCGCTCTTATTGTCAGTTTCAGTGAGGCCGTGTAAACGTATTTCCTAACAATGCTTATAATTAACAAACATCTCAAATCAATGTCATACAATAATGCTTATTTACACTATAATCACTCTGGCATTTGCATTGTTATGATATAAAATACTGCGTCAAAATCTCTCAAGGACACTTTTTGCGTCTGATTAGTAACACTGTTTGCAAGCAACTGAACTGATTTCAACCTCCTAAATTTGTAAATTTCTGTATTTCCAGTCTCTGATTAGCTATTCCTAATCCAATAGAATACCTTCTTTTAACTAAAGCTTTTTCTGGTTGTTGATTGGCTATTTTATGAACTGTCACTAAAATTACATTATTGTTACTCCAATAATCAGAAGTAGTATTGTTAAACTCTCACACTCATTATTGCCTCAAGGTTACCTCATTGTTACCTCATTGTTAGCAGCTTTTAAGTTATTATTTTCACAGCTCCTACATTATTAAATTACGTAATGCATTCACATAATATTATTGAACATGTTTACAACAATATAAGCATATGCAATGACTGTTACATACATTTTACAAATTGTTACATACACATATTGCTTCATGCCGGGCTGTTATTGAATTTACATATTATATAATTTAACTTAAATCATTTAAGTATTAAAAATGTTTTATAAGCATTCTTTTGATACAACCCGTGCGAGGCAGGGACGGACGCAGGATCTATTCCTCCAGCTTAGGAGGTAACAGCTTCCATTCCTCGCGTGGGACCAGTCCATTAGCCACGTTTATACTCTCAATCATACTTCCAAATCCTGGGGAGGAAGTGGAATAATCCTGACTAAAGAAAAATTCCCATTCTCCAACCGGGAATCAAACCCGGGATCTCGATTTTGAAGCTAGCATGCTAATCTCCAGACCACAAAGGCAGTCTCCGCAGAAACGTGTATGATGCAATTTGGTGACGTGCAACAAACTCCAGGAATAAATAGTATTTCATGTAATAATTCCTACTATCAGCATGTATAGAGAACATTTCAGGACCTCTGCTACAAACTCTGAGGAACGATAGATCTCGCAGAAGGGAACATTTTTGTTATGCATAAAGGTTTTACATTTTGCCAAATTCAAGTTAATCGCATAAATGGTCTGAAAATTTGCTCTTTCTTTCTTTCTTTTTTTAACTCCACGATCTCATTAAGAAAAAAAACGAGTTCTAACAGCCGACTACCTTATATATAAGCATGTAGGGGCAATTAAGTCCACCAAACTTGAAATAATTTCCAAGCAAAAAGGTTTATATGAATAATGCAATACGTAAGGACTTTTAGAAAGGGATAAGTGTAGAGAAAGCCATATGAGTGTATCGCATACCACTTTTTTACTTTCTCTACGTATAGTAAGTAGGGGAAGTATTGTATTCCACCCAAAAATTCAATACCGAGATTTCACCGGAAATATATGTTTTGAGACCCCCCGAATCCAAAAAAAGCATTTTTGGAAACATGTCCGTGTGTGTGTGTGTGTGTGTGTGTGTGTGTGTGTGTCTGTGTTTGGTATTTAGGTTCAGTATCTTCCAGAGATGCGACAAGGTTTTCCAGAAAATCCCCCCAACCCAGATTACCCTTTACATGGAACATTTTTCGAAAATTTTAATTATCTCAAAAATGGCTCTAACGATTTTGTTTAAAATATCATATGTTTAAGATATTTTCATGACAAATAAAATGTTTATCTCAAATTTTCTGGGAATGTCTCCAAAAGTATTCTTCATTGTGAACGACTTTTGCATAAGAGATAGACAAACTTTTACTACACAAAAAATGTAGATCGCGTTAAAATACACAATTTATATCATATACATTTTTTTTGTTGAGTGAACCATTTTCAAGATATTGCTTGTTATTCCCTTAAATTTTCCAATACTTAATACTTTTTCTCAAATGGAAATTCGTTATTTTTTTTGTCCTGGTAATGCAAAGAGAATGGAATACTCAACATAGCAACCAGCTCTTAAAATATTTGACTATCGCTTAAAGCCTACCAATTCCCCTTGCATCTACAAGAAAATTAGCAATAAGATTGACATCCCGATACCTCGATTAGCATGAAGCATATGGAGAATAAGCGTTTGTAAAAATAGTTTGTACAAGAGTAGAGAAAGTCATGTGAGTGTAACACATCAGATTTTTTTATTCAAAAAGCTTTTAGTGGTGGTTATTGTATTAAAACGCGTGCATTTTATTTTTCTTGTATACGAAAAATTACCGCGAAAATGTGTTGCGTTAGAAACACGTAAACGCGAAAAGTTAAAAATGAGACGTCAAATTGTATATAGATTATTGGTAATAAAACACGACTCTGCTAATAATGCAGTATTAATAAGCTGAACTACTGCCAGCTTAAAGAACCACTGCTCAAAATGCACATTGCCAAATGAATAATTCATATATCTACATTGTTGTTTAAATGGCTGTAACAAACTAATAAATCAGAATTAAGTGGTGAAAATCCGCAAGGTTAGAGATAAATCAGGGAAAATAGTTCATGGACTTGTCTTCCAGCTTCCGCCTCCTCAGCTCCATAAATGAATGATGAGTCACTTTGTCGTTTCTGGAAGGTACCCGAGAGATGAAGTCATAAAACCCTGTGAAGCATGCTATTAGTGTATGTTAGTGTCTATAAAAGCTGCTTAAATCAAAGCGTATAAATACTTTAACCATGAATAACAACGAATTAACAATAGGGGGATTAATTTAGGAGAAAGAGTAGTTAAAACAAGGTTTTTATTTTGCGGATGACCAAATATTGATTGCAAAAAGTCAAAATGAATTGTAAAGAATGACATATAACTTAAATGAAATATTTAAAAAATTTTGTGTGTTGCAGGCACATGGGTTTCTCTACTCTCTATCGTTTATTCGATAAACTTAAAACTAAAAAGAAAATAGAAAAATGTTCCATGTAAAGAGTAGTTGTGTTGGAGGGATTCTCTTGAAAATCTTCGTGGGGCATTTTTGGAAGGTACTGAATCTAAATAGCAAGTGTGGTATTTATTCAACTTTTTGTTTTTGATTTATGCGGTTCACAGACACACACAGAACTTTTTCTAAAAACGCTTTGCTTTTATTTGTATTTTCGGTAAAATCTCGGTAACGAATTTTTTGGTGGAACCTTATCTGCGTGCTATGTACGTGGTAGAGATGGTAAATTAATATGGAGATAGCAAATGATAAAACAAAAACCATGGCATTTAAAGATATTCGCTCCGTCTGGTCGAAAATAATCGTAGAAAATAAAACTATTCAATAAGTGTCAAAACTCATTTTCCTGACTTGTGAAATAACATATGGAACTAAAATTGGTGTAAATAAAAAAGTAACAAACAGGTACATAACAGGTACACTAAAAATAATATTAAAGAATAAGGTTATAAAAGACTCTATAATATAATTATATAAATCATGGACAATGATCGCAAACCCAAAAGAAATATACAGATAGCAGAAATGAAATTTCTTAGACCCATATCGCGCCAGTTTTGAGAGACTACACAAAAAAAACAATGAAACGAGGCAACTTAACTATTAGAATTAAATAAGACAACAATAGAACACAGATCAAACTGGAAACGGCATTTAAACAGAATGGCATGGAGTCGGAACAGGCCTAACCGTCTAAAAGAATTTTTTTGAGCTGTTACATGCATACCTTAAGCCAAACATTGTATTACTATGATTTATTTTATTAACTCTTAATAGAAAGCATTCTATTGAAAGGATAGATCATCTCAAATTGTTTAAAACAAATTGGATTCCTAAATTTCATGGCAACACTTCAAAATCAGGAAGAAGCACGCCAGAATTTTTTTTTCTTCCTCACTAGGGTTTAGGCTATGCAGCCCGTTCCGGCGAAGTCATTTGTGGAATCCATCTTCGCGGTCGGCCAACTTCTCTCATCGTTTTCGGTTATACAGGAAGGTTTTCTTTAGTATTCTTTCATTATTCATTTCAATTCTATGAATGCTAATAAATGGATGCGAGATCATCGCGGACTTTCTTGCTCTGAATGGAGAGATGTCTTCAAAATTACTGCTGGAGTTATTGCTTCACGCTCCTTACCAGGAGGTCCCAGAACACTACCCTCTGTCGCCGTTGTGGCAGAGAGCACAAAACCCTTGCACACGTTCTGGGTGCTTGCCCATACGGAGAAGTGCTGCGAAACAGCAGACATCACAAAATAAGAAGCGTGATTGCAGCAGGTATGAAGGAAAAAGGTTTTCAGGTCCACGAGGTGGTATATGGATTATCCAACAGTAATAGCAGCAGGCGCATCGACATCATCGCCTACAAGACATCATCTGATAGTAGCGATCATTGATCCTACTGTGCGCTTTGAATCCCACTGTCAACAGCCCGAAGAAGTAGACGCAGAAAAAAAGGTCATTTATGAACCCACTATCTCCTATTACAAGGATAAATACAATTTAAATAAAATCTCAGTCACAGGACAATACCCAAAAATCTACACAAGTTTTGGGTAGATTATGGCCTAGATAAACGCCTACTTTATCAAATAGCAATCATAGATATTAGAGGATCAATTCTCATCCTCAGAAATCATTTGTATTCAATATAATATTGATACACCACTTTACAAATCATTGACATTATTGTATATTTATTTATTTTAACTGCATAATAGGATTGTTTTATATTCCTTTTCTGTTCCGATTTAAATTCATTTGTATTTCTATTTTAAGTTGATTTTCATTATTTTTACATGTTAACTATAAATCGTCATTATTGTTGTTAATTTGCCAGCCCTTAATTGAGGGAAGTGTTCAATAAAGTTTCATAAACTCTTAATGAACTGCTTTCAATTATCATACATCTTTCACAAACTTTGCCACATCATATTATCGTACTGAGTAATACATTCTATTGTATTCTGTTTTATAACTTAGAATGCGCATTTTCTGATATTTAACCAACAAAACAACGATGCCAGGTCAACATGCTGAATTTCTTAATACAGGTCGTGCATCCAATTCCTGATTCGTGGGAGATTTTTCTTTAACTAAGATTTTTCTACATAATTTTTTGGGTCTGGAAGCCATAAATAATGCAGTGAATAAAAAGCGATTTTAACGTTTGAAGAAATGATAGCAAAATTAAGTAATTAAGCAACTAAGGCCATCTACTCAAGCACATGATATAGGACGGCCTCTGTGCAAATAAGGGTGTTGATCTTCAGACATTACGTAAATCAAACCCACTGAAAAGTCATTGCAATAAGAATCGCAATTAAAATGGCGAAAAATTAGTATTTTATGCAACTAGACTATAATGGTTGTAATTAAGACACGAGTGTGTTTGTTAAACAGCGGTAGCCATTTTCATAATTTTCATACGAGCGGCTTAATTAGCAT
The DNA here is from genome assembly GCA_030765065.1 of Deroplatys truncata. NCBI lineage: Eukaryota > Metazoa > Arthropoda > Insecta > Mantodea > Mantidae > Deroplatys > Deroplatys truncata. The sequence continues at coordinate 121,850,473 of CM060987.1, forward strand.
TTTAGTCAAGTTGCATACGGGTTTTTGAGTTTTTGACGCTTTTAACCGCAGTGGTTCTTAGCGTCCCATTCAATATTGGGCGTGAAAGACCTTTCCTTTCTGAAGAAAGCCATGCTACGAATTTTCACGCCCGAAAAAATAATCGCCCTCCGCCGTGTTTGAACCCGTGACCTAGGGAACTAGAGGCTAGCATGATAACCACTACACCACGGAGGACGACGTCAAGTTGCATACGACTGTTTAGTCAAACACAATATAATTTCAAAGCGTTGAGTTTTTACAATAGATCTTATTTTGTTAACTGTGAGTAATTAAATGCTGATCGGATGGCAGCACCTTAAGCGGTGCAAGTAGTGCAATAGATGGCAGTACTGTATTAAAACAAAGAAAATGAGCTCAGTTTATTAGAATATTAAAATTACAATGAACAGAATTTATTTTATTTTAAATACACCTATTTCATTGCTTATCTGAGGAATAGAACCCAGTGGACTGCTGCTTTGAAAGTATAGGAGAGGTGCGAAGGCTGTCCCAGAAGTACCCGACCTAACAAAAAAAAAACACAAAATTTTGGGAAAAAAATATTTATTTCTCTACATAGTTTCCTTTCAGCTCGATACACTTTTCCCAACGATGTTCAATAGCTTCGATACCCTGTTTATAGTGAGAACCGTCGAGTTCTGCAAAATAGCCATCAACTGCAAACTCCACCTCTTCATTGTTGGCAAATCTTTTACCACCAGGCCATTTCTTCAACTTTGGAAACAGAAAATAATCAGATGGGCTAAGTCTGGCGATTAGGGTGGATGAGGAAGTAATTCGAACTTTAACTCATAGATTTTGGCCATAACAATAATGGATGTGTGAACTGGTACATTGTCTTGATAAAAGAGAACTTTCGTTTTCGCTAATTGCGGTCGTTTTTGCCTGATTTCAACATTCAAACGTGCAATAAGTTTCCGTAATACTTGCCATTGATTGCGTTTGCTTTTTGAAGATAATCGATGAAACTTATCCCACGCGCATCCCAAAAAGCTGACGTCATGACCTGGGTTGCAGATGGAACTGTCTTCGCCTACTTTGGAGCCCATTCTCCCCTTTCAATCCACTGTTTTGACTTCCTTCGTCTTAGGTGTGAAGTGATGGACCCATATTTCATCCATGGTTATGAATCGACGCAGACTGGGTTTTACTGCAGCGAAACATGGCCAAACACTCGACTGAAACATCCTCACGACGCTGTTTTGTTCCATTGTGAGCAAATGCGGCACCCATCTTGCGCATAGCTTTCTCATGTCTCAAGTTTCAGTTAGTGTGCGATGTACAGCACTTTTGCCTACGATGTCTACTAGCTCGCGCACCTTCAGTCGATGGTCATCCAATAGCATTTTGTAGATTTTCTTCACAATTTCTTGCGTGGTCACCTCTTTTGGTCGACCACTGCGATGTTCGTCTTGGCAGCTCTTACGGCCTCGCTAAAACTCTGCCACCCAATATTTTACTGTTGTAAACGAAGGAGCAGACTCCCCAAGAGTATAATCTAGCTCAGCTTTAATATTAGTTGGACTAAGACCTTTCAAATGAAAGTATTGTATCACATAACGATGGTCAGTTTTATCCGTGTTTACAAACTCGCTGAGAAAGTTCACTATTAATGGCTGCCAAACAATTACTAAACAACGCAGCATCGTCAAACTTCAAACTTAAGCTTTATAAGCATAGTCACTTGTTTGAAACAACAACCGCTATATATACGTGAGGTCGGGTACCTCTAGAACTGCCCTCGTATAAGGGAGAGCAGCCCAATAAGATCATAATGAATCGCTGAAGCATAATGGATGCCATTGTAGTTCAGACGTCACATGTAATCAATGTATTATAGTGTGGTTGAGTAAAAAAGAAAGATCTGATATGCTACATTCACATAACCTTATTAGTCACTATCATTTAGTTTTATATCTCTTCGACAAAGTTTTCTTATAAGAGTTTATTTTTCTACCTAAACCGTGTTATTTGAGAAAAACGTTTGCTGAATTAATGGTTTCATTACACCTTTTGTTGTAGGTACAAGAGGTGTATATGAAGCTGAAGAGATCGTCAGATTTTTATATGCTGGCGGGAAATTCCATACTCTTTCCAAATTGCGAGAAACAGCAAAATTATGATCACTTTAAAAAAAACATGATGTGCTACACTCACATGACTTTCTCTACTCTTGTACAAGCTATTTTTACAAACGCTTATTCTCCATATGCTTCATGTTAATCAAGATATCGAGATTTAATCTTATTGCTAATTTTCTTGTAGATGCAAGGGGAATTGGTAGAGTTTATGCGATAGTCAAATATTTTAAGAGCTGGTTGCTATGTGGAGTATTCCATTCTCTTTGCATTACCAGGACAAAACAAATGAATAAGAATTCCCATTTGAGAAAAAGTATTGGAAAATTTAAGGGAATAGCAAGCAATATCTTGAAAATAGTTGTCCTGATTTCCTTATCATCTCGCAACGGGCTTGAAATGCGGTAGGTGCCGGTGCATCAGGGCATCAATGGAAATGAAAAAGCTGATTAACTAGCTATAAAGGGTCCTGAGATATCCTACGTTGGCCTGAACCCATGGTTGGAATCAGTTCACGTATTGCTGAAACCTCGGTAAAAGCATGGATTAGGGAAAAACACCAACTCCACCTTCATACAACAAGCGTTCGTAAAGAAATGGAAGAATAGAGAGGTTATTACTTGAAAGCAGACTCAATGAGGCTCTTCAGGTTGTACTAGCTCTTTCCAACCTCTATGTACACTCAAACGACGAAATCAGGTAATCATCTCCGTTTAAGAATTACCCCTGCAAACTGACTCACTCGTTTCCTCTAATCAAAGACCAGCCTCCAACTTATGCCAGCTGCAACACAGCATTAACGTCCAACACATAATTGTGGACTGCCCATTGTACACCAAATGTAGACAACAAGCCAGCATCTTGGATTTCTACAGTGCCGTGAACAAACCAGAAAAGGTAAGAAAAGCTATAGAGTTTCTTAAGGATATTAGCTGTATGATATAGTGTAAAGATGTAAACGACTGTGTTAAAGTTGAAATTATGTATCTGTTATAAAATTATGAAAAGTCGTGATAAGACGAAGCAGTCGAAACGACCAAAAATATTACAACAAAAACAATAACTCAGGTGGCAAATCTGTCCTGGACAAAAGACAAGCCAAGAAACTGGTCTTAGATCATGATTCTTTCCTGTCTCTCCTGAGATTGGATAGAACAGGAATAAGGAAAGTAGGTGCATTAATTTATGAACACAGTCACTTCAGGAAAACGTAGAGTGGGACTCCACAAGGATATGTGGAATGTGCAAAGAGGATGAGAAAACTGCACGCACGTCCTCTTTGACTGCCCATTCCTGACAAGAAAGAGACATACTTTTTCTATAACTATAGAAGACCTAGGAAATGATGCTGGTATTGGAACCAAGATACTGAATCTTGTTCAGACTTTAGGGAACAATGAAAGCATCATTTCCACAACAAGCCTTTTAAGCTAATGTGTGGGAAGTCTATAAAACTCCAACAAAAATCCAATCTAATCTACTGTATTATATATTTTATAGTATGTCGATAAATCCATTCCAGTATTTTATGGTCCAATAAAACATGCGCTGACACCTGGCTATGCGAGTTATGAAGGTCACATCAGACATAGCATCCTCGTCATTCTCACGCAGTCTTGAAGTCATCAAAGTGGCCAGAAGTGGCGACTTTGACGTAAAAGCCCACATGAAGATTGGGTGGATCTCTTGCCGGAAATGGTTGACACCAACACCCGATTGTATTCCAAACAAGGGTCTTCAGCTGTTACCTTCCAAGAAAACATTATGCATTTCCGTCTCAAAGTCTGTCTTTGCCTCCTCCTTCATTGCTAACGTGGTTTATAACGGTTGCTGCAGGCATAGACAATTACCTTCTTACGATAGTGTGAAGCATTGTTGCCAACAGAACCAGTATAAAATCACTAAAACACGTATACTAATATTAGAAAACAATTATATGATATATTCACATTCTTCAAAACGCTATTCTTACAAAAGTTTATTCTTCTACCTACTTAAAGTTAATCGAAATAAACATTTATAAAATGGTTTATTACATAATTTCTTGTAGGTATAATGGGATCAGAGGAATATAGTAGGCGTAAGAGCTGGTTTCTATGTGGTAACTTTGAAATTCTGTTCTTGTTTATTGACCAGAAGAAAAAATCTGATGTGTTACACTCACATGGCTTTCTCTACTCTTGTGCTAACTAGTTATACGAACGTTTATTCTCCATCTACTTCAAGTTAATTGAGATAAACATTTGCATAAACTGCCTTATTTCTAATTTTCTTGTAAGTGCAAGGGAATATGGTAGGCTTTAAGCGATAGTCAAATCTTTTAAGAGCTGGTTGCTATGTGGAGCATTCTATTCTCTCTGTATGTCCATGACATAAAAAAGAATTCCCGTTTGAGAAAAAGTATTAGTATTGTAAAATTCAAACAAATGACAAGGAATATCTCGGAAATGGCTCCCTCGACAAAAGAAAATGTATATGACATAAATTGTGTGTTTTAACGAGATCTACATTTTTGTCTATCTCTTATAGTTTATCAGTTATGCGAAAGTCGTTCAGAATGAAGAGGACTTTGGGGGACATTCCCGGAAAATTCGAGATATACACTTCATTTGCCATAAAAATATCTTAAACATATTATATTTTAAATAAAATCATTACAGCAATTTTTGAGAAAATAAAAATTTTCGGAAAATGTTCCATGTAAAGGGTAGGGTAGGGGAATTTTCTTGAAAATCTTCGTCTTGCATCTTTGAAAGATACTGAACCGAAATACTGTGTTTGGTGTTTATGCGACTTTTTGTTTTTTAATTATGTTGTACAGACACCCAGACAGACACACACGGACCTTTCTATAAGAATGCCTTTTTTGGATTCAGGTGCCTCAAAACATGCATTTCCGGTGAAATATCGATATCAGAGTTTAGGGTGGAATGCAATACTTCCCCTACTTCTATAAGTAGTAGAGAAAGTAAAAAAACGAACGACTTACCATTTGAGAAAAGTACAAGTATTTTAAAATCCAAAATAGTATCTCAAAAAGGGTTAATCACACAAAACAATTGACATAAATTGTGTGCTTTAACGAGATCTACATTTTTATGTAGTAGGATTTTATCTATCTCTTAGGTTTACCAGTTATGGAAACGTCATATAGAATTAATAACACTGTAAAGACTACCCCCAAAAAATTCAAGACATGCTATGTTAACCAAAGCCATTTTTGAGAAAATAAAAATTGTTGCAAATGTTTTTGCATACAAAGTGTATTTTGGGATGGAGAAGATTTCCTTAAAAATTTTCGTGTAGCATGCTTAGAAAGTGCTAAACTTAAAAACCAAAATTCGTATTTAACCAGATTTTGTTTTTGAGTTATGCTGTTCACAGACAGAAACATACGATTATGTACGCACGCACACACGCATACACACACACGGATGTTTTTCTAAAAATGCTGTTTTTGGGTTCAGGGGATCTCAAAACTATTTCCCTTAGGTGCTAGAGAAAATAATAAAAAAAAGTCTGGTGTGTTTCACTCACATGACTTTCTCTACTCTTGTACAAACTATTTTTACAAACGCTTATTCTCCTTATGCTTCATGTTAATCGAGATATCGAGATGTTAATCTTATTGCTAATTTTCTTGTAGATGCAAGGGGAATTGCTAGGCTTTAAGCGATAGTCAAATATTTTAAGAGCTGATTGCTAGGTGGAGTATTCCATTCTCTTTGCATTACCAGGACAAAGAAAAAAGAATAACGAATTCCCATTTGAGAAAAAGTATAAGTATTGGAAAATTTAAAGGAATAACAAGCAATGCAAAAGTTGTTCACAATGAAGAATACTTTTGGAGGCATTCCCAGAAAATTCAAGATATACATTTTATTTGTCATGAAATTATCTTAAATATATGCGATTTTAATCAAAATCGTTAGGGCCATTTTTGAGAAAATTAAAATTTTCGATAAATGTTCCATGTAAAGGGTAATCTGGGGTGGGGGATTTTCTTGAAAACCTTCGTGTTGCATCTCTGAAGATACTGAACCTAAACACCAAGTTTGGTGTTTATCCGACACACAGACACAGACACACACGCGGACATGTTTCCAAAAATGCTTTTTTTTGGATTCTAGGTGCCTCAAAACATATATTTCCGGTAAAATCTCGGAATCGAATTTTTGGGCGGAATACAATACTTCCCCTACTTACTATACGTAGTAGAGAAAGTAAAAATATGTAACACTCCTACATGACGCTCTCTACTCTCTATCGTTTATTAGTGGGTATACAAACTAATCTTACTGAAGCTTATTTTTCTATCTACGTCATTTTAACATATTTCCTTATAGATACAAAGGGAACAGCGATAGTCAAATTTTTAAAAACTGGACGCTATACACTGGCCTTAAAATTCCATACTCCTTCCATGCAATCGCGACAAACAACTGAATGTTGATACAACCTTAAAGAGTGACCAAATAATGAACAATTCGAACCATTACATAATAAAGGATATCTCAGAAACGGCTTAATGCACAAAAAACCTTATGAGTTTTAAAGGGACTTGCTTTTTTACTTTCTCTACTACGTATAGTAAGTAGGGGAAGTATTGCATTCCACCCAAAAATTCGATACCGAGATTTCACCGGAAATACATGTTTTGAGACCTCCTGAATCCAAAAAAAGCATTTTTGGAAACATGTCCGTGTGTGTGTCTGTGTGAGTGTGTGTGTGTGTGTGTGTGTGTCTGTGTCTGTGTGTCTGTGTGTGTGTGTGTGTGTCTGTGAACAGTATAACTCAAAAACTAACAGTCGGATAAACACCAAACTTGGTATTTACATTCAGTATCTTCCAGAGATGCGACACGAAGATTTTCAAGAAAATCCCCCCACCCCAGACTACCTTTTACATGGAACATTTTTCGAAAATTTTAATTTTCTCAAAAATGGCTCTAACGATTTTGATGAAAATATCATATGTTTAAGATACTGTCAGTAGAAATGAAATGTATATCTCGAAATTTCTGGGAATGTCTCCAAAAGTATTCTTCATTATGAACGACTTTTGCATAACTGGTAAACCATAAGAGATAGACAAAATTTTACTACACAAAGAATGTAGATCGCGTTAAAATACACAATTTATGTCATATACATTTTTTTTGTTGAGTGAACCGTTTTCGAGATATTGCTTCTTATTTGCTTAAATTTTCCAATACTTATACTTTTTCTCAAATGCGTTATTCATTTTTTTATGTCCTGGACATGCAAAGAGAATGAAATGCGCCACATAGCAACCAGCGTTAAAATATTTGACTATCGCTTAAAAGCTACCATATTCCCCTTGCATCTACAAGAAAATTACAAATAAGATTGACATCTCGATATCTCGATTAACATGAAGCATATGGAGAATAGGTGTTTGTAAAAATAGATTGTACAAGAGTAGAGAAAGTTATGTGAGTGTAACACATCAGATTTTTTTTCTTTCTTGTGGTACGTTTGTGTCTATACGTTTTCCAGTTATACAAGATTACATAAAATTCCTTCCGAACAAAGAGGACTTCACAAGCTATTCCCAGAAAATTCGAGATATAAATTTTATTTGTAATATAAATAACTTATATATACAGTATTTTAATCAAAATCCTTACAGCCATTTTATAGGAAGTCAAAATTTTGGAAAAATATTCCATGTAAAGGGTAGTCGAGGGCGGAGAGATTTTCTTGAATATCTTCGTGTCGCATCCCTGGAAGGCACTAAACTCAAATACCAGCTTTGGTAGTTATCCGACATTTCATAGATACACACCTGCGCGCGCGTAATCGCACCTTCTTTTTTCTATAAATTCTCTTTTTTTATATTCATGGGATCGGTTTGCGGTGAAATGTCTATATCGAATTTTTAGTGGAATGCAGTACTTCCTACACATGCTACCTACTAGAGTTTACTTTCATATCCACGTATTCTGCATATTATTTGTAAAACTTTAATTTTCTCGGCTTGCTGTTAATCATCATAAATATTTAACATTTAAAATTGTTTAAACTCGCGTTTTGTTATAGCTATGCACAAGATACGGGACTCAAATATTTAAAAGGAGCTGGCTATAAATGTATGCTGGTCTTGTTATTTTGAATACTATTTGCTGAAGATGGAGTATTGACTTTACGTTGTTTGCACCACGCTTTGGGAGCCAATTTGAAGAGGGTTTGTTGCTGCTACGTATGGAGAGCCGGTTTGATGAATATTTATTATATTTCGACTGTTGGGGAGCCGAACTTGAAGTAGTTGCAACCGCACGTATGGTAAGAAGTTTCCGGTAGCCTCGCCCAAATGTTTAAAAAATATTAACTTTGTAATTTTGACTGTTTCTTTAAATATTATATATTTATGTTTGCCTCGGCTGCGTCAGTATTATTGTTAGAGACATTGATTTCTTTGCAGGGAGTATTGCGGCTAAGAATGTAGACTTACACAGATTATAATTTTTACTTCACTCCTTTTTATTAATTCTTGACACGATTTAAATAACACTTCACTGATATAGAGAGCTGTGATATTCTTTTATTAAATACTTGCACTTTTTAACACGTAAACTATTTTCGTCTCACACTGGATACGTATTAAACTTCTCGAGGACGCGTCTCGCGTGCGGTTAGGAACGCTGTCTGCTAGCAAGTGACTTCAAAATTTGTACAATTTGCCCTATTTCAGTTTCTGATTGGCTAATCCTACTCTAATAGAATACTTTCATTTAACTTAAGCTTTTTTTCTGGTTGTTTATTGGTTATTTATATACTGTCTCAAAATTTACACTGTTGTTGCTCCAATAATTACAAGTAGCATTTTTAAACTTTCTTATTCATTATTGCCTCAAGGTTAACTCATTGTTACCTCATTGTTAGCATATTTTAACCTATTATTCTCACAGCTCCTACATTATTAAGTTACGTAATATATTCACATAACATTATTGAACATGTACCTAATGATATAAACATTAATACAATGACTGTTACATGCATTTTATGTTATTTATACACATATTGCTTTAAGGTGGGCTGTTATTGAATTTTATATTATATAATTAGACGAAATCATTTGTGTTAAAAATAGTGCCTCATTGCATGGAAAAGAAAGGAACGGACATGGCACTTCAGAAGTGGTTGTAGAGAAGTATTCGAAACAACAACTAAAATAATCCGTAAGGGCTAAAACTTAAAAAAAGACAACTTATTTAACAGAAACTGCATATTTTGAAAGCTTCTCCGCATTTTTATTTTTTGTACTTTTACCTACAGTATTATAAGCTCATAGGTTGAAGCATTCAACTTCATTCAAAAACTCAATACCTAGATGTCACTATAAATACGCGTTTCTATGTCCCTTGAATACAAAAAAAACATTTTTTGAAAAAGATCGATATGTGTGTTTGTCTGTGAACAGCATAGCTCAAAAACGAAAGCTGGTGTCAGATTTGGTATTTAAATTCAGCAACTTTTAAGGATGCGACACGAAAACTTTCAAGTAAATCTCCCCACCCAAACAACCCTTTACACGGAAACATGTTCGTTATTTTTGGTTTTCTCAAGAATGGCTTTAACGATTTTGTTCCTTACAGCAGACAAATAAAATATCTTTAATTTTCTGCAAATAGCCTCTTGAAGTCCGCCTCATGCAAAATTAGTTTTGTATAGTTGTTAAGCCTAGGAGAAAAATTACTGCACTAAAAAAGTGTAGATCTTGTTAAAGCACAGTTTATATGAGATAAAACTTCTCGTGCCGTTAAACATTTCCGTCAATCATTAGCGACCCGCTTTTTAAAAATCTGGCTATTATTGCCTTAGCCTTCTTATACCCACAAGATGTGTAAATTACCAAGCGGGATGCCTCAGGCGGTAAAGTCTGTGACCCGCATTCGGGAGGTCCCGGGTTCAAATCCCGTGGGGCGACCAATCTGTCTGAGGTTTCTTCGTGGTTTTCCTCAGGCCCCAAGGTAAATACCGGATTGGATATTTAATACCACGACCCAAAGTTCCATCTTAAGTCTAAAACAATAGTAAAATGAAAAATAGGTGGTAATAGCTAGACTGGACGACACCCTAAAGCCATCTGCACGGCACGAAGCAGAGGATCCGGCTGCCATGCAGAGGGTCTCTCTGCACACGTAACGAAGCAAAATGGCATTTCCACGGATGAGACCTAGAAGCCTAACTGTCCGCCTTTCTGTGTGAGGGCGGCGGTTAGACTGGACGGCACCCTAATGCCATCTGCACGGCATGAATCAGGTGGTTATAGGGATGAAACCTACATGGCTAACTGTCCGCTTTTCTGTGTGGGGGCAGCCGTTAGACTGGACGGCACCCTAATGCCATCTGCACGGCATGAAGCAGGTGGTTACAGGGATGAGACCTAGAAGGCTACTGTGTCCGCCTTTATATGGGGGCGGCGGTTGGACTGGACGGCACCCTAATGTCGTCTGCAGGGCACGAATCAGAAGATTCGGTAGCTATGCGATAGGGTCTCTGCGACACGTGACGGAGCGGGTGGTTACAGGGATGAGACCTGGAAGACTAACTGTCCATCACATATCGTTCTAAGAGATATCAACTAACAGCGAGTTAAAGTGACGTAAAATAAAATAGAGAGAAAAAAAGTATAAATGCGTAATAAAAGTTTATCTCAGATAGAAGAATAAGCTCTTGTAAGAATAGTTTATATTCCGTAATTACACGAATCTAATGCGCAGCCCATATTTGACATTTAAGATTATGGAAAAAAAGCTTTGAATCGAATGTAAAGCGCATCAATGAGAGAAAATGGTTAATAGGTATTTTATTTAAATTTATTTAATACGACAATGGATTTATCATTTATACAAACCATCAGAGTATAGAATTAAAGGTGCCCTATTGTTAGCTGACACATTGTTAAAGAATAAAAACAGGATGCGCTGTTTTTGCACCCTGTTGTTTTGATAACTTCCTTTGTCTCCTTCTCAGTAATAGTGTAGTTCCACGGCTTATCAAACCAAATTGACGTTTCATCAGCGTTGCCTATTTGCCCCATGGAATTTTTTTTTTCTTCCGAAGTGAAATGACATACCACTGAAACGTTTGTAGTGTGTCCTCAAAATCTGCAGGAAGCTTCTGGCACATTGTTGTACGGCGTCTTAAACATAAACCCGTCCGCTGCATGAAAGATCCACCCATCCACGGCTAGCCTTAAACTCTTGTTTCGGAATACCAAGAATTCAGCCTCCTGTTTATCTTTCTTTCGTATAGTGTCACTAGTCACAGGTTGCCCATTCTTCCTCCTTTCACGCACAAATTCCAACACTTTTTCTGCAACTTCAGGATGTCTTCCTTTGTGAGCACCCGAAAATATCTTTCTAATAGCTTTAGTAGTAAATAATGACAATTTCTGTTTTCGTCACAAGTGAACATTGCTCTCTGATACTTTGAACTTCCTTCCTCCCTTTCTATTACCATTTTTTTAGCGTAATTACTTTACGCTATGAAGAAGCGTCATAAGATGTTCTCTGTTTACCCTTCCCCTCCATATCGTAACTAAAAACGCTCAATAATAGGCCAATGATAAATGAGCGGCTAGCTTGTCGCGAGTTTCCGGATGCATGTTAACTCCAGCAATCCATTGTGACGCAATAAACGAAACATTTGAATGAAGTTACTGGTGTTCTACGGAACGGATTTACTCTCGAATCTAATGCGCACCACTTTTGGTAAAAAAAAAAAAAAAAAAAAGGTATGCATTAGATCCGCATAAATACGTATATGGTTGTTGGAGGTGTAGGAAGTGATATGGTGTTGGAAGATACAGATCTACCACCAAGTGCTGTAAAACTTATAAATATTAGAATAATGATATCAACCAAAGGAAGTAGTGAGACCGAAATGAGCCAAGACTACTAAAAGGAAAAGTTGCCATAGGACAATTCATTCCAGAATTTGGAAAAATATCATAAGGATTTAAAGAGAAGAATTTATAAAACAATAGTTGAAATTTTGTGTAGTATGGCGCTGGCTATGAGAGATCTCGAAAAGGAATGAAAATAAATTAAGATCTATGGAAATGGACTATTGGCAAAGAAGTAGTAGTGCCTCTAGACTTCACAAAATCAAAAATGAAACTATACGAGAGTAGATGCAAGCTATAGCAGTAAACGTTATCGATTCTATAGAAGGAAGACGGTTGAGATGGTACGGACACCTTAGAAGAACTGAGGCAGTATTTTTAGCACTTAAATGATTTCAGTCAAATTATATAATATAAAATTTAATAACAGCCCACCTTAAAGCAATATGGGTATATAATAATATATAAACAGTGAATATTACAGTGATTGTATATGTTTGCATTATTGTATACATGTGTAATAATGTTATGTGAATGTATTATGTAATTTAATAACGTAGGAGCTGTGAGAATAATAGGTAAAAGTTGCTAACAATGAGGTAACAATGAGATAACCTTGAGGTAATAATGAATTTCAAAGTTTAACAATACTACTAGTCATTATTAGAGCAACAATAATGTAAATTTTGAGACAGTTTATAAAATAGCCAATCAACAAACAGAAAAAAGCTTAAGTTAAATAAAAGTATTCTATTGGATTAGGAATAGCCAATCAGACACTTGAAATACAGAAATTTACAAATTTAGGCGGTAGAAATCAAGTCAGTTGCTTGTAGACAGCGCTCATAACCGGACGCGAGATGTGTCCTCGAGAAGTTTAATATGTATTCAGTGTGAGACGAAAATAGTTTTACGTTTGAAAAGTGCAAGTAATTAATAAAAGAATCTCACAGCTCTCTATATCAGTGAAGTGTTATTTAAATTGTGTTAAGGATTAATAAATGTAATGAAGTAAAAATTATAATCTGTGTAAGCCTACATTCTTCAGCCGCACCACGCCTTGCAAAGAAATCCATGTCTCTAAAAATAATACTGACGCAGCTGAGGCAAACATAAATATATAATATGTAAAGAAACAGTCAAATTACAAAGTTAATTTTTTTTTTAACTTGGGGCAAAGGCCACCGGAAAGTACATTTGGGGCGAAGGCTACCTGGTACCATACGTGCGGTTGCAACTACTTCAAGTTCGGCTCCCCAACAGTTGAACTACAATACAACTCCTACTTCAAATTGGCTTTCCATACGTGAAGCAACAACGTCCACTTCAGAATGTCACCTGAAAGATGGCCATTAAAATTATTTAATTGGCAGCCTCCTCGGCAAAGAAGAAGGGAAGAGCAAGACTGTTATAGAGTGTTTGTGCGAGACAAGTTATGGACGATAGGCAAATGACGTGGCTAACGAGAGAGACAGGCTACGGTGCGAATCAGAGTTACGTAGTAATGGCAGTCTGAAGCATGATTAACATTGAATAGCTTAATGGTGCGTTTTTCAAGCATTTAAAGGGCAATTTATTGTTTGTTTATAATATGGATATATTACGACTGTAGCTTCACTTCATCGGGCCATGACTGGACTAGAAGTATCAGCTGTTTTCAGTTCGCGCCGTAACCGGTCTATCTCGTTAGTCACGGGCAAATGACAGATGGCTTTTGGAGTGATAGGAAAAGATGGCACGTGGATGCGAGAGTCGTCTTATGGTGTAAACCAAGGGTGGCGAAAACGACTTCCTTCCGCGAGTCACCAAATATGCAACACGCATCGCATCACTCAACAGCATGTGAAAATCAAACGGACGGTTGAAGAGAGGAAACGTGCGTCTGCGAGTCACGTTTTCGCCACCTCTGGTGTAAACGATATATATTAGGTTTCTCATAAGTAATGTCGGTTCTTAAGTTTGGTGTTTTATAATATAGAATTGGTTTTCTTTGGTGCGCCAATGCTCTTACAGGATGCCATGACTAGTATTGCGTATATTGGAGAATATGTTAATCGTTAACTGTTAATACACGATCACAAAATGGAAGTTACAAACTTTGAGTTTAGGGTCCTTCTGAAGCATACCTGGAAACAAGATCATAAACCTGATGCCGCGGCTCGAAAAATTATGAAGTGGAAGGACAAGATGTCGTTAGTGAGCGTGGGGCACAACGGTGGTTTTAACGTTTCAACACTGGAAATAATTATGGGATATTGAGAATACACACAGAGTTTTGGAAGAAAATCCGCAAAAAAAGTGCTCGTAGGCTGTTAGAAGAACTGGATCCATCAAAAGATACCATACATCGCCAGATTAAGAAATTTGGAAAATCAAACAGAAGCTGTAGATCTGCACCTCCTGAATTGACACCCCAACAGGTTCAACGTAGAGTGCATATTGTCGTCAGCTTATCGGTAATTCCATGGATGATTAGTTATCACGATAATTATCTCGCGTGATGAAAAATGGGTCTATTACCGCAACCCTGATGACTCAGTCCCGTCAACCTACTAAAGTCATCGTTAAAAAAATCATTTTGGCCCAAAAGTAATGTATGTTTGGTGAAATTTTGAAAGGATGATTTACTGGGAGTTTGTTCCAAACGGGCGCGTGCAGTCAATGCGGATCTTTATTCTTAACAACTGGAACGCGTTCATGAAATTTTGAGACGGAGATACCCAGCATTGGTTAACCGAAATTGAGTTCTCTTGCAGCAGGACGATGCAACACCCCATTCTGCACGAACAAATTCAGAAATTGGAAGGCGTCGGTACTGCTACCACACCCAGCACACAGCCCTGATCTTGCGCCTTCAGATCGCCATCTGTTTAGAGTCATGGCCAATTTCTTGTATGGAAGAAATTTCAAAAATATTGAAGCTGTGGAAGTGGGTCTCACCGAATTCTTCCAATTAAAAACCAAAGACTAGCACCGTCGCGGGATAATAAACCTCGCTGAAAAATGGCTAAAGACCATAGAATCTGGTGGTCTCTACTTTGAAGAGTAGTTTAATGTCCTGTCAGAAAAAGTTCCAAATAAAGTTTTGCTTAAAAATCGACGTTACTTATGAGGACCATCTATATATAAAAGAATAGACTGCAACACATTAGCTTTTTAAAAGCAAATTTTTATCTGTCTCTTAGATTTCATATTAAATAAAACCCCTCGATCTTCACGCAATTTCCAGTATTTGATTTCATTTAAATATAAACATAAATTTTCATAGCTGCCTTACAGTAGGCTACTAGAGATTTCAGGATACTGCATATCTCAAGAAACATAAGGAGTCAATGTTCCAGATGATGCAATGAACAGAAACAATGAAAGAAAATTGAACGTCTAAGGACATTTTCAAACGAATTAATGCTCTAATAGCATTACATGTCTGATTATACCTATCTCCCTTCATATTCTATGAAACAATCCGAAGCATATCATACAATTAATCGAAAAGTAACGCAACTAAGTCTCCTTGAGATGCAAGCGGTAGGACAACCGTCTCTTCCGGCTAACTTGTGTTAAGCAATCGGTCCGTGATGAAGGACCTCTTGGAATTAAGACGGCAGATTTACGCTAGCGAGTGGCTCCGGTCAGGATTTACTGTCCTGTCTCTCCATGCCTATTATTTGGGGATATATACGAGTCCTTTGGAGGTCATAGGTTAAATATGTGAAAACGTGTGGCTGGTGGAGGTCACGGGAGGTTTTTGGGTTCCTGAGGATTCAGAAATGCCATGACTTTTATAAATCTTCGAGTAGAACACTGGTTTCGGGTATGAAGGATAATGTGTCTATATTTCGTCTCCTTTCCTGACACCTTCCCAATTCTCTCTCTTCAGAACAGATGCATTAGCCAGCTAACAACATTTACACGAACATTCATCAAGCTTTTCACTAGTGTACTGTTTTAGTTAATTTTCCATTTGTATGATGCCTTGTAACATCTAAGGTCATATCGGCGGCTATGCTTTTGGGTTTTCTTTATAAATATTAAATCCATACACACTTTTACACTCTCACTCACACTTCCAGACTTTAGGGAGGATGCAGAATAAACTTGGCTAAAGAAATATTTCTATCCTCCAATCGGGAATTGAATCCGGGAACTCTGGATTTGAAAGTTAGCATACTAACCACCAGACCACAAAGACAGTTTGTTTTAGTTATTGCTATTAAAAGTGTTATTCTGTCGTTTACATATTTCATTACTATCTATACCACATGCATAGTAGGTAAAGAACGCACTGCATTCCACCCAGAAATTTGATACCGAAGTTTCTCCATAAATATATGTTTTGAGACCCTTGAATCCAAAAAGCGCATTTTCAAAAAAAAAAAAGTCCGTGTGTGTATGAAAGAGAGAGAGAGAGACTGTGAACATAATAACGTAAAAAGAAAAGTTTAATTAATACCAAACTTGGTATTTAAATTCAGTACCTTCCAAAAGTACGACACAAAGATTTTTGAAAAAATCCCGCGCCCCAAACCACTTTACATGGAGCATTGTTTTAGATTTTTTTATTTTCTGGAAAATGGCTGTAACTATTTTGATTAAAATGCCATATATTAAGCATATTTGCATAACAAATAAAATGCATATCTTGAATATCCTGGGATTAACACGTAAAGTCCTCTTCATTCGGAATAAACTTTGTATAATGTATAACTGGTAAAAGTTAAGCAATAGACGAAAATGTGCTACACAAAAAAATGTCGATTCCTTTAAAACATACAGTTTATTTCAAATAATTTTTTCTGTGGCATCAACCATTTCCGAGATATGCGTTATGAATAGTTTGAATGGTTCAATACTTAGCCAAACTTTTCAAGTACTGTCAATTTTCAGTTGTTTCTCGCGATGTCATGGAAAGAGTATGGAATGTGGAATTTTCAGACCAGTTCTAAAACATTTGACCATCACTATTCTCTTTGTATCTGTAACGAAGTGTGTAATGAAGATTTTTCTGGAAAGATTTATGGATTAAAATGAAGTAGATAGCTTTCTTAAGAATAATTTTTGTACTCACTAATAAGCGATAGACATTTAAATTCCTTTCGCTGAAAATGTAAATAACTATGTGAATTATACCTACTAAATGGCACCTTCGAAAGGTAGGGCGTGATGAGAATATTTTAGCGTTGAATTTCGGTATTGGAATTGCCATAATCTTATAATTTATTTTGAATGTTTCATTTATATAGCCCCCGTAAGCTTCTGTGGCCATATCGGGAACTTTGACTTGAGAAACTCGTTGGCTGTAAATTTTTGCTGTAGGTTTTACAGTTTTTCTTTAGGAAACACACTCCGATTAAATTCCACATTCATACCAGACCTTGCGAAAGGTGGAGAATGGTTCTAATTATAGAGAAGTTCCCCTATCCTAGCCGAGAATCGAATCCGGGACATCTGGATTGAGAAGCTTGAACGCTTACCACTCGGATACAGAGGTAGTCAGTATTATGATTGGTTTAGGAGATAGAAGCATTTATATTAAGGTTCTCTAAATCCGCTCAGTGGATGTTGAAGAAATTTATTCGAAAGCAACGATAAATTCATCTAGATAGGTCTCATCTCTAGAAAAAACTAATTTTTATTGACTTTTTAAGAGAAATACAATTAGCAAACTCAAAGGTAGTAAATTGATGTTAGGCAGCAAACAAGCAACAAATAAAAGAAAACAGTTATGTCATATACCTTGTCATACAAAACAAATATCTTATTTAGCTTACCTCAATGATGTGGGGGTTAGCGTGTTTGCCTCACATTCAAGAGAACCCGAGTTAGAATCTCGGTCAGCTGTTTATTCGCTACACAATAAATAATCGCAGTTCTTTATTTATCAAGTTAGCAAACATGAAAATTCTACACCCCATATCACCTTCATGAAAAAAATGTTTATTATTTTGCTTCTCAAAAACTATTCTAACCACTTTGATTAAAATGTTACATATTTTTATAGTTACATGAGAAATAACATATAGGTATATCTTTAATTTTCAATAAATGACTTGTGAGCACTCCTTTATTTGACGGAATTTTGTATAACTTTGTATATAAAGGAAATTTTGACAGACAAACAAAAATTTACTTCAGAAAAAATATAGGCAGATTAACATACACAATCTGCATAAAATACTTTTTTCGTAGCGTTCGCCGTTTTCGAAGTATTCCATGTTAGCAAGTTTAATTTGAAACAACTCCTAGAGAAGATAAAATAATCATTTTTATTGTAGAGAACATATAATGAATGCGTATGAATTTGGTAGAGAAAGTCTATGGATCCTTCAAATCAGATTATTTTTTGGCATAAGTTGACTGCTAACAAAATTTAAGCGTAATGTTTGCATTTTGCATGTGAACAAGTCCGTATTGACTAATGTGAGACTATTCCTAGGCAATATTTTATTGTGATTTATGTAGAGTAAACAGCATAATTATTATATCCTTAATTTCTAATGGGTAGAAAAAATTTTGTAACTGTTAAGGGTACACATAGCGGAAATTTGGTCAAACCTTTTCGAGAATTTCAAAATTAGTTTTTATGTCCAAAAAGTACTTTGAACCTTTTGCTTCAATTACATATTATGGCGTTTGCTCTCAGAATCTTTTAAGGCTTCATACGTGACAATTTAAATGCCCAAGAAATATGGCCTAATAGCCTCTATATATTTCCAATGCCTTTTACTCGACTTTGTTTCTTATTTTCTCTATTACTTATCTATAGTAAGTAGAGGATGTATTGCATTCTACCCAAAAATTCGCCACCGAGATTTCACCGGAAATATAGGTTTAGAGCCCTCTGGGCCAAAAAATAACATTTTTAGAAAAAGGTACTTATATGTCTGTGTGAGAGAGAGAGGGAGAGAGAGAGAGAAGCATAATTTTCAAGAAAATTCCCCCACCCTAAACTAACCTTTACATGGGATATTTAACAAAATCTTCGAATTTATCAAAAATGACTATAACGATTTGGGCTAAAATGCGATATATTAAAGATATTTACATGACAAATAAAATGTATATCTTGAATTTTCTGGAATGGCCTTTGAAGTCCTCTTCTTTCGGAAGGAGTTTTTTATAATCTTGTATAACTGGTAAACGCTAAGCGACAGAAGAAAACATATTACACAAGGAATGTAGATCTCTTTAAAGCACACAATTTATTTTTAAATAACTTGTTTTGTGCCATAAGTCGTTTCCAAAATATGCGTTATTAATGGTTGGAATTGTTCATTCTTTTCAAGTTCTTTCGTTATTCAGTTGTTTCTTGCGATTGCATGGAAGCAGTATCGAATTTTAAGACCAGTTCTTAAACATTTGCCTATTACTGTTCTGATGTGTAATGTAATCTAAATTAAAATTTAGTAGACGGAAAGAAAATCTAATATGTTACATTCACCTAACTTTCTCTATCCTCAATCGTTTATTGGTGGGTACACAAATTATGCTTACGAAAGTTTATTTGCCCGTCTTTTTCATTTTAATCGAAATAAACCTTTCCGGAAATACCTGCATTACACATTTCGTTATAGGTACAAAGGGAATAACGATGATCTAATGTTTTAGAACTGGACATTTTATGATGGCTTTAAAATTTCTATGATATCGGAAGAAAGAATTGAAAATCGAACGGACTTTAAAAGAATGGCTAAGTAATTCGAACCAGTAATAATGGATAACTCATAAATAACTCATGCAACAGAAAAAGTTATTTGCAATAAATTGTATGTTTTAAAGAAGTTTGGCTCTTTTAGTGTGGTACGTTTTCGTCTATTGCTTAACGTTTAATAGTTTTAGAATTCCTTCCAAAACGAAGTGTACTTCACAGGCTATTCCCAGAAAATTGCAGACTTACATATATCTTCAATATACGGAATTTTAATCCAAATCGTCGGAGCCATTTTTTTTAAAAAATCAAAATTTCAAAAAAAATTCTTCAATGTAATGGGTAGTTTGGGATGGAAAAATTTTCATGAAAATCATTGCGCCACATCTTAGGAAGTTACTGAAATTAAAATCAAGTTTGGTGTTTATCCGACTTTTCGTTTTTGACTTACGTTGTTCACAAACATACATACGGACCTGTTTCTAATTTTTTTTTTGTATTAGAGGAGCTTCATAACATGTATTTTCGGTGAAATCTCGTTATCGAATTTTTGGGTAGAATGTAATACCTACTCTACCGACTACGTTTATTTGTTACGTGGTAGTAACTAGCATATAGTTTTTGCCACATTTCGAAATTGCTCAAGGTATGCATAGTTAATTCTACCCCGAGGATAAATTATTTAAACAGAACTTATATTTAAAGGTTTACATTTTTTTAAAACAATCAGAACAGTGAATAAAGTTCTATATTGTTCTAAATTCTGTTTTGTATTTAGTATTTAAATAACATTGTAGTATTTTTTTTCAAAATTACTATTTCTGCATCATGGAGCACTTGAATATTTAGCATGACAAAAGTAAAATAAAATTTGTTCTTTAAAGATACTAAAGATATCTGCATGAAATTTAAAACACGTTTATAATTGTAGTAGAGCAGAATGTGACAAAATTTTGAAAACATTTAGATAAAAACTGCAAGTTTTAGAAGTTGAACCTATGGGTACCATTGAATTATGCTCCTGGTACACTTGTATATCTACGTTCTAGATCTAAAACATCCACTTTACAACGCCAGTTTGATAGGTAATAGATAATTAGTAAAATAAGGATATAAAAGTGATCAATCGCTTATTAAAAGAGAGTAATTTGTTTAATCGTTTCCATCTTTACGAAGCATTCTTCAGATACCATCTTAAACAGCTCTTGAGGAATCCGTTACATAAGTAGCATGAACAGTCCGTGTGTTTATATCCACTTTTACCTCCATTCACGTTTGTAACTGGATAGCATTTTTTGCTTGGACGTACGTGCAGTCGAGCGGTTAGATCACAAGCCGGTCTCCCGCCGGAGAAAGTGATTCGGAGAAAGTGAAGGCCAAGGTCGCAGCATCGCCTTTCTTTTGTTTCTCAACTTGCTCTGCATCCCATTACATCAGCAGCGCCACAGGGTATGTGATTTAGATCTTTATGGGTGAACGGCGTACAAGAAGTTATATCTACACTGGAATATGTGTGCATATAAACTTAGGCGTAATGGTGTGATTTAGGGGTATAATAAAGAGTGTGGGATTCCCCACAGGGCTTAGAGTTTATTGTTCGAGACGTGGGGTTCGTGATCTCTTTCCATAATATACATCCGATGTATATAATATCGAACAATACAGGAGAGTGTGAAGTTATAACTTCATTGTAACACGTCAAGGTCAGCATTTTACCAAACACGCACTTCTTTCTTAGCAGGTTCCTCCTCCTTCCTCTTTTAACCTCCATTTCCTTTTCTGGATAATAATGATTGTCAAAAATCTGATCTGTTGCATTTACTTGTATTTCTCTACCCTCTAAACCCTTATTAGTGTGTATACAAATTATTCTTACGAAAGTTTACTTTCCTACTGTATCTACTTCATTTTAATCGAAATAAACCTTCCGGAAATAGCTGCATTACACATTTTGTTATAGATACAAAGGGAACAGCGATAGTCAAATGTTTTAGAACTGGTCGCTACACGCTGGCTTTAAAATCCCATAAGCTTCCTATGACATCGCGAGAAACAACTGAAAATCGACAGGACTTTAAAGAAAGGCTAAGTATTGCACAATTCGAACCATTAATAATGGATATCTCGGAAATGACTGAGGCTAAAAGAAAGTTATTTGAAATATATTGTGTGTTTTCGTTTATCCTTACTTTTATCAGTTATACAAGATTATAAAAAAATTCTTCCGTCCGAATAAAGAGGGCTCGACCGGCTGTTCCCAGAAAATTCAAGGTATACATTTTATTTGACATGTAAATTTATTTAACATATGGTATTTTAATCAAAATCGTTACAGCCATTTTGTTAAGTAATAAAAAATTTCGGAAAACGTTCTATGTAAAGGATAGTTTGTGGTATGGGAATTTTCTTCAAAATCTGTATGCCGCATCTTTTGAAGATATTGAACTTAAATACCAAGTTTGGTATTTATCCAACTTTTCTTCTTTTAGTTATGCTGTTCACAGACCAACACTCGGACCTTCTAAAAATGCTTTTTTGGATTCAAGGGGCCTCAAAACATATATTTACGGTGAATTCTCTAACCGAATTTTTGGGTGAAATATAATACTTCCCCCACTTAGTATACATAATAGAGAAAGTGAAAAGCGAGGCTCGTATCCATGTATCTCGATAGTGTACCTCGAAGGTGTACCTGGTTAGTGTGTCTTCCCTATCACCTACCTATAGTATATTCCACCCAAACATGTATGTTTGTGAACAGAATAACACAAAAAAAAGTTAACTAATATTATAAAGAGAGAAAAACTGTATGTATTTGGGTGAGTGTATTTAGGCTAATCTCAAAAATCACTGAAACAATAATAATAATAATAACCTTCCACCTCTGAAAAGCCCTCTTCTTTCTGACGGGCATGGGCTGTAAAACACTTTCGAATTTCAATACATAAATTACTAAAAGTCTAAAAGGGCTTTATAAAGCCTATGTATTAGAATACGAACATTTATATCACCACGATTTAGCAACCAAGACGCAGCAAAACAAAGGAGAAACGAATCTGCTTATAATGGTACGATACGCATGCAATACCAATGACAAATTGTTTTAATAACCCTCATGTAAAAGTGTTTTGCTTTATTTCGTTAGTGAGGCATGCTAAATAATTGCATAAAGGGAGAAAATAATTAACAGCTGAGAATATTACTCTTTTCAATGGTCGTAGGCTAAGGTCTTCTGTTGGATAAATACCAAACTCGGTATTTAAGTTTTGCATCTTCCGACGATGTGACAAGAGGATTTTTAAGAAAATTTCCACTCCACACTGACCTTTACATGGATATTTTTCTTATAGTTCATTTTTCACAGAAATGTTTTAAATATCTTTTAAAATTTTAGAGATCTTAATTTTGAAATTAATATTTAGGAATTAATTTCAAAGCTAAGGATATTTTTATGCATTCCTTGTAGTTTTACAGAAGAAATTATTCCACAATACGTACCAATAACACTTGAAAAATAAAGACATAACCATGCACTATTTTAAGTAGGGAAAAATATGCTTATATTTCTTTACTGACCTTTCAAGAAATTATGCTGAAAATTTCAGATTTGATGAAAACTCCATCGGGAGGAATTTGTTCAATGATGAAAAATACTGGCTGTTCTTTGTGTGTACAGTAATGTGACGTCTTCTTTTGCCACCTACTTAGGTATCTTTTTGATAGATGACCTTAGTTGCATACTCCTCTGCATGTACCATCTATTTTAATTTCTATATTTTTTGCTGTGTTTGTGGTACTTTTGATACTTTGTAGTATTGAATATGTAATTCTTTTTACCCGGTAACTTGGGAAACCATGAAAAAACCCAGTCGGATTGGCCGATAAATGGAATTAGAACTCCCGACCCCAGAATGCTACCGCTGAACCATTTCTTTCTGTTATTAATATGATTGTGTTCGATGTTTTGTAACACTTTCAGGATAATTAATTAGTGCATAAGTAATATAGTTAAAAATAAAATAATTATGATCTTAGAGTATTGATAACTTCGCATTTTCTTAATGGATTCACCGTAATCTCAAATGATTATCTGTCTCACCTTATCCAAACGTTAAGTAGTTACTTTAGCATCAGATACTTCTTAATTTGAAATGCAAGTATTTTAGTAGTATGTTAACCTTACACTTTTATTGGTTCGAGCATGAAATTTTACATAAAGAAACAATCAAGAGAATATATAATTAATTTGCATCTTGTGGGTTCCCCAAGATATTACTATTTTATAAACACAAACAGAAAGGTGTGATTTTAAAGAATTTGTCCATATCTGACTTTTATTAATATTTTAACCTCCTTTGAAATATTTTAAGTATACAGATAGAAAGAATGAATTACTACTGACAAATACACAAGTCTGAGGCCTATAACACACAAAAATAATCATAAGAGTTACATACACAAGACTTTCTCTACACATTATCTTTTATTACTTTCTCTACCACGAAGGTATTGCATTCCACCAAAAAATTCGATACCAAGATTTCACCGAAAAATATGTTTTAATGCGCCCTAAATCCAAAACAAGCATTTTAGAAGAAAAACAACAGGTCTGTGTGTCTGTGAACAGCATAACTCAAAACAAAAAGTCAGACAAGCACCAAACTTGGTATTTAACCTTTCAGTATCTTTTAAAGATGAGACATGAAGATTTGCAAGAAAATCCCCCTAGCGATTTTGATTAAAATACTATACATTAAAGATATTTACATGGTAAATAAAATACATATCCAGAATTTTCTGTAACTGAAATTTAAACACTTCTATGTGTACGAGAGGTGTTTTAAAAGTGAGGTTCTTTTTCAGTAAAGTACGAAATAGTAAATATTTTTCGATAATTTATTTTTTACCCAAGTCTACAAACATTACTCTACTTTTCTACCAGTTATCAATGTTTCGCTTACTTTCTCTACTACGTATATCAAATAGGGAAGGTATTGCATTCCATCCAAAAATTCGATACCGAGATTTCACCAGAAATACATATTTTGAAGCCCCCCGAATGCAAAAAAAACACATTTTTAGAAAAAGGTTAACAGAGTTGAGAATGAAGCTGATTAAGCTGACCCACTAAACCACGTTTCTGCAATAACCTGGCTAGTCACTCACATTTATCTACTCCGGGGACCAAAATCTGTGAATAAAACAGAAAATAAATAATAACTTAATACGTGAGATAATACAGCGCATGGAAACATTTGTTATTTTTAGTTTTTTGAGTTTTATGAAAAATAGTATATTAGGTTATGTTGGAAAGATTGCAGAACAAAGAATGGCTAGTATTTTTTTTTCTATGGGTAGAAAATCCTTTAAAAGAATACTTTTGGCACAAAATATAGTTACAAATAAAGGGAAGCAAACAAATGTATTGTATTGTTATTATTATTAACAATGTGGGATATATAACCTATGAAATTATCAAGATAAAAAATTGCTGCAATTGGAAACGGTCAAGCTCCAACAATTTTAAAATTAGCATAAAATACAAAATTGATGTTTATGCAGAGAAAACTACTAACAAGAACATAATTCAGTGAACAAACTATCGCCTTAAAAGTTTCTTATAAAGTGAGTATCGAATATCGAGTATCGATTCTCAAAAACCAGTATAGATATCGACTATCGAGAAATAGTGGCTTGTCCCCTCAGTAGAATTTAGCATTTTCATTTCGTCATTCCTTTAAGAGAAAGCCTGTACGTGTCACACTTTAAGATGGAGTACTGCATTCATTTGTTACCACACATTTGTTCTGACATTGAATTAGAAGCTATTATATCCCAGCAAGCATACCACTAGCTTGAACTCACGAGAAAATATTAATTGGAAGCAGTCCCTCTTTGAACTGAAGGAAATTCAATTTACGGTCATCAGGTCACTATACTCCGTGCACCAGCTGGGTTGCGTGGCTATATTAATGGGTTACCAGTGATAGGTATATATTATTTCGGTATATTCACTTGTAACTCATCTTTCTTCCTGCTACTTTCACCTAACAGCTGACCACGTGTTCTTCTTAACCCAAGCCAAGTAGCCACGCTTTCTGATTCCCACATCGCTTTTTATAACATGCGCTTCGTCTTCTTCTAAGAAACACAAGTTTAACGCCACGTAAGCCTATCAAGGATGATCTAACTTGCTTGAAAACATAAGAGGTATAGGCATTCAGGTAGTCCACGTCATTATGCGCCAGAAAAGCGTTTCATCTTACTCGAAATACCTGTTCTTCCTTTCCCTAGTAGTTACCTACAGTAAGTAGGGGAAGTATTGCATTCCACCCAAAAATTCGCTTCCGAGTTTTGATTGGAAATGCACTGAATCCAAATACCATTTTTAGAAAATGGTGTCTGTGAACGAAGTAACTCAAAAGCGTAAAGTCGGATAAATACCAAACTTAGTATTTAAGTTCAGCATCTTCCAAAGATGCAATACGAAGATTTTCAAGAAAATATTCCCAACACAAACTAGCCTTTACATGGAAAATGTTTCGAAAATTTTAATTTTCTAAAAAATATTTCTATGGGTTATTTAAATTAAAGGTATTTACATGACAAGTCAAATCTGTATCTTGAATTTTCTGGGAATAGTTTCTTCATGAAGGAATTTTGTATAGTCTTGTATAACTGATAAACGTTATATGCTGCACAAAGAATGTAGATCTCTTTAAAACACACAATTTATTTCAAATAACTATCTTTGTACCATTAGCCATTCCCGAGATATCCGTTATTAATGGTTCGAATTGTTCAAAATTTACTCATTCTTTTGTAGTCCTGTCGATTTTCATTGTTTCTAGTGATTACGTGGAAAGATTATGGACTTTGAAGGCCAGCGTATCACGTCCAATTCTAAAATGTTTGACTATCACTATTCCCTTTGTACCCTAACGAAATGTATAATGTAGCTATTTCCAAAATTAAATTGAGTTTTACTTATGGACACTCTTTAACTGCTGTGATCCATAGCCTCCTATTCTATATGAGGCGTGAAAGACCGGTAATTTTGCTTAGAGGCCTCTTTAACAGGCTTGAGGTTCTTTTACGTGCCGTAAATCTGCCACACGAGTCCATCGGCTTTACTTCCCTTCCAAAGGAAGCCATATTAAGGATTTTTACGCCCGAACAAATCCATCGCCCTCCGCCGGATTTGAACCCTCGCCCTCAGGAACTAGGCGCATGGTAACCACTACACCAAGGAGGACGACCTAGCTATTTCCGGAAAGGTTTATCTCGATTAACATGAAGTAGATAGGAAAATATACTTTCTTAAGAATAATTGTATACTCACTATTAAGCAATAGAAGGTGGAGAAACTCCTGTGAATATAACCAATCAAATTTTTTAACTTTCATTTTGGTTATCTTAAAACAATGCGTTTTCAAGAAAACAATTTATAGTAACAATTACACGCGAGCACCTTTCAGCCAAAGATTACCTATTCACCAACCAGAATCGAACTTAATCGATATTTTTAAAGCTGGTGCTCAAAAATTAATAACTAATAGTTTTTCACCTACTTTAATTATTTTTAATCTTATATCTGCTTCAATTCAACTAGGGATTTAAGAAGCCTGTTCTTATGCATTTTCCTGTTCAATATTGGCGGTTGGTGCAAAACTGTAAAAATGTTGAGACTTGGAGATCTGCGAATTCACATTATAAAAGAAGCGTTACAGATCTAACGCCGCTTAATACAAAAAGAAACTAAAAGGTGCTATAAATCAATATTCAGATCACCTCAGTAATTATACTAAAAATACAACAAAAATGGCATCGTTCTCTCCCCCTTACTTATATTATTTTTCTTCGGTAACTTAATTGCTTGTTGTGATTAAATAATTATTTCTAAACTATTATCATAACAACCAGCATTTATTAACCTAAATTTGAAGTAGAATATTTGTTGGTAGTTGGAAGATGCTTCATGTTTGTCTGCACCACGTATGGGAGCCAATTTGTCGCGGTCACTTCGTGTTATCTATTGTTGGGCGCCTGTTATTGTATTAATAGTTTAAATGTTGGGTTCTTTGTCCTCCGGCTAGCTATTATTACTACTCAGTCGAGCATAACTCTTGAACAGGGTGTGTAAACGGAAAGTATTTGTTACTGAAAGATAACACTTACAAAAGAATTTGTTTTTACACTTTTACTACCGTCACAATTAGTTAATTTCACATACTGACTCTTGATACACGCCAGTCTGAAACTGTTATATTTTCTAATATCACTATAATCACTTATTTACTGCACGTTACTAATTCGCGTATTTCACATTTGTAGCCAACTTTATGACGCGAGAGATTTTGTAGAATTGCACGACGTATAACGCGTGAACGATTCTCTTAAACTGTGCGACGTATAACCTTTGTATGATTCTATTGGACTGATCGACGTTTACCTCGTGAATTATTCTGTCAAACTGTGCATTACCCGTCTCTGGCACGGAATTTATACTCCCTCACCCCAATATGCCTAAACATTATAATCGAGCTGCTATTGGTTAATAAAACGCGCCAACATTAGCGTCTATTTTTATATCCAATCAAAATTACGAACACACATGGTCTAGGGAAAATATTCCCTCCATTTCTACAGAAAAGCGCGCTAATCTGACGTCATTTGCTTGTCTCTTCTAATTAATAAACAACTCACCCCCTCGCCCATTGTTGCCCGCTCTTATTGTCAGTTTCAGTGAGGCCGTGTAAACTTATTTCCTAACAATGCTTATAATTAACAAACATCTCAAATCATTGTCATACAATAATGTTAATTTACACTACAATCATTCTGGCATTTAGTGTTGTGATATAAAATACTGCGTCAAATTAAATTGCGAGAAACTTATCACCACTTCTGTTATTACAAAGAATGTTTCTTCATTTGAAGGGAAAAAATAATTATAACAATTAATTTTATTTAGTGCATATTTTCATTGGTTGGTCATCCAATTTCTACTTTCTCTACCACATACATAGTAGGTAGACAAAGTATTGCATTCCACCCAAAAATTCAATACGAGATTTCACCGGAAATACATGTTTTGAGACCCCTGAATACAAATAAAGCATTTTTGGAAACATGTCCGTGTATGTGTGTGTGTTTGTTTGTATGTCTATGAACAGTATGAATCAAAAACATTTTTAGACAGCATGGTCTAAAAGTAGAACTTCTAACACAGAGCTCACGAGCTAAAACCTTTAAATTATTGCTCTAGTGCGATAATCTTCAGTGTAACCAACTTTGGTTTCAAGTCCAATCACATGGCAATTACCCTTTTTATTTGCACATATTTTATAATATTTATTCGTTGTAGGATTATCGTATACGTTATATTGACAGCTTTCTTCGATATAAAATGTTGCTCTTTTATCTAAGAATAAATGGTGGAAATTGTGAATTCAGAAGAAACTGAAATGGAAGTGAAATTACAGAAGCAGCAGAAAGAACAACACTAAAAGTACTTACCCAAAAAATCCAGAAAGCAACATGATATAGCATTTAATCGCTTCATTGTCTAGTGTAAGGCAAAACATTGTGAAAATAATTTCACTGAAAAAGGCTGCTAGCAAATCAACAAAACATCTGATATCTCGCTTTTTTAACTTCATTTCTCTTGTTTCAAGAACGCGTACTAAACGTGATCTGTTTAGTTGCGGGAATGAATATAATATTATTAATATGTTATATATTTCGAGCGGTCTAAAAAATAGTATATGCCACAGTGTTAAAAGTAGATTTAATTTTAGAAGGCCTACCGCTTTCGTTTCGCAAACATTCCTATTTGCAAAATAAAACCCTACTTTTACCTCTTCTATCATAATCTACTATTATTCACTGTTATGAATACGCCTATTGTTTAGATACTAACTAATTAAAGGCTAATTTATAAAGCAAAATAAATTAAATGTTATTTTTGGCTTCAGAGTAATGTATTCTGCGCGTTATCATCGCTTATTTATTAAAAACATAAATCTGTCAGAACAATTTTTCTTACGTTTGTATTATATGTATAGATTTCAGGCAACTTTAATGAAATTAAATTGAGTGACTGAAATCCCTCGCTCCAATTGTCAATAAAATTTCGAATCGACAACTGGATTATAAACAAAGAGTACATTTATTTTCATTTACTATAATATTAACTGAAGCAAGAGAACGGAAATATGCCCGTTTATATCACGAAGAAAATATCCTGCAGGCAAAGCATTTTTCCACGTCATTAATTTCGATTTCTCCGCCCATTATCTTTATTATAATAGTTCGACATGATTAATGCCCGTCGGGATGGTGTATCAGGTTTTGGTTGCGCTGTCAAGAGCCACATATCAGTGCTTTTTTAGAAGCAACAATTTATCACTTTCTTTCCTTGCCACTCTTTCGGGATATACGACACAATGCACTTTAATCGCCAATGTTTTATAGTAGTAGAATCTTTACATAACGTGTATTATTGAAATACTAGGAACTTCTTATACTCGTTTTACTTTCTCCATTACTTACGTGTGTTATGTAGAGATAATATTCCATTAGACTAAAAATACTCTGTATCTGTATTTCACTAGAAATGCATTTTAAATGTCCCCATAGTAAAAAGGATTTTTTAAACAGCATTGCTTAAAAGTAGAACACACGAGCTAGAACCTTTAGATTATAGCACTAGTGCGATAACCTTCATTGTAATCAACTTTTGTTTCAAGTCCAACCACACGGCAATTACCCTTTACATTTGTTAATAACTCGACTTGGTTTTACTATTCATTATACATTTTACATGATTAATTTCTCATGGCGCTCGCATTAATACAATACATCATACAATCAATATAAATCATCATACTTCAATTTATCGCAATTCGTTGTAGAGTCAACCTACATGTTATACTGTGAGGTAGTATTTTAACACTTAAATAATTTAAATCTAATTATATAATATGTAAATACAATCTCAGCCCGCCTTGAAGCAATATGTGTATGTAATAATTTCTAAAATGTATGTAACAGTCATTAGTAGTATTAGTCCCGGATGAGCCAATTGATTTAACGATAATCCTGCCGCTAGGGGCGCTGGTGTCGCTAGTGTCGGTGCGTGCGACGGGGGCGGCGGTGTGTTTGAAAAGCGCCCTGAGCGTTAGGATTATCGTTAAATCGGTTGGCTCATCCGGGACGAGTTGAAAGAATTGAGGAAGTGACGTGGAGTGTTTTTGATTGGTTCGTTAATTTGGGGTGGGAGATGGAGGAAGGGAGATGGAGGAGTATGGAGGTCGCGTGATGGAGAGGAGCTGGGTGGCGAGGTGTTGTCTGTGCGGAGGTCGGTACTGAAAGAGGGGTAAAGATGGGGAGCGAGGGATAAAAAGTGTAACAGAAAGTGACGTGTGAAGTTGTGATTGGTGGGAATAAGAAGTGATTTTATTGGTGGAAAGGAACAAATGAGAGTTGTTGATTGGTAGGAATAAGAGGGATTATGATTGGTGGAAAAGAAAAAGTTGTGGGAGTGGGGTATGTTGGAGGTGGTGGGAAAGGTGAGTTTTGCTAGCAGCAAGATTTGCAAAAGCCTGTCTTGAACTGATCAGCAATTTTTGAACGTCGGATGGTAGTTTTCTTGAGTGGATAGAGAGATGGGGGCGATATGAGATGCGGTGGCGAAAATGGGGACTAGACAAGGTTGTTGAGACAAGAGGTTTAAGGACGAGGAAATTTGGAGGTTAGTGGTGAACACGGCGGTCGCAAGAGGTAGGGGTAAGGAGACGCTGTGGTGAGAATGGGAACTAAAAGAAGATGGGGGTAGCAAGAGTTTTAGAAGAGTAGATTTTGAGGTTAAAATAGTGGGAACTAAAAACGGCGGAGGGTCTACGACAAGGAGATGCGGTGAGAACTAAACAAGATGGCGGTCGCAAGAGGAGGGTAAGGAGATTTGAGGTTACAGTACGAAAACACGAAAGGATATATTCCTACGCCAAGCAGGTCCGAAAAATAATTATGCGTGTGGTACTTACCTGTTACCGGTGTGGATGCGTCACCAAAAGCGCGGCACGCGAGGCGGAAAAATAAAAGCAAACTGTTTTTGAAAATGCTTAACCAGCTTTAAGATCAACCAACATCACTACGCACTGATATACCTAGGTTTTTAAAGCGGTACAGACACCCTTTGCAGAGGCGTAATTTAACTATACCAAAAACCTGGTACTGGACCATCGTGATGGTCGCTAGCGTACGTAGGAGCAGGGTTCTCAAGCCGGTCGAAAGCGGTCAAAAACGTGTACGACGTAGGTGTTCGCAGTAGCTGCTGTCGAGTCAACCGTCGAGGTGTGAATAAACGAGATCTGTTCTCGCCGGCAATTTGGTTCGGAGATGTGAGCAGCGGCGAGGTGTTGTCTGTGCGGAGGTCGGGACTGAAAGAGGGAAAAGATGGGGAGCGAGGGATAAAAAGTGTAACAGAAAGTGACGTGTGAAGTTGTGATTGGTGGGAATAAGAAGTGATTTTATTGGTGGAAAGGAGCAAATGAAAGTTGCTGATTGGTAAGAATAAGAGAGGTTATGATTGGTGGAAAGAAAAAGGAATGGGGTATGTTGGAGGTGATGGGAAAGGTAAGTTTTGCTAGCAACAAGATTTGCAAAAGCCTGTCGTGAACTGATCAGCAATTTTTGAACGTTGGATGGTAGTTTTCTTGAGTGGATAGAGAGATGGGGCGATATGAGATGCGGTGGCGAAAATGGGAACTAAACAAGGTGGTTGAGACAAGAGGTTTAAGGACGAGGAAATTTGGAGGTTAGTGGTGAACATGGCGGTCGCAAGAGGTGGGGGTAAGGAGACGCGGTGGTGAGAATGGGAACTAAAAGAAGATGGCGGTAGCAAGAGGTTAGAAGAGTAGATTTTGAGGTTAAAATAGCGGGAACTAAAAATGGCGGAGGGTCTGCGACAAGGAGATGCGGTGAGAACTAAACAAGATGGCGGACGCAAGAGGAGGGTAAGGAGGTTTGAGGTTACAGTACCAAAACACGAAAGGATATATTCCTACGCCAAGCAGGTCCGAAAAATAATTATGCGTGTGTTACTTACCTGTTACCGGTGTGGATGCGTCACCAAAAGCGCGGCACGCGAGGCGGAAAAATAAAAGCAAACTGTTTTTGAAAATGCTTAACCAGCTTTAAGATCAACCAACATCACTACGCACTGATATACCTAGGTTTTTAAAGCGGTACAGACACCCTTTGCAGAGGCGTAATTTAACTATACCAAAACCTGGTACTGGACCATCGTGATGGTCGCTAGCGTACGTAGGAGCAGGGTTCTCAAGCCGGTCGAAAGCGGTCAAAAACGTGTACGACGTAGGTGTTGGCAGTAGCTGCTGCCGAGGCAACCGTCGAGGTGCGAATGAACGAGATCTGTTCTTGCAGGCAATCTGGTTGAGAGATGAGAGGCGCGGTGGTAAAAATGTGAACTAAATAAGATGGCGGAGGCACGAAGTTGAGGTTAAGGAGCGGCGAGGTGTTGACTGTGCGGCGGTTGGGGTCTGAAAGAGGGGGAAAGATGGCGAACGAGGGATAAAAAGTATAACAGAAAGTGACGTGTGAAGTTGTCATTGGTGGGAATAAGAAGTGATGTTATTGGTGGAAAGGAACAAATGAAAGTTGCTGATTGGCGAGAATAAGAGAGATTATGATTGGTGGAAAGAAAAAAAGGTGTGGGAGTGGGGTATGTTGGAGGTGATGGAAAAGGCAAGTTTTGCTACCAACAACATTTGCAAAAGCCTATCCAGAACTCATCAGCAATTTTAAATAACTAGTGTTTCGGGGGTTTTCTCTGGTTGGTAGACGAATGCAAGCTGTTTCTACCATACTTATATTATTCGTCTTTTTCCTTTTTTTTTTTTAAAATGACTAGTTTTTTCTTTTTTTTTTTTTTTGGGAGTTTTCTGCGGATGGTAAACAAATGCAAGCTCTT
Organism: Deroplatys truncata; assembly: GCA_030765065.1. Lineage (NCBI taxonomy): Eukaryota > Metazoa > Arthropoda > Insecta > Mantodea > Mantidae > Deroplatys > Deroplatys truncata. The sequence goes on from CM060987.1 coordinate 121,884,113, forward strand.
TCTGCTTTTTCATAGGTTTTCCCTGGTTGGTAGGCGTTTTCTGTACTGGTTGACGAAGGCGTTTCTAATTTTGGAGGTTTTCTCAGGTTTTTAGCGGTTGTCCCTGCCCGGTAGGCAAATGATGAAGTTTTACCTTGTCGGCGCACGGATACTAGGCACGTACTGGCGCGCACACACACACACACACACAGAGAGACAGACAGACACACAGACAGGCACACACACACGGACATGTTTCCAAAAATGCTTTTTTTTTTTTTTTTTTTTTTTGATTCAGGAGGTCTCAAAACGTGTATTTCCGGTGAAATCTCGGTATCGAATTTTTGGGCGGAATGCAATACTTCCCCTACTTACTATACGTAGTAGAGAAAGTAAAAAAGTATTGAAAAATTTAAGGAAATAACAAGCAATATCTCAAAAGTGTACTATCTTGTTTTCAAGGGTTTTCCAGATCGGTAAGCGTTAGAATACTCTTAGAGCTTTTTTCAGGTTTTTTAGCGGTTGTCCCTGGCCGGTAGGCAATTGATAAAGTTTTTCTATAACGTCGTCGTTTTGGCTTGTGGCGCACGGTTCCTAGGCACGTACTCGCGCGCGCGCACACACACACACACACACACACACACACTAAAATAGTAGCGTATAAAAAAAACTGATTTGTTACACTCACATAACTTTCTCTACTCTTGTACAATCTAATTGGTAGCTTTTAAGCGATAGTCAAATATTTTAACGCTGGTTGCTATGTGGCGAATTCCATTCTGTTTGCATGTTCAGGACATAAAAAAAATGAATAAACGAATTTGAGAAAAAGTATAAGTATTGGAAAATTTAAGGAAATAACAAGCAATATCTCGAAAACGGTTCACTCAACAAAAGAAACGTATATGACATAAGTTGTGTATTTTAACGCGATCTACATTTTTTGTGTAGTAAAATTTTGTCTATCTCTTATGGTTTACCAGTTATGCAAAAAAGTCGTTCACAATGAAGAATATTTTTGGAGACATTCCCAGAAAATTCGAGATATACATTTTATTTGACATGACAATATCTTAAACATATGATGTTTTAATCAAAATCGTTAGAGCCGTTTTTGAGAAAATTAAAATTTTCGAAAAATGTTCCATGTAAAGGGTAGTCTGGGGTGGGGGGATTTTCTTGAAAACCTTCGTGTCGCATCTCTGGAAGATACTGAACCTAAATACCAAGTTTGGTGTTTATCCGACTGTTCGTTTTCGAGTTATGCTGTTCACAGACACACAGACACACAGACACACAGACAGACACACACACGGACATGTTTCCAAAAATGCTTTTTTTTTTTTTGGATTCAGAGATTCTCAAAACATGTATTTCCAGTGAAATCTCGGTAACGAATTTTTGGGTGGAATGCAATACTTCCCCTACTTACTATACGTAGTAGAGAAAGTAAAAATGAATAACGCATTTGAGAAAAAGTATAAGTATTGGAAAATTTAAGGAAATAACAAGCAATATCTCGAAAATGGTTCACTCAACTAAAAAAAAATGTATATGACATAAATTGTGTATTTTAACGCGATCTACATTTTTTGTGTAGTAAAATTTTGGCTATCTCTTATGGTTTACCAGTTATGCATACTGAACCTAAATACCAAGTTTGGTGTTTATCCGACTGTTCGTTTTTGAGTTATGCTGTTCACAGACACACAGACGCACAGACAGACAGACACACAGACACACAGACACACAGACAGACACACACACGGACATGTTTCCAAAAATGCTTTTTTTTTTTCTGGATTCAGTGATTCTCAAAACATGTATTTCCAGTGAAATCTCGGTATCGAATTTTTGGGTGGAATGCAATACTTCCCCTACTTACTATACGTAGTAGAGAAAGTAAAAATGAATAACGCATTTGAGAAAAAGTATAAGTATTGGAAAATTTAAAGGAAATAACAAGCAATATCTCGAAAAACGGTTCACTCAACAAAATAAATGTATATGGCATAAGTTGTGTATTTTAACGCGATCTACATTTTTTGTGTAGCAAACTTTTGTCTATCTCTTACGGTTTATCAGTTATGAAAAAGTCGTTCACAATGAAGAATTCTTTTGGAGACATTCCCAGAAAATTCGAGATATACATTTCATTTCTCTCGACATTATCTTAAATATATGATATTTTCATCAAAATCGTTAGAGCCATTTTTTAATACAAAGAGAACGGGATTTCACAAGTGAAACAGTACTGTGATAACGATACCACTGAAACAAAAAAAAAATCTGATGTGTAACACTCACATGACTTTCTCAACTCTTGTACAAAGTATTTTTACAAACGCTTATTCCCCATCTAGTTCATGTTAATCGAGATAAACATTTGCAAAATCTATTTTATTGCTAATTTTCTTGTATAAAAAAAAAATCTGATGTGTAACACTCACATGACGTTCTCTATGAGAAAATAAATATTGGAAAATTAACAAACAATATCTCGAAAACGGTTCACTCAACAACAAAAATGTATATTACATAAGATGTGTATTTTAACGCGATCTACATTTTTTGTGTAGTAAAATTTTGTCTATCTCTTACGGTTTTTCAGTTATGAAAAAGACGTTCACAATGAAGAATACTTTTGGAGACATTCCCAGAAAATTCGAGATATACATTTCATTTCTCACGACATTATATTAAACATACGATATTTTTCATCAAAATCGTTAGAGCCATTTTTTTTAATACAAAGAGAACGGGATTTCACAAGTGAAACAGTACTGTGATAACGATACCAACAAAACTAATTATTATTCACCCACTGAAACACATAAAAAAAATCTGATGTGTAACACTCACATGACTTTTCTCATCTCTTGTACAAAGTATTTTTACAAACGCTTATTCCCCATCTAGTTCATGTTAATCGAGATAAACATTTGCAAACTCTGTTTTATTGCTAATTTTGTTGTAGATGTAGGGAAAATATATTTACAAGGGGAATATAGAAAAACAGTAGCCTTTAAGCACATACATATCTCTTAATAGCTGGTTGCTATGTGCAGTACCATTCTTTTTGCCACAGATTAATACTCTTTGCATATCAAAGACAAAAAAAAAATGAATAACGAATTCCCATTTGAGAAAATAACTATTGGAAAATTTAAGTAAATAACAAGCAATATCTCGAAAACGGTTCACTCAACAATAAAGATGTATATGACATAAGTTGTGTATTTTAACGCGATCTACATACTTTCGTACTCACCTATAAGATATAGAGGGTAGAGGTCGTACGAACGTAGCACTTGCTCAATATGATTTTTGTTTTATTGCCCGGGCGTGACGCATTGCGCGGCGCGCGTTTGCCGTAAACCGTTACAGTTGCCGTACTTATATTATCCTTTTTTTTAAAAAAAAAAAAAATCTTCGCCATCTTAGTTCACAAATTCACCGCTAATTCCTTCTCGTCATTTTTCATCCAATCACCTTTGATTTTATTTTCGCCTATCACATCACGTTATTTCAATTTGTCCACCTATCAGAGATCGTCTTATTTACACCAATCACAACGCTCCACGTCACTACTTGTTCTGCTTTTTAACCCTCGGTCGTGCATGTTTTGCGTCCTTGAGTTTCCATACCTCGCACACGCAACACCACAGCGCGATAACATGTCCACGTGCTAGCTGGTGTACCGGTACGATCGCCTCCTGGGCCTGCTCAACGCCGAGGAAGTGGTAGTGCAGACCTGCGTACCCGTGACGAACCAGGTCATGTACGTGGTGTTGAGGTAACTCCGAGGAGAGCCCCAAGGAGATCCACGCTACCAATACCGTGATTGCGGCTTACACCACGGCACACAAGTGCCTAGTGTTATTTTGTCACCTGAAGCGAAAGGTCTCCGTGGACACGTATCGAAGCTGCAATCTGCCGTTCACGTATAGAAACAGAGGTACAGTTGCCTAACACTAAGGTCTCCGTGGACACGTATCGAAGCTGCCATCTGACGTTCACGTATAGAAACACAGGTACAGTTGCCTAGCACTAAGGTCTCCGTGGACACGTATCGAAGCTGCAATCTGCCGTTCACGTATAGAAACAGGTATAGTTGCCTAGCACTAAGATCTCCGTGGACACGTATCGAACCTGCAATCTGCCGTTCACGTATAGAAACAGAGGTATAGTTGCCTAGCACTAGCACTAAGGTCTCCGTGGACACGTATTGAAGCTGCAATCTGCCGTTCACGTATAGAAACAGAGGTACAGTTGTCTAGCACTAAGGTCTCCGTGGACACGTATAGAAACACAGGTACAGTTGCCTAGCACTAAGGTCTCCGTGAACACGTATCGAAGCTGCAATCTGCCGTTGACGTATAGAAACAGGTATAGCTGCCTAGCACTAAGATCTCCGTGGACACGTATCGAAGCTGCAATCTGCCGTTCACGTATAGAAACAGAGGTACAGCTGCCTAGCACTAAGGTCTCCGTGTACACGTATTGAAGCTGCAATCTGCCGTTCACGTATACAAACAGAGGTGCAGTTCCCTAGCACTAAGGTCCCCGTGGATACGTATCGAAGCTGCAATCTGCCGTTCACGTATAGAAACAGAGGTGCAGTTGCCTAGCACTAAGGTCTCCGTGGACACGTATCGAAGCTGCAATCTGACGTTCACGTATAGAAACAGAGGTGCAGTTGCCTAGCACTAAGGTCTCCGTGGACACGTATCGAAGCTGCAATCTCCCGTTCACGTATAGAAACAGAGGTACAGTTGCCTAGCACTAAGGTCTCCGTGGACACGTATTGAAGCTGCAATCTGCCGTTCACGTATAGAAACAGAGGTGCAGTTGCCTAGCACTAAGGTCTCCGTGGATACGTATCGAAGCTGCAATCTGCCGTTCACGTATAGAAACAGAGGTGCAGTTGCCTAGCACTAAGGTCTCCGTGGACACGTATCGAAGCTGCAATCTGCCGTTCACGTATAGAAACAGAGGTACAGTTGCCTAGCACTAAGGTCTCCGTGGACACGTATCGAACCTGCAATCTGCCGTTCACGTATAGAAACAGAGGTACAGTTGCCTAGCACTAAGGTCTCCGTGGACACGTATCGAAGCTGCAATCTGCCGTTCACGTATAGAAACAGAGGTGCAGTTGCCTAGCGCTAAGGTCTCCGTGGACACGTATCGAAGCTGCAATCTGCCGTTCACGTATAGAAACAGAGGTGCAGTTGCCTAGCACTAAGGTCTCCGTGGACACGTATCGAAGCTGCAATCTGCCGTTCACGTATAGAAACAGAGGTACAGTTGCCTAGCACTAAGGTCTCCGTGGACACGTATCGAAGCTGCAATCTGCCGTTCACGTATAGAAACAGAGGTACAGTTGCCTAGCACTAAGGTCTCCGTGGACACGTATCGAAGCTGCCATCTGACGTTCACGTATAGAAACACAGGTACAGTTGCTGACTTTTTAAAAACTCAATATTCTTGGTATATAGAGGCTTATTATGAGGTGATACATCCATTTATATGAATTTTCACGATCCACCACTGCACGATTTCTACCATCGCCAATAAAAATGCATTTAAAAGATTTTACCGCTGACGTACATCCGCTCTCAGGCTCTTTTTACACATAGATCAGCCACACACGTTTTCTGTACGTAAGGCTGCACATGGGAAATGACTGTTTGCAGACTTCAGTTATTCCTGATGTTATTAGTGCAAATATTAAAACTGAGTATTGTGTGTAGTGCTTTTGTGTTGTGCCAGTGCATACGTGTTATGTAAAATGTAAAGAATTAAATAAAAATCAGCAGATACTTCCTTTCTAAGGAGTAACACCAACTGTTGAATATAGATTCTCAAAGTGCTACGTTCGTACGACCTCTACCCTCTATATCTTATAGGTGAGTACGAAAGTATGTAGATCGCGTTAAAATACACAACTTATGTCATATACATCTTTATTGTTGAGTGAACCGTTTTCGAGATATTGCTTGTTATTTACTTAAATTTTCCAATAGTTATTTTCTCAAATGGGAATTCGTTATTCATTTTTTTTTTGTCTTTGATATGCAAAGAGTATTAATCTGTGGCAAAAAGAATGGTACTGCACATAGCAACCAGCTATTAAGAGATATGTATGTGCTTAAAGGCTACTGTTTTTCTATATTCCCCTTGTAAATATATTTTCCCTACATCTACAACAAAATTAGCAATAAAACAGAGTTTGCAAATGTTTATCTCGATTAACATGAACTAGATGGGGAATAAGCGTTTGTAAAAATACTTTGTACAAGAGATGAGAAAAGTCATGTGAGTGTTACACATCAGATTTTTTTTATGTGTTTCAGTGGGTGAATAATAATTAGTTTTGTTGGTATCGTTATCACAGTACTGTTTCACTTGTGAAATCCCGTTCTCTTTGTATTAAAAAAAATGGCTCTAACGATTTTGATGAAAAATATCGTATGTTTAATATAATGTCGTGAGAAATGAAATGTATATCTCGAATTTTCTGGGAATGTCTCCAAAAGTATTCTTCATTGTGAACGTCTTTTTCATAACTGAAAAACCGTAAGAGATAGACAAAATTTTACTACACAAAAAATGTAGATCGCGTTAAAATACACATCTTATGTAATATACATTTTTGTTGTTGAGTGAACCGTTTTCGAGATATTGTTTGTTAATTTTCCAATATTTATTTTCTCATAGAGAACGTCATGTGAGTGTTACACATCAGATTTTTTTTTTATACAAGAAAATTAGCAATAAAATAGATTTTGCAAATGTTTATCTCGATTAACATGAACTAGATGGGGAATAAGCGTTTGTAAAAATACTTTGTACAAGAGTTGAGAAAGTCATGTGAGTGTTACACATCAGATTTTTTTTTTGTTTCAGTGGTATCGTTATCACAGTACTGTTTCACTTGTGAAATCCCGTTCTCTTTGTATTAAAAAATGGCTCTAACGATTTTGATGAAAATATCATATATTTAAGATAATGTCGAGAGAAATGAAATGTATATCTCGAATTTTCTGGGAATGTCTCCAAAAGAATTCTTCATTGTGAACGACTTTTTCATAACTGATAAACCGTAAGAGATAGACAAAAGTTTGCTACACAAAAAATGTAGATCGCGTTAAAATACACAACTTATGCCATATACATTTATTTTGTTGAGTGAACCGTTTTTCGAGATATTGCTTGTTATTTCCTTTAAATTTTCCAATACTTATACTTTTTCTCAAATGCGTTATTCATTTTTACTTTCTCTACTACGTATAGTAAGTAGGGGAAGTATTGCATTCCACCCAAAAATTCGATACCGAGATTTCACTGGAAATACATGTTTTGAGAATCACTGAATCCAGAAAAAAAAAAAGCATTTTTGGAAACATGTCCGTGTGTGTGTCTGTCTGTGTGTCTGTGTGTCTGTGTGTCTGTCTGTCTGTGCGTCTGTGTGTCTGTGAACAGCATAACTCAAAAACGAACAGTCGGATAAACACCAAACTTGGTATTTAGGTTCAGTATGCATAACTGGTAAACCATAAGAGATAGCCAAAATTTTACTACACAAAAAATGTAGATCGCGTTAAAATACACAATTTATGTCATATACATTTTTTTTTAGTTGAGTGAACCATTTTCGAGATATTGCTTGTTATTTCCTTAAATTTTCCAATACTTATACTTTTTCTCAAATGCGTTATTCATTTTTACTTTCTCTACTACGTATAGTAAGTAGGGGAAGTATTGCATTCCACCCAAAAATTCGTTACCGAGATTTCACTGGAAATACATGTTTTGAGAATCTCTGAATCCAAAAAAAAAAAAAGCATTTTTGGAAACATGTCCGTGTGTGTGTCTGTCTGTGTGTCTGTGTGTCTGTGTGTCTGTGAACAGCATAACTCGAAAACGAACAGTCGGATAAACACCAAACTTGGTATTTAGGTTCAGTATCTTCCAGAGATGCGACACGAAGGTTTTCAAGAAAATCCCCCCACCCCAGACTACCCTTTACATGGAACATTTTTCGAAAATTTTAATTTTCTCAAAAACGGCTCTAACGATTTTGATTAAAACATCATATGTTTAAGATATTGTCATGTCAAATAAAATGTATATCTCGAATTTTCTGGGAATGTCTCCAAAAATATTCTTCATTGTGAACGACTTTTTTGCATAACTGGTAAACCATAAGAGATAGACAAAATTTTACTACACAAAAAATGTAGATCGCGTTAAAATACACAACTTATGTCATATACGTTTCTTTTGTTGAGTGAACCGTTTTCGAGATATTGCTTGTTATTTCCTTAAATTTTCCAATACTTATACTTTTTCTCAAATTCGTTTATTCATTTTTTTTATGTCCTGAACATGCAAACAGAATGGAATTCGCCACATAGCAACCAGCGTTAAAATATTTGACTATCGCTTAAAAGCTACCAATAAGATTGTACAAGAGTAGAGAAAGTTATGTGAGTGTAACAAATCAGTTTTTTTTATACGCTACTATTTTAGTGTGTGTGTGTGTGTGTGTGTGTGTGTGCGCGCGCGCGAGTACGTGCCTAGGAACCGTGCGCCACAAGCCAAAACGACGACGTTATAGAAAAACTTTATCAATTGCCTACCGGCCAGGGACAACCGCTAAAAAACCTGAAAAAAGCTCTAAGAGTATTCTAACGCTTACCGATCTGGAAAACCCTTGAAAACAAGATAGTACACTTTTGAGATATTGCTTGTTATTTCCTTAAATTTTTCAATACTTTTTTACTTTCTCTACTACGTATAGTAAGTAGGGGAAGTATTGCATTCCGCCCAAAAATTCGATACCGAGATTTCACCGGAAATACACGTTTTGAGACCTCCTGAATCAAAAAAAAAAAAAAAAAAAAGCATTTTTGGAAACATGTCCGTGTGTGTGTGCCTGTCTGTGTGTCTGTCTGTCTCTCTGTGTGTGTGTGTGTGTGTGTGTGTGCGCGCCAGTACGTGCCTAGTATCCGTGCGCCGACAAGGTAAAACTTCATCATTTGCCTACCGGGCAGGGACAACCGCTAAAAACCTGAGAAAACCTCCAAAATTAGAAACGCCTTCGTCAACCAGTACAGAAAACGCCTACCAACCAGGGAAAACCTATGAAAAAGCAGAAAGAGCTTGCATTTGTTTACCATCCGCAGAAAACTCCCAAAAAAAAAAAAAAAAAAAAAAAACTAGTCATTTTAAAAAAAAAAAAGGAAAAAGACGAATAATATAAGTATGGTAGAAACAGCTTGCATTCGTCTACCAACCAGAGAAAACCCCCGAAACACTAGTTATTTAAAATTGCTGATGAGTTCTGGATAGGCTTTTGCAAATGTTGTTGGTAGCAAAACTTGCCTTTTCCATCACCTCCAACATACCCCACTCCCACACCTTTTTTTCTTTCCACCAATCATAATCTCTCTTATTCTCGCCAATCAGCAACTTTCATTTGTTCCTTTCCACCAATAACATCACTTCTTATTCCCACCAATGACAACTTCACACGTCACTTTCTGTTATACTTTTTATCCCTCGTTCGCCATCTTTCCCCCTCTTTCAGACCCCAACCGCCGCACAGTCAACACCTCGCCGCTCCTTAACCTCAACTTCGTGCCTCCGCCATCTTATTTAGTTCACATTTTTACCACCGCGCCTCTCATCTCTCAACCAGATTGCCTGCAAGAACAGATCTCGTTCATTCGCACCTCGACGGTTGCCTCGGCAGCAGCTACTGCCAACACCTACGTCGTACACGTTTTTGACCGCTTTCGACCGGCTTGAGAACCCTGCTCCTACGTACGCTAGCGACCATCACGATGGTCCAGTACCAGGTTTTGGTATAGTTAAATTACGCCTCTGCAAAGGGTGTCTGTACCGCTTTAAAAACCTAGGTATATCAGTGCGTAGTGATGTTGGTTGATCTTAAAGCTGGTTAAGCATTTTCAAAAACAGTTTGCTTTTATTTTTCCGCCTCGCGTGCCGCGCTTTTGGTGACGCATCCACACCGGTAACAGGTAAGTAACACACGCATAATTATTTTTCGGACCTGCTTGGCGTAGGAATATATCCTTTCGTGTTTTGGTACTGTAACCTCAAACCTCCTTACCCTCCTCTTGCGTCCGCCATCTTGTTTAGTTCTCACCGCATCTCCTTGTCGCAGACCCTCCGCCATTTTTAGTTCCCGCTATTTTAACCTCAAAATCTACTCTTCTAACCTCTTGCTACCGCCATCTTCTTTTAGTTCCCATTCTCACCACCGCGTCTCCTTACCCCCACCTCTTGCGACCGCCATGTTCACCACTAACCTCCAAATTTCCTCGTCCTTAAACCTCTTGTCTCAACCACCTTGTTTAGTTCCCATTTTCGCCACCGCATCTCATATCGCCCCATCTCTCTATCCACTCAAGAAAACTACCATCCAACGTTCAAAAATTGCTGATCAGTTCACGACAGGCTTTTGCAAATCTTGTTGCTAGCAAAACTTACCTTTCCCATCACCTCCAACATACCCCATTCCTTTTTCTTTCCACCAATCATAACCTCTCTTATTCTTACCAATCAGCAACTTTCATTTGCTCCTTTCCACCAATAAAATCACTTCTTATTCCCACCAATCACAACTTCACACGTCACTTTCTGTTACACTTTTTATCCCTCGCTCCCCATCTTTTCCCTCTTTCAGTCCCGACCTCCGCACAGACAACACCTCGCCGCTGCTCACATCTCCGAACCAAATTGCCGGCGAGAACAGATCTCGTTTATTCACACCTCGACGGTTGACTCGACAGCAGCTACTGCGAACACCTACGTCGTACACGTTTTTGACCGCTTTCGACCGGCTTGAGAACCCTGCTCCTACGTACGCTAGCGACCATCACGATGGTCCAGTACCAGGTTTTTGGTATAGTTAAATTACGCCTCTGCAAAGGGTGTCTGTACCGCTTTAAAAACCTAGGTATATCAGTGCGTAGTGATGTTGGTTGATCTTAAAGCTGGTTAAGCATTTTCAAAAACAGTTTGCTTTTATTTTTCCGCCTCGCGTGCCGCGCTTTTGGTGACGCATCCACACCGGTAACAGGTAAGTACCACACGCATAATTATTTTTCGGACCTGCTTGGCGTAGGAATATATCCTTTCGTGTTTTCGTACTGTAACCTCAAATCTCCTTACCCTCCTCTTGCGACCGCCATCTTGTTTAGTTCTCACCGCATCTCCTTGTCGTAGACCCTCCGCCGTTTTTAGTTCCCACTATTTTAACCTCAAAATCTACTCTTCTAAAACTCTTGCTACCCCCATCTTCTTTTAGTTCCCATTCTCACCACAGCGTCTCCTTACCCCTACCTCTTGCGACCGCCGTGTTCACCACTAACCTCCAAATTTCCTCGTCCTTAAACCTCTTGTCTCAACAACCTTGTCTAGTCCCCATTTTCGCCACCGCATCTCATATCGCCCCCATCTCTCTATCCACTCAAGAAAACTACCATCCGACGTTCAAAAATTGCTGATCAGTTCAAGACAGGCTTTTGCAAATCTTGCTGCTAGCAAAACTCACCTTTCCCACCACCTCCAACATACCCCACTCCCACAACTTTTTCTTTTCCACCAATCATAATCCCTCTTATTCCTACCAATCAACAACTCTCATTTGTTCCTTTCCACCAATAAAATCACTTCTTATTCCCACCAATCACAACTTCACACGTCACTTTCTGTTACACTTTTTATCCCTCGCTCCCCATCTTTACCCCTCTTTCAGTACCGACCTCCGCACAGACAACACCTCGCCACGCAGCTCCTCTCCATCACGCGACCTCCATACTCCTCCATCTCCCTTCCTCCATCTCCCACCCCAAATTAACGAACCAATCAAAAACACTCCACGTCACTTCCTCAATTCTTTCAACTCGTCCCGGATGAGCCAACCGATTTAACGATAATCCTAACGCTCAGGGCGCTTTTCAAACACACCGCCGCCCCCGTCGCACGCACCGACACTAGCGACACCAGCGCCCCTAGCGGCAGGATTATCGTTAAATCAATTGGCTCATCCGGGACTAATACTACTGTCATTGCATATGCTTGTATTATTGTATACATGTTCAATAATGTTATGTGAATGTATTACGTAATTTAATAATGTAGGAGCTGTGAGAAACAGGTCACAATTGCTAACAATGAGGTAACCTTGAGGCAATAATGAGAGTTTAAATGTTACTTGTGATTCTTGGAAGCAATAATGTAATTTTAGTGACAGTTTATAAAAATAGCCAATCAACAACCAGAAAAAGCTTTAGTTAAATGAACGTATTCTATTGGATTAGGAATAGCCAATCAGAGACTTGAAATACAGAAATTTACAAGTTTAGGCGGCTAAAATCTATTCATTTGGTTGCAGACAGCGTTACTAACCAGACGCAAAAAAGAAAATTAATACGTATTCGTGTGAGACAAAAAAATAGTTTACGTGTTAAAAAGTGCAAGTAATTAATTAAAAGAATCTCACAGTTCTCTATATCAGTGAAGTGTTATTTAAATCGTATCAAGCATTAATAAAAGGAGTGAATTAAAAACTATAATCTGTGTAAGCCCACATTCTTAGTCGTACCACAACCCTGCCAAGACATCTATGTCTCTAAAAATAATACTGACGCAGCCGAGGCAAACATAAATATAATATTTAAAGAAACAGTAAAAAAAATACAGAGTTATTATTTTTAAAAATTGGGGCAAAGGCTACCGGGCACCATACGTGCTGTTGCAACTACTTCAAGTGTTCGGCTCCCCAACATTGAAATATAATACAACTCCTTCAATACAACAAAATACCTTCTTCAACTGGCAGTTTTTTTTATCTAAAAGCTTACTCATTTATCTAACCTACATAAAGATTAAATGGCATAAATTATGAATTTAGAAGAAACTGAAATGGAAGTGAAATTGCAGAAGCAGCATAAAGAATAACATTAGAAGTACCTATCCAAAATATCTAGAAAGCAATATGATATAGCATTTAATCGCTGGTGCAAGCAAAGCGTGTTGAAACTAATTTTACAGAAAATGACTGCTAGCGAATCAACAAAACATCTTAAATCTCGCTTTTGTAACGTAATTCCTCTTGTTTCAAGAACGCCTACTAAACGTGATATCAGTTAGTTTTCAGGAATTAATGTAATATTATTGATATTTTACAAATTCCAGCCACACATATTAAAAAGGGTTTTATTTTGTTCGTATGAAGACATTCGTTTCGCAAACATTCCTACTCGTAAAATAAAACCCTACTTTTAACCCTTGTATCATAATCTACTATTAAACTCCCTCTTGCACCTATTAACAGCACAATCCTAAAACGAAAAGTCGGATGAATAACAACGTTCGTATATGAGCCTGGTATCTTTATAATCCAAGGATGTTTAAAAAGTTCAACCTACCCCAAACTATCCTTTACAAGGAAAATGATTCAAATTATATATGTCTATGTTGTTGACATACCTAAAGAGCAAAATTGTGTATTGAATTTTCTCCGAATAACCTCGTTTGTTACGTATTTAATGGCAAATAACTGGGAAATCATAAATACCATTTAGTACAGAAAAAGTGTAAACTCATTAAAATATACAATCTGCTCAAACATCTCTGTTTATTTTCAAAATATTCCATATTATACTTTTGAAGTGCATCAACTGATGGGATATTTTGAAAATTTGCGTTCTTATATCTTTTCTTTTGCTTTCCTGAGTTCGAAACTAACAAAAAATATGGATGTCTCATTCACACAACCTTCTCCGCCCTTTACATAAACAGGATGTTACAGAATTCAACTGAAAAGCTTTCAGGGTGTTAGGAGTGTTAGGCTTTGATATAGGACACTTACGACCTTTGAGTTCATAGTTGTTTGAAATGGATGAAAATCTATAACGAGTCAATACGCCGCTGATAAACCTTCCTTTACTTGCAACTACTTGCAGGCAATCGTGGCCATGATATATTTAAACATTCGATGTGAATAGCTACGTAACATCTACTTAAATTTTGAAAGAAACGCGAGAAATTAAAGTTGGGTTCACTCCAAATGTACGCCATTCCTCTGCTTGGAAACTTTAGCCGCTTGTACGGAGTTTGACCCCAGGGTTGACCCCAGGCACAATGCAGCAGGACCACTGAAGTGCATTGGGCAACGCGTCCCTCCAGTATCGCATCTATATAGGACAGCTTAGTCGGAGATATCAACGCCAGGGTAGAAACAAAGCACCAGGCGCGACGTACATACGCCGCGCACTGCGCCTGGCCTTGCAGTAGAGATGAAGAGGAAAATGAAATAAGATGTATTAATAGGAGATCTGACGTTGAAACGTTGCTCCATAATTGTTTAGCCTAAGATAGATTGCATATAGGACAAGAATTGTCTTAATTTTGGTCTCAAGTAATATTTTACAACATTGTCAAGTAACGATCCATATTGATTTCTCCTGTTGAAAATAAATTCCGTAGTATAACACGAAAATGGAAACAGAATACCACAAAAGTAGTCGGTTTATGGCAGGTATTCAATTTAAATAACATTTATAGTCGTACACTGCTGGTAAATCCTCAGCATGTAAAGTAATTAAATTAGAAACCAAGTCTGTAGCTTATTTGCCTGAAACAAAGGTGAATAATGAGAAACTCCTAAAGGAATACAAGATAACGGTTTTAAACAGAAAGAGAAGTTTAAGAGATACGAAAACGTTTCAGAACAAGAACTTAAATGGTGGAAACAGAAGAGAAAATGTAGTAATACGTGGAAGTCGCACCAATATACTAATTGCCATTGTGTAGATCAGTGGTAGCGAAAACGCGACTGCCGAGGCTGTATGACTCGCAGACGCAACACCTTTTCTAGCTGTATATTCATTTGTTTTCCATGTGCTGCTGAGTGGTGCAGTGCGTGTTGCATATTTGAGACTCGAGGGAGAAAGGCATTTACGCCACCCTTGGTGTAGATTCCGTAGATTAATTTTATAAAAAAAGCTTATTCACTCATCTGCTTAGGTCCCTAAGGTAGACTAAGAACAGATTCGGCCCTAAATATTGATGTTCAATATATACATGGAATACGTTTTCTGAGGTTCCATGAATAAAAAAATAGATAAAATAAAGTGTGTTTAGAAAAACACCCATGTGAACGTATACGCCTGTACGTCCGTTGAGAAAGGAGTATTTTAGCTCCACGTATGGACGCCAATTTGAAGATGGTGTATTATATTTCAATTATTGGGGAGCCGAACTTGTAGTAGTTGCAACCGCACGTATAATAAACAGTTTCCGGTAGCCTTCGCCTCAAATATACTTTCAGGTGGCCTTTGCCCCAAGTTTAAAAAAATATTAACTTTGTAATTAAACTGTTTCTTTAATTATTTAATATTTATGTTTGCCTCGGCTGCGTCAGTATTTATTTTAGAGACATGCATATCTTGGCAGGGTTGTGATGCGACAAGAATGTAGGCTTACACAGATTATAATTTTACTTCACTCCTTTTTATTAATGCTTGATACGATTTAAATAACACTTCACTGATATAGAGAGCTGTGAGATTCTTTTTTATTAATTAATTACACTTTTTAACACGTAAACTTATTTTTCGTTTCACAAGAATACATATTATGTTTCTTGAGGACACACATGCAACGCATCCAGTTATGAGCATTGTCTGCAGGCAACTGAATTGATTTCTTGTAAATTTCTGTATTTCAAGTCTCTGCCCGGCTACTTCTAATCCAATAGAATACGTTCATTTAACTAAAGCTTTTTCTGGTTGTTGATTTGTATTTTATGAACTGTCACTAAAAATACATTATTGTTACTCCAAGAATCACAAGTAGTACTGTTAAACTTTCTTACTCATTATTGACTCAAGGTTACTCATTGTTAGGAACCTGATTGTTTTAACTTATTATTCTCACACCTCCTACATTATTAAACTATAATATATTCCATAACATTATTACACATGGATACAATAATATAAGCATATGCAATGACTGTTACGTACATTTTACAAATTATTACATACACATATTGCTTCAAGGCGGGTTGTTATTGAATTGATATATTATATAATTAGACTGAAATTATTTAAGTGTTAAAAATACTGCCTCACCGTATAACTGAAAATAATGTGTTACATTACATTCACTCTACATCTACGCTCTATTGTCTATTTATTGGGTATACTTATGGAAGCTTATTTTTCTGTCCACTTCATTCTAGTCGAGATAAACCTTTGCAGAAATAACCACATTGCATATTCCCTTATAGATACAAAAGAAACAGCTAAAATCAGATGTTTGAGAACAGAATGCTATATGCTGGCCTTAAAATTCTATATTCTTTCCATGCAATTGCTTAAAGCAACTGAACTTTGACAGGACTTCAAAAGAATGACAAAGTATTGACAATGCGAACTATTAATAACGAATATCTCGGAAATGGCTTATGACATAAAAAGGTTATTTGAAATAAATTGTGTTTTAAAGAGATCTACATTTTTTTGTGCAATGCATTTTCACTTATCGCTCAGTTTACCAGTTATACAAGATTGTATAACATTCCTTATGAGAGAACTTCATAGATTATTCCCAGAAAATTCAAGATATGTATTTTATTTGTCATGTAAGCATATGGTATTTTATTCAAAATTGTTGGAGCCATTTTCAGAAAATCAAAAGTTTTCAAAAAAAACTTCCATATAAAGGGTAATTTGGGATTTAGGGATTTTCTTGATAAACTTCGTGTCTCATCTTTGGAAGATTTCAGCTTTACTTAAATAGCAAGTTTAGTATTTATCCAACTTTTCGTTTTTTTGTTTTTCTAATTTTTTTCTATACAGGAGGGTCTCAGAGATATAATATTTGCGATGGAATCTCGGTTTCGAATTTTTTGGATGAAATACAATACCTTCTCTACCTACCATGTACGTAGTACCGAAGGTAAAAAGATGCTTTTAGAAAAGATCTAAGAGAATGTATGTGTGCCCGTTGTTTGTATAACTAACAACTGAAAACACGTTAGATAACTTATGCCAGGAATCGGTTAAGGACCCAGAAACTCATAGCTTCTATGATTTGGATTAAAATATCATAAATTTGAGGTATTGACATTACGAATACAATCTTAAATCTTCTTTAAAAGCCTTTGAAGACCTCTTCAGTCTTACTGAATGTTCCGCGGTCGAGAAAGCATAAAGAGCAAACAAAAACGTATTAATGGAAAGTATGTAGATTTGATTAAAATGAACAGTTTACTTTTAGTGGCTGAAACCGTTACAAAATATTCATTGATCTGTTGGAATTGTCCGAAAATATAATATTAAAGTTACTTATGAAGCTGGGTTTAAAAACTAATTGTTGCTTCAACCTCGTTCATTTTATCTGACAATGTCCATTCTTTAACGATTTATTTTTCCCTCCTGATTTATTTCTATTTCTTTCTTTCTCCTACCTGCGTATGTAATTTGCCAATCAAAAATGACTGTACCAAGTGGGATGGCTCAGGCGATAATGTTTGTGGCCCTCATTCAGTAGGTTTCGGGTTCAAATTCTGTGGACGACCTATCTGACCTTTTTTTATGGTTTCCCTCAGTCGCCTAAAATAAAAGTAAAGATTAAAAATAGATAGTAATAGCAATTACTGTGCCATCTATCCGCAGATAACGAAAGCAGGTAGACTGGACGGCACACCAAATGCCATCTTCCCGGCACGTGTAGAAGTAGAGATACAGTTGCTATGCCTAAGGTCTCTATGTACATGAGCCGAAACTGTCATCTTCCCGTCACAGAAACAGACGTACGGTTGCTATGCGCTAAGGCCTTTATGCACATGAGACGAAGTAAGATGGTATAGTACAGGGATGAGACCTAGAAGCTAACTGTCCGCCCACACCGATCCACGAGGTATCTCCAAACAGATTCGTTGTGATATGAACGCATAGTTAAAGCGACATAAAATTAAATAGAAAAAAAAGACTGCATGGGTTGTTTTGAGGCAGTATTTTATATCACAACACTGTGAATGCCAGAGTGATTGTAGTGTACAATAAAATTATTGTATGACAATGATTTGAGATGTTTGTTAATTATAAGCATTGTTAGGAAATAAGTTTGCACGGCCTTACTGAAACTGACAATAGGAACGGATAACAATGTAGCGAGGGGGTGAGTTGTTTATCAATTAGAAGAGACAAATAAATGACGTCAGAGTAGCGTGCCTTTCTTTAGAAATGGAGGGAATATCTTCCCTAGAGCATATGTGTTCGTAATTTTGATTGGATATAAAAATAGACGCTAATGTTGACGCGCTTTATTAAACAATAGCAGCTCTGTTATAATGTTTAGGCATATCGGGGTGAGGGAGTATAAATTCTAAAGCCGGGAACAGGTATCGCACAGTTTAATAGAATCATTCACGCGTTACACGTCGCGCAGTTCAACAGAATCATCCACGGGTTACACGTCGCGCAATTCTACAGAATCTCTCGCGTCGGAAAGCTAGTTACAAAAATGTAAGATACCCGAATTAATAATGTGCTGCAAATAAGTGATTATAGTTACATTCGAAAATATAACAGTTTCAGTCGGGCGTGTATCAAGAGTAATATATATGAAATTAATAAAGTGTGACGGCAATAAAAGTGTAAAACCAAATTCTTTTATCAGTGTTATCTTTTAGTAACAACTCCTTTCCGTTTACACACCCTGTTCAAGAGATTTGCTCGACTGAGTAATAATAGCTAGCCGGAGGACAAAGAACCCAAAATTCAAAATAGTAAAACCATAACAGGCGCTCAGCAAATAAGATAACACGAACGATACCGCGACAGTTTGGAACATTTCATACAATATATACTTATATTTTAGATTCAATTAGAGAACAATTATGCGGTGTACAAATTACCATATTCCAAAACAAGAAGGCGTATGAAAGAAAACATCGAAATACCTCACTAAGTACTAGGTTTTGGGCAACATTTTATATAATAAAAGTATATGAATATAATTTTTAGTTACTGATAATTTTTGCTCAAGACGAATATTGCTATTTTCACATTCTTTCACCCTTACCTGTGAAGGAGACGAAGGTGTGCATTTCATCCAATAATACAATTTTGAGATTTCAGCGCGTATATACTCGCATCTTTTCAGATCCCCTGAACCCTCCAAAAAGTATTTTTAGAACAAATGTCGTGCCTTTGATCGGCAAAACTCAAATGCATAAAGTCGGATGCATAAGTACACTTTACATGAGAAACTTTTTGTTGTTACTTTCTCTACTACGTATAGTAAGTAGAGGAAGTATTGTATTCCACCCAAAAATTCGATACCGAGATTTCGCCGGAAATACATGTTTTGAGATCCCCTGAATCCAAAAAAAGCATTTTTGGAAACGTGTCCGTGTGTGTGTCTGTCTGTCTGTGTCTGTCTGTCTGTGAACAGCATAACTCAGAAACGAATAGTCGGATAAATACCAAACTTCTATTTAGGTTCAGTATCTTCCAGGGATGCGACGCGAAGGTTTTCAAAAAAATCCCCCCACTCCAGGATACCCTTTACATGGAAGATTTTTCGAACATTTTTCATTTTCTCAAAAACGGCTCCAACGATTTTGATTAAAATATCATATGTTTAAGATATTTTCATGACAAATAAAACGTATAACTTGAATTTTCTGGGAATGTCTCCAAAAGTATTCTTCATTGTGAACGACCTTTGCATAACCGGTAAACCATAAGAGATAGAGAAAATTTTACTACACAAAAAATGTACATCGCGCTAAAATACACAATTTATGTCATGTACATTTTTTTTTGTTGAGTGAACCATTTTCGAGATATTGCTTGTTATTCTCTTAAATTTTTCAATACTTATTTTCTTAAAAGGGAATTCGTTATTCATTTTTGTTGTCCTTGATATGCAAAGAGTATTAATCTGTGGCAAAGGGAATGGTGCTGCACCTAGCAACCAGCTATTAAGAGATATGTATATGCTTAAAGGCTACTGTATTTCTATATTGCCCTTGTAAATATATATTCCCCTTACATCTACAAGAAAATTAGCAATAAGATAGAGTCTGCAAATGTTTATCTCGATTAACATGAAGTAGATGGAGAATAAGTGTTTGTAAAAATAGTTTGTACAAGAGTAGAGAAAGTCATGTGAGTGTAACACATCAGATTTTTTTTATTATTTTAACGATTTTTATTCACATATATGTTAGAAGTATTGATGTAAAGATTAAAATTATAGAATTGAATTTTCTGCAGATGCTCTATAAAGGCTATCTATGAAGTTGGTAAAAAAGAAAGCTTTTCTCAGAATAACTAAACTTGTATCAAGTGGTAAACACGTGCAGAGAAATGCGGGAGAGAGGTTAGAAAGACAGTGCACATAAAAGAAGGTGGATAATGCTTGGAGAACATAAAGAATCGTAAACTACACTAAGAACAAGGTCATCAGAGAGATGCTCCCACTCTGATTTAACTACATGAATAAAGTAGCTTGCTCTAGGTTATTAATGCTAGCATATATTGTAGGCAAACTTATTTCTGGTGTCACTGAAGACTGGTGCAGCAATCTGTTTGTTGCCAAGATACATGGCAGTGTAAAGTGCTCTACCCAACAACTGCGTGCGATCAAACCAGTATTTTAAAGCCCTTTGCTTTTTAAGGAATGTTTAGGTTATATTTCCCTGAAGCAGGTATATTAGCAGTAGAAATATATGTAATGCTGGAGTTTGTTGCCAAAAAGTTGTTATTTTCAGCTATCCACTATAGGAGTATTCAACGAGTTTTTACTTTCTGTACCATGTACCACAATCCACCCAAAAATTCAATCCCGAGATTTCACCGGAAATACATGTTTTGAGGCCCCTGAATAAAAAAGTATTTTTATAAAAAAGTTCATGTTGTGTCTGTCGCTCTGTGTGTCTTAAAACAGCATAACTCAAAAACGAAAAGTCAGATAAATACCAAACTTTGTATTTAAGTTCAGTATCTTCCAGAGATGCAACACAAAGATTTTCAAGAAAATCCCCCCACCCCAGATTACCCTTTACATGGAACATTTTTCAAAAATTTTAGTTTTCCCAAAAATGGCTCTAACGATTTTGATTAAAATACCATACATTAAAGATATTTACATGAGAAATAAAACGTACATCTTGAATTTTCTGACAATAGCGTGTGAAGTTCTCGATTATTTTACATAATCTTGTATAACTGGCAAGCGTTACGCCATAGACGAAAACGTACTACACAAAGAATATGAATTTCCTTAAAACACACAATTTGTTTCAAATAACTTTTTTGTTGCATAAGCCATTTCAGAGGTATCGTTTATTAATGGTACACATTGTTCAATACTCTTACCATTATTTAAAGTCCTATTCACATTCACTTGTTTCTCGCGATTACATGGAAAGACTTTGTAATTTTAAGGCCAGTATGTAACGTCCTGCTCTTAAACATTTGTTTTTGTCTTTGTATCCATAACGAAGTGGTAATTTAGCTATTTCTGCTAAGGCTTATCACGCTTAAAATGAAGTAGATAAACAAATAAGTTTTCGTAAGAATGTCATGTGAACGTAAAACATCGGACTCTTTACATAATTTTCCTTTAAAAAAATTAAATTTCATATGTCCGAGCATTTTTTAAAAAAACTTCTGATGTATTACACTCAATGACTCTCTCTACTCTTGTACAAACTATTTTACTAACGCTTATTCTCCATATGCTTCATGTTAATCGAGACGTTAATCTTATTGCTAATTTTCTTGTAGATGCAAGGGGAATATGGTAGGCTTTAAGCTATAGTCAAACCTTTTAAGAGCTGGTTGCTATGTTGCGCATTCCATTCTCTTTGCATGTCCAGGACATAAAAAAAATGAATAACGAATTTGAGAAAAAGTATAAGTATTGGAAAATTTAAGGGAATAACAATCATTATTTCGAAAATGGTTCACTCAACAAAAAAGTATATGACATAAATTGTGTATTTTAACGCGATCTACATTTTATTTGTAGTAAAATTTTGTCTATCTCTTATGGTTTACCAGTTATGCAATAGTCGTTCACAATGAAGAATACTTTTGGAGACATTCCCAGAAAACTCGAGATATACATTTCATTTGTCATGAATATATATTAAACATATGAATTTTAATCAAAATCGTTAGAGCCATTTTTGAGAAAATTAAAATTTTCGAAAAATGTTCCATGTAAAGGGTAATCTGGGATGGGGGGATTTTCTTGAAAACCTTCATGTCGCATCTCTGGAAGATACTGAACCTAAATACCACGTTTGGTGTTTATCCGACACACACACAGACACACAGACGCACACACGGACATGTTTCCATTTTTTTTATTCAGAGGGTCTCAAAACATGTATTTCCGGTGAAATCTCGGTATCGAATTTTTGGGTGGAATGCAAATCTTCCCTTACTTACTACACGTAAGAGAGAAAGTAATAGTTTTAGTACTGGTTTCGGAAGTGCTTAGTAAACAGTATGGAAAAACTTTGTTCAAATGTTTATTTTTGATAACAGACTCTTTCGATGGAAAGCATGGAAGGTCGGAAATTAAGCAATAACTTGAACTTTCAAGTATACATTTTAGTTGACGCTTAGGAAAGGTCTAAATATGCAATATAGAAAATTCCTAAAACAGATTACACTACGAAAATATTCATTCAATACCAATTGTATATTTTAATACGAACTACATTTTCCTGTCTATGACATAAGGTTTCCTAGTTATACGTAAATATATACTTTAGTCAAGTAAAAGAAACTTCGTTGGCTATTCACAGAACACTCAAGGATATATTTTATTAGTCATACTAGTGTATTAAACTGCGTTATTTTTATCAAAACCGTTAAGAGCCATTTTTAGAAAATAAAAAATAACCAGTAACTTAGTTTGATTAGGGAGGGGGGATTTTCTTTAAATCTTCATGTCGCATGTTTTATATCAACTTTGGGATTTATTCTACCTTTGTTTTAGAGTTATGCTGTTCACATAGTCACACACACGTGCCAACAGGTTATTTTTAAGATGATGTAGTTTTTGGATTCAGTTGACCTCAAAACATATATTTGCGCTGGAATTTTGATATCAAATGTTGGTTGGAATACAATACTTGTTATGAAATATGTTATGTGGTAGAGAAAAATTTGAATTGTCTCTTTTGCCTGTGAACAATATGCCTCCAAAACGAAAAGTGTCATTATTTGTTATTTATGTACCATTATCTTCCGAGGAACTACTTCAAAGAATTTTCAGTTTCTTTTTCTTTCTTTCTAGCACCTACTTACAGTAGTAGAGAAAGTATTGTTTCACCCAAAATTTCGATATTGAGCTTTCGCCAGAAATACATGTTTTGAGGTCCCTCAATCCAAAACAAAGAGTTTCATAAAAAGGATTTTTGTATGTGTGTGTGTGTGTGCGCGCGCGTGCGTGCGTGCCTTAACTCAAAAACAAAGTCAGATAAATACCAAACTTGGTATTTAGGTTCAAATCTTCCAAGATGTGACAAACATTTTCAAGAAACTCCCCTCCAAATTACTATTTACATGTAACATCTTTCGTTATTTATCATTTTCTCAAAAACGACTAACGATTTTGATTTAAATACCGTATGTTTTAGATACTTAATGGCTAATATAAGTATAAACAATTTTCTGATAACAGTACTGTCCCTTCTGAATAAATTTTATATATTTTGTGTGACTGGTAAACCATAATAAATAGACAAGAACTTGTTACAAAAAAAATCTAGATCTCTAAAACACGCACTGTATTTAAAATATTTTGTGACATCAGTCATTTCCGTTATATTCGTTGTTATTGGATTGAATTTTTCATTTTTTGTAGTCGTCGCCAAACAGTTGTTTGTCGCGATGTCAAGGTTTCAACACTGACACAAAGATTTGACTATCGCTTACTTCGTATTCCCTTTGTGGTAATTTGAAAGCTATAATGAAAGCATTTGTACCACGTTTATCTCAACACGAAGTAGAAAAAATAAACGATGATGACTCGAGAAATTAATGTGAATGTAACATAACCTACTTTTACTTTCTCTGCTACTTACTTACGGTAAGTAGAGGAGGTACCATACTACTTCAATAAAAAATTCGATGTCGATATTTCACCGGAAATATATTTTTTGAGGCCTCCTGAACTCAAAAAGGCACTTTTAGAAGGTGGTGTATATGAGAGAGAACGAGAGACAGATGGAGAGAAACAGCGTGACTCAAAAACGAAAAGTCAATTAAATACGAAATTTGATATATAAGTACAAGATCTCCCAAGAATGCTACAGGTAAGTTTTAAAGAAAATCCCCACGCTTTACATGGATGATTTTTCGAAGTTTTTTATTTTCTCAAAAATTGTTCTAACGATTTTGATTAATATACCTTATATTAAAGATATTTACATGTCAAATAAAATGTATATCTTTAATTTTCTGGGAAAGGCCTTTGAAGTCCTCTTCATTTGGAAGGCATTTTACATAATGTTGTATAACCGATAAACGTTAAGCGACAGACGAAAATGCACTACACAAAAGCTGTAGATCTCTTTAAAATATACAATTTGTTTCCAAATAAGTTTTCTGTAGCATAAGCCATTCCCGAGATATCCGTTATTAATGGTTCGAATTATGCAGTACTTTGCCATTACTTTTAAGGCCTGTCGATTTTCAGTTGTTTCTCGTGATTGCATGCAAATGTATGAATTTTAGGGCCAGCATATAGCCACCGGTTCTATAACATTTGACTATCGCTATTCCATTTGTACCTAAAACGATGTAGCTATTTATTTAAAGGTTTAAAATAAAGTAGACAGAAAAACAAACTTTTGCATAAATAGTTTGTATACCCCTAATAAACGATATAGGGTAGGGAAAGGCATGTGAGTGTAATAGATCAGATCTTTAGCGGGCTTGATTACCTGAGTGTTTATCTGTCGTTATACCGTTAGCACACCATTGGACTGTTTCGATAGGAAGCACGAAGCTCTCTGTTCATAACATTCCCGTGTTTGGTAAATATGAAGCACGCAAGAAAGCATGTCATAGTTGTTACGTTGCATCACTCAGTGCCACTGATGTCTTGGTGGGAAAATTAAATATCTAATGTATCTACATGATATTTACGTGTCGTTAATAAGTTTAATAACCATGTGGCAAAATTCTTAACCAGCGGTTTGGTCCAGTGGGCCACCATGAAGGAGGCTTCGCGTGTGTGAAAAATTCGTGAATTAGAGGCGGTCTAGCAGGTGTGCAAAGACAGTTTATTGAATAATAATAATAATAATAATAATAATAATAATAATAATAATATTAACGTTCCTTGCTTCATTTTAGCTATTAGTTATCACTTGAGACAGGCAAAATATTTGGGGAAAAAATCACAATATTTATTAAATATAGGTTTATTCTAAAACCAAAATATCTTGGAGCACATTAACTTCATTAGTTTCAAAAAAATAAGCTTTGTAGATTTTTTCCATATGTAATAAAATATTAAATGAAATGTAACTAATTAATGGAGTTTATAGATTTTAATCACCTTGAAGCTCTTAAACTTAGAAAGATGAAGTTGCTTTGTCCTTGTTTAATAATGCTACTAAAGACGCAACAATAAAATCACTTCAGGAGTAGAGGGCGTTTAATTTCGCTCTCTATGTGACGTGATGCATTCTCTCAATTGTACCTGACGGTTTTTTCATACCTATTCGTTTCTCCATAAAGCAGGAGGCTTCGACCCCTTCAGCTGTCTCGTGCGGGCGCTGCGAACCCTGACACTCGTGGTACTTCTGACGTTACTAAGTAACGCTGAGCCAAGCGTCCGAGACCCACTCGTTTGGATTGGGTTGGTCTCGGCGGGACAGTGATTCACGATACCCATGGGAGATTGGGTAAATCTGTGTGGGATCCCGTGCAGGCGGGGTTGTGGGACCACCCTGGATAGCCGATAGACAGTTGCTACAAACTGTCGGCCCCACCGAGGTTCTCGGCAGTTTTCTCTTTCGGGGGTTGACGCGCGTAAGAGGCGTATCCACTTCCACCTTGTAATGGGGGGGGGGCTGGATTAGGCAACCAGATGCCGACCCAAAGCTCTCGGATGACGCTCATCCTCCAGGGTCACGTGTGGGCGCAGTCCCCTTATGTCATATCATACCACTTCGTTTAGTGGAAAGAGTGGCTTGGATTTTATAAATGCGTTTCACAACAAACTGCCCAAATAGAATATATATACCAATAGCTATCTCATATCCCCAAGGTAAGTTTGATATGCAGTAAAAATAAGCAGAGGTTAAAATTGAGCACTGAAGACTAAATTACTAACAGATTTACCAGTGGGAGATAATATTATCCATCTCATTGTTGTAGAAGTCTTTAAGTTGCTAATGTATTCAGTCTTACGCTTACGTTCTTGTCCGATTCAAATCAGTGTCGACAAAAGTCTTAGTAATAAAATTTCACTGAAAATCCTTGGTCTTGAGGAAGATTTTGATGTGTTTCTTGATGAAATCTCGAACTGAATGTCACCCTGATTGAAAAAATAGATAAGTTTCGGACATTGAAGTCCTTCTTACTGTATTTAAAGCCCTTCTTAGAGCAAACGGCATTCAGGAGTTGGCCATTGATAATAAATGAAACTATGAAATGATAACTAGAAAAAGAAATTTGGGAAAGAGAACTTCCAGGCCTAAGTTTAGTCTGTCTCCCCAGCAAATTGTGAAGAATGAGGTAAACTTAGAAAAAATCTCAGTCACGAAGGACGATCCTGGTGAGATTACAACCTGAATCTCCCATATAAGAATCTGTGCCTTAACAACCTCAAATAATATCCATGTACGTTTATCTCGTCATGCTAGCTCTAGAGGTAAGAGCATCGGCACAGAGAGACCAAGAACCGTGGTTCCAGTTCTCGCCATAGCATTGCATTTTTCAAGTCTGGTTCAACCTTCCAACTTTCAGATTATATACGGCTAATATAAAATAAAATTATAAATATAAATTAAATCTAATAGAGGTTAACTAGCCCTTTCAAAATAGCAGTGAGAATACCCGAGTATTAAAGAAAATCTTGAGGATTTGCACTGATACTTGATCAGATGCGAGGGTTTAATGTGCTTAAGAACATATAACCATCAGTTCGAGCATTAAAGGCCGCAAATCCGTGGCTCAGGCCCCGAACATGCAATGAATTGTCAAGTCATTACAGTTACACTTCGAGTATGTTGGATTGCCTAATGTAGTAGGGGTTTGATAATGAGGTTTTTGTACAGGTTCTCACTTTGATAGTGTAAAACATCCATCTACGCAGCTAAATAAAGCTACACACTTATGGTGTTTAGTCTGAAAACTTCCGCTTTGTCAAAATACCTACTACTCTAGGAAACCAACTAAATGCACAGTATGTATGTGCAACACGGTACATCTAGACCCAAATTATAAACAGGGTTTTCGCAAGAGATTAATGGTGAATACTATAGCCGACATTAATTAAAATGCGTTTCCAGAAAAGTTAAGCTCTTTATAGTGGCTTAACTTTACAGACTAGTTCGAGCTATTTCTATCAAGTGATGCTCATATGTTGAGATAATAACCTAACAACTAAAGTGTATAAGTTTAGTTTTCAGTAAAATATCTATTACATCCTTTGTATTAAGTTAAACTAATATAAGTAGAAAACCATAATCTTTAGTTAAAATACGTAATATACAAGGTGGACTATTCAAGTTGAGACTGTACAATATCTCCAAAACTAAGCGTTGTAGAAAGAAATGTCTTGAATAAACGTTTCTTGATATTATGGAGGAAAGTAAATGTCATTAGTATGTTTTATTTGCAGGACATTGCGATGGTCATTTTAGGGTTAATTTAATTTTTTAAATGTGAACCTACCTTTTTATGTTGTTTTCTCACACCTTATAAAAAACTAAACCGCGTTTGTATAAAGCACTTTGCAAGTGTTCCTACACCAACGTAAATAGCCACTAAAGTTCTAAATGGCTGTGTATGAAGAGCGCTGTGTATGGTTGGACTATTCATGGATGGACATTTGAGGGTCAAGTTAGGTTTCGTAATTGGGAACCAACATTTTTTATTTTGTTTCCTTATTCCTCATCACAAAATATACAGCTTTTTATGAACCATTTTCTAATGAGAAAACAATATACAAAATTAGATTCCCATTTAAAAATTTTAAATTGAGCCTAAAATGACCATCATAACGTCCTCCAAACAAAACACGACTAATGGCATTTACTTTCCCCCATAACATCAAGCAACTTTTATTAAAGACATTTCTTTCTACAAAGCTTAGTATTGGAGATATTGTGCAGCCTCAACTTAAATGGTACACCCTGTATATCAAATAATATTTTTTGGCTTTAACCATTTAAAAAATTTGCACTATTATAAATTTAAAATTTCGAAGACTCAATCAGTACATTTTGAAATATCAAATTAGCTTTATTTCATTTATCATAAGCTTAAGATTAACTTGCTTTATAATTAATCAATTTTGTATTTTCGCCGAGAGTTAGACCGCTCGCCTCTCACCGAGGTGGCCCGGATTCAATTCCAGGGACCCGCATGTGGGATTTGTGGTGGAAAAATCGGCGTCTGGGTGGGTTTTCTCCGGGTTCTCCGGTTTCCCCCGCCATTCTTTCCACCAACTGCTCCATCATCACCTTTTCTTTCATCCATTTCACCATCATTTCGTATCATCTAATTTCTTCCTCCCATGCCAGGCATCGGGCCGATCACCCATCCTGGATATTCTATCTGATCCATGAGTGTCTGCTCCTCGACGGGCCTCTGACCCCAGGCGCCCGCCTGTAAGTCCTGGGGGGGTGTAGGTCCTACATAAGAGGAGGTTAAACAGAGAAAGAAGAAGAAGAATGTATTATCTCAGTCTCTAGCGTAAATGTATTGTGTGTGTTCAGTCGAAATTATTTCTCCAAAAAGATTCCCTGCACCTATACTCGCTGTGAAATGGTAACGCATTAAGAAAGTAATTTGATTATTAAACATCGTTGTTTTTAATAATTCTGTGCTGGTTTATAGCATCACTATGTCCTTATACAGGTTACTATAAAACATCCTAATGAAATGCTGAGCATGTCATAAAAGAGAAAGCGTACACCTGCGTAGCTGTCAGTACACCTATAATTGTTAATTTAATGCGTTTTTGAACAGAAAATTAAATTTCGAAAGGAGGGTATGCCATAAAATTTAAAAGGCCTGTGGATTCAGGTAAATATCAATATAGTTTGTTTATTGGGCACCTTGTTTTGCGTTAGACTTACACGAGGCATGAATATAAAGTATGAGATTATCATGTCCCTCATTATTGGAACTCTTTTAAGCTCCCTCTTTCTTTCATTCTCTCTTTCTTGGCATATTTAAATATTCAAACTATCAATGAGATAGCAGATTTATACTAACCGTATAAAAGTCCACAATGTACTTTCATATTAACAGGAAATATTTATAGGTATACGACATAGGTATCGTATCATATTATAATACGACTTTGAAGACCAGTAGAGAATTTTAATATAGCATAGAAAAGATCTGATGAATATGGAGGATGCGAGAAAACTTCCCAGTTGAATCTTCTGAGCTCCGCCTGGGTCAAGATTCAACTTGGAAGTTTTCTCGTATCCTCCGTATTCACCGGATCTTGCCCCAAGTGATTTTCACATGTTCCTCCAACTTAAAGGTAAGCACTTTTAACACCGATGATGAAGCCAAATCAGTGAACAGCTGGTTGCGAGCACAGGACCCGGCCTGGTACAACACTGGCTTGAAAAACTCAAGTCCCCAAAAATGCTTGGAAAAACATGTTGACTATGTAGAAACCTAACAGAAGGATTGTACAATATAAATAAAATTAATTCAACACGATCAATCGTATTATTGTATAGGGTTGTTCAGATTTATGGTAATAATATCAGACGAGCACAACAGCTCCGTGCTGAAACATGTGGAACCGAATGAAAGTTCAGCAATATGAGTGTATCACTGTGTTTGCTCAGTTGTATGTTCTTGTTCTTGCTGCATCAAATGGAGTCAAGAATAGAACCATTCTGACAAGTGTACATTATTGCCCTTTCCGTTGCAAATTACTTGTATTCTAAGATTAATAAGCAGTACAAGAGGCATGGTTTTACCTTATCTAAGAAAGTGATCTCAAGTGCACTCAACAAAAAAGTTAAAGCCACATCAGGACTTATTCCAAAGGGCAAGAAACAGGGAAATCCACGACTGGCCACCAGTCGCCCCGGAAATAATTGGAAGGTGAAGGCCCATGCCTCTGGACCAAATCCTGCAACTCAGAAGGCCATTGCACTGTAATAAGGGATCTCCCTTACTACTGTGAACACCATAATCAACCACGATTTGAATCTAGAAAAGCGTCATAAGAGCCGGGGATATAAACTGTTGCCTAAACACATTGCACAACGTGCACTAACAGCAGAAAGCTGTACGAACGATACCCAGCTGGTGAAAAGTGAATGTTTGTTGTCTTTTTAGATGGGGTGTATGTTTATTCAAGTGAATGCAACAACTGTGACTGTAATAACAAAGTACAATGGCAAATTAACTATTCGTGTACATAAAAATGTGAAAATCAACTCGGCATATTATCAAACTAACGCCCTGATACCAATTTTCCATACAGAAATCCCGGCTCTCTATGGTGCAAATGGAAATAAAGTCTGGTCAGGATAAGGCATCAAGCCATGCGTCTGCTTCAAGCTACAAATTTTTGAAGAACATAGAGAAATGGGAATGCATTCCATACCTTTCAGCGTCATCCGTATTAAGTCATTTGATGCATCACTGAGGAGTTTTGTGCATTTGGGTTACTGAAAAGAGCCCTTGGAAGCAGACATCCGCGAACTTTGGATGTTCTCTGGAAAGCAGCCAGGAGAAATGGAATAAACTGGAATCCCTGTATTTCGTAGCAGTTTGATCCAGTGGAAGCTGTGCTGCAAATTGATAGCTCAAGCTAAAGGCTGTCCGATAGAACATGACTGCTGGTGGAGGCGTGGTTTTTCATAACGCCTAGTTTGTTAACAGGGATTGCGAACAGCCCTCTGTATTTCATAAAAAATTTGATATTGAGATTTCACCAAAAATACATGTGCTTAGGTTGCCTGAACTCCAAAAAGGTAGTTTTAGAAAAGGGCCCTTTTATACGAAAATCTTATTTTATGTTTATTTTCTTTAAAATGACAAATTCTGATTAAACTAACACATATTTGACATACCTACTGACATGGCAAATAAAATCTTCAACTCTATGAATTGACTGCTAAGATCCTTTCATTCTCATTGAACTTTATGAATATGAAATAATAAAAGATAAAACCTTTCCTCAAAAAAACGTATAAATCATTACAGTACACAGCTTGGTAGCAATTTTCCAAATTTTACTAGTTGTGTTACTAGATTTTACAGGTATAAATATGTCATCTGACGGAAAGGAAGATGCTTAGGAGTCTCCTCTTTTTCCTTTTACTTTTCATTTGCTAAGGCTCTTTACTTCGACGATGGAGGAGTGATTAATTTATGCCTGCATGATTAAGGGTTCTCAATTTATTGACTGTGCTTTCGATAAACATTTGAAAGTCGTTTCGGCATGTTGGATATAACTAATTACTTATGTTTATTTCCTTAACATGTACATAGTAGGTAGAGAAGGTATTGTATTCCACCCAATAATTCAATGCCGAGATTTCACCGTCAATGCATGTTTTGGGGACCCCTGAATCCAAATAATGGCGTTTTCGAAAATATGTTCGCGCACGTATATGTATGTACCTGTGAACAGCATAACTCAAAAACGAAAAGTCGGATAAATACCAAGCTTGGTATTTAAGTTCAATATCTCACAAGGATGCGACACAAAGATTTTCAAGAAGACCTCCCCACCCCCAACTATCATTTACATGGGACATTTTTCGAAACTTTTGCTTTTCTAAAAAGTGGATCCAACGATTTGTAGTAAAATACCATATAATAAAGATAATGAAAAATAAAATACATCTTGAATTTCCTGTGAATAGCCTGTGAAGTCATTTGGAAGGAATTTGGTATAATCTTGTATAACTTGTAAACGATAAGCGACAAACGAGAACGTACTATACAAAAAATGTATATCTCTTTTGAAGTAGTTATTATTTTATCACGTTATTTTTAGCACCACGCTTTGGGAGCCAATTTGAAGTAGTTTTGTTGCTTCACGTATGGAAAGCCAATTTGAAGTAGGAGTTGTATTGTAGTTCAACTGTTGGGAGCCAAACTTGAAGTAATAGCAACCACACGTATAGTAAAAAGTTTCCGGTAGCCTTCGCCCCAAATGTACTTTCCGGTGGCCTTTGCCCCAAATTTAAAAATAGTAACTTTGTAATTTGATTGTTTCTTTAAATATTATATATTTATGTTTGCCTCGGCTGCGTCAGTATTATTGTTAGAGACATGCTTCTCTTTGCAGGGCGTAATGCGGCTGAAGAATGTAGGCTTTCACAGATTATAATCTTAATTCCATCCTTTTTTTAATTCTTGACACGATTTAAATAACACTTCACTGATATAGAGGGCTGTGAGATTCTTTAATTATTTACTTGCACTTTTTAACACGTAAAACTATTTTCGTCTCACACAAATACGTATTAAATTTCTCGAGGACACATCTCGCATCCGGTTACAAACACTGTCTCCAACCAACGCGTCCAGTTATGAGCACTGTCTACAAACAACTGACTTCTAGGTTTGTAAATTTTGCTATATTTCTGTTTATGATTGGCTAAAACTTGTCCAATAGAATACCTTCATTTAACTAAATCTTTTTCTGATTGTTGATTGGCTATTTTTTAAACTGTCACAAAAATTACATTATTGCTTCCAAGAAATACAAGTAGTATTCCTAAACTTTTAATTCATTATTGCCTCAAGGTTACCTCATTGTTACCTCATTGTTAGCAACTTTTAATCTATTATTCTCACAGCTCCTACATTATTAAATTACGTAATACATTCAGATAACATTATTACATGTATACAATAAAATAAACATGTACAATGACTGTAATATACACTTTTTATATTATTACATACACATATTGCTTTAAGTTGGGCTGTTATTGAATTTTATATTACGAAATTATTTTAAGTGTTAAAAATTTTGCCTCACTTTAAAACACACAATCTATTTGAAATAAGTTGGTTTGTGATATAAGCCGTTTCTAAGATACCCATTATTAAAGGTTCGAATTGTTCAATACTCGTCATACTTTTAAAGTCCCATCGATTTTAAGCTGTTTCTCGCGATTGTATGGAGTTTTAAGGACAACATACAGCGTCCAGTTACATTCGACTATCGATGTTCTCTTTGTATTTATAACTAAATATGTAATGTAGCTATTTCTGTAAAGGTTTATTTGGATCAAATGTAGTAGATAGAAAAGTCTTAGTAAGAAGAGCTTATATACCCAATAATAAAGATAGAGGGTAGAGAAAGTCATGTGGATGTATCATATCATATTTTAACTGCATATGTGCATTCTTTATTCTCTTACGATTACAGAATAATTTAAAACTTTACCTAAGGAGATGGTTTATAATCAGGAAATCCTCGACATCGAGTACTCATTAATCTCATGAGATATTTATTCCCCTTTTCATTTAATTGCTGCTTTAAGACCAATCATCCGTTGATGTACTAATGAAAACGCCTATTAATCACCCTTTTTTGTACTTATTTTTCCAAAGCACGTGCTTCACTGTGTTTTCTTCCACTACAGAAAGCAGATACACATATTTCATGACGTTTGATGGTAACTAATTAGAATTGCACAATTAACATTAAATACACATGATTATTGCACTTTTAATTTCATGTTTCTGATGTTATTAGACTTTAAGAAAAACATAATTTTTTCGCTGTTTGCTTTATATCAAACACATATTTCCCTTCTATTTTAACGCATCCGGTCTATCGTCTCTACCACTTATTTTGTACCATGTTCTTCATTCTAGCAAGGCGTTCATCCTGAACCATTTAGTTCTTAGTATACTAAACAAGTTTCGTAGCGTTAATAATTATTCTGGCATAAATTACAGGTATTATGGATGTAAATCTGCACGGAATTTTCATTGCTGCGTGCCTTGGCCAAACAAATTTCCTGTTAAACGCCGCAGCTAGTGAACCGACCGGCTGAGCTGTCGTGGTTGGATACCGAGAGTTATTTTCAGAGCCATCTGCCTGCAGCCTAGCGAAGGTACAACCACCTTAATACGTAGCAAAATATGTACTTCAGAGATATTTCCTTCCTAATAATAATAATAATAATAATAATAATAATAATAATAATATACGTTTGTTGGCCTATTCCGATCTCACATTGTGAATTGATCTTTGCATCCCGCGTTGTACGTCCTCGAGTTCTTTTTACTTTCTCTACTACGTATAGTAAGTAGGGGAAGTATTGTATTCCACCTAAAAATTCGACACCGAGATTTCACCGGAAATACATTCGTTGAGACCCCTGAATCCAAAAAAAGCATTTTTGGAAACATGTCCGTGTGTGTGTGTGTGTGTGTGTGTGTGTGTGTGTGTGTGTGAACAGCATAACTCAGAAACGAACAGTCGGATAAACACCAAACTTGGTATTTAGGTTAAGTATCTTCCAGAGATGCGACACGAAGGTTTTCAAGAAAATCCCCCCACCCCAGATTACCCTTTACATGGAACATTTTTCGAAAATTTTAATTTTCTCAAAAATGGCTCTAACGATTTTGATTAAAATATCATATGTTTAAGATATTTTCATGACAAATAAAATTTATATATTGAATTTACTGGTAATATCTCCAAAAGTATTCTTCATTGTGAACGACTTTTGCATAACTGGTAAACCATTAGAGATGGACAAAATTTTACTTCACAAAAAATGTAGATCGCGTTAAAATACACAATTTATGTCATATGTCCAGTCACCTCTCAGAACAGACTACTTCGAGTAGTAGCTGGCACTCCAGAATCCAAATTTGTAGACGTTGGAATCATTAGCAGTATCGTTTTCACTAGACGATAAGTCAATGAATTTCTTTGATTGATTAGCTTCTTTTTCTGTTTCCTTGAAACGTTATGTTTCTTCTTTTTTTAACTGAATTTGTTTCCCACGAAATTTCATCTCTCTCTTTTCCTTAATAACTGCTGCATTTTCTAGTGATTTGCTGTGGCATGCTCCTTTCTTAGTTTGAACTCTTCTCTTGATCACACTCTTTACAGGACTAGGAAGGACCTCACGAATGGTTTTTTTAGGCATTACACCCACAGGGAATTGTGAAGTGCTGGGCTGTTTGAACATTGGATTCAGTTCATTTAATTTTAATTTAAATTTTGTATACAGGATCGTATATTACCTTGAAAACTTGACTTGCATCTGGTAATGACAGATTACCCTCTATTACAGATGATATTGTCTGTTCCATAGCTTCTTTGTCCCATTGTAGCCGTAAATTCTTCCTTTTGTAATGTCGTAGCATCTGAAAATATGAACGGAATAATTAATAATTGATATAATAAAAATTAATTTAAAACATAGCCCCCAATGGAAATAAGTTACATACCAGAGAAACAAATATGTATGATATCGGATTAACCCCACCGATGGTTACCGAAATAGCCCCACAACACAACATGTTACCGGTCACGACGTAACTTTTAGACTGTGCAATTGATAGCGCCACAGTATATTATAATGGTTCGTAAAATACCAAGGAAGCGTTCACTCCTTAAAGCAGTAAGAAAACTAGTACACGAGACCAGCAAAAGCTTAAGTTTTCTGACCAAAATATTACATGCTAGGTATTGTACAGGTATTCCTTCCTTATCTTTGATTAGAAAAACTGATGTAGCGTCCCTTTTAATATCAGAATCTATTCAGAACCAAGCACACACGTTGATAAGACTCCGTCTGTGAGACTGGAAACTTCAATATGGCGTGTTTAGTAGTGGCAGCGCATGCGTGAGAACTTAACATTATCCAAAAAGCCCCGTTATCCGAATTCTCCCGCCCTACCCTATCTTGTTCCTATTTTGTGTAATATTTTAGCAATAAAATTAAATTATAAATAAAATACTTACTATATGTATTATTCTGTGTTGTAATATAACCTCTTAATGACAACAATCATATGTTCTTAATACGGTATAAAGAATGGAGGTACCGTGTTTGCATCTCACTAAAGTTACTTGGATAAATCGTTGTTTTTCTGGCTTTTCCCTTATTCTTAAAAAACAGGAATTCTGGGCAGTCTTAAACAATGTGGGACACGGGCTCATATGAGTATCATTCACCAATTTCTTTGACCGGTGTGACAAAATACGTAATGTTCCTTTTTACATCAGTGAACTTGGATTACTTGTAATTTATACTGAGTAGATTTTAAAGTTGCAGTTAGTTTGAAGTTTACATCGCTTAAGATACATATAGTTCCTAAGAATAAAGATTTCTATTACCTATAGTTTTTTTGAAAGAGTTTTTGAGTATTGACTGGAGATTCCAGGAATATTTCTTTGGAAGAAATGTGGCTTTTATACATCATTAAAAGGAGAAATCAGAGACTTTGTCAAGCGGGAACGCTAAGAATGTGCCTTGGGCTTGATAATGCGAAGGCCGCACTAAAAATTAAGGAAACGTAAACGAGTTGTATCACTTAAAATACCTGACCATAATGTTTGTTAGTGATGAGACCTAAGTGTGAGGACAGCTAAATGAATCTATGGTTAACCACTCTCAGCATTCCGGCCGTAATGGCACGTCAAAACTTCCTGGGAACAGAAATGCCAACAGTTATTTTTATGAAACATTCAAAGAAATGAAATAAGTATGTGTACAAAGTCGCACTTCTGAGTCTGTTTCCGTTTTGAGGTATAAATGAATTTATATAGGTTTTATTGATTAAAATCAAAATGTATCTCCTTCCACAGATGCTGAACTACGAATAGTGTTATGTTATTAAAATGACATTTCTTAATACCAATGTCTTGAAAGATGGATAAAATAGACATTATTATGCAAATAATTTTTAAAAAATAAAACAATAATTGTTATAGCAAAATTTCAATTTCATTTTGTTGCACACATTTTGAAGTGCAGTGTGAAAAGTTTTACATCTTATGTTTCTATTTTTAACGAAAAAAAGTATTTTGAAAATGTGAAAATAGCAAGAAAACTGAATGTAAGAGAAATGGCCAACGTTCTCGTTTCTCAATTGAAATTCCCGGGTTCGATTTCCAGCTGCAGCGGATTAATTTTCTTTAATTATAACCTTCTCCATCCTTCGCAGGTTCTGAAAGTATAAATGTGAGAGCGAATGCGTCTTTTACAGTAAAAAATTAAATAAAACTTAGGTTAAGATCCTACTGTCAACAGGTTACTAACACCATCAGGTGATTCTTAAGTTAAAGACCTTAGTATGATCACAGGATTTAAAGGGTCTGTACAAAAGAAATATTTTTCTTTTTAAATTGAAAAAAATAGAAATTTTATCTGTGTAGTGTAATAAAAGTTCACGAAATGTATATTTCTAGACAGCATGTTCTAAAGTAGAAGTTCTAACACTTTAGATTATTGCACTAGTGTGTGACAAACTTTGATTTCAAGACCAATCACATGGAAATTACTCATGTTTAATAATTCGACTTGGTTTTATTAGGTTTTACTTTTCATTGTGTCTTCTTGCATGATTAATTTCTCATGACGCTTGCATTATATATTCACAAATCAAATGGCCTTACTTTAATTTATCGCAATTCGTTGTAGAGTTAACCTATGCGTTATATTGGCAGCTTTCTTTGATCTGAAACGTTACTCATTAATCTAACCTACATAAAGATTAGATAGCGGAAATTATGAATTAAAAAAATTGAATTGAAGTGAAATTACAGAAGCAGCAGAAATAATAACACTAGAAATACTCACCCAAACAAATCCAGAACGCAATATGATATAGCATTTAATCACTTCATTGGCTGGTAACATATTATTTATTTTACTCTATATTTTGAAGTTGTGGTTTTCTTTACGTTGTTTGCACCACGTATGTAAAGTCAGTTTGAAGATGATGTATTATATTTCAACTGTTGGGGAGCCGAACTTGTAGTAGTTGCAACCGCACGTATAGTAAACAGTTTCCGGTAGCCTTCGCCCCAAAATGTATTTTCAGGTGGCCTTTGCCCCAAGTTTATAAATAATAGCTTTGTAATTTGACTGTTTCTTTAGATATTATATATTTATGTTTGCCTCGGCTGCGTCAGTATTATTTTAGAGACATGGATATCTTGGCAGGGCGTGATGCGACAAAGAGTGTAGGCTTACTCAGATTTTAAGCTTTAATTCACTCTTTTTTATTAATCCTTGACACAAATTAACTCACAATTCACTGATATAGAGAGCTGTGAGATTCTTTTATTTAATACCTGCACTTTTTAACACGTAAACTTAATTTTTCGTCTCACACGAATACGTATTAAATCTCTCGAGGACGCACAAGCAACGCATCCAGTTATGACAACTGTCTGCAGGCAACTGAATAGATTTCAACCT
This sequence comes from Deroplatys truncata, assembly GCA_030765065.1. Lineage (NCBI taxonomy): Eukaryota > Metazoa > Arthropoda > Insecta > Mantodea > Mantidae > Deroplatys > Deroplatys truncata. The sequence goes on from CM060987.1 coordinate 121,922,808, forward strand.
AAACTTGTATATTTCTGTATTTCAAGTCTCTGATACTGTATTTCAAGATACTCCAATAGAATACCTTCATTTAACTAAAAAACCCTCCGGTTGTAGATTGGCTATTTTATGAACTCACTAAAATCACGTTATTGCTTACAAGAATTACAAGTAACATTTAAACTCTCAAACTCATTTTTGCCTCAAGGTTACCTGATTGTTAGCAACTTTTAACTTATTAGTCCCACAGCTCCTACATTATTAAATTACGTAATGCAATAATATAAACATATGCAATGACTGTTACATGCATTTTACAAATTATTACATACACATATTGCTTCAAGGCGGGCTGTTATTCAAATATATATATATATATATAATTTGATTGAAATTTTTAAGTGTTAAAAATACTAATGTAAAATGTTGTAATGGCATTCAACACTAAAATTGTGTTTCTCAGTCCCTGATATACAAGTTTGCTTTAGACTGTGGAAAGCTGAATATAAAAATGCTCGAGTTCAGATACACGCTTTGTAATTACCATTTAAGTAGGTAGTTCAAAATAAGACAAGTCCAGGCAATTAAATGTTTTAGGACTAAGAATTAGCTTTAATAGTGTGTTATATAGCCAGCTATAAAAGTGGAGCCTCATTACCGAGTAGGTCAATAAGACTATGACTTGAGGGAGAGGTCTAATAGACCCAGGAGCTATAAAGCTACTTGTGTAACAGTCGTAAACAATTCTATGTTGTTCATTATTTGCCGTACAATCATAAGAAGATAAAGCTATAAATAAAATTGTACCTATAAAAGCTCATATCTTGAACAATTTTATTCTGAGCTGTTCTAAACTTATGTACTTCAGTCCTATTTAAATTAATCCAATAGTTTTAAAATTGCTTTATTTTCGTGACATCAGCTAATCTATTTGGCTTTCTCTACCTCGTACCTTAGCAAGTAGTACCCAAAAATTTGATACCGAGATTTCATGCGAAATACATGTTTTGAAGCCCGCTAAATTAAAAAAAAATATTTTTTTATAAAAAGCTCCTTGTGCGGCTATCTGTGAACATCATAGCTCGAAAACTTGGTATTTAAGTTCATTATCTTCCAAGGATGTGACAAGAAGATCTTCAAGAAAATCTCCCTACCCCAACTACCCTTTACATGGAACATTTTTCGAATTTCTAAAAAATGGCCCTTAGGATTTTGATTAAAATGCCACATATTAATAATATTTATATGACAAGTAAAATGAATATTTTGAAATTTCTGGGAATAGCCTTTGAAGTTCTCTTCATTCGGAAGGAATTTTGTATAGTCTTGCTTAACTAGTAAACGTTAAGCAATACAAAAAAAACTACTACACAAACGTAGATCTGTTTAAAACACAAAATTTATTTCAAATAACTATTTTTGTGGCGTTAAGCCATTTCATGGGTATCCATTATTAATGGTTCGAGTGTTTTTTTTAAGTTCCATTTATACACCGCCTTTAACTACACTGGTCTTATCGGCGGCCTTTCCTTTAGAACTTATGGCCTTGTTGGTGTTAACTTGTGTAACTCTTGTCGTTGGGTTTCTTGCACTTTTGGTTCTTTTTATCATTAGATCATACACACATTCACACTCTCATTTATATTTCCAGACCCTCGGGAGCCCCCAGCCGAGAATCGAACCCAGGACCCCTCGCAGAGCAGGCAGATGCTCTACCGACTAAGCACCGGGGTCAGCGAATGGTTCGAGTTGTTCATTGCGTGATTATTCTTTAAAGTCCTTTCAACATTGAAATAGGTTGTTTCTTTACGTTATTTGCACCACGCTTGGGTGTCAATTTGAAGTAGGTAGTTGCTGCTACGTATTGAAAGTCAGTTTGTAGATGCTCTATTATTGAAGGAATTGTATTATATTTCAACTGTTGGGGAGGGGGAGGCGAACACTTGAAGTAGTTGCAACCGCACGTATGGTAAAGAGTTTCCGGTAGCCTTCGCCCCAAATGTACATTAACTTTGTAATTAAACTGTTTCTTTAAATATTTTATTTCTGTTTGCCTCCGCTGCGTCAGTATTATTGTTAGAGACATGGAAGTCTTGGCAGGGCGTGGTGCGACAAGAATGTAGGCTTACACAGATTTTAAGTTTTAATTCACTCCTTTTTATTAATGCTTGACACAAATTAAATAGCACTTCACTGATATAAAGAGCTGTGAGAGTATTAACTTGCACTTTTTAACACGTATTATATTTTCGTCTCACACGAATACGTATTTAATTTCTCGAGAATGCAACTTTACTGTTTACAACCGCCTAAATTTGTAGATTTCTGTATTTCAAGTCTCTGATTGGCTAATCCTACTCCAATAGAATACCTGCATTTAACTAAAGCTTTTTCTGGTTGTTGATTGGTTATTTTTATAAACTGTCACTAAAATCGCATTATTGTTACTCCAATAATCAGAAGTAGTATTATTAAACTCTCAAACTCATTATTGCCTCATTGTTACCTCATTGTTACCTCATTGTTAGCAACTTTTAACTTATTATTCTCACAGCTCCTACATTATTAAATTATGTAATACGTTCACATAACATTATTGAACATGTATACAATAATATAAGCATATGCAATGACTGTCACATACCTTTTACAAATTATTACATACATATATTGCTTCAAGGCGGGCTGTTATTGAATTTACATATATAATTAGACTGAAATCATTTAAGTGTTAAAAATACTGCCTCAACGTTCAGTTGTTTCACGCGATTGCATGGAAACAATATGGAATTTTAAGGCAGCTTATAGTGTCCAGTTCGCTATTCTCTTTGTATTTATAACGAAATGTGTAATTTAACTATTTCTGAAAAGGTTTATTTGAATTAAAATTAAGTAGATAGAAAAATAAGCTTTAGTAAGAATAGTTTGCATACCCATCAATAAGCGATGTAGAGAAGGTCTTGTGAATATAACACGTCAGATTTCTTTTTATTTCGTTTGTATAGCCCCTTTATTTTCTTTGCTCATATTGGGGGCTTTGATTGAGAAACAACCGATGGTGCTAATACACTCTAACCTGGGTTTGTTATCTTCGTTTTTCTCAGTGCGTCTGTGAAAATCCAAAAATCTATAGTTTTCTTCTGATTACTTTGAGGTTTTTACCATATACTGGGAACATAAACTATATATATTGCACACAAACCCTTAACGAGCTCTCTCAAACCGTTGTTAAGATATTACTAAGTTTTATTATTAATAATTAAATACTTTTTCGTATAATATGCTCCTTAACCCTACAGTATATCGTATTCCCAAAGGTTTAATTTGAGCTTGTCATACTAACTTAAAGAAATTTTTGTGCAGGCACTTTTTAGTTTTAATTAGCCTAAGAAAAACGTTCTGTACATATATTATCGAATTTTTCAACTTGTTCATTGTGAGTTATAGGAAATAATTTCAACTGAACTATCTAATATTTTAATTGGTGCACAGAATGTTTTAATCCGTAATCCCTGCAGCTATTCCGAAAATTTGAAGCTAATTAGTAGGGACGACACTTTGTCCCAGTTTGCCGCGATGTTCGCTGGTAATGAATACATGTGTTTACTAGTTTATAGGAAAGTCCATCGACAGCTCGTCCTTTTCCTTCCGTAGTGTTCTTAAATAATTTGTTCGAGATGATTCGTTTAACTTTTAAGGTTTAATAGAGATACTGAAATCTGAAAAAGCTTCTTTTATAAAATGTTGTGCTCAACGAATTTTGCAAAAACATTTCCACTTTTGACTTTTGATTAACATCATTTGAACAGATTTTGATTGAAGATCAGCGCAAATTAATGGTCTTTGTACTTTTACACAGCAAAGGTAAACTAACATTAATTCCAGGAATCAATATTTGCTTACTCCAAAACAATTAGTATAAGTACATCCAAACTAAATATTCCATACTGATTGTAACTTGTGTGATATTAGATTCATTCAGATATCGATATGTCAGGAAAAGACTTTAAGTAATTTATGGCAAACAAAAACATAAGTAACAAAATGGCCTGCCGTTAGAAACAGAGAAAGCTTATCCATTGGTAGATTTTGTACACAAAATTAAAATATATTAAAGAAAATAACTCTCAAGGTGGAGATTATATAAAACTCTAAGTGAAGATATTCATTTTCGAATTGAAACAGTGCGTTCTGCGCAGCTAGAAATATAAAATGATAGCCATGTTAATGTGAAAGTAAATATTAGTAACAGTAAGAATAATATTATTAAATAAGACTGGGAATTGAATATTGCTTGTAAAGATGAATACAGATTGAAGAGACAGTGAAAGGAGCAGGCAGGAAACAGGGTAGGTTATTCCCCCATTGTAGCCGAGTAAGGGCAGAAGATGCTTCTGTTCGTGTACCGTTAGGTCGCCTGAAAAACAGATGCGTAGAAACGAAGAACAGTGCTTTGATAGTTCATGTGAAACTTGAAGTACACAACCAATAAGAAAGAAGGTAGAAATCACGTGATAACAAAATGGGGGATAGAAAAATTCTAAATAAAGAAACAGGTGAGTTTTGAACATCACTTGTTCTTGGTATTCCCTTGGAGGTTGTTCTATAAATAGATGTGGGTGCAGTTCAAAGCAAATTGATAGGAGTTAGCATTGAACTCGGGACCATTCCTACAAATCCCGTGCCGCCAAATTGGTGCACATCACCTCCTCTCAGAATGTAATTGAAGAATAAGTGAAATGTGGGCAACCAAATGCAAACCCCATAAACTCATTTTCAACAAGGCTTGTTCAACTTTTAACGGCTCTTTGCTTAATCCAGCAAGACCGAAAGTAAAATGCCCAATTGTTTCGAAATGTATAATGTATAATAAACAACTACACAGTTCTAGTAATAAAAGTTTGAAATGCACTTCATTATTTAGTCACGCATCGAGAGGTTTGAACTGACACATGCACATCGTGTCCTAAAACGCCTTGCCCCACCCACAACCATCATTGTAATTAGAATAGCATTTCACTGAGAACGGTTTTTGTTGCTTTATTTGTACAATTAAATTATCGTTTAGGTCTGCTAGAGTCAAGACAAACCAAAGAGGTTACTCAAATGCAGAAAGAGCTCATATCTAGATTTTGAGTCGTCTTAAGTCAACAAAATCTGATGTGATACATTAACATGACTTTCTTCACCCTATATCACTTATTTCACTATCTTTAATCTAGAGAAACACTTCCGGAAATAGCTGCATTTCACATTTTTTATAGATGCCTACAAAGAGAATAGCGATAGTCAAATGTTTAAGAACTGGACGCTATACACTGGCCTTAAAATTCCATGCTCTTTGCAATCGCGATTTGCAATTTACGTACAATCCCGTGGAACAACTGAATATGGAAAGGACTTGAAAAGAATGACAAAGTATTGAACAATTCGATCCACTAATAACTAATATCTCGGGAATGGCTCATGCCAAAAAAAAACTTATTGGAAATAAATTGTATCTTTTAAAGATATCTGTATTTTTACTTTCTCTACTACGTATAGTAAGCAGGGGAAGTATTGTATTCCACCCAAAAATTCGAAACCGAGATTTCACCGGAAATATATGTTTTGAGGCCCCCTGAATCCTAAAATAGCATTTTTGGAAACATGTCCGTGTGTGTGTGTGTGTGTCTGTGAACAGAATAACTCAGAAACGAACAGTCGGATAAACACCAAACTTGGTATTTAGGTTCAGTATCTTTCAGAGATGCGACACGAAAGTTTTCAAGAAAATCCATACACCCCAAATTACCCTTTACATGGAACATTTTTCGAAAAAAAAAATTTCTCAAAAATGGCTCTAATGATTTTGATTAACATATCATATGTTTAAGATACTTTCATGACAAATAAACTGTATATCTTGTATTTTCTGGGAATGTCTCCAAAAGTATTCTTCGTTCTGAACGACTTTTGCATAACTGGTAAACCATAAGTGATAGACAAAATTTTACTACACAAAAAATGTAGATCGTGTTAAAATACATAATTCATGTCAGATGCATTTTTTTTTTTGAGTGAACCGTTTTCGAGATATGGCTTCTTATTCCCTTAAATTTTTCAATACTTATTTTCTCAAATGGGAATTCGTTATTCATTTTTTGTCTTGGATATACAAAGAGTATTAATCTGTGGCAAAGAGAATGGTGCTGCATATAGCAACCAGCTATTAAGAGATATGTCTGTGCTTATATTGCCCTTGCAAATACAAAACAAGCGGAACATAGTACGCCTTAAGCGATAGTCAAATATTTTTAGAACTGGTCGCTATGTGTAAAATGTAATTCTCTTTATATGTCAAAAGATCGTTTCTGCAAATGTTTATCTCGATTAATATGAAATAGATGGAGAATAAGAGTTTGTAAAAATAGTTTGTACAAGAGTAGAGAAAGTCATGTGAGTGTAACACATCAGATTTTTGTGTAGTTCGCTTAACGTTTACCAGTTATACAAAATTATACAAAACTCCTTCCGAAGGAAGTGGACTTTCAGAGGCTATAACAGAAAATTGGAGATTTACATTTTATTTGTAATGTAAATATTCTTAATATATGATACTTTAATCAAAATCGTTATAGCCATTTTTAGCAAACCAAAAATTTCGGAAAATGTTCCATGTGAAGAGTAGATAATATTTGGATTTTCTTAAAAATCTTCATTTTGTATCTTTGAAAGATATTGAACTTAAATACCAAGTTTGGTATTTAAACGCATAAACAGCCACCCACACACACAAGCATGGACCTCTTTCTTAAAATGCTATTTTTGGATTCAGGAGGCCTCAAAAGATTTATTTGCGGTAAAATCTCGATAACGAATTTTTGGGTGGAATGCAATACCTTTTCTACCTACCAGTACGTGGTAGAGAATGTAATAACGTTTGACTGGTATTCATAGCCACAATAAGCGATGTTAAACTTTTATATTGACTTATTTCAGTTTCCGCCATGGGTTATACTTAATAGCTTAATATCGTTTACAAATGCTGGCGTTTACACTTCATAGTCGCTTAGTTAAACAAAATAAATGTTATTAATTCAAGGAGAATCTTAAATTATTTGAGTATTAACCATGACTTACACAAACACCAGATGATAATTCTGTGGTGAATGGCAAAGAATTCATCCCCAAATATATTTTGCAAGATACTCAGGTAATTTTGTTTCATTATGTTCGTTACATTCATATGAGGCTTTGTATAACGAACAATGCTGCTTGATTACAAGGATAAAGATATAGTTGCTGACGAACGAGGCGACCCTCATAGCTGGAGTAGAGCACCGAATAGCTATAATGGCCGTTTTACACCTACTGTGACCCCTGAGAGGGAGAGACTCGAACAGCGACCAAACCAGGATAACAACGGGAGCAAGCATGGATGGGTTCCTTAACGTTTGTGGATCAAACGCACCCACAAGCCCCTAGCTCCTGGAGGTCCCCCGAAGGGGCGTCTGCCCGAGAACACCGAAGGAGGAAGGCGAAACAAGCAGTTCCGCAACGACGCCAGAGAATGTGCTACAGAGCGCACATCGACCGCCCAACCGCAACGCACCAAACACCCTCGCCTGTCCTACAAGCCTTGAAAGAGAAGGAAGATGATGGGCACAGGAAATGAAGGCCAGAAAACTCATAGTAGAAGATGAACTATCCCAACATTCACCTACCGATCCGGGGAAGCCACGAAAAATCCATGGGCCAGAGTGGGCCGCTGGGGATTGAACTCGGGACATCCCGAATGCGAGTCTACGCGTTACCGCGGCGCCACCTTGTATTACAGGATAAGCTATCACATTTAGAGAAAAAGATAATAGTCATCCAATAACTGTTGCCACCTACATTCCCGGAGGGGGGGATTCAAAACAGAATTTCAGCTTTAAGATTTAATTAACCATCAAGCAACTAGCATTGTTCTTCCAGAGTGAAGCAATAATATCCGCCCTAAAAAGCAATAATAATAATAATAATAATAATAATAATAATAATAAAGATAACAAGAAGGATTGGGAAAGGGGGGAATAAAAGGTTAACGAAGAGATTAAGAAAAGAACTGAAGGTAATATATAAAAGAATTTAAATAAAAAAGATGAATAAAAGTAAAACTTCTTAAACCATTTATTTCAGGGTGGAAAGAGGCGACCTGAAACCGTAGCGTTTAGTAATGTTTCACGAGCAACCAGGTGAGCTCATTAGAATGCACTTAGGCTCCTTAGAATTCGTGAAGGCAGAAAAAAAAAACCTCGGCTAGGGGTACAATAGATGGGAAACTCCAGAATCAGTCATCCGCACAGAAAAATCAATGAGGCGAAAATAACGTGAGAATGTCAGAGCGAAGAAGACGAACTTTCTAGTTCTTGAGAACCAATGGAAGCGGAGAAAAATGTATAAAAACAATCAACTAGAAGGTATGAAAGTCACGTGCCTAGAAAAAAGGTGGACAAAAATAGAAAAGGGAAGTAGACTGAAAGTTATCTAGGACGGCAGAGCAGATTCAGAGGTATCACATCGTTTCTTCGCCCCTAGTGTCAGGAGAGATTGCATTACTCTTTGAGAGAATAAGTGTGCAGAAATGGGTGTAAATTCACGTCTAAAACAATTGCTTAATAAGGGGGATAAGAAAGGGGAAGTATGCGAGTTTAGATTCAAAATTGTAGACGGGGTCGTTAAGGCTAGTCTTGTGTGATGGGATATTCGAGAAGGGATTGGATCAATGTGGATTATCATATTAAAAGGGGCCAGTAATGGAGAGATTTCGAGTGTTATTCATCTCCTATCCACACTTTCTGAGAAAAGAGTCTCATAACCAACGACAATCCGTCCTCTACCTTGAGCATCCGGCAAAACCTTCTCCTGAATCAGACACCCGCCACCAGACCAACCATCGAACCATCCCACTACAAGGGGTTTGCATTTTTTATCCTATTAATGTACTAACTACTACCTTTGCTTTCGAGGTTAGATCTCTAGTAATACTGTTTCATAATTCAACAGTTGGTACTAATGGTGCAATAGGCAGCCAAGTGGTGATTTTATTGTTTTTACTACGTATAGTAAGTAGGGAAGTATTGTATTCCACCCAAAAATTCGATACTGAGATTTCACCGGAAATACATGTTTTGAGGCCCCCTGAATCCAAAAAAAGCATTTTTGGAAACATGTCCGTGTGTGTGTGTGTGTGTGTGTGTCTGTGTGTCTGTCTGTCTGTCTATGAACAGCATAACTCAGAAACGAACAGTCGGATAAACACCAAACTTGATATATAGGTTCAGTATCTTCCAGAGATGCGACACGAAGGTTTTCAAGAAAATCCCCCCACCCCAGATTATCCTTTACATAGAACATTTTTCGAAAATTTTATTTTTCTCAAAAATGGCTCTAACGATTTTGAATAAAATATCATATGTTTAAGATATTTTTATGACAAATGAAATGTATATCTCGAATTTTCTGGGAATGTCTCCAAAAGTACTCTTCATTGTGAACGACTTTTGCATAACTGGTAAACCATAAGAGATAGGCAAAATTGTACTACACAAAAAATGTAGATCGCGTTAAAATACACAATTTATGTCATATACAGTTTTTTTGTTGAGTGAATCATTTTCGAGATATTGCTTGTTATTCCCTTAAATTTTCCAATACTTATACTTTTTCTCAAAAGGGAATTCGTTATTCATTTTTTGTCCTGGTAATGCAGAGAGAATGGAATACTCCACATAGCAACCAGCACTTAAAATATTTGAATATCGCTTAAAGCCTACCAGTTCCCCTTGCACCTACAAGAAAATTAGCCATAAGATTAACATCTGGATATCTCGATTAACATGAAGCATATGTAGAATAAGCGTTTGTAAAAATAGTTTGTACAAGGGTAGAGAAAGTCATGTGAGTGTAACACATCAGATTGTTTTTATTTATTTTACCAAATCCTATTTTATAGTTGAATATTAGGATTGTAGTTGTATTATTTAAAAATAGTTAAATTAGTATAATTATTTACATTTTACAATGTTCTATGGATATGATGAACAACGTGTAAAATACTTGTAGCATCTACTAAAACTTTTATACAGTGGCCTTATAAATTCTATATTACAGTGGTTTAAATGAAGTTTCAAACAGCATCTTCTGTATATGAACCGAGGACAATTAAAGAGTAAATGTTCTACTGTTTCTTCATTTCCACAAGGGTAGTTGAGATCCTTTTCTATGATAATGTTAAATCTTCTGAAGTATATACCAAATATGCGGTGACCAGAAAGAAATTGTTAGTATATAAAATAAGGGAAGAATATATACTTTACATTTTAGAAGACTGTGTATATCAGGGGAAAAAATCTGATGTGTTGCACTCACATGACTTTCTCTACTCTTGTACAAATTATTTTTACAAACGCTTATTCTCCATATGCTTCATGTTAATCTTATTGCTAATTTTCTTGTAGGTGCAAGGGGAATATGGTAGGCTTTAAGCGATAGTGAAGCATAGCCTAGGGTTGGGGGATTTGCTTGAAAATCTTCGTGTCGCATTTTTGGAAGATAGTAAACTTAAGTACCAAGTTTTAATGGCTTATAAATTTAGGAGATTTAATATTCGATGGATAAGGCGTTTAACCCCGAATGTAAAACAGAACGTGAAACTAGGACATCGCACCTACCTCTTATATGCATTTGGTTTCCTGATAGTGAATGTGCTCTGGACGACACCAGGTCGGTGGAAACGCATACTCGAAGAACCACGTGTTGCTGGAGTTACTTGTCTACTGTTTATGTTACCCTGGTCACTTCCCGGTGTTCTTTCGCCACAATGGAAGCAAGGCAGAAGATGACAGACATGTCCTGCCATCTAACGACAGGAGTTTGCACAAAGACTACCTTACTTTGTTTAATTTTATACATAACGGGGATGAAAAAAGTACACAAAAATTTTTGAAAAAAAGTGGAGCTCGATAAAACACGCAATTTGTTTCAGATACGCAATTGCTCGTTTGAATTCAACAATACTTTCTGCACTTCTGTCATTATATAATGATTAACACGAAGAAAACACAAAATTTGTATGAATATTGTGCTGGAGAGACATGAAAATAAATAATACAGGCTTACGTTCTATTCAAAGGGGCCAACAATATTTAGACATCATTTCCATATCTGCTTTAGAAAAAACGTTTTGCATAAATATTGTGAACGGACACAACGCTGCAGGCAACTTGTTTCTCACCTACCCCTTTCTCTACTATAGGTATGGTCATTAATCGTATTACTTTGTGATAGCCCTTTTGCACCAAATAGAATAGAAGCCATAAAGGGGGGGCATATGCTCCCAAATGACGAAAAAAACAAATTTTTCATTTTTTTGTTTTTAATTTTAAATTGTATTTACCTCATCAGGTAAACATTTTAATGCAGTTTGTTATCTGGATAGTTAGTTGCAACCTTAGGGCTCTTTTTGTTTTTAATATAACTTTCTTTTTTAATTTTGCATCCACAAAATTTCAGCTTCATTAAATGTTAAGATATTAGCAAGGTTTTTATGCATATTGTGCATGAAGATTATGTTTTACTAAAAAGAAACTGATTTGAAAATTAGCTTGACAAAGGTACGTTAGTAGGATTTTAAAAACAATTTAATTTTTCTGTCTTTCAACATTTTGAAACTTGGAATAGTACGAATATTTAATAATTAACTGTACAAAAAAGCTTGAATCAACATTTTCAAAATTAAAGGGGCTGAAACACTTGAAAATAATTTATAAAATTTGACAAACCGTTAGAAATATAGATATGAAGTTGCATAATTTCTAGCTTTAGTAGTCCAAAAATTGTGTATCTAGCTACACTTCCCTTAACAGAGACTATTTCTGGCCCCTCTTTTGTTTCATAAGCGCTCATTTTAAGGCAGCCACAGGGAGACATAATAAAGGCTGGATGGAAAGTAGTTATGGTTAGATAAATGTGGAAACCTTAAGTAGAAAAAAACAATATTGCGATCTGGGAATGAGCTACTCTTATGCACACGAGTGCATATTCCTTCTACACCGCGCCACGCTTGAGAGACAGCGAGGCGAGGCCGTGTATACCTCCTACATTGTCATACTTCCCTGCCACAACGTAGGGACATAAAGGTCTAGGAAAGACAGTCGCAAGATGGAGGGACATCCTGGCTTCCGTGAGGCACGTACACTGCTTCCCACTGTTGCTTGTATGCCACTCATGCCGACAGAAGTACTGGCAAAGACTTTGTCAAGGCAGTGCGATGTGGCAAAGCAATAGCAGAGCCATTGTGCGACAGTCGAATGTTTAAAAAGGCATTCGCTATATGTACGCTGGACTTTTATATTTTAAATACTCTTTGCATGGGAGAAAAAAATCCATAAGTCTAGTTTGAAATGCTGCAACATCCCGACCTGTAACAGGAAATATCTTGCAAACAATAAGGCTACAAAAAAAACTGATTCCACACAAATTTTATAAGCTATACAATCTTTATGATGTCATAGTTATACAAAATCCTATCAGGCTGAAGGGAGCCACAGTAGGGATTCACAAAAATTTCGAGATATGCCAATATTCATGGCAATATGCCAAATATATATTTTAACAAAACATGGGCATTCGACACGGGAGGTCCGTGGTCCAAAATCTCTGCTGGACCTTTTTTTCCTTCCAATCATAAATGGCAAACTGGGGAGGTGCCATAAACTTAGGCCTGAAACCCTTTCCATTATATTTTCATTTCATATTATCTTATTTATCCACAGGCACTGCCTTGGTGCCCTGTGTAGTAAGAACGGGCGTCAAACACTACTAAAAATATCGTTAGGGCCACTTTGAGGAAATTCAAAATAATGAAAAATATTCCATATAAATAAATGTTTGGGGTGTGGATTTCTTTTATCTTTTTTTTTCTTCTTTCTTTCTTTATTTCGTTTTTTTTTTTTTTTTTCTTTTCTTTTTTGTGCATCTTCCAAGTTTGGTATTTATTTGAGTTTACGTTTTTTAATTATGCTATTCACATATATACGGAGTTTTTCCTAAAAAATGTAATATGATACATTCACACGATCTCTACCCATGACAAAATCCACATCCCATGTATATACTGTATAGTATTCATATAAAAAAGTGATTCTTCCATCCACGTTACGTTAAGAATTATTTTTGCCGTTATCTAGGGAGGTAGATATGCTTAGTTATAAGTTATGACCTGCGAAAATGGCACACAAAGTTGTTTTTTTTTTTAAATGGTAACTAGCTTCTGCGATTGAAAAGAAGGGGCGTTGGAATAAAGAATCACAAATATTCAAGGATATCCATCAGATGAGACAACTGGAAAAAGTGTAAGCTTGTAGCATGGAATATTTCGAAAACATCTTACGCTAAGAAAATAATTATTTGACAAAATTGTGTGTTTTTTGTCACACATTTTTCCTGCAGTAACTTTTTTTCCATTTCATGTTTTGCGTCTTATACAAAATTCGCCCAAATAAAAGAAACTTCACAGGCTTTTCAAAGAAAATGCAATATATACATTTTATTCCTCATGCAAAAACGTCAAACATAATTATATTTTAATTTGAATCATTAGAGTCTGTTTGAGAAAATAAAATACAAAGAAAATTTACCGATGTAAAGGGTAGTTTTGAGTTGAGGGGATTTTCATGGAGAAATTCTTGAAAGATACTACACTTAAATATCAAGTATAGTTTTTCCCTGACTTTTCGTTTATGATTTACGGACACATGGACTTTTTGTAAAATTCTTTGGGCAGCGGGGTGTTCAGGAATAGAAAAAAGTATTTCTGGTGAAATCGTTATCAGATGTCTTGATGGAATATAATTATCCCCTCTATTTGTCCGAGCTACGTGCTATTAGAGAAATAATAAGTTGAAAATCTTGGGAAAATGTTAAATAGACTGTAAAATATGCATATTCGAAAACGATATCATTGAAAAACGACCTCTAACTGCTTAAAGAGAACATTATTTATGTTTTCTCTCAATTTAAAACGTCTCTGCGTTTTTCTACATACCTCCATGTCGCTTTCGTCGTCTGGCACTGTGCCTGTTTACACGTGCAACTTCTTTGAATTTATTTTTGGCATTTTTTTGGGCTTCTTTCATCATTGAATGTCTGTTTGTACGAATGCAAGAGCTATGAGTGTTTCGATTTTATGACTATGCCGTTTAATTTTGTTTCCTGGCCAAACGGCCATTATGCACTTCTGATTGGTCCACCTCGTGGGAGAATGTTTTGGCGCGAACAAACGAACTGCTTTGGCGCACTGATCCTATGAAACCGAATCACAGCCGGAATGGAACAGGAACTCAGAAGGAAGCAAGAGCTGGCAACTTTGACATGCGCGCGACAACTCAGACAAACCTTACGATCGAAGGTCAAAACGTAAAAACCGAACATGGCTTTGAAAGAAGCATGGCAAAGAAGATCGGTTCTGTTAACATTCCGTTCATTTTTCCGGAGTGTTTGATTCCTTTGCTTGTCTTTGCTTGCGAGCGCTAGTAAGTATTAGGAAAGCAGTAACATGGAAGAGGTATATCAAGAACAGCTGGCCAAGCAACGTGCCCAACACGATCAATACACTCGCCCTAAAATGGCGGTCCTTACATCGCACATGACAAGATGGTGGAGTAGCCATATCATAATGGCTTCGTTGCTAGCTAAAAGTATTTGTTAAATATACCTATAATTAAATCAGTAACCACTTTTTGCTATATTTTATTTGTTTCAAAAACTGACTCCAACGATTTTGATTACAATAATGTATGTTTAAAGTTAACGGGTAATCCATAAGAGATAAAATTTTACCACAAAACCATATGTGTTACATTATTGTATTCCACCCAAAAATTCGATACCGAGGTTTCACCGGAAATGCATGTTTTGAGACCCTCTGAATCCAAAAAAAAGCATTTTTGGAAACATGTCCGTGTGTGTGTCTGTGAACAGCATACCTCAGAAACGAACAGTCGGATAAACACCAAACTTAATATTTAGGTCCAGTATCTTCCAGTGATGCGACACGAAGGTTTTCAAGAAAATCCCCCCACCCCAGATTACCCTTTACATGGAACATTTTCCGAAAATTTTAATTTTCTCAAAAATGGCTCTAACGATTTTGATTAAAATATCATCTGTTTAAGATATTTTCATGACAAATAAAATGTATATCTTGAATTTTCTGGGAATGTCTCCAAAAGTATTCTTCATTGTGAACGACTTTTGCATAACTGGTAAACCATAAGGGATAGACACAATTTTGCTATACAAAAAATGTAGATCGCGTTAAAATACATAATTTATATCATATACGTTTTTTTTTTTGTTGGGTGAACCATTTTCAAGATATTGCTTGTTATTCGCTTAACTTTTCCAATACTTATACTTTTTCTCAAATCGGAATTCGTTATTCTTTCTTTTTTCTTTTTTTTTCTTTTTTTTTTTTGTTCTGGTAATGCAAAGATAACCACATAGAAACCAGCTCTTAAAATATTTGACTATCGCTTAAATCCTAGCAATTCCCCTTACATCTACAAGAAAATTAGCAATAAGATTAACATCTCGATATCTCGAGTAACATGAAGCATATGGAGAATAAGCGTTTGTAAAAATAGTTTGTACAAGAGTAGAGAAAGTCATTCGAGTGTAACACATCAGATTTTTTTTACTAACAGCTCTCTAAATTATATAATACATACAATGTAGGTATAAATATAAAAGGCACAGTTAAGTCATTTCTTGACATGTTCTCACAGCCGCCTGAATCCTACGCTATGAATCGCACCAACGCCTCCTAGGAAGCGTTGAAAGTGACAATACGAGATGCGGATGTAGATAGCAATACTTATTCTGAGGGCTCGTTTTCCAAACACGACTATGATGGAGAAAATGGGTGAATATCCCGAGGAAATTCCAATCGAGCCAGAAAAATTGAATCGGAGCTGCTGCCAGAAAAACCTTGGCATTAGTATGAGAAGAAGTATATTGCATTTAAAGATGGTGCAAGGTAAGTAGTGTTTTATGTTTTAGGTCTCTTGAATCCCCCCCCCCAAAAAACGCCCGTGTGTGCGTCTGTCTGTGAATAGCATAACCTAAATACCAAGTTTGGTGTTTATCGGACTGTTCGTTTCTGAGTTATGCTGTTCACAATCAAATACACACACACACGGACACGTTTCCAAAAATGCTTTTTTTGGATTCAGGGGGTCTCAAAAGATGTATTTCCGGTGAAATCTCGGATTCGAATTTCTGGGTGGTATACAATACTTCCCTACTTACTATACGTGAGAAAGTAAAAATGCACCACCTATACTCGGGTGCATAAAATGGAACGGAGCTGTTTATGCTGTTGGAACTGACAAAATCTAGCCACACCCTCTACCAGTGTGACCATCTCTGTGTTTCGAGCATTATCCTAGTCACTGGATTGGCAGGGTACTTTTTCTCCCCCAAAGTATAGCCGAACTTTCGAAGGGTATCATTACAACTTAAACCTTATATTTTCATGCTACACTGCCGTTTTTTATTGCCGTTTAGTAGCAGCAATAACTTAACCTTCGTCTCCATGTCGCTGATAAAAGCTCTCATATATGTAAATGCCCTTAAGTTTAACCTCACATGCAAATAATTCTTCACCCCTTCCTCTAGAATACCGAATTATTTGCATTTGATTTAGCCTTTCTTTGTATACCAATTGCAGCGGGAAAAAGTTGTTCCTCTGGTTGATACCCTCTGCTTCAGTGTCTGGTCTCCGGCTATTGTTGACCAGCGCCTGCTCATCTCTCCATTCGTAATAAATTACCTATCTGACTAATTTCACTAGTCTCAGAGTTTTCGTAGGTACGGCAAATTAAAATACACTGCATTTCCCTTAAGAATCTGGTTTATTATCAAATAAACACTTGTGGGCGGCTATGTTTTCCCATTGTAACAATTCCCACCATTATAATAAATTAGGAACCTAAACTAACTGCACACGCGTGCATCTGTCGTTCAGAGAGTATCGCTGTGTGTCGGAGATTCTATGAGAGTATAAATCTGGGTCTTTCTTCCCCCTTTTATACCTAAGCCTAGTGACGCTCACCTTCGCGCCTCAAAATGTAACGACATTTCTAATTGGTCTTCAGACCGCGTTTCCTTATTATGCATGAAAATATTCTGCTCCAAAGTTTTGCGCATACGCGTCCTAGTGACGCGTCCGGAAGCAGATTCAATATCTCTGTCTCTTTCCTTTCTACATCTGTCTCTTTCTATTTCTCCTTATTGCTTCAAGTTCCTTGCTCATTAGCTTGATGAAAGTTGGGCACTACGTAGAATTATCTTTTACCTGGAATTTAGCTAGCTCGCCCGTCCTTTACTTATCTAAGTTACAATCTGCTTTTTACATTTCTTGGCTGCTAAATATTTTAATATCTTTCTTGGAGAATTATATTATTATGCACAATTCTTGTTTAATGTTGTTTATATGTCTATTATAAGCATAGTTCATTGGTTACTTTGTATCTTCCTCTATTGTTTTTCAGGCCAATCACATAGGGAACTTATACACTGGGTGGAATGAAAAGCTGGTTACTAAATGTGAAAACCTTACGAGGGAAAAACACTATGGCAATCTAGGGGAACTGGTCACTCTTTAAGTGTATGCAAAAGCTTTAGCCGTTCGTCCGCTAATGCCTTATTTTGCGTACTGGATACATAAATAGCTTTAGATGCGATAGAAAACCTACAATAGGATATAAATATTCATTATACACTTAATTAGAATATCTTAGGGTGCTTTCAGGTAGAAAGGAAGATAAATTGTGTCTACATTCGGTAGAGATCAGAGGGTATTTTTGCACTTTTGTATGCAATTGAGAGAGAGCCAGTTTTCTGTAGAACAGCATCTAGGAGAATGAAAGGTAGAATCAGACGACTGAAAAATTCAATGCAATAGCCAGGACTTGAAACCCGGATCCCCCGGTCTTCGTCCGGTTGCTTTAACCACTGAGCTACCATGGCGGCATGCCGGTACGACACTAAATTCCCCAACTGATTCGCATTTTTCCCGTTAAACCACAAGGAGATCGCATATTGTATTGAGATGACATACCGCAATGGCGACTTACAATGTTGTAAGTACTTTAAGTCCAGGGCTTCATATTTCAACCACTATTAGCTCAATTAATGACATTAATTTCATAGGACAATGAACTGTTTACTGCTTATTAAAGAAGGTTTTCTGCGTATACTGATATCCAGAATTTTTAGCTAGCTTTAAATCTTTTAATCATAAAAATATTTAAATATCGTAAAATAATCTCTAAAAAAAGGTTACTTTCATCAAATAGGTACACTGAAAAAAGAGGTCAGAATTTCGCCAATTTTTATTAAGAGTTTTTATAAGTAGTTTAACTATTTGTTCGTTTAAGAGGCTAATTTAATTTTACAAAAATAGTTACAAGAAAATAATTTTTGGAGTAATTTATTTTAATTACAATTTTTTTCATGGAAAACATGTCATTTAGGATCAAAATCTTTAACCTACTAAATTCAGCTAAACATTCAGTACAATCGCAAAAAAAATCAAGATTCTAAGTTAAATGGATTTTGAGAAAAGTGTACCTGAAGTTCAAAAAATAAAACTTACGGAAAATGGCAAAAAAACAAGGTGAGCACATTGTTACATACCAATTATAACATCTCTGGACCCTTTAAGGTCTAAATAATTTTTAACAAGCTACATAGGTGTGATTATTAAAGCATTTACAATTAATTACAACAAAAAACAAAAATAAAAAGTCAGTTTTTTTAACACAGATCTCTCCAAAGTGTCATTATCAGTACAAACGATGCGATTTCGTTGCGGTAAAACTCTTCAACATTCATGTTCTACTAATACAGAAAGGCTGGACCGTACTAGAAGAGCCAGCAAACAAGAGAACGACGACACGATATCTGGAAACAATGGGAGGTAACGTTCGCCATCTTCTGCAGTTTGCTGCTACCCTGGTATTGCGAAGTGTGATATAGGAGCCACCGAAGTAAGGAAGTGAAAAAGGATTCCATTTCTCCCCAGAATGAAGGGGAAAATGGCACTGGGCACAAACAATAAAAACTGTAAACATACTACAAATTTACAGACTCATGGGAAGTGCATAAATAATATACACGAAGATTTTTAAAATATTATTTTAAATCTGGAAACATTTTGGGTGGAAAAACAATACAGGTAATATGTGTTACATTCACATGACTCTCTACCCTCTAGCGCTTATTGGTGGGTATAGGTAACATTTGCACATTTCGTTATAGATTCAAAGAGAAATAGCGTAATGTTTTAGAACTGGAGGACACAATGCGCTGGCCTTAAAATTCCATACTCCTTCCATGCAATCGCGAGAAACAACTGAATTGGAAGGACTTCAAAAATGACCAAGTATTCAACAATTAATAGCGGATATCTCGGAAATGGCTGATGCCACAAAAAAAGTTATTTGAAATAAATTGTGTGTCTTAAAGAGATCTACATTTCTTGTGTAGTACGTTTTCATCTAAAGCTTAACGTTTACAAGTTATACAATAATATACAAAATTCCTTCCGAATGAAAAGGACTTCAATGCTATTCCTAAAACTTCAAGATATACATTTTATTTGTCATGGAAATTTCTTTAATCCGTGGTATTTTAATCAAAGTCGTTGGAGCCATTTTTTAGAAAATCAAAAATTTCGAAAAATCTTCTATATGAACGGAAGTTTGGGGTGGGGGCATTTTCTTGAAAATCTTCTTAACCCATCTTAGAAGGTACTTTAACTAAATACCAAGTTTGGTTTTTATGCGACTTTTCGCTTTTGAGTTATGCTGTTAACAGATACACGCGCGCGTACGTTTTTCTAAACATGCTTTTTTTTTATTCAAAACATGTATTTCCGGTAAAATCTCTGTATCGAATGTTTGGGTGAAATGCAATATCTTTTCTACCTACCATGTACGTCGTAGAGAACATAACAAACCGTTAATTTTTGCTGCCTCGAAAGTCGTTCTAATTACTGATTAAATTATCAATTTTAAGAGATTTTCATGAGAAATGCGTATATAATACCTTGTGAATTCCTCTTTATTCTCATTTATTTTATATACCTGGGAAACCATAAAAAAATTCTGTTTTGCTACACTCACATGACTTTCTCTACTTTTGTACAAACTATTTTTACAAACACTTATTCTCCATATGCTTCTTGTTAATCGAAATGTTAATCTTATTGCGAATTTTCTTGTAGATGCAAGAGGAATTGGTAGGCTTTAAGCGATAGTCAAATCTTTTAAGAGCTGGTTGCTATGTGGCGCCTTCCATTCACTTTGTATGTCCAGGCCATAAAAAAATGAATAACAAATTCCCATTTGAGAAAAACTATTGGAAAACTTAAGGGAATAACAAGCAATATCTCGAAAATGGTTCACTCAACTAAAAAAATGTATATGATATAAATTGTGTATTTTAACGCGATCTACATTTTTTTGTGTAGTAAAAGTTTGTCTATCTCTTATGGTTTACCAGTTATGCAAAAGTCGTTCACAATGAAGAATACTTTTGGAGACATTCCCAGAAAATTCGAGATATACATTTCATTTGTCATGAAAATATCTTAAATATATGATATTTTAATCAAAATCGTTAGAGCTATTTTTGAGAAAATTAAAATGTTTGAAAAATGTTCCATGTAAAGGGTAATCTGGGGTAGGGGGATTTTCTTGAAAACCTTCGTGTCGCATCTCTGGAAGATACTGAACCTAAATACCAAGTTTGGTGCTTATGCGCCTGTTCGTTTCTGAGTTATGCTCTTCACAGACACGCGCACGGACATGTTTCCAAAAATGCTTTTTTTGGATTCAGGAGGTCTCAAAATACATATTTCCGGTAAAATCTCGGCATCGAATTTTTGGGTGGAATACAATACTTCCCCTACTTACTATACGTAATAGAGAAAGTAAAAATGGTTTGTTTTGTTGTTGTTTTTTATAAACGTGCCTCAAAAGGTGTATTTTTTTGAGAAATCCCGGTATCGTATTTTTGGGTGGAATGCATCCTACTGTAGATAAAGCAGTAGAGAAAGTTACATTATGATATTTTAAATAAAATAGGCGCTGTGCACTCAGGAAAACAGATCGTAATGCTTAATATAATTGGAACCAAGCAAACTTACTACTAGAAGCCTAGAATACCTACACGTTATTGCTGTTTCCCTAATTACTGCACTGTCATCATAGAGGGACAGACAGTGTGCGAAAGCATAGCGGCAGATGGAAGAAGAACCAAACTCAAATTTAAATTGTATCTTCTTCTTCTTCTTCTTCTTCTTCTTCTTCTTCTTCTTCTTCTTCTTCTTCTTCTTCTTCTTCTTCTTCTTCTTCTTCTTCTTCTTCTTCTTCTTCCTCTTCTACACTCCAAGCATGTAATTGGCCCTTACATCATGTGTTTTGTCAAATTGAGTTAGTCTTTCTAGATGGCCCTCTATTTTCGCTTGTAATTTCTCTATTTCTGATTAATATTAAACAAGTTTTATTTTTAGTGTATCTTTATTTTTATGTTATCAAGTATAGAAAACTTTTGAACTCCTCTTAGGAATTTAATTTTGTTTGTTGTTTTTTCTGTTATCCATAGTTCACATCCGTAGGATCAGGTACAGTCATTATTTTATAAAATTTTAACTTTGTATCTGTTTTTACTTTCTCCTACCACGTACATAATACATTCCACACAAAAATTGAATACCGAGATTTTACCGAAAATATACGTTTTGAGGCCACCTGAATACAATAAAGCATTTTTGGAAACGTCCGTGTGTGTCTATGAACAGCATTAACTTAAAAACGACAAGTCCGATAAACACCAAACTTGGTATTTATGTTCAGTATCTCTCAAGGATGCGACACAAAGATTTTTAAGAAAATCCCCTACCCCCAACTACCCTTTACCTGGACCATTTTCGAAGATTTTTATTTTCTAAAAAATGGTTGTAACGATTTTTATTAAAATGTCATATATTAAAGGTATTTACATGAAGAAATAAATGTATATGTTGAATTTTCTGAGAATAGATTTAAATTTTAATCTAAAACTACTTGGATCCTAGCCTCTTGATGCACATCCGCCATCGCGAAATAAAGGCTACGTAAAAGCCGCCAATCAACTTAGGTAAGGGGTGGGGTGGAGCCATGGAATCCCATACATAATTCATTATATTGGCACTTCCCTCCCCCTTAAATGTGTTTAACTTAGTTGCACGAACAATTTCATCTGTCTCATAGAAAAGTTTTGGTTGCTATGAGAACAGATTTCTCTCCACTTGATTACCTTTTTTTGTTATGAGACCTGCTAATATGGAGTTAGCCACTGCCAGATTGTAAATAGCAAGCATTTTAAACGTCTTATGAAATACATAATTAGAATTTTATTTGTTACAGTACTTGTGGAGAAAATTGTTAAACAAACTAACAATTAAACTGTTCCCATAGCAACCAAACCATTTGTATAAAAGAGACGAAATTCTTCTGGCAACTAAATAAGATACAAAAAAATAATAACTTGTTGCCATTTATAACTTTTGTCGATGAAGTCACCCCCTTGTACAATAATTGTCGACAATTTTGCTTCTTTTTCGTAAAATTTTCCTTTCAAAATATTCACTTTGTCGTTTTCAATTTTTTTTAATACTTCGTTTAAATTTTATTTGCATTATTCCTTACTTATGAAAGACGCTGTATTAGCTTTAGAATGTAAATAATTGGCATGTGCACAATAACTGTTGTTACAATAGTTTGTTTAAGAATTTATGTAATTTTAAGTCGAACTGAATTTAACGCCGTAAAACGCATCTTAAGTAGTAAGAAAAGTATGATAGCTGGCCTAGAATACCTACACACTATTGCTGTTTCCCTAATAACCGTGCTGTGCTCATTGGGCGACGGACAGGCATCCCTGCGCCAGAGCTGTGCGTCAGTCACGTGTTTCTGTGCAGAATTTAGAATCTACTGCCAAATTTAGAAGAAATATTTCCATACTTGAATTACAAGGGCTGGAGGGGAATTAGGTATATAAACAGGAAGGCACGTTAAAAAAAAAAAACTTTTTTGCATATGAGGGGATGCGACACGAAGATTTTCGAGGAACCTCCCCCAATTCTACCACAAATTACTCTTTATATGAAAAAATGTTCCTTATTTTTTATTTTCTCTTAAATAGTTACGTAGAGTAAGTAAGTAGAGAAAGTATCGCATTCCACCCAAAAATTCCATACCGAAATTTCACCGGAAATACATGTTTTGAGGCTCCCTGAATAAAATCATTTTTAGAAAAAGCTCTGTGTGTGTCTGTGTATGCCTGTGAATATCATAACTCCAAAAGGAAAAGTCAGATATTGGTATTTGGGTTCAGCATCTTTCAAAGACGACAGAAAGACTTTCAAGAAAATCCCCCCACCCCAGACCACCCTTTACATGGAACAGTTTTCAAAAATTTTGATTTTCCCAAAATGGCTCTAACGATTTTGATTAAAATCCCATATGTTTAAGATATTTTTATGACAAATGAAATGCATATCGTGAATTTTCTGGGAATGTCTCCATTCATTCTGAATGACTTTTGCATAACTGGTAAACCGTAAGAGATAGACAAAATTTTACTATACAAAAAATATAGATCTGGTTAAAACACACAATTTGTCTTTTTTTTTTTCCAGTGAACCATTTCCGAGGTATTCCTTGTAATTTGTTTCAGCTTTCCAATATTAATACTTTTCCTCAAATGGGAATTCGTTATTCGTTTATTTGTTTGTTTGTTTCTTTGCTTTTGTCGCGGTATCGTTCGTGTTATCTTATTTGCTGAGCGCCTGTTATTGTTTTACTATTTTGAATTTTGGGTTCTTTGTCCTCCGGCTAGCTATTATTACTCAGTCAAGCAAATATCTCTTGAACAGGGTGTGTAAACGGAAAGGAGTTGCTACTAAAAGATAACACTGATAAAAGAATTTGCTTTTACACTTTTATTGCCGTCACACTTTATTAATTTCACATATTTACTCTTGATACACGCCTGACTGAAACTGTTATATTTTCGAATGTAACTACAATCACTTATTTGCCACGCACTATTAATTCGCGTATTTCACATTTTGTAACTAACTTTACGACGCGAGAGATTCTGTAGAATTGCGTAACGTGTACTTCGTGAATGCTTCCATAGATCTGCCTGACGTGTAACTTGCCAGAGATATTTCTTAGAACTGCGCGACGTTTGCCTTGTGAATGATTCTGTAGAACTGCGCGACGTGTAACTCGTGAATGATTCTGTTGAACTGCGCGTTACTTGCATTTGGCTTCAGAATTTATACTCCCTCACCCCGATATGCCTAAACATTATAACAGAGCTGCTATTGGTTAAGAAAGCGCGCCAACATTAGCGTCTATTTTTTTATCCAATTAAAATTACGAACACATATGCTCTAGAGAAGATATTCCCTCCATTTCTAAAGAAAGGCACGCTACTCTGACGTCATTTGTTTGTCTCTTCTAATTGATAAACAACTCACCCCCTCGCTTCATTGTTACCGCTCCTATTGTCAGTTTCAGTGAGGCCTGTAAACTTATTTCCTAACAATGCTTATAATTAACAAATATCTCAAATCATTGTCATTCAATAATGTTAATTTGCACTACAATCACTCTGGCATTCACAGTGTTGTGATATAAAATACTGCCTCACTTTTTATGTACTAGACATGCAAAGAGAATAGATTCTCTTAAAAGATTTGACTATCGCTTAAAGCCTACCATAACCCCTTGCACCTACAAGAAAATTAGCAATAAGATTGTTTCTGCAAAGTTTATCTCGATTAACATGAAGTAGGTGGAGATCAAGCGTTTGTAAAAATAGTTTATACAAGAGTAGAGATATTTACATGACTTCTAAAATGCATCTGTTGATTTCTGAATGGACATGAGTGCTGTCGACCAGAGTAGCCAACCTTAAAATAGTGAAATATCCTACCAACCGTTCAGAATTATAGATTTTTATTCGAATTGTATACATTTCAAACAAATTATTTTACTACTAACAGCACTATGTTATATATAAGTTTTTCAGATTGTGCCACATCAATATTTCATGTCCTTCAATCAGAAGACCTTAGACATTTTGACAAAAAAAAATCCCTAATATATATATAGAACTATCTTAAAAACGTAAGCACAATGCTAACACTGACTGAACATAAATGCGCTATCACAATTATTTATACCAGCCGCTTCACAGTGGTGCAATTATGTAAAGCGTAACGGTTCGACTTTGTCCCAGAAGGCAAAATCCCACAGCATATTATTATTATTATTATGCATCACACCTATTAATTAAATGTACTGCCAAAATCGAAACAACTAAGGCTCGAAACTTGGGACCCGGTGTGCTTTGAGGTCAACTGGGATACAGATAGATATAACGTAAACAAAGCTAACACAGCATGTACTATTCGGCCACGAAATGAGTGCGTGTGGTGAGAAGAGGAACTAAACGGTTTCGAAATAAGTGGACGGGCCATCGGAAGGACAGTCAGGTAAAGAAAACATCTGCAGTTTCGAGTTAAAATTTACTAGAGAATGAGGCCTGCAAATGTAGTACTGTTTTCATTGTGAGATTGTACATGCCCCTATCGCCTTGCCCTCAGTCTTCTCTGATTTCTAGACTTGATTGTCAACAAAATACAGCGTCGCCCTCCTCCAAGCGCATTCATATCTTGGTCAACTAATATACAACGTACTCACCGAGAGTACCTCTGTGGTAGAAGGTGTTTGTTGACGTTGAAAATCACTTAGGCACACAAGGTCCCAATTTCCGAGCCTTAAACATAACAATGGCAATTGCTCATTAAAAAATATTATAAGAGTTTTTTTGTATGATGTAAATTATGTACTAGAACTGTAAAAATATTGCATATTTCCACTATAGTTCATCCTAATGGTGTTAAAATGATCGTATGTCCCAATAATTATTACCGTACAGGTTGGCAATCCTGCAGTGTCTACGCACAGTTCTGGCGCGCTTCTTTCGTAATGCAGACGCGAGGACAGGATCTGTCTGTCGCTCTATGATGACAGTACTGTGATCAGGAAAACATCAGAAACGTGTAGGTATCTTAAACTCCCAAGCTCGGTTTCTGCCTACTCTCTCCAGATATGTGGTTTTAAGATACTTTCTACTCTTTTCATTACTTCTACTAATTTAAGATTTCAAAACTGTTTATTCAAACCATTCTATAATTGTTGTTTACGTTACAGGGTGTTTGAAAGTGAAGTTGTTTTAGTCCGAAAAGAACCCCTATAACACTTTTAATTCTTGCAACCTACAATGTGTTATTATAGTATAACAACATAGTAAAATCCTTCGTCTAGGTACTTCAAGAGGGATAATTCGCCTCCACTCTACTTGTCTTTTGCCTTTAGCTACCGAGTTATCCAACGAGGTGTCTTAAAGAAAAATTGATATAGAAAAATTTAATAGGATGTTGTTTATTCCGTGATAACTCAAAAACTAAAACCCTTATTCAAGTTCTGTAAGAGGTATGTTAAAGAGCAAGATGATGGTGATGTGTAATCCCTATAACAAATTAAAGCCGCTACTTTTCTTTGTAAAACTTCAATTGAAATAATGTGTATTATGGAAATCAATCAGCGACGAACTTTTGTCCTTGAAGTGAAGGGTAGTGGGGGAGTGAAGACTATGAAAACCCTAAAAAGTGTGAATTAACTTTTGGAAGATATTCCATGATAATACCGTATGTATGTGAAATGTTATCGCTAGTTATATGCAAACATTTGCTTTCACACACACTGCACCTGCTCTTTGCGTGGCCTGTCACAGCAATCTACAAACACAGCATTTTAGTTGCAATGCTCTTGTATCTTTAGTCCTGCCTCTGCAGTTGGATAGTTACAATACTGGTGTGATAAAAGATTTTGTAAGAATAAAATAAAACACGGGCTAGGCGAGGTTATGACGTGTGGTGCTTAAGCAGCAACTTCCATTATGCAGAAACTGTTGATGGAAAGGTCGAATTGCACCAAGGCTTTAAATGTAATAAAATAATTACAAGTAAATAAAGGGAAATTATTCTACATATAATTTCTATTGCGACCTTTGCTTGTTTGCTTTAAACTTAAGCTTATTTATTCATCCCTTCATGAAAGTGGCATCTCTCAGGGCGAAACGTGCTGTTATGTTCCAGCCATAAAGACGTATACATAAACCAAAATAACACGAAAAATTATCTGTGTTAATGAAACTGACCCTGAGGATCATGGAAAACACCGAAAAAAGCTTTATCAGGGTAACACGAGAGATTCGAATTCAGACCTCTTGAAAATGAGGCGCACACGCTATGAAGGTTTCTTCTCTTATCGCTCACTATCTCTCCCTCTTACCCTCTTCTTACATTTTAGTCTTTCTCTCCCTCTTCCAATCTCCTTCCTCCTCCTCTTTCTCCTCTCTTACTCCCACTCTCCCACTGTCTTAATATCATCTGCTATCGCACTCAAACCTCTCTTCTCCCTGCACATCTTAGATGTAATGTGATGTTTTGAAAACCGCAATAAAACTGCTTCTTTTTGGGTATTTATAAAAATTAACTTAAGGCTCAACCGTGCTTCTTTCTATGCGATTAGAGCAAAATATTATTTCTCCTTATTGCCAGCTAACCGATTTACGTACACGAGTAAAATTTATCTAAAATTTTTCACTCTAGCGAAATTTTTTCATAATAAAAAATGTTAAAAAATCTTAAGTTTATATATTTTTGTCTTTAATATTTATAAAATTAATAATAAGCCAGATAACTGTTTATATTTTGTTTTTTATTTTGCGCTCCATTAGAATTCCTTTCTTTTTGGGGCACGTAATTAAGATGCTAAATCAGATGTTATTTTGCTACAATGTGGCCAAAAATACGCACCAATATCAATTATTCATTCAGAATCGAAATATTAGCAGAAATTTTTCGCTTACAGTTTTGTTATGTGTATGGATTATGTATTTCCTAGCTATTACAAATTATATGACACTGAAGTGGAGGTGGTAGACAGATTTTTGAAAACCGAGTATGTATGTTCATTTGATTTGTCCTGGGAATATCTCAGGACAAAATCAATAAAGCCCTTTTGGAATATTACTTTTTCCGTGTAAAGAGCTGTTCAATCGAGCTTCAATGGCTCTGTGGCCGCATGCAGGAGGTCCTTGGTTTTCTAATAGCACGAATTTTTCCGATCTCTCATAACCATCATTTCATTTCCTATCACATTTCAGGGAATGGGGCTTGACTGGGTAGTTTGGTGGTGTGTGATGCGCGGTGGATATGCGCTCTGTAACTGTTTCGTCCTTCTCTGGTACGGAATCAGACCAGTTCGGACCTGTTCGACAGGAGGAGCGCTAGGGTTGTGCCTGCAGGAGTGTTTCCATCTGTGAATTTTAGGGACCCTGCAATGTCCGCACCTGCCACTACTTGGTCCAGGAAATCACCCTTCAGATCTTTCATGTCATCCCTTCCTCCCGGAGGTTGCACACGGCACAATAGGCCTCTTGTCGCAGTGCTGCTGCTTGCAAAGGAAGAAAGGAAGGCAGGAAGGCTGTCTGCCTGTCTATTCAGAGCATCATGCTTCATTGTGTATCTTCTCTTAATGCAAACTCATAGCCCAAGTTTAAATCTTATCGTTCGCGGCCAGAGCTAGAAGCATAAAATTAATGAAGGAAGGATTTCTCGTGATAATAGGAGTCCTTTAAAAGTCTTTGAGAGGGAAAATTTGGGGGATTTAATTTTGCTGGAAAATTACAGACATCTGCTTTGTTTGTTGTCATGGTCCAAAACTTTGTGCATGAGCTTGTGTTCTCAGTAGTTCTGGTTACTGAAGTAGTAACCAAAAATTATTTCTCTGTACCATGAAGTAGATAGTTTCTTTACATCATTTGCACCACGCTTTGGGCGTCAATTTGAAGTAGGTTGTATTGAAGGAGTTGTATTATATTTCAACTGTTGGGAGCCGAACTTGAAGTTCGTTGCAACCAAATGTATAGTACCCGCTTTCCGGTACCCTTCGCCCCAAATGTACTTTCCGGTGGCCTTTGCCCCCCCCAAAATGTTTAAAAACATTAGCTTTGTAATTTGACTGTTTCTTTAAATATTATATATTTATGTTTGCCTCGGCTGCGTCAGTATTATTGTTAGAGCAATGTTTCTCTTAGCAGGGTTGTGGTGCGACTGAAGAATGTAGGCTTACAGAGATTATAATTTTACTTCACTCCTTTTATTAATGCATGACATGATTTAACACTTCACTGATATAGAGAGAGAGAGAGCTGTGAGATTTTTTTTATTAATTGCACTTTTTAACACGTAAACTATTTTTGTCTCACACAAATACGTATTAAATTTCTCGAGGACTTGTCTCGCGTCCGGTTAGGAGCATTGTCTACAATCAACTTGTCCAGTTATGAGCGCTGTCTATAAGCTACTGACTTGATTTCTACCGCCTAAATTTGTAAACTTCTGTATTTCAAGTCTCTGTTTGGCTATTTTATAAACTGTCACAAAAAATTACATTATTGCTTCCCAGAATCATAAGGAGCATTAAACTTTCAAATTCATTATTGCCTCAAGGTTACTTCATTGTTACCTCATTGTTAGCAACTTTAAACTATTATTCTCACAGCTCCTTCATTATTAAATTACATAATACATTCACATAACATTATTGAACATGTATACAATAATATAAACATTTACAATGACTGTAACATACACATATTGCTTTAAGGCGGGCTGTTATTGTATTTTATATATATATATATATATATTATATAATTAGACTGAAATCATTTAAGTGTTAAAAATACTGCCTCCACAGACTTCTAACCACATGTACTCGGTGTGGCACACAAAATGCTAGTTGAATGTGTTCATGTGTTCATGCGTCATCAAATATTTTGGTTCCGCCTTTGCGTCTGCAAAACTTTACTTCTTTTTTTTTATCCCCGTAGTAAAGGTGCGTTTCACAACAGCGAAATTCGAAAAAGGGGAATGTCTACGTATACCAATTGGAAACTCTGGCGAGAATGAATGATAATAATGAAGTATATTTGATTCGGCTGTTTACTCCCAGATATTTTTCCTAAACCATTCTTCCCATCCTGAATTTTCTTTAAAAAAAGAAAAACACTTTCGTAGCAACCATATTTTGTAATCCACTTTTCCTAACCCATCTTTCCTAATATTCGTATTTATTATTTCTTTCAGTAATAGAGTAATGGATCACTGAAATTTTTTGTAAAACATCTGTTGCTAGGGTAGAGATATCAGGGTGGGTTCTGCAGGTAGATTGAAAGAGATGGGGATATGCGACATAGTGATATGCAATTATGGTAATACGAGTTCATATAAACATACATTGACCCTAAGGCTAGCCTCAGGTTACTTCTAGAAACGACAGATTCCCTGTGGTTTCACTACGGCTCGCTACGGCCTGTCGGCCTCCGCTCGCCTTACTGGTTTTTGCAAGCATGCACAAGGTAGAAATCAACATCCACTATTGTTTATTGACGGGAAGTTATGCGTTAACGAAAAAATACTGGTGCAAATTTTCTTGCTGAGTTAAATAAGTCTAGTTAAAAAAAAAACACCGTTGACTAAATGTCCATACTAATACTGTCCATTGACGAATTGTCTGTAGGAGGCTGTTGACGAAACGTCCTGGAAGCGTTCATTCTGTCAATTAGGAATGTCTTAAACAAACATTTGTGGCAAAGGACAAATTTGCAATTGCTGTGACAAATGGTGTGGCGACATTCAGTATGAGTTGTCTCAAAGTGAAAAACTGTAAATTTATGATGAACTAACTGAGTTAGCCCAAATTAAATACAAGAAAAGTTCATTAAAAAAGAAGTGTTCAAAGCGCTAATAAAGCTAAGAAACCAGCTAGGGAAAGAGGCAGGAGGGAGAAAGCATATCTTCAGGGCAGTTTTATGCCTGTGAGTTCAATTTTTGCATGTTTTTAGAAAACTCAATTTTTCTTATAACACTTTTATATGCTCAGAATACTCCAGAGTAAACGGATTTAGCTGAAAATTTGTATAACTGTCCTTAATGATTAACAAAGTGTAGTTGCCACATAAACTGTGTGGCCTTACTGATTATTAAATTTGCACAACATTTGTAAAATAAAGAAAAAAAAAAGACATAAATAATGTAATAAATTATAGATCAGCTAATTCGTCAAAGAATTAAAACTGTGCACTCAGAAATGGCAAAAAGGGAAGCTTAATAAATAATTTCTAAAAGTTTCAGTGCCAGGATTGGGAGACATTCTTAATATGGAACTAAAATCCAAAAATGTAAACACTATCCAGTCACCTTTAAAATTTGGTACGCAATTTATCTACCACACATAAGCAGTATAAAAATAATTGGTTAAATTGTATAGAATTTGCGTTCCCCCCTTATGTCGGTGGCTCCTATATCACACTTCGTATCATCAAGGTAGCAGCAAGCAGCAGAAGATGGCGTGCGTTTGTAACTGTTTCGACAAGTAGCGCCGTTATCGTTCGTTCTCTTGTTTGTCGGCTCTTCTGGTACGGTCCGGCCTTTCAGTATTAGTAGAACATAAACGTTGAAGAGTAACGCAGCCACAAACGTGTGTATGATACAAATTAAACGCCCTTTCTTAGGCGGGAGCGCGATAAGGTTATTCCCTATAAATAACTAAGAAGTATTTATACCCAGAGTCGGATCCAGGATTTTAAGGGAGGGGCTAACATAATTGAATTGAATTTATATACGTCATTATCCACACAGAATGATATAAACTAGTCATAAAAATCTGATGTGTTACACTCACGTGACTTTCTCTACTCTTGTACAAATTGTTTTTACAAACTCTTGTTCTCCATATGCTTCATGTTAATCGAGATATCGAGATGTTAATCTTATTGCTAATTTTCTTGTAGATGCAAGGAGAATATGGTAGGCTTTAAGCGATAGTCAAATCTTTTGAGAGCTGGTTGCTATGTGGCGCATTCCATTCTCTTTGCATGTCCAGTACATAAAAAAAAAGAATAACGAATTCCCATTTGAGAAAAAGTATAAGTATTGGAAAATTTAAGGGAATAACAAGCAATATCTTGAAAATGGTTCAGCGAACAAAAAAATGTATATGACGTAAACTGTGTATTTTAACGCGATCTACATTTTTTGTGTAGTAAAATTTTGTCTATCTCTTATGGTTTCCCAGTTATGCAAAAGACGTTCACAATGAAGAATACTTTTGGAGACATTCCCAGAAAATTCAAGATATACATTTCATTTGACATGAAAATATCTTAAACATATGATATTTTAATCAAAATTGTTACAGCCATTTTTGAGAAAATTACAATTTCGAAAAATCTTCCATGTAAAGGGTAATCTGGGGTGTGGGGATTTTCTTGAAAACCTTCGAGTCACATCCTTGGAAGTTACTGAACCTAAATACCAAGTTTGGTGTTTATCCGACTGTTCGTTTCTGAGTTATGCTGTTCACAGACAGACAGACACACACACACACACACACACACACACACACACACGGATATGTTTCCAAAAATGCTTTTTTTGGATTCAGGGTGTCTCAAAACATGTATTTCCGGTGAAATCTCGGTATCGAATTCTTGGTGGAATACAATACTTCCCCTATTTAATATACGTAGTAGAAAGTAAAAATAAGAGTTTGTTAAAATACACAATTTATATCATACACATTTTTTGTGGGGTGAACCATTTTCGAGATATTCTTGTTATTTGTTTGAGTTTTCCAATACTTATACTTTTTCTCAAATGGGAATGCGTCATTAGTTTCTTTTTATCTCTGGACATGCAAAGAGAATGGAATACTCCACATAGCAACCCGCTCTTAAAATATTTGACTATCACTTAAAGCCTACCAATTCCCCTTGCATCTACAAGAAAATTAGCAATAAGATATTTTCTGTATATGTTTATTTCGATTAACATGAAGTTGAGAGGTTGCGCTTCGAACGTTTATATCAGCGATATAAAGGTTTATATTAAATGTATGTTACTCTCTGGGTTCATTGAAATTGTTATAATTTTATATTAATTAAGCTTCGGCTGCGTCAGTTTTGATTGGGAGAGCAAATCTCTTTTCAGGGAATGATGCGGCTATAGGAAAACTAATAACATACAATGTACAGCAGTTTGTTCAGGGAAATGCATATGCTTTTTATAATTACACAGATACTGAAATTTGGAATTGTAAGATAGTAAATGTTTTTCTTTACGTTCATTAACGATCTGGATTTTCTAAGTTCTTTATCTGAGTTATCAAATGAAATTAAATATCGTACATCTCAGCGATTATGTTAGGAAAAATATTTGAATTTCGTAGTGTCTATCTGCTAATAACTACATTTTTAGAGGAAGTTAAATATTTTTCTTTCTCACTTCACTAACACATCATTTTTACGTCTATACACCACGAATCCTCTACTGACTTATCTTGGGCACTCTGATTGGCTCAAGTTTTGCTAGAACACCATTGGTTTGCCTTCCATTGGTTTTCTGTTCACACGTGATTATTTACAAAAATCTGGAGGTTACTACCGTACTTTTCCACTGACTGTTGAAAACTTTCACCAAGCTTCTAAATTATTGTTCGACTACACGAGGTTATACCTATTATCTCCCACACTAGGGTTCTTTTGCTTATGGCTCTGTTTTCTTGCACAAACTTCTCATAGCACTTACAGCTCCAATGTTACTAAAACTAAAAACACAATTCAGCAGAATATCTTATACATATAGGGTAGTTAAATTATATTCGAACCCCCTCGCGGCTTCCCTCTACTGCGCGAGACAGCCGGGAGTCGCCGTGGAAATTACTACTACTATTACTACTTACTTCTTCATTTTGTGTTTGCGCTGACAAAAACGCAACGCATTCAGAGTAACAGTGCATAATACGAAACAAAACGATATGCACAGAATTATATGCATAGCATTATAGCATTAGGTATTGAAAACTTACAGTTCAACCTTCCGTGAATTCAAAAACCTCTGCTTATATAAAAAAACTAACCTAAGGCTAAACTTCCGTGATTTCAGAAACCTAAGTTTATATATAAAAAACCTAACCTAAGGCTAAATCTCCGTGATTTCAGAAACCTAAGTTTATATAAAAAAACTTAACCTAAGGCTAACCCTCCGTGAATTCAGAAACCTAAGTTTATGTAAAAAAAACTAACCTAACCTAAGGCTAACTCTCCGTGAATTCAGAAACCTAAGCTTATATAAAAAAAAGAAACCTAACCTAAGGGTAACCTTCCGTAAATTCAGAAACCTAAGCTTATATAAAAAAAACCTAACCTAAGGCTAACCTTCCGTAAATTCAGAAACCTAAGAGTAACCTTTTATGAATTCAGAAACTTAAGGTTATATAAAAGAAAGGAAACCTAAGGCTAACCTTCCGTAAATTAGAAACGTAAAAAATGAATAAACCTAAAATAAAAAGTAATTACGAACGTACACCGAGAGAGTTGACGGTATCTTACCGGCTTTGGTATTAGTTATGCATATGTTGCTAACATTGTGCTAGAGCTAGAGGATGACATAGTGACATCTGTAGGACATATAAGACATCACTTCCATCGCTGTTGATGACCAACTTAAAGCAGAATGTCAAAAAATTGTACGTTAGGTGGACTAACTTTTCAAAATTTTCTGTTATTAATTGGCGTAACATTATTGCAAAATAGGTAGGCCTTACTGCAGCAAGATAAAATATGTCCATATGGCAAACTGGCAAATCCGAGGGGAGAAACAAACAAAGTTAGCCCTACAGTAGATCTTGAAGAAGCAAGCTTAAGTGGTAGAAAACTTCAACATTTCTCCAAGGATGGGAAAATGAAATGAATGTGGAACTACCAAGTCCAGATTATGTACCTGTGCACAGTGAAGTTTGGAGTCAAATATTTAACAGTTTAACATGCACAGATTGTGGTTTCAAGTTTGGAAGAAAAATTTAGTGATGCAAAAGGTTTTTTCAGTAAAGTAATTGTACAATGCTTTTCTTGTCATTAAAGTTATGTGGATACATACACTAGTACTAGAGTTACCAATTACTCTTCTAGGCCACCGTTTGATGTAAATAGCAAAATGGTTGATGCATTTCACCAGGCAGTTTGAAAGCTGAAACCATTGTAAAGCTTCAAAATTATTGTAGACGTGTAATTAAAAACAATGTTCCAAATGTAGATCAGATGAAATCTGCAGTATTTGTAACTCTCTATCATGTCAACTGATGTGAAGCCACAGTACTTTAAATGTCCTGGAGGTGAATCATCTTGGTGCTTTTATAAACACGCTGTTACCAAAAGTGAAGAATCTATAAACTTTAAAGGGACAGAGGAACATTTCTTTCATCCAATGTAGTCTGTGCAATTATGCCAGTATATCAAAGATTGGCCAGTACTAATTTATTAGAGAGGTGCACAAAAGGAAAAACTCAAAATGCAAATAAAGGTTTGCATATTTCAGTATGGAGTAAATGTCACAAAGAAGTTTCTGTTTCTAGAAAGAAATTACAGAATGCTGTGACTTCAGCTATCAGTGAATTCAATATAGGTTGTGAAGTAGGGTTGTATTATAGTTCGACTGTTGCGCAGCCAAGCTTGATGAAGTAACTGCCCCACGTATGGTACACAGTTTCCGGTAGCCTTCGCCCCAATGTTAACTTTCTGTTGACATTCGCCCCAAGTTTAAAAAAATTAACTTTGTAATTTGAGTGTTTCTTTAAATATTATATATATTTATGTTTGCCTCGGCTGCGTCAGTATTAATTTGTAGAGAAATGTATCTCTTTGCAGGGAGTGATACGGCTAAAGAATGTAAGCTTACACAGATTATAATAGCTTAGATATAGCTTACACAGTGCTATACACACTAGCAACTGGCGCCTGAATTTGTACAATTTTCTCTATTTCAGTTTCTGTTTGGCTAATCCTACTCCAATAGAATGCTTTCATATAACTTAAGTTTTTGATTGGTTGTTGATTGACTATTTATAAACTGTCTTAAAAATTACATTATAGTTTCCAAGAATTACTAAGTAGCATTGTTAAACTTTCCAATTCATTATCGCCTCAAGGTTACCTCATTGTTAGCAACTTTTGACCTATATTCTCACAGCTCCTACATTATTAAATTACCTAATACATTCACATAACATTATTAAACATGTACTGTTACATACATTTTATATGTTATTTATACACATACTGCTTTACAGCGGGCTGTTATTGAATTTTATATTATATAATTAGACTGAAACCATTTAAGTGTTAAAAATGCTGTCTCAGTTGTGAGGCCACTCTGTATGCAAAGGAAAGGGTCATAACTAATAAAGTAAGTCCAGTCAGCAAAAGAATTAGTAGTGTCAGGGACAGTAAGTACATTCAAATCAGCAAAGAAACAGTTAAAGAATAGTAAAACGTAAAGCAGAGAAAGCGAAACAGTTATCAGAGGGACCTTCATACGGCTCAAGGGAATTCTAAAGGAGTAAATAAATATGTTGTTATACACTTAAAACTTTAAAGTGATTTTTCCTCGGTTTCCGTTTTTCTACATTTTTTAATGTTCAAAATGCTCCCTGCAATGTAGTTTTTAATAGATTTCTTTGACATTTTGCACACATATTCTTAGATAACTGCTTCATAAAACTTGATATTTTAAATGAGCTATATGGAGCAGTTTAATTGTTACTGAATTTTTATTTTGAAAATTATTAATAATTTGGAAAGAAACTGTCATCTATGTATTCAATATTTTTTTCTCCAAACTATTTAACACATCTAAAAAAGAATACCAAGTTTTGTAGACATAATCAAAAGAAGCACACAGCCAGAGTTTAGTTTATTTATAACAAAATTTCACATCACTATGGGATTTAGCAATCTCTTCGTTGTCGTTCTTCTAGTTTGTTCGCTCTTCTTGCAACGGCCAGCCTTTCTGTATTAGGGAAGCATAAATAATGAAGAGAGTTACGGCGACAAGGGCGCGTCTGTTCGCTCGAAAAAAATACCTAAGTATTATATTTTAGTGTATACTTTTTCTCACAGAAGCCTGTTTGCTCAGTTCCTAGTTTTCGCAATTATTGGTTATAATGTGTTTATTATGTCTTCCTTTGCTTTTATTTCGTTTTTATTGGCATAAAATAAAGGCTATATTTTCTGCAAGTAAAATTTAGGTTGTGTGTTTGTTGGCTGCACAAATTAGTATTTATTTTAACATAAACTTACCAGAATGACAAAAACGTTTTTACCAAAAATAAAAAAAAAGGATTCAACCCCGTCGTTGCTTGCCACCTCTTCTGGCAGCGATCCAGCCTTTCTGTATTAGCAGAACATAACATCGAAGAGTCATACAGACACAAGGGCGCGTCTAACACAAAGTGGCCCTTTCTATGTGGAAGTGACTTAAGATTATTCCCAGTAAACACCTAAGGAGTATTTATACCTTAATGTGTATTTACTTTTTTTACCACGTACATAGTAGGTAGAGAAGGGATTGCATTCCACCCAAAAATTCGATACCGAGATTTCACTGCAAATACATGTTTTGAGGCCCCCTGAATTCAAGTAAAGGATTTTTGGATAAACACGTCCAGTCGGATAAATACCAAACCTGGTATTTAGCTTCAGCACCTTCCAAAGATGCGACATGAAGATTTTCAAGAAAATCCCCCTCCCTAAACTACCTTTTATATGAAACATTTCTCGAATTATTTTTTATTTTCTAAAGAATGGCTCTACAATTTTGATTAAGATACCTCATATTAAATATATTTACATTACAAATAAAATTTATAGGTATTTTGAGCTTTCGAAATAGCCTGACGTCCTCTTTATTCGGAAGGAATTTTTATAATCTTGTATCTAACTGGTGGCGGCGCCGTGGCCGAGTGGTTAGACCGCTCGCCTCCCACCGAGGCGGCCCGGGTTCAATCCCAGGGACCTGCATGTGGGATTTGTGGTGGACGAAGTGGCGTCTGGGCGGGTTTTCTCCGGGTTCTCCGGTTTCATTCCACCAACTACTCCATCATCACCTTTCCTTTCATCCATTTCACCCTCATTTCGTTTCATCTACTTCCTTCATCCCATACCAGGCATCGGGCTGATCACCCATCCTGGTTGCTCTGTCTGATCCATGAGTGTCTGCTCCTCGAGGGGCCTCTGACCCCAGCACCCGCTTGTAAGTCCTGGGGGGTGTAAGTCCTACATAAGAGGAGGGTAAACAGATAATGAATGAATGAATGAATGTTTGTAACTGATACACGTTAAACGATAGACAAAATGCACTACACAAAAAATGTGGATCTCTTTAAAATCGTAGTTTATTTCCAAGAACGTTTTATGTGGCATTAACCATTTCCGACATATCCGTTTTTAATGGTTCGATTTGTTCAATATTTTATCATTCTTTTTAAGTCCCATCGATTTTCAGTTGTTTCTCGCGATTGCATGGAAACAGTATGGAACAGTATAGCGTAGACTATCGCTGTTCCCCTACATCTATAACGAGATGGGTTGTGTAGTTATATCTATCAGCAAAGCTTTATCCAGATTAAAATTAAGTAAATAGAAAAATAAACTTTCTTGAGAATAATTTGTATAACTATTAATAAACAACAGAGGGTAGGAAAAGTCATGTGAATGTAAGACATCAGAAATTCACCAGGGTGATTGATTATTAAACCGCGAGCTCATCGTCGGTTTAATCTCTTCTGGCAGCGCTCCGGTCTTTCTGTATTAGCAGAACATAAACATTAAAGAGTCATACAGCCGTTAAGGGTGCGTCTGATACAAACTGAGCGCCCTTTCTAATGTGGTAGTGCTATAAGGTTTTTTCCAATAAGTACCTATGGAGTATTTATACCTTAATGTATTAACTGCAGGAATTATAGCCATTATGTTATGTCAGAAAAACGAAATGCAATGCTTAGGGAAACAATGACTGAGTAAACAAACATGCTTTTGGTACAAAAATATATATTAAGGTGTAAATACTCCGTAAGTATCTTGGGAACAACCTTATGGCACTCCCACATTAGAAAGGGCGCTTACTTGTCAGACGCGCCCTTAGGGCTGTATGACTCTTTGGTGTTTATGTTCTGCTAATACAGAACGACAGGATCACCGTCAGAAGAGATGGCAAACAACCGACGATGTGATTCATGGTTTAATAATCAAATCACCTTGGTGAATTTTAAAAAATCTTGTCTTACATTCACATAACTTTCTATAACCTCTAACACATTTCGTTGAGATACAAAGAAAACAGCGGTAACTAAAAGTCCGATAAATACCAAACTTGGTATTTGTTCATTATCTTCCAAAGATGCGATAAGAGGATTTTCCGGGGAATCCCCCACCCAACACTACCCTTTACATGGAAGATTTTTCAAAATTTGCAGTTTGGGTTATTTTGCGGGAATTGTAAGCCACACTTCAATCTGAACGACTTTACTGTAATTGATACACCGAAAGTGATACCAAAATCTTACTACACAAAAGGTGTAGATCTCATTAAATCACACAATATAGGAAGGTAGAGTTTGTTCAACTTAGGGAGACACCTGCACCACCATTATACCTACCATAATAGATCAGGAGGAAGGAACCACAGGCTAGTCAGACAGGCCACAGAGATGCGCCGAACTCCCTAACATTTCCAAGCTCACAGACTCGTCCCACTGTCGAAGCAGCCGTGAGTGAGCGATGAACGACCCACTAGTCGAGCCCTCTGATGTCCACGGGGAGTATTCATTCCAGTGAGCATGCACCCGCGCCATCTGTCCGGCACCGCCATACACCACGAAACCTAGAAGTACACCTGAGAGATGAGAAGGAAACGGAATGAAAGTGAAATGACGGTAAGGAAATCATGGCAGAGAAGAAACCACCTCAGCATTCGCTTGTCGACAACGGTGTAACCACGTAAAACCCATGAATCGAACCCGAGACCTCCCAAATGCGAGTCGCTCACGTTACCGCGGCGCCACTTCTCTCGGTTTATCACTCAATTTATGTAGCATAAACCTCATTGTGCCGTTAACCACTTCCTAGTTATTCTTTATTATCGTCTTGAATTTGGAAGTGGCAAGTCACTATTCGTTTTCTTTCTTGTAATCATGCAAGAAGCGTGGAATTTCAAAGTCATCACACAGCGATCCGTCTTTTAAAAATCTGACTATCGGTTTAGCCAACTGTATCCTTACCTTAATAGGAAAATATGTCCAAATAAGTAATGAAACTTTATCCCGATTAACAAGAAGTAAACAGAAGAAGAATAAGCTTTGGTAAGAACAGTTTGTAAAAGTGAGTAGAGAAAGTCATATGAATGCTATACATCAGCTTTTTTTAAAGTGCTGTCGCTGTCCAGTTGTTTCTCGCGATGTCATGGAAACCGTATGGAATTTCGACATAGAATACAGCGTCCCGCTTTTAAACAAATCACTATCGATTCGGTTTTTTCTCACCCGGTGTACCTACAAAGAAGTGTATAATAGTGTATTATGCAACAAGACTATAATGGTAGTAATTAAGACACGAGTATGTTTATGAAACGAGCGGTAGCGGGCGTCTTAATTACCATTGTAATCAAGTTGCATACGACTGTTTTTGGTCGATCACACTATAATTTCAATACTTTGAGTTTTTACAAAAAGATTTTACCTTGTTAATTCTGTGTAATTAAATGCTGATCGTATTTGAGGACCTTGAGAGCGTGTTTGCGAGTAGTGCAACAGATGTCACTTCTGTTGAGTCCACGTTGTATTTATTAATTGTTTTGAGATAACGTGAAAGCAACACATATTGAAGAAAAGGAAATGAACTCAATTTATTAGAATATTACAATTGCAATGAGCAGAAGTTATTTTATTTTAAGTAGACATATTTCATTGTTCATCTGGGGAATAGATGCTAGTGGTCTGCTGACTTGAAAGTGTTAAAAGGTAATGGTGAGCTGCGCGCTCCTCCGAGTCGCAGAAGTTGTCATAGCATTTCACTTACGTCACATGCAATCAGCCTGTGGTCGACCAAAAAGAAATTTCCACAGAGGTGTATCTCGATTAATATAAGTATATAGAAAAAGAAGCTTTCGTAAGGATAGTTTATTGAAGCTATATAAAACTAAACCTTAGTTGGTAGAAAAATGGAAATGTAAGAGATTTTTAAAATTCACTTAGTCTCAATCTCGTAGTCGTTCTTCTTTTTTTTTGGGGGGGGGTCCATTTATATGACGTGTTTACCGTCTAAGATCATATTCGTGACCAAATCGGCAATGATGTTCACTCGTTTACTTCCCCCCTTCTCTGTTTACCCTCCCCGCTTGAAGGATTTACACCCTCCAGGACTTACAAACCAATGCCTGGTGTCAGACTATTTAAATCAGATAGAAGAACCAGAATGGGTGATTAGCCCAAAGCCGTTATGAGAGCGAGGGAGGTGGGGATATGAAATGACGGTGAAGTTGATTAAAGGAAAGGTGATGATGGAGGACTTGGAGCAATGAATGGCGGAGGAAATAGGAGAACGCGAAGAAAACTACCTCGGATGCCGCTTCGTCCACCACAAATCCGCATACTGTTCCCTGGTATCGAACCCGAACTTAAGGAGAGCGGCCTAACCACTCGGCCACGGCGCCGCCTCACTCCTTCACTACCGTCTGACGCAGTAATTTGTATCACAAAAATGTAAATGTCAGAGTGATTGTAGTATGAATATGCATTGTTGTGTGACATTGATTTGAGATGTTTGTTGATTGTAAGCATTGTCGAGAAGTGGGTTTATACGGCCTTACTGAAACTGACAATAATAGCGTGCAATAATGTAGCGAGGGGGTGAGCTGTTTATCATTATTAGAGACGAGCAAATGACGTCAGAGTGGCGTGTTTTACTTAGAATTTGCTGGAACATTTTCGTAATTTTCATTGGATATAAATATAGACGCTAATGTTGGCGCGTTTTATTAACCAATAGCAGCTCGGTTATAATCTT
The DNA here is from genome assembly GCA_030765065.1 of Deroplatys truncata. NCBI lineage: Eukaryota > Metazoa > Arthropoda > Insecta > Mantodea > Mantidae > Deroplatys > Deroplatys truncata. Next base: position 121,964,967 of record CM060987.1, read on the forward strand.
TAGGCATATTGGGGCGAGGAAGTATAAATTCAGTGTCAGAATCAAGTTTCGCGTAGTTCAACGGAAGCATTCATGGAGTATGCGTCGCACGCAGTTCAAGGTTACGCGTAGCAAATTTATGAAAAATCTCTCATGTCGTAAAGTTAATTACACAAAAAGTTGAAGTACGCGAATTAATAATGGGCAGTAAAGAAATTATTATAACAGTTTCAGTTTGGCAAGTGTCAAGATTAATAGGTGAAAGTGAATAATGTGTTACGACAATAAAAGTGTAAAACAAATTCTTTTATCAGTGTTATCTTTGGATAAAAACTCCCTTCCGTTTACACACCTGTACAAGATAAGTGCTTGACCGAGAAATCATAGCTAGCCGGAGGACAGTGAACCCAAAATTAAATACAATAACAGGCGCTCAGTAAAAGATAACACGAAGTGACCGCGACAAATTGTATTCCATACGTGCGGCAGACAAACAGTAGCATCTTTCGAACACAAACATTAATACCACTACATATTGTTTCCACAACGTGGGGCGAACAATAATAATACCCCCGCACGTCTTAATCTTTGGGCTTCCTCGTTTTCTTTTCAAACACCAAATTTACACACACACACACACACACACACACACACACACACACACACACACACACACACACACACACACATTTACTCTCTCACTCATGCTTCCAGACTCTAGGGAGGATGGAAAATAATTACCATCCTACAGCCGGAAATCGAACACGGGTTATTTGAATTTAGAAGTTAGCATGCTTTTACAGTCCCCAGAGAAACAGTTTGTCAATCCTTGTCGCTCTTGTTTGCCAGCTCTTCTGGGCATAGCCAGTCTTTCTGTATTAGCAGAACATAACTAACGAAGAGTCATACAGCCTCAAGGGCCTGGGTGACACATTTACCGCCCTTTCTTTAGCAGCAGCGTCATAAGGTTATTTACCCAAGCAGTATTCATTCTTTAATGTGTACTTTTTACTTTCTCTACTACGTATAGTAAGTAGGGGAAGTATTGTATTCCACCCAAAAATTCTATACCGAGATTTCACCGGAAATACATGTTTTGAGACACCCTGAATCCAAAAAAAGCATTTTTGGAAACATGTCCGTGTGTGTGTGTGTGTGTGTTTGTTTGTGAACAGCATAACTCAGAAACGAACAGTCTGAAAAACAACAAACTTGGTATTTAGGTTCAGTATCTTCCAGAGATGCGACACGAAGCTTTTCAAGAAAATCCCCACACCCCAGATTACCCTTTACATAGAAGATTTTTCGAAAAGTTTAATTTTCTCAAAAATGGCTCTAACGATTTTGATTAAAATATCACATGTTTAAGATATTTTCATGACAAATAAAATGTATATCTTGAATTTTCTGGGAATGTCTCCAAAAGTATTCTTCATTGTGAACGACTTTTGCATAACTGGTAAACCATAAGAGATAGACAAAATTTTACTACACAAAAAATGTAGATCGCGTTAAAATACACATTTTATGTCATATACATTTTTTTTTGTTGAGAGAACCATTTTCGAGATATTGCTTGTTATTCCCTTAAATTTGTCAATACTTATTTTCTAAAATCTACAAGAAAATTAGCAATAAGATAGAGTCTGCAAATGTTTATCTCGATTAACAGTAGATGGAGAATAAGCGTTTGTAAAAATAGTTTGTACAAGAGTAGTGAGTACACTCATGTGTGTGTAACACATCAGATTTTTTGTTGTAGAAGTGTAGCTTATTCAGTTATTTTTCCGCAAAAAATTGGTTAGTTGTTTATTACTACTTATTTTGTTTTTCTTTTGTTTTTACTGACGTAAGGTAAAGGCTAAAATTCCTGTAAGTAAAGTTTAACGCTCGCCTTTGTTTGCTGCACGAATTAGTATTAATTTTAGCAGAAACTTGACCAGAATGACAAAACCAGTTTAATTTTGTATCACATAAATCTAATAAGTAGAAAAGGTATCGCACACCTACCAAAAAAAAAAAATAATCGATACTGTGTTTTTGTCGGAAAGACATGCTTTGAGGCACACTGAATTAAAAAAGAAAGCATTCTTGGATTGAGTTCTGCGCATGCGTGTGTGTGTGTGTGTGTGTGTGTGTGTGTGTGTGTGTGTGTGTGTGTGTGTGTGTGAACAGTATAACTCTAAAACGAAAATTCGTATGAGCACTAAGGCCCTTCTCGGTACAACTTTGATGCCGTACCCTTTGCTTCAAATGTTGATAACATTTAATGTTACCTGCTTTATTGACGAGTTCTATGATGTCATCTCTGCGTTTCTCGTGCGCCAGCTGCTCTAGTGGTATAGTTATGAGTTCTTTGTCTCAAGGTATGCGTGAGCGTATTTTGAAAGGATAACACCAGTTTAATTAGCTGATAAACTTTTTATTGTTGACTTATAGTTCAGTTTGAGTTGAGTCGCCGAATTAAAATGACTTATATAACAATAATTAAGCGAAGCATCATTTGCCGCAAGTCGCAGAAATGTTGCTCGGAGAGATCCCAGCGAATAGCCGCGAAATCTCTCTAGAGCCGGCACGTTCATGTGTGTCACACAAAATAAAATTACACACGAGAGTAAAGAATCTCACGAGAGTCAGGAATGTATGCATGAATGTGTGCACAAATGTGTGGAGGAATGTATGCATGAATGTAAATGTGTTTCTGATTAGAATGCAAGGAACCAATCTTAAAATACTATGTATGTGTCTCGTACATTGTTGCTCAGCCGTACTTTTCATATTCAAACCCGGCGGAGGTTGATGAATTTTTTTCGGGAGTAAAGCTGATAGTCCCGTGTCGTAGATTTGCGGCACGCAAAAGAACCTCAAGTCTGATAAAGAGGCCTGAGGAACGTTTCCGGTCGTTCACGCCCAGCATAGGCTGGGATGCTAAGAACCACAGTAGTTAAAAGAGCGTCCATAAATAAAAATTCGGTTTAACTTTGCTAATTTACTGAATTGCCGCCTGTGTGACTTTTCAAACCTACTGAACTCGATTCTCACTGCATTCCAGGAAAGGTTATACTAATGAATTTCCTTAACATGTCTCACTAATGACCTTTTTCTACGGACAAATATTTTCAACTCTGGTTACTAATTTATAGATTGATTTAATATACAGAAATTATTTACTGCAATTATTTCTCTATCTTACTATTATTTTAATTTTAATTATTTCTACGTTCCGGTCAATAATCACAGTATCAACAGCAACCTCGTTATTTAAGTTCTCCAAAAATGCGATACAAAATATACAAGAAAATCTTTCCACCCCAATGGAGATAGAACACGAAACTTTCGTAACAATAATATGTTATAGCTGTATAAAAGCAAATGAAGTTAGCAGATAAAGTAATGTGAATGTAAAACATCAAATTTTTAAAATTCACCGTGGGGATATCGTCGTCGTCCTTGCCACCTCATCTTGCAACGGCCTGCCTCTTTGTATTAGCAAAACATAAGCAACGAAGAGTCATACAACGACAAGGGCGCATCTGTTCGTCTGACACAAACTAAGCGCCTTTCTTAGTTGAGAGTGCCATAACTCATAAGGTCATTTCCAATAAATGCCTAAGGAGCATTTACACCTTAATGTATATTTTTGTTACAGAAGTATGCTTGTTTACTCAGTTCCTTGTTGCCTTAAGCATCGGTTTTCTTTTTTCTGATATAACATAATGGCTACAATTCCTGCAAGTAAAATTTAATGTGTTTCTTTGTTAGCTGTACGAATTAGTATTATAATTCGAGCAGAAACTTGACCGGAATGACAAACAATTTTATTTGTTTATTTTCCATTTTTGCGCACGTATCTAGTAAGTGAGAAGGTATGATCATTCCATAACAAAATTGGATCACGAGATTTCACCGGAATTACATGCTTTGAGGCTCCCTTAATAAAAATGTTTTCTTATAAAAAGGTGAGAGAGAGCAGAACTCTCCGATAAATACTAAACTTGGTATTTGTTCAGTGTATTCCAAAGATATGATACGTAAGAGGATTTTCAAGAAATCCCCCAAGCAACACTACCCTTTACATGGAAGATTTTTCGAAATTTACGTTTTTGAACATTTTCCAGAAATTATAAGCTACACTTCATTCTGAACGACTTTTCTACAATTGGTACACTGTAAGTGACACACAAAATCTTAATACACAAAAAGTGTTGATCTCATTAAATCACACAATTAGCTATAGATACATAGGTATTCCTCGGCACCACGACCTACAGAGATCCATTATGCCTACCATAATTAGATCAGTAGGAAAGGATCAAGCGAAGGAACCACAGGTCCAGTCGGACAGGCCACAGAGATGTGCTGAACTCCCTAACATGTCCAAGCTCCCAAATTCGTCCCACTGCTGAAGTCACCATGAGAGAGCGATGAACGACCCATCAGTCGAGCCCTCTGATGTCCATGAGTAGTATTCTTTCTAATGAGCATGCACCCGCGCCATCTGTCCGGCACCCCTCTACACCACGAAACCTAGAAGCACAACTGAAAAATGGGAAGGAAACGGAATAAAAGTGAAATGGCAGTAAATCGTGGTAGAGAAGAAGCCACCCCAGCATTCTCTTTTCAAACCGGTGAAACCTTGAAAAATCCTGGGTCAGAGTGGGTGGTCCCTGGGGATACAACCCGAGACGTACCCGGTAACTGTGGCAGTATCTCCTCCTGTCCTTTGTTGTGGTTTTTAATGCCCGTTGCTCGCGGCTTACCTTGCATCCTCCACGTTGGCTCCAGATGTTCGCAGTATGCTGGTTCTCTGCATTTTTATACTCGGCTAACTGCAGTAATTTATAAACTATGTGGGAGCATGGACTTTTCCTGGGTAGAGGAAACGTAGATCTCGGGTGGTGGTAAAGGAGAAAGTAGACGTGCTTTCGTTACTAAAAACATGACACTGCAGCTTCTTTTATTTAGCAACTTCTGATGGTACACAACGCTGATATTTTCGCCGTTAAAACACTGTCCACTGCTGTTGAAACACGGTGCGGATATGACGCGAAGTTTAAATATGCTTATTATATCTCTTTATGCGTAGCGATCCTTATGTGTGTGGCGAAAACTGTCTTAATTCACTTTTGGCGCGATACCTCTCAAACATCCTGCAGCATCTCTCCCTGCCTGTAGTTTTGCGAAAGACCAAATGACAAATGACCCCCAATTTGTTCCTAACAGATCCATTTATAGTCGCAGGCTTCTGAGGCTGCTTCCTTTCCTATTGGTCCATTTTTAGCGCCACTCAACGCGTCTCACTATTTCATATAAACTTACAGGGTTCTCATTGGTCCAAATTTAACATAAATCGCAGCTTTTCCTAAATTCACCGTTAAGCTTGTTGTCTCTCTCACTTGGTCACGGCGAATTATCGTATAAAGGAACAAAAACTCTACACCCTCGCTGTATGAACAATGCCCCTGCGACCAGAGAGACATCGTAAAACTAGACTTTCTGCCTTCGAAGACACTATTCCTGTAGTTAAGACATTTCGTCGTGGACAGTATTTTAACATAGCGCTTAAATTATTTACATTAAACAATTTATAACTCCTCTAATATTAGTAACCTAAATACAGACATATCGTTAAATCACCCTTCTTAAACTATACAAGCAGTAAAAGAAAAAGATATGTACCTAGCATGATTTAACATCAATAAAAATTAATTAATCAAATTATCTATAATTACATTTCTCGGGCTCGGCCTAGCGTTGCCGTTTCATAACACATGTTACCGTGGCGCCACTTCGCTAATTTATCACACGATTTGTCGCATAAAACCCTATTCTGACGTTAACCGCCTCCGAGATATCCTTTATTATTGTTTTGAATTTTGAGGTACTTACACTTTTTGCAAGTGGTAAGTCGCTCTTCGTTTTTCTTGTAGTCATGCAAGCAGCATGAAATTTCAAAGTCTTCACACAGCTATTCCGTTTTTTAAAAATCTGACTATCGCTTTAGCCAACTGTATCGTTACATTTAATAAGAAAATATGTCTAAATACCTAAGTAATGAAAGTTTATCCCGACCAACAAGAAGTACACAGAAGAAGAATGAGTTTTAGTACAACGGCTTTAAAAGAATTAATAGAGGAAGTCATGTGATTGCTATACATCAATTTTAAGTGTTGTAGCTGCTCTGTTGTTACTCGCGATTTCATGGAAACAGTTTGGAATTTCGAAACAGAATATAGCGTCGCGCTTTTAAACAAATGACTATCGTTTCGGTTTCCTTTCTCTTGTTATATCTACAACGAAATGTGTAATAGTGTATTATACAAAAATCTGATGTGTTACACTCACATGACTTTCTCTACTCTTGTACAAAATATTTTTACAAACGCTTTACTCTCCATATGCTTCATGTTAATCGAGATATCGAGATGTTAATCTTATTGCTAATTTTCTTGTAGATGCAAGGGGAATTGATAGGCTTTAAGCGATAGTCAAATATTTTAAGAGCTGGTTGCTATGTGGAGTATTCCATTCTCTTTGCATTACCAGGACAAAAAAAATGAATAACGAATTCCGATTTGAGAAAAAGTATAAGTATTGGAAAATTTAAGGGAATCACAAGCAATATCTCGAAAATGGTTCACTCAAGAAAAAAAATGTATATGACATAAATTGTGTATTTTAACGCGATCTACAACTTTTGTATAGTAAAATTTTGTCTATCTCTTATGATTTACCAGTTTACCAAAAGTCGTTCACAATGAAGAATACTTTTGGACATTCCCAGAAAATTCAAGATATACATTTTATTTGTCATGAAAATATCTTAAACATATGATATTTTAATCAAAATCGTTAGAGCCATTTTGAGAAAATTAAACTTTTCGAAAAATCTTCCATGTAAAGGGTAATCTGGGGTGGGGGATTTTCTTGAAAACCTTCGTGTCGCATCTCTGAAAGATACTGAACCTAAATACCAAGTTTGGTGTTTATCCAACTGTTCGTTTCTGAGTTATGCTGTTCACAGACAGACACACACACACACACACACACACACACACACACACACACAGACAGACACACACACGGACATGTTACCAAAAATACTTTTTTTGGATTCAGGGTGTCTCAAAACATATATTTTCGGTGAAATCTCGGTATCGAATTTTTGGGTGGAAGACAATACTTCCCCTACTTACTCTACGTAGTAGAGAAAGTAAAAAAGCTATAACGGCAGTAAATAAGACGCGTAATTTTCTTAAGAGCATCTTAATTACTGTTAGCCTGAAGTTGCATACGACGTTTTGGTCGAGCATACTATAATTTCGAAACTTTGAGTTTTTACAAAAAGATCCCAGGACCTTGAGCGTGTTTGCGAGTAGTGCCACAGAGGCAGTTCTGTTGAGTCCACGCCGTATTTATTGATTTTTTGCGTAACGTGAAAGGCAAGACATATTGAAGCAAAGGGAATGAATTCAATCTATTAAAATTACAATGAACAGAATTTTTTTTTAAGTACAGATACTCCATTATCTGAGGAATGGTTTCCAATAAACTGCTGCTTTGAAGGTGTTAAAAGGTAGGATGAGTTGTGCGCGCCGCCAAGTAAGTTCATGTGCCGCAGAAATAAACATTATGGATGCCATAACAGTTCGGTTACGTCACATGTTATAGTGTGGTCAACCAAAAAGAGATTTCTGCAGAGGTGTATCTCGATTAAGATGAAGTAGATAGTAGAAAAAGCTTTCCTAAGGAAGCTATATAAATGTAAATCATAGTTGGTAGAAAAACGTTTATGGCAATTTAACATTTTTTTTAAAATTACTTAGTCGCAATCTCGTCTTCGTTTCCTTTTTTTTGGGGGGGGGCCCTACGATTTTATCATATCGGAGGCTTTGCCTTTGGAACAGTTCACTCGTTTACCTCCCCCCTTTGTTCTGTGTTTGTTCGCCTCGCCTTAACCCCCCCCCCCCCAGGACTTACAAACCAATGCGTGAGGTTAGACGGCTGTCGGGGAGCAGACAGACTATTTGGATCGGATGCTCGAAGCCAGGTATGAGAGCGAGGATGCAGATGATATGAAATGGCGGTAATATGGATTAAAGGAAAGGTGATGATGGAACAGTTGGTGCAGTGAAATGACGGGAGAAACAGGAGAACCTGGAGAAAACCACAAATCCCACATACGGTTCCTTGGGATCGAACGGAATCGAGCCCGGGATCTTTGAATTTGGAATTTAGCATGCGCCAATCGTCGTGGCTCTTGTTTGTCAGCTCTTCTGGCCACAACCAGCCGTTCTGTGTTAGTAGAACATAACTAGGAGCAGTTATACAGAGCGTCAAAGAAAATCTCACTGCACCTCGCGTCTACATCTCATTATTTATCGTTCTACGTGACCTTGCGAAGCCATGGCCATTTCATTGGTTGCTTTAGGCCACGGTACAAGGATACGCCAGTCCTTCTGCTAAATAGTTGCACCAATAACCACAGAAAAGGTTACAAAATGGCGTAGAACAGAAATATATGTTTTCGCTCTCGATCGTATTGGCTAAAAGAGAAAGATGTAGAGTGAGTGCATTCAGTTTGTCATACAGAACTTATCGGCTGGTGCAGGACACACCTGTAAAGGTTAAAAGCTAAGGGGAAAACTTGATGAGCGTCCAGGTTAGCGAAATGTAGAATGTGTAGTGTGAGAAGAATTTCAGGGGGGTGCAAATTAAAGCTTGAATGGTATTCATTAAATACATAGCAAAGCAGCACTTTATAACAAAAAATAAACAGAACTGTATTCTCACAGTGGTATCAATGCTTGTTGCTGCATACAAGCAAACATAACTAAATAATAAATAAATAAAGCAGCATGTTTTCCCTGTAATTCAAACTACAATTGGTTATTATACTTTTACTAACATATTGCTGATCATAGGATTAGGCAAAAATATAACCCAATTTTATTGCCATAATATGTATGTCATATTCAGTAAACCATATACATATTTATCTTTAGTTTCTAAACATGATCGGTCAATTATAACAAAAGAGTAATTTGCATTTAGTAATCAAATATCATCTGTGGATGTTTTACGGGGAGTGCTCACTTTTTGAAAGTATGTAGACCCAATTTCCTGGAATATTTTAATCCAGTAATTTACTATAAAAACACTATTATGCACTGCCGTTGCAATTCCAACAACAGTGCGACCACTCTACCTCATACCCACGATATGTCCACGAGTCATTTTGCTAGTATACGGTATGACTGGTTCTGAGACTATAAACATGTTTTTGTTTCAATAACACCAGAAAAAGCAAAAGCATCAACCTCTCCTCTTTTCCCACCTATTGCTGTGTTATCAAGCCACCACGTTCTGCGATAAAGACCCCAGAAAACGATACAAATCCGCGGAAGATTTTCTTTAGTGCTCTGTGCACAATGTGTGCACTGATATGCATGAATATAAACGTGTTTATGACTAGAATGCAACGAAAAATCTTAAAATTCTACTTATGCGTCTCTCACCTTGTTACTAAGCCGTATTTTTCACATTCAAACCCGGCGGAGGGCTATGGATTTTTCGGGAGTAAAGCCGAAGATCCCATGTCGTAGATTTACGACACGTAAAAGAACCTCAAGTCTGATAAAGAGGCCTCGGTCATCCTCCAGCATAGGATGAGACGCTAAGAACCATAGTAGTTAAAGAGCGTCCATAAATAAGAACTCCATATAACTTTAAGTGTCTTTCATTTTTCTAATTTATTGACTCAATTGCAGCCTGTATGACTTTGCAAACGTACTGTACTCAACTCTCATTGCATTCCAGGAACTTTTATACTAATTTATTTTCTTAACATGACTCACTAATGACCTTTTTCTCCGGACAAATCCTTTCAGCTCCGGCTGAGTTGATTCTACTTGATTTAATACACGGAAATTATTTACCGCACTTATTTCCTATCTCACTATTACTTTTATTTTAATTATTTATATCTTACCGTCAATAATCACAGTATAATCACCAAAGTTGTTATTTAAGTTCTTCCAAAAATGCGACTCGAAAATATTCAAGAAGGTCTTTCCACCCCAAAGGTGATAGAACACGAAACTTTCGTAAGAATAGTATGTTAAAGCTGTATAAAAATAAGCGAAGTTAACAGAGAAAGTAATGTGAATGTAAATACATCAGATTTTTAAAATTCACCGTGGTAATCTCATCGTCGTCCTTGCCACCTGTTCTTGCAACGGCCTGCCTCTCTGTATTAGCGAAACATAAACAATGAAGAGTCATACAGCGACAAGGGCGCATCTGTTCGTCTGTCAAACTAAACGCCCTTTCTTAGGTGGGAGTGCCATAAGGTCATTCCCAATAGTTACCTAAGGAGTATTTATGCCTTAATATGTGTTTTAGTTGGAGAAGCCTCTTTGTTTATTCAGTTGCTTGATTCCTCGATCATTAATTTTTATTGCCGTTTCTTTATTTTTATTTTGTTTAATTGGCATAAATTAAAGGCTACCATTCCTGAAACGAACACTAATTATTACGAACCTTTATTGGCTACACGAATTAGTACTATTTTAGCAGAAATTTAACCGGAATTACAATCTGTTCTAGTTTCTCTACTGCCAAAAACTCGATAGCGAGATTTCACCAGCAATACTTTTTGAGGCACCCTGAATTTTAAAAAGAAACATTGTCAGAAAAAGCTTCGTGTGTGTGTGTGTGTATTTGTTGGTGTAGAATTTAAATGAGATGAAAACGACATATTAATTTACATTGAGTTAAACACAAATTAGAATTGTACTTTCAAAGAGATGGACAAAGGATTGACAAGTTTACCATCATCATGCATACATTTGTTAAAAATTGTAAATTAAAACTAATGGAACATGTTATATATTTTTAAGGTTTAATATTTGCATGAAATGTTTATATTATAAAAATTTCAATTAAAAATTCGTTTCATGTAAGAAGAACGAAGAAACAAAATTGAATAACGCAGGTATCAAAAAGAATTAAGCAGTAATAAACGAAAATATTTGTACACAACAGAAAATTAATTGCTTAAATAAAAATGAAAACCAAAATAGAAACATGTTAAAGAAGGAACTGACATTATATGTGTGTGTGTGTGATTTGTATCAAAATGTAATCTGTTTTATCGTAAATAATATATATATGTATATATTATAACTTATTTAGTTACGCATATATTAAAGATATTTACATGACAAATAAAATGCGTATCTTGAATTTTGTAGGAATAACCTGTAAAGTCCACTTTGTTCGGAAGAAGTTTTGTAACTGGTAAACGTTAAGCGAAAGACGAAAATGTATTACCAAAAAGTGCAGATCTCTTTAAAAGACACAATTTATTTAACATAGGTAAGTTTTTTTAGTTGTATAAGCTGTTTCTGAGATATCCGTTATTAAATGTTCGAATTATTCATTTCCTGGCCATTCTCTTGTACTTTCAACATTCGGTTGTTTCTTGTAATTTCATGGAAACAGTATGGAATTTTAAGGCTAGCATATAGCGTCCAGTTCTTAAACATTTGACTGTGACTGTTCTCCTTGTATCTATAACAAAGTGTGTAATGCAGCTATTTCCGGAAAGGTTTATTTGGTTTAAAATGTAATAGATAGAAAAATAAACTTGTGTAAAAATAATTTGTATACCCACTAATAAACGACAGAGGGTAAAGAAAGTCATGTGAATGCATCACAGAATAATAATAATAATAATTATTATTATTATTATTATTATTTTATATATCCTAGACATGCAAAGAGAATGGAGTACTCCACATAGCAACCTGCTCTTTAAATATTTGACTATCGCTTAAAGCCTACCAATTCCCCTTGCATCTTCAAGAAAATTAGCAATAATATTATTTCTGCAAATGTTTACCTCGATTCACATGAAGTAGATGGAGAATAAGCGGTTGTAGAAATAGTTTGTACGAGAGTAGAGAAAGTATATGAGTGCAACACATCAAGGTTTGTTTGTTTTTTTTTTTTAAAATATGCTCAAGAAATTTTCATGAAATTGACATCTTGAACAAGGCTCAAGGAAATTGTTTTGAATTGTAAAGCATATTATTTTGTGTTATATGCTAAAAAGAATTATTAGCAAAGATTTGTGATATACAGAGAGTTATGGAACGAAAAAAATAAAATGGAGTAATAAAATTGAATCATAAGCTAAATATATTCTAAGATATAATTTTCAATTCCTGAAAGGAAATAAATCGCGTTTCTATGAATTTAATATTATTGATATTGTTGATTTAAATTGTCTTGACTTTTCTAAGCACGTTAGAAAAGTCCTTTATTATAGAAGATTACTCATACTCAAAACTGTGTTAGAAGTATGTTAACATCATTTAAAATACCTGTTATGCACAATTGAGTAGCCTAATATCAAACTCAGACATCCGTCCCCTCATTCAAAATTGAGTTTGTACAGTATTCCGATAGGTTTTTACTTTCTCTACTACGTATAGCAAGAGAAGCATAGTATATAGAAGTATATAGAAGTATTGTATTCCACCCAAGAATTCGATACCAAGATTTCACCGTAAATTTATGTTTTGAGGCCTCCTGGTGAAAAAAAGCATTTTTGGAAACATGTCCGTGTGTAGTGTGTCTGTGAAAGCATAACTCAGAAACGAACAGCCAGATAAACACCAAACCTTCTTCCAGAGATGCGACACGAAGGTTCTCAAGAAAATCCCCCCACTCCAGATTACCCTTTACATGGAACATTTTTCGAAAATTTTAATGTTCTCAAAAATGGCTCTAACGATTTTGATTAAAATATCATATATTTAAGATACTTTCATGACAAATGAAATGTATATCTCGAGGTTTCTGGGAATGTCTCCAAAAGCATTCTTCATTGTGAACGACGTTTGCATAACTGGTAAACGATAAGAGATAGACAAAATATTACTACATTAAAAATGTAGATCGCGTTAAAATACACCATTTATGTCATATACATTTTTACTTTCTCTACTACATATAGTAAGTAGGGGAAGTATTGCATTCCAACCAAAAATTAGATACCCAGATTTCTCCGGAAATACATGTTTTGAGACCTCCTGAATCCAAAAAAAGGATTTTTGGAAACATGTCCGTGTGTGTGTCTGTCTGTGTGTCTGTGTGTCTGTGAACAGCATAACTCAAAAACGAACAGTCGGATAAGCACCAAACTTGGTATTTAGGTTCAGTATCTTCCAGAGATGCGACACGAAGGTTTTCAAGAAAATCCCCCCACCCCAGACTACCCTTTACATGGAATATTTTTCGAAAATTTTAATTTTCTCAAAAATGGCTCTAACGATTTTAATGAAAATATCATATGTTTAAGACAATGTCATAAGAAATGAAATGTATATCTCGAATTTTCTGGGAATGTCTCCAAACGTATTCTTCATTGTGAACGACTTTTGCATAACTGGTAAACCATAAGAGATAGACAAAATTTTACTACACAGAAAATGTAGATCGCCTTAAAATCCACAAATTATGTCATATACATTTCTTTTGTCGAGTGAACCGTTTTCGAGATATTGCTTGTTATTTCCTTAAATTTTCCAATACTTATACTTTTTCTCAAAATCGTTATTCATTTTTTACTTTCTCTACTACGTATAGTAAGTAGGGGAAGTATTGCATTCCACCCAAAAATTCGATACCGAGATTTCACCGGAAATATATGTTTTGAGATCTCCTGAATCCAAAAAAAGCATTTTTGGAAACATGTCCGTGTGTGTGTGTCTGTGTGTGTGTCTGTGTGTGTGTGTGTGTGTGTGTCTGTGAACAGCATAACTCAAAAACGAACAGTCGGATAAGCACCAAACTTGGTATTTAGGTTCAGCATCTTCAAGAGATGCGATACGAAGGTTTTCAAGAAAATCCCCCCACTCCAGACTACCCTTTACATGGAAGATTTTTCGAAAATTTTAATTTTCTCAAAAATGGCTCTAACGATTTTGATGAAAATATCATATGTTTAAGACAATGTCATGAGAAATGAAATGTATATCTCGAATTTTCTGGGAATGTCTCCAAAAGTATTCTTCACTGTGAACGACTTTTGCATAACTGGTAAACCATAAGAGATAGACAAACTTTTACTACACAAAAAATGTAGATCGCGTTAAAATACACAATTTATGTCATATACATTTTTTTAGTTGAGTGAACCATTTTCGAGATATTGCTTGTTATTTCCTTAAATTTTCCAATACTTATACTTTTTCTCAAATACGTTATTCATTTTTTTATGTCCTGACATGCAAAGAGAATGGAATGCGCCACATAGCAACCAGCGTTAAAATATTTGACTATCGCTTAAAAGCTACCATATTTCCCTTGCATCTACAAGAAAATTACCAATAAGATTGACATCTCGATATCTCGATTAACATGAAGCATATGGAGAATAGGCGTTTGTAAAAATAGTGTGTACAAGAGTAGAGAAAGTCATGTGAGTGTAACACATCAGATCTTTTTTTTGTTGAGTGAACCATTTTCGAGATATTTTGCTTGTTATTTCCTTAAATTTACCAATACTTATACTTTTTCTCATTTGGGAATTCGTTACTCATTTCTACTTTCTCTACTACGTATAGTAAGTAGGGGAAGTATTGTATTCCACCCAAAATTTCGACACCTAGATTTCACCGGAAATACATGTTTTGAGACTCTCTGAATCCAAAAAAAGCATTTTTGGAAACATGTCCGTGTGTGTGTCTGTGTGTCTGTGTGTCTGTGAACAGCATAACTCAAAAACGAAGAGTCGGATAAACACCAAACTTGGTATTTAGGTTCAGTATCTTTCAGAGATGCAACAGGAAGGTTTTCAAGAAAATCCCCCCACCCCAGACTACCCTTTACATGGAACATTTTTAGAAAATTTTAATTTTCTCAAAAACGGCTCTAACGATTTGAATTAAAATATCATATGTTTAAGATATTGTCATGACAAATAAAATTTATATCTCGAATTTTCTGGGAATGTCTCCAAAAGTATTCTTCACTGTGAACGACTTTTGCATAACTGGTAAACCATAAGAGATAGACAAACTTTTACTACACAAAAAATGTAGATCGCGTTAAAATACACAATTTATGTCATATACATTTTTTTAGTTGAGTGAACCATTTTCGAGATATTGCTTGTTATTTCCTTAAATTTTCCAATACTTATACTTTTTCTCAAATTCGTTATTCATTTTTTTATGCCCTGGACATGCAAAGAGAATGGAATGCGCCACATAGCAACCAGCGTTAAAATATTTGACTATCGCTTAAAACCTACCATATTCCCCTTGCATCTACAAGAAAATTATCAATAAGATTGACATCTCGATATCTCCATTAACATGAAGCATATGGAGAATAAGCGTTTGTATAAATAGTTTGTACAAGAGTAGGGAAAATCATGTGAGTGTAACACATCAGATTTTTTTTGTCCTGGTAATGCAAAGAGAATGGAATACTCCACATAGCAACCAGCTCTTAAAATATTTGACTATCGCTTAAAGCCTACCAATTCCCCTTGCATCTACAAGAAAATTACAATTAGATTAACATCTCGATATCTCGATTAACATGAAGCATATGGAGAATAAGCGTTTGTAAAAATAGTTTGTACAAGAGTAGAGAAAGTCATGTGAGTGTAACACATCAGATTATTTACTGTCCTTTCCATTGGTGAAGTCCTTTACTTTCAAAAATGTGGTTAATTACGTGTTGAAGTTCACTGTTTACTTCAAAACTGGGCACCTACACAAGAGCTTGGTTTCAAATCCGGACATTTGCTTAAAGAACCAATGGTAATACTGAATAAGATCACGTGACCTTCAAAACAGAAATGGGAACGGCTTATGCCGGGTGTTAACTAGTTGGTTAAGATTTTAAAAAATTTTCAACTGTTACTACGAATAAGTGAAAAGCTACGAGTTTTCTTTCCTTTGAAGTTTTATAAGTTATTAATTCTTATTTTTGGTTTACAAGACCAGTGTTTTTAGTAAACTATTAAAACTAAAGCTGAGTAAATTGGATCAAAACATTTCACCAGTTACTGAAGGAAATGCCAGAAAGAGATTAAGGCATCTGGAAAAGTGGAAAAATGATATATAAAAGAGACTAAGGTAAGAATAGATGGCAAGCTACCCTGCTCTCTTGTTTTATTTATTACATGACATTATAGATTGTTGGGATGGATTTATATATCAGAAATAACACAAAAGAGTATAGCAAAAAATCTGAGGAGAGTTTTAACTGGTCACATGTTGAGACATTTTAGAGTTATTTAGGCCTGAAAATGTAGTAGGTATATGGCCATCATACTGGCCGAGAAAGAGACGAAATATTAATCATTACTGAATGCCTCAGCCGTAAAAAAACTTCGAGATGTTGTCAGGTTGCTCGTCAAACATTTTGAAGAAAACTGGAGGGACCTGCTCACTCTTGAGTGGTAAAAAATGTACTACAGAGACAACCTTGTCTACCAGATTTTCCCGATGATCACTATGAATGTGAAACACAGCGGGACGTTTTGGACAGTGATCTGGTTTTAATGTCTATTTCAGATTAAATTTACATCTATTTAGACTTTAAATATACAAATATGATTGGAAAAATCTAAGGGAATAACAAGCAATATCTCGAAAATGGTTCAATCAACAAAAAAATGTATATGACATAAATTGTGTATTTTACGCGATCTACATTTTTTGGGTAGTAAAATTTTGATATCTCTTATGGTTTGCTAGTTATACAAAAGTCGTTCACAACGAAGAATACTTTTGGAGACATTCCCAGTAAATTCAAGATATACATTTTATTTGTCATGAAAGTACCTTAAATATATGATATTTTAATCAAAATCGTTAGCCATTTCTGAGAAAATTAAAATTTTTGAATACTTTTCCATGTAAAGGGTAATCTAGGATGGGGGGATTTTCTCGAAAACCTTCGTGTCGCATCTCTGGAAGATACTGAACCTAAATACCAAGTTTGGTGTTTATCCGACTGTTCGTTTCTGAGTTATGCTGTTCACAGACAAACACACACACGGAAATATTTCCAAAAATAACTTTTTTGGATTCAGGAGGCCTCAAAGCATATATTTCCGGCGAAATCTTGGTATCGAATTTTTGGGTGGAATACAATACAATGTCTATCCTTAAAGGCTACTGTATTTCTATATTGCCTTTACAAATACAAAACAAGGGGAACATAGTACGCCTTAAGCGATAGTCAAATATTTTTAGAACTGGTCGCTATCTGTAAAATGTAATTCTCTTTGCATGTCAAAAGATCGTTTCTGCAAATGTTTATCTCGATTAATATGAAATAGATGGAGAATAAGAGTTTGTAAAAATAGTTTTACAAGAGTAGAGAATGTTATGTGAGTGTAACACATCAGATTTTTTCTTTCTTTCTTTTTGTTTGCCACAGTGGACATCATGTATTTCTGGCGAAATTTCGATATCGAATTTTTGGGAGAAATGGAATCTGTTTGTAAGTATGTGATAGAGAAAGTAAAAAGGGCGTATTCATGCTAGTCAAGTTTCTGCTACAGTAATACTAATTCGTGGAGCAAACAAAGACACTCTAAATTTGAGTTACGGAAAATTCTAATATATATTTTATGTCAATAAGACGGAAAGAAAAATATGGAAAAGGGTAATTAAGAATATTTTTTGCACAGTTAAGCAAATGGGTACACATTTAAACTTCTGTAATAAAAGACGTCAAGTTACTTACTATTTACTGAGGTAATCGTATGGCAGTACCATCTGACGAAAGGTCGTTTGGTTTGTGCCAGACGCGCCCTTATCGCTGTTGACTCTTCGTTCTTATGTTCTGCTAATACAGAACGGCTGGCCGTTGCAAGAAGAGCTGGCAAAACAAGAACGACGACGAGGTGAAATGACAAAAGTATGAAGAAACAACGATAGCTCAAAAATGTTCGATGCATAAAAAAAATGAAGATTTTAAAAGCTCCTATATTTTCTGTGCAGTAAATTTTTATCTAACCCTTATGGTTTACAAGTTCCACACAATTAACTATCCAAAGTTCTTTCAGAGTGAAGAGGGCCTTAACTTTTTAAAAAAGTGATGGAGTATTAATTTTTCTATAAGTTTGGACGCTGATCAAAACAAAATTATGTGTTACACTCACATGACTTTCTCTACTCTTGTACAAACTATTTCTATAAACGCTTATTCTCCATATGCTTCATGTTAATCGAGATGTTAATCTTAATGCTAATTTTCTTGTAGGTGCAAGGGGAATATGGTAGGCTTTAAGCGATAGTCAAATCTTTTAAGAGCTGATTGCTATGTGGCGCATTCCATTCTCTTTGCATGTCCAGTATGTAAAAAAAAACTGAATAACGATTTTAAAGGAATAACAAGCAATATCTCGAAAATGGTTCACTCAACAACAAAAATGTATATGACATAAATTGTGTGTTTTAACGCGATCTACATTTTTTGTGTAGTAAAATTTTGTTTATCTCTTATGGTTTACCAGTTATGCAAAAGTCGTTCACAATGAAAAATACTTTTGGAGACATTCCCAGAAAATTTGAGATATACATTTCATTTGTCATGAATATGTCTTAAACATATAATATTTTAATCAAAATCGATAGAGCCAATTTTGAGAAAATTGAAATTTTCGAAAAATGTTCCATGTAAAGGGTAATCTGGGGTGGGGAATTTTCTTGAAAACCTTCGTGTTGTATCTCTGGAAGATACTGAACCTAAATTCTAAGTTTGGTGTTTATCCGACTGTTCGTCTCTGAGTTATGCTGTTCACAGACACACACACACACACACACACACACACACACACACACACACACACACATCCACACACACAAACACAGACACACACACAGAAACGTACAATTCCAAAATACTTTTTTGGATTCAGGAGGCCTCAAAACATGTATTTTCGGTGAAATCTCGGTATCAAATTTTTGTGTAGAATGCAAATACTTCCCCTACTTACTATACGTAGTAGCTAAAGTAAAAATTAGTGCGTGTGTTTGTTGGGTGCACGAATTAGTAGGTACTAATTTTAGCAGAAATGTAAAAAAATGACAAAACCTGTTTTTTAAAATTCAATGTGGTGCATTTTTAAACGCGATCTCCTGTCGTTGTTTGCCAGCTCCTCTGGGACTTTAAGGTATTAGCAGAACATAAACATCAAAGAGACATACATCCGTATTGACAAACTAAGCGCCCTTTCTAAGGTGGGAGTGACAGAAGGTTATTCCCATTAAATACCTAAGTAGTATATATGTGTATATATATATATATATAGCAGCAGCCTAATTATTTATTCAGATCATTCTACCAGTAACAAGTGCTGTTTAATATATTTTCCTTTGTTACATTCTCTACCGCTTATTTAGTGTAAATAGAGGAAATATTGTATTGCCTCAAAAAATACGATAACGAGATTTCATGGGGAATGCTGGTTTTGGGACTCCGTGTGTGTGTGTGTGTGTGTGTGTGTGTGTGTGTGTGTGTGTGTGTGAAGCACCAATCTTAGTATTTATATTCATTATCTACCAAGAATACGACACGATAGCGAAGGAAATACCCTCAACCAAGGCAACCTTTGCATAGAAAATATTCCGTTAATTTGATTTTTCTAGAATGATGCGAGATAGTCCTTATTATTGTTTGAATTTTAGCACTCATTATTTTTCTCAGCTGAGAAGTCGCTAATCGTTTTTTTCTTGTGGTCATTTTCTTGTGTATTCATCTGACACAAACTAAGCGCTCTTCTTAGGTGGGAGTGCCATAATGTTATTACCAATAAATATCTAAGGAATCTTCATATTTTAATAGCAGAAGCCTATTTGTTTACTCAAGTGTTTATTTCTGCAAGCACCGGTGTGTTATTTACCTTTTGTTTCTATTGGCATAAAATAAAGGCTAGAACTAATGCAAGTAAAATTTAGGATTGTCTGCTGGCTAATTAATTTGACAACCAGAATAGCAAAACCTGCCGCAATCACGCGTTTTGTCTCGTTTTGCCAGCTCCTCTGGCAAAGCTGTAGCCTTTCTGTATTAGCAGAACATAAACATGGAAGAGTCATACAGCCACAAGAGCGCGTCTCAAACTAAGCGCTCTTTCTAAGTTCGGAGTGCCAATAGGTTATCGCGATGAATATCTAAGGAGTAGATATTTATACCTTAATGCATGTTGTTTATTGTAAAAACCTATTTGTATACTCAGTTTCTTCTATCCGCAAACATTGGTGTTTAATTATATTTTCCTTTGTTACTTTCTCTACTACATAATTCCAGTGGGCAGGGGAAGTTTTGTACTTCCTCCAAAATATGATAACGAGATTTCACCGGCATTAAATGCTTTGAGGCTCCCTGATTTAAAAAAAGTAACATTTTTACAAAAAGGTCCATGTGTGTGTGTGTGTGTGTGTGTGTGTGTGTGTGTGTGTGTGTGTGTGTGTGTGTGTGAACAAAATAACACAGAAACGAAAAGCCGGTTAAATAACAAACTTGGAATTTACGTTCCCCTCTCGTCCCAAACTAATTTACGTTACTTTTCATTTTCCCAAAAGTAACTGACGATTTTGATTAAAATGTCATATTTTTAAGAATTTAAATGACAAATAATATGTATATCTTGAATTTCTGGGAATAGCCTGTGAAGTCCTCTTCATTCTGAATGAATTTTGTATGATTAATAAACCATAAGAGATAGACAAAATCTTACTCCACAAAAATTGTAGATCTGGTTAAAGCCTCCAGATTATGTCAAATAAAACTTTTTGTGGAGTCAGCTATTTCCGATGAAAACCTTGTTATTGTTTTGAGTTTTCAACTAGGAAGTCGCATTCTTTTAGGGGGTTCCTCCTGGCCATGCAAAGGACATGGCATTTCAAACCCATCACATAGCTCTTAAATATCTAAATATCGCGCTACCTACCTACCTTCAACGAAATGTATACATGTTAATTGAATGTTTATCTAGATTAACAAGAGGTGCATAGAATAATAAGCTTTCGGAAGAACAGTTTAAAGAGGAGTGTATATAGAAAGTGATGTGAATGTAACACATCAGATTTTTAAAATTCACCAACATCAATCTCGTCGTCCTTGCCACCTCTTCTTGCAACGGGTAGCCTTTCTGTATTAGCGAAACATAAACAACGAAGAGTCATACAACGACAAGGGCGCATCTGTTCGTCTGAAACAAACTAAGCGCCCGTTTCTTAAGTGGGAGTACCGTTAGGTCATTCCCAATAAATAACTAAGAGTATTTGTTGCCGAAGGAAGCTTTTTACTTTTTCTACTGCGTATAGGATGTAGGGGATGGGGAAAGTATTACACTTCCAAAAGTATCCAAAAATTCCATGCCGAGATTTCATCGGCAATACATGTTTTGAGGCCCTTGAATAAGAAAAACCATTTTTGGAAAAAGGTCCGTCTGTGTTGTGTCTTTGAACATCATAGTTCAAAAACGAAAAGCCGGATCTACAGCTAACCTGGAATTTGAATTCAATATCTCCCAAAGATAGACACAAGAATGTTCAAGAAAATCCCCTCATCCTTATATAGAAGATTTTTCATAAATTTTGATTTTTCTAAACTGATTTTAATTAAACTACCACATATTAAAGATATTTACATGACAAATAAAATGTATATCTTGAATTTTATGGGAATAACTTGTGAAGTCTACTTGATTTGGAAGAAATTTTGTACAATCTTGTATAACTGGTAAACGTTAAGCGATAGACGAAAACGCACTACAAAATAGAAAAACAATGTATTACGAATGAATTTTTTTTTTCTGGTATAAGCCGTTTCTAAGATTTCCGTTAGTAAAGGTTCGAGTTGTTCATTTCTTGGCCATTCTCTTCAAGTACTTTGAACATCTAGTTGTCTCTCGCGATTGCATGGAAACATTATGGAATTTTAAGGCCAGCATATAGCGTCCAGTTCTTAAACATTTGACTATCGCTATTCTCTTTGTGTTCATAACGAAATGCGTAATGTAGGTGTTTCTGCAAACGTTTATTTGTATTAAAGTGTAGTAGATAGAAAAATAAGCTTTAGTAAGAATAGTTTATGTACCCACTAATAAACCATGGAGGGTAGAGGAAGTTATGTAAATGTATCACATCAGATTTTTTTACTCAATTTCT
This sequence comes from Deroplatys truncata, assembly GCA_030765065.1. Taxonomy (NCBI): domain Eukaryota; kingdom Metazoa; phylum Arthropoda; class Insecta; order Mantodea; family Mantidae; genus Deroplatys; species Deroplatys truncata. The sequence continues at coordinate 121,987,157 of CM060987.1, forward strand.
TTTTTTTTTCCGCAAATATTAATGTTTATCACATTTTCTTTGTTTTTCTTTCTTTTTATTGACATAAATCAAAGCTACCATTCCTGCAATGGGCATTAATTTTTGCTAGTGTTTTTGTTTTTGGAAGCTTGACCACAACGGTAAAACCTGTCGTACTTTCTCTACTGCTTACATATAGTAAGTAAAGGAAGTATTGCATTCCACCCAAATATTCGATATTGAGATTTCACCAGAAATACGTTTTGAGGCCCCCAGGTTAAAAAAGGAGGTCCTTGTGAGAGTGTCAGTGTGTGGGTGGGTGGTGAACTATCTTTAAGTCTGTCTTGAACAGCATAATTCAGAAACCAAAAGCTGGATACGAAACCTAGTATTTAGGTTCAACATCCTTCAAGAATGCGAAACGAGGATTTTTAAGAACATTTCTCTCCTCAAACTACCCATCATGATCTACGCGGTTTTGTCCATCACTTAGCTATTTCGTCTTCACAGCCAATGAAGAAAACCTTGTCTCTCCTCTCAGACGTGGGCATCCTATTCTTTCCCATTTTGAATTACGTTCTTAAATCTTTTTTGGTATTCTATGTGTTTTATGCGCTGTATATCTTCTTTCCAGTTGTTTCTATTATCTACAATTTTTAGCATTAAGCTATGTAATATTTAACTAACTTTTGTCCTTGTTATATGGATTATACTATATGCTCCGACGACTCTTAGGAATCTCATTTCAGCTGCTTCTATCGCATTTTTATCTTCTTTTTTTACTTTCTCTACTACGTATAGTAATTAGGGGGAAGTATTGTATTCCACTCAAAAATTCGAGATTTCACCGGAAAGTCCCAAAAAAAAAGCATTTTTGGAAACATGTCCGCGTGTGTGTCTGTGAATCTGTGAACAGCATAACTCAGAAACGAACAGTCGGATAAACACCAAACTTGGTATTTAGGTTCAGTATCTTCCAGAGATGCGACACGAAGGTTTTCAAGAAAATCCTCCACCCACATTACCCTTTACATGGAACATTTTACGAAAATTTTAATTTTCTCAAAAATGGCTAACGATTTTGATTAAAATATCATATGTTTAAGATATTTTCATGACAAACGAAATGTATATCTCGATTTTTCTGGGAATGTCTCCAAAAGTATTCTTCATTGTGAACGACTTTTGCATAACCGGTAAACCATAAGAGATAGGCAAAATTTTACTACACAAAAAACGTAGAGAGGTTAAAATACACAATTTATGTTATATACATTTTTGTTGTTGAGCGAACCATTTTCGAGATAATGCTTGTTATTCCCTTACATTTTCCAATACTTATACTTTTTCTCAAATTCTTTATTCATTTTTTTTGTCCTGGTAATCGAAAGAAAACGGAATACTCCACATAGCAACCAGCTCTTAAAATATTTGACTAATGCTTAAAGTCTACCGATTCCCCTTCATCTACAAGAAAATTAGCAATAAGATTAACATCTCGATTAACATGAAGCATATGGAGAATAAGCGTTTATAGAAATAGTTTGTACAAGAGTAGAGAAAGTCATGTGAGTGTAACACATAATTATATAGTAAAAATAGTTTGTACAAGAGCACAGAAATTTTTTACTTGCAGGAATTATAGCCTTTATCTTACATAAATGAAAACAAAGTAGACGTAATAAATACAATAGCGGATCGTAAATATAGGCTGGTGATGATGATGATGATGATGATGATGATGATGAGATGCGGTTTAAGGGCGCTAAACAGCTAAGGTCATCAGCGCCCTGGTAAGTATAGGGTGAGGGTGTTCACAAAATTTTAGTTAGACTAAGAATGCGAAATACCATCTTCTGCATAATGGTTATGATTATGAACAAATTGATACAAAGCCCGCTTCTGTTGTGTGCGGATAGCGTGTCTGCATTCAGAAGGTTCCGAGTTCAAATCTCGGTTACGGTGAGTTACATCGGTAAGGTTTTTTCCGGGATTTTCCCGTATCCTGAGAAGACAAATATCGAGTCACTTTAAGCTCATTTGAGCATAATTTCACCCATTTCAATCGTTCATCGTCCAATAGCTTAAAGGACGTTAATTAAAAAATGTTATAACTGCAGCAGCAACAGTAATAATAATAATAATAATAATAATAATAATAATAATAATAATAGTGCATAACTTTTCTGACGAAAGAAAGTTTTTTTAATGGTTGTTGTGAGCATATTTAAAGACACATATTATGGCAAGAACGAAGTAAATTAAATTGTAGTTGAGATTATGAATCGTAAAGAGAAGCAGTGAAGTTTCAGCGCTCGTGTACGTTAACTACTGCTGATAAAGGTAGTCCAAAATTCTGCCGTAGTGGTAATGAACGTAAAGTTATAGCGTGTGTAAAGCGTCGTATGTATATGCCCTATAAGGCAATTACGTCACACGACTTAGGCATATGCAGAAGTTCCTTAATACGTGCACAATACAACACGTTCTAGTGCTGCGTGGCCATGCCTCATCGAGTTTGCAGCAGTAGCGGGGATTCTAAATTACCGCATATACATTATATTTCATAGTCTTCAAAGAAAGAATAACCAATAAATCTGCAAGTTGTCAAAAGTTAAGATGTTCACCGTTCTTGTGCTTTTATACAGCAGCTGCACTGCACAAACGAATGCTTACGAAACAAAGAACTGAGTAAGCAAACATCTCCTGCAACAAAAGAATACGATAAGGTATAGACTTCTTAGTATTTATTGGAAATGACTTAATGACATTATCACCCAAGATAGGGCTCGTAATCTGTTGCAGAGAAACAGATGCGACCTTGTGGCTGTATAACTCCTTTGTTATTTATGTTTCCCTAATACAGAAAGGTTGTCGGTTGCAAAGAAGAGCCGGCAAATAAGAGGTCACAGTGAGTTTTAATAATCTGACGTATTACATTCACATTACTCTGTATACGCACATTCATTTATTTTTATACATACAACTTCCATAGGCTAGCCTCACGAAAACTTCGTTTTCTATATACTTCATGTTAATCCTTGCAGAAACATTGTCACTATAGATTCGGTTCTTGATACAGGAGGGACAGAGAAAACCTAATTCATAATGAATTGTATGTTTGAAAGCGAGACGCTAGGGCTGGTCTTGAAATTCCTTACTTTTCCCATGACATCCCGAGAAACAACTGAATAGCGACTGCACTTTTTAAAAAATCGGTATCACATCCACATGGCTTTCTTTGTCCTCTATCATTTATTGGTGGGTATACAAGTTATTCTTACACAAGCTTATTTTCTGTCTAATACATTTGAATCCATATAAACCTTTGCAGAAATAGCTACATTACTCATTTTGTTATAAACACAAAGCAAACAGCGATAGTCAAATGTTTAATAACTGGAAGCTACATGCTTGCCTTAAAATTCCATATTGTTTCCATGCAATCGCGAGAAACAATTGAATGTTCAAAGTACTTTAAGAGAGTGACCAAGAAATGAACAAATCGAACCTGTACTCACGGATTTCTCAGAAACGGCTTATACCACAAAAAACTTATTTTTCTAATAAATTGTGTTTTAAAGAGATCTACATTTATTTTGTAGTACGTTTTCGTCTATTGCTTAACGTTTACCAACTTACAAAAGATTGTACAAAACTTCACAAGTTATTACCAGAAATTTCAAGATAAACATTTTATTTGTCATGTAAATATCTTTAATATGTGTTTTTTAATTAAAATCGTTAGATCCATTTTTTAGAAAATCAAAATTTTCCAAAAAACTTCTGTATAAGGGATAGTCTGAGGTATTGTGATTTTCTTGAAAATCTTCGTGTCGCATTTTTGGAAGGTACTGAATATAAATACTAGGTTAGGTATAAATCGGACTTATCGTTTTTGAGTTATACTGTTTACAGACACACACACACACACACACACACACACACACACACACACACATGGAGCTTTTTCTAAAAATGCCTCTTCTTCTTTTTTAATCAATGTGTCTCAAAAATGTATTTCCGATGAAATCTCGGTATCGAATTTTTGGGTGGAATGCAATAATTCCCCTACTTACTATACGCAGTAGAGAAAGTAAAAAACTTCTTCCGCAACAAAAGTATACTTTAAGGTAGAAATACTCCGTAGTTATTTATTGGGAATGGCCTTATGGCACTTCCACCTAAAAAATGGAGCTTAGTTTGTGTCAGACGAACAGATGCGTGCTTGTCGTTGTATGACTCTTCGTTCTTATGTTCTGCTAATACAGAACGGCTGGCCGTTGCAAGAAGAGCTGGCAAAACAAGAACGATGACGAGCTGAAATGACAAAGGTATGAAGAAACAACGATAGCTCAAAAATGTTGGATGCAAAAAATAATTTAATAGCTCCTACATTTTCCGTGCAGTAAATTTTTATCTAACCCCTACGGTTTACAAGTTCTACACAATTATCCAAAGTTCTTTCAGAGTGAAGAGGGCTTTACAAGCTATTCCCAGAAAATTCAAGACAAGTATTTTATTATAGTATGCAATTTTGTTTTTCACATCTTAAACAACGGCATTTTAATCAAAACCTTTTGAGCAATTTTTGAGAAAATAAAAATTTTCCAAAGATTTTCTATGTAAAGGGTAGATTAACTTATTAAAACGTGATTCACTATTATTTTTTACCTAAGTTTGGACACTGATCCAAAAAAAAAGATAAAAACGCGATAGAAGCTGCTGAAAAGAGCCGTCGGAGCATACAGTATAATCCATATAACGAGAAGGACAAAAATTAGTTAAATTTTATATAGATTAATGCTAAAATTTGTAGAAAAAAGTTTAAATAGTTTTGATGTATTGTTTTATTTGCCCCACGTTGGGCGCCAATTTGAAGTAGTTATGTTGTATTGTTTTATTTGCCGCACGCTTTGGGAGCCAATTTAAAGATGATGGTTTGTTGTTTTAAAGTATGGAAAGCCACTTTGAAGAAGATGTATTATATTTCGACTGTTGAGGAGCCGAACTTGAAGTAGTTGCAACCGCACGTATGGTAAAAAGTTTCCGGTAGCCTTTGCCTCTAAATGTACTTTCCGGTGGCCTTTGCCCCCCAAAAATGTTTTAAAAGAATATTAACTTTGTAATTTTGACCGTTTCTTTAAATGTTATATATTTATGTTTGCCTCGGCTGCGACAGTATTTTTTTATTTTTTAGAGACATGAATGTCTTAGCAGGTAGTGGTACGACTGAAGAACGTAGGCTTACACAGATTATAATTCTACTTCACTCCTTTTATTAATGCTTGACACGATTTAAAAACCACTTCACTGATAGAGAGAGAGAGAGAGAGAGAGAGAGAGTTGTGAGATTTTTTTATTAATTGCTTGCACTTTTTAACACGTAAACCATTTTCGTCTCACACTGAATACGTATTAAATTTCTCGAGGACGCATCTCCCGTCCGGTTAGGAACACTGTCTACAAAAAAACTGAACTCTGAATTTGTAAATTTTGCTATATTTCAGTTTCTGATTGGCTAAGCCTACTCCAATAGAATACCTTCATTTAACTGAAGCTTTTTCTGGTTGTTGATTGGCTTTTTATTAAACTGTCTCAAAAATTACATTATTGTTGCTCCAAGAATTACCAGTAGTATTATTAAACTTTCAAATTCATTATTGCCTCAAGGTTGCCTCATTGTTAGCAACTTTTGGCATAATTCTCACCGCTCCTATATTATCAAATTACGTAATGCATTCACATAACATTATTACATGTATACAATAATATAAACATATACAATGACTGTAATATACACTTTTTATATCTTGTTACATACACATATTGCTTTAAGGCGGGCTGTTATTGAATTTATATATTATATAATTAGATTGAAGTCATTTAAGTGTTAAAAATACTGCCTCAAAATAGAAATAACTGGAAAGAACATTTACAACGCATGAAACACTACAGAAGACCCCCAAAAAAGATTTAAGAACACAATCCAAAACGGGAAAGAATAGGACGCCCACGTCTGAGAGGAGAGACAAGGTTTTCTTCATTGGCTGTGAAGATGAAACAGCTATGTGATGGACAAAACCGCGTAAATGATGATGGGTAGTTTTGAGACGGTAATTTGTATCACAAATTACTTTAATGTAAATAATTATTTTAATATGAATATGTATTTTTATGTAACATTGATTTCAGAGGTTTATTAATTGTAAATAGTATTGGTAAATAATAATATACGGCTCTACTGAAACTGTTAACAATAACAATACTGCAATGAAGGGTTTGAGTTGTTTATCGTTACCGGGAACCAGGAAGTTACGTAATGTTTCGCGCCTTTTCGGTAAAAAAGCTTCCAGAATGTTCTATAAAAATAATATGTATTAGTGGTTTTCATTGGATAGTAAAATAGACGCTAATGTTGGCGCGTTTTATTAGCCAATGGTAATTCATTTATAATCTTTAGGTGTATCTTGAGGTAAGCCTATAAATAGTGTAGATTCAAAGAGAGCGTCCCCCAGTTCGGCAAGATTCACGAAGCATTACACATCGTCTCCCGCTCAGTTCATCAAAGATTCGTGTACACTACGTGACTACATGTCGCCTAGCGGTCCTTCAGTTCGTCAAATTACACGCAGTGAAAATCATTAAAGATCTAAAATATTACAAAGTCACTTATATACAAAAATTGAAGTACGTGAGTTAAAAGTGAGAAGTTATTATAAACAGTTTCAGTATGGCGATTATCTAGACAAATCTGTGAAAGTGTTAGTGCACGTGTTCGACAATAAAACATTATAAAACACATTTCTTCACTAGTAATTTTTGGATAAAAGATTCCTTTTCCGCTTCACACCCTGCCAGAGTTAAATGTCTACCTAAATAGCTGGCCGGAGGACAATATACATAACCTTAAAACTAATTCATATAGATTGCTACGCCAGAAGGAGTTAACAAACGACCAACGAATGACGTCACACAAGATGGTTCCACGCGTGAGGTAAACAACATTACGTGAGAAACATTATCCACCACGTGGTGCTCTGAAACATATATACAAATTTGTGCTATACCTCCTTCAAATTTGCGCCCATACGTGGGGCAGTTAAAGTTATATAAACAAACATTTATTTGCAACATACAATTTGTTGCTATCGCAAATTGGCTCCCATACGTGGGGCTACAATAATGTTAAACACATGTAACAAATTTGCTCTTGCAAATTGGCGCATCAACGTGGAGCGACAACTAGGAAAGGAAGGCTAGACGACTAGGAAAGGGACAAGAATAACCAGGAAGAGGCGAAAGCAGCAGTGAAACGACCTACAAGACGCAGATTCCGAGACAGAAGGGTAATTCAGCTACAAGAAAACATCGAAACGACGTAGATTCATCACAACACAACGCAGAAGCGACATACAAATCTAGGAGAATGGGGCAGAAAGCTGGACATCAAAGCTACAGCAACATACAACATCAAAAAGGTATCGTAATTTTTTTTTAGAAAACGAAAAACAATGGCTGCAAGTAATACAGAAGAAACAATGATGGAGGGGGATAGTGTAACAGTTAGCTGTAATTCAATACAGGTTACAAAAAAAAGCTCAAACAATGTAATATTGGAGGGAGGAAATGTTAGTGCAGAAAGTAAGAATAGAATAGCAGGAAATATTAATTCTGATACTAGAATGATTATGGATATGATAAAAAAAGAAATGATGGAATTGTTGAGAAATATAAAGGAAGATATGCAAAAGAGTCATAGGGAATTAAGGGAAGATCTTAGTAAGAAATTAGATCAAGAAAGGGAAGATATGCAAAAGAGTTTTGAGGAATTGAGAGAAGCTATAAACAAAGATCATAGGGAATTTAGAGAAAATATTGGTAGGAGTAATGATGTATTAGAGCAAAAAGTAGATCAAAGCAGTAAAGAAATTGAAAAGAAAGTTATGAAGCTAGATAGTAGTATGCCAGAAATGAGAGATGAAAATGAGGAAGTAATAGCAAGTGAGACAGGAGAAATTGCAAAGAAAATGCTAGACATGAGCAGGGAAATAGGTAACAAAGAAAGTGAGGTTAATGTAGAATGCGCAGAGTTAGGAAGTCAAATGAGTAGTATTTCAAGTGAGGTAAGAGAGATAAATGAGGTTATGAATGTAGATGTGAATAAGGCGCAAGTTAATTTCAGAGGGGAAATATTAGAAATACAAAATGAGTCAGAAATGCAAAGAAATAAATTGTACCAAAATGTTCAAAATGAAAACTCCAGTCCAGTACAGTTTAGTACAGATTTTTCAGAGTATTCTCAGATTAAAATGATTGCAGAAGAATTGAAAATGAATGTTGTTAAAAGACGTGTTGTTCAAGAAACTGTAGATTGTTTTCAAGTATTATCAGGGAACGAAATTTCATATGAATACAAGAGGTTATTCATGAAGAAAAATTTGAAGGTTAGGTTACGGCTACGAGTAATATTTAGCCACACACAATTTGATCCAGGAGGGTAAATAGCAACGAGATGTAAACTAAATGCTGGATAGGTAAAGACGACTTGCAGAGAAATGTATTGGAACGTAAGAGGGTTAACTATTTATATATATATATCATTTGAAAAGAGAAATAAATTATAAAATAAAAAAAAAAAAAAGGAGAGAAATGTTTAAAAAAATAAATAAATAAATAAATTTTTAGTAACTGTAACAGTATTTGAAAAGAAGAAGGTAATAATTGAAACTTAATATGATATTAAATTAAAAGTACGTAAATACAATTCCAAGAATTAAAAAAAAATTAAGAATGCAAAGATTGAAACTTAATATGATATTAAATTAAAAAGTACGTAAATACAATTCCAAGAATTAAAAATTAAGAATGCAAAGATTGAAACTTAACATGATATTAAATTAAAAGTACGGAAATACAATTCAAAAAGTATTGTTAAAAATAAAATTCAAAATAACAAAAATGGGTAAAAATAATTCAAAACAAATACTTATGTAGCAAACAGAATGTGAAACATTGGCTAGATTTAAGAGATGTAAATATTTGTGTAGAGGGTAAATATTTTGGTAAATATGTATAGTAATTACAAGAAAATTCTTGAATTGATAAATTTTTGGTAACAATATGAGAAAGTAAACTATTTTTTTTTAACACTAGTTAAATAATTTAGGGTAAAGTATTTGCTATAAAAAAATTTGTGATATCAGATTAATATCTAAATTAATTAAACCAGAGCCAGTAAGTAGTGGCGAGATAAAACATATGTCGTGTGTTAAATACGTGTGAAGTGTAAAGTGAAAGTGATAGCGTGTGTTCCAAGATTTAGGAGACTAAAAACACAAATTATAAAATTTCAAAACAGGTTATAAATATTTATAATTATGTTTCTAGTGGGGCATATGAGACGGTAATTTGTATCACAAATTACTTTAATGTAAATAATTATTTTAATATGAATATGTATTTTTATGTAACATTGATTTCAGAGGTTTATTAATTGTAAATAGTATTGGTAAATAATAATATACGGCTCTACTGAAACTGTTAACAATAACAATACTGCAATGAAGGGTTTGAGTTGTTTATCGTTACCGGGAACCAGGAAGTTACGTAATGTTTCGCGCCTTTTCGGTAAAAAAGCTTCCAGAATGTTCTATAAAAATAATATGTATTAGTGGTTTTCATTGGATAGTAAAATAGACGCTAATGTTGGCGCGTTTTATTAGCCAATGGTAATTCATTTATAATCTTTAGGTGTATCTTGAGGTAAGCCTATAAATAGTGTAGATTCAAAGAGAGCGTCCCCCAGTTCGGCAAGATTCACGAAGCATTACACATCGTCTCCCGCTCAGTTCATCAAAGATTCGTGTACACTACGTGACTACATGTCGCCTAGCGGTCCTTCAGTTCGTCAAATTACACGCAGTGAAAATCATTAAAGATCTAAAATATTACAAAGTCACTTATATACAAAAATTGAAGTACGTGAGTTAAAAGTGAGAAGTTATTATAAACAGTTTCAGTATGGCGATTATCTAGACAAATCTGTGAAAGTGTTAGTGCACGTGTTCGACAATAAAACATTATAAAACACATTTCTTCACTAGTAATTTTTGGATAAAAGATACCTTTTCCGCTTCACACCCTGCCAGAGTTAAATGTCTACCTAAATAGCTGGCCGGAGGACAATATACATAACCTTAAAACTAATTCATATAGATTGCTACGCCAGAAGGAGTTAACAAACGACCAACGAATGACGTCACACAAGATGGTTCCACGCGTGAGGTAAACAACATTACGTGAGAAACATTATCCACCACGTGGTGCTCTGAAACATATATACAAATTTGTGCTATACCTCCTTCAGTTTGAGGACAGAAATGTTCTTAAAAATCCTCGTTTTCGCATTCTTGAAGGATGCTGATCTTAAATACTAGACTTCGTATCCATCTTTTGGTTTCTGAATTATGCTGTTCACAGACAGACTTACAGACTGAAAGATAGTCCACCAACCACCCACACACTAACACTCTCACAAGGACCTCTTTCTAAAAATCCTGTTTTTTTTTATCCTGGGAGCCTCAAAACTTATATTTCTGGTGAATTTCTCAATATCGAATATTTGGGTGGAATGCAATACTTCCTTTACTTACTATATATAAGCAGTAGAGAAAGTAGGACAGGTTTTGCCATTCTGGTCAAGCTTCCAAAAACAAACACTAGCAACAATTAATGCCCATTGCAGGAATGGTAGCTTTGATTTATGTCAATAAAACGAAAGAAAAACAAAGAAAATATGATAAACATTAATATTTGCGGAAAAAAAGAAATTGAGGGGAAAAAAATCTGATGTGATACATTTACATGACTTCCTCTACCCTCCATAGTTTACTAGTGGGTATACAAACTATTCTTACTAAAACTTATTCTTCTATCTACTACATTTTAATACAAATAAACGTTTGCAGAAACAGCTACATTACGAATTTCGTTATGAACACAAACAGAATAGCGATAGTCAAATGTTTAAGAACTGGACGCTATATACTGGCCTTAAAATTCCATAATGTTTCCATGCAATCGCGAGAGACATCTAGATGTTCAAAGTACTTGAAGAGAATGGCCAAGAAATGAACAACTCGAACCTTTACTAACGGAAATCTTAGAAACGGCTTATACCTGAAAAAAAATTCTTTCGTAATACATTGCTTTTCTATTTTTGTAGTGCGTTTTCGTCTATCGCTTAACGTTTACCAGTTATACAAGATTGTACAAAATTTCTTCTAAATGAAGTAGACTTCACAAGTTATTCCCATAAAATTCAAGATATACATTTTATTTGTCATGTAAATATCTTTAATATGTGGTATTTTAATTAAAATCGTTAGATCCATTTTTAGGAAAATCAAAATTTTTGAAAAATCTTCTATATAAGGGGTGAAGGGATTTTCTTGAACATCCCTGTGTCGTATCTTTGGGAGATATTGAATTCAAATTCCAGGTTAGCTGTTTATCCGGGATTTTCGTTTTTGAACTATGATGTTCAAAGAAACAACACAGACGGATCTTTTTCTTATTCAAGGACCTCAAAACATGTATTCCCGATGAAATCTTGGTAAGGAATTTTTGGGTGGGGTGTAATATTTCCCTATCCCCTACATCCTATACGCAGTAGAAAAAGTAAAAAGCTTGCTTCGGCAACAAAAAGTATACTTTAAGATATAAATACCCTTAGTTATTTATTGGGAATGACCTAATGGTACTCCCACTTAAGAAACGGGCGCTTAGTTTGTTTCAGACGAACAGATGCGCCCTTGTCGTTGTATGACTCTTCGTTGTTTATGTTTCGCTAATACAGAAAGGCTGCTTGTTGCAAGAAGAGGTGGCAAGGACGACGAGATTGATGTTGGAGAATTTTAAAAATCCTGATGTGTTAGATTCACATCACTTTCTATATACCTCCTCTTTAAACTGTTCTTCCGAAAGCTTATTATTCTATGCACCTCTTGTTAATCTAGATAAACATTCAATTAACGTGTATACATTTCGTTGAAGGTAACGGTAGGTAAAGCGATATTCAGATATTTAAGAGCTATGTGATGGGTTTGAAATGCCATGTCCTTTGCTTGGCCAGGAGGAACCCCCTAAAAAAAATTGCGACTTCCAAGTTAAAAATTCAAAACAATAACATGGTTTACATCGGAAATAGCTGACTCCACAAAAAAAATTTTATTTGACATAAACTGTATGCTTTAACGAGATCTACAATTTTTGTGGAGTAAGATTTTGTCTATCTCTTACGGTTTATCGATTATACAAAATTCATTCATAATGAAGAGGACTTCACAGGCTATTCCCAGAAATTCAAGATATACATATTATTTGTCATTTAAATTCTTTAAAATATGCCATTTTAATCAAAATCGTTAGTTATTTTTGGGAAAATGAAAAGTAACGTAAATTAGTTTGGGACGAGAGGGGAACGTAAATTCCAAGTTTGCTATTTAACAGGCTTTTCGTTTCTGTGTTATGTTGTTCACACACACACACACACACACACACGCACACGCACACACACACACTCACACACACACACACATGGACCTTTTTGTAAAAATGCTGCTTTTTTTAATTCAGGGAGCCTCAAAGCATTTAATTCCGGTGAAATTTCGTTTTCATATTTTGAAGGGAGTACAAAACTTCCCCTACCCACTGGAAGTATGTAGTAGAGAAAGTAACAAAGGAAAATATAATTGCGGATAGAAGAAACTGAGTAAACAAATAGGTTTTTACAATTAACAACATGCATTAAGGTATAAATATCTACTCCTTAGATATTCATCGCGATAACCTATTGGTACTCCCAACTTAGAAAGAGCGCTTAGTTTGAGACGCGCCCTTGTGGCTGTATGACTCTTCCATGTTTATGTTCTGCTAATACAGAAAGGCTGGATCTTTGCCAGAGGAGCTGGCAAAACGAGAGAAACGGGTGATTGCGGCAGGTTTTGCCATTCTGGTTAAAAGTGTCTGTTAAACTAATTAGTCAGCAAAGGCAATCCTAAATTTTACTTGCACGAGTTCTAACCTTTATTTTATGCCAATAAAAACAAAAGGTAAATAACACACCGGTGCTTGCAGAAATAAACACCTGAGTAAACAAATGGGCATTAGGTATTAAGATATAAAGATTCCTTAGATATTTATTGGTAATAACATTATGGCGCTCCCACCTAAGAAAGAGCGCTTAGTTTGTGTCCAACGAATACACAAGAAAATGACAGGAAAAAAACGAATAGCGACTTCCCAAGTGAGAAAAATAATGAGTAACTGAAATTCAAACAATAATAAGGAATATCTCGCGTCATTCTTGAAAAAATCAAATTAACGAAATATTTTCTATGCAAAGGATTCCTTGGTTGAGGGTATTTCCTTCGCTATCCTGTCGTATTCTCGGTAGATAATGAATATAAATACTATGATTGGTGCTTCACATGTTGCTCACACATATCAGACACAAACAAATGGATCTTTTTTCTAAATAAGTTTTATATATAAATCAGGAGTCTCAAAACTAGCATTCCCGGTGAATTCTCGTTATCGAATTTTTGGATGCAATACAATACTTCTATTATTTACACTAAATAAGCGGTAGAGAAAATATATTAAAAATGTATATATTAAACTACAGGAAAATATATTAAACAGCAATTCTTATTGGTAGAATGATCTGAATAAATAATTAGGCTTCTGCAATATATATGTATATATATACTACGTATGTATTTATTGGGAATAACCTTATGTCAATCCCACCTCAGTACGGATGTATGATTCTTTGATGTTTATGTGCTGCTAATACCTAAAAGTCCCAGAGGAGCTGGCAAACAACGACGAAGAGATCGCCGTTTACAAAAAGCACCACACTGAATTTTAAAAAACAGGTTTTGTCATTTTGGTAACATTTAAGCTAAAATTCGTCCACCCAACAAAGACACGCATTAATTTTTACTTGCAGGAATTATAGCCTTTATCCTACATAAATGAAAACAAAGGAAACGTAATAAACACAATAGCGGATCGTAAGTATAGGGTGAGGGTGTTCACGAAATTTTAGTTAGACAGACCTAATAATGCGAAATATCATCTTCTGCATAATGGTTATGATTATGAACAGTTGAAGCCCGCTTCTGTGGTGTGCGGATAGCATGTCTGTCTGGCATTCAGGAGGTTCCGAGTTGAAATCTCGGTTACGGTGAGTTACACGTGTAAGGTTTTTTCCGGGATTTTCCCTTATCCTGAAAAGACAAATTTGGGTAACTTTAAGCTCATTTGAGCATCATTTCACCCATTTCAATCGTTCAACGTCCAATAAACCCGCTAGCTTAAAGGACGTTAATTAAAAAAAATGTTATAAAATCAGTAGCAACAATATTAATAATAATAATAATAATAATAATAATAAAAATAATAATAATAATAATAATAACGACAATGCATAAAATTTCTGACGAAAGAAACTTTTTTAATGGTTGTTGTGAGCATAATTAAAGACATGATATTATGACAAGAACGAAGTAAATTAAATTGTAGTTGAGATTATGGATAGTACAGAGAAGCAGTGAAGTTTCCGCGCTTGTGTACGTTAACTACTTCTGATAAAGTTAGTCCAAACTTCTGCCGTAGTGGTAATGAACATAAAATTATAGCGTGTAAAAAGCGTCGCGCGCTAGTGCACTTCTTCAAGTGCACACAACCCATATGTATTTGCCCCATACGGCAATTACGTCACACACTTGGGCATATGCAGAAGCTCCTTAATACGTGCACAATACAAGACTTTCTAGTGCTGCGTGGCCATGCCTCATCGAGTTTGCAGCAGTAGCGCGGTAGATTGAAATGCCGTGGATTCTAAATTACCGCATATACATTATATTTCATAGCCTTCAAAAAAAGAATAACCAATAAATCTGGAAGGTGTCAAAAGTTAAGGTGTTCACCTTTCTTGTGCTTTTATACAGCAGCCAGCCGTCACTGCACAAACCAAGGCTTACGAAAACAAAGAACTGAGTAAGCAAACATCTTCTGCAACAAAAAGAATACCATAAGGTAATATTTCTTAGTATTTATTGAAAATGACTTAATAACATTATCACACAAGAAAGGGCTCGTAATTTGTTTTAGAGAAACAGATGCAACCTTGTGGCTGTATGACTCCTTTGTTATTTATGTTTCCCTAATACAGAAAGGTTGTCGGTTGCAAAGAAGAGCCGGCAAATAAGAGGTCACAGTGAGTTTTAATAATCTGACGTATTACATTCACATTACCCTCTATACGCACATTCGTTTATTTTTATACATAGCCCTACGAAAGCTTGTTTTACTATATACTTCATGTTAATCCTTGCAGAAACGATTTCGTTCTTGATACAAGGGTGACAGAGAAAACTTAATTCATTATGGTATGTTTGAAAGCGGGACGCTAGTGCTGGTCTTGAAATTCCTTACTTTTCCCATGACATCCCGAGAAACAACTGAATAGCGACAGCACTTTTTAAAAAATCTGTATCACATCCACATGGCATTCTCTGTCCTCTATCATTTTATTGGTGGGTATGCAAGTTATTTTTACACAAGCTTATTTTCCTGTCTAATACATTTGAATCCAAATAAACCTTTGCAGAAATAGCTACATTACTCATTTCCTTATAAACACGAAGCGAACAGCGATAGTCAAATGTTTAAAACTGGAAGCTATATGCTGGCCTTAAAATTACATATTGTTTTCATGTAATCGCGAGAAACAACTGAATGTTCAAAGTGCTTTAAGAGAGTGACCAAGAAATGAACAATTCGAACTTGTACAAACGGATTTCTCAGAAACGGCTTATACCACAAAAAACCTTATTTTTCTAATAAATTGTGAGGTCTACATTTATTTTGTAGTACGTTTTCGTCTATTGCTTCAGTTACAAATGATTGTACAAAATTTCACAAGTTATTACCATAAATTTCAAAATATCGATTTTATTTGTCATGTAAATATCTTTAATACATAACATTTTAATTAAAATCGTTAGTCATTTTTTAGAAAATCAAAATTTTCCAAAAATCTTCTATATAAGGGGTAGTTTGATGTAGTGTGATTTTCTTGAATATCTTCGTGTCGCATTTTTGGAAGGTACTGAATATAAATACTGGGTTAGGTATAGATCGGACTTTTCGTTTTTGAGTTATACTGTTTACGGACACACACACACACACGGAGCTTTTTCTAATTTTTTTTTTATCAGCGGGTCTCAAAAATGTACTTCCGATGAAATCTCGGTATCGAATTTTTGAGTGGAATGCAATACTTCCCCTACTTACTATACGTAGTAGAGACAGTAAAAAACTTCTTCCGCAACAAAAAGTATACTTTAAGGTAGAAATACTCCGTAGTTATTTATTGGAAATGGCCTTATGGCACTTCCACCTAAGAAATGGCGCTTAGTTTGTGTCAGACGAACAGATGCGCCCTTGTGTTGTATGACTCTTCGTTGTTTATGTTTCGCTAATACAAAGAAGCAGGCCGTTGCAAGATGAGGTGGCAAGGACGACGAGATTATCGTTGGTTACTTACCACGGGGAATTTTAAAAATCTGATGTTACGTTCACATAACTTTCTATACTCACTCTTCCTCAAAGTATTCTTCCACCCACCTCTTGTTAATCCAGTTAAACTTTCAATTAACATGTATACATTTCATTGAAGATTACGGTAGGTAAAGCGATAATCAGATATTTAAGAGCGTGTTGCTTTGTGATGCCTTTGAAATGCCATGTCCTTGCATGGCTAGGAGGAACCCCCTAAAAAAACATTGCGACTTCCCTGGTGAAAAAACAAACCAATAACAACGTTTACATGGAAATAGCTGGCTCCACAAAACGTTTTATTTGACATAAACAGATCTACAAATTTTGTGAAGTGAGATTTTGTCTATCACTTACGATTTCCAATTATACAAAATTCATTCAGAATGAAGAGGACTTCACAGGCTATTACTAGAAATTTCAGGATATGCAGATTATTTGTCATGTACCGATATCTTTAAAAATGGCGTATTAATCAAAATCGTTGGTCATTTTTGACAAAATTAAAAATAACGTAAAATTGTCCATGTAAAGATTAGTTTGGGATGAGAGGGTTTTCTTGAAAATCTTTGAATTATATCTTTGAAAGATGTTGAACCTAAATTCCAAGTTTGTTATTTAATCGACTTTTCGTTTTTGAGTTATGCTGTTCACACACACACACACACACACACACGTTTTATTTAAATTCTGGGAGCCTTAAAGCATTTAATTTCGGTTATCATATTTTTGGGGCAGTACAAAGCTTCCCCTACCCACTGGAAGTACGTAGTAGAGAAAGTAACAAAGGAAAGGGTAATTAAACACCAATGCTTGTAAGTAGAAGGAACTGAGTAAACAAATAGGCTTCTGCAATAAAAAGAATTCATTCGTGTATAAATACCTACTCCTTAGATATTTATTGGGAGTAATCTTGGCGCTCCTACCTTAGAAAGGGCGCTTGATGTATGACAGACGCGCCCTTGTGGCTGTATGACTCTTCGATGTTTATGTTCTGCTAATACAGAAACACTGGAGCTTTGCCAGAAGAGCTGGCAAAACGAGGAGGTTGGTTATGGACAGGTTCTGCCATTCTGGCAAAGTACCTGCTAAAATAAATATTAATTTGTTCAGCCAACAAAGACACACCCTATATTTTACTTGTACGAGTTCTAGTCTTTATTTCGTGTTAATAAAAACCATAGTTAAACATCACACTAACCAATGCTTGCGGACACAAGTACCTGAGTAAGCAGATAGGCTTATGCTACAAAAGTATACCTTAAGAACTCAGATAAACATTGACGCAGGCATAAAAATAGCCCTAGGAAATATTTTAAATAATTTACTGTATCCTGACAATGTTGTAATAATACAAGAAGCAGAAGATTATTTACAACGTTCAATACATTACCTTAATCAAATATGTAAAAATTATAATATCGAAATATCAAGAGAGAAAACGAAAATAATGGCAAATTAGGGTATAATACCCCAAAACGCCGAAAATAGTAGTCGATGACAAAGTACTGGAACAATCTCCTTCAATTATTTAGGATGTGAAATCAATAATGAGAAGGATAAAGATATGGACAGAAAATTAATGAGATTCTAAACAATTTGTGGAACAATACATAATACCTTAAAGAGTAAAACAAGACCCGAATCTAGGATGGAATTTTATGACACTGTGACAGTCTTTACGTTACTTTATGGATGTGAAAACTGTGTACCACCTCAAAGGACAATAAGTAGAATACAAAGTTGTGAAATAAAATTTTGGGGAAATAAGAAAAGAATTAGAAGTAAGAACTGTTAACTCAAGAATAAATAGGTACAGAACAAGATGATTAGAACATGTTAAGAGGATGGAAGATAAGCCCCTAAAGGAAAGACAGACATGTTCCTTAGCGTCCCATTGTATATTGAGCTTGAAAGACCCGTAATTATGCTCAGAGGCCTCTTTATCAGGTTTAAGGTTCTTTTACGTGCCGTAAATCTACGAGAGCGCTTTACCTCCCTTCCTGGAGGAAGCCGTGCTAAGGATTTTTACGCCCGAAAAAGAAAAATCCACCGCCCACTGCCGGGATTGAAATCGAGACCTCGGAGCACGACGGAAATGGCTGGTAAAAAAATTATTTGAGATGGAAGGATACACTGTGAAGAGGCAACAGGCAGCAGCCTAATCTCTGAAGTGGATAAGAAGATACTCCTTAGATATTTATTGGGAAATAACGTTATGGCGCTCCCATCTAAGAAAGGGCGCTTAGTTTGGGTCGGACGAACAGATGATCGATCTCCTCTCCCTGTAAGTCTCTTCATTGTTTATGTTCCACTAATACAGAAACGCTGGTCGTTGCAGGAATAACTGCTATTGAGGCAGTATTTTAACACTTAAATAATTTTCAGTCTAATTATATAATATGTAAATTCAATAACAGCCCGCCTTAAAGCAATATGTGTATGTAATAATTTGTAAAATGTATGTAACAGGCATCGCATATGCTTGTATTATTGTATACGTGTTCAATAATGTTATGTGAATATATTACGAATTTAATAATGTAGGAGCTGTGAGAAATAGGTCAAAAGTTGCTAACAATGAGGTAAGAATGAGGTAACCTTGAGTCAATAATGATTTTGAGAGTTTGATAATGTCACTTGTGATTCTTGAAAGCAATAATGTAATTTTAGTGACAGTTTAAAAAAATAGCCATTCAACAACCAGAAAAAGCTTTAGTTAAATGAAGGTATTCTATTGGATTTGGAGTAGCCAATCAGAGACTTAAAATACAGAAATTTACAATTTTATGCTGTTGAAATCAATTCAGTTGCATGTAGACAGTGTTCCTAACAGGACGCAAGACACATCCTCGAGAAGTATAATACGTATTCGTGTGAGATGAAAATAAGTTTAGTGTTAAAAGTTTAATTAATTAATTAAAGAATCTCACAGGTCTCTATATCAGTGAAGTGTTTATTAAATCGTATCAAGCATTAATAAGGGTGAAGTAAAATTATAATCTGTATAAGCCTACATTCTTAATTGCACCACAACCCTGCCAAGACATCCATGTCTCTATAACAATAATACTGACGCAGCCGAGGCAAACATAAATATATAATATTTAAAGAAACAGTCAAATTACAAAGTTAATATTATTTTTAAACTTGGGGAAATAAATAATACAACAAATATCTTCCCTTAAGAACAAACAAAGGGGAGTGTGGCTATTTTGTTCAACCTCCATGGTGAATGTTAAAAATCGGTTGTGTTACATTCACGTGATTTTCTCTACCCACTACGTTTATTTTATATCGATTCTACAAACATTTCCTACGAAGGCTTCTTTTTCTAAACAATTCATGTTAATCGAAACATAACCCTTGCAGAAAAGGTTTTATTGCTCATTTGGTTGTAGGTCGTAGTAGAAGGGGGATGGAATATCGAATTCACAATCATTTTTAAAAGCGGGACGCTTATACTGGTTTTCAAATTCCATACTTTTTCCATGACATCACGAGAAGCTTCTGAAAAGTGATAGCAGTTAAAAAAATGACAAAGGTGTGCAACAGTTCATAACTAGTATAGTGGATATCTAGAAATGGCTGGTAAAATTTAAATTGAGTTTTATTTATGGACGCTCTTTAACTGCTGTGTTCCTTACCATCCCATTCTATATTGGGCGTGAAGGACACGTAACCTCTTTATTAGTGTGGAGGTTCCTTTACGTGCCGTAAATCTACGACAGCGGCTTTACCTCCCTTCCGAAGAATGCCGTGCTAAGAATTTTTACGCCCGAAAAAAAAAACCCATCGCTCACCACCTGGTTTGAACTCGCGACCTCGGGAACTAGAGCTAGCATAGTAACCTCTCCACCACGGAGGGCATCGGAAACGGCTGGTAAAAAAAGTTATTTGAAATAGCTGATTTTAAAGAGCTCTACATTGTTTGTGTAGTACGTTTTTTGTCTATCTCTTTACGTTTACGAGTTATTAAGAAATTCTTGACAATTCAAGATGCACATTTATTATGTAAATACCTTAAATATATATTTTAATCAAAGTAGTTGGAGCCATTTTTAAGAAAATCAAAAGTTACAACAAAAGTTTCATATAAAGGGTAGTTTTAATTAGGGGGAGTTTCTTGAAAATCTTCGTTGGAATACTATATAACTTAAATGCCAGAGTGGTGTTTATCGGGCTTTTAGTCTTTCTGTTAAGCGGTTCTAAGTCATACCTTCCCCACACGCAGACAGACACATAAGCAGATCTTAAAAAAGCTTTTAGGGCTTCAGGGCGCCTCAAAATATACATTTCCGGTGAAACCTCACATCGAATTTTTGGTTGGATCCAATACATCCTCTACTTAGGACATGTTCGTGGTAGAGAAAGTAATTAATAAAAATTCGTGCAGCCAAAAACTCGTTAAATATTACTTTCAGGAGTTGGAACCTTTGCTTTATGTCAATAAAAAGGATAGAAAACAAATATGATGCGATTTTCTCTACTCACTCTTCTACAAACTACTCCTACAAAACATTACTATTGCATCCAGTTCTTGTTAATCCAGAAAAATTCACATTTTTCATTTTCCATTGTACGATACACTAGGTAAAGCGATAGTCAGATTTCTACAGAACGTGTCGCAATGTGATGGCTTTCAGATGCCAAGCTGTTTGGATGACCACAGGCGAGAAACGAATAGCGACTTCCCAGTTGAGAAAAGTATGAGTAACTGAAATTAAACAATAGCCAGGAATATCTTGGGGAAAATCAAATTAACGAAATATTTTCTTGTAAAGGGTTGTTTGGGGTGGCAAAATTTTCTTGGAAATCGTATTGCATCCTTGGAAGATAATGAACTTGAATACCAAGTTTGGTATCCCGCATTTGAGCTATGCGTGTCACACACACCAGGCACACAAACACATTGACCAACCTTGTTCAAAAAAGAAAAAAACGTTTTTTTTATACACCAGAGAGCTTCAAAATAAATATTCCCGGTGAAATTTAAATTTCGTTATCGAATTTTTGGGCGGAATGCAATACTACCCCTGCTTACTGTAAAATAAGCGGTAGAGAAAGTAACAAAGGAAACTATAAACACCAGTGCCTGCTGGTAGAAACAACTGAGTAAACAAATAGGCTTCTGCAATAAAAAGCATCCATTAGGGTATAAATACTACTCCTTAGATATTTATTGAGAGTAACCTTGGCGCTCCTACGTTAGAAAGGGCGTTTGGTTTGTGATGGACGTGCCCTTGTGGCTGTATGACTCCTCAATGTTTATGTTCTGCTAATACAGAAAGGCTAGAGCTTTGTCAGAGGAGTTGGCAAAACGAGAGAAACGGGTAATTGCGGCAGGTTTTGCCATTCTGGTTGCTGTCAAATTAATTAGCCAGCAGACAATCCTAAATTTTACTTGCTGGAGATCTAGCCTTTATTTTATGTCAATACAAACAAAGGGTAAGGCTTCTGCTATTAAGATATGAAGATTACTTAGATATTTATTGGTAATAACATTATGGCACTCCCACCTAAGAAAGAGCGCTTAGTTTGTGTCAGACGAATACACAAGAAAATGACCACAAGAAAAAAGCCAATAGCGACTTCCCAGCTGAGAAAAATAATGAGTAACTGAAATTCAAACAATAATAAAGAATATCTCGCGTCCTTCTTGAAAAAATCAAATTAATGGAATATTTTCTATGCAAAGGTATCCTTGGTTGAGGGTATTTCCTTGGCTATCGTGTCGCATTCTTGGTAGATTATGAACTTAAGTACTAAGTTTGGTGCTTCACATTTGAGTTATGTTGCTCAAACACATAGACCAAAAAAAACTCTT
Source organism: Deroplatys truncata (assembly GCA_030765065.1). Lineage (NCBI taxonomy): Eukaryota > Metazoa > Arthropoda > Insecta > Mantodea > Mantidae > Deroplatys > Deroplatys truncata. The sequence continues at coordinate 122,009,595 of CM060987.1, forward strand.
TTTAAATCAGGAGTCTCAAAACCAGCATTCCTGGTGAAATCTCGTTATCTAATTTTTGGATGTAATACAATACTTCCTCTATTTACACTAAATAAGCGGTAGAGAATGTAAAAAAGGAAAATATATTAAATAGCAATTCGTAGTGGTAGAATGATCTGAATAAGCAATTAGGCTTCTGCAAATATATATATACATACATACATACATACATACATACATACATACATACATACATACATACATACATACATACATACATACATACATACATACATACATACATACATACATACATACATACATACATACATACATACATACATACATACTACTTATGTCTTTCCCACCTTAGAAAGGGCGCTTAGTTTGTCAGTACGGATGTATGACTCTTTGTTATTTATGTTCTGCTAATACCTAAAAGACCGAGGGGAGCTGGCAAACAACGACGAGGAGTCGCCGTTTAAAAATCCACCACGGTGAATTTTAAAAAAATAGGCTTTGTCATTTTGGTTACGTTTCTGCTAAAATTAGTACTAATTCTTGCACCCAACAAAGAGACGCACTAATTCTTACTTGAAGGAACTATATCCTTTATCTTACATCAATGAAAACAAAGGAAAGGTAATAAAACACAATAGCGGCTCGTAAGTATAGAGTGAAGTCAGATCTGTGAATGTGAAATACCATCTTGTGCTTAATGGTTATGATTATGAACAAGTTGATACAAAGCCCGTTCTGTGGTGTGCGGATAGCGCGTCTGCCTGGCATTCAAGAGGTCCCGAGTTCGAATCTCGTTAGGACGAGGTGTTTTCCCGGCGTTTTCCCTTATCCTGAGAAGACAAATCTCGAGTAGTTTTAAGTTCTATAGACTCAGCTCATTTGAGCATCATTTCACTCATTTCATTCGTTCATCGTCCATCGTCCAATATGACCCACTAGGTTAAAGGACTTAATTTAAAACAAATGTTACAATTGCAGCAGCAACAACAACGTTAATAACAATAATAATCATTATGCATAACTTTTCTGACCAAAGAAAGTTTTTTTATGTCTGTTGTGTACATAATTAAATACACCGTATTAGGGCAAGAACTATGTAATGTGTAAATTAAATTGTAGTTGTACAGAGACACAGTGAAAAGTTTCCCGGTTATGTACGTTAACTACTTCTGATAAAGTTACTCTAAACTTCTGCCTTAGTGGTAATGAACGCAAAATTATAGGCTACGGGAAAGCGTCGCGCGCTGGTGCACTTCTTCAAGTGCGTACTACCCATATGTATTTGCCCCATAAAGTAGTTACGTCACACAACTTAAGCATATACAGAAGCTCCTTAAAACGTGCGCATTACAAGATGTGCTAGTGACTGTGTTGCCATGTCTCATCGAGTTTAAAGCGGTAGCACGGTAGATTTAAATGCCGTGGATTCTAAATTACCGCACATACATTATATTTCATAGCCTTCAAAGAAAGAATAACCAATAAATCTGCTAGGTGTTAAAAGTTAAGGTGTTCACCGTTCTTGTTCTTTTATACAGCAGCCGTCACTGCACAAACCAATGCTTGCGAAAACAAAGAACTGAGTAAGCAAACATCTTCTGCAACAAAAAGAATACGATAAGGTATATATTTCTTAGTATTTATTGGAAATGACTTAATGACATTATCACACAAGAAAGGCCTCGTAATTTGTTTTAGAGAAACAGATGCGACCTTGTGGCTGTATGACTCCTTCGTTATTTATGCTTCCCTAATACAGAAAGGTTGTCGGTTGCAAAGAAGAGCTGGCAAATAAGAGGTCACACACAGTGAGTTTTAATAATCTGACGTGTTACATTCACATTACCCTCTATACGCACATTCGTTTATTTTTATACATACAATCTCCACAGACTAGCCTTACGAAACCTTTGTTTTCTATACACTCCATGTTACTCCTTGCAGAAATGATGTCATTACAGATTTCGATCTTAATACAAAGGGGATAGAGGAAACCTAATTCATAATGGTATGTTTGAAAGCGGGACGCTAGTGCTGGTCTTGAAATTCCATACTTTTCCCAGTACATCCCGAGAAACAACTGAATAGCGACAGCACTTTTTAAAAAATCTGTATCACATCCACATGGCTTTCTCTGTCCTCTATCATTTATTGGTGGGTATGCAAGTTATTCCTACACAAGCTTATTTTTCTGTCTAATACATTTGTATCCAAATAAACCTTTGCAGAAATAGCTAAATTACTCATTTCGTTATAAACACAAAGCGAACAGCGATAGTCAAACGTTTAAGAACTGGAAGCTATATGCTAGCCTTAAAATTCCATATTGTTTCCATGTAATCGCGAGAAACAAGTGAATGTTCAAAGTACATTAAGAGAATGACCAATAAATGAATTACTCGAACCTGTACTAACGGATTATACCACAAAAAAACTTATTTTTCTAAAAAATTGTGTTTTAAAGAGTTCTACATTTATTTTGTAGTACGTTTTCGTGTATTGCTTCAGTTACAAAGGATTGTACAAAACTTCAAAGTTATTACCAGAAATTTCAAGATACAAGTATACATTTTATTTGTCATGTAAAATATCTTTAATATATGGTATTTTAATTAAAATCGTTAGATCCATTTTTTAGAAAATCAAAATTTTCCAAAAATCTTCTATATAAGGGTTAGTCTTAGGTAGTGTGGTTTTGTTGAAAATCTTCCTGTCGCATCTTTGGAAGGTATTGAATATAAATACTTTCTAAAAATGCTTTTTTTTTCTTCTTTCTTTTTTTGAATCAGCGGGTCTCAAAAATGTATTTCCGGTGAAACCTTGGTATTGAATTTTTGGATGGAATACAACACTTCCCCTACTTTCTATACGTATTAGAGACAGTAAAAAACTTCCTTCCGCAACAAAAAGTATACTTTAAGGTAGAAATTCTCCGTAGTTATTTATTGGGAATGGCCTTATGGCAATTCCACCTAAGAAATGGAGTTTAGTTTGTGTCAGACGAACAGATGCGCCCTTGTCGTTGTATGACTCTTCGTAGTTTATGTTTCGCTAATACAGAGAGGTGAGAGAGTTGCAAGAAGAGGTGGCAAGGACGACGAGATTATTGTTGGTTAGTTACCACGGGGAATTTTAAAAATCTGACGTCTTACGTTCTATACTCATTCTTTCCCAAACTATTCTTCCACCCACCTCTTGTTAATCCAGTTAAACTTTCAATTAACATGCATACATTTCATTGAAGAGTACGGTAGGTAAAACCATAATCAGATATTTAAGAGCGTGTCGCTATGTGATGCCTTTGAAATGCCATGTCCTTGCATGGCCAGGAGCAACCCCCTAAAAAAATTGCGACTTCCCTGGTGAAAATTCAAACCAATAACAATGTTTACATCGGAAATAGCTGGCTCCACAAAACGTTTTATTTGACATAAATTGTGAGCTTTAACAGATCTACAAATTTTGTGTAATGAGATTTTGTCTATCTCTTACGATTTACCAATTATACAAAATTCATTCAGAATGAAGAGGACTAAACAGGCTATTCCAAGAAATTTCAGGATTTGCAGATTATTTGTCATCCACCTAAATATCTTTTAAAATGGCGTATTAATGAAAACCGTTAGTCATTTTTGAGAAAATTAAAAATAAACTAAAATTGTCTACCTAAAGATTAGTTTGGGATGAGAGGGTTGTCTTGAAAATCTTTGAATTATATCCTTGGAAGATGTTGAACCTAAATCCAAGTTTGTTATTTAATGGACTTTTCATTTTTGAGTTATGCCGTTCACACACATACACATGGGTCTTTTTCCTAAAAATGTTGCTTTTTTTAAATTCTGGGAGCCTTAAAGCATTTACTTTCGGTTATCATATTTTTGCGGCAGTACAAAGATTTCCCTACCCCTGGAAGTACGTAGTAGAGAAAGTAACAAAGGAAAGGATAATTAAGCACCAATGCTTGCAAGTAGAAGGAACTGAGTAAACAAATAGGCTTCTGCAATAAAAAGCATTCATTCGGGTATAAATACTACTCCTTAGACATTTATTGGGAGTAATCTTGGCGCTCCTACCTTAGAAAGAGCGCTTGGTGTATGACAGACGCGCCCTTGTGGCTGAATGACTCTTCGATATTTATGTTCTGCTAATACAGAAACACTGGGCTTTTGCCAGAAGAGCTGGCAAAACAGACTCTGCCATTCTGGTTAAGCACCTGCTAAAATAAATATTAATTCGTTCAGCCAACAAAGACACGCGGTAAGTTTTACTTATCTTTATTTTATATTAATAAACGCCATAGGTAAACATCACACTAACCAATGCTTGCGGACACAAGCACCTGTGTAAGCAGATAGGCTTCTGCTACAAAAGTATTAAGGTATAATTACTACTTAGATAAGCATTGACGCAGGCATAAAAATAGCCCTAGGAAATATTTTAAATGTTTTACTGTATCCTGACAATGTTGTAATAATACAAGAAACAGAAGATTATTTACAACGTTCAATACATTACCTTAATCAAATATGTAAAAATTATAATATCGAAATATCAAGAGAGAAGACGAAAATAATGGCAAACTAGGGTATAATACCCAAAAACGCCGAAAATAGTCGTCGATGACAAAGTACTGGAACAGTCTCCTTCAATTATTTAGAATATGAAATCAATAATGAGAAGGATAAAAACATGGACTGAAAATTAATGAGATTCTAAACAATTTGTGGAACAATACGTAATACCTTAAAGAGTAAAGAAGGACCCGAATCTAGGATGGAATTTTATAACACTATGACAGTCTTTACGTTACTTCATGGATGTGAAAACTGTGTACCACCTCAAAGGACAATAAGTAGAATATAAAATTGTGAAATAAATTTTTGAGGAAATAAGAAAAGATTTAGAGGTTGTCGCGGTATCGTTCGTGTTATCTTATTGCTGAGCGCCTGTTATTGTTTTACTATTTTAAATTTTGAGTTCTTTGTCCTCCGGCTAGCTATTATTATTATTCAGCCGAGCAATTCTCTTGAACAGGGTGTGTAAACGGAAAGGAGTTGTTACTAAAAGATAACACTGATAAAAAAATTTGTTTTTACACTTTTATTGCCGCCACACTTCCTTAATTTCACATATTTACTCTTGATACACGCCCGACTGAAACTGTTATATTTTCGAATGTAACTATAATCACTTAATTGCCGCACATTATTAATTCGCGTATTTCACATTTTATAACTAGCTTTACGACGCGAGAGATTCTGTAGAACTGAGCGACGTGTAACCCGTGGATGATTCTGTTGAACTGAACGATGTGTAACGCGCGAATGATTCTGATGAACTAGGCGTTACCCGTCTCTGGCTTTAGCTTTTTATACTCCCTAACCCTGATATGCCTAAACATTATAACAGAGCTGCTATTGGTTAATAAAACGCGCCAACATTAGCGTCTATTTTTATATTCTATCAAAATTACGAACTCATATGCTCTAGGGAAGATATTCCCTCCATTTCTAAGAAAAGCGCGCTAATCTGACGTCATTTGCTTGTCTCTTCTAATTAATAAACAACTCACCCCATCGTTACATTGTTACCCACTCCTATTTTCAGTTTCAGTGAGGCCGTGTAAACTTATTTCCTAACAATGCTTATAATTAACAAACATCTCAAATCATTGTCATACAATAATGTTAATTTACACTACAATCACTCTGGCATTTACAATGTTGTGATATAAAATACTGCCACAAAGTAAGAGCTGTTAACTCAAGAACGAATAGGTACAGAACAAGATGAGAACATGCTAAGAGGATGGAAGATATGCCCCTAAAGCAAAGACAGACATGTTCCTTAGCGTCCCATTGTATATTGAGCTTGAAAGACCCGTAATTATGCTCAGTGGCCTCTTTATCAGGTTTAAGGTTCTTTTACGTGCCGTAAATCTACGAGAGCGCTTTACCTCCCTTCCTGGAGGAAGCCGTGCTAAGGATTTTTACGCCCGAGAAAGAAACCATCGCCCACCGCCGGGATTGAACTCGCGACCACGGAGCACGACGGAAATGGCTGGTAAAAAGTTATTTGAGATGGGAGGAGACACTTTGATGAGGCAACAGGCAGCAGCCTAATCTCTGAAGTGGATAAGAAGATACTCCTTAGATATTTATTGGGAAATAACGTTATGGCGCTCCCACCTAAGAAAGGGCGCTTAGTTTGTGTCAGACGAACAGATGATCGAACTCTTGTCCCTGTAAGTCTCTTCATTGTTTATGTACCACTGATACAGAAACGCTGGTCGTTGCAGAAATAACTGCTGTTCAAGAACAAACAAGGGGGATTGTGGCTATTTTGCTCAACCACCTTAGTGAATGTTAAAAATCGGTTGTGTTACATTCACATGATTTTCTCTACCCAATACGTTTATTTTATATCGATTCTACAATCATTTCCTACGAAGGCTTCTTTTTCTAAATAATTCATGTTAATCGAGAATTGCAGAAATGGTCTCATTAGATACTCATTTGGTTGTAGGTCGTAGTAGAAGGGGGATGGCGATATCGAATCCATAATCATTTTTAAAAGCGGGACGCTTATACTGGTCTTCATATTCCATACTTTTTCCATGACATCACGCGAAGCTTCTGAAAAGTGATAGCAGTTAAAAAAATGACAAAGGTGTGCAACAGTTCATAACTAGTATAGTGGATATCTGGAAATGGCTGGTAAAATTTAAATTGAGTTTTATTTATGGACGCTCTTTAACTGCTGTATTCCTTATCGTCCCATTCTATATTGGGCGTGAATGACCCGTAATTTTGCTCAGAGGCCTCTTTGTCAGGTTTGAGGTTCCTTTACGTGCCGTAAATCTACGACAGCGACTTTACCTCCCTTCCGAAGGATGACATGCTAAGGATTTTTACGCCCGAAAAAAAAAAACCCCATCGCCCACCACCTGGTTTGAACTCGCAACCTCGGGAACTAGAGGCTAGCATAGTAACCTCTACACCACGGAGGACAACGGAAATGGCTGGTAAAAAAGTTATTTTAAATAGCTGATCTTAAAGAGCTCTACATTGTTTGTGTAGTACGTTTTTGTCTATCTCTTTACGTTTACGCGTTATAAAAAATTCTCGACAATTCAAGAATGAGAAGATGGTTTGTTACGTTATTTTTACCACGCTTTGGGCGTCAATTTGAAGTAGTTTGTATTGGAGTTGTATTATATTTCAACTGTTGGGGAGCCGAACTTGTAGTAGTTGCAACCGCACGTATAGTAAACAGTTTCCGGTAGCCTTCGCCCCAAATGTACTTTCAGGTGGCGTTTGCCCCAAGTTAAAAAAAATATTAACTTTGTGGTTTGACTGTTTCTTTAAATATTATATATTTATGTTTGCCTCGGCTGCGTCAGTATTTCTGTTAGAGACAGGTTTCTCTTTGCAGGGTTGTGGTGCAACTATGAATGTAGTCTTACGCAGATTATAATTTTACTTCACTCCTTTTATTAATGCTTAAATAACACTTTTAAATAACACTTCACTGTTAGAGAGAGAGAGAGAGAGAGAGAGAGAGAGAGAGAGAGAGGGAGAGAGAGAGCGCGCGAGCCGTTAGATGTTTTTATTAATTACATGCACTTTTTAACACGTAAACTATTTTGTCTCACACGAGTACGTTTTATACTTCTCAAGGACACTTTTTGCGTCTGGTTAGTTAAGCTGTCTGCAACCAACTGACTTCTGAATTTGTAAATGTTTCTCCTTTTCAGTTTCTGATTGGCTAATCCTAGTCCAATAGAATAGCTTCATTTAGCTAAAGCTTTTTCTGGTTGTTGAGTGACTATTTTATAAACTGTCACTAAAATTACATTATTGCTTACTAGAATTAAAAGTAGTATTGTTAAACTCTCAAACTCATTATTGCCTCAAGGATACCTCATTGTTAGCAACGTTTAACCTATTATTCTCACAGTTCCTACATTATTAAATTACGTAATACATTCACATAACATTATTGAACATGGATACAATAATATAAACATATACAATGACTGTAATATACACTTTTTATATATAGTTACATACACATATTCCTTTAAGGCGGGCTGTTATTCAATTTACATATTATATAATTAGGCTGAAATCATTTAAGTTTTAAAAATACTATCTCAGGATGCACATTTATTATGTAAATACCTTAAATATATATTTTAATCAAAGTAGTTGGAGCTATTTTTAAGAAAATCAAAAGTAACGAAAAACGTTTCATGTAAAGGGTAGTTTTAATTGGGGGGAGTTTCTTGAAAATCTTCGTTGGAATACTATATAACTTAAATGCCAGAGTGGTATTTATCGGGCTTTTAGTCTTTCTGTTAAGCGGTTCTAAGTCATACCTTCCCCACACGCAGACAGACACATAAGCAGATCTTTAAAAAGCTTTTAGGGCTTCAGGGCGCCTCAAAATATACATTTCCGGTGAAACATCACTAGAATTTTGGGTTGGAACGCAATACATCCTCCACTTACTACATGTTCGTGGTAGGGAAAGTAATTAATAAAATTTCATTCAGTCAAATGCGCGTTTAATATCACTTTCACAAGTTGGAGCCTTTGCTTTATGTCAACAAAAAGGATAGAAAACAAATCTTATGCGAATTTCTCTATTCACTCTTCTGCAAAATATTCTTACGAAACATTTTTATTGCATGCCGTTCTTGTTAATCCAGAAAATTTCACATTTACATATTCCATTGTACCATACACTAGATAAAGCGATAGTCGCTATGTGGTGGCTTTCAGATAGCAAGGTCTTTGCATGACCACGGGCGAGAAACGAATAGCGTCTTCCCAGTTGAGAAAAGTAACTGAAATTCAAACAATAACAAGGAATATCACGGCGTCATTCTTGGGGAAAATCAAACTAACGAAATATTTTCTTGTAAAGGGTTGTTTGCGGTGGAGAAATTTTCTTGGAAATCATATTGCATCATTGGAAGATAATGCTGGTCACACACACACCAGGCACACAAACACATTGACCAATCTTGTTGAAAAAATGTTTTTTAATACACCAGAGAGCTCCAAAATAAATATTCCCGGTGAAATTTAAATTTCGTTATCGAACTTTTGGGCGGAATACAATACTTCCCCTGCTTACTGTAAATACGCGGTAGAGAAAGTAACAAAGGAAAATATAAACACCAGTGCCTGCTGGTAGAAATAACTGAGTAAACAAATGGGCTTCTGCAGCAAAACGTACTTATAAAGGTATAAATACTACTTAGGTGTTTATTGGGAATAACCATATGCCACTATCATCTTAGAACGCCTTTACGGACGTATGACTCTTTGGTGTTTATGTTCTGCTAATACCTAAAGTTCCGAGAGGAGCTGGCAAACAACGACAAGGAAATCGAGGTTTAAAACAACCACAGTGAATTTAAAAAAAAATAAAGAAAATAGAAAGCTTTGCCTTTCTGGTTACGTTTCTGCTAAAATTAGTAGTTATTTATTAGTGCACCCAACAAAGACACGCACTAATTTTTACTTGCAGGAATTATATCCTTTATATTACATCAATGAATGCAAAGGAATTTATATCCTTTATATTACATCAATGAAAGCAAAGGAAAGGTAGTGAACACACTAACCCAGTAACGGCTCGTAAGCAAGTATAGGGTGAGGCTGTTCACAACGTTTTAGTCAGATAGTCCTGGGGAATGTGCAATACCATCTGCTGCACATGGTTATAGTCATGAACAAATTGAAAAAAGGACCGACTATGTGGTGTGGGTAGACCGTGTCTGCCTTGCATTCAGGAGGTTGCGAGTCCAATAGGATGAGTTACACTGTTAAGGTTTTTTCTTCTTCGTGAGAAGACAAATTTCGGGTAACTTTAAGCTCAATAGACCCCGGGCACATTTGAACATCATTTCGCCCATTTCGCTCATTCATCGTCCGATGTGACCCACTACGTTAGAGGACGTTAATTTAAAAAAAATTACAAGTCCAGGAACTAACGACGAGACAGCAGCAGTAACAATAATAATAATAATAATAATAATAATAATAATAATAATAATAATAATAATAATAATAATAATAATAATGCATAACTTGTCTGACGAAAGAAAATATATTCTTGTGTCCATAATTAAGTACATTCTATACGGCAAGAAGGAAGTAATATGTACATTAAAGTACATTTGAGACTATAGATGAATGGAGAAACAGTGGGAAGTTACCGCGGGAAAAGCGTCGCGCGCTAGTGCGCTTCTTCAAGTGCATCTTCTGCAACAAAAAGAATTATTAAGGTACATACTTCTTATAATTTATTGGAAATGAACTAATGGCACTATCGCCCAAGAAAGGGCTCTTAGTTTGTTTTAGAGAAACAGATGAGCCCTTGGGGCTGTAAAACTCCTTCGTTCTTTATGTTTCCCTAATACAGAAAGGTTGGCGATTGCGAAGAAGAGCTGGCATGGTGGCCGAGGTAAATTTTAAAAATCTGACGTGTTACATTCACATTACTCTCTAAACGCACATTCGTTTATTTTTTATACACACAACTTCCACAGGCTAGTCTTACGAAAGCTTCGTTTTCTATATACTTCATGTTACTCCTTGCAGAAATGATGTCATTACAGATTTCGTTCTTGCTATAAGGAAACCTAATTCTTAGTCTTATGTTTGAATTTCTATACTTTTCCCATGACATCGCGAGAAACAACTGAATGGCAACACAACTTTTAAAAAGTTTGTGTGAGGCAGTATTTTTAACACTTAAAAATATTTCAGTCTAATTATATAATATAAAAAAATAACAGCCCGGCTTAAAGCAATATGTGTATAAATAGCATACAACATGTACGTAACAGTCATTATATATGTTTATATCATTGTATACATGTTTAATAATGTTATGTGAATGTATTATGTAATTTAATAACGTAGGAGCTGTGAGAATAATAGGTTAAAAGTTGCTAACAAAGAGGTAACAATGAGGTAACCTTGAGGCAATAATGAATTTGAAAGTTTAATGCTAGTAGTCATTATTGGAGCAACAATAATGTAAATTTTGAGACAGTTTTTATATATAATATAGCCAATCAACAACCAGAAAAAAGCTTTATGAAGATATTCTATTGGACCAGGATTAGCGAATCAGAAACTGAAATATAGCAAAATTTTCAAATTCAGAGTTCAGTTGCTTGTAGACAGCGCTCATAACTTGACGCATTGGTTGTAGACAGTGTTCCTAACCGGACGCGAGATGCGTCCTCGAGAAATTTAATACGTATTTTGTTTGAAACAAAAATAGTTTACCTATTAAAACGTGCAAGTAATTAACAAACAAATCTCACAGCTCTCTCTCTCTGTATATATAGGTATATATAGGTATATATATATATATATATATATATATATATATATATCAGTGAAGTGTTACTTAAATCGTGTCAAGCATTAATAAATGCGGTGAAGAAAAACTTAAAATCTGTGTAAGCCTACATTCTTCAGTCGCACCACTCCCTGCTAAGACATTCATGTCTCTAAAGAAATATATAAATACGTACGCAGCCGAAGCAAACATAAATTTATAATATTTAAAGAAACAGTAAAAATTACAAAGTTAATATTTTTTAAACTTTTGGTGCATTTGGAAAGTACATTTGTGGCGAAGGCTACCGGAAACTTTTTACCATAGTGCGGTTGCTACTACTCCAAGTTCGGCTCCCCAACAGTCGAAATATAATACACCTACTTCAAACTTGCTTTCCATAAATAGTTGTACCATACGTCGTCTAACAATACAACTCCTACTTCGTGTTACATTCACATGGCTTTTTTTGCCCTCTATCGTTTATTGGTGGGTATGGAAATTATTCTTTCACAAATTTATTTTTCTACGTACTACATTTTAATCCAAATAAACCTTTGCAGAAATAGCTGCAGTACTCATTTCGTTATAAACACAAAGCGAACAGCGATAGTCAGATGTTTAAGAACTGGACGTTATACGCTGGTCTTAAAATTTCATACTGTTTCCATACAATCGCGAGAAATAACTGAATGTTCAAAGAACTTTAGGAGAATGACCAGGAAATGAACAATTCGAATGTTTACTGAGACATATCTCAGAAACGGCTTATACCATAAAAAGCTTATTTTTTAAATAAATAGTATTTTAAACAGATCTACATTTATTTTGTGGTAGTTTTCGTTTGTCGCTTAACGCTTATCAGTTATACAAGATTGTACAAAGCTTCTTCCAAATGAAGTGGATTTCGCAAGCTATTCCCACGAATTTCAAGGTATACATTTTATTTGTCATGTAAAAATCTTTAATATAGGGTATTTGGATTAAGATCGTTAGCCATTATTTACAAAATCAAAATTTTCGAAAACTTTTCTATATAAGGGGTAGTCTGGGGTTGGGGTATTTTCTTGAAAATCTTCGTGTCTTATCTTTGGAAGGTATTGAACTTAAATACTAGCTTTGGTGTTGATCCGACTTTTCGTTTTTGAGCTATGCTGTTCAAAGACACAACACAGACAAACACGCGGAGCTTTTATTTTTGGATTCAGCGGCATCAAAAATGTATTTCCTAGGAAATCTCGAGTTTTTTAGTGGAATGCAATACTTCCCCTACTTACTATACGTAGTAGGGAAAGTAAAAAGCTTCTTTACGGCCTTGTGGCGCTTCCACCTAAGAAAGAGCGTTTAGTGTGTGTCAGACGAACAGATGCGCCCTTTGGCTCTATGACTCTTCGTTGTTTATGTTTCGCTAATACAGAGAGGCACGCCGTTGCAAGAACAGGTGGCAAGGACGACGGCGAGATTGTTGTTGGTCACTTATCATGGTGAATTTTAAAAATCCGATATGTTACTTTCACATAACTTTCTATACTCACTCTTCTGCAAACTATTCTTATGAAAGCTTATTATTCTATTCACCTCTTGTTAATCCAGATAAACTTTCAATTAATATGTATGCATTTCGTTGAAGGATACAGTAGTAAAGCGATATATAAATGTTTAATAGCGTGTCGCAATGTGATGGCTTTGAAATGCCATGTGCTTTCCATGGCCAGGAGGAACCCCCCCCCCAAATTTCGACTTCTTTCAGAATGAACACTACTTTACAGGCTATTCCCAGGATATTCAGGATATACATATTATTTGTCAGGTAAAAATGTTAAAAAATATGGCATTTTAATCAAAATCGTTAGTCACTTTTTAGAAAATTAAAAATAACATAAAATTGTCCATGTAAGGATTAGTTTGGGATGAGAGGGTTTTCTTGAAAATCTTCGTGTTGCATCCTTGGAAGATGTTAAACCTAAATTCCAAGTTTGTTATTTAATCGACTTTTCGTTTATGAGTTAATCTGATCGCACACATGGAGCTTTTTCAATTTTTTTTTTAATTCAGGGAGCCTCAAGTATTTAATTCCTGTGACATCTGGTTATCCTATTTTTAGCGGGAGTACCAAACTTCTCCCACCTACTGGAGTACGGAGTAGAGAAAGTGAAAAAGGAAAAGATAAATTAACAGCAATGCTTGCAGGTAGAAGGGACTGAGAAAAAAATAGGCTTCTGTAATAAAAAGCATCCATTATGTTATAAACACCTGCTCTTTAGATATTTATTGGGAGTAACCTTGGCGCTCCTACCTTAGAAAGGGCGCTTGGTTTGTGACAGACGCGCCCTTATGGCTGTATAACTCTTCAATGTTTATGTTCTGCTAATACAGAAAGGTTGAACCTTTGCCAGAAGAGCTGGCAAAACGAGAGAAACGGTTGATTCACCACCAAGGTGAATTTAAAAAAAAACAGGTTTTGCCATTCTGGTTAAATGTCTGCTAAAATAAATATTAAATCGTTCAGCCAACAAACACGCACAAAAATTTACTTGCATGCGTTCTAGCCTTGATTTTATGCCAATAAAAACCAAAGGTAAATAACACACTAACGAATGCTTGCGGAAACAAACATCTGAGTAAACAAATAGCGTTCTGCTACAAAAAGTATACATGTGGCTTGGCGTCAGTTGTAGCCAGAGAGTTGTGAGAGTCGAGTGTGTTAGCATATGTGTATAAGAGTTCGTGTTGCCATGTGGGTGCGTGGGGCATCTCTCTTTGTCTGTAACCATTCGTGTACCATGTAGAGCACCTTAATTTATAATAAACCTGAGCAAAATGTAAATTCAAATGTAATTATTTATAAATTTTCCACGCCCGCTTTAGTTTTGTGCAGCAGGTTCTTGGTACCTAACGCTTGCCTCTGTAGCTGCATTACTCAATGTTTATGCTGGGGTAACTACCTTTAATATTTTAGCTGCAAACCTTTTGGCCTCACCCCGGTGTATAACAATATGTAAAAATTATAATATCGAAATATTAGGACAGAAGACAAAAATAATGCCAAACTGGAGGAAAGTACCCAAAAAGGTCGAAAGTAGTCGTCGATGACAAACTATTGGAACAAGCCCCTTCTTCAATTATTTAGGATGTGAAATCAGTAATCAGAAGGATAAAGACATAGATTAAAAAATCTGATGTGTTACACTCACATGACTTTCTCTACTCTTGTACAAACTATTTATACAAACGTTTATTCTCCATATGCTTCCTGTTAATCGAGATATCGAGAGGTTAATCTTATTGCTAATTTTCTTGTAGATGCAAGGGGAATTCGTAGGTTTTAAGCGATAGTCAAACATTTTAAGAGCTGGTTGCTATGTGGAGTATTCCATTCTCTTTGCATTATCAGGACAAAAAAAATGAATAACGAATTCCCATTTGAGAAAAGTATAAGTATTGGAAAATTTAAGGGAATAACAAGCAATATCTCGAAAATGGTTCACTCAACAAAAGAATGTATATGACATAAATTGTATATTTTAACGCGATCTACATTTTTTGTGTAGTAAAATTGTGTCTATCTCTTATGATTTACCAGTTATGCAAAAGTCGTTCACAATGAAGAATACTTTTGGAGACATTCCCAGAAAATTCGAGATATACATTTCATTTGTCATGAAAATATCTTAAACATATATTTTAATCAAAATCGTTAGAGCCATTTTTGAGAAAATTAAAATTTTCGAAAAATGTTCCATGCAAAGAGTAATCTGGCGTGGGGGGATTTTCTTGAAAACCTTCGTGTCGCATCTCTAGAAGATACTGAACCTAAATACCAAGTTTGGCGTTTATCCGACTGTTCATTTCTGAGTTATGCTGTGTTTACAGACACACACACGGACATGTTTCCAAAAATGCTTTTTTTTTGGATTCAGGGGGTCTTAAAACATATATTTCCGGTGAAATCTCGGTATCGAATTTTTGGCTGGAATACAATACTTCCCCTACTTACTACCTATACGTAGTAGAGAAGGTAAAAAATACCCGAAACAAGGATGTTTTTATAACACTATAGCAATCCCTGCGTTACTTTATGGATGTGAAAGCTGGGTACCACCACAAAGGACAATAAGTGGAATACAAAGGTTTTTTTTAGCAAAACGAAAGGATACACAAGAGAAGACAGAATTAGGAATGAGGAAATAAAGAATTAGAAGCAGAAGCTATTAACTCAAGAATGAATAGGTACAGAACAAGATGGTTAAAACATGTTAGGAGGATGGAAGATACCAGACTGCCAAATAGCTTTCCAATCTGCCCCTAAAGGAAAGAGACACATGAGAAGCCCGAGAAGCAGATAGAAGGAAACACTGTGAAGACGGAATAGGCAGCAGCCTAATCCATTAAGTGGAGAAGATACCTCTTAGCTATTTATTGGGAATAACGTTATGGCGCTCCCACCTAGGAAAGGGCGCTCAGTTTGTGTCGGACGAACAGATGATCGATCTCCTGTCCCTGTAAGTCTCTTCATTGTTTATGTTTCACTGATACAGAAACGCTGGTCGTTGCAGGAAAACTGCCATTTAACACAAACAAGGGGGATTGTTGCTATTTTTCTTAACTTTCAGAGTGAATTTTAAAAATCAGTTGTGTTACACTCACGTGATTTTTCTCTACCCACTATAATTTATTTTATATCGATACTACAAACAATTCCTTCGAAGGCTTCTTTTTCTAAATAATTCATGTTAATCGAGACATAACCCTTGTAGAAATGGTTTCAGTACTCATTTTGTTGTATGTCTTAGTAGATGGGGTAGGGGAAACCGAATTCATTATCATTTTTAAAAGCGGGACACTATATACTGGTCTTCAAATTCCATACTTTTTCCATGAAATGGCGAGAAACAGTTCAAAACTAGTATAGGACATATCTGGAAATGGCCGATTAAAATTGAATTGAATTTTATTTATGGACGCTATTTAACTACTGGGTCCTTAGGGTTCCTTTCTATATTGGGCGTGACAGACCGGTAATTTTGGTCAGAGGCCCTTTATCAGGCTTCTTTTACGTGCCGTGAATCTACGACACCGGCTTTACTTCCGTTCGAAGGAGGCCGAGCTAAGGATTTTTACGTCCGAAAAGAATCCATCACTCTTCGCCGGGTTTGAACCCGCGATCTCGGGAACTAGAGGCTAGCGTAGTAAACGCTGCACCACGGAGGACGACGGAAATGGTTGATGAAAAGCTATTTGAAATAGCGGATTTTAAAAAGCTCTACATTGTTTGTGTAGTACGTTTTTAGCTACCTCTTTATGTTTACAGGTTATATGTAAATATCTTAAATATTTTTTGAATTAAAGTAGTTGGAGCCATTTTTGAGAAAATCAAAAGTAACGAAAAATATTTCATGTAAAGGTTGGTTTTAATTGAGGCGAGTTTCTTGAAATTTTTCATTGGAAAATATTATAGAACTTAAATGCCAGATGGGTTTTTAGTTTTTCTGTTTTGCTGTTTTAAGTCATACCCTCCCCACACAGACACACACAGACACACACATACGCAGACCCTATCTGAAAAAGCTTTTTGGGGGCTCAGGGCGCCTCAAAATATATACTTCCGGTGAAACCTCGACATCTAAATTTTGGTTGGAATGCAATACTTCCTCTACTTACTAATGTTCGTGGTAGAGAAGGTAACTAATACTAACTCGTGCAGCCAAGCACATGCTAAATATTACTTTTCAGGAATTAGAGCCTTTGTTTTATATCAATAAAAAGGATAGAAAACAAATTCTGGTGAGTTGCGTTCACATGATTTCTCTATTCACTCTTCTACAAACTATTCCTAGGAAACATTATTTTTGCATCCAGTTCTTGTTAATACACAAAAATTCACATTTGCATATTTCATTTTACGATACACTAAAGCGATAGTCAGATTTATATTGAACGTGTCGCTATTGGTGGCTTTCTATTGCCAAGCTCTTTGCATGACCACGGGAGAAAAACGAATAGCGACTTGCCAGTTGAGAAAAGATTCAGTAACAGAAATTCAGATATTAACAAGTAACATTTCAGCGTCATTCTTGAGAAAATCAAATTAACGTAATATTTTCTTGTAAAGGGTCGTTTGGGGTAGGGAAATGTTTTTGGAAATCGTGTAAAATCCTTGGAAGATAATGAAAACTGGAATACCAATTTTGGTATTTCGCATTTGAGTTATGCTGTTCAAACACACCAGCCACACAAACATATGAACTGACTCTTGTCCAAAAAAAAGGTTCTTTTTTAATTCAAGGCGCCTCAAAACAAGTAATCCCGTTATCGAATTTTTGCTTGGAATACAATATTTCCTCTATTTACGTAAATACGCGGTAGAGAAAGTAACAAAGGAAAATATATTAAACACCAATGCTTACTGGTAGAAGCAACTAAGTAAACAAACAGAATTCTGCAACAACAAAATATATATAAAATTATATATTTTTATATATTATAAAGATATAAATACCACTTAGTTATTTATTGGGAATAACCGTATGGCACTCCCATTTTAGAAAGGGCGCTTTGTCTGCGTCAGACACGCCCTTACGGATGTATTACTCTTTGATGTTTATGTTCTGCTAATACCTAAAAGTCCCAGAGGAGATGGCAAACAACGACGAGGAGATCGTGGTTTAAAACCACCACGGTGAATTTTAAAAAAAACACATTTTGTCATTCTGATTACGTTTCTGGTAAAATTACTACTAATTCGTGGACCCAACAAAGACACGCACTAATTTTTACTTGCTGGAATTATATCCTACAAAATTTTAGTAAGACAGACCCGAGAACGTGAAATACTATCTGCTGCATATGGCTATAATTATGAAGAAATTGATAATAGGACCGTCTCTGTGGTGTGGATATAACGTGTCTGCCTGGCAATCAGAAAGTCGCGAGTTCAACAGCCAGCCCTCGTAGCCGTGATCGCTGGAGTGTACAGCTCCGGCGCTCCGCCACGCTGAGGGTCGCGGGTTAAGATATCCCGCCATGGGCATGGGTGTTTGTGTGTGTATGTGTGTTGTGTAATTGCGGTGATAAGCTGTAACGAAAACAGTAAGAAACACAGTCTCATAAACTGGGTAAAAACAAGGGACCTATAAACAAACAAAAAAACAGGATGAGTTACCCGTTTAAGGTTTTTCCCTTATCCTGAGAAGACAAATTTCAGGTAACTTTAAGCTCTATGGACCCCGGCCACATTTGAGCACCATTTCACCCATTACGCTCATTCATCGTGTTATGTGACCCACTAGGTTAAAGGACGTTAATTTAAAAGAAAAATTACAACTGTAGCCCTTGCTAACGACGAGACAGCAGCAGTAATACTAATAATGATAATGCATAATTTGTCTGACGAAAGAAAGTTTGTTCTTGTATCCATAATTAAGTACACCGTATTAGAGCAAGAAAGAAGTAATGTGTAAATTAAATTATAGTAGAGATTATGGATGGTACGAGAAACAGTGGGAGGTTCTGGGAGGCTTGTGCTATACTCCTCCTGCTATAGTTACTCTTAACTTCTGCCATAGTGGTAATGAACGTAAAATATAGCGTGCGGGAAAGCTTCGCGCGCTAGTGCACTTCTTGAAGTGCGCACGACCCATATGTATTTGCCACATAAGGCAATTACGTACACGATCTGCGCATATGCAGAAACTTTTAAAACGTGCACAAGACAAGACGTGCTAGTGACTGTGTGGCCATGCCTCATCAAGTTTATAACAGTAGCGCGGTAGATTTAAATGCCCTGAACTTTAAACTACCGCATACACATTGCATTTAATAGCATTCAGAGAATAAATCCGCAAGGTATCAAAAGTTAAGGTGTTCATGTGCTCTTGTGGTTTTATACAGCAGCCGCCACTGCACAAACCATTGCTTGCGAAACCAAGGAACTGAGTAACAATTATATTATATATTAAGGTATATACGTCTTAGTATTTATTGGAAATAACCTAAAGACATTTTCACCCAAGAAAGAGCTCTTAATTGGCCTTAGAGAAACAGATGCGCCCTTGAGGCTGTATGACACTACGTTGTTTATGTTTCCCTAATACAGAAAGGTTGTCGGTTGTAAGCAGAGCTGACAAATAAGAGGTGGCAAAATAACCAATCACTGAGGTGAATTTCAAAAATCTGACATGTTACATTCACATGACTTTCTATACCCACATTCATTAATTTTTATACACACAACTTCCACAGACTAGTCTTACGAAAGCTTCTTTTTCTACATACTTCATGTTAATCCTTGCAGAAATGACGTCATTACAGATTTCGTTCTTGATACACGGGGGATAGAGGAAGCCGAATTCATAATCGTATGAATTGAAATTCCAATCTTTTCTCATGACATCGCGAGAAATAACTGACAGATAATTTTGAAAACACCACTATAAAAGAGTGGCAATTTTGGCATATTTTTCAAAAAATTATAAAACTGATAAAATAAACGATCTGAAAAAGCAACAAAACACGTTATCTGCATTACCATTTTGATCTTTGTGCCCAAACAAGTTATATTTTTCCCTCCATTAATTTGGCTTCTAGATTTTGTTAAAGTGCAGAAGAATACTTTCTTGATGGGGTGTATGTATTTGTGGGTAGGAGTGATTGTATTTTATTAAGTTTTATAGCCCTCTCAGGTACTCAGTTTTCGATACTGGATTCTCGTCAGTTTTACTTCTCATTTAATTACTCAAGGGGCAAACTATAACTGTTGTATGCTATTGTTATTGTGTATTATGTGCTGTGTGAGCCGTGTTACTCAGTTGTTATTTACGTGGGATGACCTACATAGCGTGCTCGAATATAAGATTATTGGCCTTGACCATTATTACGCGGTTTTGCAGAGCTATACTTGAGTATTACTTGTAGCTCTCTTCCTAATAATAATTAATTTTGGGCATGAACTTAGCTTTATATTCCTTACTGTTTCCATGCAATCGCGAGAAATAACTGAATTTGGACAGAACTTTAGAAAAAAAGGCGAAGAAATGAACAATTCGAAAACTTAATAACTTATACCTCATAAACTGCTTATTCTACAAAAATAACCTCATTTGAAATAAACTGTGTGTTTTAAACATACCTACATTTCTTGTGTAGCACGTTTTTGTTGTTGTTATTTTTCTATATTTATACTCACTTTGACTACTAGGCCATATCGCCACTTACACTACGTGATCAAAAGTACCCGTACACCTGGCTTAAAATGACGTACAAGTTCGTGACGTCCTCCATCGGTAATGCTGGAAGTCAATGTGGTGTTGGCCCACCCTTAGCCTTGATGACAGCGTTCACTCTCGCAAGTATACTTTCAATAAGGTGCTGGAAGATTTCTTGGGGAATGGCAGCCCATTCTTCACGGAGTGCGGAACTGAGGAGAGGTATCGATGTAGGTCGGCACGAAGTCGGGCGTTCCAAAACATCCCAAAGGTGTTCTATAGGATTCAAGTCAGGACTCTGTGCAGGCCAGTCCATTACAGGGATGTTATTGTCGTGTAACCACTCCGCCACAGCCCGTGCAGTATGAACAGGTGCTCGATTGTGTTGAAAGATGCAATCGTCATCCCCGAATTGCTCTTCAACAATGGGAAGCAAGAAGGTGCTTAAAATATCAATGTAGATCTGCGGTGTGATCGTGCCACGCAAAACAACAAGGGGTGCAAGCCCCCTCCAGGAAAAACACGACCACACCATAACACCACCACCTCCGAATTTCACTGTTGGCACTACACACGCTGGCAAATGACGTTCACCGGGCATTCGCCATACCCACACACTGCCATCGGATCGCCACATTGTTTACCGTGATTCGTCACTCCACTGTTCAATCGTGTAATGTTGTCGCTCCTTACACCAAGCGAGGCGTCGTTTCGCATTTTCCTGCCTGATGTGTGGCTTATGAGCAGCCGCTCGACCATGGTATCCGTGGTTTCTCACCTCACGCCTATCATAGTACTTGGAGTGGATCCTAATGCAGTTTGGAATTCCTGTGTGATGGTCTGGATAAATGTCTGCCTATTACTCTTTACGACCTTCTTCAAATGTCGGCGGTCTCTGTCAGTCAACAGACGAGGTCGACCGGTACGCTTTTGTGCTGTACATGTCCCTTCACGTTTCCATTTCACTATCACATCAGAAACAGTGAACCTAGGGATGTTTAGGAGTGTGAAAATCTCGCGTACAGACTTCTGACACAAGTGACACCTAATCACCTGACCACGTTCGAAGTCCCTGAGTTCCACGGAGCGTCCCATTCTGCTGTTTCACGATGTCTAATGACTACTGAGGTCGCGGATAATGTCTACCAGGAAGTAGGTGGCAGCATAATGCTCCTAAGATGAAAAACGTAAGTTTGTGGGGGTGTCCGGATACTTTTGATCACATAGTGTATTCCATACATACGAGTACACTAATAATATATTTTATACTTTACATTGATTAAATAATACATAAATTGTAATACATTGTTACAAACATATTTTACATTATTAAATCTTGAACACAGCTAGAACAGTGTAAACTATTATACATTTTTATTTGATGTGTTATATTTAAATCTTGTTATACAATGTGATGTCTTTCAAGAAAAAAAAATAAGGTTTTTGAAATGAGTAGGGTTGTTTAAAGCTAAAGATATACCTTCGGGGATGTTATGACTTCTTCTCTCCATGATATAACTTCTGCATTTAGTGATGAGATGTTCGATTGTGATACGGCAATTGCAGGTCTCGCAGTGAGGAGCATTTTCTTTGGCGAGTAGTATCGCTTAACGTTCACTATTTATACAAGATTATACAAGGCTCCTTCGGATGAAGAGGATTTCATAGGCCATTCCCCGAAAATTATATATATATATAATTTTTCATGTAAATATCTTTCATGTAGGTATTTTAAACAAAATCGTTAGAGCCATATTTTAGAAAATCAAAAGTTTCTAAAAATGTTCCAAGTAAAGGGTAGTTTGGGGTTGGAAGATTTTGTTGAAAATTTTTGTGTTATATCTTTGGAAGATATAGTCGTAGCCTCTCTTTAAATTACTTCATAAGAACAGATGGGAGCTACTCGCTTGCAAGAGGTACGGGCAAATTAAACAAAAACTTCACATGGCGAGGCTACGACGAGGGACGCAGCTAACGAAAGTACAGAAAATAATGGCTATCCCAACATAATACCTGGCTTTAAAGGAGAGGAAGGACACTACACTACCAAATTAAGACTCCAAAAGAGTGGATGACTAGGGGTTTAATGAGATAACAACTGGTACAATTACTTACATTCTTTTCCCATTGTCTGCCGACGAGGACATCGTGCTTTAGCAGTCGCACTTCTTTCCCGCACGGATCTTACTTACTGACTGTTAAAAACAACGCTAAACTCAGGCGTCACTGACGCTATCCCCTCCCTAATACTTAGTTCCCCTAACACCTAGTTCCCCTACTCCCAGGCAGACTGCTGTCACGGATCCCAGTGCCCAGAGAGTCGTGTATCTTATCATCTTAGGCATACGCCACAATATTGAACCTAAATACCCAGTTTGGTATTCATCCAACTTTTCGTTTTTGACTTATGCTGTTCACACACATACGGACATGTTTTAAAAATGCTTTATTTGGATACAGGGGCCTCAAAACATGTATTTCCGATGAAATCTAGGTATCAAATTTTTGGTTAGAATGCAACACTTCTTCTACTTACTATATGTATTA
The DNA here is from genome assembly GCA_030765065.1 of Deroplatys truncata. NCBI lineage: Eukaryota > Metazoa > Arthropoda > Insecta > Mantodea > Mantidae > Deroplatys > Deroplatys truncata. The sequence continues at coordinate 122,032,712 of CM060987.1, forward strand.
GAGAATGCAAAACAACAGTGACGAGATCAGAAAGCAGCTCGGCATTTTTAGATTAACTGAAAAGATACACCAATGTAGAAACAACTGGAAAGAACGTGTGGATAGAATGGAGATTACTGCATCCCAAAACTAGTACTAAATTAAAGTCCTGCAGACAATAGAAACATTAGCAGACCGAAGAGAAGATGATCAGAGCAAGAATTCAATTCATGAGACTGCAACAAGCTTTCCGAGCTTATGAGAATGAACCTTATGACATTCCCGCATTAGAAAGGGCGCCTACTAAACATATGCGCGGGATCGGGCCTAGGCTCGGGTTTGAAAATGAAGACGAAAAAATTAATTTATCACAATCAACAACGCATTTTATTTGTGAATTAATATCTTTAAACGTATGGTATTTTAATAAAATCATTTGTGCCATATACAGGGAAAATAAAGGCGAAAAAAATTAATTGTTCACATTATTTCGGTTCACAATTTTGAGATGCTAGGAATTGCACAGTTATATGCACACATTCATAAAATTGTAGCAGAAATACTAGTAATAATAAATAAATGGTTGCATTTTGTCCAACAGTAACACAGCTGCAAATTATAAATATTGACCTTCTATTACTTGTGGATCAATGAATTTATTTAAGCTTCGCCTCCCTCCGTCTGCCCACATCCAGGACGACATGTGGTCAAGGTAGTATTCCGTCTACATACCACTTATTTCGTCCGGGTTCCAGGATCTCAGCCGCTATATGTCTGTAAAGTGACTCCTCAATAGGTCCCATGGATCCTAGTGGATCCCTTAACAGGACCCCATGCCGGGACTGGAAATCGAATCCGAATTTCTTCGCACCATAGGTAGCTGCGCTTGATGATTATTATGATGATGAAGAATAGATGAAAAGTAATTTTATTTAAAACAAAATCAGACAGGAATGTATGGTACAATATAACCTAATCTCGGTCTTGTTCTAACCGGCCAGCGCTGGTCGGCACGTGCTGACCTCTTCACTTAGTTTGTGTCAGACGCGCCCTTGTGGTTGTGTATGTTTCTCTAATGCAGAAATGGTGGCCGATGCAAGAAGAGGTGGAAAATAAGAGAACAAACTCACTGACTCTCCACGCAGAATTTGTAAAACTTAATTTGTTACATTCATTCACATGATTTTCTGTATTCACTATTGTTTATTTTTACATAGCTTCTACAAATTATCCTTTCAAAGCTTCGTTTTCTATACACTTCATGTTAATGGAGATAAACTGTTGCAGAATTAGTTTCATTACACATTTCGTTGCAGGTACAAGAGAATGGAGGAAACCGAACTGATAATCGCATGTTTAAAAGCGGGTCTTGCTAGTCTTGAAATTCCATACTCTTTCCATTACATTGCGAGAAACAACTCGATAACGAAGCACATAGAAAAGTGAAAGTATGAAAAAAAATGAAACCATGACACCGGGTATCTCGAAAATGGCTATTGCCACAAAGAAAAGTTATTTGGTATTAATTATGTGTTTTCAAGAGCGGCTCATTTTTTATGCATTGCGGTTTCGTCTATCTATTAAGGTTATCAGTTCCTTCCGAATGAAGAGGATTTTACAGGCTACTCTTAGAATACTCAAGATATAGCTTTTATTATTCATGTAAATATCTTAAATCTATAGTACTATAGTCAAAATCGTTAATTCTGTTTTCAGAAATAAAATAATTCGAAAATTTTCCAAATTAAGGGTAGTTTGGGATGAATCGATTTTCCTGAAAAACTTCGTGTCGCATCCTTAGAAAATCTTGAAGCTAAATACCAATTTTCGACTTTTATTTTTGAGTTACTTGTTCAAAGATACACAAGATCCTTCTAATTTTTTTAATTCTCAAAACGTGTATTTCCGGTGTAATTAGGATATCGAAACTTTGAATGCAATACTTTCTATACCTACTAGGTATGTGGTAGAGAAAATAAAAAAGGTTTTGCCATTTTCTAATAAATTGTATTTTAAAGAGATATACATTTATTTTGTAGCACGTTTTTGTCTATGGCTTAACGTTTACCAGTTATACAAGATAGTACAAAGTTTCTGCCGAATGAAGTTGGACTTCACAAGTTAATCGCAGAAATTTCAAGATATACATTTCATTTGTCATGTAAATATCTTTAATATATAGTGTTTTAATTAAAATCATTAGAGCCATTTTTTAGAAAATCAAAATTTCCGAAAAATCTTCTATATAAGGGGGAGCCTGCAGTAGTGTGACTTTCCTGAAAATCTTCGTGTTGCATCTTTGGAAGATATTGAATTTAAATACTAGGTTAAGTTGATCCGACTTTTCGTTTTTGAGCTATGCTGTTCAAAGACACAACACAGACACACACACGGAGTTTTTTTCTAAAAATGCTTTTATTTTTGTATTCAGCGGCCTGAAACATGTATTTCCTAAGAAATATTGAATTTTTAGGTGGAATGCAGTACTTCCCCTACTTACTATACGTAGTAGAAAAAGTAAAAAAACATCCTTCTGCAACAAAAATGTACTATTAGGGTAGTCTAAGGGTACTCCTTAGTTATTTATTGGGAATGACCATATGGCACTCCCATTAGGAAAGGGCGCTTAGTTTGTGTCAGACGAACAGATACGCCCTTGTCGTTGTATGACTCTTCGTTGTTTATGTTTCGCTAATACAGAGAGGCAGGCCATTGCAAGATGAGGTGGCAAGGATGACGAGATTGTTGTTTTCTAACAGTGAAATTTAAAAATTTCATGTGTTACATTCACATAACTTTCGATACTCACTCTTCTGTAAAATATTCTGACGAAAGCTTATTACTTATCCACTTCTTGTTAAACTTTCAATAAACATGTATACATTTTGTTGAAGGATACGGTAGGTGAAGAGCGTGTCGCTATGTTGATGGGTTTGAAATGCCATGTCCTTTGCATGGCCAGGAGAACTCCCTCCCCCCACCAAAACAATTGCTACTTCCCAGTTGAAAATTGAAACCAAAGATTTTGCCTATCTCTTTCGGATTACCAATTATACAAAATTCGTTCAGAATGAAGAGGACCTCAAAGGTTAATCCCAGAAAATTGGGGATATGCATATTATTTGTCATGTAAATATCTTAAAATATATAGCATTTGAATCAAAATCGTTAGTTATTTTTTAGAAAATTAAAAACAACGTAAAATTGTCCGTGTAAAGGTTAGTAAGGGATGAGAGGGTTTTCTTGAAGACTTCGTTTGTCCTTGGAAGATGTTGAACCTAAATTCCAAGTTTGATGTTTAATCGACTTTTCGTTTTTGAGTTATGATGTTCACACACACACACACACACACACACACACACACTCACACACAGATGAACACACACACACGAACACGGACATGGACCTTTTTGTTAAAAATATTTCTCTTTTTTTAATTTAGGGACGCTGAAAGTATTTAATTCCCTTATCGTATTTTTTGGGAAGTACAAAACTCCTACTTACTGGAAGCACGTAACGCAGAAAGCAGCAAAGGAAAAAATAAGTAAACACCAATGCTTGCAGGTAGAAGGAACTGGTTAAACAAACAGGCTTCTGCAACTAAAGGTATACCTACATAAAGGTATAAATACCTAGTCCTCAGATATTTATTGGGAGTAATCTTGGCGCTCCTACCTTAAAAAAGGTGCTTGGTTTGTGACAGACAAACTGTATGTTGCTGCTGTATGACTCTTCGATGTTTATGTTCCGCTAGTACAGAAAGGCTGGAGGTTTGCCAGAAGAGCTGGCAAAACGAGAGAAACGAGTGATTGCAGCTTGTTTTAACCGCCAAGGTGAATTTAAAAAGAAAAACAGTTTTTTTGCCATTCTGGATAAGTGTCTGCCAAAATAAACCTTAATTCGCTTAGCCAACAAAAACTCGCACTAAATTATACTTGCACGAGTTCTAGCCTTTATGTTATGCCAAAAAAAAAAAAAAGCCTAAGGAAAATAACACACCAACCAATGCTTGCGGAAACAAGCACCAGAGTAAACAAATAGGCTTCTGCTACAAAAAGTATACACTAAGATATAAATACCCCTTAGAATACTTTGACACAGGCATAAAAATAGCCCGAGGAAATATTTAAAATTTTTTAATCTATGCTGACCAAGTAGTAATACAAGAAACAGAAGATAGTTTAAAACGCTCAATACATTACTTTAATCAAATATGTAAAAATTATGTCCAAATATCAAGAGAGAAGACAAAAATAATGGCTAATTGGGGGAAAATACCCAAAAAGGTTTGAAAATAGTCGTCGAAACAGTCTCCTTCTTCAATTATTTAGAATGTGAAATTAATAATGAGAAAGATAAAGACATGAACAGAAAACTAATGAGATTCCAAACAGTTTTTTGGAAAAATACGTAATAAAAACAAGACCTGCATACCTTTAAACATAACTTATTTTAATAAAAAGCGTTATTGCGATTTTTGAGGGAAACCAACAACGAAATCTTTCCAAAATAAAGAAAAATAAAGAGGTTGTTTTGGCCAGTTGCAAATAACGTTACAAAGCAAGACAGCTGCAAACTTCGACTCCCTCCGTCCGCCCACACCCAGGGCAGAGTGCAGTAATAGGGGCGACATGTCGTCAAGGCAGAATTCCGTCAATATGTCACTTACTATATGCGGATTCCAGGACCTCAGCCGCTACTATGTAAAGTGACTTTTGAATAGGTCACAAGGACCTGAATGCATTCCTTACCAGGCCCCCATGCCGGGACCGAAAATCGAACGTGAAAGTGAAAAGAATGTGAAAGTAATAATGAGAAAGATAAAGACATGAACAGAGAACTAATGAGATTCCAAACAGTTTTTTGGAAAAATACGTAATAAAAACAAGACCTGCATACCTTTAAACATAACTTATTTTAATAAAAAGCGTTATTGCGATTTTTGAGGGAAACCAACAACGAAATCTTTTCAAAATAAAGAAAAATAAAGAGGTTGTTTTGGCCAGTTGCAAATAACGTTACAAAGCAAGACAGCTGCAAACTTCGACTCCCTCCGTCCGCCCACACCCAGGGCAGAGTGCAGTAATAGGGGCGACATGTCGTCAAGGCAGAATTCCGTCAATATGTCACTTACTATATGCGGATTCCAGGACCTCAGCCGCTACTATGTTAAGTGACTTTTGAATAGGTCACAAGGACCTGAGTGCATTCCTTACCAGGCCCCCATGCCGGGACCGATGATCATAATAACTAGATGCAAAGTAATTCTATTTGAAAACAGCAACTAATATGATTATAACCTATTCTCGGGCTCGTTTCTAATCGGCCCGACCTGTTCTGGCGTAAACATTTCGGCGCGTTAAGTACTCTACGCTTTGATTGGGTCAGACGCAACCTTAGAGCTCTATGACTCTTCATTGTTTATGTTTCGCTAATACAGAAAGGGCGGATAAAAACGGCGATTTTACATTCATTCACATAATTTTCTGTATCCACTATTATTTATTTTTACATAGCTTCTACAAATTATCCTTACAAAGCTTCTAACTCTTCGTGTTAATGGAGGTAATAAACATTTGCAGAAATAGTTGCATTACATATTTCTTTGCAGGTACAAGGGGAATAAAGGAAACCGAATCATATGTTTAAAAGCGGGATGCTATATGCTAGTCTTATAATGGCATACTCTTTCCACGACATCGTGAGAAACAGCTCAATAGCGACAGCACTTTAAAAATAAAGTATGAAGAATTGAAAGCAACAACACCGGGTATTTCGCAAATGGCTATTGCCACAAAAAAAGTTATTTGAAGTATATTGCGCGTTCTCAAGAGCTGTACATTTTTTAAGCATTATGGTTTCGTATATATATTAAGGTTTCAGTTATACAAAATTGCACAAAATTCCTTCCGAATGAAGAGGACTTCACTGGCTATTCCTAGACTATTCAAGTTATAGATTTTATTATTCGTGTACGTTAAATCTTTGTATTTTAATCAGAATCGTTATTTCTATTTTGAGAAATAAAATAATTCGAAAATTTCCCATGTAAAGGGTAGTTTGGAGTGAATGATTTTTCCTAAAAATCTTCGTGTCGCATCTTTAGAAAATCCTGAAGTTAAATACCAAGTTCCGACTCTTTGTTTTTGAGTTGTACTGTTCATAGAAATACACGATCCTAATTTTTGATAATTTTTTTAATTCAGGGAGTCTCAAAACATGTATTTCCCGTGAAATCACGATATATAAACTTTGGATGGAATGCAATACCTTCTCCATTAGGTACGTAGTAGAGAAAGTAAAAGAGGTTTTGTCGTTCCGAAAAGCTTCTGCTAAAGTTAATATTACCAAATTCCTGCAGTCAACAAAGACACACACCCTTGCGGCTGTATGACTCTTCGATGTTATGTTCTACTAATAACGAAAGGCCAGAACGCCTGAAGACAGGAAACTCCGTGGTTGCGGCTAATTTGGTTAGTTACATTTGGAAATTGTTACATTATACATTTCGTTATAAACATACAGAGAACAGCCATAGTCAAATCTTTAAGCATTGAACGCTGTGCGCTGGCCTTAAGAAAATGATCAAGAAATGAACAATTCGAACCTTTATTAACGGATATCTCAGAAACCGCTTATACCACAAAAAAAACTTTTTGTTTTGATAAATTGTGTTTTAAAGAGATCTACATTTATTTTGTAGTACCTTTTCGTCTGCGCTTAACGTTTACCAGTTATGCAAGATTATACAAAAATTTCTTCCAAACGAAGTGGACCTCAAAAGTTATTTCCAGAAATTTCAATATATACAGTTTATTTGTCATGTAGATATCTTTAATATGTGGTATTTAAATTTAAAATCCTTAGAGCCATTTTTTAGAAAATCAAAATTTTCGAAAAATCTTCTTTATAAGGGGTAGTCTGGTGTGCAGGCATTTTCTTGAAAATCTTCGTGTAGCATCTTTGCAAGATATTGGATTTAAATACCAGGTTAGGTGTTTATACGACTTTTCGTTTTTGAGCTATGCTGTTCAAAAAACACAACACAGACACACACAAGGACCTTTCTCTATAAATGCTTTTTTTTGTTTCAGCGGTCCTCAAACATGTATTTCCGATGAAATCTCGAATTTTTGGGTGGAACGCAATACTTGCCCTACTTACTATACGTAGTAGACAAAGTAAAAAGCTTCCTTCGGCAACAAAATGTATACCTTTAAGGTAGAAATACTCCGTAGTTATCGGGAATGACTTAGGCACTTCCACCTAAGAAAGGGTGCTTAGTGTGTGTCAGACGAACAGTTGCACCCTTTTGTAAGACTCTTCGTTGTTTATGTTTCGCTAATACAGAGAGGCAGGCCGTTGCAAGTAGAGGTGGCAAGAACGACGACGATTGTTTGTTGGTTACTTATCACGGTGAATTTTAAAAATCTGATGTTACATTCACGTAACTCTCTATACTCACTCCTCTTCAATATGTTCTTACGAAAGCTTATTCTACCCACCTCTTGTTAATCCAGGTAAACCTTCAATTAACATGTATACATTTCGTTGAAGGATACGGTAGGTAACGCGATATTCAGATTTTTAAGAGCGTGTCGCTATATGATAGTTTTGAAATGCCATGTCCTTTGCATGGCCAGGAGAACCGCCCAGCCAAAAGAATATTGCGACTTCCCAGTTGAAAATTGAAACCAAAGAGTTTGCCTATCTCTTCCGGATTACCAATTATACAAAATTCGTTCAGAATGAAGATTATTTTACAGGCTATTCCCAGGATATTCAGGATATACTCGTACATATTATTTGTCGTGTAAATATATTAAAAATATGGCATTTTAATCAAGTTCGTTAGTCATTTTCTAGAAAATTAAAAATAACATAAAATTGTCCATGTAAGGATTAGTTTGGGATGAGAGGGTTTTCTTGAAAATCTTCGTGTTGCATCCTTGGAAGATATTGGACCTAAATTCCAAGTTTGTTATTTAATCGACTTTTCGTTTTTAAGTTAATCTGTTCACACATATGGACCTTTTTCTAAAACTGTTTCTTTTTCCTTAATTCAGAGACCTTAAAACATTTAATTACGGTGAAATCTTGTTATCGTATTTTGGGGGGGAGTACAAAACTTCCCCTATCTACTGCAAGTACGAGGTAGAGAAAGTAACAAAGGAAAAGATACTTAAACACCAATGCTTGCAAGCAGAAGGAACTGAGTAAACAAATAGGCTTCTGCAATAAAAAGCATCCACTAGGGTATAAATACCTACTCGTTATATATTTATTGGGAGTAACCTTGGCGCTCCTACCTTAGAAAGGGCGCATGGTTTGTAACAGACGCGCCCTTGTGGCTGTATGACTCCTCGATGTTTATGTTCTGCTAATACAGAAAGGCTAGAGCTTTGCCAGAAGAACTGGCAAAACGAGACAAACGGGCGATTGCGGCTTGTGAAACCACCACCACGGTGAATTTAAAAAAACAGATTTTGCCATACTGGTTAAACGTCTGCCAAAGTAAGTTTAATATTAGTTAGCCAGCAAAGACAAGCCTAAATATTACTTGCCTTGGCTTTATTTTATGCCAACAAAAAACAGGTAAACAACACGCTAACCAATACTTGCGGAAACAAGCACCTGAGTAAATAAATGAGCTTCTACTACAAAAGGTATACCTTAAGATATAAACATTCCTTAGATATGTATTGGTAATAACCTTATGGCGCTCCCAACTAAGAAAGGGCACTTTGAGTCATACGAACAGGTGATCTCTTGTCGCTGTAAATCTTCTCATCGTTTATGTTTCACTAATACAGAAACGCTGGTCGTTGCAAGACCCCTGCTTAACCTCCATGGTGAATTTTAAAAATCGGCTGTGTTACATTCACGTGACTTTCTCTACCCACTATCGTTATTTTTGTATCGGTTCTACAAACTATTCCTTTTTCTAGATAAGTCATGTTCATCGAGATATAAAAAGCCTTTGTTTCATTTCTCATTTCGTTATAGATCGCAGTAGAATGGGGGATAAGGGAGACCGAATTTATAATAATTTTTAAAAGTGAGACACTACCTGCTGGTCTTGAAATTCCATACCTTTTCTATGACATCGCGAGAAACAACTGGAAAACGACAGCAGTTTAAAAATGACAATAGTATGCAACAGTTCAAAACTAGTATATGTAGTGGATATCTGGAAATGGCTGGGTATCTGCGAAAGTTATATGAAATATATAGCGGATTTTTAAGAGCTCTACATTGTTTGTGTAGTGCATTTTTGTCTATCTCTTTACGTTTACAAGTTACACAAAATTCTCAAAACATCCAAGATGCAACTATATTTCATTTGCTATGTTTATATCTTAAATATTATATTTCAATTAAAGTAGGTAGTTGGAGCCTTTTTGAGAAAATCAAGAGTAACGTAAAACATTCCATGAAAAGAGTAGATTGAATTGGAGGGAGTTTCATGAAAATCTTTATTGGAAAAATACTATTGCACTTAAATGCCAGATTTGATATTTATCAGGCTGTTATGCGGTTTTAAGTCATACCCTCTCCCCTCACACACATACGCGTACCTTTATCTAAAAGAGCTTTTCAGGGGCTCTGGGGGCCTCACATATACCAGGTGAGTCAGCTGCCCCTATTTATTCGTATCTATGCAACCCGCAGTTTATAGTCTAATGTGAAAACATTGACCCTTTTTAGCAAACAAACTGTTATTGTAGCTCTACTCTTCTATTCGGTACTATACGTAACTAGCATTAATAATTAAAGGCCTGAATGAGAACCAAGGAACTGCAAAAGGCTTAAAAAAAGGCGGTTCATGGATATAACGTCTGCAAGGAGATAGAGGAATGTTCTCGCAAAGAAACGACAGAGAGTGAGTTAGCCGAGTGGATTAGCTGCCGACATATGGTAAAGCAAAGGTTAGTTTCGGAGGTTCGAATCTGATGCAATCATCAAATTGTTTTGGTTATTTTTTTCTTTCTTTCTGTTTATTTTCTGTATTTTAGTGTACTAATTTATTTATTTTTGTTATTTGCTCTCCTGTGAACCAAAGGCACAACAATTACAAACAGATAATTGTGTATCATGTTTACCCTAATAATCTGCACCTATCTGGTATTTTAAGCGTGTTACGTAGTTAGCTTTCATACTTTTGGGCCGATACACGATATTAAATCTAATAGTTTTTGTTTCATGTTTAAACCTTATGTTTCACTTCTACTGGCAAAGGAGTTGTAAATGTGCTATGTTCACGGGTAAACAGAATAATAATTTGTTAAAGAGCGTGGATTCCATCAACGAAGTAAATGTTCAAAATGACTACCACCTTCATCAATGCACATTTATGTACGTTGCCGGAAAGACCTTCATGCATGTTGTAACATGCCCGGTGTAATCTGCCTGTATTCTTCACGTATGAGTACCCGGAAATGATTTGGGCTTTGCGGTTCTTCTTCACGGTAGAAAAAGCATGGTGATTATTCTATTTTGTACACACTTATAATGATATCTAAAATGTTCTTTGTATTATAATATAAAAGTATAGGCCAAAAGAGATAAAACAAAGGGTAATAAAATTTTTGAATTAGCACTATGGATTTGAACCCGCACTAAAGCGGCACAGTGGTAAAGCAGCTATGATAATAGCATTCTGGCAATGCTACGTTGTGAGTTGGGGTTCCTATACAAATTATAATAGAAAACTCAACCCCACCTCAAATCTTTACATGCTTTTAGCAAATTCACACAGCGTTTGGAGGTCATTTTGGTAACTTTAACTCAAATGAACTGAAATATGCCATAGTTACAGTTATGGAGAAATTATCTACCTATCGTTCCTTAGCATTTTTGACAAGGCTGTACAACGAACCTTTGTTGACTCATGGCTTAAATCCAATTGGTCGCACTGCTAGACCTTCCATTTTGTTTTTAAATAGTTTTGTCAACCGATGTATGTGATAAGTTGTTCCTTCAGGGGCGTTTTCAAAGGTATGTATCAATGTATGCTAAAGAATAAAAATTTGTAAAATCACCTTAAAGTGCCACTGATGCTCCCATTGTCAGGGTGGGATGTTTTTGGCATCGACATACATGACGATAGCATTCTGTCTCGTAAAACACTTATGCACTTAGTTATCTAGCCCTCCTCTATAAAGTGTTATGCAAATCAGCCTTTAGAAGGAATTCAAGAAAGGCATAAGTCAAATATGTTGCTTAGCACGTTGCATTAATTCAAAAATAAATAGGGGCAGCTGACTCACCTGGTATATATATTTCCGGTGAAACCTCGACATCGAATTTTTTGGTTGGAATGCAATCGTTCCTCTACAGCTAGTGTAAACGTCGTGACAGTCCCCCACTCCTGAATCATAGATGCGCAATAGTACTGACCAGCCCATTTGCATAATAAGAGAGGTGGGGGTTAGCGACTGCCTCCGAGTTCTGATACACTTCTCGTCCCTTGCTACCCCACTACTCACTACTTCTCCTCTTTTCTCCTCTCTTGCGCATATGGAGTGTCACGACGTTTTACACGAGCTGTACTTACTACATATTCGTGGTAGATAAACTAATTAATACTAACTCGTGCAGCCAAACACGCGCTAAATATTACTTTCAGGAATTTGGAGCCTTTATTTTAATGCAATAATAAGTACAGAAAACAAATCCTGATGAATTTCATTCACATGATTTTTGCTACTCACTCTCCTACAAACTACTCCTGCAAAACATTATTATTGCATCCAGTTATTGTTAATCCAGAAAAGCTCACATTTACATATTTCATTGTACGACACACTATATAAAGCAATAGTTAGATTTATACAGAACGTGTCATTATGTGCTGGCTTTCAAGATGGCAACCAATCTCTCTGTATGATTACGGGAGTAAAACGAATAGCAACTTTCCAGTTGAGAAGAGTATGAGTAACGGAAATTCAGACAATAATAAGCAATATCACACCGTCATTCTTGGGGAAAATCAAATTAAAGAAATATTTTCCTGTAAAGGGTTGTTTGGGGGGGGGAAATTTTCTTGGAAATCGTGTTGCATCCTAGGAAGAAAATCAATTTGAATACCAAGTTTGGTATTCCGCATTTGAGTTATGCTGTTCAAACGCACCAGACACACAAACGCATTCACCAACCTTTTTCAAACAAACAAAAACTGTTTTTTATAAACCAGATAAGTATTCCCGGTGAAATCTCGTTATCGAACTTTTGGGTGGAATACAAGACTTCCCCCACTTACGTAAATACGCGGCAGAGAAAGCAACAAAGGAAAACACATTAAACACCAATGCTTGCTGGTAGAAGGAACTGAGTAAACAAATAGGCTTCTGCAGCAAAAGGTTTATATAGAGGTATAAATACTACTTAGGCGTTTATTGGGAATAACCTTATGCCACTATCACCTTAGAAAGGGCACTTTGTTTGTGTCAGACGCGCCCTTAGGGATGTATGACTCTTTGGTGTTTATGTTCTGCTAATACCGAAAAGACCCAGAAGAGGTGGCAAACACGACGAGAAGATTTTAAAAACACATTTTGTCATTCTGGTTACGTTTCTGCTAAAATTAGTATTCGTACACCAAACAAAGACACACGCTTGAAGGAATTATATCCTTTATCTTACATCAATGTAAACAAAGGAAAGGTAATGAACACAATAGCGGCTCGTAAGTATAGCTAGAGTGTTCACAAACTTTTAGTCAGACAGACCTGAGAATGTGAAGTACCATCTTCTGCATAATGGTTATGATTATGAACAAGTTGATACAAAGCCCGATTCTGTGGTATGCGTGTCTGCCTGGCATTCTGGAGTTCCCGAGTTCGAATCTCGGTTAAGATTAGTTACCCAGGTGAGGATTTTTCCGGCGTTTTGCCTTATCCTGAAAGGACAAATTTCGGGTAAATTTAAGCTCTATGGACCCCGCTCATTTGAAAATGATTTCACACATTCATCGTCCAGTATGCCGTTAAAGGACGTTAATTAAAAAAGAATGTTACATCTGCAGCAGTAGCACAACAACATTAATAATAATAATAATAATAATAATAATAATAATAATAATAATAATAATAATAATAATAATAATAATAATAATAGCAATAATAATAATAATAGATATTTTCTGACGAAAGAAAGTTTTTTAATGTTTGTTGTTATGTCCACAATTAAGTACACCGTGTTAGGGTAAATATGTAAATTAAATTGTAGTAGAGATTATGGATGGTATTGAGAAACAGTGAGAACTTTCCGCGCTTGTGTATGTTAACTACTTCTGATAAAGTTACCCCTAACCTCTGCCGTAGTTGTAATGAACGTAAAATTATAGCCTCAAAAAGGTCGCGCGCTAGTGCACTTCTTCAAGTGTGAACGAACCATATATATTTGCCCCACAACGCAATTGTGCATATGCAGAAAGTCCTTAAAACTGCACAAGACAAGACGTGCTAGTCACTGTGTGGGTATACCTCACCGAGTTTACAGCGGTAGCGCGGTAGATTTAAATGCCGTGGATTTTAAATTACCCCATATACATTACATTTCATAGCCTTCAAAGTAACAATACCCAATAAATCCGCAAGGTGCCAAAAGATAAGGTGTTCACAGCTCTTGAGCTTTTATACAGCAGCCTCCACTGCACAACAGAGATGTACAACAAAAAATCTTATGTGTTACACTCACATGGCTTTCTCTAATCTTGTAAAACTATTTTTACAAACGCTTATTCTCCTTATGCTTCATGTTAATCGAGATATCTAGATGTTTATCTTATTGCTAATTTTCTTGTAGATGCAAGGAGAATTGGTAGGCATTAGGCTATAGTCAAATATTTTAAGAGCTGGTTGCTATGTGGCGCATTCCATTCTTTTTGCATATCCAGTACGTAAAAAAAAAATGAATAACGAATTCCAATTTGAGAAAAAGTATTGGAAAATTTAAGGGAATAAATAATAAGCAATATCTCGAAAATGGTTCACTCGAAAAAAAAATAAATAAAATAAAATGTATATGACATAAATTGTATATTTTATGCGATCTACATTGTGTAGTAAAATTTTGTCTATCTCTTATGGTTTACCAGTTATGCAAAAGTCGTTCACAATGAAGGATACTTTTGGAAACATTCCCAGAAAATTCGAGATATACATTTCATTTGTCATGAAAGTATCTTAAATATATGATATTTTAATCAAAGTCGTTAGAGCCATTTTTGAAAAAATTAAAATTTTCGAAAACTGTTCCATGTAAAGGGTAATCTGGGGTGGGGAGATTTTCTTGAAATCTTCCTGTCGCATCTCTGGAAGATACTGAACCTAAATACCAAGTTTGGTGTTTATCCGACCGTTCGTTTCTGAGTTATGCTGTTCACAGACACACACACACACACACACACACGGACATGTTTCCAAAAATGCTTGTTTTTGGATTCAGGGGGCCTCAAAACATATATTTCCGGTGAAATCTCGGTATCGAATTTTTGGGCTAAATACAATACTTCCGCTACTTACTATACGTAGTAGGGAAGTAAAAATATACATTAAGGTATTCTTGGTATTTATTAGAAATGACGTAACAGCATTATCACCCAAGAAAGGGCTGTTAGTTTGTTTTAGAGAAACATATGTGCCCTTGTGCCTGTATGACTCCTTCGTTCTTTATGTTTCCCTAATACAGAAAGGTTATCGGTTGCAAAGAAGAGCTGGCAAACAAGAGGTCACAGTGGGTTCTGTCGTGCTACATTCACATTACGCTCCATACGGACATTCGTTTATTTTTATACACACAACTTTCACAGGCTAGTCTTACGAAAGCTTCGTTTTCTATGTACTACTTCATGTTAATCCTTGCAGAAAAGATGTCATTACAGATTTCGTTCTTGTTACGAGAGGGCTAGTGCTGGTCTTGAAATTCTGTATTTTCCCCCCCATGACATCACGAGAAACAACTGAATAGCGACAGCACTTTTTTAAAAAACCTGTGTTACATTCACCTCCTTTGCTCTCTATCGTTTATTGGTGGGTATGCAAATTATTCTTACACAAGTTTATTTTTCTGTCTACTACATTCTAATCCAAATAAACCTTGACAGAAATAGCTACATTAAAATTTCGTTATAAACACAAAGCGAACAGGGGTAGTCAAATGTTTAAGAAGTGGACGTTATATGCTGGTCTTAACAACTGAATGTTCAAAGTACTTTAAGAGCATGATCAAGAAATGAACAGTTCGAAACTTTATTAACGTATATCTCAGAAACAGCTTATGGCACGAAAAAACTTATTTTCTAATAAATTGTATTTTAAAGAGCTGTACATTTGTTTTGTAGTACGTTTTCGTCTATCGCTTAACGTTACCAGTTATACAAGATAATACAATATTTCTTCCAAAAGAAGTGGAATTCACAAGTTATTGCCAGAAAATTCAAGACATATGTATTATTTGTCATGTAAATATATTTAATATATAGTATTTTAATTAAAAACGTTAGGGCCTTTTTTTAGATTGTCAAAATTTTCTAAAAATCTTCTATATATCGGGTAGTCTGAGAAGACTCTTGAAAATCTTGGTGTTGCATCTTTGGAAGATAATAAACTTAAATAACCGGTTAGGTGTTGATCCGACTTTTCGTTTTTGAGTTATGCTGTTCACAGACACAACACAGACACACGAACGGAGGCGTTCAGCTGCCTCAAACATGTATTACCAATGAAATCTCGTTATCGAATTTTTGGGTGGAAATTCTTCCACTACTTACTATACGTCGTAGATAAAGTAAAAAGCTTCCTTCGGCAACAAAAAGTATACTTTTAAGGTTAACTACTCCGTCGTTATTTATTGGGAATGACCTTATGGCACTCCCACTTAAGAAAGGGTGCTTAGATTGTGTTAGACGAACAGATGCGCCCTTGTCGTTGTATGGCTCTTCGTTATTTATGTTTCGCTAATACAGAGAGGCAGGCCGTTGCAAGAACAGGTGGCAAGGACGACGACGCTGGTGAATATCACGGTGAATTTTAAAAATCTAATGTGTTACATTCACATAACATTCTATACTCACTCTTCTGTAAACCATTCTTACGAAAGCTTATTATTTATCCACCTCTTGTTAATCCAGATTAACTTTCAATTAACATGTATACATTTCATTGAAGGGTACGGAGATACCTTTGAGATACCAGGTCCTTTTGCATAGCCAGGAGGAACCCAGCCCCCCAAACAAGATTTGGGACTTCCCAGTTGAAAATTGAAACCAAAGATTACCATGAAATACAAAGAATGTAAGTCGCCATTGGGGTTAGACATCTCAATACAATTTGAGATCTCCTTGTGGTTTACCGGGAAAAATGCGAGTCAGCTGGAGAAACTAATGGCGTGCCGGCATGTTGCCATGGTAGCTCAGTGGTTAGAGCAAACGGGTCCGTGGTTCAAATCCCGGCCATTGATTTTTTCAGTCATCTGATTTTACCTTTCCAACCCTGTCCAACACACGGCTTGTGTGAAAGTACAATTAATTCCACAAAGATTACCAATTATACAAAATTCGTTCAGAACGAAGACTACTTTACAGGATATTCCGAATATACATGTTATTTGTCATGTAAATATCTTAAAAATATGGCATTTTAATCAAAATCGTTTTTCATTTTTTAGAAAATAAGTAACGCAAAATTGTCCATGTAAAGTTTAGCTTGGTATGAGAGAATTTTCTTGAAAATCTTCTTGTTGCATCCTTCAAAGATGTTGAACCTAAATTCCAAGTTTGTTATTTAATCGACTTTTTGTTTTTGAGTTATGATGTTCACACACACACACGTGGACCTTTTTCCAAAAAGGACCTTTTTAATTCAGGGAACCTCAAAGCATTTAATTCCGGTGAAACCTCGTTATCTTATTTTTGGGGGAGTACAAAACTTCCCCCACCTACTAGAGGTACTAGAAGGTAACAAAGCAAAAGAAATTAAGCACTAATGCCTTGCGGGTAGAAGGAACTGAGTAAGCAAATAGGCTTCTGCAACAAAAAACCTATTATTAAGGTATAAATACCTACTCCTTAGATATTTATTGGAAGTAACCTTGGCGCTCCTAGCTTAGAAAGGGCGTTCGGTTTGTGACAGACGCGCCCTTGTGACTGTATGACTCTTCGATGTTTATGTTCTGCTAATACAGAAACGCTGGAGCTTTACCAGTGCTGGAAAAACGAGACGTGGATTGGTTTTGCCACTCTGACCTGCTAAAATAAATATTAAGTCGTTCAGCCAATAGACACCCTAAGTTTTACTTGTATGAGTTCTGGTTTTTATTTTATGGCAATAAAAACTAAAGGTAAATAAATAACACACTAACCAATATTTGCGGAAACAAGCACCTGAGTAAACAAATAGGCTTCTGCTACAAAAGAATAATTACTCCTTAGATAAACATTGACGCAGGCATAAAAATAGCCCGAGGAAATATTTTAAATTGTTAGTGCATGCTGACGATGTTGTAATAATACAAGAAACGGAAAATGGTTTACAATGTTCAATACATTACCTTAATCAAATATATAAAAAAATTAATATCGAAATATCAGGACAGAAGACAAAAATAATGGTAAACTGGGGGAAAATACCCAAAAAGGTCGAAAACAGTCGTTGATGACAAAGTACTGAAGAAGTTTCCTTCTTCAATTATTTGGGATGTGATATTAATAATGAAAAGAATAAAGACATGGACAGAAAACTAATGAATTCCCAAACAATTTGCGGAACAATATATAATATCTTAAAGAATAAAACAAGACCCGAAACAAGGATGAAATTGTATAACACTATGCCATTCTCTACGTTACTTTATGGATATGAGACACCAGAGTACCACCACAAAGGACAATAAGTAGAATACAAAGTTGTGAAATGAAGTTGTTTAGGTAAATGAAACGATCTAAAAGAGAAGACAAATTAGAAAAGGAAATAAGAAAAGAATTAGAAGTAGAAACTGTTAACTCAAGAATGAATAGGTACAGAACAAGATGGTCCGAACATGTTAGGAGGATGGAAGATACCAGACTGCCAAAATACTGCCATTTAAGAGCAAACAAGGGAATTGTGGCTATTATCCCTTAACCTCCACGATG
Source organism: Deroplatys truncata (assembly GCA_030765065.1). Taxonomy (NCBI): domain Eukaryota; kingdom Metazoa; phylum Arthropoda; class Insecta; order Mantodea; family Mantidae; genus Deroplatys; species Deroplatys truncata. The sequence continues at coordinate 122,050,827 of CM060987.1, forward strand.
AATTTTAAAAATAGGTTTTGTCACATTAACGTGATTTTCTCTACCCACTATCGCTTATTTTATGTCGATTCTCAAACAATTCCTACGAAGGCTTGTTTTTCTAAATAATTCATGTTAATCGAGACATGCTCATTTCGTTGTAGGTCGTATTAGAAGGGGGATAGGGAATACCTAATTCATAATCATTTTTAAAAGGAGAAACTACATGCTGGTCTTGAAATTCCATACTTTTTCCATGAAATAGCGCGAAACTTCTGAAAAGCCACAATAGTTAAAAATGACTAAAGTGTACAACAGTAAAAATTAAATTGAGTTTTATCTATGGGCGCTCTTTAACTGCTCTGATCCTTAGCGTCCCATTCTATATTGGGCGTGAAAGACCGGTAATGTTGCTCAGAGACCTCTTTATCAGGCTTGAGGTTCTTTTACGTGCCGTAGATCTACTACAGCGGCTTTAGTTCTCTTCCGAAGGAAGCCATGCTATGGAATTTTACGCCAAAAAAAAAATCCATCGCCCACCACCAGGTTTGAACCCGCGGCCTCGGAACTAGAGGCTAGCATAAGTATGTAACCACTACATCACGGAGGACGACGGAAATGGCTGGTAAAATGTTATTTGGAATATATAGGGCAAGGGTGGCGAAAACGACTTCCTTCCGCGAGTCACCAAATATGCAACACGCACTGCATCACTCATAGCACGTGTAAAACAAAGGGACGGTTGCAGAGAGGGAACGGCGCCTGCGAGTCAAAATAACTCGCGAAGCACTTTTTCGCCACCTCTTATATAGGGGATTTTAAAGAGCTCTACATAATTTCTGTAGTACGTTTTTGTCTATCTCTTTACACTTACAAGTTATACAAAATTCTCGACAATTCAAGATGCACATTTGTTATGTAAATATCTTAAATTTAAGTTTTAAACTGAGTAGCTGGAGCCATTTTTGAGAAAATCAAAAGTAACGAAAAACGTTTAATGTAAAGGGTAGTTTTAATTGGAAGGGGTTCTTGAAAATCTTCGTTGGAAAATACTATATAACTTAAATGCCAGAGTTGGCACTTAGAGGGGTTTTAATTTTTCTGTTATGTTGTTCTAAGTCTTACCCTCCTCCCTCGCACACATACGCGTACCTTTATCTAAAAGAGCTTTTCAGGGGCTTTGTGGGCCTGAAATATATATATATATATATTTCCGTGAATACTCGACATCGAAGTTTTGGTTGTAATGTAATACTTCCTCTACTTACTACATGTTCGTGGTAGAGAAAGTAATTAATACCACCTCGTGCAGCCAAACACGCGCTAAATATTACTTTCAGGAATTGGAGTCTTTGTTTTAATGCAATAAATAGGATAGAAAAGTACTCCTGATGAACTACATTCACATGATTTTCTCTACCCACTCTTCTACAAACTACTCCTACATAACATTATTATTGCATCCAGTTCTTGTTAATCCAGAAAAATTTACATATTTCATTGTACGATACACTAGGTAAAGCGAGAGTTAGATTTATACAGAACGCGTCGCTATTGGTGGCTTTCAGATGCCAAGCTGTTGCATGATCACGGGAGAAAAACGAATAGCCACTTCCCAGTTGAGAAAAGTATGAGTAACTCAAATTTAAACAATTATAAGGAATATCACGCCGTCATTCTTGGGGAAAATCAAATTAACGAATTATTTTCTTGTAAAAGGTTGTTTGGGGTGGTGGAATTTCATTGTAAATCGTGTCGCATCCTTGGAAGATAATAAATATAAATACTAAGTTTGGTATTTCACATTTGAGGTTTGCTGATCAAACAACTAGACTCACAAACACATGGACCGACCTTCTAAATATATATGTGTGTGTGTGTGTGTTCTTTTTTTAATTCAGGAAGCCTCAAAACAAGTATTCCGGGTGAAATCTCGTTATTGAATATTTGGATGGAATACAATACTTCCTCTACTTACGTAAATACGCGGTAGAGAAAATAACAATGGAAAATGTATTAAACTCCAATGCTTGCTGGTAGAAGGAACTGAGTACACAATTAGGGTTCTACAACAAAAAGTATATATAAAGATGTAAATACTACACAGGTATTTATTGGGAATAACCTTATGGCACGCCCACCTTAGAAAGGGCGCCTAGTTTGTGCCAGACGCGCCCTTACGTATGTATGACTCTTTGATGTTTATGTTCTGCTAATACCTAAAAGTCCCAGAGGAGATGGCAAACAACGACGAGGAGAATGGGGTTTAAATCAACCACAGTGATTTAAAAAAACAAAAAAACAAAAACAAAAAACATTTTGCACTTCTAGTTACGTTTTGCTAAAATTAGTACTAATTCGTGCACCCAATAAAGAGACGCACTAGTTTTTACTTGCAGGAATTATATCCTTTATCTTACATCAATGAAAGCTAATAAGCACACTAACCCAGTAGCAGCTCTTAAATATAGGGAGAGGGTATTCACTAAATTTTATGAGAATGTGAAATACCATTTGCTGCATATGGTTTTAATTATGAACAAATTGATAAAAGACCCGAATCTGTGGTGTGAGTATTGGTGTCTGCCTAGCATTCAGGAGATCGCGAGTTCAGTAGGATGAGTTACACGGTTAAGGCTTTTTCCAGAGTTTTCCTTTATCCTGATAAGACAAATTTCGGGTACTTTAAGTTCTATGGACTCCGGACAAATTTCAACATCATTTCACCCATTTCGCTCATTCACCGTCCGATGTAACCAAGTTAAAGGAGTTAATTTAAAAGCAAAATGTTACAAATGCAGCCGCTCCTAACGTCGACACAGCAGTAATAATAATAATAATAATAATAATAATAATAATAATGCATAACTTGTCTGACGAAAGAGTCTTGTGTCAATAATTAGTTACACCGTATTATATTTGAGATTATGGATGATATGGAGAAACAGTGGTAAGTTTCCGCACTTGTGCTATACTCCTTCTGCTATATTTACCCTTAACTTCTGCCGTAATGGTAATGAACGTAAAATTATAGCTTGCGGGAAAAGCGTCGCGCGTTAGTGCACTTCTTGAAGTGCACACGACCCATATGTATTTGCCCCAGAAGGCAATTACGTCACACGACTTGGGCTTATGCAGAAGCTCCTTAAAACGTGCACAAGGCAAAACGTGCTAGTGACTGTGTGGCCATGCCTCTTCAAGTTTAGAGCAGTAGCGCGATAGATTTAAATGCCGTGGATTTTAAATTACCGCATACACATTACATTTAATAGCATTGAGAGAATAAATCTGCAAGGTATCAAAAGTTAAGGTGTTCACGTCCTCTTGTGCTTTTATACAACAGACTTCACTGCACAAACCAATGCTTGTGAAAACAAAGAACTGAGTAAACAGGCAAACATGTGCAACAAAAAATAGATTATATATTAAGGTATATACTTCTTAGTTTTTATAGGAAATGACCTAATGGCATTATCACCCAAGAAAGGGCTCTTAGTTGGTTTTAGAGAAACAAATGCGCCCTTGGGGCTGTATGACTCTTCGTTGGCAAATAAGAGGTGGCAAAATAACCAACCACCAATGCGAATTTTAAAAATCTAACCTGGTACACTCTCATGACTTTCTATACCCACATTCATAAATTTGTATACACACAACTTCCACAGACTAGTCTTACCAAAGCTTGTTTTTCTACATACTTCATGTTAATCCCTGCAGAAATGACGTCATTACACATTTCGTTCTTGATACAAGGAGGATACAGGAAGCCGAATTCATAATCGTATGAATTGAAATTCCATACTTTTCCATTGACATCGCAAGAAATAACTGATAGATAATTTTGAGAAAAAAACACTCTAAAGGAGGGCAATTTTGGCAAATTTTTTAAAAAATATAAAACTATAAAATAAACGATCTGAAATACCGACAAAACAGGTAATTTGCATTACTATTTGATCCTTATGTCCAAAAAAATTATACTTTAACCTCCATTAATTTGTCTTCTAGATTTTGTTAAAGTGCAGACGAATACTTTCTTGATGGGGTGTATGTATTTTATTAAGTTTTATAGCCCTCTCAGGTACTCAGTTTTCGAACTGGGTTCGTCAGTTTTACTTGTCATTTAATTACTCAAGGGGCAAAATATAACTGTTGTATGCTATTGTTATTGTGTATCATGTACTGTGTGAGCCGTGTTACCCAGTTGTTATTTACGTGAGATGGCCTACATAGAGTACAGTCACTCAAATATAAGATTATTGGCCTTGACCATTATTACGCGGCGTTTTGCGGAGCTATACTTGAATATTACTTGTAGCTCTCTTTCTAATAATAATTAATTTTGGACTGGATTTATATTCCATACTGTTTTCACGCATTGCGAGAAACAAGTGAATTTTGACAGAATTTTAGGAAAATGATCAAGAAATGAACAATTTGAACCTTTAATAACGGATACCTCAAAAACGGTTTATAAAAAAAAAGCTCATTTGAAATAAATTGTGTGTTTTAAAGATATCTACATTTCTTGTGTAGCACGTTTTGGTGTGTCGCCATTTATACAAGATTATACAAGACTCCTTCGGATGAAGAGGATTTCATAGGCCATTCCCCGAAAATTCGATACATACATTTTATTTTTCATGTAAATATCTTTCATGTGCGGTATTTTAAACAAAATCGTTAGTCATATTTTAGAAAATCAATAATTTCGAAAAATATTCCATGTAAAAGATAGTTTGGGATTGGAAGATTTTGTTGAAAATCTTTGTCTCGCATCTTTGGAAGATATTGAATCTATATACCCAGTTTGGTATTTATCTGACTTTTCGTTTTTGAGTTATGCTGTTCACAGTCAGACGGACACACATACGGACATGTTTTCAAAAATGCTTTATTTGGATTCAGGGGCCTTAAAACATGTATTTCCGGTGAAATGTCGGTATCGAATTTTTGGGTGGAATGCAATACTCCACTTACTATACGTAATAGGGAAAGTAAAAACAGAAGTGGCGAGATCAGAAAGCAACTCGGCATTTTTAGGTTAACTGAAAAGGTATACCAATGTAAAACCAACTGGAAAGAATAGGTATGTGGATAGAATAGACGATTACCGCATCCCAAAGTTAGTGTTAAATTAAAAACCTATAGACAATAGAAACAATGGCAGACCGAAGAAAAAATGATCACAGCAAGAATTCAGTTCATGAGACTGCAACAAGCCTTCCGAGCTTAATGAGAATGAACCTTATGATACTCCCGTATAAGAAAGGACGTCTAGTAGACTTAAGCACGGGCTCGGGCCGGCTTGCGGCTGGTGTTCGGGCTTAATTTGAAAAATATTTGTCGGGTTCTGGTCGGACTCCGTCTGGAAAATAAAGACGAAAAAAGTAATTTACCACAATCAAAAAATCATTTTATTTGAGAATTACATATCGTTAAACATATAGTATTTTAATAAAAATAATTAGTGCCATTTTAGAAGGAAAGTAATAGCGAAATCTTTTCCATATAAAGGGAAAATAAAGAATTTGCTTTGGCCAATTGCAAATAACCTTATAACAGCAAGACAGTTGCAAACTTTACCTCTCTCCGTCTGCCCACACCCAGGGCAGAGTGCAGTAATAGGGAAGACATGGGGTCAGGGCAGTATTCCGTTAACATGCCACTTATTACTAGGACGGACATCGTTGGGTGTCATATTTGTACGCTATCGGTTTTTCAAGGGGAAGGAAAGGAGGTCGGTGATATATCTAAGAGCATGGATGTATAGGGTTGTCTTAATCTCGGATCGTGTTAACCGATGACATTTAAATATTTTATACGTTTTATTCTGTCCTTAAAACCATTCCGCAATCGATCCGTCCACACAAATATATTTAACTACACCATCGCCATTCAAGTTATAGCTACATGATAGCCCGTTGTGTTGTCCACATCTGCTCGCGCCGGATTTCAGATAAACAAGTGCTTGTCTTTACCCTTCGCTCCGCATTCCTTAAGGTTTTTAACTCTCTAACGCTCTGACTGCCTTGTTTCCCCAAATCACACGTGTGTCCTTAGACAAAAGAAATGTTCGGCCGGCATTCCGGTCCCCTAATGGTATGTTTACTTCCCGGCGTATACCTACTCTGTACAGTCTTATAAAAATATGTTACATGTTTCTACATTTATTTAGTTGACACGCAAATAGACTTTATATATTATTATCCTTATTGCTTCAGCGTATCACTTCACTACATACGGATTCCAGGAGCCCAGCCGCTACTATGAAAAGTGACTCCTCAATAGGTCACAAGGACCTAGAGCATCCCTCACCAAGCTCCCATGCCGGGACGGAAATCGAACCCGAATCCCTCCACACCTCCGCGCTCGTGGATTAATGATGATGATGACGATGAACAGACGTAAAGTAATATTTAAAACAGCATCAATCAGGCCCGGAACGGGTGATAAGGTATAACTATTCACGAGTTGGTTCTAATCGGCCCGGGCCGGGTCTGGCGTAAACATTTCGGCGCGAGCAGAACTACGCTTATACTGTGTCAGACGCGCTCTATGACTCTTCATTGTTTATGTTTCGCTAATACAGAAAGGGTGGCCGCTGCAAGAGGAGCTGGGAAGTAAGAGAGAGATTGCGGCTAACCCACCACGGGGAATTTTAAAACGGCGATTTATCATATTCATTCACACAATTTTCTGTATCCACTATCGTTTATTACTTTCTCTACTATGTATAGTAAGTAGGGAAAGTATTACATTCCACCCAAGAATTCGATACCGAGATTTCACAGGAAATACATGTTTTGAGGTGCACTGAATGCATATAAAGCATTTCTGGAAACATGTCCGTATGTGTGTCGGTGTGTCTGTGTGTGTGCATAACTCAGAAACGAACTTGGTATTTAGGTTTAGTATCTTCCAGAGATGCGACACGAAGGTTCTCAAGAAAATCCCCCCAACACAGTTTACCCTTTACATGGAACGTTTTTCCGAAAATTTTAATTTTCTCAAAAATGGCTCTGACGATCTTGATTAAAATGTCAAACATTTAAGATACTTTCATGACAAATAGTATGTATATCTTGAATTTTCTGGGAATGTCTAAATAGTATTCTTCCTTGTGAACGACTTTTGCATAACTGGTAAACCATAAGAGATAGACAAAATTTTACTACACAAAAAATGTAGATCGCGTTAAAATATACAACCTATGTCATATACATTTATTTTGTTGAGGGAACTATTTTCGAGATATTGCTTGTTATTCCCTTAAATTTTCCAATACTCATACTTTTTCTTAAATGGGAGTTCGTTATTCATTTTTTTTTTTTTTTTTTTTTTGGTCCTGGTAATGCAAAGAGAATGGAATACTCCACATAGCAACCAGCTCTTAAAATATTTGACTATCGCTTAAAGTCTACCAATTCCCCTTGCATCTACAAGTAAATTAGGAATAAGATTAACATCTCGATTAACTGAAGCATATGGAGAATAAGCGTTTGTAAAAATAGTTTGTACAAGATTAGAGAAAGTCATGTGAGTGTAACACACAAGATTTTTTTACATAGTCTCTACAAACCATCCTTACGAAGCTTCTTTTTCTATATACCTCATGTTAATTGAGGTAAACCTTTGCAGAAATAGTTTCATTACACTTTTCTTTACAGGTACAAGGGGATATGGGAAACCGAACTGATAATCGTAGGTTTAAATATGGAATGCTCGCTATATGCTAATCTTGAAAATCCATACTCTTCCCATGACATCGCGAGGAGGTTGAATATACAGACTGCCAAAAATAGCTTTCCAATATGCCTCTAAAGGAAAGAGAGACGTGGGAAAGCCGAGAAGGAGATAGAAGTAAACACTGTGAAGAGGGAACAGTTCAGCAGCCTAATCCATGAGTGGAGAAGAAGATACTCCTTAGATATTTATTGGGAAATAACGTTATGGCGCTCCCACCTAAGAAAGGGCGCTTAGTTTGGGTCGGACGAATAGATAATCGATCTCCTGTCGCTGCAAGTCTCTTCATTATTTATGTTTCACTGATACAGAAACGCTGGTCGTTGCAGGAAAACTGCCATTTAAGAACAAACAGGGGGGATTGTGACTATTTTCCGTAAGCTCCACAGTGAATTTCAAAAATACATTCGCATGAGTTTCTCTAACCACTATCGTTTATTTTGTATCGATACTACCAACAATTCTTACGAAGGCTTCTTTTTCTAAATAATTCATTTTAATCGAGACATAACCTTTGCAGAAACGGTTTTATTGCTCATTTCGTTGTAGGTCGTAGTAGAAGGGGGGATCATTTTTAAAAGCGAGGCACTATATGCTGGCCTTAAAATGCCATGCTTTTTCCATGACATCGACAGAAACTACTGAAAAGCTACAGTATTTAAAATGAGGCAGTATTTTTAACACTTAGAGATTTTAATCAAATTATATAAATATAAATTTGAATAACAGCCCGCCTTAAAACAATATGTGTATGTAACAATATCTAAAAAATGTACATTACAGTCATTGAATATGTTTATATTATTGTATCCATGTGTAATAATGTTATGTGAATGTATTACGTAATTTAATAATGTAGGAGCTATGAGAATAATAAGTTAAACGTTGCTAACAATGAAGTAACCTTGAGGCAATAATGAGTAAGAAAGTTTAAATGCTACTAGTCATTATTAAAGCAGCAATAATGTAAATTTTGAGACAGTTTATAAATAGCCAATCAACAACCAGAGAAAGCTTTAGTTAAATGCAGGTATTCTATTGGAGTAGGATTAGCCAATGAGAGACTTGAAATACAGAAATTTACAAGTTTAGACGGTTGAAATCAATTCAGTTGCCTGCAAACAGTGCTTATAACCAGACGTGTTGCTTCTAAATAGTGCTCATAAGCAGACGCGAGATGTGTCCTCGAGAAATTAATTATTTATTCGTGTGAGACGAAAATAGTATACGTGTTAAAAACAGTGCAAGTATTAAATAAAAGAATCTCACAGCTCTCGATATCAGTGAAGTGCTGTTTAATTTGTGTCAAGGATTAAATAAAAGGAGTGAATTAAAACTAAAAATCTGTGTAAGCCTACATTCTTGTCACATCACAACCCTGCCTAAGAGAAACGTGTCTTTAACAATAATACTGACGCAGCGGAGGCAAACATAAATATTAAATATTTAAAGAAACAGTTTAATTACAAATTTAATATTTTTTTTTTAAACTTGGGGCAAAGGCCACCTGAAAGTACATTTGGGGCGAAGGCTACCGAAAACTGTTTACTATGCGTGCGGTTGCAACTACTACAAATTCGGCTCCCCAACAGTTGAAATATAATACAACTCCTTCCATACGTGGAGCGTAACAATATAAACCTTCTTCAAAAAAAATACTAAAAGTGTGCAACAATTCAAAACTAGTACAGTGCATATCTGGAAACAGCTTGGAAAAATTACATTGAGTTTTATTTATGGACGCTCTTTAACTGCAGTAGTTCTTAGCGTCCCATTCTATATTGGGCATGATTCATTCATTCATTCATTATCTGTTTACCCTCCTCTTATGTAGGACTTACACCCCCCAGGACCTACAGGCGGGTGCCTGGGGTCAGAGGCCCGTCGAGGAGCAGACACTCATGGATCAGACAGAACAGCCAGGATGGGGGATCAGCCCGATGCCTGGTATGGGATGAAGGAAGTAGATGAAACGAAATGTTGGTGAAATGGATGAAAGGAAAGGTGATGATGGTGCAGTTGGTGGAATGAATGGCGGGGGAAACCGGAGAACCCGGAGAAAACCCGCCCAGACGCCGCTTCGTCCACCACAAATCCCACATGCAGGTCCCTGGGATTGAACCCGGGCCGCCTCGGTGGAAGGCGAGCGGTCTAACCACTCGGCCACGGCGCCGCTTTATTGGGCATGAAATACTGGTAATTTTGCTCAGAGGCCTCTTTATCAGGATTGAGGTTCTTTTACGTGCCGTAAATCTACTACTGCGGCTTTATTTCCCTTCCGAAGGAAGCCATGCTAAGGAATTTTACGCCCGAAAGAAATCCATCGCCCTCCGCAGGGTTTGAACCCGCGACCTCGGGAACTAGAGGCTAGCATAGTAACCACTATACCACAGAGAACGACTAAAGTAGCTAGAAAAAAGTTATCTGAAATAGCGGATTTTAAAAAGTTGCTTTAAAAAGACGTTCTAGTGAACGTGTGACCATGCCTCATCAAGTTTAGAGCAGTAGCTCGGTAGATTTAAATGCCGTGAATTTTAAATTACCGCATACACATTACGTGAAAAGCATTCACCGCTGTTATGCTTTTATATAGCAGCCGCCACTGCACAAACCAATGCTTGTGAAAACAAAGGACTCAGTAAACAAACAGACTTGTGCAACAAACAATATGTTATATATTACGGCGTATACTTCTTAGTTTTTATTGGAAATGACCTAATGGCATTATCATCCAAGAAAGGGCTTTAGTCTGTTTTTGAGAAACAGATGCAACCTTAGGGCTGTATGACTCTTCATTGTTTATGTTGTCCTAATACAGAAAGGTTGTCGGTTGCAAGAAGAGCTGGTAAATAAGAGGTGGCAAAGTACAACCAAGGTAAATTTTAAAAATCCGACGTGTTACACTCATATATTCTATACGCACATTCGTTTATTTTTATACACACAACTTTCACAGACTAGTCTTACGAAAGCTTTTTTTTTCTATGTACTTCATGTTAATACTGGCAGAAATGACGTGATTACAGATATCGTTCTTGATGTAAGGGAATAGAGGAAGCCGAATTTATAATCGTATGAATTGAAATTCCATAATTTTCCCATTGAAATTGCAAGAAACAGCTGACAGATATTTCTGAAAACACCACGTATAAAAGAGTTGCAATTTGGCATTTTTTTCAAAAAATGATAAAACTGATAAAATAAACGATCTGAAAAACGACAACACACGTAATCTGCATTACCACTGGAACTTTTAAGTCCAAAAAATTACATTTTTCCGTCCATTAATTTGATTGCTACAATTTTTACTTTCTCTAATACGTATAGTAAGTAGGGGAAGTATTGTATTCCACTCAAAAATTCGATACCGAGATTTCACCGAAAATACATGTTTTGAGACCCCTGAATCCAAAAAAAGCATTTTTAGAAACATGTCCGTGTGTGTGTCTATGAACAGCATAACTCTGAAACGAACAGTCGGATAAACGCCAAACTTGATATTTAGGTTCAGTATCTTCCAGAGGTGCGACACGAAGGTTTTCAAGAAAATCCCCCCACCCCAGATTACCCCTTACATGGAACATTTTTCGAAAATTTTAATTTTTTCAAAAATGGCTCTTACGATTTGGATTAAAATCGTATGTTTAAGATATTTTCACATTTTTTGTGTAGTAATGGTTTACCAGTTATGCAAAAGTTGTTCACAATGAAGAATACTTTTGGAGACATTCCCAGAAAACTGGAGATATACATTTTATTTGTCATCAAAGTATCTTAAATATATGATATTTTAATCAAAATCGTTAGAGCCATTTTTAGGAAAATTAAAATTTTCAAAAAATGTCCCAGGTAATGGGTAATCTGTGGTGGGGGATTTTCTTGAAAACCTTCGTGTCGCATCTCTGGAAGATACTGAACCTAAATACCAAGTTTGGTGTTTATCAGACTGTTCGTTTCTGAGTTATGCTGTTCACACACACACACACACACACACACACACACACACACACAGAGAGAGAGAGAGAGATACATATACACACACGGACATGTTTCCAAAAATGCTTTTTTTGGATTCAGGGGTCTCAAAACATGTATTTCCGGTGACATCTCGGAACCAAATTTTGAGTGGAATGCAATACTTCCCCTACTTACTATACATAGTAGAGAAAGTAATAAAGAGGTTGCTTTGGCCAGTTGCAAATAACGTTACAAAGCAAGATAGCTGCAAGCTTCGACTCCCTCCGTCCGCCCATACGCAGGCAGAGCGCAATAATAGGGACGACTTACCATATGTACATTCCAGCACCTCAGCCGCTACTATGTAAAGTGACTCCTCAATAGGTCACAAAGACCTAGTACATTCCTTACCAGGCCCCCATGCCGGGACCGAAATCGATCCCGAAATCTTCGCAATTTTGGACTGATGATGAATAAATGAAAACCAATTTTATTTAAAACAAAATCAATCAGGCCAGGAACTGATGCTACAGTATAACCTGTTCTAGGGCTAGTTCTAATCGCCCCGGGACGGGTCGGAGCTAAACATTTCGGCGCGTGTAGAACTCTACGCTTAGTTTGTGTCAGATGCGCCCTAGTGGTTGAATGACTCTTCATTGTTTCTGTTTCTCTAATATAGAAAGGGTGGCCGCTGCAAGAAGAGGTGGAAAATAAGGGAATCGTTTATTTTTACATAGCTTCTATAAATTTTCCTTAGAAAGCTTCCTTTTCTATACAGGACATAAAGCTTTGCAGAAATAGTTTCATTACACATTTCGTTGCAGGTACAAGGTGGAGAGAGGAAACCGAACTTATACTAATCACATGCTTGAAACAATGACACCGAGTATCTCGGAAATGTCTAATACCACAAAAAAGTTATTTGAAATAAATAGTGCGTTTTCAAAAGGTGTACATTTTTTCTACATTACGGTTTCGTATATCTATTGAGGCAGTATTTTATATCACAACACTGTGAATGCCAGAGAGATTGTAGTGTAAATTAACATTATTGTATGACAATGATTTTAGATGTTTGTTAGCTATAAGCATTGTTAGGAAATAAGTTTACACGGCCTCACTGAAACTGACAATAGGAGTGGGTAACAATGAAGCGATGGGGTGAGTTGTTAATCAATTAGAAGAGACAAACAAATGACGTCAGAGTAGCGTGCCTTTCTTTAGAAATGGAGAGAATATCTTTCCTATAGCATATGTGTTTGTAATTATGATTGGCTTATAAAATAGACGCTAATGTTGGCGCGCTTTAGTAACCAATAGCAGCTCTGTTATAATGTTTAGGTATATTGGGGTGAGGGAGTATAAATTCTTGAGCCAAAGGCAAGTATCGCGTAGTTCTACAGAATCATTCACAAGGTAAACGTCGCGCAGTTCTAAGAAATCTCTCTCGCGAGTTACACGCCAGGCAGTTCTAAGGAAGCATTCACGAAGTACACATTACGCAATTCTACAGAATCTCTCGCGTCGTAATGTTAGTTACAAAATGTGAAATACGCGAATTAATAGTGCGCGGTAAATAAGTGATTGTAGTTACATTTGGAAATATAACAGTTTCAGTCAGGCGTTTTATCAAGATTAAATATGTGAAATTAAATTAAGTGTGACGGCAATAAAAGTGTAAAAACAAATTCTTTTATCAGTGTTATCTTTTAGTAACAACTCCTTTTCGTTTACACGCCCTGCTCAAGAGATATTTGCTCACTGAGTAATAATAGCTAGCCGGAGGACAAAGAGCCCAAAATTCAAAATAGTAAAACAATAACAGGCGCCAAGTAAAAAAAGATAGCACGACAGGTTACTGCGACACTGTTAATGTTTACCAGTTATACAAAATTATACAAAATTCCTTCCTAATGAAGAGGCGTTCACAGGCTATTCAAGATATAGATTTTTTTTATTCGTGTGAATATCCTAAATCTTATGGTATTTTAATCAAAATCGCTATTTCTTTTTTCAGAAAGAAAATAATTCTAAGATTTTCCATGTAAAGGGTAGTTTGGGGTGAATGCATTTTCCTGAAAATCTTCGTGTCGCATCCTTAGAAAATCCTGAAGTTAAATACCAAGTTTCGACTTTTGTTTTTGTTACGCTGTTCACTGAAACGCACCATCCTAGTTTTTTCTAATCTTGTTTTAATTTACCACGATTTCGAAACTTTGGATGGAATGCAATACTTTCTAATACTAGGTACGTGGTAGAGAAAGCAAAAGAGGTTTTGTTATTCTGAAAAGTTTCTGCTAACATTAATGTTACCTAATTCCTGCAGTCAACAAAGATACGCGCCCTTGTGGCTGTATGACTCTTGATGTTATGTTCTCCTAATACCGAAAGGCCGGGCCTTCGCCAGAACATCTGGTGAACAGGAAATTCCGAGGTTGCGGCTGGTTTGGTTTGAATTTAAGACGTCAGATGCCCTCTCTGCCCTCTATCGTTTATTGGTGGGTATACAAATTATTCTTACACAAGCTTCGTTTTCTATCTACTACATTTTAATCCAAATAATCCAAACTGCAGAAATACCCGTATTACACATTTCGTTATAAACAAAGCGAACAGCGATAGTCCAATGTTTAAGAACAGGACGCTATATGCTGGCCTTAAAATTTCATACTTTTTCCATGCGATCGCGAGAAACAGCTGCATGTCCAAAGAACTTTAACAAAATGTCAAACATTAACAATTCGAACCTTTACTAGCGAATATCTCAGAAACGGCTTATACCATAAAAAAACTTATGTATTTAATAAATTGAGATTTAAAGAGATTTGTACATTTATTTTGTAGTACGTTTTCGTCTGCCGCTTAATAATATACAAAATGTTTTCCAAATGAATTGGACTTTACAAGTTATTCCCAGAAAATTCAAGATATACATTTTATTTGTCATATAAATATCTTTAATACACGGTATTTTAATTAAAATCATTACGGCCATTTTTTAGAAATGTAATACTTTCGAAAAATCTTTTATATACGGGGTAGTCAGGGGTTGGGAGATTTTCTTGAAAATCTTCTTATCGTATCTTTGGAAGGTATTGAATTTAAATACCAGGTTAGGTGTTGATCCGACTTTTCGTTTTTGAGTTATTCTGTTCACATACACAACACAGACATACACACCGACCTTTTGAGGCAGTATTTTTAACACTTAAAAGATTTCAGTCTAATTCTATAATATAAAAAAATAACAGCCCCCTTAAAGCTATATGTGTATACTACGATATATATTTATAAAATGTGTGTAACAGTCATTGTATTATGTTTATATTATTGTGTACATGTATAATAATGTTATGTGAATGTATTACGTAATTTAATAATGTAGGAGCTGTGAGAATAGAACTCGAAAGTTGATAACAATTAGGTAACCTTGAGGCAATAATGAATTGGAAAGTTTAATGATACTAGTAATTCTTGGAACAATAATGTAATTTTTAAAGCAGTTTATAAATAGCCACTCAACAACCAGAAAAGCTGAAAGTTAAATAAAAGTATACTATTGGAGTAGGATTAGTCAATCAGAGACTTGAAATAGAGAAATTTATAAATTTAAGCCGTAAACGCCAGTTGCTAGAAGGCAACGTACCTGAGCATTTCGTTCGCTAGATACGTATTCAGTGTGAGACACATAAAATTCATTATGGCGAGAATATTATAAAGTTTACGTCTTAAAAAGTGAAAGTAATTAATAAATAATCTCACAGCTCCCTATATCAGTAAAGAGTTATTTAATCGTGTGAAGGATTAATAAAAGGATTGAAGTAAAAATTATAATTTGTGTAAGCCTACATTCTTCAGCCGCACTACTCCCTGATAAGAGATACATGTTTCCACAAATTAGTACTGACGCAGCCGAGGCAAACATAAATACAAATATAATGTTTAAATAAATATAAAAAATAATAATAAAATGATTTTTTAAACGTTGCGGCGAAGGCCACCGGAAAGTAAAATTGGGGCGAAAGCCGCCGGAAACTTTGTACCATATGTGGGGCAGTTACTTCATAAAGTTTGGCTTCCCAACAGTGGAACTATAGATAATACAACTTCTTCAAATTGACTTTCCAACAGTGAAGCACCCAACCTTCTCACTTTTTCTAAAAATGCGGGCCTCAAACATGTATTTCCGCTGAAATCTAGTATTGATTTTTTGGGTGGAATTCAATACTTCCCCTACTTACTGTACGTAATAGGGAAAGTAAAAAACTTCCTTCCACAACAAAAAGTATACCTTACTCCTTAGTTAATTATTGGGAATGACTTATGTCACTTCCACCGAGAAAGGGCCCTTAGTTTGTGTTAGGCGGAACAGATGCGCCCTTGTCGTTGTATGACTCTTCGTTGTTTATGTTTCGCTAATACAGGGAGGCAGACCGTTGCAAGTAGAGGTGGCAAGGTCGACGACGATTTTGTTGTTGGTTACTTATCACGGTGAATTTTAAAAATCTGATGTGTTACATTCACCTAACTTTCTATACTCACTCTTCTAACTATTTTTTCGAAAACTTATTATTCTACCCACTGTTGTTAATGTAAATAAATTTTCAATTAATATGTATACATTTCATTGAAGGAGGTAGGTAAAACGATATTCAGATATTTAAGAGCGTGTCGCTATATGATGCTTTTGAAATGCCATGTCCTTTGCATGGCCAGGAGGAACCCCCTGAAAAAAAAATTGTGACTTCAGAGTTGAAAATTCAAACCAATAACAAGGTATATATCGGAAATACTGACTCCACAAAAAGTTTTATATGACATAAATTGTGAGCTTTAACAGATCTACAAATTTTGTGTAGTGAGATTTTATCTTTCTCTTACGATTTACCAATTATACAAAATTCATTCAGAATTAAGAGGACTATTCCCAGAAATTTCGGGGTATGCAAATTATTTGTCATGTAAATATCTTTAAAAAATGGTATATTAATCAAAATCGTTAGTCATTTTCGAGAAAATTAAAAATAACGTAAAATTGTCCATGTAAAGATTAGTTTGAGATAAGTGGGTTTTCTTGAAAATCATTGAGCTGTATCCTTGGAAGATGTTGAACCTAAATTCCTAGTTTATTTAATCGACTTTTCGTTTTTGACTTAATCTGTTCATACACATAGACCTTTTTCAAAAAATGTTTTTTTTTTAATTCAGAGAGCTCAAAGCATTTAATTCCGGTGAATTTTGTTATCGTATTTTTGAGGGAGTACAAAACTACCCCTACCTACTGAAACTACGTAGTAGAGAAGGTAACAAAGGAAAAGAAATTAAACACCAATGCTTGCAATAGACGGAACTGAGTAAACAATTAGGCTTCTGCAATAAAAAGCATCCATTAGGGTATAAACACCTCTCCTTAGATATTTATTGGGAGTAACCTGGCACTCCTACCTTAAAAGGGCGCTTAGTTTGTGACAGACGGCTTTACTGGCTGTATGACTCTTCGATGTTTATGTTCTGCTAATACAGAAAGATTGGATCTTTGCCAGAGGAGCTGGCAAAACGAGGTGATTGCGGCTTGGTTAAGACGCACTAAGTTTTTACTTGCACAAGTACTAGCCTTTATTTTATGCCAATAAAAACCAAAGGTAAATAACACACAATGCTTGCGTAAACAAGCACCTGAATAAACAAATAGCGTTCTGCTACAAAAAGTATACATTAAGGTATAATTACTCCCGAGTTAAACATTGATGCAGGCAAAAGGATAGCCCGAGGAAATATTTTAAATGATTTACTATATGCTGACCATATTATAATAATACAAGAAACAGAAGATGGTTTACAACGTTCAATACATTACCTTAATCAAATATGCAAAAATTATAATAGCGAAACATCAGGAGAGAAGGCAAAAATAATGGCACACTGGGGGAAAATACCTCCAAAAAAACGTCGAAAACTTTGTAGATGACGAAGTTTTGGAACAAGCCTCTGTCTTCAATTATTTAGGATGTGAAACAAATAATGGACAAAAAATTAATGAGATTCCAAACAACTTGTAGAACAATGCATGATACCTTAAAGAGTAAAAACAAGGATGACACTTTATAACACTATGCCAGTCCCTACGTTGCTTTACGGATGTAAAAGCTGCAAAGAAGAAGTAGAATACAAAGTTGTGAAATGAAATTTTGAGGAAAACGAAAGAATGTGCAAGAGAAGACAGAATTAGGAATGAGGAAATAAGAAAGGAATTAGAAGTAGAAGCTCTTAACTCATGAATGAATAGGCACAGAACAAGATGGTTAGAACATGATAGGAAGTTGGAAGATACCAGACTGCCAAAAATAGCTTTGCAATATGCCCCTAAAGGAAAAAGAGGCGTGGGAAGGCCGAGATGGAGATGGAAGGAGACACTGTGAAGACGGAAATGGAGAAGAAAATACTCCTTAGATATTTATTGGGAAAAACGTTATGGCGCTCCCACCTAAGAAAGGGCGCTTGGTTTGTCTCAGACAAACTCTTGTAGCTCTTCATTATTTATGTTTCACTGATACAGAAAGGCTGGTCGTTGCAGGAATAACTGTCATTTAAGAACAAACAAGGGGGTATGTGGCTATTTTGCTTAACCTCTACGGTGTATTTTAAAAATCGACTGTGTTACATTCACGTGATTTTCTCTACCCACTGTCGTTTATTTTATATCGATACTATGCGATATTCCTACGAAGGTTTCTTTTTCTAAATAACTCATGTTAATTGTCATACAACCTTGCAGAAATGTATTTATTACTCTTTTCGTTGTGGATCGTAGTAGAAGGGATAGGGGAAACCATTCTTAATCATTTTTAACAGCGAACATCATATGCTGGTCTAGAAATTCCATACCTTTTCTAAAATCTGATGTGTTACACTCAGATGACTCTCTACTCTTGTACAAACTATTTTTTACAAACGCTTATTCTCCATATGCTTCATGTTAATCGAAATGTTAATCTTATTGCTAATTTTCTTGTAGATGCAAGGGGAATTGGAAGGCTTTAAGCGATAGTCAAATGTTTTAAGAGCTGGTTGCTATTGGAGTATTCCATTCTCTTTGCATTACCAGGACAAAAAAAATGAATAACGAATTTGAGAAAAAGTGTAGGTATTGGAAAATTTAAGGGAATAACAAGCAATATCTCGAAAATGGTTCACTCAACAAAAAAAAAAGTATATGACACAAATTGTGTACTTTAACGCGATCTACATTTTTTGTGTAGTAAAGTTTTGTCTATCTCTTATGGTTTACCAGTTATGCAAAGGTCGTTCACAATGAAGAATACTTTTGGAGACATTCCCAGAAAATTCGAGATATACATTTCATTTGTCATGAAAATATCTTAAAAATATGATATTTTAACCAAAATCGCTAGAGCCATTTTTTAGAAAATTAATGTTTTCGAAAAATGTTTCATTTAAAGGGTAATCTGGGGTGGGGAGATTTTCTTGAAAACCTTCATGTCGCATCTCTGGAAGATACTGAACCTAAATACCAAGTTTGGTGTTTATCCGGCTGTTCGTTTCTAAGTTATGCTGTTCACAGACACACAAACGGACATGTTTCCAAAAAAAAAATTTTGGGATTCATGGTGTCTCAAAACATGTATTTCCGGTGAATCTCGGTATCAAATTTTTGGGTGGAATACAATACTTCCCCTACTTACTATACGTAGTAGAGAAACTAAAAATGACCAAAGTGCAACAGTTCAAAACCAGTGTAGTGGATATCTGGAAATGGTTGTGTATCTGCAAAAGTTACTTGAAATATACATTTATATAAATGTGAAATATAGCACATTTTTGTCTATCTCTTTACGTTTACAAGTTATACAAAATTCTCAGAAAATACAAGTTGCAACTTTATTTCATTTGCTATGTTTATATCTTAAATATTATTATCTTAAATACTATATTTCAATTAAAGTAGTTGGAGCCATTTTTGAGAAAATCAAAAGTAACCAAAAAGGTTTCATTAAAGGGTAGTTTTAATTGAAGGAAGTTTCTTGAAAATCTTCGTTAGAAAATATTATTGAACTTAAATGCTAAATTGTGTATTTATGGGGCTTTTAGTTTTTCTGTTATGTGTTCAAGTCATACGCCCTCCCCCCCCCACACACACACAGACAGACACATACTCGGATCTTTATCTAAAAATGCTTTTAGGGGTTCAGGGCGCCTTAAGATATATATTTCCGGTAAACCTCGACATCGAATTTTTAGTTGGAATGTAATACTTCTACTCACAACATATTATTGGTGGAGAAACTAATTAGTACAACCTCGTGCAGCCAAACATGCTCTAAATATTACTTTCAGGAATTGGAGCCTTTGTTTTATGACAATAAAAAGAAGAAAACAAATCTGATGCGTTGCATTTAAATGATTTTTTTCTGCTCACTTTTTAACTACCTGTTCTCACGAAACACTATTATTGCATCCAGTTCGTGTTAGTCCAGAAAAATTCACATTTACATATTTCATTGTACGATGCACTAGGTAAAGCGATAGTCAGATTTATACAGAACGTGTCGCTATGTGGTGGCTTTTAGATGCCAAGCTCTTTGCATGATTACGGAAGAAAAACGAATAGCGACTTGCCAGTTGAGAAAAGTATGAGTAACAGAAATTCAGACATTTACAAGGAATATCACGCCGTCATTCTTGAGAAAATCAATTAACGTAATATTTTCTTGTAAAGGGTCGTTTGGGGTGGTGAAATTTCCTTGGAAATGGTGTTGCATCCTTGGAAGATAATGAAAACTGGAATACCAAATTTGGTATTTCGCATTTAGTTATGCTTTCAAACACACCAATCACAAACGTATGGGTCGACTCATAAAAAACAACTGCTCTTTTTAATTCAGGGAGCCTCAAAACAAGTATTCCCGGTGAAATCTTGTTATCGAATTTTTTATGGAAAACAAATATTTCCTCTACTTACGTAAATACACAGTAGAGAAAGTAAAAAAGGAAAATACATTAAACACCAATACTTGCTCGTAGAAACAAATTAGTAAACACATAGGCTTCTGCAACAAAAGTATATATACCACTTAGATATTTATTGGGAATAACCGTATGTCACTCCCATTTTAGAAAGGGCGCTTTGTTTGTGTCAGACGCGCCCTTACGGATGTATGACTCTTTGATGTTTATGTTCTGCTAATACATAAAGGTCCGAGAGGAGCTGGCAAGCAACGACGAGGAGATCGCGGTTTAAAACCACCAGGGTGAATTATAAAAAACATATTTTATCATTTTGGTTACATTTCTGCTAAAATTAGTTCTAATTCGTGCACCTAACAAAGAGACGCACTAAGTTTTACTTGCTGAAAGTATATATATCCCTTATCTTACATCAGTGAAAACAAAGGAAACGTAATAAACACACTAGCCCAGTAGCGGCTCGTAAATATAGAGAATGTTCACAAAACTTATCAGACAGACCTGCAAATGTGAAATACCATCTGCTGCATATGGTTATAATTATGAACAAATTGATAAAACGACCGACTCTATGGTGTGGGTATAGCGTGTCTGTCCAGCATTCAGGAGGTCGCGAGTTGAATAGGATGAGATCCCCGGTTAAGGTTTTTCCGGGGTTTTCCCTTATCCTGAGAAGACAAATTTCGGGTAACTTTAAGCTCTATGGACCCCGAGCACATTTGAACATCATTTCACCCATTTCTCTTATCCATCATCCGATGTGACCCACTAGGTTAAAGGACGTTAATTTAAAAAAAATTACAACTCTAGCCACTGCTAACGACGAGACAACGCTAATAATAATAGTAAAATAATAATAATAATAATAATAATAATAATAATAATGCATTACTTGTTTGACGGAAGAAAGTTTGTTCTTGTGTCCATTTAAGTACACCTTATTAGGGCAAGATCGAAGTAATGTGTAAATTAAATTACATTTACGATTATGGATGATATGGAGAAACAGTGGGAAATTTCTTCGCTCGTGCTTTATCCCTTCTGCTATATTTACTCGTAACTTCTGCCGTAGTGGTAATGAACGTAAAATTATAGCGTGCGGGAAAAGCGTCGCGCGTTAGTGCATTTCTTCAAGTGCGCACGACCCATATGTATTTGCCCCATAAAGCAAATACGTCACACGACTTGGGCATATGCAGAAGCTCCTTAAAACGTGCACGAGAGAAGACGCCTCGTCAAGTTTACAGCAGTAGCGCGGTAAATTACCACATACACATTACATTTAATAACATTCAGAGAAAAAATAACCAATAAATCCGCAAGGTATCAAAAGATAAGGTGTTCACGCGCTCTTGCGCTTTCATACAGCAGCCGCCACTGTACAAACCAATGCTTGCGAAAAAAAGAACTGAGTAAACAAACAGACATGTGTAACAAAAAGTGTATTCTATACTAAGGTATGTACGTCTTAGTATTTATTGGAAATGACCTAATGCCATTATCAAACAAAGAAGTACTCTAAGTTGGTTAAGAGAAACAGATGCGCCCTTGGGGCTGTATGACTCTTCATTGTTTATGTTTCCCTAATACAGAAAGGTTGCCGGTTGCAAGAAGAGCTGGCAAATAAGAGGTGGCAAAATAACCAACCACCAAACCTGACATGTTACATTCACATACCTTTCTATATCCACATTCATTAATGTTTATACACACAACTTTCACACAAAAGTCTTACCAAAGCTTCTTTTTCTATATACCTCAGGTTAATCCTAGCAGAAATGATGTCATTACAGATTTCGTTCCTGATATAAGGGGAAAGAGGAATCCGTATTCATAAAAGTATGAATTGAAATTCTATACTTTACCCATGACATCGCGAGAAATAACTGACAGATAATTTTGGTATATTTTTCAAAAAATTATAAATCTGATAAAATAAACGATCTGAAAAACCGACAAAACACGTAATCTGAATTACCATTTGATCTTTATGTCCAAAAATATCATATTTTTTCCTCCATTAATTTGGCTGCTAGAATTTTTTAAAGTGCAGACGAATACTTTCTTGATGGGGGTGTATGTATTTTTGCGTAGGAGTGCATGTGTTTTATTAAGTTTTATAGCCCTCTCAGGTACTCAGTTTTCGATACTGATTTCTCGTCAGTTTTACTTGTCATTTAATTACTCAAGGGACAAAGCATAATTGTTGTATGCTGTTGTTATTGTGTATCATGTGCTGTGTGAGCCGTGTTACCCAGTTGTTATTTACTTGAGATGGAAACCCTAGATCCATGCGTATCCTGGATACCATAGATGGATGTAAGATACCCTACAGTGGGTATTGAGAAGATTGTTTGTTGTATTGTTATTTGCCCCACGCTTTGGGAGCCAATTTGAGAAACGGGTTGTGGTGAGTAGGATATATAGGAGAGATCGAGCGCAGTTTTTTGCGTTTATATGGGAAAGGATAGGGAAAACGAGGCTAGATGCGACGGTTCAAGGAGGAAAATGCGTTTATATGGGCGAGATAGGGAATACGAGGACTGACGCTAGGCTAGACAGTGGTAGGAGGGGAGTGCGCTTTATATGAGAAAGATAGGGAATACGAGGGGAGGTGCTAGGCTAGACAGAGGCTGAGTAGAGTATAGTTTATATGAGAGGTATAGGAAAACGAGGGGAGGTGTTAGACTAGACAGAGGCTTGAAACGTAGTGCATGGTTTATATGAGTGGTATAGGAAAACGAGGAGAGGAGTTAGACTAGACAGAGGTCGAGGAGCAGAGTATGGTTTATGTGAGAGATATAGGAAAACGAGGAAAGGTGTTAGGCTAGACAGAAGTCGAGGAGTAGAGTATGGTTTATATGAGAGGTATAGGAACAGGAGAAGAGGTGTTAGGCTAGACAGGTAGTGTAGCAGTAGGAATATGGACTTATATACAGGAGAGATAGGGAATACCAGGGCTGATGCTAGGCTAGTCAGATGCTAAAGGAGGGAGGGATATGCTTTATACAGAGAGATAGGGAATACAAGGAAAGATGCTATACTAAACAG
Organism: Deroplatys truncata; assembly: GCA_030765065.1. Classification (NCBI taxonomy): domain Eukaryota; kingdom Metazoa; phylum Arthropoda; class Insecta; order Mantodea; family Mantidae; genus Deroplatys; species Deroplatys truncata. The sequence continues at coordinate 122,074,545 of CM060987.1, forward strand.
GACTTGAAGGGTAGAATATGAGCGATTAGCGAACCGAGGAGAGGTGCTAGTATAGGAGTTTTTAATGATGGAGTAGGCGTTTATATGCGAGAGATAGGGAATACGAGGGTCGATGCTAGGCTAGACAGTGGTAGGAGGGGGAGTGCGCTTTATATGAGAAAGATAGGGAATACGAGGGGAGGTGCTAGTCTAGACATTGTTTGAGGATTAGAGTATACGTTTATATGAGAGGTATAGGAAAACGAGGGGAGGTGTTAGACTAGACAGAGGCTTGAAACGTAGTGCATGGTTTACATGAGTGGTATAGGAAAACGAGGAGAGGAGTTAGACTAGACAGAGGTCGAGGAGCAGAGTATGGTTTATGTGAGAGTCATGGGTAAACGAGAGAGGCGTTAGGCTAGACAGAGCTAGAGGAATAGAGTATGGTTTATATGAGAGGTATAGGAACAGGAGAAGAGGTGTTAGGCTAGACGGGTAGTGTAGCAGTAGGAATATGGACTTATATACAGGAGAGATAGGGAATAGGAGGGCTAGACTTGAAAGCGACTTTAGACGTGAACTTAGTGGAAAACTGTTTCATGTCAATGTTAGAACGCTAATTCTAGACATGTCCATCACGTAACCTATTCAGGGAAAAGGTGACTCGTTCAGGGGAAAAAGGTGACTGCTCAGGGAAAAAGGAGGCCCACAAAGGGAAAAAGTTGACTAGCAAAGGGAAAAACGTGACCAGCAAAGGGAAAAATGTCACCAGCAAAGGGAAAAAAGGCGACCACCAAAGGGAAAAAGGTGACCTGCAACGGGAAAAGCTAACCCACTAACACTAACAGGTAAGTAATTCAGGTAGTATCACAGGAGGCTAGATTCCAGGGTTGGGTATAGCATAGTTTCATATTTCAAGGTAATTCAGAGGGTATCGTAGGTATTTAGGATAATTCAAGTAACATAGGTGTTTAGAGTAATTAAGCAAGCATTACAGGAGGGTAGGTTCCAGGGGTTGGTTATAGCCTAGCTTCGTATTTCACAGATAGTTCAGGTAATATCGTAAGTATTTGAGGTAATCGACAGAGCTTCACAGATATTATTGATAATTTCGATCAGAGATTTGTATCACAGCTATTTAAGGTAAATGCAGATGATTCAGGTTGTATCAATGGTATTTGAGTCATTTTAACAGGTAATTCAGATAGCATCACAGGTGCTCGTACTAATTTAGAGCAGGAATTCGTATCAGAGCTAGTTAAAGTAATTTCACATGATTCGGGTAGTATCACAGGTATTTAAATCATTTTCATAGCCAATTCAGCTAGTATCGTGAGCATTTAAGCTAATTCAGCTAGTATCACAGGAGGCTAGATTCCAGAGGCTAACTGCATCATAGCTATGCATGATTTCACAGCTAATTCAGCTAGTATCGTAGGTATTTAGGCTAATTCAGGTAGTATCACAGGAGGCTAGATTCCAGGGTTGGGTATAGCATAGTTTCATATTTCAAGGTAATTCAGAGGGTATCGTAGGTATTTAGGATAATTCAAGTAACTTAGTGCTTAGAGTAATTAAGCAAGCATTACAGGAGGGTAGGTTCCAGGGGTTGGTTATAGCCTAGTTTCGTATTTTACAGATAGTTCAGGTAATATCATAAGTATTTGCATAATCAGCATAGTTTCACAGATGCTCGTAATAATTTCTATCAGAGATTTGTATCACGGCTATTTAAGGTAAATGCAGCTGATTCAGGTTGTATCAATGGTATTTGAGTCATTTTAATAGGTAATTCTGATAGTATCACAGGTGCTCGTACTAATTTAGAGCAGGAATTCGTATCTGAGCTATTTAATGTAATTTCACACGATTCGGGTAGTATCACAGGTATTTAAGTCATTTTAACAGGCAATTCAACTAGTATCACAGGTACTCATGGTAATATAGAGAGTAATTCGATTATAAAACTTTTCTCATCCAGCGTTACAACAATTTATATACTTTTTTCTAAATCTTACAAATTTTTATATGTTAAACAGTTATTGTACGATGCAGAGAGGGATAAACTGCATATTGGTTCACAAATTGAAAAGCTTTACGTCAACATACCTTTATTTTAGTTCGTTATAGATGTCTCTCCCCTTTTATCTAGGCTTGAGACTAGCACTAGGATTGCTCCTAATGGCAGGGTTACCACCTTCCCTTCCATCTTCTTCTTTCTTCATCAGGCGTCAGCTATCTGCATATACAGCACACAGATACCTTCTTTTTTAAGATTGTAGAATCACGAGAAATTCTTTATCTTTAACTTACATTCTTTTAAGCACTGTTTGTAATGGCGTAATGTCCATACGCATATGTCGTTATCCCATCCTCAGCAATAATTCTTTTATCATCAAACGGAGTCAATGCAATTTTATTCACTTGTACTGTAGCAAGGGCATGCTTTCGTGATAGGATCAGATTCATAGGTGTTCTGATGATTTCACTGGTTTTAAGACAGTCTGTATAGCTGTCAAACGAAATGTACTGCTTAATAGCGCTACGTTTTATACCTTTAATCTTTTTTATCATTGACCCTTGAATATCTAAGGCATACATCTTAGGACGTAGTCCAACAAAGCGTAGGATGATTTTGCTATTAGCCTCATCTTTAAATTTTCCCAATACCTTCTTGTTCTGAGTAGAGTAACATATATGGTTGGCAGGGTAATCAGCTGTATCGAGATGTTCAAGAAAACGTAGCTTGTCCTGGTACACATCTTCAGTTGTTACACGATGAATGAACGAATCAGTGTCCATATACATAAGCTTCAGGTTTTCAGCTCCATAATAAGGCAACAAAACGTCGTAATGATAGTTATACATTAATGTCTTGGAGATGTCCAACACACTCATACCAATGTATATAGGCTTGTTGAATACAATCTGACGAGAGGCCATATGTACAGCAGCTAGATTATCAGCATATATCGTCCTGTCGATAAACGTAGGCTTGGCGATCAGCTTCTCTAGAGTTTTTTCATTGGTCACCAGTCGTATATCCATACGATTACGCAGGTTCTCCATAGTTTTTCCAAACATAGCGTTGTTAAAGAGTTTGTAGAGATCCTTCTCGAAATCATTTGCAGCTTGTTGTCGTAGCCTGTTGTTAAATTCCACATAAGGTTTCAACCACTGAGACTGTCGGAATTGTAGCACACGATGGATTTTTGTTAGTCGTAGTCCATGACTAAGAGCTTGCTTCAAAGCCATGTAATGCACTACATACTTCTTTCGAGGTCCAAGGTGAGGTATCAGTTTCTTTGTAGATGATTCCAATGGTTTCATACACTCTGGCAGGAAAGGTAGATCGTTGTGTAGATCGTGAAGTTCTGCAGGATACTCGATGTCAACTTCTAATATGTACCCATGAGGATCATCTTCTTGTAGTGTTTCTAAGTTGATTTCTTCAGGTGACACCCACTGAAATCCACCAAAAGGAAGGGCGTGACACATTGCCCACCCATATTGGTTATTTGCGTCCTCGTATGTGATAAATTGGGTTGGTCTCGTCGGATCAAACTTCTCCATATAAGTGTTATTAGCCTCAGCATACCGATGAGAAACTTGGCATAAACCTCCTCTTATACCTGATTCCACCATGAGTAGTTGATCATAATCTTGTAACAGTTCCAGCTTAATTCCAGTATACAGCAACATGGCGTCCCATGTAAGACCTGGAGAGGTAAAATAATGGGCAGGATCAACTTTGTGTGTTTTAAGGGTTTGCTCTCTGAACGTCTCAAAGACGTCAGCTAGAAGAAGTACATCCGAAGTTAAGTAGAGATCGCTGTACTCTCCCAGGTTTCTCACATTAAACAGCTCCCATACATTTCTAGCATGATCGTAGTCAGCATCAGTAATTTCTTCTTCATTTAATCTATTGTAGAAGGAGTCCTTAGGAGGCAAGCAGCTCTCGTTCAGGGTATCCCATGACGTAACAAAATCATATGGAAATACACCCTTACGGGTCATCAACTTCAATTTGTCTTCTCCAAAGTACTTTAGCGTTTCAGGATACGAGGTTAGATTTTTTACCAACTTATCCAAGCTTGTACTGAGGAATCGGAAGCTATCCACAAATCGAAGCTTTATATCTCCTACATACTTGGTGAATGAGATATAGCTTTCTTCAGAGTTAGGAATTACCTCCACACGTTCACTTGTACAACCCAGCTCCTTAACAATGAAATGAGAGTCATATCCGCTAAGGTTATGCATGAAGACTGGTATATATTTAGGTGTTTTACAGGCTAAATTACATTCATTATGAAGACTTCCACGATATTCACCGCTGATGTGATCATGGTCGCGTACTTTATAGTTCTCTTCTGTAAAGGGTTTTCTACACAAGTAGCATGTCGTAGAAGACTCGAAATCCTTTTGCTGTTGATCCGTAAGTTTCAGAGGCTTAGCAGATTTGTATATATTACCAATCATTTTTGCAAGAGATGTAAGGTACAGCATAAACGTCTGAGCAGCATCAGCACCACGATACACATAGGGATGCTTAGGAAGATCAGTTTCGAGATGTTCAACACTGGATGTAGGTTTCACGTAAACACAGAAGCTCATTGGTGTGTGCTCTTGATAAGGTGTTGTATAGGAAGTTTCAGGATTGGGTGTACACGTATGGCATGTAGTGAGAATACTCTCAAAATCCGCATAGATGACATAAGGTACTTTCAGCATCCTCTCAACGTTTTTAAACTGTACAATTGATTTCTCCTTGGTAGGCATAACTACCCTTGCAACACCATGTTGAATACAGACGGCTGCATGTTCTTGTAGTTTTTCCTGTCCACTTCGTCCGCTCTGGTCATCAAAATGTGTAAAGCAGCGCTTACAAGTATAAACCCGTCCATTATGGTTAGTTTTCTGACGTCGAACGAGCTTCTCAAAATTCTTTATATACACGTAGTGATGTTTTCCGCTGCTGTCATTCAATAGTAGCAGGTCGCGATGTTCAGGTAGTTCAATGTCAGCAACCTTTATTGGATACACTTCATGCTTCTCATCCAGCCCGAAAACGTTAATGGATATCTTGTTAAGCTTCTCAAATTTAGGTATTTGAGAAAGTGGAGTAGGGTAAGAAACACAGCTGAAGTCATACTTATCTTGAAGTTGTTTGTATTTGCTGACGCGTTGAGGCTTAATGCTCACGAATTTAGCTAATACAGAGTACATGAAACATTTCTCGTCGGTAAAGTTCTGAATGTTTATACACGCTTCTTTAGCTCCGACAGATGACGGTAGTGGTATGTAGCTACTTCCTCGTAACGGATTGTACTTGTTGATACGAAGTCGAAGTCCTTCCACAGCAAGCAAAGCCCAGCTGCTACCCTTAAGCTGAGACTCCTCCATTTCAGTCACCAATTTCTTGAATTTCACTTCCATCGCTGACTCCAGATCAGTTTCTAGAAACACAGCTTGATTCCGTGTTTTAAATGTTTTGTCACAGGTTTCTCCAATACTGTTAACAAATCGACACTCAGCCAGCAGATTAATTTTAACACTCTTATGAATACTAAGCTCTTTATGCACAGCCTGGATTATACGTTGTTTTGCCTCTTGCAGATACATATTTAGGTCCTTAGCTGATTCGCATCGTATAAAATACGATTTCAATCGTCCTTCGAATGAAGTTTCGTATTCTTTCATATCACAGTCCTCCATTGTTGACAGTAACTGATGTTTAGTTGGCTCCAATCTTCTTTTCTTCTGAGGGCTGCTTATTTCACATATATCTTCGTGTCGCTGTCCCTTATAACAATCTTTGAAGGTTACATTACAATGTTTACATTTGAAGAGCTTCTTGCAGCTCATCTCGTGTCTTCTCTTGTCATAACCTCGGAGGAACTTCTTCCCACATTTTCCGCATGCATATCCAGTAGCGCTTGGAATAATATCCTTATACGCTGAGTTATTCATCTTTATTCTTGATGTAATAACGTATTAATCACTGATCAATGAAATGTAGACCTCTTCACCTTGACACCACTTTAGAAAGCCGATTATTCTTGGAGAGAACACGATGTTAACACCTCAAGACTAATTAGCACAATGAAGTCCAATGCCCTAGATCACCATATTTATAGAGGGAGCACGAACCTTTTAGATCAATCATAAACTCGCTCCATAACCACCTGTATATGATCGCTCAACGTGTACTAACCCCCCAGCCATATAACCTCAAGTCTAGAGACAGGATGTTTATGACGTCACACCCAGAGACAGGATGTCTGGCAGCATCAAACACGTTTAAACTCGTCTCATAACTACCTGCTTATGCTGTCACACCAGCAAGAGAAGTATTCCCACACGCTCATTCAGACATATATTTCAAATTCAAGCCCACCACCACCATCACCACCTATTGTACCAAGGTTAATTCAAGCTGTATTATCACAATACTTAAAAGTAAAAGCTTAAAAGGAAACCTAGAAGATTTTCCCCCTTATTTACTTAATTATTTCATGTTTTTATTCCCTTTTCAATTCTTCCCTTCCATCTTCTCACAGAAAGACCATTACATTTCACTACAATCATGAGAAAAGCAATTTTTCCAGAGTTACACAGATTCTAAGCTTCTAAATCGAACCCGGTAATACTTTTAATAAATGTATTTTAGCTCCCCAATATCAGCATCTACCATTTGATCTTTACTCGAACCTGATATGATCCATAAGCTTGAAGATATATGAAATCACCCTTCGGGATTCGATCTGAGTACTTTAAAGTAATATTTGTCACGATAACGATATTTAAGGACTAGATACTCTGTTTGCGTTCACCTTGACATGTTTATCTAAATTAAATTACGAGTTATTAAATTTTTGCAAGTAAATTTCATTGAATCGGTATTCGAACCCAGAACACCAGGAACAGGATAATTTATAATATTAGTCTGACATGTTAAACAAAGTTGTATGCAGTTACATCATCGATCTAAGTGATATATTCTAGTGTACAGAGGAAAATTAAGAAAGTCATTAAAAGATGGGGAATCGAACCAAGCACAACTGATTGACAATTATATACAGCATTAATCACCCATCACAGAAGCTATCAATCATGCTTTGCTGCACTCCTCTACCTCACTTAGTTCCCGAGATAATGAAAATTTAAAAATTAAGGATCGAACCCAGGACGTCAGGTATCTAATTACACATTTACAAGATACTACCTAATAACATAAACGCTATAAAGTTTATTTGACGTCTTTATCTTAAGTTGTTTAGCATTTATTAAATTTATAAGTAAATTCCATCGAATCAGTATTCGAACCCAGAACACCAAGAACAAAATAATTTATAATATGAGTTTGGTATGCTTAAAGGTGCTGTATGTAGTTACAGCATCAATTTAAGTGATATTTTCTAGAGTATAGAGTAAAATTAAGGAAGTCATTAAAAAATCGGGATTCGAACTAGAGACAACTGATTGGAAATTATATACAGTATTAATTACACATCACAGGAGCTATCAAACATGCTTTGGTCCATTCCTCTAGCTTTCTTAGTTTCCGAGATAATGAAGTTTTTAAAATTAAGGATCGAACCCAGGACACCAGGTACCAAAATATACATCCACAAGAAACTAGCTAATGACATTAATGTAATAAAGTTTATTTGGCGTCTTTATCTTAATTAGTCTGAGTTATTAGAAGATGAATTTGCATTCACTCCTAGGATTCGAACCCAGGCATCCCGGTCAACTTGCAACAATGTCCTAATGACGCGGCGCATTCCAAAGAATTGATTAGTTTTTATCCCAATGTTCTATCTCTTGTCATTCAGGAGATATAAGCGATTAAACAGTAGAGATAATATGTATGTTTGAGCGCACAGAGAGATGCCGACATCTGATAAAGTTCTTTTGATCTATGCCGGCAAGCTCCGCCCATATTATCTCTACTGTTTAATCGCTTATATCTCCTGAATGACAAGAGATAGAACATTGGGATAAAAACTAATCAATTCTTTGGAATGCGCCGCGTCATTAGGACATTGTTGCAAGTTGACCGGGATGCCTGGGTTCGAATCCTAGGAGTGAATGCAAATTCATCTTCTAATAACTCAGACTAATTAAGATAAAGACGCCAAATAAACTTTATTACATTAATGTCATTAGCTAGTTTCTTGTGGATGTATATTTTGGTACCTGGTGTCCTGGGTTCGATCCTTAATTTTAAAAACTTCATTATCTCGGAAACTAAGAAAGCTAGAGGAATGGACCAAAGCATGTTTGATAGCTCCTGTGATGTGTAATTAATACTGTATATAATTTCCAATCAGTTGTCTCTAGTTCGAATCCCGATTTTTTAATGACTTCCTTAATTTTACTCTATACTCTAGAAAATATCACTTAAATTGATGCTGTAACTACATACAGCACCTTTAAGCATACCAAACTCATATTATAAATTATTTTGTTCTTGGTGTTCTGGGTTCGAATACTGATTCGATGGAATTTATTATAAATTTAATAAATGCTAAACAACTTAAGATAAAGACGTCAAATAAACTTTATAGCGTTTATGTTATTAGGTAGTATCTTGTAAATGTGTAATTAGATACCTGACGTCCTGGGTTCGATCCTTAATTTTTAAATTTTCATTATCTCGGGAACTAAGTGAGGTAGAGGAGTGCAGCAAAGCATGATTGATAGCTTCTGTGATGGGTGATTAATGCTGTATATAATTGTCAATCAGTTGTGCTTGGTTCGATTCCCCATCTTTTAATGACTTTCTTAATTTTCCTCTGTACACTAGAATATATCACTTAGATCGATGATGTAACTGCATACAACTTTGTTTAACATGTCAGACTAATATTATAAATTATCCTGTTCCTGGTGTTCTGGGTTCGAATACCGATTCAATGAAATTTACTTGCAAAAATTTAATAACTCGTAATTTAATTTAGATAAACATGTCAAGGTGAACGCAAACAGAGTATCTAGTCCTTAAATATCGTTATCGTGACAAATATTACTTTAAAGTACTCAGATCGAATCCCGAAGGGTGATTTCATATATCTTCAAGCTTATGGATCATATCAGGTTCGAGTAAAGATCAAATGGTAGATGCTGATATTGGGGAGCTAAAATACATTTATTAAAAGTATTACCGGGTTCGATTTAGAAGCTTAGAATCTGTGTAACTCTGGAAAAATTGCTTTTCTCATGATTGTAGTGAAATGTAATGGTCTTTCTGTGAGAAGATGGAAAGGAAGAATTGAAAAGGGAATAAAAACATGAAATAATTAAGTAAATAAGGGGGAAAATCTTCTAGGTTTCCTTTTAAGCTTTTACTTTTAAGTATTGTGATAATACAGCTTGAATTAACCTTGGTACAATAGGTGGTGATGGTGGTGGTGGGCTTGAATTTGAAATATATGTCTGAATGAGCGTGTGGGAATACTTCTCTTGCTGGTGTGACAGCATAAGCAGGTAGTTATGAGACGAGTTTAAACGTGTTTGATGCTGCCAGACATCCTGTCTCTGGGTGTGACGTCATAAACATCCTGTCTCTAGACTTGAGGTTATATGGCTGGGGGGTTAGTACACGTTGAGCGATCATATACAGGTGGTTATGGAGCGAGTTTATGATTGATCTAAAAGGTTCGTGCTCCCTCTATAAATATGGTGATCTAGGGCATTGGACTTCATTGTGCTAATTAGTCTTGAGGTGTTAACATCGTGTTCTCTCCAAGAATAATCGGCTTTCTAAAGTGGTGTCAAGGTGAAGAGGTCTACATTTCATTGATCAGTGATTAATACGTTATTACATCAAGAATAAAGATGAATAACTCAGCGTATAAGGATATTATTCCAAGCGCTACTGGATATGCATGCGGAAAATGTGGGAAGAAGTTCCTCCGAGGTTATGACAAGAGAAGACACGAGATGAGCTGCAAGAAGCTCTTCAAATGTAAACATTGTAATGTAACCTTCAAAGATTGTTATAAGGGACAGCGACACGAAGATATATGTGAAATAAGCAGCCCTCAGAAGAAAAGAAGATTGGAGCCAACTAAACATCAGTTACTGTCAACAATGGAGGACTGTGATATGAAAGAATACGAAACTTCATTCGAAGGACGATTGAAATCGTATTTTATACGATGCGAATCAGCTAAGGACCTAAATATGTATCTGCAAGAGGCAAAACAACGTATAATCCAGGCTGTGCATAAAGAGCTTAGTATTCATAAGAGTGTTAAAATTAATCTGCTGGCTGAGTGTCGATTTGTTAACAGTATTGGAGAAACCTGTGACAAAACATTTAAAACACGGAATCAAGCTGTGTTTCTAGAAACTGATCTGGAGTCAGCGATGGAAGTGAAATTCAAGAAATTGGTGACTGAAATGGAGGAGTCTCAGCTTAAGGGTAGCAGCTGGGCTTTGCTTGCTGTGGAAGGACTTCGACTTCGTATCAACAAGTACAATCCGTTACGAGGAAGTAGCTACATACCACTACCGTCATCTGTCGGAGCTAAAGAAGCGTGTATAAACATTCAGAACTTTACCGACGAGAAATGTTTCATGTACTCTGTATTAGCTAAATTCGTGAGCATTAAGCCTCAACGCGTCAGCAAATACAAACAACTTCAAGATAAGTATGACTTCAGCTGTGTTTCTTACCCTACTCCACTTTCTCAAATACCTAAATTTGAGAAGCTTAACAAGATATCCATTAACGTTTTCGGGCTGGATGAGAAGCATGAAGTGTATCCAATAAAGGTTGCTGACATTGAACTACCTGAACATCGCGACCTGCTACTATTGAATGACAGCAGCGGAAAACATCACTACGTGTATATAAAGAATTTTGAGAAGCTCGTTCGACGTCAGAAAACTAACCATAATGGACGGGTTTATACTTGTAAGCGCTGCTTTACACATTTTGATGACCAGAGCGGACGAAGTGGACAGGAAAAACTACAAGAACATGCAGCCGTCTGTATTCAACATGGTGTTGCAAGGGTAGTTATGCCTACCAAGGAGAAATCAATTGTACAGTTTAAAAACGTTGAGAGGATGCTGAAAGTACCTTATGTCATCTATGCGGATTTTGAGAGTATTCTCACTACATGCCATACGTGTACACCCAATCCTGAAACTTCCTATACAACACCTTATCAAGAGCACACACCAATGAGCTTCTGTGTTTACGTGAAACCTACATCCAGTGTTGAACATCTCGAAACTGATCTTCCTAAGCATCCCTATGTGTATCGTGGTGCTGATGCTGCTCAGACGTTTATGCTGTACCTTACATCTCTTGCAAAAATGATTGGTAATATATACAAATCTGCTAAGCCTCTGAAACTTACGGATCAACAGCAAAAGGATTTCGAGTCTTCTACGACATGCTACTTGTGTAGAAAACCCTTTACAGAAGAGAACTATAAAGTACGCGACCATGATCACATCAGCGGTGAATATCGTGGAAGTCTTCATAATGAATGTAATTTAGCCTGTAAAACACCTAAATATATACCAGTCTTCATGCATAACCTTAGCGGATATGACTCTCATTTCATTGTTAAGGAGCTGGGTTGTACAAGTGAACGTGTGGAGGTAATTCCTAACTCTGAAGAAAGCTATATCTCATTCACCAAGTATGTAGGAGATATAAAGCTTCGATTTGTGGATAGCTTCCGATTCCTCAGTACAAGCTTGGATAAGTTGGTAAAAAATCTAACCTCGTATCCTGAAACGCTAAAGTACTTTGGAGAAGACAAATTGAAGTTGATGACCCGTAAGGGTGTATTTCCATATGATTTTGTTACGTCATGGGATACCCTGAACGAGAGCTGCTTGCCTCCTAAGGACTCCTTCTACAATAGATTAAATGAAGAAGAAATTACTGATGCTGACTACGATCATGCTAGAAATGTATGGGAGCTGTTTAATGTGAGAAACCTGGGAGAGTACAGCGATCTCTACTTAACTTCGGATGTACTTCTTCTAGCTGACGTCTTTGAGACGTTCAGAGAGCAAACCCTTAAAACACACAAAGTTGATCCTGCCCATTATTTTACCTCTCCAGGTCTTACATGGGACGCCATGTTGCTGTATACTGGAATTAAGCTGGAACTGTTACAAGATTATGATCAACTACTCATGGTGGAATCAGGTATAAGAGGAGGTTTATGCCAAGTTTCTCATCGGTATGCTGAGGCTAATAACACTTATATGGAGAAGTTTGATCCGACGAGACCAACCCAATTTATCACATACGAGGACGCAAATAACCAATATGGGTGGGCAATGTGTCACGCCCTTCCTTTTGGTGGATTTCAGTGGGTGTCACCTGAAGAAATCAACTTAGAAACACTACAAGAAGATGATCCTCATGGGTACATATTAGAAGTTGACATCGAGTATCCTGCAGAACTTCACGATCTACACAACGATCTACCTTTCCTGCCAGAGTGTATGAAACCATTGGAATCATCTACAAAGAAACTGATACCTCACCTTGGACCTCGAAAGAAGTATGTAGTGCATTACATGGCTTTGAAGCAAGCTCTTAGTCATGGACTACGACTAACAAAAATCCATCGTGTGCTACAATTCCGACAGTCTCAGTGGTTGAAACCTTATGTGGAATTTAACAACAGGCTACGACAACAAGCTGCAAATGATTTCGAGAAGGATCTCTACAAACTCTTTAACAACGCTATGTTTGGAAAAACTATGGAGAACCTGCGTAATCGTATGGATATACGACTGGTGACCAATGAAAAAACTCTAGAGAAGCTGATCGCCAAGCCTACGTTTATCGACAGGACGATATATGCTGATAATCTAGCTGCTGTACATATGGCCTCTCGTCAGATTGTATTCAACAAGCCTATATACATTGGTATGAGTGTGTTGGACATCTCCAAGACATTAATGTATAACTATCATTACGACGTTTTGTTGCCTTATTATGGAGCTGAAAACCTGAAGCTTATGTATATGGACACTGATTCGTTCATTCATCGTGTAACAACTGAAGATGTGTACCAGGACAAGCTACGTTTTCTTGAACATCTCGATACAGCTGATTACCCTGCCAACCATATATGTTACTCTACTCAGAACAAGAAGGTATTGGGAAAATTTAAAGATGAGGCTAATAGCAAAATCATCCTACGCTTTGTTGGACTACGTCCTAAGATGTATGCCTTAGATATTCAAGGGTCAATGATAAAAAAGATTAAAGGTATAAAACGTAGCGCTATTAAGCAGTACATTTCGTTTGACAGCTATACAGACTGTCTTAAAACCAGTGAAATCATCAGAACACCTATGAATCTGATCCTATCACGAAAGCATGCCCTTGCTACAGTACAAGTGAATAAAATTGCATTGACTCCGTTTGATGATAAAAGAATTATTGCTGAGGATGGGATAACGACATATGCGTATGGACATTACGCCATTACAAACAGTGCTTAAAAGAATGTAAGTTAAAGATAAAGAATTTCTCGTGATTCTACAATCTTAAAAAAGAAGGTATCTGTGTGCTGTATATGCAGATAGCTGACGCCTGATGAAGAAAGAAGAAGATGGAAGGGAAGGTGGTAACCCTGCCATTAGGAGCAATCCTAGTGCTAGTCTCAAGCCTAGATAAAAGGGGAGAGACATCTATAACGAACTAAAATAAAGGTATGTTGACGTAAAGCTTTTCAATTTGTGAACCAATATGCAGTTTATCCCTCTCTGCATCGTACAATAACTGTTTAACATATAAAAATTTGTAAGATTTAGAAAAAAGTATATAAATTGTTGTAACGCTGGATGAGAAAAGTTTTATAATCGAATTACTCTCTATATTACCATGAGTACCTGTGATACTAGTTGAATTGCCTGTTAAAATGACTTAAATACCTGTGATACTACCCGAATCGTGTGAAATTACATTAAATAGCTCAGATACGAATTCCTGCTCTAAATTAGTACGAGCACCTGTGATACTATCAGAATTACCTATTAAAATGACTCAAATACCATTGATACAACCTGAATCAGCTGCATTTACCTTAAATAGCCGTGATACAAATCTCTGATAGAAATTATTACGAGCATCTGTGAAACTATGCTGATTATGCAAATACTTATGATATTACCTGAACTATCTGTAAAATACGAAACTAGGCTATAACCAACCCCTGGAACCTACCCTCCTGTAATGCTTGCTTAATTACTCTAAGCACTAAGTTACTTGAATTATCCTAAATACCTACGATACCCTCTGAATTACCTTGAAATATGAAACTATGCTATACCCAACCCTGGAATCTAGCCTCCTGTGATACTACCTGAATTAGCCTAAATACCTACGATACTAGCTGAATTAGCTGTGAAATCATGCATAGCTATGATGCAGTTAGCCTCTGGAATCTAGCCTCCTGTGATACTAGCTGAATTAGCTTAAATGCTCACGATACTAGCTGAATTGGCTATGAAAATGATTTAAATACCTGTGATACTACCCGAATCATGTGAAATTACTTTAACTAGCTCTGATACGAATTCCTGCTCTAAATTAGTACGAGCACCTGTGATGCTATCTGAATTACCTGTTAAAATGACTCAAATACCATTGATACAACCTGAATCATCTGCATTTACCTTAAATAGCTGTGATACAAATCTCTGATCGAAATTATCAATAATATCTGTGAAGCTCTGTCGATTACCTCAAATACTTACGATATTACCTGAACTATCTGTGAAATACGAAGCTAGGCTATAACCAACCCCTGGAACCTACCCTCCTGTAATGCTTGCTTAATTACTCTAAACACCTATGTTACTTGAATTATCCTAAATACCTACGATACCCTCTGAATTACCTTGAAATATGAAACTATGCTATACCCAACCCTGGAATCTAGCCTCCTGTGATACTACCTGAATTACTTACCTGTTAGTGTTAGTGGGTTAGCTTTTCCCGTTGCAGGTCACCTTTTTCCCTTTGGTGGTCGCCTTTTTTCCCTTTGCTGGTGACATTTTTCCCTTTGCTGGTCACGTTTTTCCCTTTGCTAGTCAACTTTTTCCCTTTGTGGGCCTCCTTTTTCCCTGAGCAGTCACCTTTTTCCCCTGAACGAGTCACCTTTTCCCTGAATAGGTTACGTGATGGACATGTCTAGAATTAGCGTTCTAACATTGACATGAAACAGTTTTCCACTAAGTTCACGTCTAAAGTCGCTTTCAAGTCTAGCCCTCCTATTCCCTATCTCTCCTGTATATAAGTCCATATTCCTACTGCTACACTACCCGTCTAGCCTAACACCTCTTCTCCTGTTCCTATACCTCTCATATAAACCATACTCTATTCCTCTAGCTCTGTCTAGCCTAACGCCTCTCTCGTTTACCCATGACTCTCACATAAACCATACTCTGCTCCTCGACCTCTGTCTAGTCTAACTCCTCTCCTCGTTTTCCTATACCACTCATGTAAACCATGCACTACGTTTCAAGCCTCTGTCTAGTCTAACACCTCCCCTCGTTTTCCTATACCTCTCATATAAACGTATACTCTAATCCTCAAACAATGTCTAGACTAGCACCTCCCCTCGTATTCCCTATCTTTCTCATATAAAGCGCACTCCCCCTCCTACCACTGTCTAGCCTAGCATCGACCCTCGTATTCCCTATCTCTCGCATATAAACGCCTACTCCATCATTAAAAACTCCTATACTAGCACCTCTCCTCGGTTCGCTAATCGCTCATATTCTACCCTTCAAGTCCTGTTTAGTATAGCATCTTTCCTTGTATTCCCTATCTCTCTGTATAAAGCATATCCCTCCCTCCTTTAGCATCTGACTAGCCTAGCATCAGCCCTGGTATTCCCTATCTCTCCTGTATATAAGTCCATATTCCTACTGCTACACTACCTGTCTAGCCTAACACCTCTTCTCCTGTTCCTATACCTCTCATATAAACCATACTCTACTCCTCGACTTCTGTCTAGCCTAACACCTTTCCTCGTTTTCCTATATCTCTCACATAAACCATACTCTGCTCCTCGACCTCTGTCTAGTCTAACTCCTCTCCTCGTTTTCCTATACCACTCATATAAACCATGCACTACGTTTCAAGCCTCTGTCTAGTCTAACACCTCCCCTCGTTTTCCTATACCTCTCATATAAACTATACTCTACTCAGCCTCTGTCTAGCCTAGCACCTCCCCTCGTATTCCCTATCTTTCTCATATAAAGCGCACTCCCCTCCTACCACTGTCTAGCCTAGCGTCAGTCCTCGTATTCCCTATCTCGCCCATATAAACGCATTTTCCTCCTTGAACCGTCGCATCTAGCCTCGTTTTCCCTATCCTTTCCCATATAAACGCAAAAAACTGCGCTCGATCTCTCCTATATATCCTACTGTGGTGCTTCACATATGGTAAGCCAGTTTGAAGAAGATGTATTATATTTCGACTGTTGGGGAGCCGAACTTGACGAAGTTGCAACGCACGCATGGTAAAAACTTTCCGGTAGCCTTCGCCCCAAATGCACCCGTGGTGTTTGCCCCCCCCAAATGTTTAAAAATATTAACTTTATAATTTTGACCGTTTCTTTAAATATTATATATTTATGTTTGCCTCGGCTGCGTCAGTATTTATATTTTTTAGATATGAATGTCTTAGCAGGGAGTGGTGCAACTGAAGAATGTAGGCTCACACAGATTATAATTTTACTTCACTTCTTTTATTAATGCTTGACACGAATTAAATAACACTTCACTGATATAGAGAGAGAGAGAGCTGTGAGATTTGTTTTTTATTAAATACTTGAACTTTTTCACACAAAATACGTATTAGATTCTCGAGGACGCATCTAGCGTCCGGTTAGAAACGCTGTCTACAAGCAACTGACTTCTGAATTTGTAAAGTTTGCTCCATTTTAGTTCCTGATTGGCTAATCCTACTCCAATAGAATACTTTCATTTAACTTAAGCTTCTTTCTGGTTGTTGATTGGCTGTTTTATAAACTGTCTCAAAAGTTACATTATTGTTGCCAAGAATGAATAGTAGCATTTAAACTTTCTAATTCATTATTGCCTCAAGGTTACTTCATTGTTAGCAACTATTAACCTATTATTCTCACAGCTCCTACATTATTAAATTACGTAATTCATTCACATAACATTATTACACATGTATACAATAATATAAACATATACAATGACTGTAATAAACACTTTTTATATATTGTTACATACACTATTGCTTTAAGGCGGGCTGTTATTGAATTTATATATTATACAATTAGACTAAAATCATTTAAGTGTTAGAAATACTGCCTCAGTATAGTCACTCAAGTATAAGAAGTCCTTGACCATTATTACACCGAGTTTTGCAGAGTTATATTTGAGTTTTACTTGTAGCTCTCTTTCTAACAACTAATTTTGGGCATGAACTTGGCTTTATGTTCCATACTGTTTTCATGCAATCGCGAGACTTTGCAGGACTTTAAGATAACGGGTATTTCAGAAACGGCTTATGCCACAAAGAAAACCTCATTTGAAATAAATTGTGTGTTTTAAAGATACCTACATTTCTTGTGTAGCACGTTTTTGTCTATCGCTTAACATTTACCATTTTCCTATACAAGATTATACAAAACCTTTCGGATGAATAGGACTTCATAGGCTATTCCCCGAAAATTCGATATATACATTTTATTGTTCATGTAAATATCTTTCATGTACGGTATTTTAAACAAAATCGTTTGAGACATATTTTAGAAAATACAAAATTTCGAAAAATGTTACAAGTAAAGGGTAGTTTGGGGTTGGAAAATTTTGTTTAAAATCTTTGTGTCTCATCTTTGGAAGATATTGAACCTAAATACCCAGTTTGGTATTCATCCAACTTTTCGTTTTTGAGTTAATCTGTTCACAGTCAGTCGGACACACACACACACACACCGGTATGTTTTCAAAAATGCTTAATTTTGATTTAAAGGTCTCAAAACATGTATTTCCGGTGAAATATCGGTATAAAAGTTTTGGGTGGAGCAATATTTCTCCTATTTACTATACGTAGTAGAGAAAGTAAAAACAACAGTGACGTGATCAGAAAGCAACTCGGCATTTTTAGGTTAACTGAAAAGGTAACCCAATGCAGAACCAACTGGAAAGAATAGCTATATTAATAGAATGGAAGATTACCGCATCCCAAAATTGGTACTCATTTAAAAACCTATAGGTAATAGAAACATTGGCAGAACGAAGAAAAGATGATCACAGCAAGAATTCAATTCATGAGACCTCAAGAAGCCTTCCCAGACTTAAACCTACACCCCCGCAAAAGAAAGGGGGTATTTAAGGCCTACGCACGGGCTCGGGCGTAGGCTCGGATCGGTCTGCGGCTGGTGTTCGGGGTAATTTGAAAAAGTTTTGTCATATTCTGGCCGGCCTCGGGCTTGAAAACGAAGACGAAAAAATTAATTCATCAATGTTTTTGGTTTGCGATGTTGAGATGCTGGGAATAGCATAATTATCGCAACATTCATAAAATAGCAGTAGTAATACTGGTAATAATAAATAAAGAGGTTGCTTTAGCCAATTGCAAATAACCTTACAAAGCAAGACAGCTACAAAATTCGGCTTCCTCCGTCCGCCCACACCCAGGGCATAGTGCAGTAATAGGGACGACATGTGGTCAAGGCAGTATTACGTCAACGTGCCACTTGCTACATGCGGATTCCAGGATCTCAGCCGCTACTATGTAAAGTGACTCATCAATAGGTCCCAAGAACCTAAGTGCATCCCTACCAGGCCCCCATGCTGGAGCCGGAAATCGAACCCGAATCCCTTCGCAAAGGCAGCAGCGCTCGTGGACTGATGATAATGGTAATGAATAGATGCAAAGTAATATTTAAAACAGCATCAATCAGGCCTGGAACGAGTGTTACAGTATAACTATTCTCGGGCTCGGTTCTAATCGGCCCGGGCCGGGTCTGGCGTAAACATTTCGGCGCGTGCAGCACTCTACGCTTAGTTTGTCAGACGCGCACTGACTCTTCATTGTTTATGTTTCGCTAATACAGAAAATGTTACCGCTGCAAGAGGAGCTGGCAAGTAAGAGAGAGAGATTGCGGCTATCCACCATGGGGAATTTTAAAACGGTGATTTGTTACATTCATTCACAGAATTTTCTGTATCCACTATCGTTTATTTTTGCGTAGCTTCTACAAATTATCGTTACAAAGCTTTCTTTTCTATACAGTTATAGCGGGAACTACGATACCTTTGTAAATGTCAATATGATACGAAACAAGGTAACTTGATAATATTGTAATATACGTAAAATGTGAAGGAAGGCTAGCTAGCCGTGAGAAGGGCAAGAATGCAGTGAAAAAGGCAGGACCGTCTGGATAACGGACCTGACACTGACATTCAAAATGGCGGCCTATGTGGTGGGAATTTGGGAAATGCCTTAATCAGTTCTTGTCTACAAGTTATGACTTCTCCACAGTAAAATACAATTAATGCGGTGCAGTGACATGTCGTTTGTGTAGATATATGCTGCTGTGCACAAAAACGCTGTATTTAAAGTAAACTAAATGCATTTTAACATTAAATGAAATATGTAACCTCAAACAACATTCATGCATTCTATAACTTAAGAGCATTTCTAAACTACATCTACTTATTTAAATTACAAAGGACATACTTTTATAAACTGCAAACACTGTAATACTTGAATGAAACAGAACTGTTGATATTGAGGTTGACACTGATTAAATTCACTCAAAATTATGTGTCAATATTTACACTGTTTATCACATTATACACAATATTATATGCACTGGATGGCACGGAATGGTGTTGTTTACAGTAATTAGCTATTAAATTTAGAAGCTCTAGGGTTACTTTTGCTTTCACTGAACGCTTTTCATTTATAAGTTTGCAATAATTATTCACAACTATACCACTTAGCGACTTATAGCACCCTTTACTAGTTTTTGCACAGTCCACTCCGATAGACTGAAATATAACAAATAAGTAGTCTTAAACCAGCACTGCAAGTGAAATATATGAAATACATAACGTTAAACAGCATTGCAAAACAACACTCATGCAGTCTACAGTATTGCATACAACGTAACAGCATAAATACGATGGCTGAATTAAAACAAACTGTCAGAAATGCACCATTCTGCAGTTTAACCACTTTCTAGGAACAGTTATAAAAGAACCACCGTAACGGAATTTATCCCTTCTTATAACTAAGTCGGAAACAACGATGTATGCATACAGGCGAATCCTTCGAATGCGTAAAGTGTTTACGATTTATGTATATTAACTGTTTTCTTTTAAATCTTTATATTTTGGAAATATGAATGGCCATACTCCGGGATAAGAGAATAACTGGGACTCACTATACACATACACACTCAAATACTCATAATTGTTTTATTGTATCTCACAAATATACATAATTTAACATATTTTATAACTCAAATTAACACTGTATATAGCATATTTTAAAATATTTATCACAATTATTTGCACCTCTATTCATTATAACCAAAGTTCGATTTACATCCGGAAACATAATGGCGTTTTAATGTTTTAGGTTAAGTATATTTACAACTATAACGTCCAAACTGTAACAATTTCTTTATTTCACCACAGTAACCGTGACACAAACTATATTCTCAAGTAGATAAATTAAAAAATGTATAATTATACTTTACATTTAATGTAGCCATAATCTACATGTAATATATTAGTAAACATAGTAACACTTGGAAAGCACACGGCACTAAAAACGCATGACTGGGATTATTTCCGTTTCCCAAATTGCTCAAATAAAGGTTTTCAAACACTATTGCTTCGCTAATGTGATTACAAACTGCCGCGGTTACTAAAATACTATAAATCACAGGCATCGGAAACACAGCATAGCAGTTAGCGAGTGTAAACACCTCAGGGAACACCACCAGCTACCGCCGCCATTTTTCTCAATCTCGAACTCAGTGTCAGGTCCGTGTTTCTAGAGGGCAAGAATGCAGTGAAAAAGGGGACAGAGAAGGTAGTAGAACAGGCAACCCTTCTGCAGTGGTCACAGGTATTGGCAAGATATGAGTAAAAGTAACGCTTGATTGAGAGAGATAGCGATAGGATAGAAAGAGAGGGAGAGAGAATGAGATCTTGGGAAAGTTAGAATTTGTATGGACTTCAAATACGAGGGCAAACATTTCCATACCACGCGCAGGGGAGATTCAATAAGAGTAAAGATTTTAAAATAACTAGGCAAACATAGCATCCCCCTGTGATATAAAAGGGAGCATGTGTAAAGCTCTGGCGTCTATTTGCTTTCACGCCACATTGGTGGAGATGCGTGTGAAGCAAGCAATAGGAAGCAGTTAGATTTAGCTTGGGGAATACGGCTCTCCAGATAAGCCTCCCAGAACTGTGCATTAGACAGATCACACGGCTAGCGGCGTTGTAAAGTATTATTATTATTATTATTATTATTATTATTATTATTATTATTATTATTATTGTCAATACAAGTAAATTTAAATCACCAGGAAGTGTCATTTCGTCTACTGTTACCACACCCTGGGGAAGAGTTTAGCAATAGGGCAACACACAAGTATGCTAGGCTTACAATTTCAGCATAGACCAACCACCCACAACTACATCGCAGAAGGAAGGAAGGAAGAAAGAAAGACGACGTCACGGGAGAGGTCCGTCGCACAGTGCATGTTAATGGAGCTAAACTTTTGCAGAAATAGTATCATTACACATTTCATTGCAGGTACAAAGGGTATAGAGAAAACCGAACTGATGATAATCGTATGTTTAAAATCGGGGCGCTATATGCTAGTCCATACTCTTTCCATGACATTGCGAGAAACAGCTCAATAACGGGAGCACTTTAAAAATAAAGTATGAAAAATTGAAATCAACAACACCGGTTATTTCGGAAATGACTACGGCTACAAAAAAAAAGCATTTAATATAAATTGTGCGTTCTCAAGTTAAGCATTACAGTTTTGTATATCTATTAACCTTTACCAGTTATACAAATTAATACAAAACTCTTTCCGAATGGAGAGGTCTTCAGAGACTGCCCCTAGACTTTTCAAGTTATAGATTTTATTACTCATGTGGATATCTTAAATCTATAGTATTTTAATCAACATCGCTATTTATATTTTCAGAAATAAAATAATTCGAAAATTTTCCATGTAAAGTGCAGTCTGAGGTGAAGGTGAATGAACTTTCCCGAAAATCTTCGTGTCGCATTCTTAGAAAATCCTGAAATTAAATACCAAGTTCGACGTTTTGTTTTTGAGTTACGCTATTCACAGAAACACGTGATCCTGAGTTCTTCTAATTTTGTTTTAATTTAGGGAGTCTCAAAACGTGTACATCCGGTTAAATCACCATATCGAAACTTTGGATGAATGCAATACTTCCCCTACTTACTATACATAGTAGAGAAAGTAAGAAGCTTCCTTCGGCAACAAAAGTATACTTTTAAGGTAGAAATACTCCTTAGTTATTTATTGGGAATGACCTTATGGCACTTCCACCAAAGAAAGGGCGCTTAGTTTGAGTCAGACGAAGAGGTGATCGATCCCGTGTCGTTGTGCATCTCTTTGTTGTTTATGTTTCGCTAATACAGAGAGGCAGGCCGTTGTGAGAAGAGGTGGCAAGGAGGACGACGAAATTGTTCTTGGTTACTCACCAGTGAATTTTAAACATCCGATGTGTTACGTTCCCATAGCTTTCTATGCTCACTCTTCTTCAAAGTATTCTTCCGAAAGCTTATTATTTAACCACCTCCAGATTTCGTTGAAAAATACGGTAGGTAAAAGCAATATCTGATGCCTTTAAATGCCATGTCTTCTTACATGGCCAGGAGGACCCCCCCCCCACAAAAATACAATTGCGACTTCAAATCAATAAACAGGGTAGGTATACATCGGAAATAGCTAACTCCACAAAGCGTTTTATTTCACATAAATTGTGATCTTTAACAGATCTACAAATTTTGTGTAGTGAGATTTTTGTCTATCTCTTATGTTTACCAATCATTCAAAATTCATTTAGAATGAAGAGGACTTTACAGGCTATTCCCATAAATTGCAGTATATGCAGATTATTTCTCATGTAAATATCTTTAAAAAATGGCATAATCAAAATCGTTTGTCATTTTTGAGAAAATTAAAAATAACGTAAAATTGTTCGTATAAAGATTAGTTTGGATGAGAGGGTTTTCTTGAACATCTTTGAGTTGTATCCTTGGAAGATCTTTAACCTAAATTCCAAGTTTGTTATTTAATGACTTTTCATTTTAGGTTATCCTGTTCACACACACATACGCCTTTTTCCTAAAATGTTGCGTTTTTTTAATTCGGGTGAAATCTTGATATCGTATTTTTGGGGGAGTACAAAACTTCCCCCACCTACTGGAAGTACGTTGTAGAGAAAGTAAAAAAGGGAAAAGATAATTAAACACCAATGCTTGTGGATAGAAGGAACTGAATAAAGAAATAGGCTTCTACAATAAAAAAATACATCTATTAGGGTGTAAATACCTTCTCCTTAGATACTTATTGGGAGTAGTCTTTGCTCTCCCACCTTAGAAAGGGCGCTTAGTTTGTGGCAGACGCGGCCTTGTGGTTGTATGACTCTTCGATGTTTATGTTCTGCTAATACAGAAAGACTGGAGCTTTGGCAGAAGAGCTGGAAAACGAGAGAATGGAAATTTAATTGCGTGCGGCTTGGTTTAACCACCAGGGTGAATTAAAACATAACAACTTTTGCCATTCTGGTTAAACGTCTGCCAAACTAAATATTAATTCGCTCAGCCAACAAACACACGCCTTTATTTTTTGCCAATAAACACACTAACCAATGCTTGCGGAAACAAGCACCTGAGTGAACTAATAGGCTTCTGTTACAAAAGTATACATTAAGGCAGAGGTGGCGAAAGAGTGCTTCGCGAGTTATTTTGACTTGCAGGCGCCGTTCCCTCTCTACAACCGTCCCTTTGTTTTTCACGTGCTATGAGTGATGCAGTGCGTGTTGCATATTTGGTGACTCGCGGAAGGAAGTCGTTTTCGCCACCCTTGCATTAAGGTATAAATTACCTTAGATAAACATTAACGCAGACAGAAAATAGCCCGAGGAAATATTTTAAAATTTTTACTGTATGCTGACCATGTCGTAATAATACAAGAAACATAAGATGGTTTACAATGTTCAATACATTACCTTAATCAAATATGTAAAAATTATAATAGCGAAACATCAGGAGAGAAGACAAAAATAATCGCAAACTGGGGGGAAATAACCCCCCGCAAAAAAAAACCTCCGTCTTCGATTATTTAGGATGTGAAACAAATAATCAGAAGGATAAAGACATGGACAGAAAATTAATGATATTCCAAACAATTGTGGAACAATACATAATATCTGAAAGAATAAAACAAGATCCCAAACCAGGGTGGAACTTTATAACACTATAGCAACCCCTACGTTACTTTATGGGTGTGAAACCTGGGTCCACCACAAAGGTTACAACGTTGTGAAATGAAATTTTCGAGGAAAACAAAAGGATACACAAGAAGACAGTATTAGAAATGAGGAAATGAGCAAAGAATTAAAAGTAGAACTCAAGAAAAAATAGGTATAGAACAAGATGGTTAAAACATGCTAGGAGGATGGAAGATACCAGACTGCCAAAAATAGCTTTCCAATATGCCCCTAAAGGAAAGAGATTCGTTGGAAGGCCGAGAAGGAAATGGAAGGAGACACTGTGAAGACAGAACAGGGAGCAGCCTAATCCATGAAATGGTGAAGATACTCCTTATATATTTATTGGGAATAACCTTATGGCGCTCCCACCTAAGAAAGGGCGCTTAGTTTGTGTCAGACGAACAGATAATCGATCTCTTGTCGCTGTAAGCCTCTTCATTATTTATGTTTCACTAATACAGAAACGCTGGTCGTTGCAGGAATAATTGTCATTTAAGAACAAACGAGGGAGGTTGTGGCAATTTTGCTCAACCCCCACGGTGGATTTTAAAAATCGGTTGTATTACATTCACGTGATTTTCTCTACCCACTATCGTTTATTTTATATCGGTTCTCAAACAATTCCTACGAAGTCATTTTCTAAATAAATCATGTTAATCGAGACATAACCCTTGCAGAAATGGTCTCATTACTCATTTCGTTGTAGGTCACAGTAGCAGGGGGAGAGGGGAAATCAGTCATAATCGTTTTTAAAAGCGGGTAACAACACTACGTGATCAAAAGTATCCGGACACCTGGCTGAAAATAACTTACAAGTTCGTGGCGCCCTCCATCGGTAATGCTGGAAATCAATATGGTATTGGCCCACCCTTAGCCTTGATGACAGCGTTCACTCTCGCAGGCATGCTTTCAATCAGGTGCTGGAAGGTTTCTTGGGGATTGGCAGCCCATTCTTCACGGAGTGCGGAACTGAGGAGAGGTATCCATGTAGGTCGGTGAGGCCTGGCAATAAGTCAGCCTTCCAAAACATCCCAAAGGTGTTCTATAGGATTGAAATCAGGACTCGGTGCAGGCCAGTCCATTACAGGGATGTTATTGACGTGTAACCACTCCGCCACAGCCCGTGCAGTAAGAACAGGTGCTCGATCGTGTTGAAAGATGCAATCGCCATCCCCGAATTGCTCTTCAACAGTGGGAAGTAAGAAGGTGCTTAAAATATCAATGTAGGTTTGCGCTGTGATTGTACCACGCAAAACAACAAGGGGTGCAAGCAAGCTCCAGGAAAAACACGACCACACCATAACACCACCACCTCCGAATTTCACTGTTGGCACTACACACGCTGGCAGATGTGACGTTCATCGGGCATTCGCAAAACCCACACCCTGCCATCGGATCACTACATTTTGTACCGTGATTCGTCACTCCACACAACGTTTTGCCACTGTTCAATCGTGTAATGTTGACGCTCCTTACACCAAGCGAGGCGTCGTTTGTCATTTTCCTGCGTGATGTGTGGCTTATGAGCAGCCGCTCGACCATGGAATCCAAAGTTTCTCACCTCACGCCTAACTGTCATAGTACTTGGAGTGGATCCTGATGCAGTTTGGCATTCCTGTGTGATGGTCTGGATAGATGTCTGCCTGTTACTCTTTACGACCCTCTTCAAATGTCGGCGATCTCTGTCAGTCAACAGACGAGGTCGGCCTGTACACTTTTGTGGTGTACATGTCCCTTCACGTTTCCACTTCACTATCCAATCAGAAACAGTGGACCTAGGGATGTTTAGGAGTGTGGAAATCTTGCGTACAGACTTCTGACACAAGTGACACCCAATCACCTGACCACGTTCGAAGTCCCTGAGTTCCACGGAGCGTCCCATTCTGCTGTTTCACGATGTCTAATGACTACTAAGGTCGCGATAATGAGTACCAGGTAGTAGGTGGCAGCGCACTGCACCGAAGATGAAAAACGTATGTTTGTGGGGGTGTCCGTATACTTTTGATCACATGTTGAATATGTTGGTCTTGAAATTCCATACTTTTTCCATGACAGGCAAGAAACTATTGAAAAGCGACAGTATGGAAAAAATGACGAAAGTGGGCAACAGCTCAAAACTAGTATGGTGCATATTTGGAAAAGGCTGGTAAAAACGGAATTGTGTTTTATTTATGGACGTGCGTAACTGCTGTGGTCCTTAGCGTCCCATTCTATATTGAGTGTGAAAGACCAGTAATTTTGCTCAGAGGCCTCTTTATCAGGCTTGAGGTTGCTTTACGTTCCATAAATCTACTACAGCGGCTTCACTTCCCCTCCGGAAGCCATGCTAAGGCTTTTTACGTCCGACAATAATCCATCGATCGCCCCCGGTTTGAACCCGCGACCTCGGGAACTAGAGCCTAACATAGTACATCACTACACCACGGTGTTCAACGGAAATGACTGCTGTAAAGTTATTTGAAATATTTAAGGATTTTAAAGAGCTCCACATTGTTTGTGTAGTACGTTTTTGTCTATCTCTTTACACTTACAGGTTATATAAAATTCCCGAAAATTCGAGATGCACATTTGTTATATAAAAATCTTAAATATGTATTTTAATCAAAGTAGTTGGAACCATTTTTGAGAAAAATGTAACAAAAGCATTTCAAGTAAAGGCTAGTTTTTATTGGAGGAAGTTTCTTGAGGATCCTCAATAGGGAATACTATTGCACTTAAATACCAAACTTGGTGTTTATCGACTTTTAGTTTTTCTGTTATGCTGTTCTAAGTCAGACCCTCCCCACACCCAGACACATACGCGTACCTTTATCTAAAAAACCTTTTCGGGGGCTCTGGGGGCCTCAAGAATATATTTCCGGTGAAACCTCGACATCGAATTTTTGGTTGGAATGCAATACTTCCTCTACTTCCCACATGTTCGTGGTAGGGAAAGTAATTAATACTAATTCTTGTAGCCAAACATGCTATAAGCATTACTTTCAGGAATTGGAGCCTTGGTTTTAATGCAATAAAAATTATTGAAAACAAATTTGAGATGTTGCATTCACATGATTTTCTGCACTCACTCTTCTACAAACTATTCCTACAAAACATTACTATTGCATCCAGCTCTTGTTAATCCAGAAAAAATCACATTTGCATATTTCATTGTAGGATACACAAGGTAAAGCGATAGTCAGGTTTATACAGAACGTGTCATTACGTGCTGGCTTTTAGATGACGAGCTCTTTGCATGATCAGGAATAAAACAAATAACGACCCCCCAGTTGAGAAAAGTATCAGTAACAGAAATTCAGACAATAACAACAAACATCTCGCCGTCATTCTTGAAAAAATAAAATTAATAAATTATTTTCTATGTAATAGGTTGTTTGGGGTGGGGGAATTTCCTTGAAAATCCTATTGTATCCTTGGAAGATAATAAACTTAGATACTAAGTTTGGTATTTCACATTTGAGGTATGCTGTTTAAACAACTAGACACACAAAAACATGGACCGACCTTCTTTAAAAAAAAAATCTGTTCTTTTTTAATTCCAGAAGCCTCAAAACAAGTATTCCCGGTGAAATCTCTTTATTGAATTTTTGATTGAATACAATACTTACTCTACTTACGTAAATACGCGGTAGAGAAAGTAACAAATGACACCATATTAAACACCAATTGCTGGTAGAAGTAACTGAGTAAACAAATAGGTTTCTGCAACAAAAATCATGTATATACTACTTAGGTATTTATTGGGAGTAACCGTATGTCACATCCATTTTAGAAAAGGGCGCTAGTTTTCGTCAGACGCGCCCTTACGAATGTATGACTCTTTGATGTTTATGTTCTACTAATACCTAAAAATCCCAGAGGAGATGGCAAACAATGACGAGGAGAACGCGGTTTAAAACCACCACAGCGAATTTTAAAAAACACGTTTTATCATTCTGATTACGTTTCTTAAAATTAGTACTAATTCTGCATCCAAAAAAGACGTACTAGCTTTTAATTGCAGGAATTATAGCCTTTATCTTGCATCAATGAAAACAAAGGAAAGGTAATAAATACACTAACCCAGTAGTGGCTCGCAAGCAAGTATAGGATGAGGGTGTTCACAAAATTTTAGTCAGACATATCTGAGAATGTGAAATACCATCTGCTGCATATGGTTATAATTATGAACAAATTGATAAAAGGACCGACTCTGTAGTGTGGGTATAGCTGTCTGCCTGGCATTCAGGAGGTCGCGAGTTCAATAGGATGAGTTACTCGGTTAAGGTTTATCAGGGTTTTTCCCTTATCCTAAGAAGGCAAATTTCGGGTAACTTTAAGCTCCCGGGCACAATTAAACATCATTTCACCCATTACGCTAATTAGTCGACCGATGTGACCCACCATTGGTTAATTGACGTTAATTAAAAAAAGTTACAACTGCAGCCGCTCCTAATAACGAGACATCAGCAGTAATAATAATAATAATAATAATAATAATAATAATAATAATAATAATAATAATAATAATAATAATTAATGCATAATTTGTCTGACGAAAGAAAGTTTGTTCTTGTGCCCATAATTAAGTAGGTACACCGTATTAGGCAAGAACGAAGTAAGATTATGGATGATACGAGAAACAGTGGGAAGTTTCCGCACTTGTGCTATACTCCTTCTGCTACATTTACTCTTAACTTCTGCCGTAATGGTAATGAACGTAAAATTATAGCGTGCGGGAAAAGCATCGCGCGCTAATGCATTTCTTCAAGTGCGTACCACTCGTATGTCTTTGCCCCGTAAGGTAATTATATCACACAACTTACACATATACAGAAGCTTCTAAACGACGTGCTTTTACACAGCAGCCGCCACTGCACAACCCAATGCTTGCGAAAACAAAGAACTGACTAAGCAAACATCTGCAACAAAAATAATGCATTAAGGTATCTACTTCTTAGTATTTATTGGAAATGACCTAATGGCATTACCACCTCAGAAAGGGCTCTTAATTGGTTTTAGAGAAACCGATGCGCCCTTTGGGGCTGTATGATTCTTCGTTGTTTATGTTTCCCTAATACAGAAAGGTTGTCGGTTGCAAGAAGAGCTGGTAAATAAGAGGTGGCAAAATAACCAACTACCAAGGTGAATTTTAAAAATTTGACGTATTACATTCACATGAGCTTCTATAACCACATTCATTAATTTTTATACATACAACTTCCACAGACTAGTCTTGCCAAAGCTGCTTTTTTCTATATACTTCATGTTAATCCTTGCAGAATGATTTCGTTCTTGATATAAGGGGGATAGATGAAGCCGAATTCATGCTTTTCCCATGACATTGCGAGAAATAACTGATAGATAATTTTAATAACATCACTATAAACAAGTAGCAATTTTTGCATATTTTTCAAAAAATCATAAAACTGATAAAATAAACGATCTGAAAAACCGATAAAACATGTAATCTGTCCTACCATTAATTTGGTTGCTAAAATGTTTTAAAGTGCAGACAAATACTTTCTTTATGAGGTGTATGTATATTTGGGTGAACTCATTTCATTAAAATTTATAGCCCCCTCAGGTACTCAGTTTTAAATACTCGGTTATCGTCAGTTTTACTTGTCATTTAATTACTCAAGGAGCAAAGTACCGGCAGAGCCAAGAAATTACGAACCGGCTGTGCACTGTTTCTCCACTGGGCGTGTGGAAACATAATAACCCATAAACAAGGTCACGCTGTTGACATGGTTTTGCTCTGCAGATTGAACTACAGTATTGAGTTGACGGTGATGTGATGTAGTTCAGTTATTACGAGTTATTTATTATTATGTCCCGTACTTAGTCACAAAGTATATTATTGCTCAGATATGTTTTCTACTGCACATCCTGTATTTATTTATGATCCGTATGTGTTAAATCAGTCAGCTCGCCAAGTAAAGGTACGATTTGCAGAAAGATTTCTAGGTGTAAAATTTCCAGGCCGTATGCAACAATCCATGAACTTTACAATAAATTTCAGGACACAAGAAGTGTTCACGCTAAAAAGTTTAAAAGAGGGTGTATGGTTCTTACCTAAGAAGCATTAGACGACTTCGGTAATCGTTTGGAGAATTTCCCCCCAAAATCACTTAGGCGTCTTCCACAACAGGCAGGCATTTCTCATGGCTCTGCACGAAGTGAAACCACATTGCTGAAGTTAAAACCATATAAAATAACTGTGGCACATGCTCTTCAACAAGGTGATCCTGTAATTAGGCGCACATTTTGTGTGTGGAGCCTCAATAGTGTACGCAATCGTGAAATACACCCATATTTAATATTTTTCACGGACGAAACTTGGTTCCAACTTCATGGGTATTTGTGTACACAAAATAATCGTTATTGCAGCTCTGACAAACCTAATATTGTTCATGAAGTGCTCCTTCATGACGAAAAAATTGGTGTATGGTGCGCCATTTGGAGAAAGAGTTACAGGGCCAATTAAATTTTCGAGTGAACAGTTTACATACGTGAATACAATTTTGCCCCGCTTTTTTTAGAGAATTAACAACAGGAAGCGTGATTTTGGCTTTTTTTCAACACTCTGCAACAGCTCATACGGCCAATGTTTCGATGAGAACAATTGAAAGTGTGTTTGGGGACAGAATTTTTAGTAAACATTTCTAGCCCCCTCGGTCCCCCGGCATAACCCCCTAAGATTTCTATCTCTGGGTTAACTTAAAACAAAGTGTACAGGACAAACCCACCAAACTGGAAGAATTAAGCCTAAATATCCGTCAGGAAATTGCAAGCATTTCTCAACGTGAACTACGGCAATTGAAGGATAGTTTCCTAAAGAGGTGCCAAAAATATATGGACAAAGACGGTAGCCAGTTTCAGCATCTCCTTTCATAAAGTTGATAAGTCCTTTCATAAAGTTGATAAGTAAATCCTTTAAAAGTAGTTTTAAAAATGTTATATGGTTTCATCCACGCCTTTTTATGATAGCCGCCGACAGCAACGATTACCGAGGAAGCGGGCAGGAAAAACACCGCGCAGCCGGTTCGTAGTTTTTTGGCTCTCTCTCTGTATAACTGTTGTATGCTATTGTTATTGTGCATCATGTAATGCGTGAGCCGTGTTACCCATTTGTCCAGTTGTTATTTTACGTGAGATGGAAACCCTAGATCCATAGGAATCCTAGATACTATAGATGGATGTAAGATACCCTACAGAGGGTATAGTCACTCAAGTATAAGATATTGTCCTTGACATTATTACTCGGGGTTTTGCAGAGTTATATTTAAGCATTAGTTGTAGCTCTGTTTCTAACAACTAAGTTTGGGCATGAACTTGGCTTTATATTCCGTACTGTTTTCATGCCATCGCGAGAAACAACTGAATTACAGGACTTTAAGATAACGGATATCTCATAAACGGCTTATGCCACATAGAAAACCTCATTTGAAATAAATTGTGTGTTTTAAAGATATCTACATTTTTGTATAGCATGTTTTTGTCTATCGCTTAACGTTTACCATTTACCTATACAAGATTAAACAAAACTCCTTCGGATGAAGCGAGTCTCATAGGCTATTCCCCGAAAATACGAGATATACGGTATCTTAAACAAAATCATTAGAGCCATATTTTAGAAAATCAAAAATTTCGAAAAATGTTCCAAGTAAATTGTAGTTTGGGGTTGGAGAATTTTATTGAAAATCCTTGTGTCGCATCTTTGGAAGATATTGAACCTAAATACCAGTTTGAGATTTATCCGAAATTTCGTTTTTGAGTTATGTTGTTCACAGCCACGCACACAGGCACACAGACAAACACAAGAACATGTTTTCAAAATGCTTTATTTGAATTTAGGGGCTCCAAAACATGTATTTCTAGAGAAATCTATATATCGAATTTTTTAGTGGAATTCAATACTTCTCCAACTTATTGGAAATACGTAGTAGAGAAAATAACAAAGCAAAAGACAATTAAACACCAATGCTTGCGGATAGAAGAGCTGAGTAAACAAATACGCTTCTGCAATAAAAAGTATGTATTAAGGTATAAATACCTACTCCTTAGATATTTATTGGTATAATCTAACGGCGCTCCCATCTTAGAAAAGAGGTTTATTTTGTGACTGACGCGCCCTTGTGGCCGTATGACTCTTCCGTGATTATGTTCTGCTAATACAGCAAGGTTGGACTTTTGCCTGGAGAGGTGGCAAAATAAGCAAGGCGTGATTGGAATCAACCAACTTATTCACCAGGTAAATTCACCACGGTAAATTTAAAAAGAAAAAAAGGGGGTTTTATCATTCTAGTTAAGCTTCTGATACAATTTGACCAGCCAACAAAGGCACACGCTAAATATTACTTGCACGAGTTTTAACCTTTCATTTTATGCCAATAAAAAAAAACGAAGAAACAAAACACAACAAAGCAATAGGTAAATAACACACTTACTTAAGGAAACAAGGATCTGAGTAAACAAGTAAGCTTCTTTTACAAAAAGTACACATACATTAAGGCATAAGTCTTCTTAGATGTTTGTTGGAAATACCCTTATGGCGCTCCCAACTAAGAAAGGGCGCTTAGTTTGTGTCAGACGATAGTTCACCTGTCGCTGTAAATCTCTTCGTTCTTTATGTTTTGCTAATACAGAAAGGCTGGCCGTTGCAAGAATAACTGTCGTACAAGAAAAAATTTAAAATCCGCATGTGTTAAATTCACGTGACTTTCTCTACCCACTGTCGTTTATTCTTATATCAATTCTACAGGTTATTCCTAGAAGGCTTCTTTCCCTTGCAGAATTGGATTCATTACACATTTCGTTGAAGCTCGTAGAGGGAATCTGAAATTGAATTCATGATCTTTTTTAACAGCGACAGTTTAAAAAATGGTACAAGTTTGCAACAATTCATAAATGGTATAGTAGGCATCTGATGCAAAAGTTATTTGAAAAAGTAGTGGGTTTTAAAGAGCCTCTACATTTTTTGTGTAGTATGTTTTTGTCTAGCTTTGTACGTTTACCAGTTAAACAATTTTTCTTAGAACATTTAAGATAGTTTGTTACGTAAATATCTTAAATATGTAACACTTTTTTTAAAAAATAATTGGAGCCAACAAAAACCTTTCCATGTAAAGGGTAGTTTGAATTGGGAGAAGTTTCTTGAAAATTGTTGTATCTTTGGAAAATACTTCTGAACTTAAATGCCAGGGTATATAGTTTTTCTGTCATGTTGTTCAAAGACAACCCCCCCCCCATACAAACACACCAACTCCCGCGCACATACATGGATCTTTCATAAATATGTTTTCTTTTGGGTTCAAGGGGCCTAAAAAAACAATAACTATTTTGAAATCGAATTTTTAGGTGAAATGCAGTACTTTCTCTACTTACTATATGCACGTTTTAGAGAAAGTAATTAAATCTAGTTCGTGCAGCCAACAAAGACAGGAACTAAATATTGCTTGCAGGAAAATGCTGCCTTTTTATGCCAATAAAAAGGATAGAAAACAAATCAGATACATTCACATGGTTTTCTTTACTCACTTTTCTACAAACTACTTTTATGAAACATTACTATTATTGCTTCCAGTTCTTGTTAATCCAAGACCATTTAAGTTGAGACTGTACACTATCCAAAACTAAGCGTTCATTAAACAGGAATGCTTGGGGTAACAAGGAACTGAATAAACTAATGGCTTCTGCAACAAAAGTATACCTACTTAAAGGTATACCTTACGCATTTATTGGGAATGACCTTATGGCACTCCCACCTAAGAAAGGGCGTTTATTTGTGTCAGACGAACAGATGCACCTTTGTATGACTCTTCCTTGTTTATGTTTCGCTAATACAGAAAAGCTGGCCGTTGCAAGAAGAGGTGGAATATATCTGCTAGGGCGAATTTTAAAAATCTCATGTGTTAGATTCAATGCTTTTCTATATTCTACAAACCATTCTTACGAAACATTATTTTATCTACTTCTTGTTAATGCTAACTTTCAATTAACACATTACATTGTAGACTGTACCTATGTAAAGCGATATTAGGATTTTTAAGAGCGTGTCTCTATGTGATGGCTTTGAAGTGCCATGTTCTTTGCATGGCCACGGGGAAAAAAAAATCTGTGTTACACTCACATAGCTTCTCTGTTTTTTTTCAACCTATTTTTACAAACGCTTATGCTCCATGTTAATCGATATAAAAATTTGCAGAAACTATCTTATTGCTAATTTTCTTGTAAGTGCAAGGGGAATATGCTAGCTAGCCTTTAAGCGATAGTCAAATATTTTAAGAGCTGGTTGCTATGTGGAGTATTTCCTTCGCTTTGCATTACCAGGACATTAACAAAAAACGAACAACGAATTCCCATTTGAGAATAAGTGGATTGGAGAATTCAAACAAATAACAAGGAATATCTCGAAAATGGTTCACTCGAGAAAAAAAATGTATATGACATAAATTATGTGGTTTAACGAGATCTACATTTTTTGTGGGGTGAAAGCTTGTGTATCTCTTACGGTTTACCAGCTATTCAAAAGTGACTCAGAATGAAAATTCAAAGTATACATTTTATTTGCTATCAAAATATCTGAAACTTGATGTTTTAATCAAAATCGTTAGAGCCATTTTTGAGAAAATAAAAATTTTCCAAAATGTTCCATGTAATGGGTAGTCTGGGGTGGGGATATTTGCTTGAAAATCTTCATATCGCATATTTGAAAGATACTGAACCTAAATACCAAGTTTGGTATTTATCCGACTTTTGGTTGCGGGAGTTTATTTGTTACGGTTGCACCATGTTTAGGCACCAATTTGACCACGCACGTAATGGATGCCAATTTTCGGGAGATTGTTTATAGGAGTCTTCACCCCACGTTTAAGAATCAACTTTTTATTTTAATATTAATTTATTTATATATGTATGCCTCGGCTTCGTCAATAGTAATTTGCAAAACATGTATCTCTTAACACGACTGGTACGGCTTAAGAACAAGGTTTACACAAATTATAATTGTATTTAACTTCTTTTATTATCCCTTCACGCGATTAAATAACACTTCACTGATATATCCTACTATAGAGCTGTGAGATTATTGTTAATTGCACTTTTAACAGGTAAACTTTATATTATTCTCACCGCAATGAATTTTCATGTCTCACATGAACCCGTACCGAACCGAACTGCTTGGGTACACTTTCTTGTAGCGTCTATCGTTTTAATTTGTACATTTTCTCTACTTCTAGTTTCTGATTGGCTAAGCCTACTCCAATAGAATACCTTTATTTAACTTTTATCTTTTCTAGTTTTTTATTGGCTATTTATAAATGTTTTAAATATTACATTATTATTGTTCCAAGAACTATTAATAGCTTTTTAAACTTTCTAATTTATTGTTGTCTCAAGGTTACCTCATTGTTAGCAACTTTCGGCTTCTACATTGTAATTCTGTTTGCTATAGAAAGTAGCTTGCTTCTATTCTCACAGCTCCTACATTGTTAAACTACGTAATACATTCACATAACATTTTTATACAAGTACATAAAATAAACGTAATACAATGACTGTAATGCACACTTTATATATTATATTATATGCATATTGCTTTAAGGCGGGCTGTTATTATATGTTATATTATATAATCAGGATGATATCATTTAAGCTATAAAAATACTGCCTCATCTTTTTTGTGTTATGCTGTTCACAGACACACAGACACATCCACAAAGACATTTTTTTCTAAATCTTTTTTTGATTCAGAAGGCCTCAAAACATGTATTCCCGGTGAAATCTCGATATTGAATTTTTCGGGTGGAATGCAATACCTCTCCTACTTACTATAAAAAATTGTCTGCTTTACAAGGTTTACATTTCTTGTATTGTCAAATTTTGTCTATCTCTTACGGTTTATCCATTAATTTATTTACATTATCGATTCATTCAGAGTGAAGGACTTCACAGGCTATTTACAGAAAATTCAGGGTATACATATATTTGTCATGCAAATATGTTAACCATATGACATTTTAATCAAAATAGCCATTTTTGAGAAAATAAAAAATAACGTAAGCTTTTCCCTGTAATGGTTATTTTGGGGTGGGGTATTTTCCTGAAAATCTTTGTGTCGCATTCTTGGAAGATGAACAAGTAACAGGTTTGGTATTTAATCGACTTTTCAACATTGAGTTATGCTGTTCACATACATACCTACACATACATCACACATGGAACTTTTTTTTTAAAAAAAAAAGTGCTTCTTAAATTCAGGGAGCTTCAAAGCAAACAATTCTGGCGAAATCTCGTTATGGTATTTTTGGGTGAAATACAATACTTCCCCAACTTATTGGAAGTACGTAGTAGAAAAAATAACAAAGGAGAAGGCAATTAATCATCAATGCGGGTAGAAGGAACTAAGTAAACAAATAGGCTTCTGCATAAAAAGCACACTTAAAGATATAAATACCTACTACTTAGATATATTTTATTGGTATAACATCTTGGCGCTCCCATCTTAGAAAGAGCGTTTACTCGTGATAGAAGCACCCTTGTGGTTGCATGGCTCTTCAAGGTTTATGTTCTGCTAATATAGAAAGGGTGGACCTTTGCCAGAAGAGGTGGCAAAACAAGAAGAACGGTTAATCAATCAACTCCATCAGCTCACACCACGTTGAATTTAAAACAAAAAAAACAGGTTTTATCATTCTGGTTAAATTTCTGATACAGTTTGTTCACAGATACACACTAATTATTACTTGCACGAGTTCTAATCTTATTTTATGCCAATAAAAACGAAAGAAAACCAAAGGGAAAAAATAAACAACACACTTGCTTGAGGAAACAAGGACCTGAGTAAACAAATAAGCTTCTGCTTAAAAAAGTACACATACATTAAGGCACAAATCTTCTTAGATATTTGTTGGGAATAACCTTAAGCGCTTCCACCTAAGAAGGGCGCGTCAGACGAACAGTTCTCCTGTCGCTGTAAGTCTCTTGGTTCTTTATGTTTTGCTAATACAGAAAGGCTGGCCGTTGCCAGAATAACTGTCGTACAAGAAGAAACAAAAATGTGTACGGTGAATTTTAAAAACAATTTGTGTTACCTGAATTTCACATTTCGTTGTAGGTCGTAGAAGGAGATAGAGAAAATCTAATTCATAATCTTTTTTAAAAGCGGTATGCTATATGCTGGTCTTTAAATTCCATAATCTTCCCATGACTTCGACAGTAGTTTAAGAAATAGCAAAGGTATACAACAATTCATAACTGGTGTAGTAGAAATCTGGAAATGGCTGATGCAAATATTGTTTGAAATAAGTAGTGGGTTTTAAAAAGCTCTGCATTATTCGTGTAGTACTGTTTTGTCTCTCTCTGTATACCAGACAACAGTTATATAAAATTCTCAGAAAATACCACATACACCTACATTTCATTTGTTACGTAAATATCTTAAATGTATAATTAATATTTTACTCTAAATAGTTGGAGACATTTTTGAAGAAATCAAAATTAACGAAAAACGCTCCATGTAAAGGGTAGTTTGAATTGGGATGAGTTTCTTGAAAGTTTCGAATCTTTGGAAAATACTACTGAACTTAAATGCCATGTACCTGTTAATTGGGTTTATGGTTTTTCTGTGTGCTGTTGAAACACACATACAGATACGTGGATCATTTATAAAAATGCTTTCTTTTTGGTTCAAGAGGCCTGGAAAGAAAATCAAAGTTTCTAGTGAAACCTTGACATCGAAATTTTAGGTGGAATGCAATACTTTCTCTGCTTACTATATGTACGTTTTACAGAAAGTAACTAAAACTAATCCGTGCAACCAACAAAGACACGAACTAAATATTGCTTGCAGGAAAATGCAGCCTTTTATGCCAATAAAAAGGATAGAAAACAAATCTGATGTGTTGCATCACATGATTTTCTCTACGCCTTCTTCTACAAACTATTCTTATGAAACATCATTATTGTTTCCAAAATTAAAAAAAAGAATTTTTTTTATGGACGCTCTTTAATTGCTATGGCCCTTAGCGTCCCATTCTATATTGGGCGTGAAAAACCGGTAATTTGGCTCAGAGGCCTCTTTATATGGCTTGAGGTTCTTTTACGTGCCGAAATCTACGACACGGGACCACCAGCTTTACTTCCCTTCCAAAGGAAGTCATGCTAAGGATTTTAAGCCCGAAAAAATCCATCGCCCGGGTTTGAACCCGCAACCTTGCGAACCAGATTATTGTTTCCGGTTCTTGTTATGAACTGGATTTACCTTACACGTTGGATCATTTAAGTTGATACTGTACAATATCTCCAAAACTAAGCGTTGTGGAAAGAAACTGTTTAATAAAAGTTGCTTGATATTATGGGAAAAAGTAAATACAATTAGTAGTGTTTTGTTTGGAGGACGTTATGATGTTCATTTTAGGGTCAGTTTAATTTTTTTAAATGGGAACCTACATTTTGTATGTTGTTTTCTCATTTCTCATAAAAAAACTAAACAACTTTTGTGTAAAACACCTTGAATTGTTCTTATCAACGTAAATAACAACGAAAATTCTGAATGACCCTGAAATGACCATTCATGGATGGTCCAACCATTAATGGCGCTCTTCTTACGCAGCTATTTAGAATTTTCGTTATTTACGTTGGTGTAAGAACAATTGCAATATGCTTTATACATATTCGTTTAGCTTTTTGTGAGGAGTGAGAAAGCAATATAAAAAGAGTTAGGTTTACATTTAAAAAAATTAAATTCACCCTAAAATTACCATCACAACGTCCTCCAAACAAAACACGACTAGTGACATTTACTTTCCCCCATAATATCAAGCAACTTTTATTCAAGACATTTCTTTCTACAACGCTTAGTTTGGGAAATATTGTAGGTACAGTCTCAACTTAAATGGTCTAACCTGTATATTTCGCTGTAGGATACCCTAGGCAAAGCGATAGTCAGATTTATAAATAACGTGTCGCTACGTGGTGGCTTTAAAATGCCACGCTCCATGCATGACTACGAGAAAAAATGAATAGCGACTTACATGAAAAGTATAAGCATCTGAAGAAACTCAAACAATAACAACGAACATTTCGGCGTTATTTTTGATAAAAACAAATTAACGAATTATTTTCTATGTAAGGGATTGTTTGGGGTGGGGAAATTTACTTGGAAATGATGTCGCATCCTTGGAAGATAATGAACTTAGTATTTAAGTTTCATATTTCGCTTTTAAATTATGCTGTTCACACAAGACACACAAAAACATTGAACTTTTTCTAAAAAAAAGCGTTTGTTTTTAATTCAGTATACTCAAAGCAAGTATTTCCGGTGAAAACTTTTCAAATTTTGGATGGAATACAATACTTCTTCTGCTAATATAATTCGTCTAGCCAATAAAGACGCGTAGCAATTAATATACCTTGCAGGAATGGTAGCCTTTAATTTATGTCAATAAAACTAATGAAACAAAAAAGGGCAATAAACATGAGTGCTTGGGGAAACAAGGAACTGAATAAGTATACCTACTTAAAGGTATAAATACTTCTTAGGTATTTATTGGGAATGACCTTATGGCACTCCCATATAAGAAAGGGGCCTTAGTTTGTGTCAGACGAACAGATGCGCCCTTGTCGTCGTATGACTCTTCGTTGTTTATGTTTCGCTAATACAGAGGGGCAAGCCGTTGCAAGAAGAGGTGGAAAACAAGAAGAGCGATGAGATCCCCTGGTAGGGCGATTTTAAAATTTTCAAGCTTTCTATATTCTACAAACCATTATTACGAAACCTTATTATTTTATATACTTCTTGTTAATGCAGGTAAACTTTCAATTAACATGCACACAATTGTAGAATACAGTACCTATTAAAGCGATATTAAGATTCTTAAGAGCGTGATGGCTTTGAAAAAAGTGCCATGTGCTTTATATGCCGACGGAAAAAAAAAACAATTCTGATGTGTTACACTCATATGACCTTCTCTACTTTTGTTCAATCTATTTTTACAAACGCTTGTTCTCCATCTACTTCATGTTAATCGATATAAAAATTTGTAGAAACTATTTTATTGTTAACTTTCTTGTAGGCGCAAGGGGAATGTGGTAGGTTTTAAGCCATAGTCAACTCTTTTAAGAGCTGGTTGATATGTGGAGCATTCGATTCTCTTTGCATGTCCAGGTCATAAGAAAAAACGAACGGGTTCTCTTTCGAGAAATAGTACAAAATATTGGAAGATTCAAACAAGTAAGAAGGAATATCTTGGAAATGGTACACTCGACAAATAAAATGTATATATGACATAATATATGTATTTTAACGAGCTCTACATTTT
This sequence comes from Deroplatys truncata, assembly GCA_030765065.1. Taxonomy (NCBI): domain Eukaryota; kingdom Metazoa; phylum Arthropoda; class Insecta; order Mantodea; family Mantidae; genus Deroplatys; species Deroplatys truncata. The sequence goes on from CM060987.1 coordinate 122,115,387, forward strand.
TTGTGTAGTAAAATTTTGTATATCTCTTACGGTTTACCAGTTATGCAAAAGTCATTCAGAATGAAGAGAACTTTGGGGATATTCCCAGAAAATTCAAGATATACATTTCATTTGTCATTAAAATATCTTAAACATATGACGATTTAATCAAAATCCTTTGAGCCATTTTTGAGAAAATAAAAATTTTTGAAAAATGTTCCATGTAAAGGGTAGTCTGGAATGGGAGATTTTGTTGAAAATCTTCATATCGCATCTTAGAAAGATACTGAACCTAAATACCAAGTTTGGTGTTTCTACGACTTTTCGTTTTTGAGTTATGCTGTTCACAGGCACACAGACGCACACGCGGACCTTTTTCTAAAAATACGTTTTTTGGATTCAGGTACCTCAAAACATGTATTTCCGGTGAAATCTCGATATCGAATTTTTGAGTGGAATGTAATACTTCCCCTACTTATTATACTTAATATACGTTTAAGAGAATGTAAAAAAAAAACGTGTGTTTTAACGAGGTTTACATTTCTTGTATATCAGATTTTTTTGTTATCTCTTACGGTTTATACTTATATTGTACGATAAATTCAAGTGAAGAGGACTTCACAACCCATTTCCGAAAAATCAAGGTACACATATATTTGGCATGCAAATATGTTAAACATATGGCATTTTAATCAACATCGTTAGTCAATTTTGAGAAAATAAAAAATAGCGTAAATTTTCCCTGTAATGGTTACTTTGGGATGGGCAGATTTTCTTGAAAATCTTCGTGTCGCATCCTTAGAAGATACTGAACTACAATGCCAGGTTTGGTATTTAATCGACTTTTCGATCTTGAGTTATGCTGTTCATACACATACCTACACATACACATACATCACACATGGAACTTTTTTTTTAAAAAAAAGAAGCGCTTCTTAAATTCAAGGAACTTCAAAGAAAGTAATGCCGGTGAAATCTCGTTATCGTATTTTTAGGTGAATTACAAAACTTCCCCTACTTATTGGAAGTACGTAAGAGAGAAAATAACAAAGGAAAATATAATTATACACCAATGTTTGTGGATAGAAGTAAGTAAATAAAAAGGCTTCTGCAATAAAAAGCATGCATTAAGGTATAAATATCTCCTCCTTAAATATTTATTGGGATAACTATTTGACGCTCCCATCTTAGAAAGGGCGCTTAGTTTGAGACACGCGCCCTTGTGGCTGTATGACTCTTTTATGTTTATGTTCTGCTAATACAGAAAGGGTGGACCTTTGCCAGAAGAGGTGGCAAAACAAGGTAATCAATCAACTCCATCAGCTCACACTACGGTGAATTAAAAAAAAACAGTTTTTATCATTCTGGTTAAATTTCTCACACAGTTTGTTCAACCAACAGAGACGCACGCTAAATATTGCTTGCACAAGTTCTAACCTTCATTTTGTGCCATTAAAAACGAAAGAAAACCAAACGGAATCCGTAAACAACTTGCTTTAGGAAACAAGGAGCTGAGTAAACCATAAGCTTCTCCTACAAACATTATACATACATTAAGCCATAAATCTTCTTAGACATTTCTTGGGAATAAACTTATGGCGCTCCCACCAAGAAAGGGCGCTTAGTTTGTGTCAGATGAACAGGGTTCTCCTGTCGCTGTAAATCTCTTCATTCTTTATGTTTCGCTAATACAGAAAGGCTGTCCGTTGCAAGAATAACTGTCGTACGAAGAAAATAAAAGTGTGGCTAGTTCGGTTAACCACCACGGTGAATTTATAAAATTGACTGTGTTACATTCACATGACTTTCTCTACCCACTATCGTTTATTCTTATAGCAATTCTAGAAGCTTATTCCTGCGAAGGCTTCTTTCTCTTGCAGAAATTGCTTCATGACACATTTTGTTGTAGGTCGTAGAAGGGTTATAGGAAACTGAATTCAAAATATTTTTAACAACGTCAATGCGGGTCTTGAAATTCCATGACATCTAGAAACAACTGAAAAGCCACAGTTTAAAGAATGGCAAACTTATGCAACAATTCATGACTGGTATAGTGGATATCTGGAAATGGCTGCTGCAAAAGTTGTTTGAAATAATTATGGAGTTTTAAAGAGCTCTACATTGTTTCTGTAGTACGTTTTTGTCTATCTTTGTATACCAGACACCAGTTATACAAAATTCTCAGAAAATTCAAGATACACCTACATTTCATTTGTTACGTAAATATCTTGAAATGTAATATTTTATTCAAAATAGTTGGAGCCATTGTTTAGAAAATCAAAGTAAGGAAATATGCTCCATCTAAAGGGCAGTTTGAATTGGGAGGAGTCTCTTGAAAGTTTTGTGTCGTATCTTTGGTAAATACTACTGAACTTAAATGCCATGTTCCTATTTATTGGATTTATGGTTTTTCTGTTGTGCTGTTCAAACACACATACACATACGTGGATTATTTATTAAAATGTTTTCTTTTTTGTTCAAGAGGCCTGGTAAAAAAGTAAAAACAAAATCAAAGTTTCCGATGAAACCTCGACATGGAAATTTTAGGTGGAATGCAATACTTTCTCTACTTACTATATGCACGTTTTACAGAAAGTAACTAAAACTAATCCGTGCAGCCAACAAAGACACGAACTAAATATTGCTTTCAGGAAAATGCAGCCTTTTTATGCCAATAAAGAGGATAGAAAACAAACCTGATACGTTGCATTCACATGATTTTCTCTTGTCACTCTTCTGTAAACTATTCTTATGGAACATTATTATTATTGCTTCCAGTTCTTGTTAATCCATTTAAGTTGAGACTGTACAATATCTCCAAAACTAAGCGTTGTAGAAAGAAATGTCTTTCATAAAATTTGCTTGATATTATGGGGGAAAGTAAATGTCAATAGTCGTGTTTTGTTTGGAGCGTTATAATGGTCATTTTAGGATCAGTTTTATTTTTTTAAATGGAAAACCTACAATTTGTATGTTTTTTTTCTCATTCTTCATAAAAAAAACTAAATAACTTTTGTGTAAAGCACCTTGAATTGTTCTTATCAACGTAAATAACAACGAAAATTCTGTATTACCCTCAAATGACCATCCATGAATGGTTTAACCATTAATTGCGCTCTTCTTACATAGCTATCCTTTTTCTTATTTTTTTTTAATTCAGTGTACTCAAAGTAAGTATTTCCGGTGAAAACTTGTCAAATTTATGGATGGAAAACAACACTTCCCCTACTTACTATACGAATGAGGGGAAAGTAGAACAAGTTTTGTCATTCTGGTAAAGTTTCTGCTAAAGTAATATAATTCGTCTAGCCAAAAAAGACACGCAGTAATTAATATATCTTGCAGAAATGGAAGCCTTTAATTTATGTCAATAAAACGAAAGAAACTCATGAAATGTGAATATTTGGGGAAACAAGGAATTGAATAAACAAACAGGCTTCTGCAACAAAAATATACCTACTTAAAGGTATAAATATTCCTTAGGTATTTATTGGGAATGACCTTAAGGCACCCTACCTAAGAAAGGGAACAATTTGTGTCAGACGAACAGATGTGCCCTTGTTGTATAGCTCTTCATTGTTTATGTTTCGCTAATACACAGGGGCAGGCCGTTGCAAGAAGAGGTGGAATACAAGAAGAACGACGAGATATCGGCTAGTAGGGCGAATTTTAAAAATCCCATGTGTTAGATTCACATCTTCCACAAACCGTTGTTACGAAACCTTATTATTTTATATACTTGTTGTTAATGCAGGTAAACTTTCAATTAACATGTACACATTTCATTGTAGAATACAGTACCTACCTATGTAAGGCGATATTCAGATTTTTAAGAGCGTTCTTTGCATGGCCACGAGAACCATTAAACAATTAAAGTGTGTGCTCTAACGAGGTTTACATTGTTTGAACAGTAAGATTTTGTCTATCTCTTACGGTTTATCAATTATATACATCATACTGTTCATTCAGAGTGAAGAGGACTTCTTCACAAGACTTCTTCCAGAAAACATATGGCATATATTTGCCATGCAAATATGTTAAACATATGGCATTTTAATCAAAATCGTTAGCCATTTTTGAGAAAATAAAAAACAACGTAACATTTTTCCTGTAATAGTTTCAGCTGGGAGGATTTTTTTGAAAATCTTTGTGTTGCATCCTGGGAAGATGCTGAATCTAAGTACCAGGTTTGGTATTTAATCGACTTTTTGACTTTGAGTTATGCTGCTCATAGCCATACCTACACGTACACCACACATGTAACTTTTTCTAAAGAAAAATGCTCCTTTTTTTAATTTTAGGGAGCCCCAAAGCAAGTAATAAGTTAATTAAACACCAATGTTTATGGGTAGAAGGAACTGAGTAAACAAATAGGCTTCTGCAATAAAAAGCATGCATTAAGGTAAAAATACCTACTCCTTAGATATTTATTGGGAGTAACCTATTGGCCCTCCCATGTTAGAAAGGATGTTTAGTGGTGACAGAAGCGCTCTTGTGGCTGTATGACTCTTCCATATTTATGTTCTGCTAATACAGAAAGGCTGGATCTTTGCCAGAGGAGGTGGCAAAACAAGAAGGGCTCTATGTGACACAACACGGTGAATTAAAAAAAAAAGATTTTATCATTCTGGTTAGGTGTCTGATACAGTTTGTTCAGCCAACAGACACACGATAATTATTATTCTACGAGTTCTAACCTTTTATTTTATGCCAATAAAAACTAAAGAAAACCAAAGAAAAAAGGTAAACAACACACTTTCTTGCGGAAACAAGGACCTGAGTAAACAAATAAGCTTCTGCTACGAAAAGTATACATACATTAAGACATAAATACTTCTTGCATATTTGTTGGTATAACCTATTGGCGCTCCCATCTTAGAAAAAGCCTTTAGTTTTTTGAAAGGACTCGCCCTTGTGGCTGTATGACTCTTAGATGCTTATGTTCTGCTAATACAGGAAGGCTGGGTTTTTGTCAGAACAGGTGGCAAAACAACAGTGTGATGTGGTAGCTTGCTTAATCAACTTCATCAGCGCACGTCACGATGAACTTTAAAGAGCAGTTCTTATCATTCTGGTTAAAATTTCTTCAGTCAACAGAGCTAATTATTACTTGAACGAGTTCTAACCTTCATTTTATGCCAGTAAGAACGAAAGAAAACCAAAGGGAAACGGTAAACAAACACACTTGCTTGAGGAAATAAGGGTCTGAATAAACAAATAAGCTTCTGCTACAGAAAGTACACGTACATTAGGGCATAAATCTTCTTAGATATTTGGGGATAACCTTAGGACGCTCCCACTTAAGAAAAGGCGCTTAGTTTGTGTCAGACGAACAGAGTTCTCATGTTAATGCAAATCTCTTCGTTCTTTATATTTTGCTAATACAGAAAGGCTGGCCGTTACAAGAATAATTGTCGTACAAGAAGAAACACAAAGATTGTGAGAAACTATTTTGGTTAACCACCACGGTCAATTTTAAAATTTGGTTGTGCTACATTTTCGTGACTTTCTTTACCCACTATGGCTTATTTTTATATCAATTCTACAAGCTAATTCCTACGAAGGCCTTTTTCTCTTGCAGAAATGGTTTCAATCTTAAATATATATATATATATATATATATATATATATATATATATATATATATATATATATATACGTTTGTTTATTAAAGTAGTTGGCGCATGTTTTGAGAAAATCATAACTAACGAAAAACTTTCCATGTAAAGGGTAGTTTGGATTGGGAGTTAAGTTGCTTGAAAATAGTCGTATCTTTGGAAAATACTACTGAACTTAAATGCCATGTTCGTATTTATTGGGTTTATAGTTTTTCTGTTATGCTGTTCAAAGGCAAAACCACACGCATGCACGTACATATGCGCGCGCGCACACACACACACACACACACACACACACCGCAGCGCACATGCATGGATCTTTTATAAAAATGTTGTTTTTTTGGATTCAAGAGGCCTATAAAAAATAATAAACTTTTTCGGTGAAACTTCGACATCGAAATTTTAGGTGGAATGCAATACTTTCACTACTTACTATATGCACGTTTTAGAGAAAGTAATTAAATCTGATTCGTGCAGTTGACGAAGACACGAACTAAATATTGTTTGCAGAAAAATGCCGCCTTTCTGTGTCAATAACAAGGATAGAAAACAATTCGGATGCATGTTTTTTCTCTATTCACTCGTACAAACTATTCTTATAAAAATTATTATTATTGCTTCCAGTTCTTGTTAATGCAAGAACTGGATTTACCTTACAGTGTGGACCATTTAAGTTGAGACTGTACAATATATCCAAAACTAACCATTTTAGAAAGAAATGTCTAGAATAAATGTTGCTTGATATTAAGGGGGAAAGTAGACGACATTAGTCGTGTTTTGTTTGGAGGACGTTATAATGGTCATTTTAGGATCAAACTAATTTTTTTAAATGGGAACCTACATTTTGTATGTTGTTTTCTCATTCATCATATAAAAAAATTAAACAACTTTTTTGTAAAGCACCTTGCAATTGTTCTTACCAACGTAAATAACAACGAAAATTCTGAATAACCACGTTGGTGCAAGTAATGAGATTAAAGTGCTTACCGGTAGAAGAAACTGAGTAAACAAACAGACTTGTGCAATAAAAAGCATGCATTAAGGTATAAATACCTTCTCCTTAGATATTTATTTGGATGACATATTGGCGCTCCCGTCTTAGAAAGGGCGCTTAGTTTGAGAGACGCGCCCTTGTGGCTGTATGACTCTTCCATGTTTATGTTCTGCTAATATATAAAAGGTGGACCTTTGCCAGAAGAGGTGGCAAAACAAGAAGAACGAATCAATCAACTTCATCAGCTCACATCACGGTGAATTTAAAATAAAAACAGTTTTTATCAATCTCCAACAGGGACACACGCTGATTATTACTTGCACGAGTTCTAACCTTCATTTCATACAAGTAAAAACGAAAGAAAAACAAAGGGAAAAGGTAAACAACACGCTTCCGGAAACAGGGACCTTAATAAATAAATAAATAAGCCTGTGCTACAAAAAGTATAAATTAACGCGTAAATTTTCTTAGATATTTGTTGGGAATAACCTTATGGCGCTCCCACCTAAGAAAAGGCGCTTATTTTGTGTCAGACGAACAGAGTTCTTCTATCACTGTAAATCTCTTCGTTATTTATGGTTTGCTAATACAGAGAGGCTGGCCGTTACGAGAATAACTGTCGCACAAGAATTGGTTGTGCTACATTCACATGACTTTCTCTACCCGCTATCGTTTATTCTTATATCAATTCTACAAGCTTATTCCTGCGAAATGGTTTCATGACACATTTCGTTGTAGGTCTTAGAAGGAGATATAGGAAACTGAATTCAAAATATTTTTAACAGCGGTACGCTCGCTATATGCTGGTCTTGAAATTCCATAATACTTCCATGACGTCGAGAAACAACTGAAAAGCGACAGTTTAAAAAATTGCAAAAGTATACATTTCATATCTGGTATAGTGGATATATGGAAATGGCTGATGCAAAAGTTATTTGAAATAATTAGTGGGTTTTAAAGAGCTCTACATTGTTTGCGAAGTACGTTTTTGTCTATCTCTGTACGTTTACCAGTTATACGAAAATCTCAGAAAATTTAAGATACACTTACATTTCATTTGTTACGTAAATATCTTAAAATGTAACATTTTGTTCAAGATAGTTGGAGCCATTTTATAGAAAATCTAAGTAACGAAAAACGCTCCATGTTATGGGTAATGTGAATTGGGAGGAGTTTCTTGAAAATTTTCTTGTCGTATCTTTGGAAAATATTACTGAACTAAGATGCCATGTTCATATTTATTGAGTTTATAGGTTTTCTGTTATGCTGTGATGCAGTAATTTGTATCACAAATTATGTAAATGTCAAGAGTGATTATAGTGTGAATATGCATTATTATGTGACATTGTCGTCCTCCGTGGACTGGTGGTACCGTGCTAGCCTCTAGTTCCCAAGGTCGCGGGTTCAAACCCGGCGGAGGGCGATGGATTTTTTCGGGCGTAAAAATCGTTAGCACGGCTTCCTTCGGAAGGGAAGTAAAGCCGGTGGTCCCGTGTCGTAGATTTACGGCACGTAAAAGAACCTCAAGCCTGATAAAGAGGCCTCTGAGCAAAATTACAGGTGTTTCACGCCCAATATAGAATGGCACAGCTAAGAACCATAGTAGTTAAAGAGCGTCCATAAATAAAACTCAATTTATTTTATTTATTATGTGACATTGATTTGAGATGTTTGATGATTGTAAGCATTGTCGAGAAGTAAGTTTATACGGCCTTACTGAAACTGACAATAATAGCGTGCAATAATGTAGCGAGGGGGTGAGCTGTTTATCATTATTAGAGACGAGCAAATGACGTAATATTGGCGCGTTTTTCTTACAATTTGCTGGAACATTTTTCCCTAGATCATATGTGTTCATAATTTTCATTGTATATAAAAATAGACGCTAATGTTGGCGCGTTTTATTAACCAATAGCAGCTCGGTTATAATCTTTAGGCATATCGGGGTGTAGGAGTATAAAAAGGGCTAGGTCAGAGTCAAATTCGTTCAGTCCATCGGAAACATTTGTACATTACACGTCGTCGAGTTCAACAGAAAAAGTCATGGTGAATACATAGCATAGTTTATCGATTTACGGTGTACGCGTAGCAAAGTTATAAAAAAATCTCAAGTGTTGTAAAGTTAATTACACAAAAAGTTGAAGTACGCGAATTAATAATGTGCAGTAAATAAGTTATTATAACAGTTTCAGTTTGGCGAGTGTCAAGATTAATATGTGAAAGTGCATAATATGTTACGACAATAAAAGTGTAAAACAAAATTCTTTCATCAGTATTATCTTTGGATAAAAACTCCTTTCCGTTTACACACCTGATTAAGAGATTTGCTTGACCGAGAGATCATAGCTAGCCAGAGGACAGTGAACAAAAAAAATATTAAATACAATAATAGGCGCTCAGTAAATGATAACATGAAGTGACCGCGACAAATTGTCTTTTATACATGCGGCAAATAAACAGTAGCATCTTTCAAACAAACACTAATACCATCGCAAATTGGCTACCACAACGTGGAGCTAACAAACTTAAATAAACTTTATACCGTCACAGCTGTTCAAAGACTAACCCCCTCACCCCCTCCCACACACACACACACACACACACACACACACACACACACACACACACCTACCTCCACAAAATGCTTTCATTTGGATTCAAGAGGCTGGAAAAAAAACAAAATAAAAGTTTCCGGTGAAACATGACATGGAATTTTTAGGTAGAATGCAATATTTTCTCTACTTACTCAATGCACGATTTAGAGAAAGTAATTAAAACTAATTCGTGCAGCCAACAAAGACACGAACTAAATATTGCTTACAGAAAAATATAGCCCTTTTTATGCCAATAAAAAAGACAGAAAACAAATCTGATGGTTGCATTCATATGATTTTCTCTATTCACTCTTCTACAAACTATTCTTATGAAGCATTATTATTATTCCTTCCAGTTCCTGTTAATCCAAGAACTGGATTTACCTTATAGGGTGAGCCATTAAGTTAACACTGTACAATATCTCCAAAACTAAGCGTTGTAGAAAGAAATGTCTTGAATAAAAGTTCCTTGATTTTATGGGCGAATTAAATGCCATTAGTCGTGTTTTGTTTGGAGGAATTTATGATGGTCACTTTAGCGTAATCTAATTTTTACTTTCTCTAATACGTATAATAAGTAGGGGAAGTATTGTATTCCGCTCAAAAATTCGATACCGAGATTTCACCGGAAATACATGTTTTGAGACCCCCTGAATCCAAAAAAAGCATTTTGGAAACATGTCCGTGTGTGTGTGTGTCTGTGAACAGCATAACTCAGAAACGAACAGTCGGATAAACACCAAACTTGGTATTTCGGTTCAGTATCTTCCAGAGATGCGACACGAAGGTTTTCAAAAAAAATCCCCCACCCCAGAATACCCTTTATATGGAACATTTTTCGAAAATTTTAATTTTCTCAAAAATGGCTCTAACGATTTTGATTAAAATATCATATGTTTAAGATATTGTCATGAGAAATGAAATGTATATCTCGAATTTTCTGGGAATGTCTCCAAAAGTATTCTTCATTGTGAACGACTTTTGCATAACTGGTAAACCATAAGAGATAGACAAAATTTTACTACACGAAAAATGTAGATCGCGTTAAAGTACACAATTTATGTCATATACATTTCTTTTCTTGAGTGAACCGTTTTCGAGATATTGCTTGTTATTCCCTTAAATTTTTCAATACTTATTTTCTCAAATGGGAATTCGTTATTCATTTTATTTGTCTTGGATATGCAAAGAGTATTAATCTGTGGCATGGCAAAGAGAATGCTGCTGCACCTAGCAACCAGCTATTAAGAAATGTGTCTGTACTTAAAGGCTACTGTATTTCTATATTGCCCTTGCAAATACAAAACAAGTGGAACATAGTACGCCTTAAGCGATAGTCAAATATTTTTAGAACTGGTCGCTATGTGTAAAATGTAATTCTCTTTGCATGTCAAAAGATCATTTTTGCAAATGTTTATCTCGATTAATATGAAATAGATGGAGAATAAGAGTTTGTAAAATAGTTTGTACAACAGTAGAGAAAGTCATGTGAGTGTAACACATCAGATTTTTTTAAATGGGAATCTACATCTTATATGTTGTTTTCTCATTCCTCATAAAAAAAACTAAACAACTTTTGTATAAAGCACCTTGCAATTGTTCTTAACAACGAAAATAGCAACGAAAATCCTGAATAATCATTAAATAACCATCCATGGGATGGTTCAACCATTAATTGTACTCTTCTTACAGCCATTCAATCGCTATGTGTGGATTTCAAATGCTAAGCTCTTTGCATGACCACGAGAGAAAAAACTAATAGCGACTTACAATAAAAGTATAAATAACTGAAAAAATTCAAACAATAACAAGGAAGATCTGTGCGTTATTTTTGAGAAAATAAAATTAAGGAAATATTTTCTATGTTAAAGGTTGTTTGGAGTGGGGAAATTTCCTTGGAAATCCTTTCGCATCCTTGGAAGATAATGAACTTAAATGCTAAGTTTGGTATTTCACGTTTGAGTTATGCTGTTTACACATACCAGACACATAAACACATGGAACGTTTTCTAAAAAAGCTGGGTTTTTTTAATTCAGGGAGCCTCAGAGCAAGTATTTCCGGTGAAATTTTGCTATCGAATTTTTGGACGGAATACAATACTTCCTCTGCTGACTATAAATACCCGGTACTGAAAGTAAGAAAGGAAAAGAAACTAAACACCAATGCTTGCTGGTAGAAGGAACTGAGTAAACAAATAGGATTCTGCAACAAAAGGCATATATTAAGGTATAAATACTACTTAGGTATTTATTGGGAATAACCTTTGGCACTCCCACCTTAGAAAGGGCACTTTGTTTGAGTCAGACGCGCCCTTACGGATGTATGACTCTTTGATGTTTATGTTCTGCTAATACCGAAAAGGCCCAGAAGAGCTGGCAAACGAAGACGAGGAGATCGCGGTTTAAAACTATCACAGTGAATTTTAAAAAAACAGATTTTGTCACGCTGGTTACGTTTCTACTGAAGTTTTTTTTTCAGCTTATACTGTGTTTTTACTGTTTTCGTTTTCGCCGCTATTACACAACACATAAACACCCAAGCCCATGGCGGGACTCGAACACACGATCCTCAGCTTGGCGGAGCGCCGGAGCTATAAACTCCAGCGACCACGGCCACGAGGGCCAGCTAACTTAGAACTAATTCGTGCACCCAACAAAGACACCCACTAATGCTTACTTGCAGGAACTATACCCTTTATCTTATATAAATGAAAACAAAGGAAATAACGCAATAGCAGCTCGGCAGACCTAAAATGTGAAATACCATCTAATGCATAGGATAATTAACAACTTGACAAAAGTTCTGACTACGTGGTGTGGGGAGATAGCGTGTCTGCCTGGCATTTAAGAGGACACGAGTTCGAATCTCGGTTAGGGTGAATTACAGAGTAAGTTTTTTTTCGGAGTTTTCACTTATCCCGAGATGGTAGTTGTCGGATAACTAAGCCCTATCGACCCCGGACTCACCTGAGCATCATTTACCCATTTCATTCATTCATCGTTTGAATGGGCGTCACCTAGGTTAAAGGAGCTAAAACAAAAGAAATACATAAATAAAAAATCTGATATGTTACACTCACATGACTTTCTCTACTCTAGTACAAACTATTTATACAAACGCTTATTCTCCATCTACTTCATGTTAATCGAGATAAACATTTGCAGAGTCTATCTTATTGCTAATTTTCTTGTAGATGTAAGGGGAATATATATTTACAAGGGCAATATAGAAATACAGTAGCCTTTAAGCACATACATATCTCTTAATACCTGGTTGCTAGGTGCAGCACCATTCCCTTTCCCACAGATTAATACTCTTTGCATATTCAAGACAAAAAATATCTTAAACGTATGATATTTTAATCAAAATCGTTAGAGCCATTTTTGAGAAAATTAAAATTTTCGAAAAATCTTCCATGTAAAGGGTAATCTGGGGTGGGGGGATTTTCTTGAAAACCTTCGTGTCACATCCATGGAACATACTGAACCTAAATACCAAGTTTGGTGTTTATCCGACTTTTCGTTTCTGAGTTATGCTGTTCACAGACAGACACACAGACAGACACACAGACACACAGACAGACACACACACGGACATGTTTCCAAAAATGCTTTTTTTGGATTCAGGGGGTTTCAAAACATGTATTTCCGGTGAAATCTCGGTATCGAATTTTTGAATGGAATACAATACTTCCCCTACTTACTATACGTAGTAGAGAAAGTAAAAATGAATAACGAATTCCCATTTGAGAAAAGAAGTATTGAAAACTTTAAGGGAATAACAAGTAATATCTCGAAAATGGTTCACTCAACAAAAAAAATGTATATGACATAAATTGTGTATTTTAACGCGATCTACATCTTTTGTGCAGTAAAATTTTGTCTATCTCTTATGGTTTACCAGTTGTGCAAAAGTCGTTCACAATGAAGAATACTTTTGGAGACATTCCCAGGAAATTCAAGATATACGTTTTATTTGTCATAAAAATTAAAATTTTCGAAAAATGTTCCATGTAAGGGGTACTCTGGGGTGGGGGGATTTTCTTGAAAACCTTCGTGTCGCATCCTTGGAAGATACTGAACTTAAATACCAAGTTTGGTGTTTATCCGACTGTTCGTTTCTGAGTTATGCTGTTCACAGACAGACACACACACGGACATGTTTCCAAAAATGCTTTTTTTGGATTCAGGGGTCTCAAAACACGTATTTCCGGTGAAATCTCGGTATCGAATTTTTGGGTGGAATACAATACTTCCCCTACTTACTATACGTAGTAGAGAAAGTAAAAATAAAATGTTACAGCAGCAGCCGCTTCTAACGACAACACTAATAATATGAATAATAATTAATAGTAATATTTTTCTTGTGTGCATGATTAAGAACGGAGTAATGTGTAAATTAAATTTTAATTGAGTTTATGGATGGTATGGAGATACAGCGAGAAGTTTCTGCGCTTGTGTACGTTAACTACTTCTGCTACAGTTTATCTTAACGTCTGCCGTAGTATACTAGTGATATTGATGTAAAATTATAGTGTGCGGGAAAAGTGTCGCGCGCTATTGCACTTCTTCACGTGTGCGTGACCCGTATGTATATGCCGCCATAAGGTAGTTACGCCATACCACTTGTGCAAGCACAGAAGCTTCTTAAAACGTGCATTAGTAAAGATGTTGACTTGAGTTTAGAGGAGTAGATTTAAATTCCGTAGATTTTAAATTACCCCATATAGGTTACGTTTAATCGCATTCAAAGAAAAACTAACGAATAAACCCACAAGGTGTTAAACTTGTGCTTTAATACAGCAGCCGCCACTGCACTAACCAATGCTTGCGGAAACAAAGAAGTGGGTAAACAAATACGCTTCCCAACAAAAAGTATACATTAAGGCAGCGGTTCCCAAACTTCTTGCACAAACGACCCCCTTTTCGATAATGAAATTATTGGCAACCCCTCCATTCACTTCGCTGTTTAATCATTAATTTGCAGGTTTTCGCGCGAAGTTAAAGGATAAATTAATTGAGTTTTCTTCAGACCGAAGTTTAAAAGTGACTTTCCAGAAGGAAGATGTGTATCAGTTCTGTCTAGCAAGAAAAAAAGAATACCCTGGTTTCTGCCGCACTAAACGTGCTTATTCCATTCTGCACCTCATATATCTGCGAAATTGGATTTTCATCAATGATGAACATCAAGACTAAATCTAGGAATAGATAATGTGAGCAACTAATATACAGCCAGACATTGAACGATTAATTAATAGCAAACAGGCTCATGCTTATCGCTAATCATCCTGATGTGCAGTGTAATAATTAATAGTTTACATAAAATTGTACATGTGCATTTAGTGTGAAATTGTAGTATTAATATGCTTCTTAAATACAAAACACGATTCTGTTTAAATGTAATATGTTATAGGTGACTAAATTCCATTTTCCCCATTGTTGTAATAATAATTATCAATAAAACGATTTATTAATAATTCCAAATACACACTGCGACCCACCAGATAGAATACCGCGGCCCCCTTGAGGGTCGCGACCCACAGTTTGGGAACCGCTGCATTAAGGTATAACAACTTATTAGGTATGTTTTATTATATATAGTTAGTAAAATAATTGTGGTTGCACTAATTTAATAATAAATAAATATAAAACATACTAAAAAAGGAACCCGTGTGTACCCAACAAAAAAGTACTTGCGAACTGCAAGTCGCCATTGAGATTGCTATCTCTGAGGTGAGATGCCCTCACAGTCTACCTGGGAAACAACTAGAGTCAGTTGGGGAATTCGATGTCCTGCCGGATAATACCGTAATTATTGATAGAAGGATATAAAGATTTAAATAAGGAAATTATAGTAAGCTAGAGAAATAATTACAATAAATAATATATTTATATTCAATTAATGTATAATGTAATAAGTCTGAGTTAAAAGATTTGTCCAGTGAAAAAGGCCATTAGCGAGTCATGTTAAGGAAAGTTATTAGCAATAGCCGAGTAGAGAACGCTTTAGTAAAAAGGTTCCTGGAATGCAGATAGGGTTGAATTCAGCACGTAGACAGGAATTCTGTAAATTGGAAAGGTACATGAATTTCTTAGATTCGAGCTAGCCACCGCATAGAAACAGTTTTAGATACGCATACGTAGAGTTTTATGATTGGACCGTTGGTAGGGGTAGTAATAGGTAGCCGGAGCTTAGGTTACGAAAAGAGCGTGCATTCTAAATCAGAGGTACACACACTGAAGATTTACATACACACTCTTATGAACTACTCTTGTGATTACTCCTGTTATAATTAGTTTCATTTTAAATAGTGTAGCGCCTAGTGACGCGCTTGGGTTAGAAAAATTTGACCGAGCAGGATGGCTCAGGCGGTAACGTTGTGGCCGGCATTCGGGAGGTCGAGGTTTCGATTCCGGTGGTGAACCTTCCTGACCATGGGTTTTTTCATGGGTTTTCCCCGGCTGCCAGGTGAATCTGTGAAGGATCATTAAATCCCCCGAATTTCCTGTCCATCCGTTTCATCTCCATTCTCATTTCACTTCACCTTTCATTTGCTTGGTTTCTTTCAGGGTGACAAGTGTCGGCGGGAGGTCTCGGGAAATGCATGGCAGGGGAAAAGGGTGCTCTGAGTAAACCTTCGTCCTCCGATCTGCCGATTGCCGGGTCCCGGGGTCCCTAGGGGATGTGTAAGCCCACAGGGGGAGGGGAGTTGGGTGCACCAGCCACCACCCGGGGGTTCAAATCTGTAAACGGTAGGGACCCTCCCCTCTGCCTGTCGTGCTTCCTGGTACAGCCATACTCGTCTCCTCTCACCTCATCCCTCCCTCCCGGGAGCGCCCCATCAGGGCCCTAGATACAAAATATCTGCTTAGGTCGAAAGTACCCCTTCGCTTCTAGTTCCTATTCTTTCCTAGAAAGATTTGTTGGCTATTATGAGAATTCTTTCCGAGTAGAATTTCTGCGGCTTATGCCATTAATTATTATTCCAGAAATAATTTAATTTTTTAACTCAGCGGTCGGTGACTATCTATAAACAGAATATTTTAGTCAACATTAAAATCCGTCAGTTAACTAAACTGGTGTTATCCTTTCACATTATACTCGCGCATACCCTGACACAAAAAACTCATAGCTATACCGCTGAAGTAGCTGGCGGATTAGTCAACACAGAACGGCTAGGAGATGACGACACCGACTCAACAACAAAGCTGGTACCTTTAAATATTATTTAAGTTGATGCAGCATCGAGAAACAGCATCAAAAACTTGAAGCAAAGGGAACGGCTTCAAAATTGTCGCACCATGAACGGTTTCACGGTCTGTTGTAATAGCTCAGTGGTTAGAGCAATCCCACGGAAATGAGAGAACCGTGTTCAAATCCTGCTTATTGCATTGAATTTTTTAGCTGACTCTATATCCAAAACCTCTTAGATATCTATTGGGAATGGCCTAATGGCATTCTCATTCAACAACGGATTCTTAGAGAGAAACAGATGCACCTTGTGGCTGTATGACTCTTTGTTATTTATGTTTCCCTGATAGAAAAAGACTGGCCGTTGCAAGAAGAGCTGGCAAACAAGTAAGAACGACGAAGAGAATTCGGGTTGTTTGGTTAACCAGAACAGAGAATTCTAAAAATCTGATGTGCAGGTATACATTCACATGACTTTTATATCCACATTCGTTTAATTTCATACATGTAACTGCTACAAACTAATCTTATGAAAGCTTCTTTTTCTATATATGTACTTCCTGCAAATCGTTGTAGAAATGGTTTCATTCATTTTATACAGATTTCGTTCTTTATACAAGCGGTGATACAGGAAGCCGAATTGATAATCATATACTTAAAAGCAGGACGCTAGTGCTCGTCTTTAAATTCCCTACTCTTTCCCTGACATCACGAGAAACAATTGATTACCGACAGCGCTGTAGAAAAGTGTTATTGTCAAAAAACGTAAATCAATAAACACCGGGTATCTGGAATTGGCTAATGCCACAGGAAAAGTTATTTAAAATAAATTGTAAGTTTTCAAGAGCCATAGATTTATTAAGCATTACGGTTTCGTCTGTCTATTAAGGTTTACCAGTTATACAAAATTCCTTCCGAATGAAGTGGACCTCACAGGCTATTGCTAGACTATTCAAGATATAGGTACATTTTATTATTCATATAAATATCTTAAATCTGTGCTATTTTAATCAAAATCGTTATAACTTTTTTCCAGAAAATAAAACAAGGGTAGCTTGGGGTGAATGAATTTTCATGAAAATCTTGGTGTTGCAATCGTAGAAAATCCTTAACTACCAAGTTGCGATTTTTCGTTTTTGAATTACTCCTTTCACATAGAGACGGACAGACAGACACACACACACACGCACACACACATATATATATATATATATATATATATATATATATATATACACGCGATCCCGTATCAAAATATTCTGTAATCAGGGGCCTCAAAACATTTAAGGCACTTCTGGTGAAATCTCGGTGTCGAACTTTTGGTTCTCACCTACCATGTAGGGGAGAGGTCCCTAATTTGAACCGCCTCTTAAATTGAACCGCCCCGATATTTTCTAAACTATTCGACAGATGTCACCATAATCCTAGCAGAAGCGTGGCGTGTAGGTACAACTATGAATGCTTGGAGTTGTTGACTTTGCATTCTAAGCTGTGGTTTAATTTGTATGAAGTGTTTGTGTTTTTGTGCTTCAGAAGTAATATTTGACTCATGTAGCTAAGCTTATACGACCAATTAGATAAGTTTGAGATGATCTATATATATATATATATATATATATATATTACATGTTATGAAGTGCTTATTTAGCAACAATATTCATGCATAAGTTATTCAAGCAGCGTCTCTCCTTGTCACATAGATGCTAAAGCTTCCAAAATGGCGTGGCTCGTAAATTGAGCCACTGTTTGAACCCTATATTGAACTGGTACAATTTAGGAAACCTATAGAAGTTCTAGGGTTGCTCAACTGCGAATAGTATATCGTGTGAATAAATATCCACATAATATGCTAAATTAAAAAAAAATTATGTTAAAAACAGTAGATGACATGAATATGTGAATGTGAATTGTCAGAAATGATGGACATGATCCAGTGTGTGAGTTGTAGGATATCACTTCACCAAAAGTGTGCAAAAGTTAGTGTTAAGAAGAAAGTGTTTTATTGTGAAGACTGTGTATAATTGGACTCTTTTGTATGAGAGTAAAAATTAGTAAAAACTCTATATTTGCAAATAATACATATTTCAAAAATCAAGTGTTTGTCATTATATAAAAATTCAAAATGTTCAAGGAAATTGCTAATCTTATCACAATTTTGGACTCTACTTTTGTTGCTGATAGCATATTTGATTTGAATGTAAAATAAAATATGTATATTTTGTATTAATAAAAACCTTTTAAACTTAAAAGTATACGGTTCATTTTAAGACACGGGTGGTTCAATTTAAGGACCACGTTCCTAATTTGAACCGATTTACACCATCTCACTTTTTGAATGTTATTTAATTTATAATTGTATTAATTTTAGATTGTGTCGAGGATATTGATAGCGCAAGGAATTGTCACTTTAACGCTTGTGTTTCTGAAAATTTTGATTTGAAATTATTTACTATTTGGGCGTAGTGGTTCAATATAGGGACCTTTCACCTACATGGTAGAGAAAGTAAAAAGGCTGCTTTCTTTCTGGTCAAGTTTCTGCTAAAATAATACTAATTCGAGCAGCAAACAAAGACACGCACTAAATTTGACTTAGAGGATTAATTGTAGTATTTATTCTATGTGAATAAAAACGAAATGAAAATAAAGGAAAAGGTAATTAATAACAATTTTTTGCGAAGATAAGGAAATGAGTACACATATAAGCTTCTGTAACAAAAAGTTTGAATAAAACCTGGCTAAAAATTGTATTCCACTATATGGCTATAACTGTATCTCTTGCTTGTACGTTAAGGTACAAATACACCTTAAGTATTTATAGGAAACAGGTAACCTTAAGTCAGTCGCATCTAATAAATGTTTGTGCCAGCGGCGCCCTTGTCGCTGCTGACTCCGTTCTTATGTTCTGCTGATACAGAACGGCTGCCCGTTGCAAGAAGAGCTGGCAAACAAGAACGACGACGAGAAGGCGGCACTAGTGAATTTAAAAATCTGATGTCTTACATACACATGATTATCGTTTATTGTTTATTATGTCTGTTTTAATGGGGGTTCTACTCCCCAGTGGACATAAGGCTCTCATGTCCCTCGCATTCTACAGTTCTTGACACGTTTTACTCTTTTATTGCCTATGCTTTTAGTGTGTTTTTAGGATTGGTGTATTGTTGTTTTTAGCTTTTTGGACATCGCGGGTTTGTGTCCCGTTTTTTAATTATGCGGTTTTTTTACCCGTCTTTTATATTTTGGACTTTAATTTTTATCCATTGTAAGGGCGCTGATAACCTTAGCAGTTTGCGCCCTTAAACCGCATCTCATCATCATCATCATCATCATCATCATCATCATAACGTTTATTGTTATATAGTTTCCCCAAACTATACTTACCAAAGCTTCTTCATGTTGTTGGAGATAAATGTTTGCTGAAATTGTTTCATTATACATTTTCAGAGGAAACCGAATCGATAGTCCTATGGTTAGAAGCGGGACCCCTATATGCTGGTGTTAAAATTCCATACTCTTTTCATGACATCGTGAGAAACCTTTGAATAGCACAGCACTTTAATAAAATGACAAATCAACCCAAACCGATAACAATGGGTATCAATATGATTCTTTTTTTTCAGTATGATTTTGTCTAGCTCTTTCGGTTTATAGATTATTCCCAGAAAATTCAGGATATGCATGTTATTTCTTACACAAATATTTTACTCTTATAGTATTTTAATAAAAAAATGTTAGAGCCATTTTTGAGGAAATCAAAAGCAATTTTCCATACAAATGGCAGTATCACACCCTTGAAAGGTGCTGAACCTAAATATCAAGTAAGGTGTTTAACCGCCTTACTCGCCTTGTCGCGTCTGTAACAACAGTGCATTATTGTAACAACAGAACTCTCAACAATGGAGTACGTCTAGCGTATGTCGAAGTGTGTATTGTGCCCAGTCCACAACCGACTCGGGCAATGAAACCTCAAGTTCAACTTCTAACCTCAGGTAACTGAAATGAATACTAACACTAATGCACTTAGCTATTCCGCAATTGCACATAGTGAAACTACGAGGGCTGATCAATAAAGACTGAGATTGATTTTTTCCTGTAGCTTTCTTGAGAGTTTCCTGTCTCTACCATGACTATTTGAAAAGAGCGGGATTTCATGTATAATGTCCATAGGCGGCAGCACTCTCGTATCGGTAGGTTGGTAGTAATGCTGTAAATTGTTGACCCTAGTTGAATTTGGCATACCACAAAATGAAGGTGACACAAGAGGAGCAATAAAATCTTGTTTTCATTTAAATCACACAGCCTCTGAAACTTTGGAAAAACTGAAGCAAGCATACGGTGAAGATGCCCTACCTCGTCCAACAGTGTTTAGGTAGTTCAAAGACTTCAAAGTAGAGCGAGTCCTCTGTGCTAAGCAAGATGGGCCTGGTGCTTCGACTTCTGCTATGACTGAAGTCAACATCAACACAGCTGCTGTGATTGTTGTTCCCACTCACACCACTGTTACAGCAGCGTACTACACCTCAGTATTGGTTACACCGAGGAAGCACATTGCAAGGAAACATCCAGAACTTATCACAACAACGTGCGGCCTCACATTGCAAATCAAGTCCAGGAATTTTTGGCTAAATTCAACATTACCTGTGTGCCGCATCTGCCTTATAGCCCCAATCTTGTCCCCTGTGATTTCTTTTTATTCCCATCACTAAAGGCAAAGCTCCGGGGCATTCGATTTGAGAGCACTGAAGCAGTGCTGAAGAAAAGTGAGGCGATTCTCAAAGACCTAGCAAAGAATGGCCTGTACCATGTGTTCGAGGACTGGCCGAGACGCTATAAAAAGTGCATTCAATTAGGAGAGGACCACTTTGAAAAAGACCATGTCAACATTGAAATGGAGTAATAAATATCTATGAAAAAATAGTCTCAGTCTTTATTGATCAGCCCTCGTAGTAACGATCAGGTAATCGCTATCATAATGACATACCCATTAAAGGTTATGTTTACGACACTGAACCAACTAACATACGGTTTGTTTCACAAATTTCCAATAACCTTGTATGCATGCATCTATTTAAGAAACGAATAGCTGAAGAAATAGCAACGAAACATCCCCAGATTATTATCAATTAAGTTGTTCTTGATCTGTACCCCCATCGACTAACACAAGAGAGTGATACTGTCGAATGTCTGTCCAGTCATCCGCAATAGTACCCTAGAAACCTATCTGATATTACAAGGTATACATCCGAAGGTTACATACGTTAGGTCTGGAATGTTCTACAGATTTCACTCACATACTGAGTTTTTGCCGACAGTTTTATGTTAAACCCGAGGAAATCGACAGACTATCCCACTTTTCAGATCTACCATAACGATACAAACTACTGGGTCGTGTCAACTGATACGCCTACTTGTTTTCTTTGCAAACAGGAAGGTCACTTGTTTAGCCAATACAAAGTAACAGAAACACAATAGTCCACTGTCACAACGCCCTCTAATTCCATTTCGGAGGATTCCCCTCCCCCTCTCTGTTACAGCGACAACGTTTGGTCCAGCTACCTCACAAATGGACACTTGCCATGCTAACGATGACCAGGTACCCTTATTAAACAGGGACATGGGGCAAACCTCTTCTTCTCGCCCAATAAGCAATATATCCAAGACACTGCTTCTGGTGATACTACCACTGTACACTTATGTAACTGCTCCTGTTGACAGTCTACCACACCGTATGAATCGCCCTCTTTCCTCAACCAATAGCGATTCAGATCATCCACTTGATTCAAGACTTGAACAGGATCACTCTGAACGCTTATCCAAATCACAGGTTGAGTCGTCTGAGGATGATAATATAGGGAAGACCAATGCTAAACCAGTGCCAAAAATCCAAATCGTCAGCAACGACTCAAAGCCTGTGTGAATTGCTGCTACCTCTTCAAAACCATATGGAGGCCAATTCGTACGACTTCCTCTTGAATTTTACACATCTTGTCAGTTTTTACGAAAATTCAGTGGAATTTTCCGATGTCGACCATTTAGGTACTTCTTACACGACAGATCTCCAAGTATTAGTACAAATGCTTCAAAAAATGGATCCTATGTCACCAAACAGAATAAAAAATTGAACCACCCGACTCGAGAAAAGATTGATGTCAGCCACTACTATACCAGGACACAACCGCTCTCCCAACGTCTCTGTGAATAGAACTCGCGACTCTCAACCATGGATTCTGGTACCTTTGGAATATTAATAGTTACATATCACAACTAGAATGCTTGGAATTATTTCTGAGTATCCATGCTCCACGTATCACTTGCCTACAGGAAACTAACCTCCACACTGACTATATAGCTCCGATACATCATTACAATGGACATCATGAAAATCGCCTCAACCCTCACCATGCCAGTGGTAGTGCTGCAACATACACTATGAGATCAAAAGTATCCGGACACCTGGCTGAAAATGACGTACAAGTTCGTGGCGCCCTCCATCAGTAATGCTGGAAGTCAATATGGTGTTGGCCTACCCTTAGCCTTGATGACAGCGTTCACTCTCGCAGGCATACTTTCAATCAGGTGCTGGAAGGTTTCTTGCGGAATGGCAGCCCATTCTTCACGGTGTGCGGAACTGAGGAGAGGTATCGATGTAGCTCGGTGAGGCCAGGCACGAAGTCGGCGTTCCAAAGCATCCCAAAGGTTTTTTGTAGGATTCAAATCAGGTCTATGTGCAGGCCAATCTATTACAGGGATCTTATTGCCGTGTAACCACTCCGACACAGCCCGTGCAGTATGAACAGGTGCTCAATCGTGTTGAAAGATGCACTTGCCATTGCCCGAATTGCTCTTCAACAGTGGGAAGCAAGAAAGTGATTAAAATATCAATGTAGGTCTGCGCTGTGATCGTGCCACGCAAATCAACAAGGGGTGCAAGCCCCCTCCAAGAAAAACACGACGATACCATAACACCACCCCTCCGAATTTCACTGTTGGCACTACACTCGCTGGCAGATGACGTTCACCGGGCATTCGCCATACCCACACCCTGCCATCGGATCCCCAAATTGTGTACCGTGATTCGTCACTCCACACAACGTTTTGCCACTGTCCAGTCGTGTAATGTTGACGCTCCTTACACCATACGAGGCGTCGTTTGGCATTTTCCTGCGTGATGTGTGGCTTATGAGCAGCCCCTCGACCATGGAATCCAAGGTTTCGCACCTCACGCCTAACTGTCATAGTACTTGGAGTGGATCCTTATGCAGTTTTGAATTCCTGTGTGGTGGTCTGGATAGATGTCTGCCTATTACTCTTTACGACCCTCTTCAAATGTCGGCGGTCTCTGCCAGTCAACAGACGAGGTCGACCTGTGCGTTTTTGTGCTGCACATGTCCCTTCACGTTTCCACCTCACTATCACATCAGAAACACTGGACCTAGGGATGTTTAGGAGTGTGGAAATCTCGCGTACAGACTTCTGACACAAGCGACACCCAATCACCTAACCACGTTCGAAATCCGTGAGTTCCACGGAGCGTCCCATTCTGATGTTTCACGATGTCTACAGCCCACAACTCCACCAGCAGTATTGACGTTACCCTCTGTTCTTCGAACATTGTTTCACTGTTCCATTGGTTCATTGAACATGCTCTCTATGGCAGTACCGTTATCCCTTTTACCTTCAAGTCTACTTTCAACTACCTTCAATATGCCAAGACATGCTCTACATTCCACTTAGAATCTCCATAAAGCTAACTGGCCCCTGTTCAAGGTTCTTGTGCAGAACGCCATCGCAGATTTAACACTCCCACTGAACGAATGTTTTCTCACATGAATGGTATGTGGACAAATGATAAAAGCGCTCTTTCAGTACAGACTTTGAAAGCTATGTGATTAATAACGTGATTTTAATCAAACATATGTAAACTTTTACAAAATGTTGTGTGGTAAAGTGGACTTACTGAAGAAGATCCATTCATCAGCAAAATATTAATGAGAAATGACTCGTGTACTAATAACTCTATAGGATTGTTTGGCTGGAGTGAATTCAGAGCTACACATTATTTATTTATTATTTCGAAACCTTCGTATTTATGACGAAACAACTTTACGTGTTCTCTTTTGTCCCTTGTTTCAGAGAAAAATTTAAAATGATTCCGTTTTCTTGTTTTAAAATATAGTCACCTTATAGTAGAGCAAATAACAAAGGAAAAGGTAACTAAACACAAGTGCTTGCGTGCAGTAAACTAGTAAACAAATAGGCTTCTGTAACAAATATAAGTACCCACTCCTTAGATATTTATTTGGAGTAACTATTGGCGCCCCTGCCTTAGAAAGGGCGCTTGGTTTGTAAAACACTAGCCCTTGTGGCTGTATGACTCTTCCATGTTTATGTTCTGCTAATACAGAAAGGCTGGACCTTTGCCAGAACAGGTGGCAAAACAAGAACGTCGTGATTGCGGCTTCATTTAAATCGATAAATTAAAAGAGAGAGAGAGAGAGAGAGAGAGAGAGAGAGACCAACCAAAGGAGAATTCTATGCTTGCAGAAACAAGAATCTAATAAACAAATACACTTCTGCAACAAAATGTGTAAATACCTATTCTTTTGATATATTTTATATACAGTAACTATTGGCGCTCCCACTTTAGAAAGGGCGCTTGGTTTATGAAACACTAGCCCTTGTGGCTGTATGACTCTTCCATGTTTATGTTCTGCTAATACAGAAAGGCTGGACCTTTGCCAGAAGAGGTGGCAAAAATAAGAACGGCGTGATTGCGGCTTCATTTAAATTGGTAAATTAAAAAAAAAAGAAAGAAAGAAAAGGAAAAGGAAAAGAAACAGGATTTGCCATTGGTTAATTTCCTGTTAAAATAAATACCGATTCGTTAGCAACAAAGACGCGCTAAATTTTGCTTGCACGATATCTAACATTTTACTTTATGTCAATAAAAACGAAATAAAACCAAAGGAAAAGGTAATAAACACATTAACCTATGCTTGCAGAAACAAGGATCTAATAAAGAAATACACTTATGCAACAAAAAGGTATAAATACTTACTCCGTAGATATTTATTTGGAGTAACTATTGGCGCTCCTACCTTAGAAAGGGCGCTTGGTTTGTAAAAGACTAGCCCTTGTGGCTGTATGACTCTTCCATGTTTATGTTCTGCTAATACAGAAAGGCTGGACCTTTGCCAGAAGAGGTGGCAAAAATAAGAACGTCGTGATTGCGGCTTCATTTAAATTGGTAAATTAAAAAAAAAGAAAGAAAAAAAAGAAAGAAAGAAAGAAAGAAAGAAAAGGAAAAGAAACAGGATTTGCCATTGGTTAACTTCCTGTTAAAATAAATACCGATTCGTTAGCAACAAAGACGCGTTAAATTTTGCTTGCACGATATCTAACATTTTACTTTATGTCAATAAAAAGGAAAGAAAACCAAAGGAAAAGGTAATAAACACATTAACCTATGCTTGCAGAAACAAGGATCTAATAAAGAAATACACTTATGCAACAAAAAGGTATAAATACTTACTCCGTAGATATTTATTTGGAGTAACTATTGGCGCTCCTACCTTAGAAAGGGCGCTTGGTTTGTAAAAGACTAGCCCTTGTGGCTGTACCACTCTTCCATTTTTATGTTCTGCTAATACAGAAAAACTGGACTTTTGCCAGGAGAGGTGGCAAAACAAGAACGGCGTGATTGCGGCTTCATTTAAATCGGTAAATTTAAAAAAGATCAGGATTTGCAATGTCTGTTAAAATAAATACCAATTCGTTTAGCCAACAAAGACCGCGCTGAATTTTACTTGCACGAGTTATAAGTGCATACTAGTTTTATGCCGATAAATACGAAGAAAAACAAAGGAAAACGTAATAAGCACATTAACCTGCAGATACAAGGATCTAAATAAACAAATAGGCTTTTGCAACAATGAATGCTACTTAGGTTTTTATTGGGAATAACCGTATGCTCTCCCATCTGAGAGAGGGGCGCATAAGTAGTTCGTATCAAACATGCTCTAGTCGCTGTAAATCTCTTCATAGTTCATGTTTCACTAATACAGAAGGACTGACCGTTGCAAGAATGTCATACAAGAATAACGCAACGTCGGAGGGGATTGCGGCCAGTTCAGTTGACCCACGAGGGTAAATTTTAAAAATCAGTGGCATTATTCGCGTAGCTTTCATATTCACGTGACTTTCTCTGGCGACTTCGCTTATTTTTACTTTCTCTACTACGTATAGTAACTAGGGGAAGTATTGTATTCCACCCAAAAATTCGATACCGAGATTTCACCGGAAATATATTTTTTAGACCCCCTGAATCCAAAAAAAAAAAAAAAAAAAAGCATTTTTGGAAACATGTCCGTGTGTGTGTGTGTGTCTGTCTGCGAACAGCATAAATCGGAAACGAACAGTCGGATAAACACCAAAGTTGGTGTTTAGGTTCAGTATCTTCCAGAGATGCGACACGAAGGTTTTCAAGAATTTCCCCCCACTCCAGATTACACTTTACATGGAAAATTTTTCGAAAATTTTAATTTTCTCAAAAACGGCTCTAACGATTTTGATTAAAATATCATATGTTTAAGATATTTTCATGGCAAATGAAATGTATATCTCGAATTTTCTGGAAATGTCTCCAAAAGTATTCTTCATTGTGAACGACTTTTGCATAACTGGTAAACCATAAGAGATAGACAAAATATTACTACACAAAAAATGTAGATCGCGTTAAAATACACAACTTATGTCATATAAATTCTTTATTGTTGAGTGAACCATTTTTGAGATACTGCTTGTTAATTTTTGCAATACTTATACCTTTTCTCAAATTTGTTATTCACTTTTTTGTCCGGTAATGCAAAGAGAATGGAATACTCCACATAGCAACCAGCTCTTAAAATATTTGACTATCGCTTAAAGCCTACCAATTCCCCTTGCATCTACAAGAAAATTAGCAATAAGATAACATCTCGATATCTCGATTTGCATGAAGTAGATGGAGAATACGCGTTGATATTTTAATCAAAATCGTTACAGCCATTTTTGAGAAATATAAAATGTACGAAAAATGTTCCATGTAAAGGGTAATCTGGGGTGGGGGGATTTTCTTGAAAACCTTCGTGTCCCATCTCTGGAAGATTCTGAACCTAAATACCAAGTTTGGTGTTTATCCGACTGTTCGTTTCTGAGTTATGCTGTTCACAGACACAGACACAGACACAGACACACACACACACACACACAGACACACACACACGGATATGTTTCCAAAAATGCTT
This sequence comes from Deroplatys truncata, assembly GCA_030765065.1. Taxonomy (NCBI): domain Eukaryota; kingdom Metazoa; phylum Arthropoda; class Insecta; order Mantodea; family Mantidae; genus Deroplatys; species Deroplatys truncata. The sequence goes on from CM060987.1 coordinate 122,143,049, forward strand.
TTTTTGTATTCAGGGGGTCTCAAAACATGTATTTCCGGTGAAATCTCGGTATCGAATTTTTGGGTGGAATACAATACTTCCCCTACTTACTATACGTAGTAGAAAAAGTAAAAAAGAAAGAAAAAGGCACGTGCCGAATTTTACATGCCCCAATTCTAAACGTATGCCAACAAATAAGGAAGGAAAACGTAATAAACATATTAACCTATGCTTGCAGAAACAAGGATCTGAATAAACAAATAGACTTCTGCAGCAAAAGATATACATTAAGCTATGAATGCTAAATATTCTTTGGGAATAGCCTTATGGCGCCCCCACCTGAGAAAGGGGCACTTACTAGTTCGTGTCAAACATGCTCTTGTCGCTCTAAACCTCTTCATTATTTATGTTTCACTAATACAGAAAGGCTGGCCGTTGCAGGAATGTTGCAAGAAGAACGCAACGACGAGGGGATTGATTAGTTCGGTTAACCCACCAGGGTGAATTTTAAAAATCATTGGCATCATTTATTCGCCTGATTTACACTTGACTTTCTCTACCCATTTCGTTTATTTTTATATTGACTCTGCAACCTATTTCTACGAAGGCTACTTTTTCTAAATAATTCAAGTTGATCGAGAAAGTCTTTGCAGAAATGGCTTCAGTACGCTTTCGTTGTAGGTTCTTAATAATGGCAAAAGTATGCAACAATTCAAAACAAGTATAGTGGATATCCGGAAATGGTTGACACAAAAATTATTTTAAATAAGTAGCTGGTTTTAAAGAGCTCCACATTGTTTGTGTAGTACGTACAAACAGCACCTAGGAAAATCTTGGGCGGATTTTGTATCGTTTTCTGTGGTCTTTTGAGATGTGTCCTTCACCTTACCTATCGCAGACTACTACTACTAATATTTATGGACGCTCTTTAACTACTATGGTTCTTAGCGTCTCATCCTATATTGGGCGTGAAAGAAGGTAATTTTGCTCAGAGGCCTCTTTATCAGGCTTGAGGTTCTTTTACGTGCCGTAAATCTACGACACGGGACCACCGGCTTTACTTCCCTTCCGAAGGAACCATGTGAAACGGCAACTCTAGGCCGAACCCGAGCTATGTAATTATTAATAATTTGATTAATTAATTTTTTGGTGAGGTTAAATTATGCTATGTAGAAATCCTTTTCTTTTACTGCCGGTGTAGCTTAAGAAGGGTGATTTAACGATATGTCTGTATTTAGGTTACTAATATTAGAAGAGTTATAAATTGTTTAATGTAAATAATTTAAGTGCTATGTTAAAAGACTGTCCACAACGAGATATTTTAGCTGCAGGAAAAGTGTCTTCGAAGGCAAAAAGTTTAGTTTTACGATGTCTCTCTGGAAGCAGGGACATTGTTCATGCAGCGAGGGTGTCTAACTATTGTGCTTTTGTACTATAATTCGCCGTGACCGGAGTGAGGAAGGCAACAAGCTTAACGGTAAATTTAGGAAAAGCCGCGATTTATGTTAAAATTGGACCAATGAGATCCCTGTAAATTTATATGAAATAATGAGACGCGTTGAGTGGCGCTAAAAATGCACCAATAGGAAATGAAGCTGCCCAAGAAGCCTGCGACTATAAATAGATCTGCTAGGACCAAAATCAGGGGTAATTTTTAAACTACAGGCAGGGAGAGATGCTGCAGGATATTTGAGAGATATCGCGGCAAAAGTGAATTAAGACAGTTTTCGCAACACACATAAGAATCGCTACGCGTAAAGAGATCCACTAAGTATATAAACTTCGCGTCATATCAGCACCGTGTTTCAACAGCAGTGGACAGTGTTTTAACGGCGACAATATCAGTGCTGTGTACCACCAGAAGTAACTAAATAAAAGAAACAGCAGTGTCGTCTTTTTGTAACTAAAGCACGTCTAATTTTTCTCTCCTTTACCACACCCGAGATCTACGTTTCCTTTACCAAGGAAAAATCCATGCTCTGATATATTTCAGCAATAACTTCAGCTAGCTAAGGATAAAAAAAATGAAGAGAATCGGCATTCTTAGAACATCCAGAGTCTTCTCGGAGGCTGCAGAACGGTAAGCCGCGATCTACGGGCATTACAAATAACCAAAACAACTACGGATAGGGAGTTACTGCCCCACATGCTAAGGATTTTTTAGCCCGAAAAAATCCATCGCCCTCCGCCGTGTTTGCGTGATGGCTTGATAACACAGCAATAAGGGAGGAAAAGAGGGTAGGTAGATGCCTTTGCTTTTTCTGGTGTTATTGAAACCAAAATATGTTTATTGTCTCAGAACCAGTCATGCCGTATACTTGCGAAATTACTGTGGACATATCGTAGATATGTGGGAGGCTGGTCGCACTGTTACAGTAATTGCAACGGCAGTGCATAAAAGTTTTTTTATAGTAAATTACTGGATAAAATATTCCAGAAAAGTGAGGAAGACGGTCTACATACTCGCCAGAAAGTGGGCACTCCCCCTAACACATCCGCAGATTATGATATTCGTTTACTAAATTCAAATAACTCTTTTATTATAACTGACTGATAACATTTAGAAACTAGAGATAAATGTGTATGTGTATATGGTTTACCAAATATGTCATACATATTATAGCAATAAAGTTGGGATATATTTTTGTCAATAATCCTGTTGTATTCCTATGATCAGCAATATGTTAGTAAAGGTATATTAACCAATTGTAGTTTGAATTAGAGGGAAAACATGCTGCTTTATTTATTTATTATTTAGTTATGTTTGCTTCTATGCAGCAACAAGCATTGATACCACTGTGAGAATACAGTTCTGTTTATATTTGTTATAAAGTATTCCTAAGCATTTAATAAATACCATTCAAGCTTTAATTTGAAAATCATCTCATACTGCACATTCGCTATATTGGGCGCTCATCAAGTTTTCGCCTTAGCTTTTAACCCTTTCAAAGGTGTGTCCTGCACTAGCCGATAAGGTATGTGCTACCAATCACTATAAGAGGTGAGTATGACAAACTGAATGCACTCACTCTACCTCTTTCTCTTTTGGTCAATACGATCGAGGGCGTAAACATATATTTCGTTTCTAGGCCATTTTGTAACCTGTTTTGGTTCTTGGTGAAACTATTTAGCAGAAGGACTGGCGCATCCTTGCACCGTGGCCTAAAGTAACCAATGAAATGGCCATGGCTTCGCAAGGCCACTGAAGCTAGTTATCGAGACCCAGGAGTAATAATATTATTATTAATAATAATAATAATAATAATAATAATAATATACGATCGAACATAACGACAAAAATGTGCTGAATTCATATTAGGAATGGGTTTTGTAGGAAAGACAGGAAACAAGGTTTGTTGTCCTCCAAGGATGTATCTACCTGCGTGGACGACAACAAGCCTACCGGAAGTCTCGCTTTGTACTCTGGCTCGGACGGGTAATTTACAACGGTTTCAAAGCTTAGAAGGGTCAGGAAGTATACATGCCTTATCTACGATCTAAGAATATTCGTGGAAAGATTTTAAAACTCAAAATAAGCTGTAAGAAGCAGATGTGAAAGTTGTCAAGTGGGGGTAGCCAATAATAAAAATCATGAAACAAAATGATAGCCAATCAAAAGATCGCGTATGCATCAGATGATACGTTTGAACTTAAAACGGAACGAAACATAAGAAAGGTGGGGGAAAATTCTAAGTTTGGCGAAAGGCGTGAAAGAGGAAAAGAAACGCCGAGACACATTCCGGTACAAACTAACCACGAGGACGGTTGATGAAACAAAATAAGAAGAAAATAATCAGAAAGTTTATAGTGTAAAAATGAAGTTGTGAAATCTAGGCAATTCGAGGGCAAGTCGGAGAAACACATAAGTAGCGACTTCGAAAGTGATACGAATAACAGTGGTTTTTCGACGACGAAGGTGGCGGTTTGACCAGATAGGAATCTACGTAACCAAATAAAGAAATAACTCAAACTTCGCCTGTAGTTTTATTAATATCATCAAGGCAGTGTCACCACCCCTGAAAACAAGAACCTCAGCTCTACCAAAAACAAATTCCAAATCCCTGCCATCCAACCATCGAACCCGGGACTCTGAGTCTCCTGAAGCAACTGCCAGGAACAACACAGATGTGTCAGAGGTCAGCGTCACCACGTACAACGATAAATAATGTGACGTAGACGCGAGATGCAGTGAGATTTTCTTTGACGCTTTTTGTATGTGTGTCTATCTCAGTGATGCCCAACCTTACACAGAGAGGGGATGAAGGGAGTTCCCTTTCCTACTCATTTCCACGCGTGCTGCGAAGCACTGAAACTTCATTAGTTTGGCTTGTCAGTCACTTCAAATATAGTAGGTGGGGTGAACTAGACTTTGAAACTTAGCACTTAAGAGAACAGAGGGCTTCACAGGTTATTTCCAGAAAATTCAAGATACACATCCATTTCATTTGCTATCCTAAATATATAATATTTTAATAAAAGTAGTTGGAGTCAATTTTACGAAAACTGAAAGTAACGAAAAGCGTTCAACGCAAAGGGTAGTTTGAATTGGGAGGAGTTTCTTGAGAATCTTCGTGTCACAGCTTTGGAAGACACTACTGAAGTTAAATACCATGTTTTGTATTTTTGGGGTTTTAGTTTTTTTATACGATATTCGAAGAAAAACCCAACACCCGCACTCCTCCACACACGGAAGTCCTTCGAATTAATGGGTGGAATACAATACGTCCCCTACTTCCTGTAGGCACACTTTAGAGAAAGTAATTAATATTAATTCGTGCAGCCAACAAAGCCTTTGTTTTATGCCAAAAAAAACAAATCTGATGTGTTGTGTTCACATGATTTTCTCTACTCGCTCTTCTACATACCATTCCTACGAAACATTATTATTGCATCCAGTTCTTCTTAATCCAAGAACTGGATTTACATATTACGTTGTAGATACACTAGGTAAAGCGCTAGTCAGATTTATAAAGAACGTATCGCTATGTGGTGGCTCTTTGCATGACTACAAGAAAAAAACAAATAGCGACTTCGCGGTTGAGAGAAGTATAAATATTTGAATCTGGCCGTCATTTTTGAGAAAATCAAATTAGCGAAATGTTTTCTATGTAAAAGGCTTGTTGGGTGAGGGAACTTTCTTGGAAATCGTGTTGCATCCTTGGAAGATAAATGAACTTAAAGGCTAAGTTTGGTATTTCGCATTTGAGATATGCTGTCAAACACACCAACGCACAAACACATGGACCTTTTTTTTTTAATATAGAGTCAACTGAAAAACTGCTGGGTGCTTATATAACCGTGTTCAAATCCCGGCTGTGGCGTTGAATTTTTCAGTTGACTCTATATTTAAAAAAAAACTTGCCTAAGACCAGGCTAAGGTCTATTAAAAGTATAATTAATTTATATAATAACAACAAAAAATCATTAAAACCCTTAATAATAATATATAAGCACCCAGCACTGAAGTACTTGCAATAAGCAGGTCGCCGCTAAGTTTGTCATCTCGAGGGAGATGCCTTGGTAGGTATGTCTGGTAAAACAACTTGAGTCAATTGGGGGATTCAATGCCCCACCGGCATGTTGTCACAGTAGCTCAATGGTTAGAGTAACCGCACGGAGAGCGGGAAAACCGTGTTCAAATCCCGGCTGTGGCGTTGAATTTTTCAGTTGACTCTATATTAAAAAAAAACTTGCCTAAGACCAGACTAAGGTCTATTAAAAGTATAATTAATTTATATAATAACAACAACAAAATCATTAAAACATGGACCTTTTTTATTAATTTAGGTAGCTTCAAAGCAAATATTCCCGGGGAAATTTGTTATCGACTTTTTGGATGGAATACAATACTTCGTCGACTTACTGTAAGTATGCAACAGGGAAATTAACAAAGGAAAATACATTAAACGCCAATGCTTACTGGTAGAAGGAACTGAGTAAACAAATAGGATTCTGCAACAAAAAGTATATATACATATATATAAAGATATAAATACTACATAGGTACCTTACGGCATTATCACCTTAAAAAGGGCGCTTAGTTTGTGTCAGACGCGCCCTTACGGATGTATGACTCTGATATTTATGCTCTGCTAATACCGAAAAGATCCAGAAGGGCTGGCAAACAACGACGAGGAGATCGCGGTTTAAAACCACCTCGGTGAATTATAAGAAATCTGATGTGATACATTCACATAGCTTTCTCTACCTCTACTGTTTATTATTGAATGTACTACCTACCCTTACTAAAGCTTATTTTTATATCTACTACGTTTTAATCCAAATAAACTTTGCCAACTGCATTGCACATTTCGTTATAGATGCAAAGAGAACAACGACAGTCAAATGTTTACGAACTGGACGCTATATGCCGACCTTAAAATTCCATGCTTTTTACATGAAACCGCTAGAAACAACTGAATGTTGCGGGGACTTTAAGAGAATGACCAAGAAATGAACATTTCGAACCATAAATAACGAATACCTCAGAAATGGTTTATACCATAAAAAGCTTATTTTAAAAAGATTGTGTATTTTAAAGACATCTACATTTCTTCTGTGAAACTTTTTCGTCTATTGCTCTTGTCGTTTACCAGTTGTACAAGATTGTACAAAATTCCTTTCGAATGAAGAGGACTTCAAATGCTATTCCCAGGAATTTCAATATATCCTACTTCTTATTTGTCATGTAAATATTTTAATGTATGGTATTTTAATTAATAATGGAATAATGGCGTTAGAGCCATTCTTTAGAAAACCATAATTTTCAAAAAATGTTCCATGTATAGGATAGTCGTGGTGGGGGTATTTTCTTGAAGATCTTCGTGTCGCATCCTTGGGAGATCCTGAGTAAATACCAAATTTGGTATTTATCCGACTTTTTGTTTTTGAGTTATGCTGTTTACAGACACACAGACACCGACAAATAGACAAGACAGACAGACTTTCGCGCGCGCGTATATTTTTATAAAAATGTTTTTTTTTTGGATTAAGGGGCCTCAAAACATGTATTTCCGATGAAATCTCGGTATCAAATTTTTTTAGTGGAATGCAAAACCTTCTCTACCTACTATGTACGCGGTAGAGAAAGTTAAAGCAATTTCGTCATTCTGGTTACGTTTTGCTAAAAATTACTACTAATTCGTGCACCCAATAAGGACACGCACTAATTTTTAGCTCAGCAATTATGCTTTAACAAACACCAATGTAAATAAAGGAAAGGTAACAAACACACTGACCCAGCAGCGGCTCGTAAATATTCTCCATTTAGTGTGTTCACAAAGTTTTCGTCATACAGACCTGAAAATGTGAAATACGATCCCCTGCATAATGGTTATGATTATGAACAAATTATACAAGGCCCGATTCTGTGGTGTAGGGATAGCGTGTCTGTCTGGTATTAAGAGGTCCCAAGTTCGATACTCGGTTAGGCTGATTTGTACGGATAAGGTTTTCTCCGAAGTTTTTCCTTATCCTGAGAAGAAAACTTTAAGCTCTATGGACCTCGGGTTTATTTGTGCATCATTCTACCCATTTCGTTCCTTCATCGTCCGATATGACCCACTAGGATAGTGGGTGTTAAACTTGAAGGAAATAGTTACAATTGCGCCTCTCTTTAGGACAATAATAATAATAATAATAATAATAATAATAATAATAATGTGAGATTTAGTATATTTTTGGGATTATTTTGGTGTACTACCAATAATTCGATATTTACATTTTGACAACATGTACCGATAGTGACTTAAAGTTTATGGGTGGAGCTATTACATAGTGAAGTACATACAACATTCTTCCTCTTTTAATCGCAGGGGATCAGTGGGTCAACATGAGGTGGAGAAGCAGTCCTCATCGTAACAAACGGTAAATGATATGTGCCTTATAAATTTTTTTATTATAATAAACTTTACAATTCTAGTTCGCAATGTGTTGTATTGGATGTATTGGCTATAGAGGGTACTCGGCACTGATCCACATAGAGGATACTGTACCTACGCCTCACAAGGGGGCGTCCCCGGGAGAAAGGATGAGGCGAAAGGAGAGACCGGGCGGCCGGGACCGGGAGTGACGGCACTACAATAGTAGTAGAGTCCCTACGTTTCCAGATAGACTCCCCGACATACGGACAGGCAGACCATACCCCTCCACGCCCAGAAGGGGTTCAACGTCCCTCAAGGGGTTTCGGATACCTCCGGCTGCCAGTCGAAAGCCGGGAGACGGAGTGAGTCATAAAAAGCGTCCTTTGCCCCTGCCACGCTGTACTGAAACTCCATCACCGACACTTCTAATCCTGAAAGAAACCAACGGATAAAAGATAAAGTGAAATGAGAATGAAGATGAAATAAAGGAACAGAAAATTCGCGGATATGAGAATCCTTCCCAGCATTCACCTGGCAACCCGGGAAAACCCCCGAAAAAAACCACAAGTCAGGAAAGTCAGCCACGGGAGTGAACCCACGACCTCCATTATGTAGGCCACAGACCAAACCGCCTGAGCCCTCCCGCTCGGTTTCAAATATGTTGATCTTTTAAAAGTATAGACTCTTCCGTTTCAGTTCCTGTAGCAGAAAACCTCTGAATTCTTGAGATCGGTTCAGTGTGGCGGATATTTCTGAAATGTTTTAGGTTTCGCTCCCAATGTCACCCCGTTTGTGTTGAAATTTATGAAGAAGATCTCTGGAACTTTAAGCTCTACCATCGGGTTTTCTTAGGGGTTATGACAAAATAATAATTAATAATAATAATAATAATGCATAAATTGTATGACGAAGGAAAGATTTTTTGTTTGTTGTTATGTGCATAATTAAGTATATCGTTCTAGAACGAGACCGGAGTAACGTGTAAACTAAATTGTAATTTACATTATGAATGCCATGGAGAAACAGTGAGAAGTTTCCACGTTTCTGCACGATAATTACTTCCGCTACAGTTACTCTAAACTTCTGCAGTAGTATACTACCATCTAGAGGTATTGACATAAAATTATAGCACTCGGGAAAAGCGTCGCGCGCTAGTGCACTTCTTCAAGTGCGCACGACCCGTATGTATATGCCCCACAAAGTACTTACGCCATACGAGTAGTGCGTACGCACAAGCTCCTTAAAACGTACACAAGACAAGATGTGCTAGTGACTGTGTTGCCATGCTTCATCGAGTTTACAGCAGTAGATTTAAATGCCGTGGATTTTGAAGTACCGCATATACATTACATTTGATAGCCTACAAAGAAAGAATAACCAATAAATCCGCAAGGTGTCAAAAGTTAAGCTGTTCAACGCTCTTGTGCTTTTATACAGCAGTCGCCACTGCACAAATCCATGCTTGCGAGAACAAAGTACTGAGTAAACAAACAGACATGCTCAATAAATACATATATTAAGATATAAATACTCCTCAGCTATTTACTGGGAATGAAGTAATGGCACATCAGCCAAGAAAGGGCTCTTATTTTGTGTTAGAGTTACACAAACGATGCGCCCTTATAGCTGTATGACTCTTCGACGTTTATGTTTCCTTAATACAGAAGGGCTGGCCGCTGCAACAAGAGTTGGGACAGTACGGGTGGTTAACCGAACAGAGAATTTTAAAAATTTGATGTATTACGCTCACATATCTTTCTTTCTCTAACCTGTATAGTTTATTAGTGGGTATACGAACTATTCTTACCCATCTTATTTCTGTATCTACTTCATTTTAATGGAGATAAACTTTTCCGGAAATAGCTGCATTACACATTTCGTTATAAATACAAATAGTCAAATGTTTAAGAACTGGACGCCATATGCCGGCCTTAAAATACAATACTACTCTTTCTATGCGATCGCCAGAAAAAAAACCGAAAATTGAAAGGCTTTAACAGAAAAACACTAAACAATTCAAAAAATTAGTAATAGATATATCGGAAATGACTTATGGCACGAAACTCTTTTTTAAAAAAAAAATTGTGTGTTTTAAAGACATCTACATTTTTCGTGTAGAAAGTTTTCATCTATCGTTTAACATTTCCAGTTATACCAGATTATACTGAATTCTTTCAGAATGAACGGCACTTCACAGGTGAATTCCAAAGAATTTCAATAAATACATTAAATATCTTTAATACATAATATGTTAATCCAAATCCAAATTTTTGAGGAAATAGAAAATATCGAAAAATCTTCCATGTGAAGTGTAGTTTGTTTTGGGGGATTTTCTTGATTTTCTTTTGTGTCCCGTCTTTCGAACTTATACCATGTATGCACTTTATATATTCAGGGAGCCTCAAAACATGAATTTCCGGTGAAATCTTGCTATCGAATTTTTAGGTGGAATATAGTACTTCCTGTGTTTACTGTATGTCTTAGTAGTAACAATAACAATGGAAAGGTAAAAGGAACTGTGTAAACAATTAGGCTTCTGCAACAAAAAGGTATAAATACTAAACTCCTTCGATATTTATTTGGAGTAACTATTGGCGTTCCTACCTTAGAAAGGGCGCTTGGTTTGTGAAAGACTGTGGCTGTATGACTCTTCCATGTTACTGTTCTACTAATACAGCAAGGCTGGATTTTTGCCAGGAGAGGTGACAATACAGGAACGGCGTGAGTGCGGCTTCATTTAAATCGGTAAATTAACCAAAGATAAATAAATAAACAAAAACAGTATTTGCCATTTGTTAAGTGTCTGTTAAAATAAATACCAATTCGTTCAGCCAACAAAGACACGCGCTAAGGTTTTCTTGCACGAGCTCTACTAAACCTTTAATTTATGCCAATAAAAACCAAAGAAAAACAAAGGAAAAGGTAGTATAACCACATTAACCTATGCTTGCAGAGACAAGGATCTGAATAAACAAACAGGCTTCTGCAACAAAAATGTATAAATACCTACTCCTTAGATATTTATTTGCAGTTAACTATTGGCGCTCCCATCTTAGAAAGGGCGCTTGGTTTGTGAAAGATTGGCCCTTGTGGCTGTATGACTCTTCCATGTTTATGTTCTGCTAATACAGAAAGGCAGGAGAGGTTGCAAAACAAAGAGAACGGCGTACTTGCGGCTTCATTTAAATCAGAAATTTTAAAAAAACAGGATTTGCCATTCGTTAAGTGTCGGTTAAAGTAAATACCAATTCTTCACCCCACAAAGACACGCACTAAATTTTACTTGCATGAGTTCTGAACCTTTATTTTATGTTAATAAACAGGAAGAAAAAACAAAGGAAAACGTAATAAGTACATTAACCTTATGCTTGCAGAAACAACAAAAGGTATACATTAAGCTGTGAATGCTACTTAGATATTTATTGGGAATAACATTATGGCGCTCCCACCTGAGAAAAGGGTGCTAGTAGTTCGTGTCAAATATTTGCTCTTGTCACTGTATGTCTCTTCATAATTTATATTTCACTAATACAGAAAGGCTGGCCGTCGCAAGAATGTTGCAGGAAGAACGCCGACGAGGTACCCCACCAGGGTAAATTTTAAAAATCAGTGGCCTTATTTGCGTAACTTTCACATTCACGTGACTTTCTCTACCCACTTCGTTAAGATTTTTATATTGACTCTACAAAACTTAGTCTTTTTCTACGATGGCTTCTGTTTCTAAATAATTCATGTTGATCCAGAAAAAGTCTTTGCAGAAATGGTTCATTACACATTTCGTTGTAGGTCGTAGAAAGGAGATATGGGAAACCGAATTCACATTTTGTTTTGAAAGCGGTACGCTAAACACTGATCTTGAAATTCCATGAACTCTTTTCATGACATCGCGAGAAACAACTGAAAAGCGACAACAGTTTTAAAAATTGCAAAAGTATTTTGCACTTCAAATCTAGCATAATGGATATCTCGAAGTGGTTGACGCAAAAGTTATTTGAAATGAATAGCTCTATTTACCTTACACAGAGAGGGGATGAAGGGAGTTTCCCTTCACACTCATTTCCACGCATGCTGCCAAGCATTGAAATCTCATTGGTTTGGCTTGTCAATCACTTCAAGTATACTAGGTAGGGTGAACTGGACTTTGAACCTTAACACTTTAAGAGAACAGGTTGGGTTTATAGCTATATTTCTGTCTGATTAAGCATACAAAAAGGAACTCTGTAATAATTATAATTTAGTAATTATTAATAATTAACTAACGTGCAATTTGAAAATTTTCCATAATTTTAAAGTAATCTGATTCAAATCTGCATCAATCGAAAGCCCTTCTGTAGCTGTAAATATGTTTTAAGTTTCAATACTGTTGTCAAATAAATACTGTTGTCAATTGCCTGAGAAAAACTGCAAGATTTGGGCAAAAATGAGTAGCTTCGTTTGAGACTGTCCGTTATGTTTTCCGAGCGTGGTGGCCATAAAAGTCGAAAGCTTGTTTTGTACTTCGTGGGGATGAGGCAAGTTTTAAGAGTAAACAGACGCTATGAGACAACGGACATTTCCTACAGTTAGGCTTTGAATTTTCAACTAGAGGATAAGTTTTAGAACCAATGAAAAGATAGGAAGACGCAGTGACATATAAAGATAAGGACAATAAGCTCCGAAATTTACGAAGTGCTGCCCTACGGGTTAATCATAAAGTAACTCGTGTAATTAATTCAAGTTCGCTGGAATCAAAAGAACGGTGATAGAGCGGCTTAGATAATAAATAATTAGCCAGAGTAAAACGTCAGTGGATTAAAATGTGAATATATTCTTAGATGAGAACCGTATGGGTTGAAAATAAAACAAGAATCTTGCAGGCTTTCTGGCAGGAATACGCGTTTTAGTGAAGAAGTGAAAACGTGTTTTCTTCAAGAATAATATCCCAGTGTCACCACTCCCGCAATCCTACCCTGACCATAACAGTAGAGAATTTCAGGCCGATTCGCCGACAGTGGACCCTGAGATGCGACGAGAAGTGTTTCCTGACTGACATCGGCGATCTCGAGTCCTGAAGACTACACCAAGGGTGGCGAAAACGACTTCCTTCCGCGAGTCACCAAATATGCAACACGCACTACATCACTCAACAGCATGTGGAAAACAAAGGGACCTGTTGCAGAGAGGGAACGGCGCCTGCGAGTCAAAATAACTCGCGAGTCTCGTTTTCGCCACCTCTGGACTACACATACAACGACGCAGAGACGAGAACGACGCAGGTAAGATATCCCACAACGAAGTAGCGGGGGAAAACGCTACAGGCTTCACTGAACATTTATAAGTGAAGAGGGCTTCACAGGTTATTCTTAGAAAATTCAAGTACATTTTATTGGCTATGTAAATATCTTAAATATAAACATTTTAATAAAAATAGTAACGAAAACCGTTCCACGTAAAGGGTAGTATGAATTGAGCGGAGTTCCTTGAAAATATTCGTGTCGTATATTTGGAAGATACTACGGAACTTAAACGTCAAGTTTCGTATTTTCGGGCTTTTAGTTTTTCTGTTAGATATTCAAAGACAAACCCCAAACCCACGCTCCCCAAACAAACCAACAAAAACAAGTGTTTTCGGTGTAACCTTGACTTCGAATTATTTGATGGAATGCAATACTTCGTCTACTTACTGAAGTAAGTACTTAAAGAGAAAGTAACTAATACTAACTCGTGCAGTCAACAAAGACTTTGTTTTATGTCAATAAAAAGGAACTAAACAAATCTTCAGCGTTGTATTCACATGATTTTCTCTACTCGCTCTTCCACAAACTATTCTTACGAAACGTTATCATTGCATCCAGTTCTTGTTAATACAAGAATTGGATTTACCTACATATTTCGTTGTGCGATACACTAGGTAAAGCGATAGCCAGACTTATAAAAAACATCGCTATGTGGAGGCTTTCAATTGCCAAACTCTTTGCATTACCACGAGAGAAAAAAAAAAGAATAGCAACTTCGCAGTAGAGAAAGGTGTAAGTATGTGAAGGTTAAAACAATACCAAGGAATATTTGCCGTTATTTTCAGAAAATCAAATTAGCGAAATATTTTCCATGTAAAGGGTTGCTTCGTTGAGGAAATTTCCTTGGAAATCGTGTCACATTCTTGGAAGATAATGAACTTAAATACTAAGTTTGGTATTTCGCATTTCAGTTATGCTGTTCAAACACACCAATACACGAACACATGGATCTTTTTTTATTTCTTAATTCAGGCAACTTCAAAGCAAGTATTCCCAGTAAAATCTCGTTATGAACTTTTCGGGCGGAATACAATACTTCCTCTACTTAATGTAAATACGCGGCAGAGAAAGTAACAAAGGGAAAAATATTAAACACCAATGCTCGCTGTAGAAGGAACTGAGTAAACAAATAGGCTTCTGCAACAAAAAGTATAGGTATATGAAGATACAAAACCTACATAGGTATTTATTAGGAATGACCTCATGACACTACTACCTTAGAAAGGGCGCTTAGTTTGTGTCAGACGCGCCCTTACGGATGTATGACTCTTTGATGTTTATGTTCTGCTAATACCGAAAAGACCCAGAAGAGCTGGCAAACAACGACGAGGAGATAGCGGTTTAAAACACCACGGTGAATTATAAAAAATCTAATGTGATACATTCACATGGCTTTCCCTACTGTCTATTATTTATTAGTAAGTGTACAAACTATTCTTACTGAAGTTTATTTTTGTATCTGCTACGCTTTAATCTAAATAAACCTTTGCAGAATGAGCTACATTACATATTTCGTTACTAATACAAGTGTACAACGATAGTCAAATGTTTGAGTTGGACATTATATGCTGGCCTTAAAATGATATACTGTTTCCATGCAATCGCGGGAAACAATTGTATGTTGAAAGGAAGTAATGAACAATTCCAAACATAAACAACGGATATCTCATAAAGGACTTAAGCCACAAAAACTTTATTTGAAATAACTTGTGTATTTTAAGGGGATCTACATTCTTGTGTAGTACGTTTTCGTCTATCGCTTAAAGTTTACCAGTTATATAAGATTCCTTCGGAATAGAGAGGACTTGAAGAGCTCTTCCCAGGAAATTCAAGATTTGCATTCTATTTGTCTTGTATATATCTTTAATATATGGTATTTTAATCAATAATAGGATATGGCGTTAGAGCACCTTCTTAGAAATTCAAAGTTTTCGAAAGATATTCCATATAAAGGGTAGCTGGATGGAGGTGTTTTCTTGAAAGTCTTCATGTCGAATCCTTGGAAGATAATGAACTTAAAGACCAAATTTGGTATTTAGCCGAATTTTCGTTTTTGAGTTATGCTGTACACAGACATACAAGCAAATAGACACAAATAGACACACTCGCGCGCGCGCGCCAAACCTTTTGCTAAAATTGATTTTCTCGGATTTAGCGGGCCTCAAAACATGTATTGAAATGTATATATCGAATTTTTGGGTGGAATGCAATACCTTCTGTATCTACTATGCGCATTGTAGAGAAAGTAAAAACAAGTTTCGCACTAATTCTTAGCTGCCGGAATTATACTTAGCATACATCAACGCAATCAAAGAAAAAGTAAATATCGCAGTGGCGGCTCGTAAATATTCTAAATTTTGTGTGTTCACAACATTTTAGTCACACACACCTGAAAATGTGAAATACGATCTCCTGCATAATGGTTGTGATTATGAACAAATTTATACAAGTCCCGACTGTGTGGCCTGGCATTCAACAGTTACCGATTCTCGGTTAGGATGAGTTGCACGGATAAGGTTTTTTCTGAAGTTTTCTCCTATCCTGAGAAGACAACTTTCAGCTCTATGGACCCCGGGCTGATTTGAGTATCATTTCATCCATTTCATTCATTCATCGTCCGATATGACCCACTAGCTTAAACAACGCTAAAACAAACAAGAATTGTTACAACTACGGCCTCTCCTAACGACAATAATAATAAAGTAGCATTTAGCATATTTTTGGGATTTTTACTTTCTCTACTACGTATAGTAAGTAGGGGAAGTATTGTATTCCACCCAAAAATTCGATACCGAGATTTCACTGGAAATACATGTATTGAGACCCCCTGAATCCAAAAAAAAAATATTTTTGGAAACATGTCCGTGTGTGTCTGTGAACAGCATAACTCCGAAAAGAACAGTCGGATAAACACCAAACTTGGTATTTAGGTTCAGTATCTTCCAGAGATGCGACACGAAGGTTTTCAAGAAAATCCCCCCTCCCAGATTATTCTTTACATGGAACATTTTACGAAAATTTTAATTTTCTCAAAAATGGCTCTAACGATTTTGATTAAAATATCATATGTTTAAGATATTTTCATGACAAATGAAATGTATATCTCGAATTTTCTGGGAATGTCTCTGGGAATGAAGTATTCTTCATTGTGAACGACTTTTGCATAACTGGTAAACCATAAGAGATAGACAAAATTTTACCACACAAAACATGTAGATCGTGTTAAAATACACAATTTATGCCATACATATTTTTTTTGTTCATGAACCATTTTCGAGATATTGCTTGTTATTCCCTTAAATTTTCCAATACTTATACTTTTTCTCAAATGGGAATTCGTTATTCATTTTTTTTGTCCTGGTAATGCAAAGAGAATGGAATACTCCACATAGCAACCAGCTCTTAAAATATTTGACTGTCGCTTAAAGCCCACCATTCCCCTTGCATCTACAAGAAATTAGCAATAAGATTAACATCTCGATATCTCGATATCTCGATTAACACGAAGGATATGAAGAATAAGCGTTTGTAAAAATAGTTTGTACAAGAGTAGAGAAAGTCATGTGAGTGTAACACATCAGATTTTTTGGTGGACTAACAATATTTACATGTTGTCAACTTGTGCTGACAAGTGACGTAGAGGTTTTGGGGGGAGCAGTCCCCATCGTAACAAAAGGTAAAGCATGTGTGTTAAAAATTCTTTCATTATGTTTGAAATGTGTTGATCTTTTAAAAGTACAGTCCGTTTCAGTTCCTGTAGTAGAAATACTCTAAATTCTTGAAATGGGTTCATTATGGCCGAATAATTCCGAAATGTTTTAGGCTTCGCTCCCAATGTCGCCCCGTTTGTGCTGAAGTTTAAAAAGAGGTGTTCCCGGACCTTTGTGCTCTACCATCGGGTTTCCTTAATAGTATGGCAATTACAACAACAACAACAACAACAACAATAATAATAATAATAATAATAATAAGGCATAAATTTTGTGGCGAAAGAAAGATTTCTTTGTTTGCTTTTCTGTGCGTATTTAAATTCACCAAAATGGGGCGAGACCGAAGTAATGTGTAAACTAAATTGTAATTGACATTATGGATGGTATTAACAGAGAGAAGTTTCCGCGCTTGTGCACATAACTACTTCTGCTACAATTACTTTTAACTTCTGCCGTAGTGTGCTACTACCTAGAGGTATTGTGGGAAAAGCTTCACGCGCTAGTGCACTTCTTCAAGTGCGCACGACCCGTATGCATTTGCCACATAAGGTAATTACATCACACGACTTGCGCATACGCAGAAGCTCCTTAAAACGTGCACAAGATAAGATGTGCGAGTGACTATGCTGCCATGCTTCATCTAGTTTTCAGCAGTAGACTTAAATGCCGTGGATTTTAAATTACCGCATATATATTAATTACATTTGATAGCCTTCAAAGAAAGAATAACCAATAAATCCGCAAGGTGTCAAAGATAAGGTGTTCACTGCTCTTGTGCTTTTATACAGCAGCCTCCACTACACAAACCACTGCTTGTGAAAACAAAGAACTGAGTAACCATTGCAACAAAAAGTATACTATACATTAAGATATAAGCACTACTGAGCTATTTACTAGGAATGCACTAATGGCACATCACCCAAGAAAGGGCTCTTATTTTGTGTTAAACAAACAGATGCGCCCTTATAGCTGTATGACTCTTCATTGTTTCTGTTTCCCTAATACAGAAGGGCTGGCCGCTGCAACAAGAGGGCCAGGGAGTACGACAGTAACCGGGGGGGAACCAGAACAGAGAATTTTAAAATTTGATGTTTTACATTCACATGACTTTCTATACCTACATTCGTTTATTTTTATACATACAACTTCCACAGACTAGTCTTACGAAAGCTTCTTTTTCTGTATACTTCATGCTAATCCTGGCAGAAATAATGTCATTACAGGTTTCATTCTTGTTACAAGGGAGAGGTAACCGATTCAGAATCATAGTTTGAAAACGCGACGCTAGTGCTGGTCTTGCAATTCCATACGTTTTCCATGATACTTCGAGAAACAACTGAGTGGCGACAGAACTTTAAAAAATATGATGTTTACATTCACATGCCTTTCTCTAACCTCTATAGTTTATAAGTAGGTATACGAAATATTCTTACGAAAGCTTATTTCTCTATTTACTTCATTTTCTTGAAAATCTTTATGTACCATCTTTGGAAAATGCCGAACTTAAATACAATGCATGCATTTTTTATAATCGGGGAGCGTCAAAACATGCATTTCCGGGGAAATCTTGATATCAAATTTTCGGGAGGAATATTAGTACTTCCCGTGTTTATTGTAAGTACGTCTTAGTAGAGGAAATAACAAAGGAAAGGGTAATTAACCTTAATGCTTGCGGAAACAGGGACCTGAGTAAACAAATAGGCTTCCGCTACAATAAGCATTCATTAATGTATTATTACTCAGTCATTTACTGGGAATAGGTATCTGGCGCTCCCACCTAAGAAACGGCGTTTAGTTTGTTAAACGCACCCCTGTGTTGTATGGCTCTTCAATGTTTATATTCTATTAATATCGAAATGTCTGACCCTGGCCAGAAGAGCTGGTGACTGCGCCTGATTTGGTTAATCACCACGGTGAATTTTAAAAAAAAACTTGTTTTCTCATTCTGGCCAAGTTGCGTTAAAACTAATATTAATTCTTCTAGCAACAAAGGCACGTACTAAATTTTACTTGCTGGAATTGTAACCTTTATTTTATGTCAATAAAGTAAGAAAAACAAAGGAAACGGTAAGACATCAATGTTTCTCCATACAAGGAATTGAGTAAACAAATAGGCTCCTTTAACAAAAAGTAGACATTTAGGTATAGATACAAAATGAAATAGGTTTATTTGTGCAATAAGCCCTTTCTGAGATATCCGTTGTTTATGTTTCGATTGTTCATTACTTGGCTATTCTTTAAAGTTCTGTTAACATTCAGTTGTTTCTTACGATTGCATGGAAACAGTATGCAATTTTAACGGCAGCGTATTGCGTCCACTTCTTAAACATTTGACTATTGCTGTTACCTTTGTATATATAAACGAAATATGTAATGTAGTACCTATTTCTGCAAAGGCTTATTTGGATTAAAACATAGTAGATATAAAAATAGCCTTAGTAAGAATAGTTTGTATATTCACTAATAAAAAAATAAAGGGTAGAGAAGGTCATGTGAATGTATCATAAGATTTTTAAAACTAAGCGTGGTTGTTTTAAACCGCTATCTCCTCGTCGTTGTTTGCCAGCTCTTCCGGGTCTTTTCGGTATTAGCAGAACATAAACATCAAAGAGTCATACATCGTAAGGGCGCGTCTGATATAATTAAGCGCCCTTTCTAGGGAGTGCCGTAAGGTTATTCCCAATAAATACCTGTGTGGTATCTTTATATATACTCGTACTTTTTCTGCATAAGCCTATTTGTTATCTCCGTTCCTTCTACAGCGAGCAGTGGTGTTTAATATATTTTCCTTTGTTTCTTTTTCTACCCCGTATTTACAGTAGGTAGAGGCAGTATTGTGTGAGGCAGTATTTTATATCACAACACTGTAAATGCCAGAGTGATTGTAGTGTAAATTATTGTATGACAATGATTTGAGATGTTTGTTAATTATAAGCATTGTTAGGAAATAAGTTTACACGACCTCACTGAAACTGACAATAGGAGTGGGTAACAATGAAACGAGGGGGTGAGTTGTTTATCAATTAGAAGAGGTAAACAAATGACGTCAGAGTAGCGTGCCTTTCTTTAGAAATGGAGGGAATATCTTCCCTAGAGCATATGTGTTCGTAATTTTGATTGGATATAAAAATAGACGCTAATGTTGGCACGCTTTATTAACCAATAGCAGCTCTGTTATAATGTTTAGGCATATCGGGGTGATGGAGTATAAATTATAAAGCCAAAGACAGGTAACGCGCAGTTTAACAGAATCATTCACGAGTTACACGTCGCGCAGTTTAACAGAATCATTCACGAAGTACACGTTACGCAATTCTACAGAATCTCTCGCGTCGTAAAGTTAGTTATAAAATGTGAAATACACGAATTAATGTGCGGCAAATAAGTAATCATAGTTACATTCGAAAATATAACAGTTTCAGTCGGGCGTGTATCAAGAGTAAACATGTGAAATTAATGAAGTGTAACGGCAATAAAAGTCTAAAAACAAATTCTTTTATCAATGTTATCTTTCAGTAACAACTCCTTTCCGTTTACACACCCTGTTCAACAGATTTGCTCGACTTAGTAATAATAGCTAGCCGGAGGACAAAGAACCCATAAATTCAAAAATAGTAAAACCATAGCAGGCGCTCAGCAAATAAGATAACACGAACGATACCACGACATATGTTCCATCTAAACAGTCGATAACGAGATTTCACCGTGGAATACTTGCTATAAAGCTACCTGAATTAAAAAAAAAAAGGTCCACGTATTTGTGTCTGGTGTGTGTGTGTGTGAACAACATAACTAAGTTGTGACAGATGGTTGGATCACTCGAGGCCACCGAGAGGTTAGCAGGAATACCACACTGAAGCCGATGAACATCGTAGATAGGGCACACTGCAACTATATGTTCAACTGTGAGAATGGAGTGACAGTGCTTGCATGTAGGTTGATGATCTTTTCCAAGGAGATATGAATGGGTAATTTCAGTGTGTCCGATACGTGTCCTGGTGAGAAGTACCTGGTCACGACCAATTAGATGTTTTTTTGGGTAACTGAAACTAGGATTGGAGCTTAAGGCGATTAGTTTGCTATTGAATGTGGAACTCCAGTGTAGCTTCCATTTCTTACATATTTCATACTTGAGGGAGTTTTGGAAATCGTGATGAGGAACCTTGAGGTCGGCCAGGCTTGGAGAGTGGCATGTAGCTTTTTTAGCTGCTTCATTTTCTTTTTCATGTGAGATGGTAGCGTAAAGTTTTTAACAGAAATAAAATTGTATAATGTTATATAATCAATGTTGTAATTTGTTTCAAAATATTGTATTTATTAAAATTTATTGTAGTTGCGTTATGACTTTATTGTTAAATCGCCAATAATAAATTAATAAAAAAAACATAACTAAATTGCGAAATACCAAACTTAGTATTTAAGTTCATCATCTTCCAGGATGCCACACGATTTCCAAGAAAATCCCTCATCCAAGCAACCCGTTACATAGAAAATGTAAAGCTAATTTGAGTTTCTCAAAAATGACGGCGAGATATTCCTTGATATTGTTTGAACTTTCAGATAGTTATACTTTCCTCAACCGAGAATCGCTATTTGTTTCTTTCTCGTGGTCATGCAAAGAGCTTGGCATTTGAGAGCCATCACATAGCGACACGTTCTTTATATATCTGACTATCGTTTACCTAGTTATCATACAACGAATATGTAGGTAAATGCAGTTCTTGGATTAACAAGGACTGCATGCAGTGGGTAATAATGTTTCGTAAGAATAGTTTGTAGAAGAGCGAATTGAGAAACTCATGTAATACAGCACATCAGATTTGTTTTCTATACTTTTTATTAACATAAAACAATGTCTTTGTTGGCTGTACGAGCTAGTTAATTATTTTTTTCTAAAACGTGTCTACAGTAAGTAGAGGTAGCGTTGCATTCCACCAGTAATTCGAAGTCGAGATTTCACCAGAAACACGTGTTCTTTTTTAATGATCCGCGTGAGGGGAAGTATGGGTTTGAGTTGTCTTTGTTGACTAAGCGAATTGGTATTTATTATAACAAACACTTAACGAATGCCAAATCCGGTTCTTTTTTACTGTTCTCTTTGTTTTGCCACCTCTCCTGGCAAAAGTCTACCCTTTCTGTATTAGCAGAACATAAACATGGAAGAGTCATACAGCCACAAGGGCTAGTCTTTCATGAACCAAACGTCCTTTCTAAGGTAGGAGCTCCAAAAGTTACTCCAAGTAAATATCTTAGGAATAGGTATTCACACCTTTTGTTGCAGAAGCCTATTTGATCCTTGTTCCTGCAAGCGTAGGTTAATGCGTTTATAACCTCTTCCTTTGTGTTTCTTTCGTTTTTATTGGCATAAAATAAAGGTTATGGACTCGCGCAAGTAAAATTTAGCGCGTGTCTTTATTGGCTGAACAAATTGGTATTTATTTTAACAGACACTTAACGAATGGCAAATCCCGCTTTTTATTATTATTTTTTTTAATTTAGCGATTTAAATGGAGCGCTATACGCATTATTATCTTTATTTTGCCACCTCTCCTGGCAAGGGTCCAGCCTTTCTGTATTAGCAGAACATAAACATGGAAGAGACATATACCACCAGGGCTAGTCTTTCACAAACCGAGCATCCTTTATATGTGGAACGCCAATACTTATTCCAAATAAATATCTAAGTAGTAGGTATTTATAACTTTTTGTTGCAGAAACCTATTTGTTTACTCAATTCCTTCTACCCGCAAGCATTTGTGTTTAATTACCTTTTCTTTTGTTATTTTCTCTATAAGGTGATCATATTTTTCAAACAAGAAAACGGATGATTTTAAAATTTTCTCTGAAACAAGGGACAAAAGAGAATACGTAAAATTGTTTCGGCATAAATACGAAGGTTTCGAAATCTTTAATAAATAAGTAATATGTAACGTACATATGTAGTAGCTGCGAATTCACTCCAGCAAAACAATCCTGTAGAATTATTAGTGCACGAGTCATTCCTCAACGATATTTTGCTGATGAATGGATATTCTTCAGTAAGTCCACATTAGCACACATTTTTAAAATTTTTCTTAAGTATGATTAAAGTTCGTCTTATTAATCAAGATAGCTTTCAAAGTCTGTACCGAAAGAGCGTTCTTATCAGTTGTCCACAAAAGCACTCGTTCAGTGAGGACTAAACAAAGAAGAAATTATATTTTTAAGAAAATTGGTATAAGGCACATTGCTCATATTACAGATTGAGCCAAAAGACTCCGAACCGCCTGCGCGGTGTTTTCCTGTCCGCGTTCTGCGCGCTCGTTGCCGTTTGCCACTATCATAGAAATGCGCGCATGAAACTATACAACATTTATTAAAACTACTTTAAAGGCTTTACTTACCAACTTTATGAAAGGAGATGCTGAAACTGGCCACCGTCGTTGCCCATACATTTTTGGCACCTCTTTAGCAGACTATCCATCACTCACCGTAGTTTACGCTGAGAAATTTCCTGGCGGATATTTTGTTTTAATTCTTCCAGGGTGTGTGGGTTTGTCTTGTACACTTTATGTATTATGTTATCCCGGAGGGGTATTTTATGAACAATATTGCCGGCTGCGCGGTGTTTTTCCACTGGGCGTGTGGAAATACGATAAAAACATGATAACGTGCTGCTGCTATAAACAAAGTCACATTGTGGTTTAGCTTTGCAGCGTGAAGTGCAGTATTGAATTGACGGTGATGTGACGGTGATGCAGTTATTACGAGTTATTTATTATTTTGTCCATAATATCTTTGTATATTATGGGTCAGCATATATTTTCTACTGCAGCGCGTGTATTTAGTTTTAATACGTATGTGTTAACTCGGTCAGCTCGCCAAGTGAAAGTACGATTTGCAGAAGGATTTCCAGGTGTAAAAGTTCCAGGCCGTTCAATAATCCATGAACTTTACAGTAAATTTCAAGCCACAGAAAGTGTTCAGGCTAAGAAATCTAAAAGACCGCGTTCGGTTCTTACCGAAGAAACATTAAACGACATCGGTGACCGTTTGGAAAATCCCTCCCCAAAAAAAATTCCATGATGGATAGTTTCCTAAAGAGGTGCTAAAAATGTATGGACAACGACGGTGGCCAGTTTCAGCATTTCCTTTTATAAAGTTGGTAAGTAAAGCCTTTAAAAGTAGTTTTAAAAATGTATGGTTTCATCCGCGCCTTTCTGTGATAGCGGCAGACGGTAACGAGCGCCCAGGATGCGGAGAGGAAAAACACCGCGCAGGCGGTTCGGAGTCTTTTGGCTCACTCTGTACAATGTGACATAATTTCTATCCAATAGTCACTAGGTGATATTCTTTCCAGTTTCCATTTTTCTATTATTTTCGGTGCTATATATGGTTTAATATGCACATCCAATATACAGACCAGTATCGTCTATTATGGTTGAATGAGCCATTTCACGAATAAAATCTTCAGTCTTTTGTATATCCTTCCAGGCAGGATACTCCTGCCTTAAGTGTCACCCAACTGCAGTCCCGCAAGCTCTCAATGGGTTCAAGCTACTTATTTAAAGATTCAGCTGAGTTTGGTAAAATGTATGGACATACTGTTCAATTTTTTCAATCTCTGATGATAAACCCTCAGAGAATTTATTCTGACAACTGATGTAATGAAACAATCTTCATCTTTGAAAACTAAATTGGCTTTTAAACCACTTGACACAAAAATACTTCAAAAACAGTAATTGCTTGACCCTCTACTTTTTGAACTGCAGTGTGAAAAGTTTATGCTTGGTTGTGAAGAAGGTACTGTCAAGCTTCTGATAAAAAATTTTCAAAGATTGAATTGATAACAAATGAACATTTATTTTGAGATTCGAAATATGATTTTAGAGGAACAAACATAGACAGAAGACGTTCGACTGCAGGGAGTAAAGCAAGTCCCTTTTTTCTATATCCTAAAACTTGTATTCACTCCTTGGCTACAAATTTACAGAATCCTTTAAGATTTTTAAACCTTACAGTACAACATAGAGATAATATATTTTAGAAATAATGCCTTCAATATCAATAGGAAGGATATCAGCAGCCATCTGGATAGTATTGTGGATTATATGAGCAGAACACCCACCACCTAATAAGTTAGGACCTAAGTTTCCTTTTAGTTTTGTTAAGACGTTGTTGACTCCCTTTCTAGATATACCTCCAAAATTATTGCAGTTCGTATTATCTGCACAAATAGCAATTTTTCTTTTAAGTTACTATTTTTTAAATGCTCACTCAAAAATGCAGCAATGATTTCTGAAGTTTTTTTCAGGCAAAGATTTCAGATCCAATATTTTAACTTTAATTCCCTTAGTAGGATTAAAGTACCTAATGGCAACGGAAATACTTTTACGTTCTGATGGTTTGATGCATCCGCAAGTGTTGAAATAAAATTAGTTTTCTGTAAATCTGACTCATGCTGAGAAATGACAAATAGGATTAAAACATTTAATATGCTTGCCTCGGATTTGCTACGGCCACAAGTAAATTTTAGTTCAAAAGTTGAGGCAGTATTTTTAACACTTACATAATTTCAATCTAATTATATAATATGTATATTCAATAACAGCCCGCCTTAAAGCAATATGTGTATGTAACAAGATATAAAAAGTGTATATTAGTCATTGTATATGTTTATATAATTATATACATGTAATAATGTTATCTGAATGTATTACGTAATTTAATAATGTAGGAGGTGTGAGAATGATAGGTTGGAAGTTGCTAACAATGAGATAACAATGAGGAAGCCTTGAGGTAATAATGAATTTGAAAGTTTAATGCTACTAATCATTATTGGAGCAACAATAATGTAAATTTTGCGACAGTTTATAAAATAGCCAATCAACAACCAGAAAAAAGCTTTAGTTAAATGAATGTATTCTATTGGATTAGGAATAGCCAATCAGAGACTTGAAATACATAAATTTACAAATTTAGGCGGTAGAAATCAAGTCAGTTGCTTGTAGACAGCTCTCATGACTGGACGCGTTGGTTGTAGACGTGTTCCTAACCGGACGCGAGATGTGTCCGCGAGAAATTTAATACATATTCGTGTGAGACGAAATAGTTTACGTGTTAAAAAATGCAAGTAATTAACAAAAGAATCTCGCAGATCTCTATATCAGTGAAGTGTTAATTAAATTGTGTCAAGGATTAATAAATGTAGTGAAGTAAAAATTATATTCTGTGTAAGCCTACATTCTTAGCCGCACTACTCCCTACAAAGAAATCCATGTCTCTAACTTCGCCTACCTACTATTGAATTATTGGGCGGAATACTTCTTCCACTTACTGTAGGCACGTTTTAGATAAAGTAATTAATATTAATTTGTACAGCCAACAAGATGTTTGTTTTATGTCAATAAAAAGGATAGAAATCAAACATGAAGTGTTGTATTCACATGATCGTCTCTACTCGCTCTTCCACAAACTATTCTTACGAAACATTATTATTGCACCTAGTTCTTGTTAATCCAAGAAACGGATTTACCTACCTATTCGTTGTAGGAAATTAAATTGAGTTTTATTTATGGACGCTCTTTAACTGCTGTGGTCCTTAGCGTCCCATTCTATATTGGGCGTGAAAGAGAAAAAAAACGAATAGCGACTTACAAGAAAGGCCACTTCCTTTTTGGTAGCGCCTACCTCTGTAGAGAACGAAATCTCGGTCCTCTAAAGCGCTACCCTCCTGTTTGAGATAGTACTGCGTGGCGGTATGTAGATCCATTATTGCGGTTTGGGGCGAAAGGTGAGAATTATAGTGGAGGGAAATCCGTCAGTAAATGGCAAGAGATCGCCAAAACCGTTCCTTAAATCTATGTTTAAGGTCTTGAAATATTGCTGCATGAGCGGTACCCAATTTAGAGGAAAAAGTTACTTTTCACCAGTCATGTACGTGTTGTTACTTTTTACTTTCTGTACTACGTATAGTAAGTAGGGGAAGTATTGTATTCCACCCAAAAATTCGATACCGAGATTTCACCGGAAATACATGTTTTGAGATCCCCTGAATCCCAAAAAAAGCATTTTTGGAAACATGTCCGTGTGTGTGTCTGTGTCTGTCTGTGAACAGCATAACTCAGAAACCAACAGTCGGATAAACACCAAACTTGGTATTTAGGTTCAGTACTTCCAAAGATGCGACACGAAGGTTTTCAAGAAAATCCCCCCACACCAGAGTACCCTTTACATGGAACATTTTTCGAAAATTTTAATTTTCTCAAAAATGGCTCCAACGATTTTGATTAAAATATCATATGTTTAAGATATTTTCATGATAAATCAAATGTATATCTTGAATTTTCTGGAAATGTCTCCAAAAGTATTCTTCATTGTGAACGATTTTTGCATAACTGGTAAACCATAAAAGATAGACAATATTTTACTACACGAAAGATGTAGATCGCGTTAAAATACACAATTTATGTCATATACATTTTTGTTGTTGAGTGAACCATTTTCGAGACATTGCTTGTTATTCCCTTAAATTTTTCAATACTTATTTTCTCAAATGGGAATTCGTTATTCATTTTTTTGTCTTGTATATGCAAAGAGTATTAATCTGTGGCAAAGGGAATAGTGCTGCACCTAGCAACCAGCTATTAAGAGATATGTATGTGCTTAAAGGCTACTATATTTCTATATTGCCCTTGTAAATATATATTCCTCTTACATCTACAAGGAAATTAACAATAAGGTAGAGTCTGCAAACGTTTATCTCGATTAACATGAAGTAGATGGAGAATAAGCGTTTGGAAAAATAGTTTGTACAAGAGTAGAGAAAGTCATGTGAGTGTAACACATCAGATTTTTTCGTATTCCACTGCCACGCTCCCTACGACTTGTACAAAGGTATCGCCCATTACTTGTGGGACCACTAGATTGCAGTAGCTGAAAGTTTACAAGAAAAAGTTTAAGTATCCAAAAAAATTCGAACACACCAAGGAATATTTTGCCGTTCCGTTTTTGGAAAATCATTTTAGCGAAATATTTTCTATGTAAGGGGGTGCTTAAGTGAGGGATTTTTCTTGGAAATTGTGTCGCATCCTTGGAAAATAATGAACTTAAATACTAAGTTTGGTATTTCACATTTGAGTTATGCTGTTCAAACACACCAAAACACAAACACGTGGACCTTCTTCTTTTGTAATTCAGATAGCTTCAAAGACAATATTCCCGGTGAAATCTCATTACCGACTTTTGGGTGGAATATAATACTTCCTCTTCTTACTGAAGATGCACGGCAGAGAAAGTAACAAAGGAAAATGTATTAAACACCAGTGCTTGCTGGTAGAAGGAACTGCGTAAACAAATGGGCTTCTGCAACAAAAGGTATATATAAAGGTATAAATACTACACAGGTATTTATTAGGAATAACTTTATGGCACTCCCAGCTTCCCATTTTAGAAAGGGCGCTTAGTTTGTCAGACTCGCCCTTACGGATGTATGATTCTTTGATGTTTATGTTCTGCCAATACCGAAAATACCCAGAAGAGCTGGCAAACAACGGCGAGGAGATAGCGGTTTAAAAAACACCACGGTGAATTATAAAAAAAACTGATGTGATACATTCACATGGCTTTCTCTATCCTCTATTTTTATTAGTGAGTGTGCAAACTATTCCTTCTGAAGCTTATTTTTATATCTACTAGGTTTTAATCCAAATAAAACTTTGCAGAAAGAGCTATATTACGCGTTTTGTTATAGATACAAAGAAAGGGAACAGTAGTCAAATGTTAAACAGCTGGACGCTATATGCTGGCCTTATAATTCCATACTGTTTCCATGCAATCGCAAGAAACAGCCCATATGTTCAAAGGACTTTAAAGAAAAGCCAAGTAATGAACAATTCGAACCAAAAATTACGGATATCTCACCTGAAAAGAAGATCTAAATTTCTTGTGTGAAACGTTTTCGTCTATCGCTTAGCATTTACTTGTTATACAAGATTATACAACATTCCTTCGGAAAGAAAAAGAAAGGCTCTTCCCAGAAAATTCAAGATATACCTTTATTTGTCATGTAAATGTGTTTAATATATGGTATTATAATCAATAATAGTATAATGACGTTAGAGCCAATTTTTAAACATTCAAAGTTTTTGAAAAATGTCCCGTGTAAAGGATAGTTGGGTGGAGGAGTTTTCTTAAAAGTCTTCGTGTTGCATCCTTGGAAGATATTGAACCTAAAAGACCAAATTTGGTATTTATCCGACTTTTCGTTGTTGAGTTGTGCTGTTCACAGACGCACAGAGACAGACATACAAAAACGCGCGCGCCAACCTTTTTCTAAAAATGCTTTTCTAGGATTTGGGGGGCTCAAAACATGAATTTCCGGTGAAATCACTATATCGAATTTTTGGGTAGAATGCAATACCTTCTCTGTCTACTATGCACATGGTAGAGAAAGCAAAGACACGTTTCGTCACTCTGATTGCGTTTCTGCTAAAATTAGTACTAATTCGTGCACCCAATAAAGACACGCACTAATGTTTAGTTACAGGAATTATACTTTAACATATACTACGTGATCAAAAGTATCCGGGCACATGGCTGAAAATGACGTACAAGTTCGCGGCGCCCTCCATCGGTAATGCTGGAAGTCAATATGGTGTTGGCCCACCCCTAGCCTTAATGACAGCGCTCACTCTCGCAGGCATACTTTCAATCAGGGGCTGGAAGGTTTCTTGGGGAATGGCAGCCCATTCTTCACGGAGTGCGGAACTGAGGAGAGGGTTCGATGTAGGTTGGTGAGGCCTGGCACGAAGTCGGCGTTCCAAAACATTCCAAAAGTGTTCTATAAGATTCACGTCAGGACTCTGTGCAGGCCAGTCCATTACAGGGATGTTATTATCGTGTAACCACTCCGCCACAACCCGTACAGTATGAACAGGTGCTTGATCGTGTTGAAAGATGCAATCGCCATCCCTGAATTGCTCTTCAACAGTGGGAAGCAAGAAGGTGCTTAAAATATCAATGTAGGTCTGCGCTGTGCTCGTGTCACGCAAAACAACAAGGGGTACAAGCCCCCTCCAGGAAAAACACGACCACACCATAACAGCACCACCTCCGAATTTCACTGTTGGCACTACACACGCTGGCAGATGACGTTCACCGAGCATTCGCCATACCCACACCCTGCCATCGGATCGCCATATTGTGTACCGTGATTCGTCACTCCACACAACGTTTTGCAACACTTCAATCGTGTAATGTCGACGCTCTTTACACCAAGCGAGGCGTCGTTTGGCATTTTCCTGCGTGATGTGTGACTTATGAGCAGTCGCTCGACCATCCATTCCTGTGTGATGGTCTGGATAGATGTCTGCCTATTAGTCTTTACAACCCTCTTCAAATGTCGGCGGTCTCCGTCAGTCAATAGACGAGGTCGGCCTGTAGGTTTTTGTGCTGTTCATGTCCCTTCACGTTTCCACTTCACTATCACATCAGAAACAGTGGACCTAGGGATGTTTAGGAGTGTGGAAATCTCGCGTACAAACCTCTGACACAAGTGACACCCAATCACCTGACCACGTTCGAAGTCCGTGAGTTCAATGGAGCGTCCCATTCTGCTGTTTCACGATGTCTAATGACTACTGAGTTCGCGGATAAGAGTACCAGGCAGTAGGTGGCAGCACAATGCACCTAAGATGAAAAACGTATGTTTGTGGGTGTGTCCGGATACTTTTGATCACATAGTGTATACCAATGCAAACAAAGCAAAGGTAATACACACACTAACCCAGTAGCGGCTCGTAAATATTCTACATTTTGGGTGTTCACAAAATTTTAGTCACACACACTTGAAAATGTGAAATGCCATCTCCTGCATAATGGTTATGATCATGAACAAATTCATACATGGCCCGACTCTGTAGTGGCCTGACATTCAAGAGGTCCCGAGTCTTGGTTAGGATGAGTTGCACGGACAAGGTATTTTCCGAAGTTTTCTCGTATCCTGAGAGAACAACCTTAAGCTCTATGAAACCCGGGCTCATTTGTGTATAATTTCCATTTCATTCATTAATCGTCCGATATGACCCACTAGCTTAAACAAAGTTAAAACTTATAAGAAATTGTTACAACTGCGGCCTATCCTAACGACAATAATAATAATAATAATAATAATAATAATAATAATAATAATAATAATAATAATAATAATAATAATAATAATACCTAATAATAATAATGTGACATTTAGTATAATTTTTTGAATTATTTCGGTATACTTGCAATATTTACATGTTGTCAACTTGTGCAGACAAGTGACGTAGAGTTTATGGGGAGAGCTATTACATGAATAGTGAAGTGCATACAGTATTGTTCCTATTTTGATCACAGTGGGTCAACTTGGGGTCGGGAAGCAGTTCTCATCGCAACAAAAAGTAAAGCATATGCCTTAAAAATTCTTTCGTTATAATAAACTTCATAATTTTAGTTTGAAATGTGTTGATCTTTTAAAAGTACAGACTCTTCCGTTTCAGTCCCTGTAGTAGAAATCCTCTAAATTCTTGAGATGGGTTCATTATGGCCGGATAATTTTGAAATGGTTTAGGCTTCACTCCCATTCTCGCCCCGTTTCTGCTGAAATTTATAAGGAGTATTCCCAGACCTTTGGGCTCTACCATCGTGTTCTCATAGGAATATGAATATAATAATAATAATAATAATAATAATCATCATCATAATCCATAAATTCTGTGACGAAAGAAAGATTTCTTTGTTTGCTGTTATGTGCATATTTAAGTACACCGTTCTAGGGCGACTCGAAGTAATGTGTAAACTAAATTGTAATTGACTTTATGGATGGTATGGTGAATCAGTGAGAGTTTCCGCGCTTGTGCATGATAACTACTTCTTCTACAATTACTCTAAACTTCTGCCGTAGTATGCTACCACCTAGAGGTATTGACGTAAAGTTATAGCGTGCGGGTAAAGCGTCACGCTCTAGTGCACTTCTTCAAGTGCGCACGACCCGTATGTATTTGCCCCATAAGATAATTACATCACACGACTTGCATATACGCAGAAGCTCCTTAAAACGTGCACAAGATAAAATATGCTAGTGACTGTGTTGCCATGCTTCATCGAGTTTACAGCAGTAGATTTAAATGCTTGGATTTTAAATTACCGCATATACATTACATTTATAGCCTTCAAAGAAAGAATAACCAATAAATCCGCAAGGTGTTAAACGATAAGGTGTTCACTGCTCTTGTGCTGTTATACAGCAGCCGCCACTGCACAACCCAATGCTTGCGAAAACAAAGAACTGAGTAAACATTGCAACAAAAGGTATACTATACATTAAGGTATAAATACTCCTGAGCTATTTACTAGGAATGAATTAATCGCACATCACCCAAGAAAGGGCTCTTATTTTGTGTTAAGAGTTAAACAAACAGATGCACCCTTATAGCTTTATGACTCTTCATTATTTATGTTTCCCCAATACAGAAGGGCTGGCCGCTGCAAGAAGAGGGACAAGTAGTACGATGTTGAGAATCAGGATGTTGGTTAACCAGATTAGGGAATTCACATTCACATGCCCTTCTATACCTACATTCCTTTATTTTTATTCATACAGCTTCCACAGACTAGTCTTATAAACACTTCTTTATCTGTATACTTCATGTTATTCCTTGCAGAAATTATGTCATTACAGATTTCATTCTAGATATTGTCGTAGCCGCTTCTTACTATTTACTCAAAAATGATGGTGAGCGACTCGCTTGCAAAGGGGGTACCGAGAAAATTAACCAACTTATTACACGGCGAGGCTACGACGAGGAACGCAGCTAAAGAAAGTACAAAAATATTATTAATCACTGGCAAAAAGGGACGCTACATGGCTTAGAAGGAAGAAAGGAACTTTACACTATCATAATTAATATAACAAGAGAATGGATGGCTGATGAATTTATTATATAAAAATGGATTTCATACCCCATGTGTCTGCCGGGCGAGGACGCCATTTGCACGGAGATGGCCGTTCCACGACCTTGCTACTCGAAGGTTGCTCACTGACTCTCTTGTCCCAAGTAACGCTACTAAAAAGCGTCAGGGACGCCAAACAACTCATCCCCTCCTAAGATTCTTAGTTCCCCCTACCCAAACTCCAACTGCCATCTCGAATCCCGGTGACCAGAGAGGCGTATGTGCTATAATCTCTGCATACGTCACAATATAAGGGGGGCAGAAGAAACCGAATCATAATCATAGTTTGAAAGCGCGACGCTAGTGCTGGTCTTGCAATTCCATACTTTTCCCATGACATCGCGAGAAATAACTGAACAGCGACAGCACTTTAAAAAATTTGATGTGTTACATTCACTTGGCTTAGTTTAATAGTGGGTATACGAACTACCCTTACTAAAGCTTGTTTCTCTTTCTACTTCATGTTAATTGAGATAACACTTTCTGGAAATAGCTGTATTACACATTTGTTATAGATACAAAGTGAACAGCGATAGTCAAATGTTTAAGAACTGAACGCCATATGCCGGTCTTAAAATTCAATATCTACTTTTTTCATGCGATCGCCAGAAAAAAAAAACCGAATATCGAAAGAACTTTAAAAGAAAAGCATTAAACAATTCGAAATATTAAACACATATATACCGGAAATGAATTATGCCACAAAAATATTTTGGAAATAATTTGCGTGCTTTAAAGAGATCTACATTTTTCGTGTAGTAAATTTTCGTCTATCGTTTAAATTTCCATTATATCTTCCAGATTATACTAAATTCCTTCAGAATGAACAGCACTTCACAGGGTACTTTTAAAGAATTCAATACATATACATTTCGTTATTTAAATAGCTTTAATACATAATATTTCAATCAAAATCGTTAGAGCATTTTTGAGGAAACAGAAAACTTCGAAAAATCTTCCATGTGTGGGTAATTTGAGTTGGGAGATTTTCTTGAATATCTTTGTCTTATCTTTGGAAAATGCCGAACGTAAATACAATGTATGCATTTTTTATAATCGGGGAACCTCAAAACATGCATGACCGGTGAAATCTTGCTATCAAAATTTTGGGTGGAATATAATACTCCCTATATTTACAGTCTTAGCAGAGAAAATAACAAAGGAAATGGTAATTACCGTAATGCTTGCGGAAACAAGGAGCTGAGTAAACAAATAGGCTTCTGCTACAATAAGCATACATTAATGTATTAATACTCCTTATTCATTTACTGGGAATAGGTATCTGGCGCTCTCACCTAAGAAAGGGCGCTTTGTTTGTGAAACGCGCCCTTGTGGCTGTATGGATCTTAGATGTTTATATTCTATTAATATCGAAATGTCGGACCCTTGCAAGAAAAGCACGGTGATTAAAAAAAAACTTGTCTAGTCAAGTTTGTGCTAATACTAATATTAATTCGTGCAACAACAAAGACACGCACTAAATTTTACTTGCAGAAATTGTAGCCCTTATTTTATGTCAATAAAGCGAAAGAAAAACAAAGGAAACGGCAGTAAATATCAATGCTTCGCCAAACAATGAATTGGGTAAACAAAGAGGCTTCTTCAGCAAAAAGTATACATCTAGGTATAGATACAAAATAAAAATGTTTTTTGTGGCACAAGCCCTTTCTGAGATATTCGTAGTTAATGGCTCGAATTGTTCATTACTTGGCTATTCTTTAAAGTCCTGTCAACATTCAGTTGTTTCTTGCGATTGCATGGAAACAGTATGCAATTTTAACGGCAGCCTATAGCGTCTAATTCTCAAACATTTGACTATCGCTTTTCCCTTTGTATGTATAACGAAATGTGTAATATTTTTGCAAATGCTTATTTGGATGAAAACGTAGTAGATATAAAAATCAGCTTTAGTAAGAATAGTTTGTATATTCACTAATAAAAAATAAAGGGTAGAGAAATTCTTGTGAATGTATATCATAAGATATTTTAAAATTCAGCGTGGTTGTTTTAAACCGCTATCTCCTCGTCGTTGTTTTCCAGCTCTTCCGGGTCTTTTCGGTATTAGCAGAACATAAACATCAAAGAGTCATACATCCGTAAGGGCGCGTCTGATATACTAAGTGCCCTTTCTAAGGTGGGAGTGCCGTAAGGTTATTCCCAATAAATACCGTTTAGTATTTATATTTTTATGTGTGCTTTTCGTTGCAGAAGCCCATTGTTTACTAATTTCCTTCTATCAGCGAGCATTGGTGTTTAATATATTTTCCTTTGTTACTTTTTCTACCGCGTATTTACAGTAGGTAGAGGAAGTATTGTGTTCCATCTAAACAGTCGATAACGAGATTTCACCGGCAATACTTGCTGTGAAGCTACCTGAATTTAAAAAAAAAAAAAGTTCCACGTGTTTGTGTCTGGTGTGTGCGAACAACATAACTCAAATGCGAAATGCCAAACTAAAGTATTTAAATTCATCTTCCAAGGATGCCAAACTATTTCCAAGAAAATTTCCTCATCCAAGTAACCCTTTACATAGAAAATGTATCGCTAATTTGATTTTCTCAAAAATTACGGCAAAATATTCCTTGATATTGCTTGAATTTTCAGATAGTTATACCTTTCTCAACTGCGAAGTCGCATTTGGTTTTTTAGCTTCTCTACTACGTATAGTAAGTAGGGGAAGTATTGTATTCCAACAAAAAATTCGATACCGAGATTTCACCGGAAATACATGTTTTGAGACCCCCTGAATCCAAAAAAAGGATTTTTGGAAACATGTTCGTTTGTGTGTCTGTGTGTCTCTGTGTGCGTGTGTGTGTGTGTGTGTCTGTGAACAGCATAACTCAGAAACGAACAGTCGGATAAACACCAAACTTGGTATTTAGGTTCAGTATCTTCCAGAGATGCGACACGAAGTTTTTCAACAAAATCCCCCCACCCCAGATCACCCTTTACATGGAACATTTTTCGAAAATTGTAATTTTCTCAAAAACGGGTCTTAATGATTTTGATTAAAATATCATATATTTAATATATTTTATGACAAATGAAATGTATATCTCGAATTTTCTGGAAATGTCTCCAAAAGTATTCTTCATTGTGAACGACTTTTGCATAACTGGTAAACCATAAGAGATAGACAAACTTTTACTACACAAAAAATGTAGCTCGCGTTAAAATACACAATTTATGTCATATACATTTTTGTTGTTGAGTAAACTATTTTCGAGATAGTGCTTGTTATTCCCTTAAATTTTCCAATACTTTACACTTTTTCTCAAATCGGAATTCGTTATTCATTTTTTTTATGTCCTGGAGATGCAAAGTGAATGGAATGCTGCACATAGCAGCCAGCTCTTAAAATATTTGACTATCGCTTAAACTCTACCAATTCCCCTTGCATCTACAAGAAAATTAGCAATAAGATTAACATCTCGATTAACATGAAGCATACGGAGAATAAACGTTTGTAAAAATAGTTTGTACAAGAGTAGAGAAAGTCATGTGAGTGTAACACATCAGCTTTTTTTTACCGTTCTCTTTGTTTTACTACCTCCCCTGGAAAAGATCCACACTTTCCGTATTAGTAGAACATAAACATGGAAGAGCCATACAGTCACAACGGCTAGTTTTTCACAAACCCGCTCTTTAACTCTTAAAACCTATACTTATTTCAAATAACTTCAGTGCCAGCAATTTCCGTATTCACTATACTATTTTTGAATTGTTGCATACGTTTTACCATTTTTCAAAAGTATTGTCGCTTTTCAGTTGTTTCTCGCGATGTCATGGAAAGATTATGGAATTTCAAGATCGGAGCTTAGGTACCGCTTTTAAAACAAAAATTATACATTCGGTTTCCTATAGCTCCCTTCTACGACCTACAACGAAATGTGCAATGAAACCATTTTTGTAAAGTTTTTTTCCTCGGTCAACATGAATTATTTAGAAAAAGAAGCCTTCGTAGAAATAGAAATAGCCTTCGTGAAGATTGTTTCATATCAGCTATTAGATCAATTCTTGGTAAACTGTAAACTAAGGGCTTATCATCAGAGATTGCAAAATTTGAACAGTATGTCGATACATGTTATCAAACTGCAGATGAATATTTAAATAAGTGGCTTGAAACCATTGAGAGTTTATGGGACTGCAGTTGGTTAACACTTAAGCCAGGAGCACACCAATGGAAGGATATACAAAAGACTATATAAAGACTTTATTCGTGAAATGGCCCTTCAACTATAATAGACGATACTGATCTCTATGGTGAGTATGTGTATATCAAACAATATATATATATATATATATATATATATATATATATCATCGATAATGTTAGAAAAATGGAAACTGGAAAAAAAAAAGCATCACCTAACGACTGTTGGGTAGAAATTATTTCACATTGTAATATGAACAATTCAACTTCTGCCAATTTTTACATTCTCTACTACGTATAGTAAGTAGGGGAAGTATTGTATTCCACCCAAAAATTCGATACCGAAATTACACCGGAAATATATGTTTTGAAACCCCCTGAATCCAAAACTAGCTGTTTTGGAAACATGTCCGTGTGTGTGTCTGTGAGCAGCATAACTCAGAACAGTCCGATAAACACCAAACTTGTTATGTAGGTTCAGTACCTTCCAGAGAGGCGACACGAAGGTTCTTAAGAAAATCCCCCACCCCAGATTACCCTTTACATGGAACATTTTCGAAAATTTTAATTTTCTCAAAAATGGCTCTAACGATTTTGATTAAAATATCATATGTTTAAGATATATTCATGACAAATGAAATGTATATCTCGAATGTCTCCAAAAGTATTCTTCATTCTGAACGACCTTTATATAACTGGTAAACCATGAGAGGTAGACAAAATTTTACTACACAAAAATGTAGATCGCGTTAAAGTACACAATTTATGTCATATACATTTTTGTTGTTGAGTGAACCATTTTCGAGATATTGTTATTCCCTTAAATTTTCCAATAGTTATACTTTTTCTTAAACGGAAATTCGTTATTCTTTCTTTGGGGGGGGTCCTGGTAATGCAAAAAGAATGGAATACTCCACATAGCAACCAGCTCTTAAAATATAGCATATCTCGATTAACATGAAGGATATGGAGAATAAGCGTTTGTAAAAATAGTTTGTATAAGAGTAGAGAAAGTCATGTGAGTGTAACACATCATATTTTTTAAAATAATAGAATCTCTTCTTTGTTTACCTGGAACTACGCTCCCAATGTACGAGTGCTTTCTTAAACGAATGGTTTGTGGATAAATGACAAGAACGCCTTTTCAGTACAGACATTGAAAGCTATGCTGATTAATCACACTTGTGTAATTTTCACAAAATGTTGTGTGGTAAAGTGGACTTACTGAAGAAAGCCCATTCATCTGCAAAATATCAAAGAGGAATGACTCCTGCACTAATAATTCTACAGGATTGTTTGGCTGGAGATATGTGTAAGTTACACAATATTTATGTATTATTGATTTCGAAACTTTTGTATTTATGGCGAAACAATTTTACGCATTCTCTTTTGTCCCTTGTTGCAGAGAAAAGCTTAAAATGTCCCGTTTTCTTGTTTCAAAAATATCACCTTATAATACACAAAATAACGACGGAAAAGCTAATTAAACACCAATGCTTGCGGATAGAAGGAACTGGCTTCTGCAACAAAAACGTATACATACTTACTCCTTAGATATTTATTTGGAATAACTATTGGATCTCCTATCTTAGAAGGGCAGTTGGTTTGTGAAAGAATGTGGCTGTATGACTCTTCCATGTTTATGTTCTGCTAATACATAAAGGCCGAACCTTTGCCAGGAGAGGTGGCAAAAAAAAGGGAAAATCTTATGTGTTACACTCACATGACTTTCTCTACTCTTGTACAAACTATTTTTACAGGCGCTTATTCTCCATATGCTTCATGTTAATCGAGATATCGAGATGTTATTCTAATTTTCTTGTAGGTGCAAGGGGAATATGGTAGGCTTTAAGCGATACTCAAATATTTTAAGAGCTGGTTGCTATGTGGAGTATTATTCCATTCTCTTTGCATTACCAGGAGGAAAAAAAATGTATAATGAATTCCCTTGAGGCCCCCTGAATAAAAAAAAGCATTTTTGGAAACATGGCTGTTTATGTGTGTGTGTGTGTGTGTGTGTGTGTGTGTGTGTGTGTGTGTGTGTGTGTGAGTGTGTGTGTGTCTGTGAACAACATATCTCAATAATGAACAATCGGATAAACACCAAACTTGGTTTTTAGGTTCAGTATCTTTCAGAAATGCGACACGAAGATTTTCAAGAAAATCCCCCCATCCCAGACTACCCTTTACATGGAACATTTTTCTAAAATTTTAATTTTCTCAGAAATGGCTCTAACAATTTTGATTAAAATAGATATATTTAAGATATTTTCATGACAAATGAAATGTATATCTCGAAATTTCTGGGAATGTCTCCAAAAGTATTCTTCATTGTGAACGACTTTTGCATAACTGGTAAACCATAAGAGATAGACAAACTTTTACTACACAAAAAATGTAGCTCGCGTTAAAATACACAATTTATGTCATATACATTTTTGTTGTTGAGTAAACTATTTTCGAGATAGTGCTTGTTATTCCCTTAAATTTTCCAATACTTTACACTTTTTCTCAAATCGGAATTCGTTATTCATTTTTTTTATGTCCTGGAGATGCAAAGTGAATGGAATGCTGCACATAGCAGCCAGCTCTTAAAATATTTGACTATCGCTTAAACTCTACCAATTCCCCTTGCATCTACAAGAAAATTAGCAATAAGATTAACATCTCGATTAACATGAAGCATACGGAGAATAAACGTTTGTAAAAATAGTTTGTACAAGAGTAGAGAAAGTCATGTGAGTGTAACACATCAGCTTTTTTTTACCGTTCTCTTTGTTTTACTACCTCCCCTGGAAAAGATCCACACTTTCCGTATTAGTAGAACATAAACATGGAAGAGTCATACAGTCACAACGGCTAGTCTTTCACAAACCCGCTCTTTAACTCTTAAAACCTATACTTATTTCAAATAACTTCAGTGCCAGCAATTTCCGTATCCACTATACTATTTTTGAATTGTTGCATACGTTTTACCATTTTTCAAAAGTATTGTCGCTTTTCAGTTGTTTCTCGCGATGTCA
Source organism: Deroplatys truncata (assembly GCA_030765065.1). NCBI lineage: Eukaryota > Metazoa > Arthropoda > Insecta > Mantodea > Mantidae > Deroplatys > Deroplatys truncata. Next base: position 122,183,015 of record CM060987.1, read on the forward strand.
TGGAAAGATTATGGAATTTCAAGATCGGAGCTTAGGTACCGCTTTTAAAACAAAAATTATACATTCGGTTTCCTATAGCTCCCTTCTACGACCTACAACGAAATGTGCAATGAAACCATTTTTGTAAAGTTTTTTTCCTCGGTCAACATGAATTATTTAGAAAAAGAAGCCTTCGTAGAAATAGAAATAGCCTTCGTGAAGATTGTTTCATATCAGCTATTAGATCAATTCTTGGTAAACTGTAAACTAAGGGCTTATCATCAGAGATTGCAAAATTTGAACAGTATGTCGATACATGTTATCAAACTGCAGATGAATATTTAAATAAGTGGCTTGAAACCATTGAGAGTTTATGGGACTGCAGTTGGTTAACACTTAAGCCAGGAGCACACCAATGGAAGGATATACAAAAGACTATATAAAGACTTTATTCGTGAAATGGCCCTTCAACTATAATAGACGATACTGATCTCTATGGTGAGTATGTGTATATCAAACAATATATATATATATATATATATATATATCATCGATAATGTTAGAAAAATGGAAACTGGAAAAAAAAAGCATCACCTAACGACTGTTGGGTAGAAATTATTTCACATTGTAATATGAACAATTCAACGTCTGCCAATTTTTACATTCTCTACTACGTATAGTAAGTAGGGGAAGTATTGTATTCCACCCAAAAATTCGACACCGAAATTACACCGGAAATATATGTTTTGAAACCCCCTGAATCCAAAACTAGCTGTTTTGGAAACATGTCCGTGTGTGTGTCTGTGAGCAGCATAACTCAGAACAGTCCGATAAACACCAAACTTGTTATGTAGGTTCAGTACCTTCCAGAGAGGCGACACGAAGGTTCTCAAGAAAATCCCCCACCCCAGATTACCCTTTACATGGAACATTTTTGAAAATTTTAATTTTCTCAAAAATGGCTCTAACGATTTTGATTAAAATATCATATGTTTAAGATATATTCATGACAAATGAAATGTATATCTCGAATGTCTCCAAAAGTATTCTTCATTCTGAACGACCTTTATATAACTGGTAAACCATGAGAGGTAGACAAAATTTTACTACACAAAAATGTAGATCGCGTTAAAGTACACAATTTATGTCATATACATTTTTGTTGTTGAGTGAACCATTTTCGAGATATTGTTATTCCCTTAAATTTTCCAATAGTTATACTTTTTCTTAAATGGAAATTCGTTATTCTTTCTTTGGGGCGGTCCTGGTAATGCAAAAAGAATGGAATACTCCACATAGCAACCAGCTCTTAAAATATAGCATATCTCGATTAACATGAAGGATATGGAGAATAAGCGTTTGTAAAAATAGTTTGTATAAGAGTAGAGAAAGTCATGTGAGTGTAACACATCATATTTTTTAAAATAATAGAATCTCTTCTTTGTTTACCTGGAACTACGCTCCCAATGTACGAGTGCTTTCTTAAACGAATGGTTTGTGGATAAATGACAAGAACGCCTTTTCAGTACAGACATTGAAAGTTATGCTGATTAATCACACTTGTGTAATTTTCACAAAATGTTGTGTGGTAAAGTGGACTTACTGAAGAAAGCCCATTCATCTGCAAAATATCAAAGAGGAATGACTCCTGCACTAATAATTCTACAGGATTGTTTGGCTGGAGATATGTGTAAGTTACACAATATTTATGTATTATTGATTTCGAAACTTTTGTATTTATGGCGAAACAATTTTACGCATTCTCTTTTGTCCCTTGTTGCAGAGAAAAGCTTAAAATGTCCCGTTTTCTTGTTTCAAAAATATCACCTTATAATACACAAAATAACGACGGAAAAGCTAATTAAACACCAATGCTTGCGGATAGAAGGAACTGGCTTCTGCAACAAAAACGTATACATACTTACTCCTTAGATATTTATTTGGAATAACTATTGGATCTCCTATCTTAAAAGGGCAGTTGGTTTGTGAAAGAATGTGGCTGTATGACTCTTCCATGTTTATGTTCTGCTAATACATAAAGGCCGAACCTTTGCCAGGAGAGGTGGCAAAAAAAAGGGAAAATCTTATGTGTTACACTCACATGACTTTCTCTACTCTTGTACAAACTATTTTTACAGGCGCTTATTCTCCATATGCTTCATGTTAATCGAGATATCGAGATGTTATTCTAATTTTCTTGTAGGTGCAAGGGGAATATGGTAGGCTTTAAGCGATACTCAAATATTTTAAGAGCTGGTTGCTATGTGGAGTATTATTCCATTCTCTTTGCATTACCAGGAGGAAAAAAAATGTATAATGAATTCCCTTGAGGCCCCCTGAATAAAAAAAAGCATTTTTGGAAACATGGCTGTTTATGTGTGTGTGTGTGTGTGTGTGTGTGTGTGAGTGTGTGTGTGTCTGTGAACAACATATCTCAATAATGAACAATCGGATAAACACCAAACTTGGTTTTTAGGTTCAGTATCTTTCAGAAATGCGACACGAAGATTTTCAAGAAAATCCCCCCATCCCAGACTACCCTTTACATGGAACATTTTTCTAAAATTTTAATTTTCTCAGAAATGGCTCTAACAATTTTGATTAAAATAGATATATTTAAGATATTTTCATGACAAATGAAATGTATATCTCGAAATTTCTGGGAATGTCTCCAAAAGTATTCTTCATTGTGAACGACTTTTGCATAACTGGTAAACCATAAGAGATAGACAAACTTTTACTACACAAAAAATGTAGCTCGCGTTAAAATACACAATTTATGTCATATACATTTTTGTTGTTGAGTAAACTATTTTCGAGATAGTGCTTGTTATTCCCTTAAATTTTCCAATACTTTACACTTTTTCTCAAATCGGAATTCGTTATTCATTTTTTTTATGTCCTGGAGATGCAAAGTGAATGGAATGCTGCACATAGCAGCCAGCTCTTAAAATATTTGACTATCGCTTAAACTCTACCAATTCCCCTTGCATCTACAAGAAAATTAGCAATAAGATTAACATCTCGATTAACATGAAGCATACGGAGAATAAACGTTTGTAAAAATAGTTTGTACAAGAGTAGAGAAAGTCATGTGAGTGTAAACACATCAGCTTTTTTTTACCGTTCTCTTTGTTTTACTACCTCCCCTGGAAAAGATCCACACTTTCCGTATTAGTAGAACATAAACATGGAAGAGTCATACAGTCACAACGGCTAGTCTTTCACAAACCCGCTCTTTAACTCTTAAAACCTATACTTATTTCAAATAACTTCAGTGCCAGCAATTTCCGTATCCACTATACTATTTTTGAATTGTTGCATACGTTTTACCATTTTTCAAAAGTATTGTCGCTTTTCAGTTGTTTCTCGCGATGTCATGGAAAGATTATGGAATTTCAAGATCGGAGCTTAGGTACCGCTTTTAAAACAAAAATTATACATTCGGTTTCCTATAGCTCCCTTCTACGACCTACAACGAAATGTGCAATGAAACCATTTTTGTAAAGTTTTTTTCCTCGGTCAACATGAATTATTTAGAAAAAGAAGCCTTCGTAGAAATAGAAATAGCCTTCGTGAAGATTGTTTCATATCAGCTATTAGATCAATTCTTGGTAAACTGTAAACTAAGGGCTTATCATCAGAGATTGCAAAATTTGAACAGTATGTCGATACATGTTATCAAACTGCAGATGAATATTTAAATAAGTGGCTTGAAACCATTGAGAGTTTATGGGACTGCAGTTGGTTAACACTTAAGCCAGGAGCACACCAATGGAAGGATATACAAAAGACTATATAAAGACTTTATTCGTGAAATGGCCCTTCAACTATAATAGACGATACTGATCTCTATGGTGAGTATGTGTATATCAAACAATATATATATATATATATATATATATATATATCATCGATAATGTTAGAAAAATGGAAACTGGAAAAAAAAAGCATCACCTAACGACTGTTGGGTAGAAATTATTTCACATTGTAATATGAACAATTCAACTTCTGCCAATTTTTACATTCTCTACTACGTATAGTAAGTAGGGGAAGTATTGTATTCCACCCAAAAATTCGACACCGAAATTACACCGGAAATATATGTTTTGAAACCCCCTGAATCCAAAACTAGCTGTTTTGGAAACATGTCCGTGTGTGTGTCTGTGAGCAGCATAACTCAGAACAGTCCGATAAACACCAAACTTGTTATGTAGGTTCAGTACCTTCCAGAGAGGCGACACGAAGGTTCTCAAGAAAATCCCCCACCCCAGATTACCCTTTACATGGAACATTTTCGAAAATTTTAATTTTCTCAAAAATGGCTCTAACGATTTTGATTAAAATATCATATGTTTAAGATATATTCATGACAAATGAAATGTATATCTCGAATGTCTCCAAAAGTATTCTTCATTCTGAACGACCTTTATATAACTGGTAAACCATGAGAGGTAGACAAAATTTTACTACACAAAAATGTAGATCGCGTTAAAGTACACAATTTATGTCATATACATTTTTGTTGTTGAGTGAACCATTTTCGAGATATTGTTATTCCCTTAAATTTTCCAATAGTTATACTTTTTCTTAAACGGAAATTCGTTATTCTTTCTTTGGGGGGGTCCTGGTAATGCAAAAAGAATGGAATACTCCACATAGCAACCAGCTCTTAAAATATAGCATATCTCGATTAACATGAAGGATATGGAGAATAAGCGTTTGTAAAAATAGTTTGTATAAGAGTAGAGAAAGTCATGTGAGTGTAACACATCATATTTTTTAAAATAATAGAATCTCTTCTTTGTTTACCTGGAACTACGCTCCCAATGTACGAGTGCTTTCTTAAACGAATGGTTTGTGGATAAATGACAAGAACGCCTTTTCAGTACAGACATTGAAAGCTATGCTGATTAATCACACTTGTGTAATTTTCACAAAATGTTGTGTGGTAAAGTGGACTTACTGAAGAAAGCCCATTCATCTGCAAAATATCAAAGAGGAATGACTCCTGCACTAATAATTCTACAGGATTGTTTGGCTGGAGATATGTGTAAGTTACACAATATTTATGTATTATTGATTTCGAAACTTTTGTATTTATGGCGAAACAATTTTACGCATTCTCTTTTGTCCCTTGTTGCAGAGAAAAGCTTAAAATGTCCCGTTTTCTTGTTTCAAAAATATCACCTTATAATACACAAAATAACGACGGAAAAGCTAATTAAACACCAATGCTTGCGGATAGAAGGAACTGGCTTCTGCAACAAAAACGTATACATACTTACTCCTTAGATATTTATTTGGAATAACTATTGGATCTCCTATCTTAGAAGGGCAGTTGGTTTGTGAAAGAATGTGGCTGTATGACTCTTCCATGTTTATGTTCTGCTAATACATAAAGGCCGAACCTTTGCCAGGAGAGGTGGCAAAAAAAAAGGGAAAATCTTGTGTTACACTCACATGACTTTCTCTACTCTTGTACAAACTATTTTTACAGGCGCTTATTCTCCATATGCTTCATGTTAATCGAGATATCGAGATGTTATTCTAATTTTCTTGTAGGTGCAAGGGGAATATGGTAGGCTTTAAGCGATACTCAAATATTTTAAGAGCTGGTTGCTATGTGGAGTATTATTCCATTCTCTTTGCATTACCAGGAGGAAAAAAAATGTATAATGAATTCCCTTGAGGCCCCCTGAATAAAAAAAGCATTTTTGGAAACATGGCTGTTTATGTGTGTGTGTGTGTGTGTGTGTGTGTGTGTGTGAGTGTGTGTGTGTCTGTGAACAACATATCTCAATAATGAACAATCGGATAAACACCAAACTTGGTTTTTAGGTTCAGTATCTTTCAGAAATGCGACACGAAGATTTTCAAGAAAATCCCCCCATCCCAGACTACCCTTTACATGGAACATTTTTCTAAAATTTTAATTTTCTCAGAAATGGCTCTAACAATTTTGATTAAAATAGATATATTTAAGATATTTTCATGACAAATGAAATGTATATCTCGAAATTTCTGGGAATGTCTCCAAAAGTATTCTTCATTGTGAACGACTTTTGCATAACTGGTAAACCATAAGAGAGAGACAAAATTTTACTACACAAAAAAATGTAGGTCGCGTTAAAATACACAATTTATGTCATATACATTTTTTTTGTTTAGTGAACCATTTTGAGAAATTGCTTGTTATTCCCTTAAATTTTCCAATACTTATACTTTTTCTCAAATTTGTTATTCATTTTTTGTCTTGGTAATGCAAAGCGAATGGAATACTCCACATAGCAACCAGCTCTTAAAAGATTTGACTATCGCTTAAAGCCTAGCAATTCCCCTTGCATCTACAAGAAGAGTAGCAATAAGATTAACATCTCGATATCTCGATTAACATAAAACATATGGAGAATAAGCGTTTGTAAAAATAGTTTGTACAAGAGTAGAGAAAGTCATGTGAGTGTAACACATCAGATTTTTTCAAGTTTTGTCGCCATTCATTTGTTTCTCGCGGTATCACGGAAAAAGTATGGAATTGCAAGACCAGCATCAACGTCGCATTTTCAAACTATGATTCTGATTCGGTTACCGCTTTCTCCCTTGTAGCAAGAATGAAATCTATTATGACATCATTTCTGCAAGGATTAACATGATATATACTTAAAAAGAAGCTTTTGGAAGACTAGTTTCTGGAAGTTGTATATATAAAAATAAACGAATGTAGGTGTAGAAAGTCATGTGAATGTAAAACTTTCAAATTTTTAAAACTCTATGTTCTGGTTTAACCCCCCCCCCCCCGGATACTCGTCGTACTACTTATCCCTCTTCTTGCAGCGGCCAGCCCTTCTGTATTAGGGAAACATAAACAATGAAGAGTCATACAGCGACAAGGGCGCATCTGTTTGTTAAATCTAACACAAAATAAGAGCCCTTTCTTGAGTGGTATGCCATTAGCTCATTCCAGTAAATAGCTAAGGAGTGTTTAAACCTTAATATATATTGCACCTTTTCTTGCACGCGTCCGCTTGTTTACTCAGTTCTGTTTTCGCAAGCATTGGTTTGTGCAGTGGCGGCTGCTATATAAAAGTACAAAAGCGGTGAACACCTTATATTTTGACACCTTACGGATTTATTGGTTATTCTTTCTTTGAAGATTATTAAATCTAATGAATATGCGATAATTTAAAATCGCGCTACTGCTCTAAGCCTGATGAGGTATGGCCATACAGTCAATAGCACATCTTGTGTTGTGCACGTTTTAAGGAGCTTCTGCGTATGCGTAAGTCGTGTAACATAATTAATTTTTCGGGTAAATACATGCGGGTCGTGCACACTTGAAGATGTGCGCTAGCGCGCGACGCTTTTCCCACATGCTATAACTTTACGTCAATACCTCTAGGTGGTAGCATACTACGGCAGAAGTTAAGAGTAACTCTAGCAGAAGTAGTTAACATGCACAAGCGCGGAAACTTCTCACTGTTTCTCCATGCCATCCCTAATGTCAATTACAATTTAATCTACACATTATTTTGGTCTCGCACTAGCTCGGTGTAATTAATTATGCACATAACAACTCACAAATAAATATTTCTTTCGTCAGACAATTTGTGCATTATTTTTATTACTGCCATACTCCTAAGAAAACCCGATGGTAGAGCCCAAAGTTCCGGGAACACTCTTTATAAATTTCAGCACAAACGGGGCAACATTGGAACGAAGCCTAAACATTTCAGTATTATTCGGCCATAATTAACCCATCTCGAGAATTTAGAGGATTTCTACTACAGGGACTGAAACGGAAGAGTCTATACTTTTAAAAGATCACACATTTCAAACTAAAATTTTGAAGTTTATTATAAGAAAGAATTTTTAACGTCCATACTTTACTTTTTGTTGCGGTGAGGACAGCTTTCCAACCCCAAGTTGACCCACTTACCACTGGATCAAAGGAGGAAGAATACTGTATGCACTTCACTGTCTGTGTAATAGCTCCCTCCACATACCCTGAGTCACTTGTCGGCACAAGTTGACAACGTGTAAATACCTAAATATTGCAAGTATGCCAAAATAATCCCATAAATATTGTAAATGCCACTTTATTATTATTGTTGTAGTTAGGAGAGGCCGCAATTCTAACAATTTCTAAGTTTTAACGTCTTTAATGTAGTGCATCACATCGGTAGATGAATGAATAAAATGGGTGAAATTGTACTAAAACGAGCCCGGGGTTCATAGAGCTTAAAGTTGTCTTTTTAGGATAAGGGAAAACATATTTCACATTTTCAGGTCTGTCTGTCTAAAATGTTGTGAACACCCAAAATGCAGAATTTTTACGAGCTACTACTAGGTTAATGTGTTTATTACATTTCCCTGGTATATGTGAAAGTATAATTCCTGCAACTAAAAATTAGTGCGTGTGTTTATTGGGTGCACGAATTAGTACTAATTTTAGCAGAAACGTAACCAGAGTGACGAAACCTGTCCTTACTTTCTCTACTATGTGCATGGTAGACAGGGAAGGCATTGGATTCCACCCAAAAATTCGGTATAGAGATTTCACCAGAAATACATGTTTCGAGGCCTGTTAAATCCCAGAAAAGCATTTTTAGAAAAAGGTTCGTGTGTGTGTCTATGAGTGTGTCTGTGAACAGCATAACTCAAAAACGAAAAGTCGGATAAATACCAAATTTGGTCTTTAAGTTCATTATCTCCCAAGGATACGACACAAAGATTTTCAAAACAACTCCTTTTCCCAACTACCCTTTACATGGAACATTTTTCGAAAACTTTCAATTTCTAAAAATGTGCCTAACGTCATTGCCCTATTATTGATTAAAATACCATATATTAAAGATATATATACAAGACAAATAAAATGTATATCTTGAATTTTCTGGGAAGAGCCTTTCAAGTCCTCTTCATTCCTAAGGAATTTTGTATAACTAGTAAACTTTAAGCGATAGACGAAAACGTACTGCACAAAAAACGTAGATCCCCTTAAAATACACAAGTTATTTCAAATAAGCTTTTTGTGGCATACGCTCTTTATGAGATATCCGTTGTTTATGTTTCGAATTGTTCATTACTTTCTTTTAATATACAGTTGTTTCCCGCAATTGCATGGAAACAGTACGGAATTTTAAGGCCAGCGTATTGCATCCAGCTCTTAAACATTTGACTATAGCTGTTCCCTTTGTATCTATAACGAAATGTGTATTGCAGCTATTTCTGCAAAGGTTTATTTGGATTAAAACGTAGTAGATATAATAATAATAATAATAATAAGCTTCAGTAACAGTAGTTAGCACATTTACGAATAAACAACAGAGAGTAGGGAAAGCCATGTGAATGAATCGCATCAGATTCTTTATAATACACCGTGGTGGTTTTAAACCGCGATCTCTTTGACGTTGTTTGCCAGCTCTTCTGGGTCTTTTCGGTATTAGCAGAACATAAACATCAAAGAGTCATACATGCGTAAGGGCAAGTCTGACACAAACTAAGCGCCCTTTCTAAGATGGTAGTGCCATAAGGTTATTCCCAATAAATTCCTGCGTAGTATTTATTTATTTATTTTTATATATATATATATATATATATATATATTGCACAAGCCCATTTGTTTACTCAGTTTCTTCTACCAGCAAGCATTGCATTTGTGTTTAGTATATTTTCCTTTATTACATTCTCTGCCGCGTATTTACAGTAAGTACAGGAAGTATTGTATTCCACATAAAGAGTCGATAGCGAAATTTCACTGGGAATACTGTCTTTGAGGCTACCTGAATTAAAATAAAGTACATGTTTGTGTGCTGGTGCGTTTGAACAGCGTAACACAAATGCGAAATACCAAACTTAGTTCTTAAGTTCATTATCTTCCAAGGATGGGACACAGTTTCCAAGGAAATTTCCTCATCCAAGCAGCCCTTTGCATACAAAATATTTCGCTAATTTGATTTTCTCAAAAATGACGGCGAAATATTCTTTGATATTCTTTGTATTTTCAGATACGTATTGTTTTCTCAATTGCGAAGGCCCTATCCCCCCCTTTTTTCTTCCTCTCATGGTCATGTAGAGAGCTTGGCATTTGAGAGCCACCACATAGCGACTAGTTTCTTATTAATCTGACTATCGCTTTACCTAGTGTATTGTACAACGAAATACGTAAATCCAGTTCTTGGATTAAAGAACTGGATGCAATAATAATGTTTCGTAAGAATAGTTTGTCTAAGAGCGAGTGGAGAAAATCATGTGAGTAAAACGCTGCAGATTTGTTTTCTATCCTTTTTATTGAATAAAACAGAGACTTTGTTGCCTGCACGCATTAGTATTAATTATATTCCCTAAAAAGTGCATACAGTAAGCAGAGGAAGTATTGCATTCCACTAAAAATTTCCAAGTAGAGATTTCATCGGAACTTCTTTTTAAAGAACCACGTGTGGGGGAGTATGTACGGTTGTGGGGTTTGTCTTTGAATAACGTAACAGAAAAATTAAGAACTCGAAAATACTAAACTTGGCATTTAAGTTCAGTGGTGTCTTCCAAAAATGTCACACGAAGATTTTCAAGAAACTCCCCTGAATTCAAGCTCCCTTTGCGTGGAACTTTTTTCGTTACTTTTGATTTTCTCAAAACTGGTTCCAACTATTTTTGTCAAAATATTATATATTTAAGATATTTACATAGCAAATGAAATGTATCTTGAATTTCCTGGGAATAGAACGTGAGATCCTCTGAATTCGGAAGGAATTTTGTATAACTTGTAAACGTTCAGTGAAGACCAATCTGTTCTCTTGAGTGCTGAGGTTCAAAGTCCATATTCACCTTTTTTTCGAGTGGAGGAGAAAATGATTTAATCACTAACCTCAGCCCCGATGGGAGTCCGGCATTCGGCATACCCACTAAAACTCCTCCACCGGAGGGAAGTCAAGGGTGTAGATGAGGCAGTACCGCAATATGCACCTACAGATTCATGGTGATAGATATTGGCCGGCCGCAAGGGCCTAAGCCAGGTGAAGGAAGGTGCCAGGACGTAAGCATGACCGAGGCCCTACTTGCGCCCTTGGGAATTCAGGGTGAGAAGGTGTAGGAAGTTGTGTGGATGTATGTTAGGATTGGAGTGTGGTTATCTGGGCTTCCGACGTCCTCGATGGTGAGTAGTCGGAGCGTTCTGTGTGGGCCCCCACGGGGGCTCATTTAGTTGCTGTGGAAGTCTTCGGTGTATAACGGCATCCAGCGTCGTCTGGAGGGCTGATATCTCCTCCTTTATGAGCCTTCTGACGTTCAAGTAATGCTCCTCGAAGTAGCTTGGCATTGTAATTCGGCTAGGAAGTGCTGGTATTAGTTTTGCTGCGAATACTATGACGCTGTAGTCCTCTTGAAGTTCGATGTGTACCTCCTCCGGGAGGGGCAGTTTGGTAGTGATGTTTAGTAACTCTGCCTGAACATCCTCCAGCTTCTGTAGGATCTCAGGTGAGGGTTCTGTTGTGGTATTGCTGCTTGTGAAGATATTCACCCCACCTACTTACTATATTTGAAGTGATCGATAATCTAAACCAATCAAGTTGCAGTGCTTGGCAGCACGAGTGGAAATGAGTGAGAAGGGAAACTCCCTTCATCCCGTCTCTGTGTAATGTTGGGCATCGCTGAGATAACAAACGTATATATGTACCTATTACACAAACTAGGTAGAGCTCTTTAAAACCGGTTATTTATTTCAAATGACTTTTGTCTCAGCCATTTACGATATCGACACTACTAGTTTTGAATTGCTGCATACTTTGGCCACTTTTTAAAACTGTTGTCGCTCTTCAGTTGTTTATCGGAATGTCATGGAAAGATTATGGAATTTCAAGACTGGTGTGTTACGTACCGCTTTTAAAACAGATTATGAATTCGGTTTCCCATATCCTCTTTTACGACCTACAACGAAATGTATGATGAAACCATTTCTGTAAAGACTTTTTCTGAATCAACATGAATTATTTAGTAAAATGTAGCGAGAAATCGTCGTTGTTGTGGTCTTCTGCAGTGTTCTTCCTCGGCTATTGGGGCCCGTCGGTTGTTGCGTATTTCATTCCTAACTATATCTAATTATTAATCCTCAGGTTATAGTGGGTGAGGCAAGTTAAAAAAATACACTGCAAGTTTCCCTTAATCAATGAAGTTTATTCACAAATGAAATAATTATGGGCGGCTAGCTTTTCCCATTATTATAATCCCACCACTTTAAATAATTCAGAAGCCTAGCTATCTGCACACGCACTCCCAACCTTTTGCATCTGTAGCACCTCGTGTCGACGTGAATTCTTGAAGATCAGTGATAGAGAGAGAGTGAGAGTGGGCTCTGAGGCCTTGCCTGCCCTTATATACGGGAGTCTAGTGACGCTCACCTTTGCGTTTAAAAATGTAACGACGTTTCGTATTGGTCCTTAGACCGCGTTACCTTAACATGTATGAGAATGTATGGCTTCAGATCCGTGCGCATACGCTCACCTTGGAGCGTTGTGAAGCCAGTTCCATGTCTCCATCTATTTCTTTTCTCTATCTGTCTTTTTCTATTTCTCCGTACCGTTACCGGTTCCCTGCCTGTTGGCTTGGTGAAAGGTACGCTCTTTATGCTTTCCTGGAATTTTGCTAGCTCGCCCGTTTCTTACAATCAGCTCTGTACAAATGTCAGATGTTGAATATTTTAACATGTTAGTGAATTATATTATTACTGTACAATTCTTATATTATGGTTCCCCTTTCATATCTACAATTCTTATATATGTATAATATATCCCCTTTCAAAAACCCCTCAGGGGCTCACCTTATGTGAGTACGGGTTTTTGGCGCACCCGGGGGTTCCCGAGCCAGTCATCGCCACATTCATCCCCTCACCCCCATCCGGTCGAGGTGGGTTCTTCACGTGACCGGTGGACACAAGGTAGGCTCTCGTGCGTTCGTTACATTCCATTCATACCGCACCTCACCATCGTTTCTTTCTTCTCTTGTCACTTTCCGGCCATTTCGCACCACGACATTCGCATATCTCTCTTTTTCTTCCCCGCCGGCCTACCTTGCGTGCGAAACGCCCACACAGTTTTAGTTTCTTTTATCTTTTTATTTAAATCCTCCGTGGACACAGCCTGACGGATACCCGCGCACCGCGTGCGCAGCTGGGTGAGTGGGTAATGGCGTCATCCCCACCACCCGGGGTCGTCATGTAGGGTTGTTGTTCGTATCCGCTGTTCAACTGCAGTCCCGCGGGGGGGCCATTGCATGAGCTGCTGGCTTCCGACGGCGATTGGGTCCCTCTGTCTATGTTCTGGGAGGTGTGACCCTGGGGTGAGCTAGGTATAGATAGGCCACTCACCCAAGCCGGGGTAACGCCCGGGAAGTCAGAGCCCGAGGTCGGAGACGGTTGCAATGGTGGAGGATTTTTTTCGCTATGGAGCACCCTTTCTCCATTGTTAACAACAAGCGCCGCAAAGTTTTAGTAACAGAAGTAGCACCGCCAACAGCTGGTTGTTACTTAGTGATTACCCGTACAGAGGAGGGACAATCATTCGAGAAGGTGAACCCTTTTATTATCCAGAAGGGCATTGACTCAATTGCTGGTCCGGTTCTTTCCTGCACTCGGCTTCGTAATGGTTCGTTGCTAGTTCAAAGCAAATCCGAGGCACAAAGTAAGTCCTTGTTGAGCGCCACGCTTCTCCACGGTTATCCTATCCGTGTTGAGAAGCACCGCACCTTGAATTCTTGTAGAGGCGTTGTCACCACGCATAGCCTCGATGGTATCTCTGACGAAGACCTGGTGGAATATCTTGCAGACCAGAGGGTGACAGCGGTTCATCGAGTGCAGGCCAAACGCGACGGCGTGTTGGTACCCACTCGTACCCTGTTTATTACATTTGATGGCGTCGATCTGCCCACGAGCATTTCCGCAGGGTACGAACGTATTTCTGTGAGGCCTTATATTCCTAGACCTCTGCGTTGTTTTAAATGCCAACGTTTTGGGCATACGCAAGTCTCATGTAAGAGTGCCGTTAACATCTGTGCAACCTGTAGCCAGCCCTCACACGAAGGTACCTGTTCAACAGCCCCCGTCTGCGTTAATTGTAAAGGGTCTCATTCTGCTTCGTTTGCCGACTGTCCGCGGTACTTGGACGAGAAGGCGATCCAGGAGATCCGGGTAAAGGAAAAACTCTCCTTCGCTGAAGCCCGGAGGCGTTACCATGCGCGCCAACCTTCACTCCTGCGATCTGGCACATTTAGTTCTGTTGTTGCCTCGCCAGTACCACGAGTAGATGCCGAAACTCAGACCTGGACCTTGACTGGATTAACCGCCACTACCATCCGGCCGTCTATTAAGGCTACAGTTACCAAGCCGTATAAACCTGGTCCCAAGTCAATGAAGTCGCAAGCCGTTGAAAAGAAGCCCAAGCAGAAACTTCGTAGGGAAGATTTTTTGAAAGACCCTCCGCGTGCGCGCGGTAACAAAAGTTCACCTTCTCCTCCTCGGAGGTCGCTGTCCCAGGATGGTCCCTTCACCCATCGCCACCCAGAACCGATTCACGGCGCTTGAATCGGTTTCTGGCACTGAGCGCGTGGGCCCTCCCTCCGAGGAAGCTATGGAGTCTGACCAACTCCATACAAAAAGCCCGAGCCCAAAGGTTAAACAAAAGGTAATTTTAAGCCGCCCTTCTAAATAGACAGTTTATCCCCTTATTTTTAATGGCTATCCTGACCTGGAATGTACGTGGTGTACGATCGCATAGGGCGGAACTGCAGCTTTTATTGCGTTCCCATTCACCTATGGTCGTATGTTTGCAGGAGACTAAGCTTCGCCCTCACGATCCTTTTGATCTCCGAGGATATACTCCGGCTCGCTACGACCTTGAACCGGAGGAGGGTACTCCTGCTCATGGAGGTGTCATGTTCTTAGTGCGTAACGACGTTCATTTTACACCTGTCACACTTACATCCGACTTGCAAGCTGTTGCCGTTCGCCTTCACTTACCCGGCTTTTTGTTTTCTGTTTGCTCTGTATATTCACCTCCATCGTCTCCCCTCGCTCCCGCGGACATTCGAGCTCTCCTGTCCGCTCTCCCAACACCATTTCTTCTGTTGGGAGATTTTAATGCCCATCACCCACTATGGGGTTCGCCAAGGGCTTGTGCGAGGGGAACTCTTCTTTCCGACATTTTTTATCAGTTCAATCTTTCCATCCTCAATACAGGTGCACCTACTTTTATTTCTGATTCTTCTGGTACATTTTCTCACCTGGACCTTGCAATTTGCTCACTCCAGCTTGCACGTCGTCTTCAGTGGAACGTCGTCGCTGACACCTACTCCAGCGACCATTACCCCTGCATCGTTTCTCTTCTGTCGCACCACGTACAGCATTCCAGAGTACCTACCTGGATATTCGCTAAAGCCGACTGGAGCTTGTATTCCAGCCTCGTGCATTTTGACGACCAGCCCTTCTCCGACATTCACCAACTAGTGCAGCACCTTACGTCTGTTATTTTCTCTGCCGCCGAACGCGCAATACCCCGTTCATCCTCCCAACCTCGGCGGCCACCTGTTCCGTGGTGGAACGAGGATTGTCGGGACGCCGTTCGTGCCCGTAGGACTGCACTTAGGGTGTTTCGGCGACACCCTACACTTGATAATTTGGTGACGTTTAAACAATCGCGCGCCAGGGCTCGTCGCATTATTCAGGATAGCAAGAAGGCATCTTGGGCTCGTTTTGTCGAGTCTTTTAATCGTTTTACGCCTTCATCCGTTGTTTGGGATAAACTTCGTCGCTTCTCAGGTAAAGTGTCACATTGTACTGTTTCTGGCCTTCAGGTTTCTAATGCCACCATAGTGGATCCGGCTGCCATCGCTAACACACTGGGTGCTGCCTTTGAGGCGGTTTCCAGTTCGGACCATTATTCCGCCGGCTTTCGCTCTATTAAAGACCGGCTGGATTCCGCATCATATACTTTTCGGTCTGCTAATGATGAATGCTATAACGAACTATTCACAATGAGGGAGCTGGAGCACGCTCTTCATTGCTCTCGGCACTCCGCTCCCGGGCCGGACGGCATTCATGTCCTGATGTTAAAGAACCTTTCAGCCGACAGTAAACTATTTCTCTTACAGGTCTATAACCGTATTTGGCAAGACGGCATTTTTCCTTCCGTTTGGCGCGAAGCCACCATTGTCCCTATACTTAAGCCTGGGAAGGATCGCCAACTACCTTCCAGCTACCGCCCTATCTCCCTCACCAGTTGCATTTGCAAGGTGATGGAGCGCATGATCAACGGGCGGTTGACATGGTGGCTTGAGTCTCAGAAACTTCTAGCGAACGCTCAGTGCGGGTTTCGTCGCTATCGCTCTACCGTCGACCATCTGGTGTCCTTGTCGACGCATATTATGAATGGATTTCTGAGAAAGTGTCAAACCGTGGCTGTATTTTTTGACCTGGAGAAAGCTTATGACACTTGTTGGAGGGCGGCATTTTACGTACACTTCACGATTGGAATATCCGCGGTCGTCTTCCCATATTTCTTCGGGAGTTATGACGGACCGCGTCTTTCGTGTACGTGTGGGCTCGGTTTTATCTCGTCGTTTTATTCAAGAGAACGGAGTACCGCAGGGCTCTGTACTCAGTGTCACACTTTTTGCGATTGCTATCAACCCCATTGTTGATTGTATTCCACCTGGCATTTCATCGTCCCTTTTTGTTGACGATTTCGCTATTTATTGTAGTTCACGGCGGACCTGTCTACTCGAGCGCCGTCTCCAGAGCTGTATCGACCGTCTCTACGCCTGGAGTAACGCCAACGGCTTTAATTTCTCCTCCGAGAAATCCGTCTGCATCAACTTTTGGCGCCGGAAGTATTTCCCTCCGCCCTCTCTCCATCTTGGGCCAGGGATACTTCCGTTTGCAGACGAGGCGAAATTTTTGGGTTGATTTTTGACAGGAAGTTGTGTTGGACCTCGCACGTTTCCTTTTTAAAAGCAAAGTGTGACCGTTCTCTTAATATTTTACGTGTTTTAAGTGGCACATCCTGGGGAGCTGATCGGACCGTCCTTCTTCGCCTTTATCGCTCTTTGGTCCGATCCAAGCTTGATTACGGGTGTATTGTTTATTCGTCGGCACGTCCATCTGTGTTACGTCGATTGAATGCCATTCACCATCGTGGCATAAGAGTCGCTACAGGGGCCTTTCCAACTAGCCCTGTACCCAGTCTGTACGCAGAAGCTGCAGAGCCTCCGCTATCCTTCCGGCGTGAGATGCTTTTGTGCAGCTATGCTTGTCGACTCTCAAGCTTGCCTAACCACCCGTCCTTCGATGTATTTTACGAGGATTCGCTTGATCGCCAATATTTCGTTAGCTCCTCTGCATTGCTCCCTCCTGGGGTTCGATTTCGACTGCTACTTCGGCATTTGGACGTTACGCCAGCGCCGGCCCTTACCCGAGGGGAAACGCGCTTTCCTCCATGGTCGCGCGCTGAGGCCCACATCCACCTTGGGCTAACGTCGATGCCGAAGAATGAGACCCCTGCTTCAGTCCTTAGATCCGCATTTTTAGAACTTCAGGCAACATTCGGGGACTGTAATTTTATTTATACTGATGGGTCTAAGACTGACGTTGGAGTAGGATGTGCCTTTGTTTTAGGTGCGCATAGTTTTACTTTTCGTTTACCCGGGCAATGTTCGATTTATACCGCCGAACTTTTTAGTATCTATCAATGTGTTTTATACATTCAGCGGCATGTCTTACGGCGTTGTGTTGTTTGTTCGGACTCTCTGAATGCCCTTCAGAGTATTAACGCGCTGTACTCTTACCACCCCCTCGTACAGCGCATTCATGACCTGCTCCAGTCGTTAGGTGCCACTGGCATCAGCGTCTCTTTTATGTGGATTCCAGGTCATGTGGGTATCTCAGGGAATGAGTCGGCCGACGCCGCTGCGAAATCGGCGATTTTATTACCCAGATTTTTTACTTCTGTTGTTCCCTCGTCAGATTCGTGTGTTATTTTACGTCGCCGCATCCTCTCGCGCTGGCGCGATGAGTGGACGGCCCTCCGGGGGAACAAGTTGCGGGAGGTTAAACCTCTTCCGCTAGTCTGGGCTATCTCTTCCCGTGCTTCTCGTCGGGAAGAGGTACTTTTAACACGCCTTCGTATCGGACATTGCCTTTTTAGTCATAGATACCTGTTAAGTGGTGATCCCGCACCTGTGTGTGGTCAGTGTGACGTGCCCTTAACGGTCCGTCACATTTTAACCGAGTGTCAAGTTTTAGCTCCACTGCGCGTTCGCGTGGGTCTGCCTGTTGGCCTAGCCAACGTGTTGGCAGACGACGCGCATGCTGTAGAATGTCTTTTACGTTTTATCACTGACATTGGTTTTAGCCGTCGCATTTGATGCGCTGAGCGCCTTTTAGCTGTTTGATTTTATATTGTTAGTTTTAATGGGGCCCTTCTCCCCGGACATAAGGCGCTCATGTTCCTTGCATTCTACAGTTCTTGACACGTTTTATTCTTTTAGTGACCATGATTTTAGTGTGTTGGTTTTACAGATATATTTATTGTTATTCTTGTTATTGTTATTATTGTTATTGTTTTTATTGTTATTGTTATTATTGTTATTGTTTTTATTGTTATTGTTATTCTTGTTATTGTTATTCTATTGTTATTTTTAACGTTTTTGACATCGCGGGTTTGTGTCCCGTTTTTTAATTATGCGGTTTTTTACCTGTTTTTTATATTGTGACCTTATATTTTACTCATTGTAAGGGCGCTGATGACCGCAGCAGTTTAGCGCCCTTAAACCGCATTTCATCATCATCATCACCCCTTTCAAAAAGAAGCATTCGTAGAAATAGTTTGTAGAGTCAATATAAAAATAAACGAAGTGGGTAGAGAAAGTCACGTGAATGTGAAAGTCACACGAATAATGCAACTGATTTTCAAAATATACTGGTCGGTTAACCAAACTAGCCACAATACCCTCGTAGTTACGTTCTTCTTGTATGCCATTCTTGCCTTTCTCTGTTAGTGAAACATAAATAATGAAGAGCCATAAAGCGAGAACAGCATGTTTGTCACGAACTATTAAGCGCCCCTTTCTCAGGTCGGAGCGCCATAAGGTTACTCCCAATTAATACATAAGTAGCATTCATAGCTTAATGTATAATTTTTGTTGCAAAAGCCTATTTGTTTATTCAGATTCTTGTTTCGGCAAGCATAGGTTAATGTGTTTATTATTACCTTTTCCTTTGTTTGTTTGTTTTTTTCGTATTTTTGGCATGAAATAAAGGTTAGAACTCGTGCAAGTAAAATTTAGTGCTTGTCTTCGTTGGCTGAACGAATTGGTATTTATTTTACAGGCATTTAACGAATGGCACAACATGTTTTATTATTATTATTATTAATATTATAATATATTAATTTACCGATTTAAATGAAGCCGCAAGCACGCCGTTCTCTTTGTTTTGCCACCTCTCCTGGCAAAAGTCCAGGTTTTCTGTATTAGCAGAACATAAACATGAAAGAGTCATACAGCCACAAGGGCGCGTTTGAAACAAACTAAGCACCCTTTCTTAGGTGCAACCCCAAATGGTTATTCCTAATAAATGGCTAAGGAGTACATACCTTAATGTATGCTTTTTGTAGCAGAAGCCTGTTTGTTTACTCAGCTCCCTGTTTCTGCAAGCATTGGGAATGATTACCCTTTCATTTGTTACAGACGTACTTGCAGTAAACAGAGGAAGTACATATTATATTTCACCCAAAAATTCGATAGCAGGAATTCACCGTAAATGCATGTTTTGAGGCTTCCTGAATATAAAAATTGCATACATGGTATTTAAGTCAGTCATATTCCAAAGATGGGACATAAAGACTTCCAAGAAAATCCCCCAAACCAAATTACCTTCGAAATTTTCGGTTTTCTCTAAAATGCTCTAACGATTTTGATTAAAATATTATGTATTAAAGATATTTACATGAAAAAATGAATGTATTAAATTCTTTGGAGGTAGCCTGTGAAGTGCTGTATGTTCTTAAGGAATTCAGTATAATCTGATAGGTGTAACTGGAAATGTTATAAGATAGATGAAAGATTACGATAACAAAAATGTAGATCACTTTAAAACACGCAATTTATTTCAAAAAACTTTTTGTGACCCAAGCCATTTCTGATATATCAGTTATTAGTGTTTCGAATTATTTAGTGATTTTTGTTTTAAAGTCCTTTCGATATTCGGTTTTTTCTGGCGATCACATGGTAGGGGTAAGTATTGAATTTTAAGGCCGGCATATGGCGTTCAGTTCTTAAACAATGGACATCGCTGATCACTTTGTATCTCTAATGAAATGTGTACTGCAGCTATTTCGTCGTCCTCCGTGGACTAGGGTACCGTGCAAGCCTCTAGTTCCCAAGGTCGCGGGTCAAACCCGGAGGAGGGCGTAAAAATCCTTAGCACGGCTTCCTTCGGAAGGGAAGTAAAGCCGGTGGTCCCGTGTCGTAGATTTACGGCACGTAAAAGAACCTCAAGCCTGATAAAGAGGCCTCACGCCCAGTATGGAATGGGACGCTAAGGAACATAGTTAAAGAGCGTCCATAAAAAAACTCAATTTAATTTAATTTACAGCTATTTCCAGAAAGGTGTATCTCAATTAAAATGAAGTAGATAGAGAAATAAGGTTTCGTAAGAGTAGTTCGTATACCCACTATTAAACTAAGGCATGTGAATGTAACACAGTTTTTAAAAATGCTGTCGCTATTATTTATTTCGCGATGTCATGGGAAAGGTATGCAATTGCAAGACCAGCTAGCATCTCGCTTTCAAACTATGATTATGATTCGGTTTTCTCTGTTCCCCTTATATCCAGAATGAAATCTGTAATGACATAAATTCCTGCAAGGATTAACATGAAGTATACAGAAAAAGAAGCTTTTGAAAGACTAGTCTGTGAAAGTATAAAAATAAACGAATGTAGGTATAGAAAGTCATGTGAATGTAAAACATCTAACTTTTAAAATTATCTGTTCTGGTTAAACCCCCCCCCCCGGATACTATCATCGTACTACTACTGTCCCTCTTCTTGCAGCGGCCAGCCCTTCTGTAGATATTAGGGAAACATAAACAATGAAGAGTCACGCAGCGACAAGGGCGCATCTGTTTTTTAACTCTAACATAAAATAAGAGTCCTTTCTTGGGCAATGTGCCATTAGTTCATTCCAGTAAATAACTGAGGAGTATTTATATCTTAATATATAGTATACCTTTTGTTGGACATGTCTATTTATTTACTCATTTCTTCGTTTTCGCAAGTCTTGGTTTGTGCAGTGGCACATGAGCAGTGAACATCTTATCGTTTGGCACCTTGCGGATTTATTGATTATTCTTTCTTTAAAGGCTATTAAATGTAATGGTATATGCAATAATTCAAAATCCACGGCATTTAAATCTACCACGCTACCGCTGTAAACACAATGACGAATGGCAACGCACTCACTAGCGCATCTTGTCTTGTGCACGTTTTAAGGAGCTTCTGCGTATGTGTAAATCGTGTGACGTACTTAGCTTATGGGGCAAATACATACGGGTCGTGTGCACATGAAGATGTGCACTAGCGCGCGACGCTTTTCCCGCACGCTATAATTTTACGTCAATACCTCTAGGTGGTAGCATACTACGGCAGACGTTAAGAGTAACTGTAGCGGAAGTAGTCATCCACAAGCGCGGGAACTTCTCACTGTTTCTTCATACCATCCCTAATGTCAATTTGAGAAAGTTATTGTTTCACGTATGGAAAAGCCGATTTGAAGTAGGAGTGGTATTTTATTTCAACTGTTGGGGAGCCGAACTTGTAGTAGTTGCAACCGCACGTATAGTAAACAGTTTCCGGTAGCCTTCGCCCCAAATGTATTTTTACTGTTTCTTTAAATATTATATTTATGTTTGCCTCGGCTGAGTACGTATTTGTCAGAGACACGTTTCTCTTGGCAGGGTTGTGATACGACTAAGAATGTAGGCTTACACAGATTATAATTTTTACTTCACTCCTTTTATTAATATTTGATACGATTTAAATAACACTTCACTGAAATAGACAGCTGTGAGATTCTTTTTAATTAATTGCACTTTTTAACACGTAAACTTATTTTTCGTCTCACACGAATACATATTATATTTCTTGAGGACACTTTTTGCGTCTAGTTAGAACTCTGTCTGCAGGCAACTAAATTGATTTCAACGTCTAAACTCGTAAATTTCTGTATTTCAAGTCTCTGATTGGCTAATCCCACTCCAATAGAATACCTTCATTTAACTAAAGCTTTTTCTGGTTGTTGGTTGGCTATTTTATAAACTGTCACTAAAATTACATTATTGTTACTCCAAGAATCACAAGTAGTACTGTTAAACTTTCTTACTCATTATTGAACTCAAGGTTACCTCATTGTTACCTCATTGTTAGCAACTTTTAACTTATTATTCTCACATAAGCATATGCAATGACTGTTGCATACATTTTACAAATTATTACATACACATATTGCTTCAAGTCGGGCTGTTATTGAATTTATATATTATATAATTTGACTGAAATCATTAAGTGTAAAAAACACTGCCGCAAATTACAATTTAATTGACACATTATTTTGCTCTCGAACCCGCATGGTGTACTTAATTATGCACATAACAACTCACAAATAAATCTTTCTTTCTTCAGACTATTTATGCATTATCGTTATTATTATTATTGTTATTGTTATTATCATACTCCTAAGAAAACCCGATGGCAGAGCTCAAGGGTCCGGGAACACCTCTATAAGTTTCAGCACAAACGGGGCGACATTGGGAGCGAAGCCTAAAACATTTCAGAATTATCCGGCCATAATGAACCCATCTCAAGAATTTAGAGGATTTCTACTACAGGAGCTGAAACGGAAGAGTCTGTACTCTTAAAAGATCAACACATTTCAAACTAAAGTTGTGAAGTTTATTATAAAGAAAGAATTTTGAAGGCACATGCTCTACCTTTTGTTACGATGAGGACTGCTCCCCCAACCCATGTTGACAAACTGACCCCCACTGCGATCAAAAGAGGAAGAATGCTATATGCACTTCACTATCTATGTAATTCCCTCATAAACTCTACGTCACGTTTGACAACATGTAGATATCTAACTACAGTAAGCATACCAAAATAATCCCAAAAATATACTAAATGCAACATTATTAATATTGTCGTTTGGACAGGCCACAATTCTAACAATTTCTAAGTTTTAACGTGGTTTAACCTAGAGATTACATCGGGAGATGAATGAATGCAATGGGTGAAATTATACTAAAATGAGCCCGGGGTTCATAGAGCTTAAAGTTGTCTTCTCAGGATAAAGGAAAACGTATTTCACATTTTCAGGTCTGTCTGTCTAAAATTTTGTGAACACCCAAAATGTAGAATATCTACGAGCCGCTACTGGGATAGTTTCCTTTGTTTGCGTTGGTATATGTTAAAGTATAATTCCTGCAGCTAAACATTAGTTCGTGTCTTTATTGGGTGCACGAATTAGTGCTAATTTTAGCAGAAACGTAATCAGAGTGACGAAACTTGTCTTTACCTTCTATACAATACGCATAGTAGATAGAGAAGGCATTGCATTCCACCCAAAAATTCGATATAGAGATTTCACTTGAAATACATGTTTTGAGGCCCGCTAAATCCGAGAAAAGCATTTTTAGAAAAAGGTTGGCGCGCGCGTGTGTCTGTTTGTGCCTATTTGTCTATGTGTCTGTGAACAGGATAACTCAAAAACGAAAAGTCGGATAAATACCAAATATGGTCTTTAAGTTCATTATCTTCCGATGATGCGACACTAAAACTTTCAAGAAAACTCTTCCATCCAACTACCCTTTATATGGAACACTTTTCAAAAACTTTGAATTTTGAGGCAGTATTTTATATAATAACATGCTGTGAATGCCAAAGTGATTGTAGTGTAAATTAATATTATTGTATGTACAGGATTTTAGATGTTTGTTAGCCATAAGTATTGTTAGGAAATAAGTTTACACGGCCTCACTGAAACTGACAATAGAAGTGGGTAACAATAAACCGAGGGGGCGAGTTGTTTATCACTAAGAAGAGACAAACAAATGACGTCAGGTAGCGTGCCTTTTTTAGAAATGGAGGGAATATCTTCCCTAGAGTATATATGTTAGTAGTAGTGATTGGCTGACCAAAACAGACGCTAAAGTGGGCGCGATTTGGTAACCAATAGCAGCTCTATTATAATGTTTAGGCAATTCAAGGTGAAGGAGTATATATTCTCGAGCCATAAGCAAGTTTCGCACAGTTCGGAAGAGTCTCTCACGAGTTACACGTCGTACAGTTTTGAAGAATCTTTCACGAGGTACACGTCACGCAGTTCTGAAGGATCTCTCACGAGATGCACGTCGCAGAGTTAGTTACAAAAATGTAAAGTATGCGAAGTAATTGGTGCGCGGCAACTAAACGACTGTTGTTACATTCGTAAATATCACAGTTTCAGTCAGGCGTGAATAAAGATTAAATATGTGAATTATTAAGTGTGACGGCAATAAAAGTGTAGAAACAATTTTTTTTATCAGTCTTATCTTTTAGCAACAACTCCTTTCCGTTTACACGCCCTGCTTAGAGATACTTGCTCGACTGAGTTACAATAGCTAGCTGGAGGACAATGAACCCAAATTTAAAATAATAAAACAAGAGGTGCCCAGTAAATAAGATAACACGAGCCATGAGAACTGCGACAATTTAAAAAAATGGCTCTAACGCCATTATACTATTATTGATTAAAATACCATATATTAAAGACATTTACATGACAAATAAAATATATATCTTGAATTTTCTGGGAAGAGCCCTTCTTTCTTCCTTCCGAAGGAATTTTCTTATAATCTTGTATAACTGATAAACACTAAGCGATAGACGAAAACGTGCTACACAAGAAATGTAGATCTGAAAATACACAAGTTATTTCTAATAAGTTTTTTTTGGCATAAGACTTTTCTGAGATATCCGTAGTTTATGGTCCGAATTGTTCATTACTTGGCTTTCTTTAGTCTTATCAACATTCAGTTGTTTCCCGCGATTGCATGGAAACAGTATGGAATTTTAAGGCCAGCGTATAGCATCCAGCTCAAACATTTGACTATCGCTGTTCACTTTGTATCCATAACGAAATGTGTAATGTATCTCTTTCTGCAAATGTATCACATCAGATTCTTTATAATTCAGCGTGGTGGTTTTAAACCGCGATCTCCTCCTCGTTGTTTGTAGCTCTTCTGAGCCTTTTCGCTATTAGCAGAACATAAATATCAAAGAGTCATACATCCGTAAGGGCGCGTCTGACACAAACTAAGCGCCCTTTCTAAGGTGGTAGTGCCATGAGGTTATTCCTAATAAATACCTATGTAGTTTTTGTATCTTCATATATACTTTTTGTTGTAGAAGCCTATTTGTTTACTCAGTTCCTTCTACAGCGAGCATTGGTGTTTAATGTATTTCCTTTGTTACTTTCTCTGCCGCGTATTTTCAGTAAGTAGAGGAAGATTTGTACTCCACCCAAAAAGTCGATAACGAGATTTTACCAGGAATACCTGCTTTGAAGCTGTCTGAATTAAGGAACAAAAAAGTCCATGTATTTGTGTGTTTGAACAGCATAACTGAAATGCGAAATACCAAACTTAATATTTAAGTTCAGTATCTTCCAAGAATGTGACACGATTTCCAAGGAAATCTCCTAACGAAGCAACTCTTTACATGGAAAATGTTTTGCTAATTTGATTTTCTTAAAAATAATGGCTAGAAATTCTTTGATATTGTTTGTATTTTCAGATTTTCTTTTCTCAATTGCGAAGTCGCTATTCCGTTTTTTTACGTGGTCATGGCAATTGAAAGCCACCACATAGCAACACGTTCTTTATAAATCAGATTATCGGTTCACCTAGTGTATCACAAACGAATAGGTAGGTAAATCCAGTTTTTAGATTAACAAGAACTGGATGCAATAATATTTTGTAAGAATAGTTTGTGGAAGAGCGAGTAGAGAAAATCATGTGACTACAACGCATCAGATTTGTTTTCTATCCTTTTTATTTACATAAAGCAAAGGCTTTGTTGTCTGCACAAAGCAAATCGTGTCTACAGTAAGTAGAGGAAGTATTGCATTCCACTCAATAATTCGAAGCGAGGTTGATTTTTTTTTATCCGCCTGCAGAGGATGTGGGGTCGGTTCCAACTATTTTTATAAAAATATTATATACTTAAGATATTTATATAGCAAATGAAATGTATCTTGAATTTTCTGGGAATAGCCTATTAATTAAATTGAATTGAGTTTTATTTATGGACGCTCTTTAACTACCATGGTCCTTAGCGTCCCATTCCATATTGGGCGTGAAAGACCGGTAATTTTGCTCAGAGGCCTCTTTATCAGGCTCGAGGTTCTTTTACGTGCCGTAAATCTACGACACGGGAACACCGGCTTTACTTCCCTTCCGAAGGAAGCCATGCTAAGGATTTTTACGCCCGAAAAAAAATCCATTGCCCTCCGCGACCTTGGGAACTAGAGGCTAGCACGGTACCACTAGTCCACTGAGGACACAAGAATAGCCTGTAAAGCCCTCTTCATTCGGAAGGAGGTTTGCATTACTTGTAAACGTTCAGTTCCGCACTATCGGGGGTGCTATGCGGAACTCCCCCACCTTTCCTTACTTCTTCCAAAGACTCTCCTGAAATTCTCTCTCCCAACCCCGTCCACTACCAAAAAAAGTGAAGCCTAACCTGTTTTCTTAAATGCTGTGGTTCAAGGTCTATATTTCACCCCACCAAGGGAAACTCCCTTCATCCCCTCTCTTTGTAATGTTGGACATCGCTAGACAAAAGCACCTACTACACAAACTATGTAGAGCTCTTTAAAGCCAGCTAATTATTTCAAATAGCTTTTGCTTCAGCCATTTCAGATATCCACTATACTAGTTTTGAATTGTTGCATACTTTTGCCATTTTTAAAATTGTTGTCGCTTTTCAGTTGTTTCTCGCGATGTCAATATCAGGATGTAGCGTACCGCGTTTATAAAGATTATGATTTGGTGTCCTGTATCCTCTTCTACGACCTACAACAAAACAGTTTCTGCAGAGTCTTTTTCTTGATCAACCGAATTATTTACAGAAAGAAAGCCTTCGTAGAAATCCTTTGTAGAGTCAATATAAAAATAAACGAAGTGGGTAGAGAAAGTCACACGAATAATACAACTGACTTTTAAATTGTATCATGGTGGGTTAACTGAACTAGCCAACTTGCGTTGTTATGACATTCTTGCAACGGCCAGCCTTTCTGTATTAGTGAAACATAAACAATGAAGAGACATACAGCGACAAAAGCATGTTTGACACGAACTACCAAGCACCCCCTTTCTCAGGTGGGAGCGCCATAAGGTTATTCCCAATAAATATCTAAGTAGCATTCAATAGCTTCATGTTTGTTGCAGAGCCTATTTGTTTATTCAGATCCCTGTTTCTGCAAGCATAGGTTAATTTGTTTATTACCTTTACCTTTGTTTTTCTTTCGTAATTGGCATAAAATAAAGGTTAGAACTTGTGGAAATAAAATTTACGCGTGTCTTTGATGGCTGAACAATTGGCATTTATTTAAACCGACCTTAACGAATGGCAAATCCTGTTTTTTTAAAATTTACCGATTTAAAGCATGCTCTTTGTTTTGCCACATCTCCTGGCAAAGCTCCTGCCCTTCTGCATTAGAACATAAACATGAAAGAGTCATATAGTCATAAGGGCCTAGGCCTTTCTAAGGTGCGAGCGCCAATAGTTACTCTAAATAAATATCTATGGAGTAGGTATTTATACCTTTTGTTGCAGAAGACCATTTGTTTATTCAGAACCTCCTTTGTTTCTGCAAGCAAGTTAGTGTGCTTATTACGTTTTCCTTTGTTTTCTTTCCTATTTATTGGCATAAAATAAAGATTAGAAACTCGGGCAAGTAAAATTTAGTGCGTGTCTTTGCGGGATGAACAATTTGTATTTATTTTAACCGACACTTAACGAATGGCAAATCCTGTGTTTTAAAATTTATCGATTTAAATGAAGCCGCAGCAAGCACGCCGTTCGTTCTCTTCGTTTTGCCACCTCTCCTGGCAAAGGTCCCGGCTTTCTGTATTAGCAGAACATAAACATGGAAGAGTCATACAGTCACAAGGGCTAGTCTTTTACACACCAAGCGCCCTTTCTAAGGAAGTAGCCTCAATAGTGACTCAAAAAAATATCAAAGGAGTAAGTATTTATACCCTTTTGTTGCAGAAGCATTTTTGTTTACTTTACCCTCAAGCATTGGTATTTAACTACGTTTTCCTTTCTTATTTCCTGTACTATTTAGGTGATTATTTTTGAAACAAGAAAACCGGAACCTTTAAATTGTTCTGTGAAAGAAGAGACAAAAGAGAATCCGTAAAATTGTTTGGTCATAAATACGAAGGTTTCGAAACATAATAAATAAATAAATAATGAATGCTCTGAATTCACTCCAGGCAAACAATCCTGTAGAATTATTAGTGCACAAGTCATTCCTCATTGATATTTTGCTGATGAATGGATCTTCTTCAGTAAGTCCACTTTACCACACAACATTTTTTAAAAATGTACACAAGTGTGAGTAAAGTTCACCTTATTAATAACATAGCTTTCAAAGTCTATACTGAAAGAGCGTTCTTGTCATTTGTCCATAAACCATTCTAATTTGAAAACACTCGTTCAGTGTGAGCGTATATCCAGGTAAACAAAGAAAGAAATTCTATTATTTTAAGAAAATTAGTATAAGGCACATTGTTCATAGGTATTACAATGTGAAATAATTTCTACCCAACAGTCGCTAGGTGATGTTTTTTTCCAGTTTTTAGTTCTCTAATATCGTCGGTTATATATATATATATATATATATATATATATATATTGTTTAATAAATATATACTCATCATACAGACCAGTATCGTCTACTGTAGTTGAAAGAGCCATTTCATGAATGAAATCTCCAGTCTTTTGTCTATCCTTCCATAAGTGCCTTCTGCCTTAAGTGTTTATCCAACTGCAGTCCCGCAAACTCTCAATGAATTCAAGCCACTTATTTAAATATTCACTGCAGTTTGATAAAATGTGTGGACATACTCTTCAAATTTTGCAATCTCCAATGATAAACCCTCATTCCAATTGACCAAGAATTGATCTGACAGCTGATGTTATGAAACAATTTTCACCCTTGGAAACTAAATTAGCTTTTAAATCACTTAACATAGAAATTACTTTAAAAAAAGGAAGGTCTACTGTTTGAACTGCAGTGTGAAAAGTTGATGCTTGGCTTTGAAGAAAGTACAGCCAAGCTTCTGATAAAGAATTTTCAAAGAACAGTTACAGTATACACACAGAAATAAGAATATATTTTAGAAATCATGCCTTCAATATCAATACGAAGGACATCAGCAGCCTTCTGGATAGTATTTGGATTATATGAGCAGATCATCAACACCAAATAAATATCATCTAATCTCGCCGTCGTTCTTCTTGTATGCCAGCTCTTCTTGCAACGGCCAGCCGTTCTGTATTAGGGAAACATAAAGAATGAATTGTTTTAATAATGACAAGGGCACCTCTGGCATAAACTCAGTAACATTTCTTAGATGGAGCTGTCGAAAAATATTTTCCAATAAATACTCGTATCTAAGGTGTATTTGTATATTAACGTGTATATTATTTTTTCTTCTTCTTTTCTTCTTTTTGTTTTACAGAAGTCTGTTTGTCAGTTCTTGTTTCGCAAGAATTGGTGTTTATTACCTTTTCCTTTGGTTTTCTTTCATTATTATTTTCAAAATAAATATCACAAATTCTGTAAGTAAAATTTAGTGCATGGCTTTGTTTGCTGCAAGAATTGGTATTATTATTTTAGCAGAAACTTGACCAGAATGAAAATTCCTTTTTCACTTTCCCTGCCACATACATAATATAGCTAGAGCAGGTTGATACCGGAATTAACTCGTATTGATTAGCCATTTTATACACATAGGATAGGGAAATAGATAAATAATTGCAATAAATAATTTCGATACACTGAATCAATGCATAATAGAAGAAAAAGGTGTTACAACGTTGTAAGTGTATTAGGAAGTGTATACCAAAGCAGTTTGCGGTTAATTAGCTAAAGTATAGAGCAGCTAAGGTAATTAAGCGTTCCGGCGAACTTAATTCAACAACAAACCCATTAAGCTCAAGATCTAGAATGCAAGACTGTAAGACTTTAAGAAATAAGAGATGTGTGAAACTGCACGTAGGCCAGTTCGGAAAACTTGCCGCAATCTCGCAGTCTCCTCTTCGCCAGCTCTTCTGGCAAATTTCCGGCCTTTCAGTATTGGCAGAATATAACATCGAAGAGTCATACAGCTGCAAGGGCGCGTGCATTGGCTGCAGGAATTAAGTAATATTCATTTTAGCAGAAACTTTTCAGAATGACAAAACCTTTTCCTTTCTTTACCACGTACCTAGTATTGGAGAAGGTATCGCATTCCATTCAAAAGTTCGAGATATCGTGATTTCACCGGAAATACCATTCTGAGACCCTTGAATCTCAGAAAAAGCATTTTAGAAACAAGTCCATGTGTGTCTGTGAACCACGTAATTCAACAACATAAAGTCGGTTAAATACCAAACTTGGTATTTATGTTCAGGATTTTCTAAGAATGGGACACGAAGATTTTCAAGAAAATTCTTTCACCTCAAACTGCCCTTGACATGAAAAATTATTCGAATAATCTTATTTTCTCGAAAAATCTTTCACGATTTTGATTAAAATACCGTAGCTTTAAGATTTACATGAATAATAAAAAAATCTGATGTGTTACACTCACATGACTTTCTCTACTCTTGTACAAACTATTTTACAAACGCTTATTCTCCATCTACTTCATGTTAATCCAGATAAACATTTGCAGACTATCTTATTGCTAATTTTCTTCTAGATGCAAGGGGAATATATATTTACAAGGGCAGTATCGAAATACAGTAGCCTTTAAGCACATACATATCTCTTAATAGCTGATTGCTAGGTGCAGCAATATTCCCTTTTCCACAGATTAACACTCTTTGCATATCCAAGACAAAAAAATGAATAACGAATTCCCATTTCAAAAAATAAGTATTGAAACATTTAAGGGAATAACAAGCAATATCTCGAAAATGGTTCACTCAACAACAAAAATGTGTATGACATAAATTGTGTATTTTAACGCGATCTACATCTTTTGTGTAGTAAAATGTTGTCTATCTCTTATGGTTTACCAGTTATGCAAAAGTCGTTCACAATGAAGAATACTTTTGGAGACATTCCCAGAAAATTCAAGATATATATTTTATTTGTCATGAAAATATCATAAACATATGATATTTTAATCAAAATTGTTAGAGCTATTTTTGAGAAAATTAAAATTTTCGAAAAATGTTCCATGTAAAGGGTACTCTGGGGTGGGGGATTTTCTTGAAAACCTTCGTGTCGCATCTCTGGAAGATACTGAACCTAAATACCAAGTTTGGTGTTTATCCGACTGTTCGTTTCTGAGTTATGCTGTTCACAGACAGACACACAGACACACACACGACTATCATATAGCGTCCCGCTTTTAAACATACGATTATTATCAGTTCCGTTTCCTCTATTCCCGTGTACTTGCAACGAAGTGTGCTATGAAACCATTTCTGCAAAAGTTTATCTCCATTAACATGCATTGAACGTAATACCTCAGTTTTTTAAAATTCTCCATAGGGGTAGCAGCAATTTCGCCGTTGGTTTTCTTGTTCACCACATGTTCTTGCAGCGGCCAGCCTTTCTGTATTAGCGAAACATAAATGTCAAAGAGATATACAGTCACAAGGGCGCGTCTGACACAATCTAAGCTTAGAGGTCTGCACGCGCCGGAATTTTTAGGGTCGGCCAGAACCCACCTGACCCGGGCCCGATTGTCCAATTTTGTTTTAAATAAAATTATTTTGCATCTATTATTATTATTATTATTATTATTATTATTATTATTATTATTATTATTTGGGACTGATATTAACTTAGAGAAAGCATACTATAGTGTTCTCAGAAACTCACTATGGCGGGCATTTGATAATGTTCCATAAATGAATATTTATGGAACATTATCCTCCGACCCTAGACACGGATATAAGTCCTAGGGGTGTAAGCCCTAATATGAGGGGGTATGCCGACAATTAAGAGAAAGATAGAAATACTAAAATATATTTTAATTACTTTAGATATTTGGGGAAAGAAGGTGCAAAGTAAAATTGGAAAAATTTGTATTCAGAAAAGTTTATACCACTAAGGCACTGTTACAAGAATGTTGTATATCACCAGTACTCTTTAAAATATGCATTGTTGGCTTGTGTACTCCAGTGGTCCAAAAAAATGAAATACGGTGGAAATTCCAATAAATCAGAATTACACTCTGCATCAATTACTTTTTGCAGACAAACAAGTAATTATAACAAAAAAAATTGAGGACACTTCATACATGATGAGAAAATTAATTGAAGAATATAAAATGTGGGGTCTTAATAGACAGTCTATTTTAACAAAATAGAATATTATGGCATATGGTGTGGTAATACTGTATGGTTAAGTCTTACGTTAGCAACGTAAACAGGTAGTGACGTAGTAGGGGGAGGGGGTTAACTGGTTTGTCTTGAGGTAGCGAGTAAGATGCTTCGTCTTTGAGCCTTGCTAGTGAGTAGAGCAAGACGTGTTTCAGGCATGACGCTTCGTCAAACAGAAAGGTAATCTGTATCACTTTGTTTTGGTATAATATATTTGACATCTAACTTTATAATTTGTGAATTAATTACATAGGTGGTCCCTTCCTTCCTAATCCATGTTGATTTAATAACATTTCAGTGGTTTTCAGGTGTTATTAAATATTCTGGTAGCTTGCCTCCGTCGAACCTCGCGTTAGGAAAATGTGTTGTGATGCTTTAGATCTCGGTACTCTGCTCTACCCCCCGTAATGGAGTGAATATAAAAGAGGTTTCACAATATTTATTATCATCAGCAATGAACACGGATGAAAAATTAAAGATTATTAATAAGGAAATAAGAACCGTTAATACATTTAAGCATTTGGGAATAGAAACAGAAGTAACTAGTAGTTAAAGATAGAAAAAAGAATAACTGAAGGAAGAAAAACAATTGGAATGTTGAACTCGACACTATAAAGCAGAAACATTTTAATAAAACTAATAACTCATTTATAATTCAATAGTGCAATAGTTATTCATACAACGATTCTATAATGGGAGCTATTAAGAGACGAGTGACGAGTAACTTTCGACGCTCGCGAGCAAACTCGCGTCGAAATCTTCATAAGCGTCTTAATAATCATTATATGAGAGTTGCATAGAATAATTTTTCTACAACATTTATATAGATGCATACGAAAGAAAATAAAAATGTGATAAATTAATTTCTCGATACGTATTTTGAGATGCTCTTCAATAACACGTGAATATCGATTCAAGGTCGCAGATGGGGACAAAAATGTTTAGTAGTGATCTCGAAGAGGTGGAATTTAGTTCCACACCTCCTGATATACTGGAGGAGGCGAGGAATGTAAGCAAGAATTTACTTCCTGAAAAATCAAAGAAGTTGTGTAAAAAGTTGTATGTTTACTTTGGAAAAATATCAAAAACAATGAAATTCCCAATCTTGTGGACAACTTATTCGGTATTGACTACTCTAAATGTAGGAGGGCTGATCAATAAAGATTGAGACTAATTTTTTTTCACAGATATTTATTACTCCATTTCAATGTTGACATGATCTTTTTCAAAGTAGTCCTCTCCTACTTGAATGCACTTTTTATAGCGTCTCTGCCAGTCCTCGAACACATGGTACAGGCCATTCTTTGTCAGGTCTTTGAGAATCGCCTCACTTTTCTTCAGCACTGCTTCAGTGCTCTCAAATCGAATGCCCCGGAGCTTTGCCTTTAGTGATGGGAATAAAAAGAAATCACAGGGGACAAGATTGCGGCTATAAGGCAGATGCGGCACACAGGTAATGTTGAATTTAGCCAAAAATTCCTGGACTTGATTTGCAACGTGAGGCAGCACGTTGTTGTGACAAGTTCTGGATGTTTCCTTGCAATATGCTTCCTCGGTGTAGCCAATACTGACGTGTAGTACGCTGCTGTAACAGTGGTGTGAGTGGGAACAACAATCACAGCAGCTGTGTTGATGTTGACTTCAGTCATAGCAGAAGCCAAAGCACCAGACCCACCTTGCTTAGCACAGAGGACTCGCTCTACTTTGAAGTCTTTGAACCACCTAAACACTGTTGTACGAGGTAGTGCATCTTCACCGTATGCTTGCTTCAGCTTTTCCAAAGTTTCAGAGGCTGTATGATTTAAACGAAAACAAAATTTTATTGCTCCTCTCTTGTCACCTCCATTTTGTGGTATGCGAAATTCAAGTAGGGTCAACAATATACAGCATTACTACCAACCTACCGATACGAGACATGGACATTATACATGAAATCCCGCTCTTTTCAAATATTCATGGTAGAGACAGGAAACTCTCAAGAAAGCTACAGGAAAAATCTATCTCAGTCTTTATTGATCAGTCCTCGTAAAACATTGAACTATTATATCCAAGTGTAAAAAGTTATATTACCTGCTAAAACAGAAATCGGTAGGCACAGAGGGAAAAAAAAGCAAAAATATTTTCGACAAATGAAATTAAAACCTTTATTGATAAAGCACCTGAGAATACGTATCTACTGATAAAGGTATGTAAATATAACTATTTCAGTAGCTCCGAGTAGGACAGCGCGCAAGCGCGGAAATCTGTATCGAAATGGACTTATTAAGATACATACTTCTACCTGCAAATGAACGCATTTAATTATAGAATTCAAAAAAGTATATTATTCTATGGAGCAGAAACGTGCAATATGAATGAGCAACAACAGAAAATTATTAACAGCACAGATGGATTTTTAGCGGATGGATATGAAACAGAAGGTACTGGAAATAGCAGAAGAGAGAAAATTAAAATGGTTCGCCATGTGAAAAGAATGCGAAATATAGAATAGTAAGAGTGGTGCGATAAGGGCCAACTGAGGGAAACAGAGGACGGGAGAGGCCAAAAGAACAATGGATGAATGGCGTCTGAAGGAGCATACGAATAGCTCTAGAGGACTAACAGATGAAGATGCAGAGAATAGGGATATATGGAGAAATAAAATTAGGAATGGGTTGTAGGAAAACTGCGTATGGTAGATAATTCCTAAATAAACAACAACAATCATCACCATCATCATAAGTGCACGAGTGCTGCTGCGTACGCGCGAAGGATTTCGGGATCGATTTCCGGTCCGGCATGGAGGCCTGGTAAGGGATGCACTCAGGTCCTTGGGACCTATTGAGGAGCCACTTTATAAACATAGCAGCGGCTAAGGTCCTGGAATCCGCATGTAGTAACGGCATGTTACTACATGCGGATTCCCTATTACTGCACTCTGTCCTGGGTGTGGCGGATGGAGGGAGTCGAAGTTTGCAGCTGTCTTGCTGTTGTAACTTATTTGCAATTGGCCAAAGCAACCATTTATTTATTACTTCTAGTATTCCAGATTCTCCACCACGGAAAATTTTAAAAAGCTGATGTATTACGTTCACATGTCTTTCTCTACTCGCTATAATTTATTTTTACACTTCTTCTATAAACTATCCTTAGAAAGCTTCTTTTTCTAAACAGTGCATGTTAATGGAGATAAAACTTTTGCAGAAATCGTTTTCGTTACACATTTCGTTGTAGATACAAAGAGCGCCAAAGAAAATCTCACTACACCTCGTGCTATGTCACAATATTAATCGTTGTACGTGGCTTTGCCAAGCCATGGCCATGGTTACTTTAGGCCACGGTGCAAGGATGCGTCACTCCTTCTGCTAAATAGTTACACCAATAACCACAACAAAGGTTACAAAATGGCGTAGAAACGAAATATATATTTACGCTGTCGATTGTATTGTCTAAAAGAGAAAGAGGTAGAGTGAGTGTATTCAGTTTGTCATACAGACCTCGTATCGTGATAGTAGCCCATACCTTATTGGCTACTACAGGATACGCCTTTAAAGGAGTTAAAAGCTAAGGGGAACACTTGATGGGTGCTTGGTTGGCAAAATGTAGAATGTGTGGTGTGAGAAGATTTTCAGGGGGTGCAAATTAAAGCTTGGATGGTATTCATTAAATGCATAGCAAGGCAACACTTTATAACAAACGATAAACAAAACTATAACCCAATTTTATTGCCATAATATGTATGTCATATTCAGTAAATCATATACATTACACGCATTTATTTCTAGTTTCTAAACATGATCAGTCATTATAACGAAAGAGTAATTTGCATTTAGTAAACGAATATCATCACCTGCGGTTGTTTTACGGGGAGTGTCCACTTTCTGACGAGTATGTAGAACGTCTTCCCCACTTTCCTGGAATATTTGTATCCAGTAATTTACTATAAAGCACGTTTATGTACTGCCGTTGCAATTGCTGTAACGGTGCGACCAGCTTCCCACATATGCACGCTACGTCCACGAGTAATTTCGCTAGTATACCGTATGACTGGTTCTGAGACAATAAACATGTTTTGGTTTCAATAACACCAGAAAAAGCAATGGCATCAACCACCCCTCTTTTCCTCCATATTACTGTGTTATCAAGCCACCACACTGCGATAGGTAAGGTGAAGGACACTCCTCAAAAGACCCCAGGAAACGATACAAAATTCGTTGAAGATTTTCTTTGGCGCTCTATGTACAAGGAAGAGAGGAAACCGAACTGATAATTGTATGTTTAAAAGCGGCACGTTATATGCTAGTCTTGAAATTCCATACTCTTTTCATGACATCGCGAGAAACAACTCGATAGCGACAGCACTTTAGATAAGTAAAAAAGCATGAAACTAATAATACCGGGTATGCCTAATGCAACAAAAGTTTATTTGAAATAAACTGCGTGTTTTCAAGAGCTGTACATTTTTTACGCATTGGGTTTGCTCTATCTGTTAAGGTATACAGTTATACAAAATTCCTTCCGAATGAAGAGGACTTCACAGGCTGCTCCTAGACTATTCAAGGTATAGATTTTATTATTGAAGCAAATATCTTAAATCTACGGTGTTTTAATCAAGATCGTTAAAGCTATTTTTGATAAAATAAAATACAAGTTTGTCATTTAACTGAATTTTTGTTTTTGAATTACGTGGTTCACAAACACACATGGGCTTGTTTCTAAAACGCTTTTTCTGGGATTCAAGGGGTCTCAAAACATGTATTTCCGGTGAAATCACGATATCTCGGATTTCTGGATGGAATGCAATACCTTCTCCAATACGTGGTAAAGAAAGGAAAAGAAAGTTTTGTCATTCTGAACAAGTTTCTGCTAAAATGAATATTACCTAATTCCTACAGTCAACAAAGAGACACGCGCCCTTGCGGCTGTATGACTCTTGGATGTTATGTTCTGCTAATACCGAAAAGCCGGAAATTTGCCAGGAGAGCTCCGAGATTGCGACTAGTTTAGTTGGTTTGAATTTTGAAAAATCTGATGCGTTACACTCACATGGCTTTCTCTATTCTTGTACAAACTATTTTTACAAACGCTTATTCTCCATATGCTACATGTTAATCAAGATATCGAGATGTTAATCTTATTGCTAATTTTCTTCTAGATGCAAGGGGAATATGGTAAACAAGCTTTAGTCAAATATATTAAGAGCTGGTTGCTATGTGGAGTATTCCATTCTCTTTGCATTACCAGGACAAAAAAAAATGAATAACGAATTTGAGAAAAAGTACAAGTATTGGAAAATTTAAGGGAATAACAAGCAATATCTCGAAAATGGTTCACTCAACAAACAAAATGTACATGACATAAATTGTGTATTTTAACGCGATCTACATTTTTTGTGTAGTAAAAGTTTGTCTAACTCTTATGGTTTACCAGTTATGCAAAAGTCGTTCACAATGAAGAACACTTTTGTAGACATTCCCAAAAAATTCGAGATATACATTTCATTTGTCGTGAAAATATCTTAAACATATGATATTTTAATCAAAATCGTTAAGAGCCATTTTTGAAAAAATTAAAATTTTCGAAAAATCTTCCATGTAAAGGGTAATCTGGGTTGGGGTGATTTTCATGTAAACCTTCGTGTCGCATCTCTGGAAGATACTGAACCTAAATACCAAGTTTGGTGTTTATTTGACTGTTCGTTTCTGAGTTATGCTGTTCACAGACAGACAGACAGACGCACACACGGACATGTTCCAAAAATGCTTTTTTTGTATTCAGGGGGCCTCAAAACGTATATTTCCGGTGAAATCTCGGTATCGAATTATTACAATACTTCCCCTACTTACTATACGTAGTAGAGAAAGTAAAAATCTGATGTGTTTAATTATTCTTATGAAAGTTTAATTGCCTAACTACTTCATTTTAATCGAGATAAGCTTTTCCGCAAATAAATATACATACCAAGGGAATAGTGATACTCAAATCTTTTAGAACTGCACGCTATACGCTGGCCTTAAAATTCCATGCTCTTTCCATAACATCGCGAGAAACAACTGAATGTCGACAGGACTTTAAAGAATGACAAAGTATAGAAAAATTCAAATCGATATAGTAACGGATATCTCGAATATGGCCTATGACACAAAAAAGTTATTTGAAATAAATTGTGTGTTCTAAATACATCTACATTTCTTTTGTAGTACGTTTTCGTCTATTGCTTAATGTTTAGCCGTTATACAAGATTACGCAAAATGCCTTCCAAATAAGAGAACTTCACAGCCTATTCCCAGAAAATTCAAGAATATATCTTGTATTTGTCAGGTAAATATCTTTAATATATAATATTTTAATCAAAATTGGTAGAGCAAGTTTTAGAAAATAAAAACATTCCTAAACGTTCTTTGTAAAGGCTAGTTGCGATGGGAGGATTTTCTTCAAAATCTTCGTATCGCATCTTTGGAAGACTTCTTCTTTCACTATTTACCCTCCTTGTATGTAGGACTTACATCCCCCAGGACTTACAAGCGGGAGCCTACTGTCAGAGGCCTGTCGAGGAGCAGACACTTTGTATCTGATAGAATATCCGTGATTGGTGGTCAGCCCGATGCCTGGTATGTTAGCAAGGAAGGAGATGATATGAAATGAAGGTGAAACGGATGAAAGGAGCAGTGGTGGAATGAATGGTGGAGAAACAGGAGAATTCGGGGGAACCTACCCAGACGCCACTTTGTCAACCACAAATCCCACATGCGCGTCCCTGGGTTCGAACCCGGGCCGCTTTGGTCGAAGGGTAGAGGTCTAAGCTCCCAGCCACGGCACCGCCTTTATTTGGAAGACATTGAACTTAAATACCAAGTTTGGTATTTATCCGACTTTTCGTTGTTGAGTTATGCTGTTCAGAGACATACATGACCTTATTTCAAAAATTCTTTTTTATTTATTCAGGGGAGCTCAAACTTTATTTCTAGTGAAATCTGGATATAAAAGTTTTGGGTAGAATGCAATACCTTGAAGCCGGCCGTTAGGACACCTTTGAAATCTTACCTTTTGCTTCAATATCTGCTATTGATTCTGCCGCCGGCTGCTACAGAGGTTGGCTATGAGATCTTTCTCTCAGGTTATGCGTGAGCGCAGTGTGAAAGGATAACACCAGTTTAAATTGACTGAGAAGTTTAATGTGATCTAATACTTGAGTTACTGAAGCGAGTCACCGACCGCATAAGTATAAAGAATGAAACTGAGTATGTATCATAGCACACGAAACTATAACAACTGAATTATTATACACTACGTATTCAAAAGTATCCGGACACCTGGCTGAAAATGACGTACAAGTTCGTGGCGCCCACCATCGGTAATGCTGGAAGTCAATGTGGTGTTGACCCACCCTTAGCCTTGATGACAGCGTTCACTCGCGCAGTCATACTTTCAATCAGGTGCTAGAAGGTTTTTTGGGAAATGGCAGCCCATTCTTCACGGAGTGCGGAACTGAGGAGAGGTATCGATGTAGGTCGGTGAGGCCTGGCACGAAGTCGGCGTTCCAAAACACCTCAAAGGTGTTCTAGAATTCAAGTCAGGACTCTGTGCAGGCCAGTCCATTACAGGGATGTTATTGTCGTGTAACCACTCCGCCACAGCCCGTGCAGTATGAACAGGTGCTCGATCGTGTTGAAAGATGTAATCGCCATCCCCGAATTGCTCTTCAACAATGGGAAGCAAGAAGGTGCTTAAAATACCAATGTAGGTCTGCGCTGGATCGTGCCATGCAAAACAACAAGGGGTGCAAGCCCCCTCCAGGAAAAACACGACCACACGATAACACAACCTCCGAACTTCACTTTTGGCACTACACATGCTGGCAGATGACGTTCACCGGGCATTCGCCATACCCACACCCTGCAATCGGATCGCCACATTGTGTACCGTGATTCGTCACTCCACACAACGTTTTGCCACTGTTCTATGTGTAATTGTGACGCTCCGTACACTAAGCGAGGCGTCGTTTGGCATTTTCCTGCGTGGTGTGTGGCTTATGAGCAGCCGCTCGACCATGGAATCCAAGGTTTCTCACCTCACGCCTGTCATAGTACTTGGAGTGGATCCTGATGGAGTTTGGAATTCCTGTGTGATGGTCTGGAAAGATGTCTGTCTATTACTCTTTACGACCCCCTTCAAATGTCGGCGGTCTCTGTCAGCCAACAGACGAGGTCTGTACGCTTTTGTGCTGTACATGTCCCTTCACGTTTCCACTTCACTATCACATCAGAAACAGTGGACCTAGGGATGTTTAGGAGGTGGAAATCTCGCGTACAGACTTCTGACACAAGTGACGCCCACTCACCTGACCGCGTTCGAAGTCCGTGAATACCACGGAGCGTCCTATGCTGCTGTTTCACGATGTGTAATGACTACTGAGGTCGCGAATAATGAGTACCAGCAGTAGGTGGCAGCACAATGCACCTAAGATGAAAAACGTATGTTTGTGGGGGGTGTCCGAATACTTTTGATCACATAGTGTATCTGCTAACTTCTGCAGTATCAGTTTTACGGTTTGAAATAACTGTTTCCGCAATAAGAGAAACTAGAAGCATAAGCTGCGTTGAGTCACTGTTGCTTAGCGACAAAACCCCTAGCGTCTACCGCTAAGCAATAAAAAACCCAGCGCCGTCTTAGCAGCTACGCACTGCCGATCACCGTAAAACACTGTAAGCACTAAAGCTGTACACGAAAGGAAAGAAAGAAAATACGTTAATTTTAGCAATACACGCATTTTTATTAACTTAAGTCCCGCCTACTTTAGAACTACCCCACCAAAGTTCCTACCTTATACGTTGTCAATTCTTAGGCATCTGAAATACAACTTTTACTCTTAGACTACCAAATTCTAAGAATTCTTTCTCTTTGTTATTTTTTCTAACTGCCCTATGTACAATTTTACACATCTCTTATTTCTTAATGTCTTGAATTCTAGCTACCTAGACCTTGAGCTAATGGGTTTGTTGTTGACTTAAGTTCGCCGGAACACTTAATTACCTTAACTGCTCTACACTTTAACTAATTACTTTTCCTGAACCCGCAATCTGCATGGTACTGGCTTCCTTATTGACTTACAAGGTTGTAACTCTATCTTCTTCCATTGATTCAATGTATTGAAATTATTTATTACAATTATTTATGTATTTCCCTATTATGTATGAATAAAATTGCTAATTATACGAGTTAATAATTCCGGTATCAACCTGCTCCACCTACTATATACTAGTGGCAGGGAAAGTAAAACGACTGTTTTCATTCTGGTCAAGTTTCTGCTAAAATAACGCTAACTCATGCGGCAAACAAAAACAAGCACAAAAGTTTACTTACAGGAGACGTAATACTTATTTTGTCAATAATAACAAAAGAAAGATGAAGGAAAGAGTAATAAACACCAATTCTTGTGGAAACAAGGATCTGGCAAATAGGCTTCTGTATTTAAAAAAAAGGTGAATAAACATTAATGCACAAATAATGCTTGCATATTTATTGGAAAATGCCTTTTGACACCCCTATCTAAGAAAGGTCACCGAGATTACGTCAGAGGCGCCCTTGTTACTTTTAAAACTATTCATTGTTTATGTTTCCCTAATACAGAACGGCTGGCCGTTGCCAGAAGAGCTGGCAAACAAGAACGATGAGAATGCGGTTGTGGTAAATTCCATTTAAAAAATTGTATGTTTGCTCAAAAAATACATTTTCTCAGAATATTAAAATCTGTTTATAGGCTAAATGTATGAGCCCCTAACTACCAATCAATGCTGTGAAAACTGCACATCAATAGCACTTTCCATTTCCGAAATATTTGCGGTGCAAATTATAGGTGATTCATCCTGTATAATTTGTTACCTGAATTTACTACTCCATCTTGTAGTAATTTTGTATTGGTTTTCATTATATGAATGTTTGATTTATCTCTAGTTGTGAATTTGTTTATTAGTTAAAAAAGTGGTATTAAAATTTATATTTTTCATTGTAAAATATATTATTTTTTTTAAAAAAGTAGGTTTGCATGTGGTTCTACTGTTTGCACCTGTCATTATTTTTAATAATCTCTTCTGAGCTTTGAATAGTACTATACACTTTGGTGAACAGCCCCAGAAAACAATTCCATACTTCATTATAGAATATGCACGTTAAAAAAGAAAAGGAAAATAAAATACAACTATATATAAACTATGTCTAAGAAACGGAGGTATTATGCAGCAGAAATGTAATCGAATTTAAAGGAACCAGTGCAACTTTAGGCAATCTGATATCACCCTCGTTACAAACCTGGAAATTACTCTGTCAGAAGTCTAATTATTTTGGCTTTTCTCCTGTTATGTAAATATTGCTCTAATATTTCGCCGTGGAATCGCTATCCACTATCAATCGAGGCCGAAGGTACGCCATCTTTGTAAGGTTAGCTCATCTCTATGAATAATCCCCAGAGCTGTTAACCGAAGGTTAACGAAAATTTGCCCTGACTCCTAGTTAATTCCTAACCGGAAGCTTAACCCGAGATCGTAATACACGCCCCATAACGCTTGTCTTGCAACGACCAGCCTTCCTGTATTAGGGAAACATAAATAATGAAGAGTTGCACAGCGACAAGCGCCCTTTCTTAGG
The DNA here is from genome assembly GCA_030765065.1 of Deroplatys truncata. Classification (NCBI taxonomy): domain Eukaryota; kingdom Metazoa; phylum Arthropoda; class Insecta; order Mantodea; family Mantidae; genus Deroplatys; species Deroplatys truncata. Next base: position 122,226,307 of record CM060987.1, read on the forward strand.
TGGGAGCGCCATTAGGTTGTTCCCAATAAATATCTAAGTAACATTTACAGCTTAATGCATACCTTTCGTTGCAGAAGCCTATTTGTTTACTCAGATCCTTGTTTCTGCAAGCATTGGTTAATGTATTATTTTTCTTTTGTTTTTATTGGCATACAATAAAGGTTAGAACTGCAGCAAGTAAAATTTATCGCGTGCCTTTTTGGCTGAACGAATTAGTATGTATTTTAGCTGACACTTAACCAGAATGCAAAACCTGTTTTTTTACATTTCACCGCGATTTAAGTAACCCAGCCACAATCACGCCGTTTACTCTCGTTTCAACTCTTCTGGCAACATCCAACCTTTCTGTAATAGCAGAACATACTCAGTGAAGAGTCATACAGGCCCACGAGGGCGTGTCCGATGCAAACTACAGTGACTATTATTATTGCTTTAAAGTGGCTGAGTACTGAATATATAGGCCAATATATAGTGATGATTGGGGTCATAGAAGGTGACATTTTGTATACTACGAATATAAACTTTCTGATCGTTCAGATTACGAGAGTTTCGATATATTTGTGCTTCTTTTCAGCTCTTTGGTAAAGAGTAACAAGGAATGTGTTTTGTTTAGAGCGCTCACCATGTTCCATTATTTATTTAGTTCATTATTTATTTATTAATAACGTATGTAATATTTAGATTCAAAAATAAATGGGGCAGCTGACTCGCCTGGTATATATATATATATATATATATATATATATATATATATATATATAACTCCTCCCTAAATTTTGTGCTTCTCTTTTTTATCCATTCTAATTATCCCCCGACAGCTCTTAGGAATCTCATTGCAGCTGCTTCTATCGCATTTTTTTTTTTTTTATCAATGTTCAAACTTCGGGGACGTATACAAAGGTTGGTATCGACATCACTTTATAACGCTTCTCTTACCTATACATATAACATTGAATTTTTTTTATTTTCTCAAAAATGGCTCTAACGATTTTTATTAAAATGCCGTTTTTAAGATGTCACAAAAAATGGCATATTATTTTAGGATGCATATCTTGAATTTTCTGGGACTACTGTGAAGCCCTCTTCATTCTGAAGGAATTTTGCATAATTCTGTCAAAAACTTACTGTACACAAAATGTAGGGCCGTTTAAAATCCATAATTTATTTCAAATATGTAACTTTTTTGTGACATCACACATTTCATATATACTCATTGTTATAAGTTGGAGTAGTTTCATATCTTTGTCATTTAATTAAGGCGCTGTTGCTATTCAGATCTTTCTTGCCAGGCCATGAACAAATTATGGAATAGACCAGCATAAAGCGTCCAGCTTTTAACCATATTCGATTATTGATCCAGTTTTCTCAGCTCTCTTGTGCCGACAAAGAAAAGTGTAATGAAACTATTTCTGCAAAGATTTCTCTCCAATAACATGTAGTTTTAGTAAGTATAGTAAGGGGTAAGCTATATAAGAAAGAAAAAAAACAGCGTTACATTCACAGGACTTTCTCTCCCCTTTATCGCTTAATAGTTGTTATACAAATTATTCTTACGAAAACTTATTTTCCTGTCTACTTCGTTTTATTCAAGGCAAACATAGCTAGAAATAGCTATATTTCACATTTCGTTATACATACAAAGGGAAGCGATAGTCAAGTGTTTAAGAACTGGGCGCTGTATGTTGACCTTAAAATTCCATACTCTTTTCAACAAAAGCGAGCAACAACAGAAAATCGACGGGAATTAATGACAAAGTATTGAACAAATCGAAGCATTAATAACGGATATCTTGGAAATAGCTGATGCCACAAAAAGGTTGTTTGAAATATATTGTGTGTTTCAAAGAGATCTACACTTTCTGTGTGGTATGTTTTCATCTATCACTTAACGTTTACATAGTTATACAAGATTATACAAAATTCCTTCCGAATGAAGAGGAATTTACAGGATATTTCCAGAAAATTCAACATATACTTTTTATTTCTCATGTAAATTTCTTTAATATACGGTATTTTAATCAAAATCATTAGACATTTCATAAAAAAAATCAAATATTTTAAAATGTTCCTTGTAAAGGATAGTTTGAAGTGGGGGATTTTCTTGAAATTCGTCGTTTCGCAATTTCAGAAGGTACTGAACCTAAATAACAAGTTTGGTATTTATCCGACCTTTCGTTTTTGAGTTATTCTGTCCACACTTAGATTTTTAAATTCGCCGTCGTCGTTCTTCTCTTGTTTGCCAGCTCTTCTTGCAACGGCCAGCCGTTCTGTATTAGCAGAACATAAGAACGAAGAGTCAGCAACGACAAGCGCGCGTCTGGCACAAACCAAACGACCTTTCTTCAAATGGGACTGCAATAGGATTACCTATTTCCAATAAACATTGGACACCTATGGTGTATTTGTACCTTAACGAAATACGTTTTATTACAGAGGCTTATATATGTACTAATTTCCTTATCTCCACAAAAATTGTTGCTAATTACATTTTCGTTTGTTTTTCTTTAGTTATTACTGACAAAATAAATACGTATTCCTCTAAGCAAAATTTAGTGCGTGTCTTTGTTTTGTCATTAGTATTATTTTAGCAAAAACTTTTAGAGGATGAAAGCACACTTTTTACTTTCTCTACTACGTATAGGTAGTAAGTAGGGGAAGTATTGTATTCCATCTAAGAATTCGATACCGAGATTTCACCATAAATATGTTTTGAGACCCCCTGAATCCAAAAAGAAAGCATTTTTGGAAACATGTCTGTATGTGTATATCTGTGAACAGCATAACTCAGAAACGAACAGTCGGATAAACACCAAACTTGGTATTTAGGTTCAGCACCTCCCATAGATGCGACACTAAGGTTTTCAAGAAAATCCCCCCACCCCAGATTACCCTTTACATGGAATATTTTTCGAAAGTTTTAATTTTCTCAAAAATGACTCTAACGATCTTGATTAAAATATCATATGCTTAAGATATTTTCATGACAAATGAAATATATAACTAATTTTCTGGGAATCTCTCCAAAAGTATTCTTCATTGTGAACGACTTTTGCATAACTGGTAAACCATAAGAGATAGACAAGGTTTTACTACACAAAAAATCGCGTTAAAATACACAATTTATGTCATATACATTTTTTTTGTTGAGTGAACCACTTTCGAGATATTGCTTGTTATTCCCTTAAATTTTCTAATACTTACACCTTTTCTCAAATGGAAATTCGTTCATTTTGTTTTCCTGGTAATGCAAAGAGAATGGAATACTCCACATAGCACCCAGCTCTTAAAATATTTGAGTATCGCTTAAAGCCTACCAATTCCCCTTGCATCTACAAGAAAATTAGCAGTAAGATTAACATCTCGATATCTCGATTAACATGAAGCATATGGAGAATAAGCCTTTGTAAAAATAGTTTGTACAAGAGTAGAGAAAGTCATGTGAGTGTAACACATCATATTTTTATTACAGAAGTTTATATGTCCACTAATTTCCTTATCCCTGCAAAAATTGTTGTTCTTTACATTTTCCCTTGTTTTTCTTTCATTTTTATTTACATAAAATAAATGCTACTATTATTCCTCTAGTCAGAATTTAGTGTGTGTATTTATTTGCTGCACGAATTAGTATTATTTTAGCATTTCACAGGATAAAAGCACCATTTTTACTTTCTCCACCACGTACACTCTCGTGTTTATTACCTTTCCTTTGTTTTCATTGATATAACATAAAGTCTAAATTCTTGCTAGTAAAAATTAGAGCCTTTCTTTGTTCTTTGTTGTGTGCATTAGTTCTAATGTTAGCAGACACGTAACCAGAATGACAAAAGCTGTTTTAAAAATTCACCGTGGTGTTTTAAACCGCTATCTCCTCGTTGCTGTTTGTCAGCTCTTCTGAGTCTTTTCGGTATTAGCAGAACATAAACATCAAAGAGTCATACATCCGTAAGGGCGCGTCTGACACCAACTAAGCGCCCTTTCTAAGGTGGGAGTACCATAAGGTATTCCCAATAATTACCTAAGTAGTATTTAAATCTTTATGTGTACTTTTTGTTGCAGAAGCCTATTTGTTTACTCAGTTCCTTCTACCAGCAAGCATTGGTGTTAACATATTTCCCCTTGCTACTTTCTCTACCGCTTGTTTACAGCAAGCAGAGGAAGCATTGTTTTCCACCCAAAAATTCTATACCGAAATTTTGCCGGAAATACATGTTTTGAGGCTCACTGAATAAAAAAAATATCCGTAAGTTTGTCTATGAGCAGCATAACTAAAAGACGAAAAGTCGGATCAACACCAAATTTGCTATTTAGGTTCAGTACCTTACAAAGAGCAACACGAAGATTTGCAAGTAAATCTCCCACCCCAAAATAAACATGGAACATATACGAAATTCTTTATTTTCTAAAAAATGGCTCTACCGATCATGAATAAAATACCATACATTAAAGATGTTTACATGAAAAATAAAATGTAATTATATCTTGAATTTTTTGGGAATAGTCTTTAAAGTCCTCTTCATTCTGAAGGAATCTTGTATAATTTTGTATAGCTGGTAAACCCTAAGCGATAGACGAAAATGTACTATGCAAAAAAGTATAGATCTCTTTAAAATACACAATTTATTTCAAATAACTTTTTAGTGGCATGAGCCATTACCAAGTTATCGTTTACTAATGGTTCGAATTGTTCAATACTTAGGTTTTCTTTTAGTCCTACCAACATTCAGTTGTTTCTCCGATTCCATTGAAACAGTATGGAATTTTAAGGCCAGCGTATAGCGTCCATCCTTAAACATTTGACTATCGCTGTTCCCTTTTTATCTATGACGAAATGTGTAATCTAGCTGATTTTGCGAAAGCTTATTTGGATTAAAATTAAGTGGATATAAAAATAAGATTTGTACATCCACTAATAAACATAAATGACGTGAATCACAAATTTGTGTTTGTGTGTCTGGTGTGTGTGAACAGCACAACTCAAATGCAAAATACAAAACTTTGTATTTAAGTGCATTAACTTTCAAGGATGCAACACGATTTCCAAGGAAATTACCCCTCACCAAAAACCTTTACGTAGAAAATATTTCTTAATTTGATTTTCTCAAAAAAGATGGCGAGATATTCCTTGTTATTACCTAACTGAATTTTCAGATACCTACTTATACTTTTCATATTTGGTAAGTAGTTATTCGTTTTTTTATATATTTATTTCCTCGTGATCATACAAAGAGCTTGGCATTTGAAAGCCACCACCTAGCGACCCGTTCTTTATAAATCTGAGTATAGCTTTACAGACTGTAACGTACAACGAAATATCTAAATCCACTTCTTGGATTAACAAGAACTGTGTGAAGTAACAATGTCTGGTAAGAATAGCTTGTAGAAAGCGAGAGTAGAGAAAGTCATGAAAATTGTGATATGTTTTCTATTCTTTTTATTGACATAAAACAATTTAAAGCAATAATTTTCTTGCAAGCAATATTTAGTGGGTGTCTTTGTTGGCCGCACGTATTAATTACTTTCTCTAAAACGTGTATATAGTAAATGCAGGAAGTATTAGATTCCACCCAGAAATTCCATGTCGAGGTTGCATCAAAAATTACATTTTTTCAAACCTCTTGCACCCAAAAGAAAGCATTTTTATTAAGATTCCACGTGTGTAGGGGGTGAGTGGATGTGGTGTATGTCATTGAATAGCATAATAAAAAAACTAAAAACCCGAAAATACGAAGCTTGACATTTTAGTTCAGTAGTATCTACAAAAGTTACGACCGGAAGATTTTCAAGAAACTCCATACAATTTAACCTACCTTTACATTCAACGTCTTTCATTTGAGGCAGTATTTTTAACACTTATATAATTTCAGTCTGATTATATAATATATAATTCAATAACAGCCCGCCTTAAAGCAATATGTGTATGTAACAATATATATAAAGCGTATATTACAGTCATTGTAAATGTTTATATTATTGTATCCATGTTTAATAATGTTATGTGAATGTATTACTAATTTAATAATGTAGGACCTGTGAGAATAATAGGTTAAAAGTTGCTAACAATGAGGTAACAATGAGGTAACCTTGAGGCAATAATGAGTAAGAATGTTTAATAATGCTACTAGTCATTATTGGAGCAACAATAATATAATTTTAGAGACAGTTTATAATATAGCCAATCAACAACCAGAAAAAGCTATAGCTAAATGAAGGTATTCTATGGAGTAGGATTAGCCAATCAGAAACTGAAAAGGAGAAAATTTTGCAAATTTAGAGTTCAGTTGCCTGCAGACAGCGCTACTAACCAGACGCAAAAAGTGTCCTCAAGAAATATAATATGTATTCGTGTGAGACGAAAAATAAGTTTACGTGTTAAAAAGTGTAATTAATTAATAAAAAGAATCTCATAGCTCTGTATATCAGTGACGTGTTATTTAAATCGTATCAAGCATTAATAAATGGAGTGAAGAAAAACTTAAAATCTGTGTAAGCCTACATTCTTGTCGCACCACAACCCTGCTAAGAGAATCGTGTCTCTAACAAATACTGACGCAGCCGAGGCAAACATAAATAATATTTAAAGAAACAGTTAAATTACAAAGTTAATTTTTTTTTAAACTTGGGACAAAGGCCACCTGAAGGTACATTTGGGGCGAAGGCTACCGGAAACTGTTTACTATACGTGCGGTTGAACTACTACTACTACCTTTGCCTCACGATTGCTGCTTTTCTCCTCCTAGTTTTTTTTTTTTTTTTTTTTGTTTTTTACTTTGCCACGGCTGCTTGAGCATGAAACTTTAATCACTGTGTTTGCGTGAGTTTATATACACTTTCTTAGAACACTTTTATTCACCATTAAAATAAGACTTAAGATTTGCCGATCACTTTTAAATTCTTACGATGTTACTGTGTCTTGGAAAAGACACAGTAACATCTGATCGTTCGACCCTCTTGCAAGTTCACACCCAGTCTTCGGAACTCGACGAGACTGTTGTTCCGCACTCCAAGAGTGCCCCAGCGAGAGTATCTCATCAACGCGCGATACAAGGAAGAACTCCTAACTTCCCCTCTCTCCCCTTAAAAATTTCGCACCAAAACTGAGCGTCATGAAGCTTCTAGTGACTTTCACTTCCTGGTCAGTGCAACTGCACACATTATTTCCAGGACAAACTGGCTTCAGCGGTTTTACACTTTATATGTGCGGCTGGTACCTAATTAGCTAAGCTGTGCCTGTCTGGTCTTTCTGTCGCTTTTAACAGTCAACAATTTTCCCAATGCTTCTCCTTTTAATACATGCACTGATTTTAAATATTTTATTATTTATTTTATTTCGCTATCCTTCCCAGATTATTATGACAATCATTGACTTAATAATTTTGGCTTCAGATTTCTATGGAAAGCGTAGATTCAGGTTTTGTAAAATGATGGCGATACCAGCCGAAGTTTGGATATTAATAAAATAAAACAGGAAAATGGGTTAGAAGCAGAGCTAAAATGAAATTCCTGAGCTCTCGGGGGATATAGCAAAATGGATATACAGAAAATCACAAGAATTTGGGAGGAGTTAAATACTTTTAGAGTAAGGAAAAACATGTAGAAAATAAATACAAATGGAAAGAACACTTAGAACACTCTACAATACCAAAAAGGTTTGAGAATACAAACCAAAACGGAAAAGAAGAGTAGGGTGCCCATATCGGAGATGGAGGCCAGAATTTTCTTCATTGGAACAGTTCAGTGATGGACTAAACCGTGTAAATGAAGATGATGAGTTTGAAATGGAAATTTTCCCGAAAATTTGTTTGGCATTCTTGAAAGGTGCTGAACTTAAATACCAGGTTTCCTATACACCTTTTCGTTTTTGAGTTATGCTGTTCACAGATGTACATACAGAAGGACAGAAAGACTGAAAGATAATCACACCACCCACCCACACATTAATATTCTCCGACACGGATTTGTTTCTAATATATATATATTACCGCGCGAGTCTCCTCATCCTGCGGATTGGTAACTAGCAACCCTGCATTTTACAGACGATGCGAAATGCAGGTGCTGGCACCGCATTCATAATCCGCTGATTAGGTCTACGGTGGTGCTTGTTGTTAACGTGCTCTAGTAGTGTGAAGGTTAACATGCTGAAAAGTCATGGTGAAGGTCGGAAGTTCAAATCACGCCTGTAAATAAATGAGTTTTTTGTTCATTTCCTGCATTTATTTATGATGTTCATTAAAGCATATTCTAACAAGTAACAATTTGTGTTTTAATGAAATTAACACAATTAAACTAATTAAGTGAAACGACAGCCCCATGCCAAACTATCAGTTTACGTTAAATCTACTTAAGTAAAAAGTACCTGCAAGTGGCAGTATTTGTATCTAGGACCTTCACCACTAAAGACCAACGGGCATACTGCTGCACTATAAATGCAAGTCCTGCATGCACAGCGGTGCAAAGCAGTCATTTCGGCCGATATTGATATAATTCATGGAGCCTCAAAACGTGTATTTCCGTTGATATCTCGGTATCGCATTTTTGGGTGGAATGCAATACTTCCTCCATTTAATATACTCGTACGTAAGCAGTATAGAAAGTAGAACAGGTTTTGTCATTCTGGTCAAGTTTCTGCTAACATAATGCTAATTCATGCAGCCAACAAAGACTATCAATAATTAAAGTTCCTTGCAGATGTAGTGGTCTTTAATTTATGTCAATAAAACGAAAGAAAAACAAAGAAAAGTTAATCAAAATGAATATTTGCGGAAAAAAGGTACTCAGTAAACAAATAGGCTTCTGCAAAAAAAAAAAGAGCATATATTTAGGTATAAATACCCCTTAGGTATTTACTGGGAATGACCTTATGGCACTCCCACTTAAGAAAAGGTGCTTAATTTGTGTCAGACGAACAGATGCGCCCTTGTCGTATAACTCTTCGCTGTTTATGCTTCGCTAATAAAGAGAGGCAGGCCGTTGCAAGTAGAGGTGGCAAGAACGACGACGAGGTTTGATGGTTACTACTCGTAAACACGGTGAGTTTTAAAAATCTGGTGTAACATTTACGTGACCTTTTATACTCACTCTTCTGCAAACTATTCTTATGAAAAGAAGAACTATTGTTCTTCTTCTTCTATCTACCTCTAGTTAATCCAGATGAACTCTCAATTAACTTGAACACATTTCGTTGAAGGGTTACAGTAGGTAAAGTTATATTCAGATTCTTAAGAGCGTGTCACATGACATGGTTTTGATATCTTAGGTCCTTTGCATGGTCAAATAAAGGGGAGGGGGAAGGACTGCAACTTCCGAGTTCTGAAAGTTCTAACCAATAACAAGGCATCGGAAATGGCTGAATACACTAAACATTTTTTACATAAATTGTGTGCTTTAACGAGATCTACAATTTTTGTGTTGTAGTAAGGTTTTGCCTATTTCTTACGGTTTACCAATTATACACAATTCATTCAGAATGAAAAGGACTTCACAGGCTATTCCCAGAAAATGCACGATGTACATATTATTTGTCATGTAAATATCTTAAGCACATAGATGTCATTTTAATCAAAATCGTTAGTCATCGTTCAGAAAATGAAAAATAACGTAGAATTGCCCATGTAAAGATTAGTTTGGGATGAGATGAGTTTCTTGAAAATCTTCCTGTCGCTCGTTACAAGATGCTGACCCTAAATACCAAGTTTGGTATTTAATCGACTTTACGTTTTGAGTTATGCTGTTCACATACATACACATACACGGACCTTTTTCTAAAAATACATTCCTTTTTCTCAATCTCGGGAGCCTCAAAACATGTAATTGCAGTGAACTCTCGTTATTATATTTTTGGGAGAGTACAAAATTTACCCTACTTATGGAAGTACGTAGCAGATAAAGTAAAAAGCAAAAGATAATTTTTACACTAATGCTGGCGGGTAGAAGGAACTGAGTAAATAAATAGGGTTCTGCAACAAGCGCCTATACTAAGGTATAAATACCTAGTACTAAAACATTTGTTGGGAGTACCCTTTGTTCTCCCACCTTAGAAAGGGCGTTTAGTTTGTGACAGACGCGCCCTTTTGGCTGTATAACTCTTCGATGTTTATGTTCTGCTAATACAGAAAGGCTGGGCCGAAGCTGGAAGAGCTGGCAAAACGGTGATTGCGGCGTGGTTTAAAAACACCACAGTGAATTTTAAAAAAATATGTTTTGTCATTCTCGTTAATTGTTTGCTAAAATAAATTCGTTTCGCCAACAAAGAGACGCCTAAATTTTACTTGCACGAATGTAACCTTTATTTTATGCCAATAAAAACGAAAGAACGAAGGAAAAGGAACCAAAGCTTGTAACGAGGATCTAAATAAACAAATAGGCTTCTGCTGCAAAAAGTATACATTAATGTATAAATACTCCTTTCGTATTTATTGGGAATAAATAACCTTATGACGCTCCCACCTAAGAAAGGGCGTTAGTTTGTGTCAGAGGAACAGATGTTCTTGTTGTAGCTGTAACTCTTATCATTGTTTATGTTTCCCTAATGCAGAACGTTGCCCGTTGCAATAATAATTGTCATACAAGAACAAATTGTATGAAATACTAACTGCCTCCCGCAGTTCCACACAAGCAATTAGGGACCCATGGATAACAGATGTACAGAAACGACAGGAAGAAATCAATACGGCTTCCCTGGATAAACTGCATTTGCTACCGTTTCTAGGGCACTGCATGACGTTATGACTTCGTTTTATTGGGTGGTGTCACCTTGTAGGTGCTATCACGCCTTGTGCTGTGTATCGCACCAATAAGCAGACCTGTGCTAGTTCCGTAAACTCATGGGAAAATTACGAATAGGTATAGGTGAGGAATGGTGACCGAATATATCGATCTTTCGCGAGGTTAATTATGAAAATACAGCAAACGCCTGTTTGGAAATGCTGTTGAATACGAACCAATTCTCGAGATATTGCCATTTAGTCCTCAAACATCAGTTATAGGTCCTGAAATAAATTCATGTTTCCTGACTATTTAGATATTCTTAAACAGGGAACCTTCAACGCACTAAGGGTGAAGGAGGCGCCAGCACACACCTAAGGGCCCTATTAACCCCTTATAGACGACCAGAAATCGGATGTAGATTACTTTTTGTGGAATATATACCGATACAAGACATTCAGATCCTGATCTATTCATTGAAAATAAAGGGGAAAAAATTATCATTTCATGTACTTATACCTTCACATTGTGACATAACTGGCAAACCTTGCAGCAAAGCAAAGAATACAAAACCCCTCAATCCAAAACATCCATACTCCTTACAGAGATTTACTGCCACGCATAAAGAAGAAGATTAAGAAGTTTTGCACTACATACCACAATGAAAGCGACAACGGACATGCCATTTATACAATATAAGCTGCAAGGAAGAGATAAGTTTTATTGACAAGATTAGGAATTGGACACACCAAACTAACTCACTCCTATCTGACATCCAAAGACCAGTATGCAGGTCCTGTAGTACACTCCTAACAGAAAACTATCCTTGAGATGTTTCTTGCGGTATCATGAAAAGAGTGTGGAATTTTGTGATTATCGATTCGGTTTCCTCTATCCCTCTTGTACCTTCAAGGAAACGTGCAATGAAACTGTTTCTGCAAGCATTTATCTCCAATAATACAAAGAAGCTTTAGTAAGTATAGTTAGAAAAAGCTATATAAAAAAATCTGTGATACATTCACATAATTTTCTCTATTCTTTTAATAATAGCTATACAAATTATTCTTACGAAAACTTATTTTCTTACCTACTTCATTTTAATCAAGGTAAACATTAATAGAAATAACTACATTACACATTATAGATAAAAATGTGATGTGTTACACTCACATGACTTTCTCTACTCTTGTACAAACTATTTTTACAAACGCTTATTCTCCATATGCTTCATGTTAATCGAGATATCGAGATGTTAATCTTATTGCTAATTTTCTTGTAGATGCACGGGGAATTGGTAGGTTTTAAGGGATAGTCAAATATTTTAAGAGCTGGTTGCTATGTGGAGTATTCCATTCACTTTGCATTACCAGGACAAAAAAAAATGAATAACGAATTTGAGAAAAAGTACAAGTATTGGAAAATTTAAGGGAATAACAAGCAATATCTCGAAAATGGTTCACTCAACAAACGAAATGTATGTGACATAAATTGTGTATTTTAACGCAATCTACATTTTTTTGTGTAGTAAAATTTTTTCCATCTCTTATGGTTTACCAATTATGCAAAAGTCGTTCACAATGAAGAATACTTTTGGAGACATTCCCAGAAAATTCGAGATATACATTTCATTTGTCATAAAAATATCTTAAACATATGCCATTTTAATCAAAATCGTTGGAGCCATTTTTGAGAAAATTAAAATTTTCGAAAAATGTTCCATGTAAAGGGTAGTCCGGGGTGAGGTAATTTTCTTGGAAACCTTTGAGTCGCATCTCTGGAAGATACTGAACCTAAATACCAAGTTTGGTGTTTATCCGACTGTTCGTTTCTGAGTTATGCTGTTCACAGACACACACACACACACACACACACACACACACACACACACACGGACATGTTTCCAAAAAAAATTTATTTTTGGATCCAGGGGGTCTCAAAACATATATTTCCGGTGAAATCTCGGTATCGAATTTTTTGTTGGAATACAATACTTCCCCTACTTACTATACGTAGTAGGGAAAGTAAAAATTAGTGCGTGTCTTTGTTGGGTACACGAATTGGAACTAATTTTAGAAAAAATGTAACTAGAATGACAAAGTCTGTTTTTTATAATTCACCATGGTGGACTTAAAATGCGACACGACTCCTCGTTGTTATTGGCTAGCCCTTGTGGCAACAGTCCAGCTTTTCGGTATTAGCAGAACATAAATATCAAAGAGTCATACATCCGTAAGGGCGCGTCTGACACAAAGCGCCCTTTCTAAGGTGATGGTGCCATAAGGTTTTTCCCAATAACTACCTAATAGCATTTAAATCTTTATTTGTACTTTTTGTTGCAGAAGCCTATTTGTTTACTGAGCTCCTTCTACCAGCAAACATTTGTGTTTAATGTATTTCCCTTTGTTACTTTCTCTGCCAGTATTACAGTAAGTAGAGCAAGATTGTATTCCACCCAAACATTCGATTTCGAGGTTTCACTGGAAATATGTGTGTTTTGAGGCTCCCTGAATAAAAAAGGAGGAAGGTGCTACAAGCACCTGTTGTTTAAGAACCTGTAAATAACTAGGAAACGCGAATTTATTTGAGGACCTATAACTGATGTTTGAGGATTAAAATTCTAGCGTCTCGAGAATTGATTCATATTCAAGAGCATTTCCAAACAGACATTTGCTGTATTTTCGTGATTAACCTTACGAAAGAACGACAAATTCGGTCGCCATTCCGCACCTGCACCTATTCGTAATTTGCCAATCATTTGACAGAACTAGCATTCATATGCTTATTGGTGCGATATACAGCACCTACAAGTTGACACCACCATCCAATAAAATGAAATTATGATATCATGAAGTACCCTAGAGGTAACAAATGCAGTTTATCTAGGGAGTCCGTGTTGATTTTCTCCTGTCGTTTCTGTACATCTGTTGTCCATGGGTCACTAATTGCTTGTATGAAACTGAGTGAGTCAGAATGAATAACGAAATGTTGGTCTTCCATATAATCAATCCCCTTGTTTGTTCTTCTTGTATGACAATTATTATTGCAACGGCCAGCCTTCTACTTTAGTGAAACATAAACAATGGGAAGATTTACAGCGACAAGAGATCATCTGTTCATCTGACACTAACTAAGCGCCCTTTCTTAGGTGGGAGCGCCATAAGGTTACTCCCAAGAAATACGAAAGGAATATTTATACCTTAATGTATACTTTTTGCAGCAGAAGCCTGTACGTTCAGATCCTTGTTTCCGCAAACATTGTGCATTACCTTTTCCTTCGTTTTTCTTTCGTTTTATTGACATAAAATAAAAGTTACATTCATACAAGTAAAATTTAGGCGTGTCTTTGTTGATGAACGAATTTATTTTACCAGACACAGTTAGCCAGAATGGCAAAACCTGTTGTTTTATTGCTGTAGTTTTTTTTCATCATCCTGGTGGTTTAAACCAGGCGCAATCGGAGAGTTTACCAGCTCTTCTAGCAATGATCGAGCCTTTCTGTATTAGCAGAACATAAACATCGAAGAGTCATACAGGCACAAGGGCGCATCTGGCACAAAGTAACCACCCTTTCTAAGGTGGAAGAGCAAAGGTTACTCCTAACAAATATCTAAGAAGTAGGTATTTATGCCTTGCTATAGGCTTTTGTTGCACAAAAGTTTACTCAGTTCCTTCTACCCGCCAGCATTAGAGGTTAATTATCTTTTGCTTTGTCACTTTCTCTGTTGCGTAGTTCCAGTAAGTAGGGTACTTTGTACTCTCCCAAAAACATGATAACGAGATTTCACTGGAATTGCATGTTTTGAGACTCCCTGAATTAAGAAAAAGGAAAGCATTTTGAGAAAAAGTCCATGTGTGTGTGTGTGTGTGTGTGTGTGTGTGTGTGTTTGAGTGAGTGTGTGTGAGCATAACTCAAAACTAAAAGTCGATTAAATACCAAACATGGTATTTGAGTTCAGCATCTTCAAAGAATGCCACACGAAGATTTTCAAAAAAAAAAAACCTCTCATCTTAAACTAACCTTTACATGGACAATTTTACGTTATTTTTTATTTTCTGAAAGATGGCTCTGACGATTTTTATTAAAACCCATATGTTTAAGATATTTGCATGACAAATAATATGTATCTCCTGAATTTACTGGGAATAGCCTGTGAAGTCCTCTTCATTCGAATGGATTTTGTATAATGGTAAACAGTAACACATAGACAAAATCTTCCTACAACACAAAAACTGTAGATCTTGTTAAAGCACACAATCTATGTCAAATAAACATGTTTGGTGTAGTCAGCCATTTCCGATACCTATATAGCTTGTTATTGGTTTGAATTTTCAAATGCATACTTTTTCCAGCTGGGAAATGAGGCAGTATTTTTAACACTTAAATGATTTCAGTCTAATTATATAATATAAAATTCAATAACAGCCCGCCTTAAAGCAATATGTGTATGTAACAATATACAAAAAGTGTACATTACAGTCATTGTATATGTTTATATTATTGTATACATGTGTAATAATGCTATGTGAATGTATTACGTAATTTAATAATGTAGGAGCTGTGAGAATAATAGGTTAAAAGTTGTTAACAATGAGGTAACAATGAGGTAACCTTGAGTCAATAATGAGTAAGAAAGTTTAACAGTACTACTTGTGATTCTTGGAACAACAATAATGTAAATTTTGAGACAGTTTAAAAATAGTCAATCAACAACAAGAAAAAGCTTTAGTTAAATGAAGGTATTCTATTGGATTAGGAATAGCCAATCAGAGACTTGAAATACAGAAATTTACAAGTTTAGGCGCTAGAAATCTTGTCAGTTGCCTGCAGACAGTGATTATAACCGGATGCAAGATGCGTCCTCGAGTGAAATATAATACGTATTCGTGTGAGACTAAAAATAGTTTACGTGTTAAAAAGTGCAAATAATTAATAAAAGTATCTCGCAGCTCTCTATAGCAGTGAAGTGCTATTTAAATCGTATCAAGTATTAATAAAAGGAGTGAAGTAAAATAATAATCTGTGTAAGCCTACAATCTTGTCGCATCACAACCCTGCCAAGATATCCATGTCTCTAAAATAAATACTGACGCAGCCGAGGCAAACATAAATATTAAATATTTAAAGAAACAGTTAAGTTAAAAAGTTAATATCTTTTTAAACTTGGGGCAAAGGCCACCTGAAAGTACATTTGGGGTGAAGGCTACCGGAAACTGTCAACTATACGTGCGGTTGCAACTACTACAAGTACGGCTCCCCAACCGTCGAAATGCGATAGAACTCCGTCCATACTCCTTTCTCAGAGATCACAATCCTCCCATCCTCTCTCTCTCTCTCTCTTGGTCTTGCAAAGGATATTTCATTTCAAAGCCATCACATAGCCAGCCACACGCTCTTAAAAGTCTGAGTATTGCTTTACCTACCGTATCCTACAACAAAATATGTGCATGTTAATTGAAAGCTTATTGGATTAAGAAGGGAAGAAGAAGAAGAAGAAGAAGAAGAAGAAGAAGAAGAATAGTTCTTCTCTTCGTAAGAATATTTTGCAAAAGAGTGAGTATAGAAAGTCATGTGAATGTAACAGCAGATTTTTAAAATTCACCGTGATCTCGTCGTCATCCAGCTCTTCTTGCAACAGTCAGCCGCTCTTTATCAGCAGAACATAAGAACGAAGAGTCAGCAGCGACAAGGGCGCGTCTGGCACAAACTAAGTGACCTTTGTTCAGATGGAACTGCCATGAGACTACCTATTTCCAATAAATACCAAAGATGTATTTGTACCTTAGCGTCTTTATTATTACAGAGGCTTATATGTGTACAAATTTCTTTATCTCAGCAAAAATTGTTATTATTACCTTTTTCTTTATTTCCTTGGTTTTTATTGGTATAAAATAAATACTACAATTATCATTCTATGCAAAATTTAGTGCGTCCCTTTGTTTGCTGCACGAATTAGTATTATTTTAGCAGAAACTTTCACAAGATGGAAGCACCCTTTTTACTTTCTCCACCACGTACTCTCTCGCGTTTGTTAATTTTCTTTTGTTTTCACTTATATAAGATAAAGTTTAAATTCCTGCTAGTTAAAATTAGAGCGTGTCTTTGTTGCGTGTCAAAAATGACAAAACCTGATTTTTATAAATTCACTGTGGTTTTGCCAGCTCTTCCAACAACGATACAGTCTTTCTGTATTAGCAGAACATAAACATCGAAGAGTTATACAGCCACAAGGGTGTGTCTGTCAGAAACTAAGCGCCCTTCTTAAGCTGGGAGAGCAAAGGTTACTCCTAAAAAAATCTGATGTGTTACACTCACATGCTTTCTCTACTCTTGTACAAACTATTTTTACAAACGATTATTCACCATATGCTTCATGTTAATCGAGATATCGAGATGTTAATCTTATTGCTAATTTTCTTGTAGATGCAAGGGGAATTGGTAGGCTTTAAGCGATAGTCAAATCTTTTAAGAGCTGGTTGCTATGTGGAGCATTCCATTCTCTTTGCATTACCAGGACAAAAAAATGAATAAATAATTCCCATTTGAGAAAAAGTATAGTTTTGGAAAGTTTAAGGGAATAGCAAGCAATATCTTGAAAATGTTATACTCAACAACAAAAAAACAATATATATGACATAAATTGTGTATTTTAACGCGATCCACATTTTTTGTGTAGTAAAATTGTGTCTATTTCTTATGGTTTACCAGTTATGAAAAAGTCGTTCACAATGAGGAATACTTTTGGAGACCTTCCCAGAAAATTCGAGATATACATTTCATTTGGCATGAAAATATCTTAAACATATAATATTTTAATCAAAATCGTTAGAGCCATTTTTGAGAAAATTAAAATTTTCGAAAAATGTTCCATGTAAAGGGTAATCTGGGGTAGAGGGATTTTCTTGAAAACCTTCGTGTCGCATCCCTGAATGATACTGAACCTAAATACCAAGTTTGGTGTTTATCCGACTGTTCGTTTCTGAGTTATGCTGTTCACACACACACACACACACACACACACACCCACACCCATACACACACACACACACGGACATGTTTCCAAAAATGCTTTTTTTTTAATCAGGGGGTCCCAAAACATATATTTCCGGTGAAACCTCGGTATCGAATTTTTGGGTGGAATACAATACTTCCCCTACTTACTATACGTAGTAGAGAAAGCAATATCTAAGGAGTCGATACTTATACCGTAGTGTAGGCGCTTGTTGCAGAACCTTATTTGTTTACTCAGTTCCTTCTATCCGCCAGCATTAGTGTTAATTATCTTTTGCTTTGTTACTTTCTCTGTTATGTACTTCCAGTAAGTAGAGTAGTTTGTACTCTCCCAAAAATATGACGAGATTTCACCGGAATTACATGTTTTGAAGCTCCCTGAATTAAGAAAAGGAATGCATTTTTAAAAAAGATACATTGTGTGAGTGTGTGTGTGTTTATGAACAGCACAACTCAAGACGAAAAGTCGATTAAATTACCAAACTTGGTATTTATAGTCAGCATCTTCCAAGGAAGAGAACGAAGAAAATCCATGGACAATTTTACGTTATTTTTATTTTCTCAAAAGTGATAACGATTTTGTTTAAAAGCCATATGTTTAAGATATTTACATTACAAATAATATGTATATACTAAATGTTCTGGGAATAGACTATAAAATCCTCTTCATCCTGAATGAATTTTTTATAATTGACAAACCGTAAGAGATAGAAAAATCTTACTACATAAAACACAAACATTGTAGTTCTCGTTAAACCATACAATTTATGTAAAATAAAAATATTCGGTGTAGTTAGCCATTTTCGATACATATATACCTTGTTACTGGTTTGAATTTTCAAATAAATATTTTTCTTAACTGGGAAGTGTCAGTGCTTCCTCCCCCCCTTCTTGGCCATGGCATATCTAATCCATCACATAGTGACACGCTCTTAAAAATCTGTATATAGCTTTAATTACTGTATCCTTCAACGAAATGTATACATGTTAATTGAAAGTTCATCTGGATTAACAAGAGGTAGATAGCATAAATAAGCTTTCGTAAGAATAGTTTGCAGAAGAGTGAATATAGAAAGTCATGTGAATGTAACACATAAGATTTTTAAAGTTCACTGTGGTAAGAACCAACACAAATCTCATTCATCCTTGCCACCTCTTCTTTCAACGGTCAGCCCCTCTGTATTAGCGAAACATAAATAACGAAGAGTCATACAACGATAAGGGCGCATCTGTTCCGTCTGACACAAACTAAGCGCCTTTTCTTAGGTGCGAGTGCCATAAAGCCATTCCCAAAGAGGTATTTATACCTAAATGTATACTTTTTGTTGTAGAAAAAAATTGAGTTTTATATATGGATGCTCTTTAACTGCTGTGACCCTTAGCGTCCCATTCTATATTGGGAGTGAAAGATCGGAAATTTTGCTCAGAGACCTCTTCATCAGACTTGATGTTATTTTATGTGCCGTAAATCTACGATACGGAACCACCGGCTTTACTAGAAGCCTATTTGTTTACTCAGTACCTTTTTTCCGCAAACATTCATCTTGATTATATTTTCTTTGTGTTTCTTTCGTTTTATTGTCATAAATTAAAGGCCACCATTCCAGCAAGGAATATTAGTTATTGCTAGTCTTTGTTGGTTGCACGAATTAGTATTATTTGAACAGAAACTTGTCCAGAATGACAAAACCTGTTCTACTTTCCGTGTGTAAGAAGGTTAGTGTGTGAGTGGGTGGTATGATTATCTTTCGGTCCTTCTGTATGTTGTAACGGGAATTATGCTATATATTTATTTGTATATTATTAGGTGTTAATTGAAATGTTAATTAACAAAGCGGACCAGGCATGGTTAGTGCATTGTAACTAACAATGTAATATGTACGTAATGTTAAATTTTTGTGTAAGTTTAAGTTGTCATAGAAGTAAGCCCACGCGAGTCGTGAGGACGAGACACGATACACTTGTTTGTCACAAACACACAATGGTGAGGGAGAGAAACCTAAGAATAAAGAAAAATCCAAGGTCTTGCGGCTAACTCTAACAATAAGCCTCCCTCTCGAGAAAGCTGGGTAACAGTTAAGTGAACGGAAGAAAATTTGAAGGCGCTGGAAGAACATTGCTGTTATTATCTATGTAGAGGAACACGTCATCCATAGATTCAATCCTTGTTTAGCGGTTGTAGAAATAATTTACAGTTGATCAAGCCTTTTATGAACATAAATAAAAAATGCAGTATTTGAAATTACTATTGGCTTTCTTTCACGTTGCAATTGATCACAATATCGAATTGTGATCACCTATGCTAAAGAAAATGTTATATTATGCCCTTTCATTTTATCCATATTTTCAAATTTGGTATCTACTATCATAATTAGTGTCTCGTGCTTTATTAGCTTAATGATAGGTAATATGCCATTGCCTGTTTTAGTCATTAGTAAACATTATTATTACCTGTTACATCTGGAAACTGAGAAACTTCATAGAATAAGTTCCTATTGTTGTACTGTTGTTCCGTTAATGGAAATTTCACAAACTGCTTAAGTTCTGTGCAATACCAATAAACACTCGCTTGATAATGCGGCTCACTGTGCTCTGGTTTATCTTTATAAGATCTCCATGAACTATCTGAAAATACAAATAATGAAACTGAAACATAACTGAAACTGTACGTATTACTCTAGTTTTTTTTAAGTTCCCTTGTTTTACCCAGTTCTTACTGTTTTCATTTCCGCTTATAATCTCAGTTACACAACACACACACACACACAAACACCCATGCCCATGGCGGGACTCGAACCCGCGACCCTCAGCTTGGCGAAGCGCCGGAGCTATACACTCCAGCGACCACGGCTACGAGGGCCGGCAAATCGTTAAAACATTAGGCATCTTTCAGAATAAATTAAAACTTACTAACAGAGCGATGCCAAAAATATACTAACCAATTAAAATCACATTAAAGAAGGATTTTTAAGATCAAAGGATACAGCACTACAATTTTAAGAATATATTGTTTTATATATATAAACTAAAACCGGCTGAACCAGGCTAGAAGCGTGCATGAGCAGTAAACATCCAAAAATAAATTAGTCGCAAATTTGGAAGCAGGCAGCAAAGCTAAGCTCTGCATACGAAATTCATGCAAACTGCTAAGGAAACCTTCAGGAATCCTCAAGGCGCGACTGTGCATACCGCCCTTATTCT
The DNA here is from genome assembly GCA_030765065.1 of Deroplatys truncata. Taxonomy (NCBI): domain Eukaryota; kingdom Metazoa; phylum Arthropoda; class Insecta; order Mantodea; family Mantidae; genus Deroplatys; species Deroplatys truncata. Next base: position 122,247,218 of record CM060987.1, read on the forward strand.
TGCAGCGGCCAGCCTTTGTGTATTAGCGAAACATAAACCATCAAGAGGTTTACAGCGACAAGAGAGCTTCTGTTCTGACCCCAAACTAAGCAAGCGCCCTTTCTTAGCTAGGAGCGCCATAAGATTATTCGCAATAAATACCTAAGGAGTATTGTGGCATGTGCACAGATAGTCTTGTTAAGACGCTCTCTGGATACCGAAGCATGGCAGTTTGTCTGTGAGTAGGGGCGATTCAGGGGAAACAGTGTCATTGGAAGGGATATGGCGTTACTGACGCTTGGGGTGTTAGCGTGGCTTCTGTGTCATTCTGTGAGTAGGCTTCGAGTGAGACAGACGGGCAACTGCCTAAGACATGGCGTCCTCGCCCGGCAGACACATGGGGTAAGAAATCTTTTTATAATAAATCTACCAGCTATCCATTCTCTTGCAGTTTTAATTATGATAGTGTAGAGTTCCTTTCCTCTCCCTTCAGCCAGATATTATGTTGGTGTAATAATATTTTGTGATTTAACTTAAGCTACGTCCTTCGTCGTTGCCTCGTAATGTAAAGTGCTTTGTTTGATTTAACGATCCCTCTCGCAAGCGAGTTGCTCCCATCTGCATTTCTAAGTTAATATAAAGTGAGGCATATGACAGTATTTATACCCTAATGTATGCTTTTAGTAGCAGAAGCTACAGAATATGTTTATACAGATCCTTGTTTATGCGAGTTAATGTGTTTTACTTTTCCTTTTGTTTTTCTTTCTTTTTTTTAGCACAAAATAAAGGTTACATTCTGCAAGTAAAATTTAGCGCGTGTCAATGTTGACCGAAGTAATTAATATTTATTTTAGCAGACACTTAACCAGAATGGCAAAATCTGTGTTTTAAAATTCACCGTGGTTGGTTAACCAGGCCGTTTCTCTTGTTTTGCCAGCTCTTCTGCAAAAGTGCAGCCTTTGGGTATTAGCAGAACATAAGCATCGAAGAGTCATACGTCCGTAAGGGCGCGTCTGACACAAACTAAGCCCCTTTCTAAGGTTACTCCCAATAAATACCTGAGTAGTACTTATATCTTTAAGTGTACTTTTTGCTTTAGAAGGCTATTTGTTTACTCAATTCCTTTTTACTTTCCCTATTAGCTATGTATAGTAAGTTGGCAAAGTATTGCATTCCACTCAAAGATTCGATATCCAGGTTTCATTGTAATACATGTTTTGAGGCCCCTGAATCCAAAGAAAGCTTTTTTTAAACATGACGTAAGTGTGTATATTAAAGCAGTATATTTTGAGTAGTAAAATAAAAATTAAGATCATAGGGAGAATAAATATCAGTAACAGTGAGGATAGTGTTAAATAAAACTGGAAAGCGAATGTTAGAAATAAGGGTTGTGAGAGACAGGGCCATCGGCTGCCGGAAACGAGTGGTTTTTCCCTCTATTGTTAAGTGTCCCGTTAGGTTGCTGGAACGCAGGCTAGTAGAAAAGGGTAATGTTTGCCAAAAGTCAGATAGCTTTAGGCCTCCAATGAAAGAAGCTAGGAATCAGGTGATAGTGGAATGGGGAGATATAGAACGTTTGAAACAGAGAAACAGAAAAGTTTAGTATACACACTTGGCTGTAGTAGTTCCGTGGAGATGGGTGTCAAGAGAGTTTAGAACACACACTTGGTCGTGAGATTTGAGAATGCACACTTCGTCGTGAGATTTTAGAAGGTACACTTGGTTGTAGTAAGTTTGGGGAGATGCTTGTCAGAAACGTTTAGAAGGCAGCGGATAGGCGCGATGATAAAAAGTGTAACAAATAGGGAAAGCGCCTGTGTGTGTCGAAGTAAATAGTAGGAATCAAATGTTAAAACGGCGACGGTAAAATAAACGAGCAGAAAAACAAACAGTCGTGTTCACCACTAACCCGAAATCCAAGATCCATGCAAAGAACCCTGAGCCAGTACCGAACCCGGAACCTTTCCTAAAAATCCCGTACCGTAAAACAGAAGTACTACCGCAAATTGCCGCCCTTATGTGGGCCCACAACCACCGACCAGAAGTTCCGCCGCAATGTGAACACGATATCCCAAAAAGGGAAAGACGGATAAATACCAAACTTGATATTTAGGTTCAATATCTTCCAAAGATGCGACATGAAGGTTTCCGACAAAATTTCCACCTCAAACTGCCCTTTAAATGCAATATTTTTCGAAATTTTTTATTTTCAAAAACATGGCTTTAATAATTTTGATTAAAATGCCATATATGAAGGATATTTAGATGACAAATAAAATGTATGCCTTGAATTTTCGTGGAATAGTCTTTGAAGTCGTCTTATTTGGAGGGAATATTGTATAATTTTGTATAACTGGAAACATAAAGCGGTAGACGAAAACGTACTACTCACAAAATGTAGATTTCTTTAAAACAAGGTTTCTTTTTTGTGTGCAATAGGCCGTTTCTGAGATATCGATTATTAAAGGTTCGAATTGTTCATTTCTTGGTCATTCTCTTAAAGCCCTTTCAACATGCAGTTGTTTCCCGCGATTGCATGGAAACAGTATGGAATTTTAATGCCAGGTATTGCGTCCAATTCTTAAACATTTGACTATCGCTGTTCCCTTAGTATCTATAAAGAAATATGTATTGTAGGTATTTCTGTAATGGTTTATTTGGATTAAAATGTAGTAGATAGAAAAATAGCTTTAGTAAGAATACTTTATGTATACCCACTAATAAAAGACAGAGGGTAGAGAAAGTCATGTGAATGTATCACAGATTTTTCTGCAAACATTCATATTTATTTCCTTTCCTTTGTTTTTATTGATATAAGATAAAGGCTATAATTTCTACAAGTAAAAATTAGAGCATGTCGTTTTTTTGTGCACGAATCAGTATTATTTTAGCAGAAACATAACCAGAGTGACAAAACCTGTTTTTTTTAAAATTCACCATGGTGGTTTTAAACCGCGATCACCTCGTCGTTGTTTGCCAGCTCCTCTGGGACTTTTAGGTATTAGCAGAACATAAACATCAAAGAGTCATACAGCCACAAGGGCGCGTCTGTCACAAACTAAGCGCCCTTTCTAAGCTATGAGGGCTTACAATAAATATCTGAGGAGTAGGTATTTATACCCTAATGTATGCTTTATGGTACAGAAACCTATTTGTTTACTCAGTTCCTTGTACACGCAAGCATTGGTGTTTTAGCTGTTTTCCTTTGTTACTTTCTCTACTATGTACTTCCAGTAAGTAGGGTAAGTATTGTATTTCACACCAAAAATTCAATATCGAGAATGCACCTGAAATACATGTATTGAGGCTAAATTTAATGTTTTCGCTAAATTAAAAAAAAATAGAAAAAGGATCGCGTGTGTGTCCTTGCGAACAGCATATCCCAAAAACGAAAAGTGGATTAAATACCAAAGTTGGTATTTAGGTCCAGCCTCTTTCAAGGATGCGACACGAAGATTCAATTGTTTTCCCTCCCAAGAAAATCCTCCCATCACAAACTAACATTTACATGGAAAATTTCGTCCTCCGTGGTGGTTACCATGCCAGCCTCTAGCTCCCGAGGTCGTGGGTTCAAACCCGGCGGAGGGCGATGGATTTTTTCGGGCGTAAAAATCCTTAGCATGGCTTCCTTCGGAAGGGAAGTAAAGCCGGTGGTCCCGTGTCGTAGATTTACGGCACGTAGAAGAACTCAAGCCAAGCAAAGAGGCCTCTGAGTCAAATTCCAGGTCTTCCACGCCCAATATGGAATGGAAGGCTAAGGACAACAGCAGTTAAAGAGCGTCCATAAATAAAACTCAAATTTTTTTTTACATGGAAAATTTTAGGTTATTTTTTATTTTCTCAAAAATGACTCTTAACGATTTTGACTAAAATGCCATGTATTTAAGATATATACATGACAAGCATGATGTATATCCTGAATTCACTGGGAATAACATATAAGTCCTCTTCATTCTGAATGAATTTTGTATACTTAGTAAACCGTAAAGATAGACAAAATCTTACCACACAAAAATTGTAGATCTCGTTAAAGTACGCAAATTATATCAAATGCGATTTTTTTTGTGGAGGTAACTATTTCCGACGTATACCTTGTTATTGATTGAATTTTAAAACGCTTATATTTTTCTCAGCTGTGAAGTTGCTATTGGTCCCCCTCCTTTTACTGTTTACGCAATTAGCTGGTATTTCAAATCGAGCTGGATGGCACAGTCACGGTCGCCCACTCTGGAGTTTTTTTCGGTTTTTTCCCCGAATGCTGGAGTGGTTTCTTTCAATCCCCTAATTTCCACCCTTCATTTCATTCCATTCTTCATTTTATTCATATTTCATCCACTGGGTCTCTTTCAGGGCTGGAAGTGTCGACGATGGTATTTCGGTGCTGCGTGGTAGGGGAAAACTGTGCTCTTTATGACTCTCTCCGTCCCTCGGCTTTCGGCTGGCTTACCGGGGTATCAAACCCCCTCGAGGGGTGTGGAGTGGTGTCCACGATCTGCCCGTTCGTCCGTGAAACTTAGGAGCCTTGTCATTGAAGTGCAGTCTCTTCTGGTTCCGATCTACTGGTGTCTCCTCTCCCCTCGTCCTTCCTCCCGGGGACGCCTCCTTGTGGGGCGTAGGTAAAATATCCACTCTGGGTCGGTGCGGAGTCCCCTCTACCGTCAATCCAATTCAATCCAATGGCATTTCAAAGTCGTCACATAGCGACACGCTCTTAAACATCTGAATATCGCTTTACCTACCATTATTCATGTATGCGAAATTCATGCATGTTAATTGAAAGTTTATTTTGATTAATAAGAAGTAGATAGAAAAATAAGCTTTCGTAAGAATACCTTACAGAAGAGTGAGTGTAGTAAACCAACAGAAAACAATCTCATCGTCCATGCCAGCTCTTCTTGCAACCGCCAGCCTCTCTTTATTAGTGAAACATAAACAACGAAGAGTCATACAACGACAAAGGTGCATCTGTTCGTATGACAAACTAAGCGTCATTTCCAATAAATACCTCAGGAGTATTCATAACCCTAATGTATACTTTTTGTTGCAGAATCCTATTTGTTTAATTTCAGTTGCAACGGCGAGAGGTCTAAAGCGATAGACAAAAACGTACTACACATAAAATGTAGACCTATTTAAAACATATAAGTTATTTAAAATAAGTTACTTTAAATAAGCTGTTTCTGAGATATCTGTTATTAAAGGTTCGAATTGTTCATTTCTGGTCACTCTCTTAAAGTCCTTTCAACATTCAGCTGTTTCTCGCGATTGCATGGAAACATGATGAATTTTAAGGCCAGCATATATCTTTTTCCGCAAGCATTTATGTTTATTACCTTCCCTTTCCTTTTTTACTTTCTCTACTATAGTAAGTAGGGGAAGTATTGTAATCCACCCAAAAATTCGATACCGAGATTTCATCGGAAATACATGTTTTGAGACCCCCCATGTCTGTGTGTGTGTTTGTGTGTGTATCTGTGTGTCTGTGAACAGCATAACTCAGAAACGAACAGTTAAATAAACACCAAACTTGGTATTTAGGTTCAGTATCTTCCAGAGATGGGACACCACGGTTTTCAAGAAAATTCCCCCACCCCAGACTACCCTTTACATGGAACATTTTTCGAAAATTTTAATCTTCTCAAAAGTAGCTGTAACGATTTTGATTAAAATATCATATGTTTAAGATGTTTTCATGACAAATGAAATTTATATCTCGAATTTTCTGGGAATGTCTCCAAAAATATTCTTCATTGTGAACCACGTTTGCATAACTGGTAAACCATAAGAGATAGACAAAGTTTTACTGCCCAAAAATGTAGATCGCGTTAAAATACACAATTTATGTCATATACATTTTGTTTGTTGAGTGAACCATTTTCGAGATATTGCTTGTTATTCTCTTAAATTTTCCAATACTTGTACTTTTTCTCAAATTCGTTATTCATTTTTTTTGTCCTGCTAATGCAAAGAGAATGGAATACTCCACATAGCAACCAGCGCTTAAAATATTTGACTATCGCTTAAAACCTACCATATTCCCCTTGCATCTAGAAGAAAATTAGCAATAAGATTAACATCTCGATTAACATGAAGCATATGGAGAATAAGCGTTTGTAAAAATAGTTTGTACAAGAGTAGAGAAAGTCATGTGAGTGTAACGCATCAGAATTTTTTCTATTTTATTTATATAAGATAAAGACTAATTCCTTCAAGTAAAAATTAGAGCGTGTCTTTTTGTTTTTTGTGTGTGTTTTTGTCTTGGTTTTTTTGGTGCATGAATCAGTACTAATTTTAACAGAAACATAACCAGAGTGACAAAACCTGTTTTTTAAAATTCACCTTGGTGGTCTTAAACCGCGAATACCTCGTCGTTGTTTGCCACCTCCTCTAGAACTTTTATGTATTAGCAGAACATAAACATCAAAGAGTCAAACATCCGCAAGGGACGCTCTGAAAAACTAAGCGCCCTTTCTAACCTGGGAATGATATAAGGTTATTTCCAATAAATACCTCAGTAGGACATATCTGTAAGTGAACTTTTTGCTGCAGAAGACTATTTGTTTACTCAATTCCTCTTTACTTTCCCTATTACCTACGAATAGTAAGTTGGCGAAGTATTGCATTCCACCCAAAAATTCGATATCGAGGTTTCATTAGTAATACATGTTTTAAGCCTCGTGAATCCAAAGAAAGCTTTTTTGCAAACATGACGTGAGTGTGTGTGTGTGTGTGTGTGTGTGTGTGTATGTGTGTGTGTGTGTGAACACGATATGTCAAAAAGGGAAATCGGATAAATACCAAACTTGATAATTAGGTTCAATATCTTCCAAAGATACTACAGGAAGGTTTTCAACAAAATTCCCACCTCAAATTACCCTTTAAATGCAAAATTTTTCGAAATTTATTATTTTCAAAAACATGGCTTTAATGATTTTGATTAAAATACCATATATGAACAATATCTACATGACAAATAAAATATATGCCTTGAATTTTTGGGTAAATCATAAAGAGATACACGAAAACGTTCTACACACAAACTGCAGATCTCTTTAAAACAATGTTTTTTGTTTTTTTTTTGCACTAAGCCATTTCTGAGATATCCGTTATTAAAGGTTCGAATTGTTCATTTCTTGGTCATTCTCTTAAAGTCCTTCCAACATTCAGCTGTTTCTCGCGATTGCATGGAAACAGTATGGAATTTTAAGGCCAGGTATAGCGTCCAATTCTTAAACATGTATAAGCAGCTATTTCTGCAATGGTTTGTTTGAATTAAAATGTAGTTGATAGAAAAATAGCTTTAGTAAGAACACTTTGTATATACTCACTGATAAAAGATAGAGGGTAGAGAAAGCCATGTGAATATATCACCGATTTCTTCCGCAAGCATTCATGCCTTTCATTTCCTTTTCTTTATATATATATATAAGATAAAAGCTATATAATTCCTGCAAGTAAAAATTAGAGCGTGTCTTTTTTTTTCGTGCATGAACATAACCAGAGTGACAAAACCTGTTTTTTAAAATTCACCGTGGTGGTTTTAAACCGCGATCACCTCGTCGTCGTTTGCCAGCTCCTCTGGGACTTTTAGGTATGAGCAGAACATAAACAGGAAAGCCGTAGGGGCGCGAGTGACACAAACTAAGCGCCCTTTCTAAGCTGGGAATGCCATAAAGTTACTCCCAATAAATACCTGAGTAGTACTTATATCTTTAAGTGTATCTTTTTGCTTTAGAAGACTTTTTGTTTACTCAATTCCTTTTTACTTTCCCTATTACCTATGTATAGTAGTTGGCGAAGTATTGCATTCCACTCAAAAATTTGATATCAAGGTTTCAATGGTAATACATGTTTTGAGGCTCCCTGAATCCAAAGAAAGCATTTTTGGAAACATGACGTGAGTGTGTAAGTGTGTGTGTGAACATGATATCTCAAAATGGGAAAGACGGATAAATACCAAACTTGATATTTAGGTTCAATATCTTCCAAAGATGCGACATGAAGGTTTTTGCAAAATTTCCACCTCAATCTACCCTTTAAATGCAATGTTTTTTCGAAATTTTTTATTTTAAAAAACATGGCTTTAATGATTTTGATTAAAATGCCATATATGATGGATATTTAGATGACAAATAAAATGTATGCCTTGAATTTTCTTGGAATAGTCTATGAAGTCGTCTTATTTGGAGGGAATATTCTATAATTTTGTATAACTGGCAAACATAAAGCGGTAGAAGAAAACGTACTGCTCACAAAATGTAGATCTCTTTAAAACAAGGTTTCTTTTTTGGTGTGCAATAGGTCGTTTCTGAGATATCAATTATTAAAGGTTCGAATTGTTCATTTCTTGGCCATTCTCTTGAAGTCCTTTCAACATGCAGTTGTTTCTCGCGTTTGCATGGAAACATATAGAATTTTAAATCAGGTATTGCGTCCAATTCTTAAACATTTGACTATCGCTGTTCTCTTAGTATCTATAAAGAAATATGTATTGTAGGTATTTCTGCAATAGTTTATTTGGATTAAAATGTAGTAGATAGAAAAATAGCTTTAGTAAGAATATTTTATGTGTACCCACTAATAAAAGATAGAGGGTAGAGAAAGTCATGTGAATGTATCACAGATTTTTTTCTACAAGCATTCATATTTATTACCTTTCCTTTGAGTTAATTGATATAAGATAAAGGCTATAATTCCTAAAAGTAAAAATTACAGCGTGTCTTTTTTTTGGGGTGCACGAATCAGTACAAATTTTAGCAGAAACGTAACCAGAGGGACAAAACCTCTTTTTTAAAATTCACCGCGGTGGTTTTAAACCGCGATCTCCTCGTCGTGTTTGTCAGCTCTTCTGGGTCTTTTCGGTATTAGCAGAACATAAACATCAAAGAGTCATACATCCGTAAGGGCGCGTTTGACAGAAACTAAGTGCCCTTTCTAAGCTGGGAGTGCCATCAGACTATTCCCAATAAATACCTGAGTATTAGTTATATCTTTAAGTGTACCTTTTGCTGCAGAAGACTATTTTTTTTTAACACTCAGATCCTTCTACCCGCAAGCACTGGTGTTTAAAACTAGTATATTTCCCTTTGTTACTTTCTCTACCGAATATTTACAGTAAGTAAAGGAAGCATTGTATTCCATCCAAAATTTCGATAACAATATTTCACTGGGAATCAATCTTTGAGGCTCCTTGAATTACTCAAATACGAAATACTAAACTTGGTATTTAAGTTCATTTATCTTCTAAGGATGCGACACGATATCCAAGGAAATTCCCTCACCCCAAACAACCCTTTACATAACAGATGTTTGATTAATTTGACGTGAAAGGTGAGATATCCCTTGTTATTTACTGAATTTTCAGATGCTTATACTTTTCTCAACTGGGAACTCGAAAATCTTTTTTTTTTCCTTACCCTCGTGGTATTGCAAGTGCTGGGCAAGCCACCACATGGCGACACGATGTTTATAAATCTATCGCTTTACCTACCGTATCGTACAAGGGAGTACTCGTATGTAAATGTTAATTGTTCTGGATTAACAAGAACTGGATGGAATAATAATGTTGTGTAAGAACATTTAGTAGACGAGCAAGTAAAGAAAATCGCGTGAATACAACTCTTTAGATTGGTTTCTATCCTTTTTATTGACATAAAACAAAGCCTACATTTTCCTGCAAGCAATATTTAGTTCGTGTCTTTGTTGGCTGCACGATTAATAGATAATAATTAGTTTCTCTAAAACGTGCATACAGTTGTTGCATTGGTATTCTTTGTCTTTGGAAGCCCACAGTTACACTATGTGATCAAAAGTATCCGGACACCCCCACAAACATACGTTTTTCATCTTAGTTGCATTGTGCTGTCACCTACTGCCTGGTACTCATCCGCAACCTCGGTAGTCATTAGACATCGTGAAACAGCAGAATGGGACGCTCCGTAGAACTCACGGACTTCGAACGTGGTCAGATGATTGGGTGTCAGAAGTCTGTACGCGAGATGTCCACACTCCTAAACATCCCTAGGTCCACTGTTTCTGATGTGATAGTGAAGTGGAAACGTGAAGGAACATGTACAGCACAAATCGTACAGGTCGACCTCGACTGTTGACTGACAGGGACCGCCGACATTTGAAGAGGGTCGTAAAGAGTAATAGGCACACATCTATCCAGACCATCACACAGGAATTCCAAACTGCATCAGGATCCACTCTAAGTACTATGACAGTTAGGCGTGAGGTGAGAAACTTGGATTCCATGGTCGAGCGGCTGCTCATAAGCCACACATCATGCAGGAAAATGCCAAACGACGCCTCGCTTGGTGTAAGGAGCGTCAACATTACACGATTGAACAATGGCAAAACGTTGTGTGGAGTGACGAATCACGGTACACAATGTGGTGATCCGATGACAGGGTGTGGGTATGGCGAATGCCCGGTGAACGTCATCTGCCAGCGTGTGTAGTGCCAACAGTGAAATTCGGAGGTAGTGGTGTTATGGTGTGGTCGTGTTTTTCCTGGAGGGGACTTGCAACCCTTGTTGTTTTGCGTGCCACGTACACAGCTCAGACCTACATTGATATTTTAATCACCTTCTTGCTTCCCACTGTTGAACAGCAATTCGGGGATGGCGATTGCATCTTTCAACACAATCGAGCACCTGTTCATACTGCACGGGCTGTGGCGGAGTGGTTACACGACGGTAACATCCCTGTAATGAACTGGCCTGCTCAGAGTCCTGACTTGAATCCCATAGAACACCTTTGGAATGTTTTGGTAGGCCTCACCGACCTACATCGATACCTCTCCTCAGTTCCGCACTCCTTTGAAGAATGGGCTGCCATTCCTCAAGAAACATTGAAAGTATGCCTGCGAGAGTGAACGCTGTCATCAAGGCTAAGGGTGGGCCAACACCATATTGACTTCCAACATTACCGATGGAGGGTGCCACGAACTTGTACGTCAGTTGCAGCCAAGTGTCGGGATATTTTTGATCACGTAGTGTATGTAGGAACATTTCAAATAAATAAGTACAGGAAGTATTGCATTCCACCCAAAATTTCGATGTCCAGGTTTCACTGAAAACACTATTTTTCAGGCCTCTAGAACCCAAAAGAAAGCATTCTTTTGGGGTGGGGTGTGTCTTTGAACAGAATAACAAAAAACTAAAGCCCGATAAATGTGAAAATTGGCATTTAAGTTCAGTACTATCTTCCAAAACAGCGACACAATGATTTTCAAGAGATTCCCCTCAATTCAAACTACCATCTACATGGAACTTTTTTTGTTACTTTTGATTTTCTCATAAAGTCCATCCTATTTATTTAAAATATTCATTATTTAAGATAGTTACATAACAAGTGAAATGTAGGTGTATCTTGAATTTTCTAAGAATAGCCTGTGATGTACTCTTCATTCGGAAGGAATTTTGTATAACTGGTAAACGTAAAGAAAAAGGCAAAACCTACTACAGAAACAATGTAGAACTCTTTAAAACCCACTATGTATTTCAAATAATTTTGCATCAGCCACTTCCAGATATGCACTATACTAGTTTTGACTGTTGAATACATTTGCAATTTTTAAAAACTGATGTCGCTTTTCAGTTGTTTCTCGCGATGCCATGGAAAAATTATGAAATTTAAAAATTAATTTATTATTTATTTTTATTTGTTATTATTATTTATATATTATTGATTTAAAAAGGATTATGAATTCGGTTTCCTTTACCTCCCTTCTACGACCTACCGCAAAATATGTAATGAAACCATTTCTGTAAGGCTTTTTTTTCTCAATTAATATGAATTATTTATAAAAAGAAGCCTTCGCAGGAATAGCTTGGACTCGATATAAAAATAAAAGATAGTGAATAGAGAAAGTCACGAGAATCTAACACAATCTATTTTTAAAATTCTTCGTGGTGGATTAACCAAACTAGCCAAAATCAATTCCCCCTTGTTATAGTTTTTATACCTCAATGTATACTTTTTGTAGCAGAAGCCTCTTTGTTTCTGCAAGCATTTTTTTCCTCTTTTCGTTCCATTTATACCCCGTCTTTAACTACATTGGTCTCATTGGCGGCCTTTCCTTTGAAACTTGTTGCCTATTGGCAATGGTGCTAAATCCTATTCGCTTGTCGCTGGGTTTTTTGTACTTTAGGTTTTAGTCATTAGATCACACTCTCATTCATACGTCCAGATTCTGGGAGGATAGGGCACAATTATGGCTAGGAAACAATTCCCACCTCTACCTGAGAATTGAACCCGGGACTCCTCGCACAGCAAACAGGTGCTTTACTAACTGAGCTACGGAGCCAGGGTCAGCCTTCTGTAAGCATTATTTATGTGTTTATTGCCTTTTAATATGTTTTAATTTCGTTTTCATTAGCATAAAATAAAGGTTATATCCGTGCAAGTAAATTTAGCGCGTGTCTTAGTAGGCTAAATGAATTAATATTTAATTCAACAGACAGTTAACCAGAGTGGTAAAAACTGTTTTTTAAAATTCACCGTGGTTGGTTAAACCAAGCCAATCACGCCGTTTCTCTTTTGTTTTGCCAGCTCTTCTGGCAAAGGTTTCTGTATTAGCAGAACATAAGCTTAGAAGAGTCATACAGCCACAAGGGCGCATCTTACAAATTAAGAGCCCTTTCTAAGATGGGAGTGCCAATAGGTACTTCAAATAAATATCCAAGCATTTATACCCTAATGTACGCTTTTTGTTTCAGAAGCCTATTTGTTTACTCACTCCCTTCCACCAGCAAGCATTGGTATTTAATATACTTTCCTTTGTTACTTGTTCTACTATGCACTTCCAGTAAGTAGGGGAAGTACTGTATTCCACCCTAAAATTCAGTATCGAGAATTCACCTGAAGTATATGTTTTGAGGCCTCCTGAGTTACAAAAAAGAAAGAAAAAAATATTTTTAGTAAAATACCCACGTGTGTATGTGTCTATGAACACAATAACTCAAGAATGAAAAGTGGATTATACACCAAACATGGTATTTAGGTTCAGCATCTTCCATGCATGCGACACGAAGATTTTTAAGAAAACCCTCCCATCCCAAACTAACCTTTACAGAGAAAATTTTGATTAAAATGTCATACCCTGAATTTTCTGGAAATGGTCTGCATAGTCCTCTTCACTCTGAATGAATTGTATAATGTATAACTGGTAAACCGTAAGAGATTACAAAATCTTACTGTACAAAAAATTGTAGACTTCCTTAAGGCACACAGTTTATCCCAAATAAAATGTTTGTTGTGTTTTTCGTGGCCATGCAAAGAACATGGTATTTCAAAGTCATTACATAGCGACGCGGTCTTAAAAATCTGAATATTGCTTTACATACTGTAGTTCTACAGAAATGTGTACATGTTAATGAAAGCTTAACTGCATTTACAAGAAATAAATAAAATAAGCTTTCGTAAGAATATTTTGTAGAAGAGTGAGTACAGAAAGTCATTTGAATCTAACACATCAGATTTTTAAAATTCACCGTGGTTGAACATAGCGGATATCCTACTCGTTCTTACGTTCAACCTCTTCTTGCAACGCCTAGCCTTTCGGTATTAGGTAAACATAAACAACGAAGAGTCGTACAGCGACAAGGGCGCATCTGTTCGCCGGACAGTGCCTTTTCTTAGATGAGAGTGCCATAAGATCACTCCCAATAAATACTTAAGGAGTAATTATACCTTAAAGGAATATATATAAAGGTGTGTATATATATATATATATATATATATATATATATATATATATATATATATAGTAGAAGCCTATTTGTTTATCAGTTCCTTGTTTTCGCAAGCATTCATGTTTCTTATCTTTTCTTTGTTTGTCTTCGTTATACTGACAGAAATCAAAGGAGCATTAACTAATGCTAGTCTTTGTTTGCTATACGAATTAGTACTATTTTAGCAAAAATTGACCAGAATGACAAAACCTGTACTCCTTTATTTACTGTTTGCGTATATTAAGCAGATGGAGCATTGTATTCCACGCAAAAGTCGTCCTCCGTCGACTAGTGGTACCATGCTAGCCTCCAGTTCCCAAGGTCGCGGGTTCAAACCCGGCGGAGGCCGATGGATTCTTTCGGGCGTAAAAATCCTTAGCATGGTTTACTTCGGAAGGGAAGCAAAGCCGGTGGTCCCGTGTCGTAGATTTACGGCACATAAAAGAACCTCAAACCTGATACAGAGGCCTCTGAACAAAATTACTGGTCTGTCACGTCCAATATAGAATGGGACGCTAAGGACCACATCAGTTAAAGAGCGTCCATAAATAAAACTCAATTTTAATTTTCCACCCAAAAATTTCGATACCGAGATTTCACCAGAAATACACTTGTTGGGGCTTCCTGAATTAAAAAAATATATTTATTTATTTAGAAAGAGGCCCGAGTGTGAGAGTGTTAATGTGTGGGTGCGTAGGGCTCTCAGCCTTTCTATCTATAAACGAACGAGATGACTCAAGCAGTAATGTCTGTGGCCCGGAGGTCGTTGGTTCGATTCCAGCAACCAACATTCCTGACCCATGTTTTCGGGTGTTTCCCCGGGTCGCCAAGCGAATGCTAGGAAGGATAATTACATCCCTCGAATTTTCTGTCCCTCCATTTCATCTCCATTCTCATTTCACTTCAGCCGCCTCCACCAGCCAGCAGCCGGAGAGATCTAATCTGTAAATGGTAGGGATCTTGCCCTCTGATTGTCGTGCTTCCTGGTCCGGCCGCCCTCTGTCTCCTCTCACCTCATCTCTCCCTCCCGGAGTGCCCCATTAGGGACCTAGGTACAAAAGATCTGCGTAGGTTCGAGGTGCTAAACCCCCCTCTGCTTCTAGTCCTGTCCTAAACCTCTGTCTATAGGTCTGTCTGTGAAAAGCGTAACTCAAAAAACGAAAAATGGATACGAAACCTGGTATTTAAGCTGAGCTTCTTTCAAGAATGCGAAACGGGGATTTTCAAGAAAACTCCTCCCCTTAGTGTTTATGCCGGGGTAACTAAATTTAATATCTAGCTGCAAAACCTTTTGGCCCCACCCCGGTATATAACAATATGGGCATCCTAATCTTCTTTTCCTTTTTGGATTGTGTTCTAAAATCTATTTTTTTTTTTATTCTAGAGTGTTCCATCCGTTGTAAATGTTCTTTCGGGTTATTTCTATTCTCTATATCCTCCCTTATTTATCTATATATATACCGGGTGGAAGGTAAGTTATTGCATTAATTTAAACCAGTTACAGATCTCATTATTTGGAATAAATTTTGTTACTTCCATTTCTTTCCATGACCATTTCCTGCTGAGATATTTTAAGTTTTTCAAGAACATAAAACAGGCATGTTGGCAACATTGCAAGCGTTGCTGACCCATAAGAGCGGGGATGTCACTTTCACTTTCAAAACAGAAGACATTACGTAAACAGGTTTCTCTTTCGCTTTCAGTGGTGTGTGTCTCATGAGCGTAACCAAACGAATATTTCGTGTGTGCTACCTCCTAATAATTGCATCTCAATCTTCCAATGAAGTATTTTGTACCTAAACTCACAATCTACGGATATTTTTATCAGCTCGTTCAACATTAAACTCAAATACGTTTTGTAATTGGTACTGCTGTAATTTAATCAACCAAACCATATTTTGACATATAAACACGTCGTTAGGGTCTTACAAAATCTACTAAATGGTACTTTTAACATGGGTAGCAAAAGAATAAAGAATAAACCAAATGAATCACCCGCTTCACAGGTAATGTCCACCATTTTGCGCACCCGCAAGCTTCACACCTTGATCAATACTCTCAAAGGTTCGACGTCAGTAATCGATAATTGGCAGGCTCTGCTTTTCATATTGGACGCTGAAGACATTCCTTCCATTTTACACTGTTGTAATGTAGACCAATAGCTTGCCAGTTGTGCTTCTTATTTCGCCTAAACAATTACATTACCCTTTCTTCGTGTTTGGATTAAGAGGCATGTGTGAAACCACACCGCTAGCTACCCTTCAGATAGAGTCGGGGAGTGAGGTAGGCTATGTTTTGTTTACGTCTGGAAACTAATTCAGATCGCGGACCTACCTCGACCCTTTCCACTGTTGTCGAGGTTTACAGCAACAATGCGTCTGCAAAAAATGTGTTCGGAATATCCTTTTGAGTTATTAATTAATCAAAAACCCTGAGTGATGTCTTAAAGTTACTACCGAAGGTATGTCAGAAATAGGTTACTTTACTCATCTAACAAGCAACTCATACATTCTCGTTGAATTATAACCTAATCGGAAACAAAGACTACCTGTTTTTCTTTTTTCAAAAAATAAGCTCATCAAAGAACTAAATGTTTTATTATGTTAAATTCATTTTAAATACTTTTATTTTTAAATTAAAGTCCAAACTTCGGAATCGTATAGAAAAGTTGGTATCGACATGACTTTATAAAACTTCATCTCTACCCTTTACATAGAAAAGCTATTCGAATTTTTTTATTTTCTCAAAATGGCTATTACGGTTTTGATTAAAATTGCATTCTTTAAGATGTGACAAACAAAATGGCATATTATAATAAAATTAATATCCTAAATTTTTGGGGGGAATATCCTGTGAAATATCCTGTGAAGCTCTCTTCATTCAGAAGGAGCTTTATATAATTCTGTATAATTGGTAAACCATAGAGCTGTTTAAAATCCTCGATTTATTTCAAATAACTTTGTTTGTGGCATCAGACATTTCCTAGATATCCGCTTTTATAGTTTGAGTTGTTTCATACCTTTGTCATTTTATTAAAGTAGTCGCTAATCAGTTGTTTCTCGCGGTGTCATGAAAAGAGTATGGAATTTAGATCAGCACATAGCGTCCAGCTTTTAAACTTATGACTATGGATTCGGTTTCCCTCTTGTACCTATAAGGAAATGCATAATGAAACTATTTCTGCAAAGATGTATCTCCAATAACATGAAGTAGTCATGTGAATGTAACACACAAGTATTTCCACCGTCGTCGTTCTTCTCTTGTTTGCCAGCTCTTCTTGCAACGGCCAGCCGTTCTGTATTAGCAGAACATAAGAACGAAGAGGTAGCAGCGAAAAGGGCGCGTCTGGCGTCTGAAAAATTGATACTAATGATTTTGATTAAAATGCTTTATATTAAAGAGGTTTACATGACAAATAAAATCTATATCTTGAATTTTCTGGAAATAGTCTATAAAGTCCTGTTGATTCGGAAATAATTTACATAGTATAACTCGTATACTTAAGCGATAGACGAAAACGTACTACACCAAAAGTGAAATGGATAGAAAAAGATCTTATATGTTACACTCACATGACTTTCTCTACTCTTGTACAAACTATTTTTACAAAATCTTATTCTCCATCTATTTCATATTAATCGAGATAAACATTTGCAGAAACGATCTTCTGACATGCAAAGAGAATTACATTTTGCACATAGCGACCAGTTCTAAAAATATTTGACTATCGCTTAAGGCGTACTATGTTCCCCTTGTTTTGTATTTGCAAGGGCAATATAGAAATACAGTAGCCTTTAACCATAGACATATCTCTTAATAGTTGGTTACTATGCGCAGCACCATTCTCTTTGCCACAGATTAATACTCTTTGCATATCCAAGACAAAAAAATAAATAACAAATTCCCATTTGAGAAAATAAGTATTGCAAAATTTAAGGGAATAACAAGCAATATCTCGAAAATGGTTCACTCAAAAAAATGTATATGACATAAATTGTGTATTTTAACGCGATCTACCTTTTCTGTGTAGTAAAATTTTGTCTATCTCTTATGGTTTACCGGTTATGCAAAAGTCGTTCACAATGAAGAATGCTTTTGGAGACATTCCCAGAAAATTCTAGATATACATTTTATTTGTCACGAAAATATCTTGAACATATGGTATTTTAATCAAAATCTTTAGAGCCATTTTTGAGAAAATTAAAATTTTCGAAAAATGATCCATTTAAGGGTAATCTGAGGTGCGGGGATTTTCTTGAAAACCTTCGTGTCGCATTTCTGGATGATACTGAACCTAAATACCAAGTTTGGTGTTTATCCGACTGTTCGTTTCTGAGTTATGCAGTTCACAGACACACACACACGCGCGCGCGGACATGTTTCCAAAAATGCTTTTTTTTATTCAGGGGGCCTCAAAACATATATTTCCGGTTAAATCTCGGTATGGAATTTTTGGGTGGAATATAATACTTCCCCTACTTACTATACGTAGTAGGGAAAGTAATATACATTAAGGTATATTGCTCCTTAGGCTGGGAATAACTTTATGGCGCTATCAACTAAGAAAGACAGTTTGCGTCAGATGAACATATTGCTGCTCTTGTCGCTGTATATCTCTTCATTACTTATGTTTCCCTAATAGAGAAAGCCTGCTCGTTCCAAGAATAACTGTCATACAAGAAAAACAAACAGGGGATTGTGGTTAGGTGTGGTTAACTACAACGATGAATTTTACAACGTGAATTTTAACGTGACTTTCTCTACCCTCCATCGTTTATTCTTGTATCGATTCTACAAGCTATTCATGCTAAGGCTTCTTTTTGTAAATAATTAATTCATATTGCTGAAGTGGTTTTGCAGATCGTAGAACGATAGGGAAACAGAATTGATCATTTTAAAAGCGAGACATTATATGTAGTCTTGGAAATTCCATACTAGTTCCATGAGATCGCGAGAAACAACTGAAAAGCGACAGCAGTTTTTAAAAAATGAGAAAAGTGTGCAACAATTCAAAGTATAACAGCGGTTAGCTGCAAATGGCTGATGCAAAAGTTATTTGAAATAAACAGGGGATTTTAAAGATTAAACGTTGTTAGTGTAGTACGTTTTTGTCTGTATCTTAACGTTTACCGGTTGTACAAAATTATACAAAATTCCTTCCGAATGAAGAGGACTTCATAGGCTATTCCCAGAAAATTCAAGTTACACCTACATTTCATTTGTTATGTAAATATCTTAAGTATATAAGAACATTTTAACCAAAATAGTTGGAGCCATTTTTTAGAAAATAAAAAACAATGAAAAACGTTCCATGTAAAGGGTAGTTTGAATTGGGGAGTTCTTAAGAATCTTCGTGTCGCATCTTTGGGAGATACTTTTTGAACTTAAATGCCAAATCTGGTATTTGCTTTTTCTGTTATGCTGTTCAAAATCATACCACCTCACACACACACACACACACACACACACACACACACACACACACACACACACACACGGACCTTTATCTAAAATGCTTAGGGAGGTTCAGAGGCCTCAAAAAATATATTTCTGCTGAAATTCCGTTATCGAATTTTTGGATGGAATACAATACTTCCTCTACTTACTGTAAATAAATACGCGGCAGAGAAAGTAACAATCGGAAATATATTAAACACCAGTTCTTGCTGATAGAAGGAACTGGGTATACAATTAGGCTTCTGCAATAAAAAGCACATATTCAGGTATAAATACGTCTTAGGTGTTTATTGGGAATAACCTTATGGCACTAACACCTTAGAAAGGGCGCTTAGTTTGTGTCAGACGCGCCCTTACGAATGTATGACTCTTTGATGTTTATGTTCTACTAATACCGAAAAGTCCCAGAAGAGCTGGCAAACATGACGAGGAGGTAGCGGTTTAAAAACACCACGGTGAATTTTAAAAAAACATTTTTTGTCATTCTGGTTACGTTACTGCTAAAATTAGTACTAATTCGTGCACCCAACAAGGACACGCACTAATTTTTACTTGCAGGAGTTATAGCCTTCATCTTACATCAATGAAACAAAGGAAAGGTAATAAATTTAAATTTAAATTGAGTTTTATTTATGGACGCTCTTTAACTACTATGGTTCTTAGCGTCTCATTCTATATCGGGCGTGAAAGACCGGTAATTTTGCTCACAGGTGTCTTTATCAGGCTTGAGGTTGTTTTACGTGCTGTAAATCTACGACACGGGACCATCGGCTTTACTTCCCTTCCGAAGGAAGCCATGCTAAGGATTTATACGCCCGAAAAAATACATTGCCCTACCCCGGGTTTGAACCCGCGACCTTGGGAACTAGAGGATAGTACGGTACCACTAGTCCACTTAGGAGGACGGAAAGGTAATAAAGACAGTAGTGGCTCGCGAGTATAAATTTTAGGTGTTCACAACATTTTAGTCACACAGCCCTGAAAATGTGAAACACCATCCGCTACATATGGTTATGATTATGAACATATTGACACAAGGGCCGACTCTGTGGCATGGGTATAGCGTTCTGCCTGGTATTCAAAAAGTCCCGAGTTCAATCTCGGTTAGGGTGAGTTACCCGGATAAGATCTTAAATATATGAAATTTTAATCAAAATCGTTAGAGCCATTTTTGAGAAAATTAAAAAAGTTCCTTGTAAAGGGTAATCTGGGGTGGGGGATTTTCTTGAAAGCCTTCGTGTCGCATCTCTGGAAGATACTGAACCTAAATACCAAATTTGGTGTTTATCCGACTGTTCCTTTCTGAGTTATGCTGTTCACACACACACACACACACACACACACACATACATGTTTCCAAAAATGCTTTTTTTTATTCAGGGGTCTCAAAACATATATTTCGGGTGAAATCTCGGTATCGAATTTTTGGGTGGAATACAATACTTCCCCTACTTACTATACGTAGTAGAGAAAGTAAAAAATGTTACAACTGCAGCCACTCCTAACTATTATTATTATTAATAATAATAATAATAATAATAATAATAATAATAATAATAATTAATTATACATAAGTTGTCTGACAAAAGAACGTCTTTTGATATTTGATGTGTGCCCAATCAAGCACATCGTGTTATGTCAACAACGAAGTAGTCTGTAAATTAAATTGTAATTGAGATTATGGATATGAAGAAGCATTGAGAAGTTTCCGTGCTTGTGCAAGTAACTACTCATGCTACAATTACTCTTAACTTCTGCCGTAATGTGCTATACCTAGTGGTACTGATATGAAATTATAGTGTGCGGTAAAAGCGTCACACACTACTGCACTTCTTCACGTGTGCACACTGTATGTATTTGCCCCATAATGTAATTATGTCACACGACATGCGCATGAGCAGAAGCTCCTTAAAACGTGCATAAGACGATATGTGCTAGTGGCTATGTTCGCATATCTCGTCGAGTTTAGAGCAGCAACCATGGAGTTTAAATTATCGCGTGTATATTACATTTAATAGCATTCAAAGAAAAGATAACCAATAAATTTGCATGGTATCAAAAGTTAAAAGTGTTCCGGTGTTGCTATGCTTTTATACAGCAGCCACTACTCACAAACCAATGCTTGCGAAAACAAAGAACTGAGTAAGCAAACATCTTCTGCAACAAAAAATATACAAATACTTCTTAGGTATTTATTGGGAATGAACTACTGACACACTCACCTAAGAAAGGGCTCTTCTTAGTTTGTATTGACTAACAGATGCACCCTTGTGGATGTATGACCCTTCGTTGTTTATGTTTCCCTAATACAGAAAATCTTGCCGTTGCAAGAAGAGCTGGCAAACAAGAATAACGACGACGAGATCGTGGGTAGAGTTAAAACCACCACCGTGAATTTGAAAAATCTGATGTGTGACATTTTACACCCACAGTTATTTATTTTTATACATACAAGTTCCACAAACTGGTCTCACGATAGCATCTCTTTCCATCCAATTGCGAGAAACAACTGAAGATTATACAAAATTCCTGCAGGATGAGCAAGCAGCACCTTGACAGGCAATTTCCAAAAAGAAAATTCAAGTATATATTTTATTTGTGATATGAATATCTTTAATGCATAATATTTTAATCAGAATAGTTAGAGCCGGTTTTGAGAAAACAGAAAATTTCGAAAAATCTTCCATGTGAAGGGTAGTTTGGACTGGGGGATTTTCTTGAAAATTTCGTGTCGCATCCTTGGAAGATACGGAACTTAAAATACCAAGTATGCATTTTTACTTTCTCTACTACGTATAGTAAGTAGGGGAAGTATTTGTATTCCACCCAAAAATTCGATACCGAGATTTCACCGGAAATACATGCTTTGAGACCCCCTGAATCCAAAAAAAGCATTTTTGGAAACATGTCCGTGTGTGTGTCTGTCTGTCTCTGTGTGTTTCTGTCTGTGAACAGCATAACTCAGAAACGAACAGTCGGATAAACACCAAACTTGGTATTTAGGTTCAGTATCTTCCAAGGATGCGACACGAAGGTTTTCAAGAAAATCCCCCCACCCCAGATTACCCTTTACATGGAAGATTTTTCGAAAATTTTAATTTTCTCAAAAATGGCACTAACGATTTTGATTAAAATATCATATGTTTAAGATATTGTTATGACAAATAAAATGTATATTTTGAATTTCCTGGGAATGTATCAAAAAGTATTCTTCATTGTGAACGACTTTTGCATAACTGGTAAACCATAAGAGATAGACAAAATTTTACTACACAAAAAATGGAGATCGCGTTAAAATACACAATTTATGTCATATACATTTTTGTTGTTGAGTGTACCATTTTCGAGATTTTGCTTGTTATTTCGTTAAATTTTTCAATACTTATTTGCTCAAATGGGAATTCATTATTCAGTTTTTTGTCTTGGATATGCAAAGAGTATTATTCTGTGGCAAAGGGAATGGTGCTGCACCTAGCAACCAGCTATTAAGAGATATGTATGTGCTTAAAGGCTACTGTTTTTCTATATTGTCCTTGTAAATATATATTCCCCTTACATCTACAAGAAAATTAGCAATAAGATAGAATCTGCAAATGTTTATCTCGATTAACATGAAGTAGATATAGAATAAGCGTTTGTAAAAATAGTTTGTACAGGAGTAGAGAAAGTCATGTGAGTGTAACACATCAGAATTTTTATATACAGGCACCCTCAAAACATATTTCCTGTGAAATCTTGATATCGAATTTTTGGGTGGAGTTATAATACGTCCCCTACGTAGAGAAAATAACAAAGGAAAGGGTAATAAAACCCCAATGCTTGCGGAAATACGGAACTGAGTAAACAAATAGGCTTCTGTAACAAAAAGCATACGTACATTAGAGTATTAATAATACTCCTTAGTTGGGAATTACCATTTGGCGCGCCCACCTAAGAAACGGCGCTTAATTTGTTATACGCGCCCTTGTTGCTGTATGGCTCTTCGATGTTTATGTTCTGCTAATACCGAAGGACTGGGTGTTGCTTGAAGAGCTGGCGAACAGGATAACGACGAGATTGCGGTTGGATTTAAAAAACCCACGGTGAATTTAAAAAAAAAAACTTTTGTCATTTTGATCAAGTTTCTGCTAAAATTAATTTGAATTTCCTGCTTCCAGCTAACAAAGACACGCACTAAATTTTACTTGAAGGAATAAAAGGTAATAAACACCAATGCTTGAGGAAATACCCGCGGGTCGGTTTCGGACTTAACTTGTAAAATGTCTATCAGGTTCGGACCGGTTTGGTGCTTGAAATAGAAACGAAAAAAGAAAAGGGTTATCACATTCAACACAGGATTCTATTTGTGATGTAAGTATCTTTGAACATGTGGTATTTTAATGAAAAATCATAGTACCATATTTGAGGGGGGGGGGGGAAATAACGAAGTAAAATTAATTTATCACATGCTTTTGGTCCTCTATGTTGAGATGCTAGGAATAGCACAGTTATCGCAATATGCTCACATCCATAGCAGCAGTATTACTAGGAGTAATAAACAAATAGCCAATTGCAAATAAGGTTACAACAGCAAGGCGGCTGCAAATCTCGACTTCCTCCGCCTGCCCACACCCAGGACATCTTTGACAGAGTGCAGTAATAGGGGCGACATGAGGTTAATAAGGCAGTATTGCCGTCAACATGCCGCTTACTACATGCAGATTGGACATAAGTCGCCACCTTACCAGCTCGCATGCCGGGCCCGGAAATCGAACCCGAACCCCTTCGCACCGTAGGCAGAAGCGCTGATGATATAATGATAATAATAATAATAATAATAATAATAATTAATATATGCAAAATAATTGTATTTAAAACAAAATTAGACAATCGAGCTCGAGCCGGGTAATACGTATAACGTTATCTTGGGCTCGGGTCTGATCGGGCCGGATCGGGCCTAGAAATTTCGGCGCGTAGTAGACTCGCCTTTGTGGCTGTATAACTCTTTGACGTTTATGTTTTGCTAATACAGAAAGGCTGGCTACTGCAAGAAGAGCTGGTAAGTAGGAGTTGGCAACGACGAGAGACTTCGGCTAAACCACCACGGAGAATTTTAAAAACGTTATTTGTTACATTCATTCATTCACATGATTTTCTCTATCCATTATCGTTTATTTTTACATAGCTTCTACAAATTAGCCTTACAAAGCTTCTTTTTCTATAAACCTCATGTTTTAAATATAATTTCATTGCACCTTTCGTTGGAAATACAAGGGGGATAGAGGAAATCGAACTGATAATCGTATGTTTAAAAGCGGGAAGCTTATATGCTAGTCTTGAAATTCAATACTCTTTCCATGACATCGTGAGAAACAACTCAATAGCGACAGCACTTTATTTAAAGTATGAAAAATTGAAACCAACACCACCGGAAATTTCGGAAATGGCTATTGCCCCAAAAAAGTTATTGGAAGTAAATTGTGCGCTTTCACGAGCTGTATATTTTTTAAGCATTACAGTTTTGTATATCTATTAAGGATTACCAGTTATACAAAATTACACATAACTACTTCCGAATGAAGAGGATTTCACAGCCTACTCCTAGACTATTCAAGATATAGGTTTTTTGTTATTATTCATGTAAATATCTTTATGGTATTTTAATCAAAATTGTTAATCTATTTTCGAGAAAATAAAATAATTTGAAAAAAAAATTCTATGTAAAGGGTAATTAGAGATGAATGAATTTTCTTGAAAATCTTCGTGTCGTATCCTTAGAAAGTCTTGAACTTAAATACCAAGTTCCATCTTTTCGCTTTTGAATTATGCTATTCACAGATAGACAGACGCACATGAACCTGTTTCTAAATTTATTTTGGATTCAGCGAGACTCAAAACGTGTATTTCCGGTGAAATCACGATATCGAAACTTTGGATGCTATTAATTACTTCTGTACCTACTACGTAAGTGATATAGTTAAAAACGTTATGCAATACGGCGAGTCCGTTCATTTTGTATGTTTGTTTTGTTTGCTTTGTTTTTTTTTTACTCGCATCACATCTGCGCAAAGGTTTTTACTAAGAAGCGCTTTCGGAAGAAGACTTTCCCCCATCCTCAGCCTAAGAACGACTAATTTTCAGCTCTCCTTCCCTGACCCCCTAAAATTGACTCAACAGGTGATTTTGCAGTACTCTGTTGGGAAAAATTATAATCTGGTTGTGTTGAAATTACTGCTATCTGTGGAGAAGGTTGGAACTCACTTGTCTTCTCTCTTCTATCCTGCAAGCTGATTGGATGAGTTGCATCAAGGAGTCTGCTGGTGGAATTTCAAAATTCATGTTATGGTGGATGAAAATCTTTTCCCAAATTTCCAATTGTGAAGGGGCCTGTATGGTTTTTGGTAGCTTTATTTCACTTCCTATTTTATGGCTAGAAGTCCAAAAGTGGTTGGCAACTGCAGATTTATCTATTTGTTTTAATTGAATGTTTCTTTGATGTTCACCCAAACGTATTTTTAAAGTTCTCTTTGTTCTACCATTGTATGAACCGTGGCAATCTTGACATGGAATCTGGTATATACCTGCTTTTTTATGTTATCTATTGTAATAGCCAAAGGGTATTCAACATATTTCTCAAGTTATAAATACTCTGAGGTGCAAGCTGAATTTTATATTTTCTGAATAATTTTTCAAAGTAAAAAGAGTCCATAAAAAAATTCTGATGTGTTACACTCATATGACTTTCTCTACTCTTGTACAAACTATTTTTACAAACGCTTTAGGCTTTAAGCGATAGTTAAATATTTTAAGAGCTAGTTGCTATGTGGAGTATTCCATTCTCTTTGCATTACCAGGACAAAAAAAATGAATAACGAATTTGAGAAAAAGTACAAGTATTGGAAAATATAAGGGAATAACAAGCATTATCTCGAAAATGGTTCACTCAACAAAAAAATGGATATAACATAAATTGTGTTTTTTAACGCGATCTACATTTTGTGTGTAGTAAAATTTGGTCTATCTCTCATGGTTTACCAGTTATGCAAAAGTCGTTCACAATGAAGAATACTTTTGGAGACATTCCCAGAAAATTCGAGATATACAAATCATTTGCCATGAAAATATCTTAAACATATGTTATTTTAATCAAAACGTTAAAGCTATTTTTGAGAAAATGAAAATTTCTGAAAAATCTTCCATGAAAAGGGTAATCTGGGGTGTGGGGCTTTTCTTGAAAACCTTCGTGTCGCATCTCTGGAAGATACTGAACCTAAATACCAAGTTTGGTGTTTATCCGACTGTTCGTTTCTGAGTTATGCTGTTCACAGACACACACACGGACATGTTTCCAAAAATGCTTTTTTTGGATTCAGGGGGTCTCAAAACATGTATTTCCGGTGAAATATCGGTATCGAATTTTTGGGTGGAATACAATACTTCCCCTACTTAGTATACGTAGTAGAGAAAGTAAAACGAAAAAGAACCGACTCACCGTATTACATAATGAACATAACATCACTGTTAATAATGCTTATGTCATAAAGTAAAAAACGTTTTGTCATTCTGAACTAGTTGCTGCTGAATTCCTGCAGTCAAGAAACACGCGCTGTAGGACTCTTCAATGTTATGTTCTGCTAATACCGAAAGGCCGGAACTTTGCCAGAATCTCTCTCTCATCGTTATTCTACTTGTTTGCCACCTGTTCTTGCAAATGTCCAGCGTTTTAGTATTAGGGAAACATAAATATTGAAGAGTCATACAGTCAAAAGGGACCATCTGTTTGACGTAAACTAAGAGCTCTCTTAGGTGAAATGTCATTAGGTCATTCCCAATAAATAAAAATACCTAAGAAATATGTATTACTTGAATGTATACTTTTTTTTGCAGAAGCCTGTTTGTTTACTCAGTTTCTACTATCCGCATGCATATCTTAGTGTATTTATTACCTTTTGCTTTGTTTTCATTAGTATAAAGTGAAGGCAATACAAAGTAGTGTATGTCTGTTGGATGCACGAATTAGAATTAATTTGCATAAACATAATCATAATGACCAAAACCAGTTTTTTAAATTCTCGTTTTGGTGGTTTTAAGCCGCGATCTTTCTCGTCGTTTGTTTGCTACCTCTTCTGACAGCGATTCAGTCTTCGTATATTAGTAGAACATGACACGGAAGAGTCCTACAGCCACAACTAAGGGCCGTTTATATGGCGGGAGTGTCATAAGGCTATTCCCAGTAAACAGTTAAGTAGTATTTATACAGTGATTTTCCTTCATTCTGCGACCACTGCACGGATTCTCGCCGCAGCTCGGAATGCCGCCGAAATAGTTTTTATATCCCCGCAACCGACTCACATTCTCATAGTTCAGAGTCCGAGCACGCGGAGCTTTTTCTAAGAATGCTATTTTTTTTTTTTTTTTTTTTTACTTTCTCTACTACGTATAGTAAGTAGGGGAAGTATTGTATTCCACCCAAAAATTCGATACCGAGATTTCACCGGAAATATATGTTTGGAGACCCCCTGAATCCAAAAAAAAAAGCATTTTTGCAAACATGCCCGTGTGTTTGTGAACAGCATAACTCAGAAACGAACAGTCAGATAAACACTAAACTTGGTATTTAGGTTCAGTATCTTCCAGAGATGCGACACGAAGGTTAACAAGAAAATCTCCCCATCCCAAATTACCCTTTACATGGAACATTTTTCGAAAATTTTAATTTTCTCAAAAATGGCTTTAACGATTTTGATTAAAATATCATATGTTTAAGATATTTTCATGACAAATGAAATGTATATCTCGAATTTTCTAGGAATGTCTCCAAAAGTATTCATTGTGCACGACTTTTGCATAACTGATAAACCATAAGAGATAGACAAAATGTTACTACACAAAAAATGTAGATCGCGTTAAAATACACAATTTATGTTATATACATTTTTTGTTGTTGAGTGAACCATTTTCGAGATATTGCTTGTTATTACCTTAAATTTTCCAATAGTTATAGTTTTTCTCAAATTCGTTATTCATTTTTATTTGTCCTGGTAATGCAAAGAGAATAGAATACTCCACATAGCAACCAGCTCTTAAAATATTCGACTATAGCTTAAAGCTTATCAATTCCCCTTGCATGTACAAGAAAATTAGCAATAAGATTAGCATCTCGATATCTCGATTAACATGAAGCATTTGTAAGCGTTTGTAAAAATAGTTTGTACAAGAGTAGAGAAAGTCATGTGCGTGTAACACATCAGATTTTTTAATTTATTCAGGGCGGCTCAAAACATATATTTCAGATGAAATCTCGAATTTTTGGGTGTGCAATACGATACCTTCTTAGCTTGATAACGTACTACGTTATCTTAATTTTTAAGGCCGCTCGAAGGTGCTACAATTTTGAAGCATTTATGCTTTACCTCTTTCTGACACCGTCGTTATCTAGTAGTTCGTTGTGTTGTCTCGTGCACCAGCTGCTATAATGGACTAGCTATGAAACCTTTCTCTGAGGGTATGCGTGGAAGGAAAGGATAACACCAGTTTAAACTGACAGAAATTTAATGTTTTCTAACACTTGGGCTACTGAAGCGAGTTGTTGACTGTTTGAAGATAAAGAATGAAACGTATTATGAATCGTAGCACTCGAAACTATAACAACTCAGTTATTATACCCGCTAACTTCTGCAGTATCAATGTTACGGTTTGAAATAACTGTTTCTGCAATAAAAGAAATTAGAAGTGTATGTTGCCGTGAGTCGCCGAAATGCTTACCGGTGAAACCCCTCGCGATGGCTGCTAAATTTTACGCACACAAGCGCGTCAATAGGCGCTTAAAACAACACACGAGTCGTCAGAAGTATGCAGTGACGAACGCATGCACAAATGTGTGCACGAAAAGACTGTGCAGAACGAATGTCGATCAGTACTAGTGCTGGTACCTACTTTAGAACTACCCCTCCTAATGTTATTCCTAATGCTGGCCAACCTTAAAATTCCTAAGTGTGCGTCTGTTCCCTTTGAGACAGTATTTTTAACACTTAAATGATTTCAATCCAATTATATAATATATAAATTCAATAACAGCCCGCCTTAAAGCAATATGTGTATAAAATAACATATAAAATGTATGTAACAGCCATTGTATTAATGTTTATATTATTGTGTACATGTTTAATAATGTTATGTGAATGTATTACGAAATTTAATAATGTAGGAGCTGTGAGAATATAGGTCAAAAGTTGCTAACAATGAGGTAACCTTGAGGCAATAATGAATTGGAAAGCTTAATAATACTACTAGTAATTCTTGGAGCAACAATAAAGTGCTTTTTGAGACAGTTCATAAATAGCTAATCAACAACCAGAAAAAAGCTTAAGTTAAATAAAAGTATTCTATTGGAGTAGGATTAGCCAATCAGAAACTGAAATAGAGCAAATTGTACAAATTCAGAAGCCAGTTGCTAGTAGACAGCCTTCCTAACGAGACGCGTCCTCGAGAAGTTTAATACGTATTCAGTGTGAAACGAAAAATTCATTATGGAGAGAAAGTTTACGTGTTAAAAAGTGCAAGTAATTAATAAATAATCTCATAGCTCTCTATATCAGTGAAGTGTTATTTAATCGTGTGAAGGATTAATAAAAGGAGTGAAGTCAAATTATAATTTGCGTAAGCCTACATTCTTTAGCCGTATCACACACTGTTAAGAGAAACAAGTTTCTACAAATTAATACTAAAGCAACCGAGGCAAACATAAATATATATAATCTTTAAGGAAACATCAAAATACAAAGTTAAAAGTAAAGTTGGGACGAACGCCATCGGAAAGTAAACTTGGGGCGAAGGCCACCGGGAAGAGAACATTGGGGGCGAAGGCCACCGGGAACTTTGTACCATACGTGAGACATTCAATCAACAATCATCAAGTTTGACTCTCCAACTGCAGCAATACAATACAACTTCTCCTTCAAAGATACTACTTCACCTTGTTACCGAGGAGGCCTGGCTAAACTCTCAGAAATACTTCTCTTTTCAGCCTACTGACTCTTCAAACGCACTGAACTTAAAACTCTACTGCCTTCCAAGAATCTTTTTGCTTAACGCGTTCGCTACTTCGGCTGTTGCTAATGGCTTTGCATAACATGACTCGCTAATGACTTTTTCCTTGGACAAAGCTTTTCAACTCAAGCTTATTACATTATACCTTGATTTAATATACGGAAATTATCCGTGTAACTTCTATCATTTCTTTGTGTAATTATTTATATCTTCCAGCCGATAATTACGGTATCAACCTATAATGCACGTGATAGAAAAAGTAATAAAACATTAGTGGGTGGATAGTCACGTGAATGCAGTAAGACAACCGATTTTTTTAAATTCACCGGTTAACCCCTATCCCTTGTTGTATGACAGTTATTCCTGCAACGGCAGCCTTTCTGTATCAGTGAAACATAAACAATGAAGAGACTTACAGCACAAGAGTTCGTCTGACACAAACTAAGCGCCCTTTCTTGGGTAGGATTATTCCCAATAAATACCTAAGGAGTACTTATACCTTAATGTATACTTTTTGTAGCAGAATTTTTTTTTACTTTCTCTACTACGTATAGTAAGTAGGGGAAGTATTGCATTCCACCCAAAAATTCGATACCGAGATTTCGCCGGAAATACATGTTTTGAGACCTCCTGAATCCAAAAAAAACATTTTTGGAAACATGTCCGTGTGTGTGTCTGTGTGTCTGTGTGTCTGTGTGTGTGTCTGTGTGTCTGTGTGTCTGTGAACAGCATAACTCAAAAACGAACAGTCGGATAAACACCAAACTTGGTATTTAGGTTCAGTATCTTCCAGAGATGCGACACGAAGGTTTTCAAGAAAATCCCCCCACCCCAGACTACCCTTTACATGGAAGATTTTTCGAAAATTTTAATTTTCTCAAAAATGGCTCTAACGATTTTGATGAAAATATCATATGTTTAAGATAATGTCATGAGAAATGAAATGTATATCTCGAATTTTCTGGGAATGTCTCCAAAAGTATTCTTCATTGTGAACGACTTTTGCATAACTGGTAAACCATAAGAGATAGACAAAATTTTACTACACAAAGAATGTAGATCGCGTTAAAATACACAACTTATGTCATATACATTTCTTTTGTTGAGTGAACCGTTTTCAAGATATTGCTTGTATTTCCTTAAATTTTCCAATACTTATACTTTTTCTCAAATGCGTTATTCATTTTTGTTATGTCCTGGACATGCAAAGAAAATGGAATGCGCCACATAGCAACCAGCGTTAAAATATTTGACTATCGCTTAAAAGCTACCATATTCCCCTTGCATCTACAAGAAAATTACCAATAAGATTTACATCTCGATATCTCGATTAACATGAAGCATATGGAGAATAGGCGTTTGTAAAAATAGATTGTACAAGAGTAGAGAAAGTCATGTGAGTGTAACACATCAGATTTTTTTTTACTGAGGTCCTTGCTTCCGCAAGCATTCGTTGGTGTGTTTATTACCCTTTCCTTTGTTTTTATTTGGTTTGTGTTGACATAAAATAAAAGCTACAATTCGTGAAAGTAAAATTTAGTGACTTTGTTGGCTCTACGAATTAGTATTCATTTTAATAGAAACTGACCAGAAAGACACAATATTTTTTATCGGTACCTACTAATTGGAGAAGCTGTCGCATTCTACCCAAAAATTCGATATCGAGATTTCACCAGAAATACATGTTTTGTAACCCATGAATAAATAAAATAAAAAAAAGTATTTTTAAAAAGAGGGTTCGTGAATGTGTGTCTTTGTGCGTGTCTGTGAACAGCACAACCTGATAAATACCAAACTGGATATTTGCTCCACACCAAGTTACAGCTTATATGTAAGATTTTCTGAAAAAATAGGTCTTAACAGTTTGTTTAAAATACCATAGATTTAAAATATTTACATGATATTTAAAACGTATATCTTCAATTTTGTGGGAAATGTCTATGAAGGGCATTTTGTATAATTTGTATAACTAGTAAACGTTAAGAGAAAGACAAGAACATACTGTATAAAAATTTTAGAGTCTATAAAACTCACAATTCATTTCAAATAACTTTCTTGTGGCATTAGCCATTCCCGACATATCCGGTGTTATTGATTTCAATGTTTTCCCACTTCGTTATTTTTAGGTGCTGTTACTATTCAGTTGTTCCTCGCGATGTCTTGGAAAGAATGTGGGATTTCAACACAAACATTAGCATCCCGCTTTTAAACATCTGACTGTCGATTCAGTTTCTCTATTCCCTTTGTAGCTACAACGAATGTGCATGGAACCATTTATTTCTCTTAATATGAAGAAAAAGAAGAAAAGAAAGAGAAAAGGAAGTAAAAATGGTTTGTAGAAGTTGTATAAAAATAAATGAAAGTGAGTATAGAAAGCCATGTGAATGTAACAGATTTTTAAAATTCACAGCAACCTGTTGTCGTCGCTCTTCTCGTTTTCCAGCTTGCAATGCCAGTCTTTCTATATTAGCGAAACATAAATGATGAAGAAGTCTTACGGCGATGCGGTCGTATCTGCTCCTGACACAAACTAAACTGCATTCACTCTTAGATTGATCCGCGCCAAAACAAACGCACGTGACCAGTGCACTGTGGTACAAGACTGTAGCAACGCGTACAGGAAAATAGTCCCATGTTAATAATCTAAATTTTAGAATAAATGTATCCTTAATTGGTATAATATTCTATACAAATTACTAAAAGTCTAATTAACGCTAATTTGTTGTACCTTTAAACAGAGTTACAAGTCCCAACATGCAATTCATATAAGTACTTCACATCCGGGTGTGCTCAGAATATTGTTTGTAGCCAGAAACAAGCAATTTCTGTTTAGTATCATGGCGGACGGTGATTTGCTCTTGCGTTCTCGTCAACTTATGTAAAGTATAAGTGGACAAACCATTGATTAGCGGTGAAAAAACAATAGAGTTAGAAGTTTATTGTAAATTATGTGAGAAATATCTAATACTTCCCGTGGTGAAATTAACTTCTGAGTTCACCAGTGTTTCGAGTACAAGTATAAACAATGCTCGTTTAAGAAAAATCTGAAACGCGAAAGAGGTTACACCCGGGAAAAACATAAAGCTTTAGAAATAAGTGATGCAAGAATGGGACAAAAATGTTATTCACGTAACAATATACAATTTTTGTTTTAAAAATGAGCCGCTGATAGTTGATAAAAGTGTCGCTTCCAGAGAGCGAATAAATTAAGATATCGCAAAACCTGTTACTTTCTTTTTCGCTCGTTTCTTTTAGAATTAACTATTATTATATGTGCAAACATTTATTGTTTTTGTTTTGTTGCAACTATCAATCTTATCACCTTCAACCCTAACAGAGTATGCTAGTCATCGTTTAAGTTGTCGTTTAAGTTCTCTTTGCCTGTACTCTGTCACATGGTCGTGAAAATATGACAGTATTTCTGCCGCGAATGGCGGAAGGATACATTACAACGGTGCACTGGTCACCTGGGTTTTGTTTTGGTGCGGATCAACCTAAGAGTGAATACAGAGCCTTTTCTTAGTTGGGATTGCAATAAGGCCATTTCAATAGATATCTAAGGAGTTTTTAACCTTTGTTGCAGAAACCTATTTGTTTACTCACTTCCTTGTTTCCGCAAGCATTGGTTAGTGTGTTTATTACCTTTTTGTCGACCACACATGTGGCGTAACTGAACTGTTAAGACATGCATACTAATACTTGAGGGACTCATTATGATCTTACTCGGCGGCGCAGGCAGCTCCCCACAATGAAATATGTTTATCTAAAATAAAATAAATTCTGTTCATTGTAATTTTAATATCGTAATAAATTGAATTCATTTCCTTTGCTTCAGTATGCCTTGCTTTCATGTTAGCTGCAAAAAGTCAATAAATGCTGTATGGACTTAATAGTGCTGCCATATGTTACACTGCTCGAAAATACGCTCAAGATCCATCGGTGCTGCCACCCGATTAGCATTTAATTACACACAATTAACAAGATAAGATATTTTTGAAAAATGTTTTGAAATTATAATTATTTATTGATTACTCTATTTTACTCGCTTTAACTACGTCATATCGCGACGGATCTGTTAGTGGATAACCCTTAGATCGATGTGTGGCGGACAGTTAGCCTTCTGGGTCTCGTTCCTGTAGCTACCTGCTCGTCACGTGTCCACAGAGACCCTAGTGCATAGCAACTGTTCTTCTGCTTCGTGTCGTACAGATGGCATTAGGGTGCCGTCCAGTCTACCTGCTTTCATTGTCTGTGGATAGATGGCACAGCATTTACTATTACCACCTTTTTTTATTTTTTACTATTGTTTTAGACTTAAGGTGGAACTTTGGTCATTATATTAAATATTCAGTCCGGAATTTACCTTAGCGGCTGAGGAAAACCACGAAAACAACCTGTCAGATTAGTCAGCCCACGGGATTTGAACCCAGGACCTCCCGAAAGACGTTACCGCCTGAGCCATCCAGCTCGGTGAAATTATGGTGTGGTCTAACCAAAAACAGTCGCGTCGCTCGTTTCAAATATTCGCGTCGTAATTATTATCGTTGTAGTCTTGTTGCATAATATTTCGTTTTATTTAAATTAAATAAAGATTACAATTCCTGCAAGTAAAATTTAGTGCGTGTCTTTTTTGGTTGCACGAATTAGTATTAGTTTTAGCAGGAACTTTACCAGAATGACAAAAACTTCTTTTAAAATTCACCGTGGTGATTTTAACCAAAATAGCCGCAGTCTCGTTCTCTTGTTCGTCAGCTCTTCTGGCTTCCGGTATTAGCAGATTATAAACCTCGAAGAGTCATTCAGCTACAAGGGCACGCCTGACACAACAAAGAGCCGTTTTTTAAATGGTTGCGCGAAATAGTTATTCCAACGAAATAGTTAGTATTTATACCTTAATGTATGCTTTTGTAGCAGTAACCTATTTGTTTACACAGATCCATGTTTCCTAAAGCATTAGGGTTTGTTACCCTTTCCTTTATTACGTTCTCTACAACGTACTTGCAGTAAGTACGGGAAGTATTGTATTCCATCTAAAAATTCAGAATCAAGATTTCACCTGACTTAAAAAACACAGAGAAAAGGAAAAAATGAGTGAAAACTAAGCGAAGTGACAGAAGAATTGAAGTTGAACTAGATAAAAACAGTGAGGTGACATTGAGAACTTAGTTGGGAAACTGGACTGTCACAATTTTTTTCAAATGCAATACATTGAATTTTTAAAATTATGTATTTTAAAAAGAATATTTTCTCTCTATTGCCAAATTTTTAGAGCTTATTTATCTCACCAGATCAAAGAAATCCACTCATTTTGTTCATCTTTAAGTCCTTTCTTTATCTCTAAACTAAAAATGGAAAATCTGTAAACAAAATTGTGGCAGTTATGTGGCAACGTTTGGTTGAAGAATTTCATTCATTGACCGGAATTTAGGAGCATGCTGACTAAAAGTATGAACTGTTATTACATATTTTGCAGTACCTGCATGTTACGAAACAGTTGTTTGATTGTGGTGTGATTATTATCCTAAGACACGGAAAAGCTCTTGAATTCTGATTTTGAAGTGCACACTTCACCGAATCATTAAGTGTACTACTTGCCACCCAAAACGCTGAACCAAAGCACGCACTGATCCATGAAATCCGATTGTTAAGTTACAATATAAATAAGACCAACAAAACGCCATCCTTTATATGGACTCCCTCTCACATTGGCATGAAAGGTAATGAAACAGCAGATGAAGCTGCAAAAGAAGCAACTAAATATCCCATCAGTGATTCGTCGATCGCCTCTCCACACCAAGATGTCACCAGTTTCATTAAACACATGTACATGCGAGGGCTGATCAATAAAGACTGAGATTGATTTTTTCCTGTAGCTTTCTTGAGAGTTTCCTGCCTCTACCATAAATATTTGAAAAGAGCGGGGTTTCATGTATAATGTCCATAGGCGGCAGCACTCTCGTATCGGTAGGTTGGTAGTAATGATGTATATTGTTGACCCTAGTTGAATTTCGCATACCACAAAATGAAGGTGACACAAGAGGAGCAATAAAATTTTGTTTTCGTTTAAATCATACAGCCTCTGAAACTTTGGAAAAGCTGAAGCAAGCATACGGTGAAGATGCACTACCTCGTGCAACAGTGTTTAGGTGGTTCAAAGACTTCAAAGTAGAGCGAGTCCTCTGTGCTAAGCAAGGTGGGCCTGGTGCTTCGGCTTCTGCTATGACTGAAGACCATGAGTTCGAGGACTGGCGGAGATGCTATAAAAAGTGCATTCAAGTAGGAGAGGACTACTTTGAAAAAGGCCATGTCAACAATGAAATGGACTAATAAATATCTGTGAAAAAAATTAGTCTCAGTCTTTATTGATCAGCCCTCGTACAAAAATGAAAATTGAAATGGTTATCAATCAACAGCAAACTTCATGAAGCTCGCTCAGGCTGCACACAACCTTTACTGCATTACCAAACTCTCAAAAAAAGAGATCAAATTATCATCACCCGTCTTAGAATTGGGCACTCGGGACTAACGCACTGTTATCTTCTCATTAAGAACCAACCTCCAAACTGTACCAGCTGTATGATTCCTCTAACAATTCAGCACATCCTTATAGACTGTCCACAGTATAGTAGATATAGGGAACAAGCATTTCCAATCTTCCCAGTGCAGCTAATAGACGGCATGCTCAAGAAGACGCTACAGTTTCTAATGGATACAAAACTCTCTGATTTATTGTAAATGTTTACCTAATTCCATGTTTATGCTTATAAATTAATGTGTATCTTTATGTATTATATATGTATATCATAATGTATTTTTATGATAACAGGTCGTGATAAGACAATGTAGTCAAAACGACCTTAAATGAACCTTTAATAACAAAAACAAACAAACATTGTACTTTGCACACATCCTAGTGTCCTGCAAAATCTTGATTAACATGAGTAGGTAAATAGAAAAATAAACTTTAAGAATAGCTTACAGAAATAATATAAAAACCAAGCAACCAAATATTGGACGGAGAAAGCAAAGTGAACGTAACACAAGATTTTCAAAATTCACTAACTCATTATCGTTGTTGTTGCCACCTCTCCTGGCAACGGCCAGCCTTCCTGTATTAGCAGAACATAACTACTAAAGAGTCTCACAGCGACAAAGGCGCGTCTGATACGAAACTAAGCTCATTTTCTTACGTGCAAGTGCTATGAGGTTATGCCCAATAAATACCTAAGGAGTAATTGATAGCTTAATGTATACCATTTGTTAAAATAAGTGCTCCGGCAAAGAGTTCATTTATTGCTCGTCTTTGTTGGCTGATTAGTAAGTATTATTTTAGCGGAAACTTGATCAGAATGACAAAACCTGCTTTACTTTTTCTAGTACATACCTATGCTAGAGCAAGTATTGCATTATTCCATCCAAACATTTAATAGCGATGTTTCACAAGTTTTGAGACTCCCTGAATCCAAAAAATTCCTTTTACAACATAGTCCGTATGCGTATATGAATAACGTAACTCAAACACTAAAATACCTAACTTAGTATTTAAGTTCAGTGTCTTCCAAAAATGCCGCATGTAGATTCAAACTACCCTTTAAATGAAGATTTTTCGAAATTTTCAGTTTCCCCAAAAATGATTATAACGATTTTGATTAAAAATATTATCTTTCAAAGATACTTATATGACAAATAAAATTTGTCTTGAATTTTCTGGAAATAGTCAATGAAGTGTCATTCATTCTGAAGGAATTGTGTAAAACCGTGTATAACTGGAAATGTTAAACGGTAGACGAAAACGTACTACACAAAAAAATACGGTAGATCTCTTTAAAACAGAATTTATTTCAAATAATTTTTTGTGGCATAAGCCATTTCGGATGTATTCGTTGTTAATGGTTAGATTTGTTCAATAGCATTCTTTTAAATTCATTTCTATATGCAGTTGTTTCTCGTGATGTCAGAAGGAGTATGGAATTATAAGGCCAGCGTATAGCGTCCAGTTCTAAAATATTTGACTATCGCTATTCGTTTTGTATCTATAACGAAATGTGTAATAGCTGTTTTTGCAAAGGTTTATCTCAATTAGGGTTCAACTTCGGCGGAGGGCGATGGAATTTTTCGGGCGTAAAAATCCTTAGCATGGCTTCCTTCGGAAGGGAAGTAAAGACGGTGGTCCCGTGTCGTAGATTTACGGCACGTAAAAGAACCTCAAGCCTGATAAAGAGGCATCTGAGCAAAATTATCAGTCCATCACGCCCACTAAGAACGCTAAGACGCTAAGAACCACAGCAGTTAAGAGCATCCATAAATAAAACTCAACTTACCTTTTATTTTCCACTAATAAATGATAGAGGTAGAGAAAGTCATGTGAATGTAACACATCAGATTTTTTAATTCTGTCGCTATTCAGTTGTTTCTCGCGATGTCTTGGAAAGATTATGTGACATTTCAAGACCCGATTTTAAACATATCATTCATTCATTCCTTACGAATTCGATTTCCTCTATCTCCTGTGTATTAAGAACGAAATCTGCAGGGATTATAATTAACATGAAGTATATAAAATACGATGCTTTCGCAAGGCGGTTTGTAGAAATTTTATGTATAAAAATAAACGAATGTCGGTAGAGAAAGTCATGCGAATGTAAAACACGTTCTGACAACAAACAATTCTACTTGTTTGTCAGTTCTGTATTAGGGAAACATAAATAATGAAGAGTCATACATCCGCATGTCTCATACAATCAAAGGCACATCTGCTTGTCTGACACAAACTAAAAGCCCTTCTTGGGTGAGAGTACCTTTGGGTAATTCCTAGTAAATACCTGATGAATATTTATACTTAATGTGTACTTTTTGTTGCAGAAGTCTATTTGTTTACTTGATTCTTGTTTATGCAAGTTAGTATGTTTATTACCTTATCTTTGTTTTCATTGCAAAAATTTGATGTAATACATTCACATGACATTCTCTACCCTCTATCTTTATTAAGGGGTATACAAACTATTCTTATTAAAGCTTATTTTTCGATCTACTACATTTAATCCAAATAAAACTTTGCAAAAATAACTACATTAAACATTTCGTTATAAATACAAAAAGAACAGCGATAGTCAAATGTTTTAAGAACTGAATCTATATGCTAGCCTTAAAATTCCTTACTGTTTCCATGCAATCCCGAGAAACAACTGAAAATCGATGGGACTATAAAAGACTTTAAAAGTATTGAACAATTCGAACCTTAATAACGGATATCTCAGCAACGGCTTATGTCACAAAAAAGTATTTGAAGCGAATTCTGTGTTTTAAAGGCTTCTACATTTTTTGTGTGGTACGTTTTCATCTATCGATTAAGTTTACAAGTTACACAAAATTATAAAAAATTCCCTCTGAAAGAAGAGGACTTTCTAGGCTATTCCCAGAAAATTCAGGCAATACAATTTATTTGCCATGTAAATATCTTTCAGATATGTTATTTTAATCAAAATCGTAGAGCCAATTTTCGAAAAATGTTCCACATAAAGGCTAGTTGGGGGGAGGGAGTTTCTTGAAAACCTTCGTGTCGCATCCTTAGAAGATACTAAACTCAAATACCAAGTTCGGTATTTATCCGACTTTTTGTTTTTGAGTTATAGTATTCACACAAATACAAACACACGGACCTTTTTTCTAAAAATGTTTTTTTTTTATTCATAGAATTTTTAGATGGAATACAATACTTTCCCTACTACAATACGTAGTAGAGAAAGTGAAAATTAGTGCGTGTCTTTGTTGGTTGCACGAATTCGTATTAACTTCAGCAGTAACGTAACCAGAATTACAAAAATTGTTTTTTAAAATTCACCATGATTGTTTTAAGGTATATATTCAAGTTTGGGAAGAAATTCTATAGTCTATGGCATTTTTACAGTTAAAGCAATAGGTTTAACTAAGGAAATATGTAGCATAACATTTGAAAAAAAAATCCATTTTCAAAATATTCTATCCCTACCAAAAATAAATATTTCCCGATTTTTTCTACAGATTTATGGCTTAGTGTAAACTTTATTTAATGAACTAGAATATTTTGGGTATCATATTCATGATTAGTAGTTATACATTTCAACTTAGTTTTAGGCAAGCTTATTTTAACAATTCATAGCATTGGTGATTTTCATTGTAATATAAATGTTCTAGTTCACAAAAGAACCTGTTCCTTAAGTTTTAATTTGATGCAGATATGAATGAGATTTGTAGTCCAATTTCTAGTATATAGATATTGTTGTTTTGAAAATTGAAAAGTGTAGCGTTTTGTGCGCTGCTTTGTTGTGTTACTCTTACCTCGCCGTCGTTCTCGTCTCTGCGTCGTTGTAGGTGAAATCTTCAGGACTCGAGATCGCCGATATCAGTCATGAAGCACTTATCGAACGTCGCATCTCAGGGTCAACTGTCGGCGAATCGGTCCGAAATTCCCTACTGCTATTGTCAAGGTAGGATTGAGGGAGGGGTGACACTAGGATATTATTCCTGAAAGAAAACGTTTTCACTTCCTCACTAAAACGCGTATTCCTGCCAGAAAACCTGCAAAATTCTTGTTCTTTTTCTATCCCGTACGGTTCTCATATAAGAATATTTTCACCCTTTAGTCCACTATCGTTTTGCTCCGGCTAATTATTTATTATTTAAGGCGCTCTATCACCGTTCTTTTGATTCCCGCGAACTTGAATTCATTACTTGCGGCGTGTTAAGTTATTTATTATCTCGGGTAAAATAATTTCAACGACAATCTAACACGCTATATAATTATTCCACACGCATTAATTTATGATTGCACTGTGGTGCGGCACTTCGTAAATTTTGGAACTTTTATCCTTTTCTTTTCTTTTTGACTCAACGTGATGCGTGTTTCCTTACCGGAGAATCATGGCAGACTGCCACAAAACCACGCTCGAATTCACATATATCAACGACTGCTCTCCTCTAAATTTTATACAGGTCACTGCGTCTTCCTATGTTTCTATTGGTTCTCGCACTTATTCCCTACGTTTATTGGTTCCCTGGTTGAAAATTCAAAACTTAACTGTAAGAAATATCCGTTGCCTCATAGTGTCTGTTTACTTTAAAATTTGCCTCATACCCACGAAGTGCAAAAGAAGGTTGCGATTTTTATGGCCCCACGCTCGGAAAACATAATGGACAGTCTAAAACGAAGCTACTCTTATTCTTGCCTAAATCGTGCAGTCTTTCTTATGCAATTACACCTTTATTTATTTAACAGTATTATTGAAACTTAAAACATATTTACAGTTTATGAAGGCCTTTCGATTGATACAATTTTTAATCCTAAGGCTTTAAAATTATGGAAATTTATAAAATTGAATGTTAATTAATTATTAATAATTCCTAAAGTATAGAGTTACTTTTTATGTGTTCTTAATCAGCGGAAATGTCGCTACAAAAGCATAGACATGTTTTTTTTTCTTCTTGAGAAAATGAGTCTAAAAATTAGAATGTTATTCAATATCACAAACCACTTACTTGAAAAGTTTAGAATGATCAAGGCATCTATTAAAAATAAAATAAAATCATATTTTAATCATATTAAAATAAAAATACCATCCTTGTTAGCATTAACACTGCCAACCCAATTAATCTTAGAGAGAGAAGCACTGGGTTTATCAGTATTCACTGTCTGAACACTTTCATCACTGCCATTGCTTTATTTACTTCCTCTTCAAGAACAACATTAGTTTAGTTACCCAATTTAATTCACAATTACTCATAAAATGCTAATAGCCATGAAAATTATTTGTAAACAAACGATGCCTCTAAGAAGTGGTGCGTCCAAGCACCTATAAATCCTATGATACAATATCTATGACATTTTCTCTTAGTGTCATCTGTTGGAAACACGAGGAAATACTTGCAGAAGTCATGCTAGCTTGAAGGAGGGAGATTTGAATTAGAAAAAGCAAAGAACGAGAACAAAGTAACTCAAAATATGCTGCCATGTCCACCTTTCTCATATCTGGGAGCGCAGTGCACCACTTGAATCTATTTTAGTCAATTTAAGAGTCTGAATATTTAAATAAGGCCGTATGTCATTTTAAACAGGGAAGAGAAATTAAAATTAAAATACCGCGATCTCTCCTCGTCGTTGCTGCTACCTCTTCTGGCAATGGTCCGGCTTTTCAGTATTAGAGGAACATAAATGTACAAGAGGTATATAGCTACGAGGTCGCGTCTGACAAACTAAGCGCCCTTTCTAAGGTGGGAGTGCCATAAGGTACCCCAATAAACAAATAAATGAGCAATACAATTTATACTTTTATATATACTTTTTGCTGCAGAAGCCTACTTGTTTACCCAGCAAGCATTGGTGTTTACCTTTCCCTTTGTTACTTTCTCTATTGCGTACTTAGTACAAAAAAGCTGATACCGAGATTTCACCCCGAATATATGTTTTGGAGCTCCCAGAATTAAAAACAAAATCTGATGTGTCGTACTCAAATGACTTTCTCTACTCTTGTACAAACTATTTTTACAAACACTTATTCTCCATCTACTTCATGTTAATCTTATTGCTAATTTTCTTGTAGGTGCAAGGGGAATGTGGTAGGCTTTAAGCGATAGTCAAATCTTTTAAGCGTTGGTTGCTATGTGGAGTATTCCATTCTCTTTGCATTACCAGGACAAAACAAAAAAAAAAGGAATTCCCGTTTGAGAAGAAGTACAAGTACTGGAAAATTCAAACAAATAACAAGGAATGTCTCGGAAATGATTCACTG
Organism: Deroplatys truncata; assembly: GCA_030765065.1. NCBI lineage: Eukaryota > Metazoa > Arthropoda > Insecta > Mantodea > Mantidae > Deroplatys > Deroplatys truncata. Next base: position 122,290,184 of record CM060987.1, read on the forward strand.
GATAAAAAAAATGTCTGATGTGTTACACTCACATGGCTTTCTCTACTCCTGTACAAACTATTTTTAAAAACTCTTATTCTCCATCTATTTCATATTAATCGATAAACATTTGCAGAAACGATCTTTTGACATGCAAAGAGAATTACATTTTACACATAGCGACCAGTTCTAAAAATATTTTGACTATCGCTTAAGGCGTACTATGTTCCCCTTGTTTTGTATTCGCAAGGGCAATATAGAAATACAGTAGCCTTTAAGCATAGACATATCTCTTAATAGCTGGTTGCTAGTTGCAGCACCATTCTTGCCACAGATTAATACTCTTTGCATATCCAAGACAAGAAATGAATTACGAATTCCCATTTGAGAAAAAATATAAGTATTGGAAAATTTAAGGGAATAACGAGCAATATCTCGAAAATGGTTCACTCAATAAAAAAAATGTATATGACATAAATTGTGTATTTTAACGCGATCTACATTTTTGAGTAGTAAAATTTTGTCTATCTCTTATGGTTTACCAGTTATGCAAAAGTCGTTCACAATGAAGAATACTTTTGGAGACATTCCCAGAAAATTCAAGATATACATTTTATTTGTCATGAAAGTATCTTAAATATATCATATTTTAATTAAAATCCTTAGAGCCATTTGTGAGAAAATTAAAATTTTCGAAAAATGTTCCATGTAAAGGGTAATCTAGGTTGGGGGGATTTTCTTGAAAAGCTTCGTGTCGCATCTCTGGAAGATACTGAACATAAATACCAAGTTTGGTGTTTATCCGACTGTTCGTTTCTGAGTTATGCGGTTCAGACAGACACACAGACACATACACGGACATGTTTCCTAAAATACTTTTATGGATTCAGGGGGTCTCAAAACATATATTTCCGGTGAAATCTTGGTATCGAATTTTTGGGTGGAATACAATACTTCCCCTACTTACTGTACGTAGTAGAGAACGTAAAAATGTATATGACATAAAGTGTGTGTTTTATGGAGATCTACAATTTTTGTGCAGCAAAACGTTGTCTATCTCTTACAGTTTAGCAGTTATGTAAGGTTTGAAGAGGACTTTTGGGAACGTTCCCAAAGTATTCAAGATATGCATTTTATTTATAATGAAACTATCTTAAACATATGGTATTTTTATCAAAATCGTTAGAGGTATTTTCGAGAAAAACAAAATTTTCAAAAAATGTTCGATGTAAAGGGTAGTTGGGGTGGGAGATTTTCTTTAAAATCTTCGGGGTTGCATCCTTGGAAGATACTAAACCCAAATGCCAAGTTTTGTATTTATTTTTTGAGTTATGCTGTTCACAGACACCACACACACACACACACACACACACACACACACACACACACACACACACACACACACAAACACACACATACAGAGATATTTAGAAAAATGCTTTATTTGAATTCAGGGCGCCTCAAAACACATATTTCGGGTGAAATGTCGGTATCGAATTTTTGGAGAATTCAACACTTCCCCTACTTACTATACGTAGTAGAAAAAGTAAAAAGACAAGTGTAACATTCACATGACTTTCCCGTCCTGCTTAATTTATTAATGGGTATAAAAGCTTGTCTTACGAGTCTTCTTCAGTTTAATCGACATAAAAGTTTGCAGAAATAGCTACACTACACATTTCGTTTAAATACAAAGAGAACAGCGATGGTCAAATGATGTGGAAGTTCTATACAGTTTCTATGCAACCCAAGAAGCAACTGAATGTCGAGGGACTTGAAAAGAATGACAAAGAATTGAACAATTCAAACCATTAACAACGATATCTCGGAAACGGCATATGCCACAAAAAAAGTTATTTGAAATAAATTGTGTGTCTTAAAGATATCTACATTTTTAGCATGTGAGCAGCATAACTCTAAAAGTCGGATAAGTACCAAGCTTGGTATTTAACTTCAATATCCTCCAAAATGTGTATCTTGAATTTTCGGGGAATCGCCTGTGAAGTCCTCTTCATTCAGAAGGAATTTTGTATAATGTTGTATAATTGGTAAACGTTAAGCAATAGACGAAAACGTACTACACAAAAAATGTTGATCTCTTTAAAACACACAGTATATTTAAAATAAGATTTTTTTGTGGCATAAGCAGTTTCTGAGATATCCGTTATTAAAGGTTCGAATTGTTCATTTCTTGACCATGCCCTTAATGTCCCTTCAACATTCAGTTGTTTCTCGCGATTGCATGGAAAACAGCTAGAATTATAAGGTTAGCGTACAGTCCAGTTCTTAAATATTTGACTGTCGCTGTTCCCTTCGTATCTATAACGAAATGTGTAATGTCTCTACGTATTTCTGCAAAGGTTTATTTGGATTAAAGTATAGTAGATAGAAAAATAGCTTGAGTAAGAATAATCTGTATACCCGCTAATAAACGTTATAGGGTAGAGAAAGTTATGTAAATGTATCGCATCAGATATTTTTGTGTAGTACGTTTTCGTCTATCGCTTAAGGTTTACCAGTTATACCTACAAGGTTATACAAAATTCCTTCTGAATGAAGAGGACTTCACAAGCTATTCTGAGAAAATTCAGGATGTACATTTCATTTGTCATGTAAATATGTTTAATATGTAGTATTTGAATCAACATCGTTACAGCCATTTTTGAGAAAAATAAAAATGTCGAAAAATGTTTCATGTAAAGTATAGCTAGAGTGGGGGAATTTGTTGAAAATCTTCGTGTCGCATCTTTGGAAGTTTATTGAACTTAAATACGAAGTTTAGAATTTAAAATCCTGCAGCTGGAAGAACACACCTTCCAGGACAACACAGAAACCATCCAGCGGAAACTCTCCCGCATTGAACACGACCAAAGATCAGACAACGCAGACGAATCAGCCGCAACACCAGTAGAACACCTCTTACTCACCCGTCGAGAACTATCAAAGATCACCAGGTATGTCTCGTCGTACCTCCAACAGCTTCAAAGAACAGAGCCAGAGACACCAACAAATTCTATGAGAAAAGTGCACAGTTTCCAAAATCTAATCATTACAAAAATAAAAATATCTTTTAACTCCTTCTACGGTCCCCAACTCCCGGGGTGAACAGTCAGGGTCCTAGCAAAGCCATGGCTGTCACCCGGACATTCCCTATTCCTACTGCCGGAGCAATTGCAGGCAGTCATCCCCATGTAACTAACGGGGGTGCTCCAGCGGAACCCCAGTACCCCTCCTAACTTCTTTCTACTCCTTTGCTTATATTGACCTTCCCATTTCCGAACTCCACCTTCACAAAACATGCATCATTCAGCTACCCTGAAAATGGGAACGATGTACGTTCCCGAAACTTCGGTTTCTGACCAACTCTACACTGGCTGGAAGCCCGAGAAAATCTTAGAGTGTACGTAGCGAAACTCTTTAACAGAGGTGGTATCTGAACTACCCCTTTGTTCCACATAGATTATAAAGATCGTTCTTGGTTAGTTTGCATGTTCTTGATTGTTTTAAGGCTAGTCACATAGAGAACTGATACCTCCTGGGTAGAGTCAAAAGTTGGTTGGTTATCTCAAGGGACCTTATCTATGACGATCTAGGAGAATGGGCCACGATGTATGTGGTAAAGAAAGTAATAAGCGATGATGGGTAGAGAAAGTCACGTAAATTTAATACAACAGATTTTTAAAATTCACTATGGTGATTATAATCCCCCTTGTTCTTGTATGACATTCACGCAACGGCCAGCCATTCTGTATTAGCGAAACATAAACACTGAAGAGATTTATAGCAACAAGAGAGCATCTCTTCATCTAACATACTATACGCCCTTTCTTAGCTGAGAGCATCAAAAGGTCATTCCCATTAAATAACTAGGAAGATTTATACCCTAATGTATACTTTTTTTTTTGTTGCAGAAACCTATTTGTTTACTCATTTGCTTGTTTCCTCAAGCATTGGTTGGTATGCTCATTACCTTTTCCTTTGTTTTTCTTTCGTTTGTATTGACATAAAGGCTACACTTCAAGAAAGTGAAATTTAGTGAGTGTCTTTGTTGGCTCTACAGATTAGTATTCATTTTGGGAGAAACTGGACAGAATGACACAACCTTTTTTACTTTCCATAACAGTAGCTTTAGGCAGAAAAGATATCCCATTCTACCCAAATATTCGATATCGAGATTTAACAACAAATACATGTTTTGAGGTCAACGAATAAAAAAAAAGTTTAGAAAAAGGGTCTGTGTGTGTATGTATGTATGTGTACTTGTACATGTTTGTAACTCTGATAAATACCAAACTTGCTAAAGTTCAGAATCTTTCAAGGATGTCATACGAAGAATTTCGAGAAAATCTCCCACACCAAGCTACAGCTTACATGTAACAAACATTTTCTAGATTTTTGATTTTCTGAAAAATGGGTTTGATTAAAATACCAGTTTAAAATATTTATTGAATTCTCTGTGAAAAACCTTTCATTCGAAATGAATTTTGTATAATTTTGTATAACTGAGAGATACAAAATTATACCAAAAAAGTAGAGTCCCTTAAAACCCGCAATTTATTTCAAATAACCGGTGGCATCAGCCATTTACGAGATGTGTTCATTGGTTTCAATGTTTCCATACTTTGTTATTTTTAAATGCTGTCGCTATTCAGGTGTTTCTCGCGATATCATAAAAATAGTATGGGATTTCAAGACAAGCATATAGCGAGCGTCCCGCTTTTAAAGATGCGACTATCGATTCGGCTATCGTTCTTCTCGTTTTTCTACCTCTAGTGTTCTTGCAACGGCCAGCCGTTCTTGTATTAGCGAAACATAACACCGAGGAGTCTTTAAAGCAAGCAAGCAGTAAGGGGAAGAACATACAACCTATAAGAATCTGGTGTGTTATACTCACATGACTTTCTCTACTCTTGTACAAACTATTTTTACAAATGCTTATTCTCCTTGCTTCATGTTAATCGAGATGTTAATCTTATTGCTAATTTTCATGTAGGTACAAGGAGAATATGGTAGGCTTTACGCGATAGTCAAATATTTTAAGCGCTGGTTGCTATGTGGCGCATTCCATTCTCTTTGTATGTCCAGGACATAAAAAAATGAATAACGAATTCCCATTTGAGAAAAAAAATTGGAAAATTCAAGGGAATAACAATCAATATCTCGAAAATGGTTCACTCAATAAAAAAAATGTATATGACATAAATTGTGTGTTTTAACGCGATCTACATTTTTTGAGTAATAAAATTTTGTCTATCTCTTATGGTTTACCAGTTATGCAAAAGTCGTTCACAATGAAGAATACTTTTGGAGATATTCCCAAAAAATTCAAGATATACATTTTATTTGTCATGAAAGTATCTTATATATATCATATTTTAATTAAAATCCTTAGAGCCATTTGTGAGAAAATTAGAATGTTCGAAAAATGTTCCATGTAAAGGGTAATCTAGGGTGGGGGGATTTTCTTGAAAACCTTCGTGTCGCATCTCTGAAAGATACTGAACCTAAATACCAAGTTTGGTGTTTATCCGACTGTTCGTTTCTGAGTTATGCTGTTCACAGACAGACAGACAGACAGACACACGGACATGTTCCAAAAATGCTTTTTTTGAATTCAGGGGGCCTGAAAAACATATATTTCCGGTGAAATCTTGTTATCGAATTTTTGGGTGGAATACAATACTTCCCCTACTTACTATATACGTAGTAGAGAAAGTAAATAACATACATACAATAACTGCCTTTTCTTAGTTGGAATTGCCAATAAGGTCATTCATTCATTCCCAATAAATACGTAAGGAGATTGTATACCTTAATTGTACATACTTCTCTTGCAGAAGCTCATTTGTTTACTCAGATCCTTGTTTCCTCAAAGCAATTTAGTTAGTGCGTTTCTATTTCCTTCGTTTTTCTTTCGTTTTATTAGCATAAAATAAAGTTTATTTCCTGCAAGTAAATTAGATTTTAGCAGAAACTTAACCAGAATGACCTGTTTTTAAAATTCAGCCCAGCCCGTTTTTCTCTCGTTTACCAGCTCTTCTGTATTGGTCCGGCTTTCTGTATTAGGAGAACATAAACATTGAAGAGTCATATAGTCACAAGGGCTTGTCTGGCACAACTAAGCGCTGTTCCTCAGACGGAAACGCCAATAGGTTACTCCCAATAAATATCTAAGGAGTAGGTATATTTTTAATTTCTCTATTACGTATAGTAAGTAGGGGAACATGTCCGTGTGTGTGTGTGTGTGTGTGTGTGTGTGTGTGTGTGTGTGTGTGTGTGTGTGTGTGTGTGTGTGTGAACAACATAACTCAAAAACAAAAAGTCGGATAAATACCAAAATTGGTATTTGAATTTAGTATCTTCCAAGGATGCAACAGGAAGACTTTCAAGAAGATCTCCCCAGCCCAGTCCAAAAATTTTGATTTTCTCAAAAATGGCGCTAACGATTTTGATTAAAATATCCTTTTCATTCTGAATGGCTTTACATAACTGGTAAACCGTAAGGGAAAGGCAAAATTTTACTACACAAAAAATGTATATCTCGTTAAAAACACACAATTTATCTCATATATATTCTTCTTTTTTTTTTGCAGTGAACCGTTTCTGAGATGTTCCTTGTTATTTGTTTGTATTTTCCAATACTTATATGTATTCTCAAATGGTAATTGGTTATTCTTTTTATTTTCTTTCTTTCTTTCTTTTATGTTAATGTTCTGGGCCTAAAAAGAGAATGAAAAGCTCCACATAGCAACCAGCTCATAAAACCAGCTATCCTTAAAGTCTACCATATTCCCCTTGCACCTACAAGAATATTAGCAATAAGATTAACATCTCGATATCTCGATTAACATGAAGCATATGGAGAATAAGCGTTTGTAAAAATAGTTTGTACAAGAGTAGAGAAAGTCATGTGAATGCAGCACATCAGATGTTTATACCTTGAAGTATGCTTTCTTGCAGAAACTTATCTGTTTACTCATTTCCTTTTAACCATAAACTTTGGTGTTTAATACCTATAATTTTCCTTCTGTACTTCGTGCTTTCAGAAAGTAGGGGAACTATTGTAGTCCACTCAAGAATTCAATAACGACACTTCATCGGAATTACGGGCTTTGAGGCTCCCTAAATTAAAAAAAAATCATTTTTATTCAGGTCCATGTGCGTTGTGTCTATGAACAGTATAGCTCAAAAACGAAAACCCTATGAAATACCAGACTTGATATTCACGTACAGCATCTTCCAAGGATGCGACCCGAAGATTTTCAAGAAAATCCTTCCATCTCAATCTAGTCTTTACATAAAAAAAATTGTTATTCTTGATTTTCTCAAAAACGCCTCTAACGATTTTGATTAAAATGCAATATTTTTATGATATTTGCATTACAAATAATATGCATATTCTGAATTTTCCGGGAATAGCCCTGTGAAGTCCCCTTCACTCTGAAAGAATTGTAGGTATAAGTGTAAAATTATCCCTATCTTATCATATAACCAGGCTACACTTAAGGCTCTAAGCAGTCACTGGGGAGGGGATATTAGCACCTCTTACTACAAGATATTTTGTGCCTGAAACCCCTGACGGGGTGCCCCCTGGAGGGAGAGGTAGGTGAGAAGAGACAGAGACGGCCTGACCAGGAGGTATGACAGTGCAGAGGGCAGGGTCCCTACCTTTAACAGATTGAAACTCCCCGGATGGCAGCTGGCGCAACCGGCTACCCTCCCACCTGCAGGCTTACACATCCCACTGGGGGGCCCGGAATTCGGAGATCGCTTCCATTCCTGGAACATCCTTTTCCCTGGAACAACTAAGCAGATGAAAGATGAAGTGAATTGAGAATAGAGGTGAAATTGAGGGACAGGAAATTCGGGGGATGAAATGAACTTCCCCATCATTCACCTAGCGACCTGGGGAAACTCCCGAAAAAAACCTATGAATCAGGAAGCCCGTCCGCGGCAATCGAACCCACGACCTCCCGTATGCGGGCCGCAGACATTACCGCCTGAGCTATCCCGCTCGGTAGCCATAAGGTAACGTCAGGACTGGTTTTTAATTGCCTATACAGAACAGAATAGAGTTCAATTCATCGGGGTGCCGGGTCATAGTGGCATAGATGGAAATGAAAAACCTAATGAACTTACAAGACGAGGTGCAGCCTCACAATTTATTGGGCCAGAGTCGGCTCTAGGAACATATCGATGAGTAAGTGAGGCTATTAAGAACTGGTCCAAAGTAGAACATCATAAAATCTGGCTTAAAGCTCCAGGAAACAAACATGCTAAATTATTTATTAGAAAAAGATGTAAGACATGAGCTTGAAAGCTTACTTACATGTAACAAACTTCAGCTGAGAACAATTATTGCATTTCTCACGGGACACGCGCCTGTGAAAAAGCACCTTAACACGATGGGAGTGTTTCAGGGTAACTTAAATTGCAGATTGTGCAAGAAAGAAACTGAAACAACCCAGCACATTATATGTTCCTGTGAGGCTCTGGGAAAATGCTTTTAGAACTAGAACAATTTGGAACCATATCTGTTATGAGACTCTATTCCTTGGTAAAGGGTGCAGGCAATGAATTACCTTTAAAACGATATAGCTAGCACACACAATAAGCCCCAGGCTGAACTATTTCCGTGGTATACCTTGTTATTACTTTGAATTATCAAATACTTATATTTTTTTCCAACTGCAACGTCACTATTCATCCTCCCCTCTCGTGGTCATACAAATCACAAAATGACACGCTCTTAAAAATCTGAACATCGCTTTACGTACTGCAATCCTACAACGAAATGTGTACATTGAGAAATGTATTGTCGTTACGTTGTTTGCCCCACGTATGGGCGCCAATTTGAGAAAGGAGTATTTTAGAAGTTGTATCGTATTTCAACTGTTGGGGAACCGAACTTGCAACCGCACGTAAACAGTTTCCGGTAGCCTTCGTCCAAAAATTTAAAAGTACTAACTTTGTAATTAAACTGTTTCTTTAAATATTTAATATTTATGTTTGCCTCGGCTGCGTCAGTTTTATTTTAGAGACACGGATGTCTTGGCAGAGTTGTGATGAGACAAGAATGTAGGCTTAGATAGATTATAATTTTACTTCACTCCTTTTATTAATACTTGATACGATTTAAATAACACTTCACTGATATAGAGAGAGAGCTGTGAGATTCTTTAATTAATTACTTGCACTTTTTAACACGTAAACTTATTTTTCGTCTCACACGAATACATATATTTCTTGAGGACACTTTTTGCGTCTGGTTAGTAAGTCTGTCTGCAGTCAACTGAATTGATTTCAACAGCCTAAACTTGTAAATTTCTGTATTTCAAGTCTCTGATTGGCTATTTCTAATCCAATAGAATACCGTCATTTAACTAAAGCTTTTTCTGGTTGCTGATGGGCTATTTTTAAACTGTCTCAAAATTTACATTATTGCTTCCAAGAATCACAAGTAACATTATTAAACTTTCAAACTCATTATTGCCTCAAGGTTACCTCATTGTTAGCAACTTTTGACCTATTTCTCAGTTCCTACATTATTAAATTACGTAATATATTCACATAAACATTATTACACATGGATACAATAATATAAGCATATGCAATGACTGTTACATACGTTTTACAAATTATTACATACACATATTGCTTCAAGGCGGGCTGTTATTGAATTTACATATTATATAAAGTGAAATTATTTAAGTGTTAAAAATACTGCCTCAACATGTTGAGTGAAAGTTTATCTGAATTAACAAGAAGTAGATAGAATAAATAAAGCTTTCGTAGGAATAACTTGCAGAAGATAAAGTATAGAAAGTAATGTATCAGATTTTTAAAATTCCACGTGGTGGTTGGTTTACCCAAATCTCCTTGCCGTTCCTCTTGCAGCTCTTCTTGCAACGGCCTGCCTCTCTGTATTAGCGAAACATAAACAACGAAGAGTCATACAACGACAAGGGCGCATCTGTTTGTCTGACACAAATTAAACGCCCTTTCCTAGGTGGGAGGCCATTAGGTCATTCCCAATAAATATCTAAGGAGTATTTGCGGCTTAATGTGTTTTTACTTTCTCTACTAATATAGTAAGTAGGGGAAGTATTGTAATTCACCCAAAAATTCGATACCGAGATTTCACCGGAAATATATGTTTTGAGACCCCCTAAATCCTAAAAAAAAAAAAACAGTCTGTGAACAGGATAACTCAGAAACGAACAGTCGGATAAACACCAAACTTGGTATTTAGGTTCATATCTTCCAGGGATGCGACACGAAGGTTTTCAAGAAATTCCCCCACCCCAGATTACCCTTTACATTGAACATTTTTCGAAAATTTTAATTTTCTCAAAAATGGCTCTAACGATTTTATTAAAATATCATATGTTTAAGATATTTTCATGGCAAATGAAATGTATATCTCGAATTTTCTGGGAATGTCTGCAAAACTATTTTTCATTGTGAACGACTTTTGCATAACTGGTAAACCATAAGAGATAGACAAAGTTTTACTACATAAAAAATGTAGATCGCGTTAAAATACACAATTTATGTCATATACCTTTTTTTGTTGAGTGAACCATTTTCGAGATATTGCTTGCTATTCCCTTAAATTTTCCAATACTTATACTTTTTCTCAAATTTGTTATTCATTTTTTTGGTCCTGGTAATGCAAAGTGATGCAGTAATTTCTATCACAAATTACTTAAATGTAAATAATGATTGTAATATGAATATGCATTTTTATGTGACATTGATTTGAGATGTATATTGATTGTAATTATTGTTGAGAAGTAAGTTTATACTGCCTTACTGAAACTGACAATAATAGCGTGCAATAATGCAGCGAGGGGGTGAGCTGTTTATCATTATTGGAAACGAGGAAGTTACGTAATATTGCCGCGTTTTTCTTTTAGAATCTTCTGGAACATTTCCCTAGAGCATATGTATTCATAATTTTCATTGGATATAAAAATAGACGCTAATGTTGGCGCGTTTTATTAGCCAATGGCAGCTCAGTTATAATCTTTAGGCATATCTGGGTGTATGAGTATAAAAGCCAAGTCAGCGGTAGATCGCCCTCAGTTCATCAAAATTCTTTGTACACTACACGTCGCATTCCCGTCAGTTCATCGAAAATATTTGTAAAGTACACGTCGCCTTCAGCCAGACAGTTCGTCGAAAGTATTTGTACGGCACACGTCGGATATCAATTTGCAGGTTACGCGTAACAGAGTTATGAAAAATCTCAAGTGTTATAAAGTTAATTATACAAAAAGTTGAAGTACGCAAATTAAAAGTGATCAGTAAAAAGTTGTTATAACAGTTTCAGTTTGGCGAGTGTCAAGATCAATGTGTAAATGTGATAGTAAATGTGTTCGACAATAAAAGTGTAAAACAAATTCTTTCATCAGTGTTATTTTTGGATAAGAGACTCCCTTCCGTTTACACAACCTGTATAAAGAGAAGTGCTTGACCAAAAGATAATAGCTAGCCGGAGGACAGAGAACCAAAATTAAATAAAATAACAGTAGCATTCTTTCAAACGAACATTAATACTGCCGCAAATTGCTAACACCAGATGGAGCTAACAAGCCCAACAAATGAATCACGTCACAAGATGGCTTCACCGCGTGAAGTAAACACAAATACAAACAATAACATTAATAATACTATCTCAAATTGGCGCCCAACGTGGGGCAGTTAAAATTATGTAACCAAACAAAACAAACATTAAACCACCTTCAAAAGAGAATGGAATACTCCACATAGCAACCAGCTCTTAAAATATTTTACTATCGCTTAAAGCCTACCATATTCCCCTTACATCTACAAGAAAATTAGCAATAAGACTAACATCTCGATATCTCGATTAACATGAAGCATATGAAGAATAAGCGTTTGTAAAAATAGTTTGTACAAGAGTAGAGAAAGTCATGTGAGTGTAACACATCAGATTTTTCAGTGCAGAACCTATTTGATTACTCAGTTCCTTGTATTGCGGAAATATTTATCAGTGTCTATTTACCTTTTCCTTTGTTTTTCTTTCATTTTTACTGATGTAAAATAAAGGTTGTAAAATTTGGGGCATGTCTTTGTGGGCTGTGCGCATTAGTATTGATTTTAGAACAAACTTGACCAGAAATTCCTTTAGAGAGGGACTAGCATGTTTTGAAAGATACCTTACCAATGAGCAAAATGCAATCCCTAATAGAGTATTTTCGTTTAAACATTTTCAAACATCATATTAAAAACATATGATAAATTTATCCTTGGATGCAAAGATTAATTTAAATTTAAAGAAAGCTTATGAAATTGTTTATTAGAGAACGTAATTCTTATGCAGATGTTATTTAATAGTAAATGCAAGCATATTTTATTCGACCTATATGTTTCTTTTTTCTTTTCGAGTTAATGAAATATCTTTTGAAATAAATTCATTCACTGACTGAACGAATAAACATGAACTGCTTTAAGTAAATAAAATAGAAATAAAAGAGTTGATTTTAAATTTACCAAAGCAACATACATACGTATACACCCTCTCAAGAAAGCATTCGTCTGTACTTCAAAAATTCTAGCAGCCAAATAATTGAAGGAGAAATCTATTTTTTTTTTTTTTTTTTTACATAAAGATCAAATGGTAATACAATTCACGTGTCTGGCGGATTTTCAGATCATTCATTTTACCAGCGTTATAGAATTTTGAAAAATATGCCAAAATTGCAACTATTTTGTACGTGATGTTTTCTAAATTATCTTTCATACATGTGACTTAAACTGGCGGAGAAATAAATTCCTGAATTCGTAAAAAGTGAGCCAAAAATTAAGAATTAAGACAAAAGCGTTGAAAAATTTCAACTTAGACATTTTATTTCTCCTTCAAATAAAATCCTATTTTTACCGCAAAAGTGACTCTAACGATTTTGATTAAAATATCATATATTTAAGATACTTTCATGACAAACAAAATGTATATTGAATTTTCTGGGAATGTCTCTAAAAGTGTTCTTCATTGTGAAGGAGGTTTGCATAACTGGTAAACCATATGAGATAGACAAAATTTTACTACACAAAAAATGTAGATCGCTTTAAAATACACAATTTATATCATATAAAGTTTGTTGTTGAGTGAACCATTTTCGAGATATTGCTTTTCATTCCCTTAAATTTTCCAATATTTATACTTTTTCTCAAATGGGAATTCGTAATTGATTTTTTTTGTCCTGGTAATGCAAAGAGAATGGAATACTCCACATAGCAACTAGCTCTTAAAATATTTGACTATCGCTTAAAGCCTACCCATTCCCCTTGCAAAATTAGCAATAAGATTAACATCTCGATATCTCGATTAACATGAAGCATATGGAGAATAAGCGTTTGTAAAAATAGTTTTACAAGAGTAGAGAAAGTCATGTGAGTGGAATACATCAGATTTTTTTCTTTGGGTTACATTAGATCTGACGCAGTAATTTGTATCACAAATTATGTAAATGTCAAGAGTAATTGTAGTGTGAATATGCACTGTTGTGTGACATTGATTTGAGATGTTTGTTGATTGTAATTAGTGTCGAGAAGTGGGTTTATACGGCCTTACTGAAACTGACAATAATAGCGTGCAATAATGTAGCGAGGGGGTGAACTGTTTATCATTATTAGAGACGAGCAAATGACGTAATATTGGCGCGTTTTTCTTAGAATTTGCTGGAACATTTTCCCTAGAGCATATGTTTTCGTAATTTTCATTGGATATAAAAATAGACGCTAATGTTGGCGCGTTTTATTAACCAATAGCAGCTCAGTTATAATCCTTAGGCATATCGGGGTGTGGGAGTATAAAAAGGGCTAAGTCAGAGGTAGATCCCTCCCAGTTCATCGGAAACATTTGTACATTACACGTCGGCTCCAGTCCATCGGAAACATTTGTGCATTACACGTCGCTGAGTTCAACAAAAACAGTCATGGTGAATACATAGCATAGTTTATCGATTCGCAGGTTACGCGTAGCAAAGTTATAAAAAAAATCTCAAGTGTCGTAAAGTTAATTACACAAAAAGTTGAAGTACGCGAATTAATAAGGGGCAGTAAAGAAGTTATTATAACAGTTTCAGTTTGGCGAGTGTCAAGATTAATATGTGAAAGTGCATAATGTGTTACGACAATAAAAGTATAAAACAAATTCTTTTATCAGTGTTATCTTTGGATAAAAACTCCTTTCCGTTTACACACCTTGATTAAGAGATTTGCTTGACCGAGAGATCATAGCTAGCCGGAGGACAGTGAACCCAAAAATTAAATACAATAATAGGCGCTCAGTAAAAGATAACACGAAGTGACCGCGACAAATTGTCTTTTATACATGCGGCAAATAAACAGTAGCATTCTTTAAAACAAACACTAATACCATCGCAAATTGGCTACCACAACGTGGAACTTAACAAAGAATACTGTCGCATATCATACACACTTTTACACTCTCATTCATACTTCCAGACTCTGGAGAGGATAGGGACTAATCTTGGCTGGAAAAACAATCTATGCACCAGACGGGAAGCGAATCTGGGACTCTCGCACAGCGGGCAGGTGATCTACCGATTGAGCTACGAGGCCAACTTGAAGTATGCAGAAGTACATTTCGTAAAGGAAATGGTTATCGTCCCACAGGGAAAATTTGTTAGTATGTACTTACACCAGGAGCGTATTTACTCACTTATAACACCAAGCATTGGTGTTTTATTAAATTTTCTTTCGTTTTTATTGACGTAAAACAAAGATACAATGCTTGCAAATAAAATGTAGTGTGTGTCTTTATGGGCTAAAGGAATTAATATCAATTTTAGCGAAACTTGGCCAGAATGCCACCTCCTCTTGCAACGGCCTGCCTTTCTGTACCAGCGAAACATAAACAATGAAGAGTCATACAACCGCAAGGGCCCATGTGACACAAAATAAGCGCCCTTTCTTAGGTGCATGGCTTGCAAGCTTAAAATAGAAAAATATGTACCAACACTACAAAATTATGGGTGTTTACTCGAATTAGCGTACGTTTAAAACAAAAATAATGGTATTATGGTGCTATGATAAAGCTTTAAGGTTCTTAAATGAAAAAAACACGCATTTTCGACCTATTCTGTATAGAATAACCTGTAGCTCAGTCGGTGGAGCATTTGCCTACTATACCAAGGGTCCCGAGTTCGAATCCCGGCTCGGGAATGGGAATTTTTCTCTCCATTATGTGGTGAAATGATAAATGATTTGGTTATATTTAGTGATATTCCGTTGGTTCAGTTAACATCAACGCCAGCAACTGTTCCTAAAATATACCCATGGCCGTACTTGGTGTTACTTTTAGCTGTTATGTTACCAACGCAGGCATTATCTTGCAGGTATACTCCCGTCATAAAATGTAGCCCATAATGGAACGGAGCTGTTTTTGTTGGTATTGACAAAATCCAGGCACACTCCGTACCAGCGCGACCAGCCACTGGATTGGCAGAGTACTTTACCTCCCCAAAAGTAGGTAACAAGCGTAACATTACAATTTAAAACCTTATATTTTTATGCTGCACTACCGTTTTCTAAATGCCGGTTTTCTTATTGCCGTTTAGTAGCAGCATTAACTTAACCTTCGTCTCCATGTCACTGATGAAAGCTCTCATATATGTAAATGTCGTAGTTGTCATTCAGTTTAACCAGACATGCAAAATTCTTTACCCCTTCCTCTAGCAGGCCTAACTATTTGTAATTGGTTTAGCCTTTCCTTGTGTGTTAATCTATTGGAGCTCTTTTATAGAGGGATATCCGAACCACCCCTTCATTTCACATAGATTATCATTCATTTTTTAGTTTTGATGTCCCTAAATTGTTTTGGGCCAGTCACATAGAACTGATACCGGTCAAAAGTTGGTTATCTGAAGGTGGATAACTTACGGAGAGAAAAACACTATGGTGATATAGGGAAATGGGCCACTGTTTATGCACGACAGTATACGTAAATGTTTAATTCAATGCAAATAATTCTTGGTTGCGTGGAGGCAACTGTGTTCATATGTGCGTTGAGTTGTAATTGTTTTAGTATTTATATATTTTTATAAATAATACGGTACAACATTTAGCGATAGGAAGTAATATAATCCAGAAGCGTTACTGGCTGGCTTCAAACTGTAAATCCCAATGTAAGGTTGGCAGCACTTCAGTTGATTTTAATGTCGGCCATTTTGAGTTATTGGTAACTGCCATATCCCTCTTTAGGTGAGTT
This sequence comes from Deroplatys truncata, assembly GCA_030765065.1. Lineage (NCBI taxonomy): Eukaryota > Metazoa > Arthropoda > Insecta > Mantodea > Mantidae > Deroplatys > Deroplatys truncata. The sequence continues at coordinate 122,306,424 of CM060987.1, forward strand.
CCATAATGTTATTTTCCAAAAATACCTAAGGAGTATACTTTTTTGTTAGGGAAGCCTTTTTTTTTAGCAGAAACTTGACCAGAACGTCAGAAAACCTTTTTTAAAATTCACCGTGGTGTGGTAACCGCGGTGGTGGCCGCAATCTCATCATTCTCTCGCTTGCCAGCTCTTCTTGCAACGACCAGCCTTTTTTATATTAGGGAAACATAAATGACGAAGAGTCTTACAGCGTTAAGGTAGCGTCTCACACAAGGAGTGTGTATACCTTAATTTTGTTGCAGAAGCCTACTTGTTTCTTACTTCCTCAAACATTGGTTAGTGTGTTTCCTTGTTTTTCTTTTGTTGTCAATACAATGGCATAAACTAAAGCCTGCAATTTTATTTCTGCAAGGAAAATTTAGTGCGCATCTTTAATAGCTGAACGAATTAGCATTAATTCTACCAGAATCACAAATAATTTCCAAAATTCACCAACCAACTACAATGCGATCGTCATTGTTTTGTTCCATTTATACTCTTGCAATATTGGCGGCCTTTTTACTTCATCTACTACGTGTAGTAAGCAGTAGTAGTTGCATTCCACCCAAAATTTTGATATCCAGATTTGACTGGAAATACATGCTTTGCACTTTTAGAAAAAGATTGGTGTGTGATTCCGATAAATACCAAACTTGGTATTTAGGTTCAGTATCTTCCAAAGATGCGACACGAAACTTTTCAAGAAACACCAACTACATGGAAGATTTTTCGAAGTTTTGGACTTTCTAAAAAATAATTATAACGATTTTGATTAAAATACCATATATTGAAGACATTTACGTTATAAATAAAATGTATATCCTGAATTTTCTGGGTATAGCCTTTGGAGTCCACTTCATTTGGAAGAAATTTTGTGTAATGTTTTATCACTGATAAACGTTAAGCGGTAGACCGAAATGTACTGCATAAATAATATAGAACTCTTCAAAACGCACAATATAGAAACGTTTTTTCGTATCATAAGCCATTTCTGAGATATCCGTTATTAAAGGTTCGAATTGTTAATTTCTTGGTCATTCTTTTTAAGCCCTGTCAACTTTCGGTTGTTTCTCGTGATGTCATGGAAACAGTATGGAATTTTAAGGCCAGCATATAGCGACTAGTTCTTAAACATTTTACTATCGCTGTTCCCTTTGTATCTATAACGAAATTTCAGCTGGAAATCATATCCAGAATCCCTCGCAAAACAGGTGCGCTCCACCGACTGAGCAACGAGGCCAGTCCGTGTCGTTGTTGTTTGCCAGCCTCTCTGTATTAGCGAAACATAAACAACGAAGAGTCTTAAAGCGACAAGGGCTCTGGTATTTTGGTTCATGTGCCGCGAACTTGTTCAATTTCTGAAATGGGGGCCAGCAAAAGACATTCGCGACGAAAGAGTATTGTATATTGTTAACTTTCTGTGATAAAAAATCTGATGACTTTCTCTATTATTGTGCAAACTATTTTTACAAACTTTCATGTTAATCGAAATAAACTTTTGCAGAAACTACCTTAAGACTAATTTTCTTGTAGGTGCAAGGAGACTCTCCATATGCTTCATGTTAATTCAGATATCGAGATATTAATCTTATTGCTAATTTTCTTGTAGATGCAAGGAGACTCTCCATATGCTTCATGTTAATTCAGATATCGAGATATTAATCTTATTGCTAATTTTCTTGTAGATGCAAGGAGACTCTCCATATGCTTCATGTTAATTCAGATATCGAGATATTAATCTTATTGCTAATTTTCTTGTAGATGCAAGGAGACTCTCCATATGCTTCATGTTAATTCAGATATCGAGATATTAATCTTATTGCTAATTTTCTTGTAGGTGCAAGGAGACTCTCCATATGCTTCATGTTAATTCAGATATCGAGATATTAATCTTATTGCTAATTTTCTTGTAGATGCAAGGAGACTCTCCATATGCTTCATGTTAATTCAGATATCGAGATATTAATCTTATTGCTAATTTTCTTGTAGGTGCAAGGAGACTCTCCATATGCTTCATGTTAATTCAGATATCGAGATATTAATCTTATTGCTAATTTTCTTGTAGATGCAAGGGTAATATGGTAGGCTTTAAGCTATAGTTAAATATTTAAGAGCTGGTTGCTATGTCGAGTATTCCATTCTCTTTGTATTACCAGGACAAAAAAGAATGAATAACGTATTCCATTTGAGAAAAAAAGTATAAGTATTGGAAAATTTAAGGCAATAACAAACAATGTCTCGAAAATGGTTCACTCAAAAACAATGTGTATGACATAAATTCTGTATTTTAACGCGATCTACATTTTTTGTTTAGTAAAATTTTGTCTATCTCTTTTGGTTTACCAGTTGTGCAAAAGTCGTTCACAATGAAGAATACTTTTGGAGACATTCCCAGAAAATTCGAGATATACATTTCATTTGTTATGAAAATATCTTAAACATATGATATTTTAATCAAAATCGTTACAGCAATTTTTGAGAAAATTAAAATTTTCGAAAAATGTTCCATGTAAAGGGTAATCTGGGGTGGGGGGATTTTCTTGAAAATCTTCGTGTCGCATCTCTGGAAGATGCTGAACCTAAATACCAAGTTTGGTGTTTATCTGACTTCGTTTCTGAGTTATGCTGTTGACAGACACACAGACACACAAACGGACATGTTTCCAAAAATGCTATTTCTTGGATTCAGGAGGCCTCAAAACATATATTTCCGGTGAAATCTCGGTATCGAATTTTTGTGTGGAATACAATACTTCCCCTACTTACTATACGTAGTAGAGAAATAAAAATAAAGAATTCCCATTTCAGAAAAAGTATAGCATTAGAAAATTCAAACAAATAAGAAACAGTATCTCGGAAATGGTCACTCGGCAAAAAAATGTACCTGACCTAAATTGTGTGTTTTAACGAGAACTACATTTTTTTGTGTAGTAACATTTTGCCTCTCTTACGATTTACCAGTTATGCAAAAGTTATTCAGGATGAAGAGGACTTTTGGGGACATTCCCTGAAAATTCCAGATATGCATTTAATTTGCCATCAAAATATCTTAAACATATGACATTTTAATCAAAATCATTATATCCATTTTTGAAAATTCGAAAAATGTTTCAAGTAAAGGGTAGTCCGGGGTGGGGGTATTTTCTTGAAAATCTTCGTGTAGCATCCTTGGAAGTTACCAAACTGAAATACCAAGCTCAGTATTTATCGACTCTTCATTTTTGAGTTATGCTGTTCACAGACATACATACAGACACACACGGACATGTTTCCAAAAATGCTTTATTTGGAATCGGTGCACCTCAAAACATGTATTTCCGGTGAAATATCGGTATCGAATTTTTGGATGGAATTCACTACTTCCCCTACTTACTATACGCAGTAGAGAAAATAAAAATTTACTTTTTTGTGTTTGTTTGCTTATTTAATTTCTTGCTTCCGCAGGAAGGTTCGAATTTAGCAGTTTTGTTATTTGTTCTTATTAGTTTCTCCATCACGTACTTAGTAGGTAGAGGAGTATTACATTCTACCCAAAAATTCGATACCGAGATTTCACCGTAAGTGCATGTTTTGAAGCCCCCTGAATAAAAAAAAACATTTAGAAAAGGACCACGCGCGTGTGTGCCTGTGACAGTATAACTCAAAAACGAAAAGTCGGATAAATACCAAACTTGGTATTTAGGTTCAGCATCCTCTAAAGATGCGACACCAAGATTCTAAATAATATCCCCCCACTCCAAACTAACCTTTCCATGAAAGCTTTTTCGAATTTTTTTATTTGCTAAAAAATGGCTCTAACAATTTGAATTAACATACCATATGTTAAATATATTTAAATGACAAATAAAATGTACGAATTTGAATTTACTGGGAACAGCATGTGGACTCCTCTTGATTCAAAGGTTATTTTGTATAATTTTGTATAACTGGTAAACTTTAAGCGATAGACGAAAACGTAGGTACTACACAAAAAATGTAGATCTCTTTAAAACACAAATTTATTTCAAATAATTTTTTTTTTTTTTTTTTTTTTGTAATTTCGTTATTAATGTTTCGAATTGTTCAATATTAGCCATTCTTTAAGTCCTGTCGATTCTACTTGAATTTTTCTGGGAGTAGCATGTAAAGTCGTCTTCATTCGAAAGTTTTTTTTTGTATAATCTTGTATAACTGCTAAACGTTAAGCGATAGTCGAAAACGTACTCCACAAAAACTGTATACCTCTTTAAAACACGCAATTTATTTCAAATAACTTTTTTGTTTGTGGCATGAGCCGTTTCCGAGATAACATTTCGTTATTAATAGTTCGAATTGTTCAATACTTAGCCATTCTTTAAGTTCTGTAGATTTCAATTGTTTCTCGCGATGTTATGGAATTTTAACGCAGGGATACAGCGTCCAGTTCTTTTTTGTTTGTTTCTCTCTTTATTTTAGAGTTCCCTTGTCTACCCAGTTTATGATTACTGTGAAATACTGTTTTCTTTACCGCTTATTACCACAATACACACACACACACACACACACACACAAACACCCATGCCCTTGGCGGGACTCAAACCCGCTGCTCTCAGCTTGGTGGAGCGCCGAAGCTATACTCTCCAGTGACCACGGCTACGAGGGCCTGCAGTTCTTAAACATTTGACTATCACCATTCCCTTTATATCTATAATGAAATGCGTTTTGCATCATTTCCAGAAAGGTTTATCTGGATCAAAATGAAATAGGAAAATAAACTTTCGTAAGAATAATTTGTGTAGAGAAAGTCATGTGAATGTAACACTAAGATCTTTTCCTTTCGTTTTTAGTTTCTGTACTACGTAACGAGTTGGAGGCTCAGGCGGTAACGTCTGTGGCTCGCATAGGGGAGTTCACGGGTTCCATCCTTGGTGACCGTTCACTCAGACCATAGGATTTTTCGTGGTTTTTTCCAGGTCGCCTAGGCGAATGTCGCGGTGGTGTATTCTATCACGACTTTTCCTTCCCCCCATTGCCTATTATTTCATTTCTCCGTTTCACGTTTGAGATGTTCTTCGGGTCCTGCGGTGCTGGCGGTGTCGGGCAGATGGAGTAGTTGCTTGCGCATTAGAAATGTTTCTCCCCGTGAACGCCAGGATGCGTTGTCCCGCCCGTTAGGTTCGCTTCGTCGCCCTCTTTCGGGATTCTTCGCCTCGATTGGTGGGCGTGTGTACAAACTGGAAATATTAGGGACCTCTACGCGTTTCTGTGGACCTGTCTGCCTGCGGACCTGCGCCTGCTACGGCTGCTTCACCTCATCCCTACCTCCCAGAGCATGTAGCCCAATAGATCAAATTGGTCGCAGCAGCAGGTGTCCCCATCCTACATACCTACTACCTAGTATAATAAGTAGGGGAAGTATTGTATTCCACTGGAAATATATGTTTTGAAGTCCTTGAAACCCCAAAAACATTTTTAGAGAAAGGTCCGCAAGTGTGTGTGTGTGTGTGTGTGTGTGTGTGTGTGTGTGTGTGTGTGTATGTCTGTGAACGTATAACTCAAAAACGAAAAGTCGGATAAATACCAAATTTGGTATTTAAGTTCAATATCTTCCAAAGATGCGACACGAAGATTTTCATGAAAGTTTTCCTACCCTCAACTACCTTTTACTTAGGAAATTTTTCATAATTTTTATTTTCTAAAAATGGCTCTTACGATTTTGATTAAAATACCATATATTAAAGATGTTTACATGACAAATAAAATGTATATGTTGAATTTTCTAATATTAGCTGTGAAGTCCTCTTCATTTGAAACGCATTTTGTATAATTTTGTACACTAGCTTCCATTTATGCCGTCACCGCAGCTTTGGTGGGTATTCCACTCACCATCACAGGTGGAGTATGTATAGCAGGGAGGAGGTGCGTATATTTGTTTACCTTTTCGCGCATTCAGTGGCGTCCTGTTCTAGGTGCACAATTCTGGATTATTCACATATGAATAATCACTTTAAAATAGCTTTACTTATCTCTTATAATAACCGTGTTTAAATAATATTGTATAACTAAATAAAACCCTGTTTCGCACAATACCTCCACAAAACAATATTCCTAATGGCAACATAATGTAAAACTGAAATACATTATACTTTTTACTCTCAAAGAGGACTCATTTACTAGACATTATTTCAATAATCCGTCCAATCTCCATTCTTGTCAAATACCTGATTTAGTCGCCTAGGTGCTGAACTCCGGCTCTAAACGCAAATGTTCACATGTTTCATGACTGTTCCCAGAGGGCGACGAATGAGTCAGTGCCTAAGGTCTAAATCAGGCGTTGGGCAATAATGGATCTAACCAGTATTAAAATAATGTGTAGTAAATGTGTCCTCTTTGAGAGTAAAAAGTATAATTTACAGTTTTATATTATATTGTCAATAAAAATACTTTTCATGGAGAAATTATACCAAACAGAGTTTTATTTAGTTATATATTTAAACATTATTATTATTATTATTATTATTATTATTATTATTATTATTATTATAAGTGATGACGATTAAAGCTATTGCTCAAGGTTGTAAATTCATATGTGAATAATCTAGAATTAAGCACGTAAAATAGGACGCCACTGCATGGACGAAAAGGTAAACAAATACAAATGCCTCCTACTTGCTAGACATACTCAACCTGTGAAGGCGTCGTTCTCCGTGGTGTAGTGGTTAGCATGCATGCTAGTAGTTCTCGAGGCCGCGGGTTCAAACCCGGGGGAGCCTGATAAAGAGGCCTCTGAGCAAAATTACCGATCATTCACGCTCAATATAGAATGGGACGTTGATGTGTTACACTCTCATGACTTTCTCTACTCTTGTACAAACTAGGTTTACAAGCGCTTATTCTCCATATGCTTCATGTTAATCGAGATGTTAATCTTATTGCTAATTTTCTTGTAGATGCAAGGGGAATTGGTAGGTTTTAAGCGATAGTAAAATATTTTAAGAGCTGGTTGCTATGTGGAGTATTCCATTCTCTATGCATTACCAGGACCAAAAACGTGAATAACAAATTTGAGAAAAAGTATCAGTATTGGAAAATTTAAGGGAATAGCAAGTAATATCTCGAAAATGGTTCACTCAACAAAAAAAGGTATATGACATAAATTGTGTATTTTAACGCGATCTACATATTGTGTGTAGTAAACTTTTGTCTATCTCTTATGGTTTACCAGTTATGCAAAAGTCGTTCACAATGAAGAATACTTTTGGAGACATTCCCAGAAAATTCGAGATATACATTTCATTTGTCATGAAAATATCTTAAACATATGATATTTTAATCAAAATCGTTAGAGCGATTTTTGAGAAAATAAAAATTTTCGAAAAATGTTCCATGTAAAGGGTAATCTGGGGTGGGGGAATTTTCTTGAAAACCTTCGTGTCGCATCTCTGGAAGATACTGAACCTAAACACCAAGTTTGGTGTTTATCCGACTGTTCGTTTCTGAGTTATGCTGTTCACAGACACACACACGGACATGTTTCCAAAAATGGTTTTTTGGATTCAGGGGGCCTCAAAACATATATTTCCAGTGAAATCTCGGTATCGAATTTTGGGGTGGAATACAATACTTCCCCTACTTAATATACGTAGCAGAGAAAGTAAAAACTCAAACCTGTGAAGGCGAATGTGCAACGGTAAACAAACAATTTATTCTTTTAAAGTCCTGTCAGCATTCAGTTGGTTCCCGCTACTGCATGGAAATAGCATATAACGCCAGCATATAGCGTCCAGTTCTGCTAACAGCTGACTGTCGTTCTTTTTGCATTTATAACGAAATGTATAAATGTATTTTTCAGAAAAATAGGCTTTTGTCAGCTAAAGATTTTTATACACATCACGCGTTTTTAAATTTAGTAGCATAAAATTGTGGCTAGATTTTAATAGAAACTGGGCCAGAATCACAAAACATTTTCAAAATTTCCCGTGGCAGTTAAAACGAGCTCTCTACATCAGTCGTTGTTGTTTGCCAGCTCTTCTGTATTAGAGAAACATAAATAACGAAGAGCTACAAGAGCTGTTTCCGTTTAACAGTTACAAACTTGCCCAGTTTCTTTAATGGGGTGCACCAAATAAAAGAGCAGGCACTACTATTGGTAATTTTCTGTTATAAAACATTTACTCGTTTGTGTTTATTTGCTTATTTAAGTTATTGCCTCCGCAGAAATGAGCAGTTTTGTTTTTTCTTATTTTTTTCTTTCGTTTTTCAATATTGCTTTTTAGCAGGCATAAGAGTAAATGTGATAAACTACAGGTGTTTTGTTTATGTTACCAAAAGCTACATGATATCTAAATGAAAACTGAGTTTGCGCATTTCTTGGCTGCACCAAACGGTTTTAAGGTTAGCGGAGTGACAAAATTAACCGTCGGTATTAAATTACGCACTTATTTTCGAAATGTTAATGAACTTGACACAATTATCTTATGGACGGCACTTTGGAACGGAGGACATGCTCAAGAGTAAACTAATTCATATAATATTTTCGATGGAACGACGCACTGCATGCTGCAGTTTAATCTGAGAAGCACTTAGGACAGTTCAGCGCCACAACGTCCGTTAAATATCAGGAAAACAGAAATTGCTAGTAGCTATGCCGCTCGGTGTTGTTTCTATTCCCTCGTTTCCATAGTTACATTGGAGATTGTAGGTTGAACATTTTGGCATTTGTTACCTTCTAGGTGCGTTTGCCACTGAAGAATAGCTACTGCTGTTGTTCATCCGTCTTTATGTCTGTCTGTACGCATGAAACAGCTACACGTAAAATTAAAAGCCTACGTATAAAATATTGAAAATAATTTGTCTGCAAATTATAAATTTGGTTAAGTTTGATAACAAAGTTAAAGGATGGTTACTAGAGAATCTCTTGGTATTCTGCGCTTACTAAATTCTAGAATGAAAACACATTTATCCAAAATGTACCTAGTAGGAATTGCATGCGACCTAAAATTTCGATAAATAGTTGTTTTGATGCCTCCTGAATTAAAAAAGAGTACTCTTAGAAAAATCTGATGTGTTACACTCACATGACTTTCTCTGCTCTTGTACAAACTATTTTTAGAAACGCTTATTCTACATCTACTTCATGTTAATCGAGATATCAAGATGTTAATCTTATTGCTAATTTTCTTGAAGATGCAAGGGGAATTGGTAGGCTTTAAGCGATAGTCAAATGTTTTAAGAGCTGGCTGCTATGTGGAGTATTCCATTCTCTTTGCATTACCAGGACAACAAAAACCTTAACGAATTCTCATTTGAGAAAAAGTATAAGTATTGGAAATTATAAGGGAATAACAAGCAATATTTCGAAAATGGCAAAAAAGTACATGACGTAAATTGTGTATTTTAACGCGATCTACATTTTTTGTGTAGTAAAATTTAGTCTGATCTCTTATGGTTTACCAGTTATGCAAAATGTCGTTCACAATGAAGAATACTTTTGGAGACCTTACCAGAAAATTCGAGATATACATTTCATTTGTTATGAAAATATCTTAAGCATGTGATATTTTAACAAAAATCGTTAGAGCGATTTTTGAGAAAATTAAAATTTTCGAAAAATGTTCCATGTAAAGGGTAATCTGGGTGGGGGGATTTTCTTGAAAACCTTCGTGTCGCATCTCTGGAAGATACTGAACCGAAATACCAAATTTGGTGTTTATCCGACTGTTCGTTTCTGCGTTATGCTGTTCACAGACAGACACACACACGGACATGTTTCCAAAAATGCTTTTTTTTGATTCAGGGGATCTCAAAATATGTATTTCCGGTGAAATCTCGGTATCGAATTTTTGAGTGGAGTACAATACTTCCCCTACTTACTATACGTAGTAGAGAAAGTAAAAATGAATAACGGATTCCCATTTGAGAAAATAAGTATTGAAAAATTTAAGGGAATAACAAGCAATTACTCGAAAATGGTTCACTCAACAAAAAAAATGTATATGACATAAATTGTGTATTTTAACGCGATCTACATTTTTTGTATAGTAAAATTTTGTCTATCTCTTATGGTTTACCAGTTATGCAAAAGTCGTTCACAATGAAGAATACTTTTGGAGACATTCCCAGAAAATTCGAGATATACATTTCATTTGTCATGAAAATGATATTTTAATCAAAATCGCTAGAGCCATTTTAGAGAAAATTAAAATTTTCGAAAAATCTTCCATGTAAAGGGTAATCTGGGGTGGGGGATTTTCTTGAAAACCTTCGTGTCGCATCTCTGGAAGATACTGAACCTAAATACTAAGTTTGGTGTTTATCCGACTGTTCGTTTCTGAGTTATGCTGTTCACAGACAGAACAATGGTTAACTTAATTAAATATTTGTATGTATACAAAAGTTATTAAAAAAGTTGGGTGTTCCAATGTGTTATTCAAAATTTTTGAAAAAAATTATTGAGAAGGGAGAAATACTTTAGTAGACCAATGCTTTTGCAAAAACTTTAAATCGAATTGAATTGACAGACAGACACACACACACACACACACACACACACACACACACACACACACACACACACACACACACACACACACACACACATACACACACGGACCTATTTCCAAAAATGCTTTTTTTGGATTCAGGGGGTCTCAAAACATATATTTACGGTGAAATCTCGGTATCGAATTTTTGGGTGGAATACAATACTTTCCCTACTTACTGTACCTAGTAGAGAAAGTAAAAATGAATAACAAATTTGAGAAAAAGTATAAGTATTGGAAAATTTAAGGGAATAGCAAGGAATATCTCGAAAATGGTTCACTCAACAAAAAAATGTATATTTCATAAATTGTGTATTTTAACGCAATCTACATTTTTTGTGCAGTAAACTTTTGTCTATCTGTTATGGTTTATCAGTTATGCTAAAGTCGTTCACAATAAAGAATACTTTTGGAGACATTTCCAGAAAATTCGAGATATACATTTCATTTGTCCTTCGTGTTGCATATCTGGAAGATACTGAACCTAAATACCAAGTTTGATGTTCTTCGGACCGTGCGTTTCTGAGTTATGCTGTTCACACACACACACACACACACACACACACACACACACACACACACACACACACGGACCTTTTTCCAAAAATGCTTTTTTTGGATTCAGGGGGTCTCAAAACATATATTTACGGTGAAATCTCGGTAACGAATTTTTGGGTGGAATACAATACTTTCCCTACTTACTATACGTAGTAGAGAAAGTAAAAATTAATTGTAACTAGGTTACTAGGGATATTTCTGATTACCATAAACTAGCAAAGACAGAGTTTTAAATGAAAACAAATAGACTTCTGGAACGAAAAGACTATATTAAGATAAAAATCTGATGTGTTACACTCACATGACTTTCTCTACTCTCTACTATTTTTACAAACGCTTATTCTCCATATGCTTCATGTTAATCGAGATATCGAGATGTCAATCTTATTGCTAATTTTCTTGTAGATGCAAGGGGAATATGGTAGGTTTCAAGCGATAGTCAAATATTTTAACGCTGGTTGCTATATGGCGCATTCCATTCTCTTTGCATGTCCAGGACATAAAAAAAATGAATAAGGAGTTTGAGAAAAAGTATAAGTATTGGAAAATTTAAGGGAATAACAAGCAATATCTCGAAAACGGTTCACTCAACAAAAGAAATGTACATGACATAAATTGTGTATTTTAACGCGATCTACATTTGTTGTGTAGTAAAATTTTGTCTATCTCTTATGGTTTACCAGTTATGCAAAAGTCGTTCACAATGAAGAATACTTTTGGAGACATTCCCAGGAAATTCAAGATATACATTTTATTTGTCATAAAAATATCTTAAACATATGATATTTTAATCAAAATCGTTAGAGCCATTTTTGAGAAAATTAAAATTTTCGAAAAATGTTCCATGTAAAGGGTAGTCTGGGGTGGGGGGATTTTCTTGAAAACCTTCGTATCGCATCTCTGGAAGATACTGAACCTAAATACCAAGTTTGGTATTCCGACAGTTCGTTTCTGAGTTATGCTGTTCACAGACACACAGACACACAGACAGACACACACACGGACATGTTTCCAAAAATGCTTTTTTTGGATTCAGGGGGTCTCAAAACATGTATTTGCGGTGAAATCTCGGTATCGAATTTTTGGGTGGAATACAATACTTCCCCTACTTACTATACGTAGTAGAGAAAGTAAAAATACTACTTCCATACGGAACTCCCATCAAATAAAGGGCGCTTGCTTTGTGTCAGACGCGCAGACGTCCCCTTGTCGCTACATGACTCTTCAATGTTTATGTTTCCCTAATACAGAAAAGCTGGCCGTTGCAAGAAGAGCTGGAAAACAAGAACAACGACGAGGTGAATTTTAAAATCTGATGTTTGTTTCCCATAACTTTCTCTACCCACTATCGTTTATTTTTATTAGCTTCTACAAACTATTGTTACGAAAACTTCTTTTTCTATTTATTTCATGTTAATGGAGGCACAGCTTTGCCAAATAGTTTCAATTACACACATTTTGTTACAGCTAAAAGGCAACAGAGGAAACCGAATCGATAGTTATATGTAAAAAAAAATCCAATGTGCTGCTCTCACGTACTTTCTCTACTCTTGTACAAAATATTTTTACAAACGCTTATTCTCCATCTACTTTTATGTTAATCGAGAATCTTATTGCTAATTTTCTTGTAGGTGTAAGGGGAATGTGCTAAGCTCTAAGCTATGGTCAAATATTTTAAGAGCTGGTTGCTATGGGAGCATTCCAATCAATCTCTTTGCATAGAAAATTGGAACAAATAACAAGGAATATCTCGGAAATGGTTCATTCCACAAAAAATAATAAATAAATATATATATATATGTATATAAAAAGAAAAGTATGAGACATAAATTGAGTGTTTTAACGAAATATAATTTTTTGTGTAGTAAAATTTTGTCTATCTCTTACGGTTTACCATTGTGCAAAAGTCATTCAGAATGAACAGGACTTTTTGGGGGCATTCCCAAAAAATTCAAGATATACATTTTATTTGCCATGAAAATATCTTAAACATATGATACTTTAATCAAAATCGTTAGAGCTATTTTTGAGAAAATAAACATTTTCGAAAAATGTTCCATGCAAAAGGTAGTCTGGGGTGGGGATATTTTATTGAAAATCTTAGTGACCCATCCTTGGAAGATACTAAACCCAAATACCAAGTTTGGTATTTATTCGACTTTTCGTTTTTGAGTTACGCTGTTCACAGGCAGACTCACAGACAGACATCGCGGACATGTTTCCAAAAATGCTTTATTTGGATTCAGGACACCTCAAAATATACACTTCCGGTGAAATCTCGGTATCAAATTTTTGGGTGGAATACAATACTTCCCCTACTTACTATACCTAGTAGAGAAAGTAAAAAGCGGGGCACTATATGCCGATCATAAAATTCCATACTCTTTCCACGACATCCTGAGAAACAAGTGAATAACAACAGCACTTTTAAAAAAATTCTGATTTGTTACTTTCACATGGCTTTCTCTAGGATCGTTTATTTTATATGGCTTCTATAAACTATTCTTACGACAGCTTCTTTTTCTATTTACTTCATGTTAATCGAGATACACCTTTGCAGAAATAGCTTCATTGCATATTTCCTTGTAGGTATACTGGCATGCATAAAGTGGCCCGCAATGGAACGGAGCTGTTTATGTTGTTGGTACTGGCAAAATCTAGCCATACCCTTACCAGCGTGACCAACCCTGTTTCTCGAGCAACATTCTAGCCACTGAATTGCCAGGGTACTTTACCTCCCCCAAAGTATGGCCGAACTGCCGAGGAGTCAACCTTATATTATCCTGCTAGAATACCGTTTTCTGATTGCCGTTTAGTAGCAACAATAACTTAACCTTCCTCTCCATGTCGCTGATGAAAACTCTCATGTATGTAAATGCCATAGCTATGGTTCAGTTTAACCAGACATGCAAATAATTCTTTACCCCTTTCTCTAGAACGCTCTATTTGTAAATAGGTTTAACCTTGTGTGCCAATCGTAACGAAACTCTTTCATAGAGGCGGTATTCGAACCACCTTTCATTCCACATAGATTATAAACAACGTTCATTGATTAGTTTGTGTGCTCATGTGTTGTTTTTCAGGTCAGGCACATAAAGAACTGATACCGGCTGTGTGGAGTCAGAAGTTGATCACCTGAAGATGGAAACCTTACGGAGAGAGAAACACAATGGATAGTCATATGCTTAAAATCGGGATGATATATGCTGGTGCTAAAATTTCATACTTTTCCATTATATCGCGAGAAACAACATAATAGCGACAGCATTTTAAAAAGCTGACTAAAATTCAAACAATTTACAGCAGATATTTAGAAATCTTTATTTGTCATGTAAATACCTTAAATTGTAGTAGTATTTTAATTTAAACCTTTGCAGCCATTTTGGAGAAAATAAAACATTTCGAAAGTGTTTAAATGTGAAGGATAGTTTGGGGTGGGCGGATTTTCTTAAAAATCGTCATGTCGCATCCTTGAAGGATGCTGAACTTAAACACTAAGTTTGGTATTTATCCGAGTTTTTGTTTTAGAGTTATGGACACACACCCACACACTCGGACGTGCTTCCAAATATTTTTTCTTATTCAGGGGGCCTCAAAACATGCATTTCTGGAGAAAACTGATAGGAATGTTTGGAATGTTTAGTGGAATGCACTACCTTCACTACCTACTGGGTACGGTACATGGTAGAGAAAGTAAAACGTGTTACGTCATTCTTGTCAAGATTCTGCTAAAATTAATGCTAATTCGTGCAGCCAACAAAGATACATAATACTTTTTACCTCTAGGAATTGTAGACCTTATTTTGTGTCGATAAAAGCAAAAGAAAAACAAAAGAAAATGTAATACACACCAATTCTTGCGAAAACAACTTATGCAAGGGCAATTTAGCTTGTGTTAGACGAAACAGACGCACCCTTGTCACTGTAATACTCTTTGTTCTTTATGTTTCCCTAATACAGAAACGCTGACCGTTGCTAGTGGAGCTGGCAACAAGAGGACGACGAGTTGGCAACAAGAACAGATTGATTGTTTGTTACGAGATTGCGGTTATTTTGTTTTCGCATCATTTGAATTTTAAAAATCTGATGTGCTAGATTCACACGACTTTCTCTACCCACTATCGTTTATTTTAGTATTACTCCCAACCATTGTGTGTGTGTGCGTGCGTGCGTGCGTGCGTGCGTGCGTGCGTGCGTGCGTGCGTGCGTGCGTGCGTGCGTGCGTGCGTGCGTGCGTGCGTGCGTGCGTGCGTGCGTGCGTGCGTGCGTGCGTGCGTGCGTGCGTGCGTGCGTGCGTGCGTGCGTGCGTGCGTGCGTGCGTGCGTGCGTGCGTGCGTGCGTGCGTGCGTGCGTGCGTGCGTGCGTGCGTGCGTGCGTGCGTGCGTGCGTGCGTGCGTGCGTGCGTGCGTGCGTGCGTGCGTGCGTGCGTGCGTGCGTGCGTGCGTGCGTGCGTGCGTGCGTGCGTGCGTGCGTGCGTGTGTGTGTGTGAACAGCATAACTCAGAAACTCCAGAGGAGGAAAGCGAGAGAAAAAATAAGGTATACAATCAGCATTATTTTCAGGAGAATTTAACTTTCAGGATTTATATAAATTATGGTCATAATTTCACAATTTCTTGTAGATTTTTAGTCATGAAGTAAGAATTAACATGTTTCATTTGTAGCCTAGTGGTTAGCCTGTCAACCTCCATATCCAGAGTTGGGTTTGATTCTGAGTGTTGATGGGATTTTTATTACATTTTATTCCCTGGCAAAAGTCTGGAACATATTGCATATTGTGTGCACATGTGCATCTACACACTAGTGTATTTTCAAACCACAATAATAAGTCTTAATGTTAAACTAAACAACATAAGCACATTAAGAACACCAGCTTGGTTTTATTTCATGCAAGTATGCATTACAAATGTAAAATACAAAACTATGGATGTAAGAAAAGAAAATGTATCCCAAGGAATCCATGTCCTATAAAATGTAAAACTGCAATTTTATTAAATAACTGTTACAGTGATACATACATAAAAAAAAACGAACAGTCGGATAAACACCAAACTTGGTATTTAGGTTCAGTATCTTCCAGAGATGCGACACGAAGGTTTTCAAGAAAATCCCCCCCCGCCCCAGATTACCCTTTACATGGAACAATTTTCGAAAATTTTAATTTTCTCAAAAATGGCTCTAACGATTTTGATTAAAATATCATATGTTTAAGATATTGTCATGGGAAATGAAAATGTATATCTCGAATTTCCTGGGAATGTCTCCAGAAGTATTCTTCATTGTGAACGACTTTTGCATAACTGGTAAACCATAAGAGATAGACAAAATGTTACTACACAAAAAATGTAGATCACGTTAAAATTCACAATTTAGTCATATACATTTCTTTTGTTGAGTGAACCGTTTTCGAGATATTGCTTGTTATTCCCTTAAATTTTCCAATACTTATACTTTTTCTCAAATTCGTTATTCATTTTTTTAATGTCCTGGACACGCAAAGAGAATGGAATACTCCACATAGCAACCAGCTTTTAGAATACTTGACTATCGCTTAAAGCCTACCAATTCCCCTTGCATCTACAAGAAACATAGCAATAAGACTAACATCTCGATATCTCGATTAACATGAAGCATATGGAGAATAAGCGTTTGTAAAAATAGTTTGTACAAGAATAGAGAAAGTCATGTGAGTGTAACACATCAGATTTTTTATTCAGGGGGCCTCCAAACATATATTTCCGATGAAATCTCGGTATCGAATTTTTGGGTGGAAATCAATTTCTCTACCTACTATGTAGTGGTAGAGAAAGCAAAAAATCGATATCCAACGAAACATTCATAGCACCAGCAAGGCTTTTAATACGGTTCAGTACAATTTCCAATAACAATCAAACTGTATCCATAAAAATACTACAGGGTTTTCCAAAAATTGTGTAGTTTTACAAAATTTTCCAGAAAATAATTAAAACTATTGAGTTGAGTGACTGGTCGTATTTCAGAAGTTAGGCTTGCATTAGTGGTTGTACTATAATAATTTATTTCTTTAAACATTTACATTGTTTGTTTCAATCATGAAATAATCTAAAAATATTTTATTACAGGTTTTACTTAATCTATGTAAATAATTTGTAGTTTTGTCCTCCTAAATGTATAGATGATCTCCAAACGTCCAGTGAAGTTATTACACGTAAGCATAGACACAGATTATCTGGCCAGCATAATTTCATTGATTAAAATGTCTTAAATACAAAGAAGGGAACCAGGATATCACGAATAAATAACCTAGATGGGAACTATCGTAATTATAAATGTTCTGAGCATTTGGCCAGAAGTCAACGGCTGCAATCACAATGAATACATAGAAACTATACGTTTCGGAGAGTAGTTGTGTATCATCTGTAAGTATTTATCTCATGCATTAATTCAGATGGAATTGCTTTGAATTTGGACCAATAAAGTTGTCTAATCTGCCAATTTGATTGTTTTAATTTTACCATCTCAACATGCATTCTTTTTACTTTTTTACCCGTACTTACATAATAGGTAGACAAGGTATTGCATTCCACCCAAAAATTTGATACCGAGATTTCATCGGAAATACATGTTTTGAGGCTCCCTAAGTCCAAAGAAACATTTTTAGAAAAAGGTTCTTGTGTGTGTATTTCTGAACAGCATTAAGCTGTAGCTCAAGTAGCAAAATGTCGGATAAACACCGAACTTTTTATTTAATTCAGTATCTTCTAAAAATGCGACATGAGGATTTTCTGTGAATAGCTTTTTGAAGTCATTCGGAAGGAATTTTGTATAAATCTTATATAACTGGTAAACGTTAAGCAATAGACGAAAACGTACTACACACAAACATATAGGTATTTAAAAGCACAATTTATTTCAAGTAACTGTTTTGTGGCATCAGCCATTTTCGAGAATCCGTTATTAATGGTTGCATCTGTTCATTACTTGTCATTCTTTTAAAGTCTTGTCAACATTCAGTTGTTTCTTGCGATTGCGTGGAAGGAGTATGGAATTTTAAGGCCAGCGTATAGCGTCCGGTTCTAAAACATTTGACTATCGCTATTCCTTTTGTATCTATAACGAATTGTGTAATGTAGCTATTTCCGGAAAGGTTTATCTCGATTAAAGTGAAGCAGATAGGAAAATAAACTTTCGTGAGGATAATTTATATACGTACCAATAAACGATAGAGGGTAGAGAAAGTCATATGAATTTAACACAGAATTTTTTTCCCTTAGTATCACCAACTGTGTTATCGCGCATATCGTTTCTTTTGTATATTGTTTCATTTTTATAGCCCTTTTGTAACTTCTGTGATCATATCGAGGGCTTTGACTTGAGAACCAACTGATGGTGTTTTTACTTCCTGAACTCTAGGTTTCTTAACATGGTTTTTATTATGTTTTACTCTTAAACATACTCAAATTCATCCCCAGACTCTGCGGAGGATAGGGAATGATTGTGGTTAAAGAAAACAAAATCCCCGCCGCAGCCGGGAATTGAACCTGGGACTTCTGTATTAGGAAGCTAGAACGTTGACCATTCGACTACAGAGGTAGTGGGTTTAACATCGATATACATACATCCACACAACTGTAAGTATGTATTTTATAAACATTAATATACCTTGGGCGTAGTTTGTACTATATTATTTCAGCTTTAGTGTTTTATTCCTAAAATAGTTAAATAAATATAACAATCTCACTAGACGTGTTGAGTGTGCCAAGAAAAAAACAATATTTTCTTCTGTTTAATTAGAGTTTTCATGACAATTGACATAAATTACCTATGGAAATAACAACTCTTGTTGAAAAATAAAACCATAAAATTGAATTTTAGTCTTTAAGTAGAGTTACGGCCAACCATTGCAATTCCAGAAGGAAATGTTCATAAAACAAAAGCTAGTGAAGTGAATCACAGCAGTGAACTGCAATACAAAGACGGCAAGTGTAAATTAAATAAAGTATAAAAATGCATTACGTGTTAACATCAATTTCTTTCACGTAGAATTGCTGAAAAACAAATAATGGTATGCAATTGCTATGTTTCGAATAATGTTTATTCTCACAGTTAACTGTTTAATGTGAAACATGATCAAGGGATAGACGAAGAAGGAAGAATAGGTTGAACCGATTTAATTCCGGTGAAATCGCTGCCCCCTTTTCAGCAGTTCCGTGCAGCGGAAGTTAATGGTACTCTCAACTTAAAGTAAATAATAATGCTTGTACAACGTTCAACAACAGAACTATACAGATTATACTCTTACTATTAATTACTGTTCCAATGGCTGTATGTTTGGTTCCACATAGTGTATTCATGCGCGACAGGTTTTCGTAAACACGCCGTCTTTCTTTTGTTTCTATGTCAACGAGATAACAAGTGGTGAATTCAAGTTCCGGCGGATGTAAACAAAAGCAGTAGGATAAAAGAATACGATCGCTCAAATGTGATACGTTGATAGAAATACGCAGCCGTGATTGGTTGAAATTCAACTGTTTTATTACCCAGTCGAAAGTGCTAAAAACGGTAAAGTTTGTAAACTATTTGTTGCATTGCTGATATGTAGATGTTTGTGTAAAATTCTAGTAGAGGTGTAGAGAAGTAAAGGATGGCAAAACTCTCCATAGCAAAAGAGCTTGGGTTAGGGCTTAAGGTAAACGATCTTCTCGCATCAGCAGACAGCGCGGTCCGCGAGCGTGAGGCTTCGAGTCCAGGGTTTATAAAGACTTCCCCTCCCACTTTCACATGCAAAGAGAGAAATGTCGAAGGTTAGGATGAGTCTAATTACCGCTTTACCAACCGAAATGTCGACTGGGAGAGGCGCATCCTATTGCGATACAAAGGTGGGGCAGCTTCAGTGCAGCAGTGGACTATGTACCTATGTCGCAATAACCGCATATGTCGTAATGACTGCAATGTGCTTCCTTCTTAATTTCATAATATATTAAATTCTTGAAAGCGTCACGCAAATGCTAATATTTGTACACTAGCTTTGAAAAAAAATGGAGTAATAGAGTTAATTTTTAAAGTTATTCTCCAGAAGTTACTCTTCATCTCAAAATACCCGAATAAATTATTGGTCATTGATGAAAGTGCCGATTTCTCTCAGTAACTGCAATTATGCATCTTTTTCGGCATATTCATTCTTAGACAGTCAACTAAACAATGTGAAACATCACTGCCTTGGCTTCTCAGTAAGCTGGTTTACAAATTATGAGCTGTGTTCCTCTTCTTTGCTTTAACTAGCAATAAGTCAGCAAAGACAACAAAGTCATGTTAAAATAGATCTAATGGTTGTTTTTGATAATAACTAATTTATAGTAATCGTTAAGCTTTTATAATTAAGTATATTTTATATACATCATACAAGCAGTCTGTATAACTCCTATAGGGTAGGTAAGTGACAACTTAGGACTTATGAAATATTCAATTCTCAAACAACAGACCGCTTATGTTTCACTAACTAATGAATAAATTGTGGAGGGGAAAAGCCTTAATAAATTATTATTACTATTTTTATATATAAGACCATCTATATTATCTTGTTCTTAAAACATATTTTTAAATCTTATACATTTTATTTCGGAGTTGCTGGTTTTAAATTTTGGGTTTGGTGCAATTTGTTGCGATATATCCATTGTACAAGTTAAAGACTAAACACTCGATAGTATTATATATTATGGTATTAAGTATTAAACGCTAAAAATTATCTCGTTCAGGATCACATTTTCGAGTCTTGTAAACTAAATATTCTTTAACACCATTTAAAGAAAACTTGCAACTTAAAATAAATCGCATTAATTTGATAACTTTATGCATTTTCATGAATTTTTTTGTAATAGAACTCCATAAACTCTGATTTATTTTGCTACGTAAATTTTTACGCGCTCTGTATTCGCGCTGAGATACCGTTAGTAAAAGGATGTTTGGTTTTCAGTTTCCGGAATGCTTACCTTTGTCTATTCTGAAAAACCTCGACCATATTCTAAAATTACTGGATTTGAAACCTTTTGATGAAATTCGTCATAATTCTTTGCTTTCTTTGAAGATAGTATTGTAACAAAATTATGAGCCTATAAGCAATTTCCAATAAAATTAAAGTAGATACTATTAATATCGTATTAATATTCTTGATAACAAGAACATACGTAAACGCGTGCCTAAAATTATTCTTTGGGTAGATATTTGAGTTTTAACGAGCAGTTAGCAGGCGAAGTTTTCAGAAAAATACCAGCACCCACAGCTTTGTTTAAATTCTAGGTTTAAATGGAAATTTTAAATATTTAATGAACCCAAATGTGATTTGCTGTAATTCTTTATCGTTCTCTATCCACTTATTGATTTCTGAAAATAATTTTACCATTTATTGTGCAATTATTTATTTTTTCAAAAGAATTAAAATTACAATATCTAAAATCCTTAATTGAAAACACTAGCTGTGTAATGAATGTAAAAAAGAAAGTTGCGTTTCAAGTCAGCCTTAAGGAAAAGAATATTATGATGAACTTAAAAATGACGAGAGATTGCCCTTAGATGCACTCGCCTGGTTAACCAGTTTATTAATATGTAAATATATGTAGTAAACAAACAACTCTTCGAGTTTAGGACAATTGTTTAGCAATGTCAATAATGCAAAAATTCTATTATAATAGAATAGATAATGTTTCTAAATGTGTAATTTATTTGGCATTATACAATAGATAATGCATATAAAGTGAAGATAAGACTTAAATATACAGTGTAAAGAAACTTCATGCTTCACACTTATTTTCTACCCCTTGCAAATGCAATTCAGTAAATGTAATTGTAATATCTGCAGATAGTTAATTCAAATCAAATGTTTCATCATCAATATAAAATGTAGAAAGCGTAAGTTGGCTGTTCTGACACTTGTAACATCACCCTGACCGCATGCACTTAAAGTATAATTCAGAACGTGATGTTTCTCGACTGGCAATTTTTCTTTCCTCTATGCGCCACGTAATAAAATTAAGACCGTTATCTCTAAGCTGTATCTCGTTGTTGCTTACCTCTATATTAATACTGTTTGCAGCGGGTCTCTGTGCTTTTCAACGAAATTGGCAAACTTGCATTTTTTTTTACTTTCTCTACTACGTATAGTAAGTAGGGAAAGTATTGCATTCCACCCAAAAATTCGATACCGAGATTTCACCGGAAATACACGTTTTGAGACCTCCTGAATCCAAAAAAAGCATTTTTAGAAACATGTCCGTGTGTGTGTGTGTGTCTGTGTGTGTGTCTGTGTGTGTGTGAACAGCATAACTCAAAAACGAACAATCGGATAAGCACCAAACTTGGTATTTAGGTTCAGTATCTTCCAGAGATGCGACACGAAGGTTTTCAAGAAAATCCCCCCACCCCAGACTACCCTTTACATGGAAGATTTTTCGAAAATTTTAATTTTCTCAAAAATGGCTCTAACGATTTTGATTAAAATATCATATGTTTAAGATATTTTTATGAAAAATAAAATGTATATCTTGAATTTCCTGGGAATGTCTCCAAAAGTATTCTTCATTGTGAACGACTTTTGCATAACTGGTAAACCATAAGAGATAGACAAAATTTTACTACACAAAAAATGTAGATCGCGTTAAAATACACAACTTATGTCATATACATTTCTTTTGTTGAGTGAACCGTTTTCGAGATATTGCTTGTTATTTCCTTAAATTTTACAATACTTATACTTTTTCTCAAATTCGTTATTCATTTTTTTTATGTTCTGGACATGCAAAGAGAATGGAATGCGCCACATAGCAACCACCGTTAAAATATTTGACTATCGCTTAAAAGCTACCATATTTCCCTTGCATCTAAAAGAAAATTACCAATAAGATTGACATCTCGATATCTCGATTAACATGAAGCATATGGAGAATAAGCGTTTGTAAAATTAGATTGTACAAGAGTAGAGAAAGTCATGTGAGTGTAACACATCAGATTTTTTTCTATAGTAATCTCAGAAAATGTTTTGATTTTGTTACTTTTCACTTAGGTTTACTACCTTATGCTGATTTGAAACAATAAAACGAAAGGAGACGTTGCAACCATATCTATCGATCCGTACCAATTTATCGCTACGAGCTTATCGTTTCCCTAGCTTTTATTTTATAAACATCTCCAGAATATGATCGTATTGCAATGACTGTTCATAGCTCTGCTTAGAGGTTAGATTTTGGTTGTCAAAATTTCATACCTTGATAAAAATTGAGTTTCATTTCGTGCATTCCGTGTTTTTATTTCTATTTCTCTTGGAAGTTTGTTAGCTTCCCTCACGTTTAAGGTTAGACATGGTTCCATTTTCGCTGTTTTTATTATCTCTAGCAATACTGATTCTTTTAAGCAGGAGAATTTGTATTTGGAAGTGAGAATAACTATTGTATTCCTTTATTTGATAATAGTAGCTCTTATTTATATCATTTATGAAACAGTCCAATTACATCCCAACCAATTTTTGATCCTCTGTAAGCAAACTTTAATAATTTCATATCAATGGTATACGTATGCGCGGAAAATAATAGAAAGTTCCTGCATTCAAAAGGTGATTAACAATGGAGCTGAACGCGAATTGCTGTGCATTTTCTCATTCTTTTTCTTGTAATTATCTCCTGTCATATTGCTCATATGGAGCATATGGCAGCCACAATGTCTTCCTGGAGTTTTTAATTATTTGTGTATATTACACTGTTGCATTGCTGGGAAGGGCATGTGAGCCAGGGTTATGTTAGTTATTATTAAAGGATGCTCACCCGTTTTCCCTTTCCAAGATGGAGGGGAAGTGAGTCTGACCTTTCACGCTATTGGCTGTCGGAGTCAAGGTCGCCATCCCGTAACCGGAGTGAGCATCACCAGCTTATGTTTATTACATAAGTCATTTGCTTTCGCATCTTCCAAAGGAAAGTGAAGCCTTCGTGATGACGTAAGTACCTGGCTGGCCTATAACACATTCCGATGGCCCACTCAAGAAGTTTTCTTTTCTTTCCCCATGTAGATGATACTTGACCTTTTCGTTTTTTTCAGGGCGTCGTCTTCCATACGATTGACCTACAAATTTTATATTCCGAGCAGAAGCCAAATCCCTTGAAATTGCTCTTTAGTTTTTCGTGTGAACCATAAACAAAATAAAAAGAAGTATGCCAACTGCATCACGTTCGAACTGTTGCATTAATCTTGTTTAATGTTTGGATCATAAATAGGAATAAACATAGAACCTGTCATGCCAAGAAGTAGTTAGGCGTGGGAGTGAACTTTAGTGCATTGTTATGGCTTGCTGCCCATTCCTAAGTTTCCCTAAAATGTGAGAACCATTATTGTGCAAGATTATTATCAGAGCTGAACACTCCCAGTAAGAGCTGCATAATTTTTACGAAAATACTAACATGCAATCTCAGAACATTTAGAACCATTGGAAACATACTTAGAATGTAAACCACTTTTGATGTTCATTTGTTCATTGGCTAAAAGAGAAACTTGGTAGCATAGAGAAGCGAAGATTCAATATCGCAGAGACAACCCCCCCCCCCAAAAAGAAACACATTTCCGACGTTGTAGTTTTATTCCTACATTTCCTGCTACCATATAGAATATGAATTTGGTCTGTGTGTGTGTTTGTATTTGTGACGGATAAATACAAAATTTCATTCTTAAGACACCCTTTAAAGATACAAGGCGAGCATTTACAGGAAATTTCCCATGCAAGGCAAACTTACACACGCAGGAAATAATTCTGGTATTTGTAATTTATTAAAAAATATCAGTGAGAAGTTCACGCACACACCCTTTTTAATGTGTTCAGTGTTGCCCATTATACATACATTGGTCATTCATTCAAAAGAATTTGATTATAGTTTTATTCTATAGGGTGTCAAAAGAATGCAGTTGAACCTGCAGAGATTAACCGACAAAGTCTGGGGTTTTTGAGCGTATCAGACAGCAGCACGCGAGAATCAATTGTGCATTCAGTTAAATGGAATGTAGTTTGAACATCTCTATATTTCCTATTGACATACCAGCATTCATGTAACGAGAGTGCGAAAGCCGATTCGTAACAATACAGAGCGTTTAAATGACATACGGTGAAACAAATGTTTGTTTTTACATACTCTTAATTAATCAATTCACTAATTTAATTATTGGTGCATTGGTTCAGTAATTATCATCTCATTTAAAGTATACTATTCAAAATAAACACAAACCACAAGAACGCGAGTTATCTTATTACAATTCTTACACTTTGAATTGGTTATTTGACGTCAATATCGATCTTCTTCGTCAGTGTTTATGTAATTTTGGCTTAAATGCCATTTGCTGTTGGTCCAGACTTGGCACACGCTTAATAATGCTCTCGTCGTGCCAACAAGTGTAACAATTTGTAACGCTTTCTGGCACAAAGTTGTATCGAAAATGTCATTTGCGAATAGCTTCAGTTGTTTCACAACGAAAAACAACTGCCGCACTGAGGTGCTATCTGAACAGAGAGTATAACGTAAGAGAAGGGATACTTGATTAATTAAGGGACCAGCAAAACCAGATATTTTGAAACCACTTTTTGTATACCCCAAGTTATTAACATATAATGCTCAGTTGCTTCTTGTATGGGGCAGAATAAGTACTATAGCGTCCAACAAAAAACACTTAGCTTTTAAAGAGTAAGTGTGAAACGAAGTCGATAATAATTATTCGACAGGCATGTGCAGATATTCATGCTTTCAACTGTACGCGTAAACTTTTTTTTTATTTGAAGTTTAACGTTCTTCAACCGGGTAGGTCATATCCAACGGTGAATGAACGAAATGGTCGTGATGATGCTCAAATGGACCGGAATCCTAGAGTTGAGGGTTACCCGACATTCGTCATTTCAGGATAGGTGTAGGTATGAGTTATTTAAACGAGGGGGACACCTCGCGCGCTACGAAATACATTGATCTAATGTGGCTACCATAACCTAAGATATAGTGATGAACTAAAGGAACCACAGGAGGTTACAGACCGAAGGTAGACAGGCCACAGAGGCGCGCGGAAGTCCCTAAAGTCCAGGTTCGAGAAAGCTTTCCTTTGAACAAGCATCTGCGCCATATGTCTGGCACCACCACACGCCATGAAACCTAGAAACATGCACAAAAGATGAGAATAAAATGGAAATGATGGAAAGGAAATCAGGATAGATGAGAAACCACCCCAGCATTCGTTTATCAGGGTAAACCATGTCAGACTGTGTAGTCGAAGGGAATCGAACCCGGGACCTCCCGTATACGAGCCTCACACCTTACCGCGGAGCCCTCACGCTCTCTTTTCAGGATGAGGGGAAACCGAAAGAAACCTTATCCAAGTAAATCACTCTAACCGAGGTGAAACTCGGGAATCTCTTGAATGTGACACAGACATGCTGTCTCCATCCCACGGAGGTGGAAAAACATGTAGGTATTGTTCGTTTAGTAATGAATGCAGATTTATGTGCTTTTTCTTGAGAAGTGCATAAAAGTAGTCTTGCGATGATATATCTACCTATTGTACCCGTTTTTACTTTCTCTGCTGCTTACGTATGTGGGGTAGTGGAAATATTGAATTAAACAAGAAGCTTGGAGATCAAAATTTCACCGGAAATAAATGTTTTGAGGTCCCCTGGATAAAAAAAGAAAAAGGTGTTTGTAAATGTATACCCTTCACTTAAATTAGACTGAAAATTCTGGACATAACTATTTCAGGAAGTCACATGCTGGCTGAAACTGAGAAAAATGAGCTTCCAGAAACTTATTCGTAAATGAAGAGAGTAAATCGTCGATCAATTTTTTTTTAACATGACTAGAGCTTGCTGTTAGTTTTTCTGTTTCAAGGCGTATGCTTTAAGCATGCCATGGAAGATTATAACAAATATTATGTGATAATTCACAGTGTTTATACATACTAATCCTACTACAGCTTATTTTTATATCTACTTCATTTTAATCCAAATAAACTTATGAGGAAATAGCTGCGTAGTCAAATGTTTAAGAACTCTACTTTGGCCTTTAAATCCCATACTGTTTCAGTGCAATCGCGAGAAACAACTGAATGTTGACAGAACTTAATGGCTTAAGTACTGAACAATTCGAACCATTAATAACGGATATCTCGGAAGTAGCTGGTGCCACATGAAGATTATTTGAAATAAATTGTGTGTTTTAAAGAGATCTACATTTCTTGTGTTTTACCTTTTCGCCTAGCGCTTAACGCTTACCAATTATACAAGATTCTACAAAATTCCTTCGTATGAAGAGGACTTCAAAGGCTATTCCCAGAGAATTCAAGATATGCATTTTATTTGTCATGTAAATATCTTTAATATGTGGTATTTTAATCAAAACCGTTAATAGCTATTTTTTAGAAAATCACAAATCTCGAAAAATGTTAGTTTGGGGTAGGAACATTTTTTTGAAGAATCTTCGTGTCGCATTTTTGGAAGATACTGAACTTAAACTTTGTGTGGTATTTATCCAACTTTTCGTGTTTGAGTTATGCTGCTCACAGCCATGCACATACACACAAAAAGACTCACGGACCTTTTTTTAAAAATGCTTTTTCGGATTCAGGGGACCTCAAAACATGTATTTGTATTTCCAGTGAGATCTCGGTATCGAATTTTTGTGTGGAATGCAATATCTTCTCTACCTACTAAGTATGTGGTAGAGAAAGTAAAAATGGAATCTTCCACCTCAAACTACCATTGGAAAAATTTTCGTTATTGTTTATTTTCCCATAAACGACTAACAATTTTGATTAAAAAGATCATATGTGAAAAATAAAACATATCTTAAATATATTGTGGAAAACCTGTAAAGTCCTGTTCGTTCTTATTGAATTTTACATAACTTTATATAATTCGGAAACCATATGAGACAGGCAAAAATTTTTCTGTAAGAAATCTATACAGCTCATT
Organism: Deroplatys truncata; assembly: GCA_030765065.1. Lineage (NCBI taxonomy): Eukaryota > Metazoa > Arthropoda > Insecta > Mantodea > Mantidae > Deroplatys > Deroplatys truncata. The sequence continues at coordinate 122,334,452 of CM060987.1, forward strand.
AAAATGTATTTGTATCAAATTAGCCGTAGCAATGTCGTTTCGAGATATTTGCTATTTTTTTAAACTTTATGGTGTTTTAACAATACAATTTCAAGTGTCGTTTTTTTCCCCCGCACCTGCTGAATTCATGTAAAGAGCAGGTATTCTCAAGACAGGTATACATAAAACAACTGACTGCCGTAACACCTTCCGTGTTCAACATACCTGCTAATGTATACTGAAAAAAATTTCTGGCAATATTTATCATGATTAACATAAGTAGATAAAACGCTAAGTTTTATGGAATAGATATTAAAATATGTAAACCGTAGTGGCCAGAGAAAGTCGTCAGATTGTACACATCATTCCCCCCAATTTTTATATTGCCCTTACACATAAATCATGTGTCCTCCACATTGGCTTTGAAAAAACCTGTTAATCACTGCTCGCTTGTTTACGGTTTGTATTAATCGTTAAGTTTTGGTTAGAGGTAGGAAAAAAATAACCATAGATCCAGTTATACAGCTCCAAAATAAAAGCACTCCAACTTTGCGCTAAAGCGATCCTTCGAGTACTTTTATAACCGGTTCCAAAAGTAACGTTATAAACTAAATAATACATTACGTTACAATACAACAGTGAAAAGTTGTTTAGAGGCTAGCCCTCACTAGGAATTTGGTGGCCAATCAGATTTAATTTACTATTGAGTTCTTGCGATACACATGCGTAAAATACTTAGCCGAGATGCCATTTTGGAACACACAATAATTAACGTTATGAAACTGATACCAGTCAAATGGCACGGTGATGATAATGGTGGACGTGGAATTCCTTAACATGAGTTAAGTGAACAGTAATTATAATAAGTATTTAAATATAGCGCGGCGTATGTACTGTTAACAGTACGTTACGAATTCGCGCGCACTTAGCTGAATGTAGAATGGCAGGGAGAGGAAAGGAACAAGAAGCTGCATCGTCTTTCTGCTTAGCTACGTTCTTAAAAGAACAAGAGTCACGAATTTATGGGAAAGAATTGAGTACTTTTTACCTGACTGCACTTCGAATGCCTCGCTCACTTGCTCCGTGATTGTTAGTTCGAACGGAGCCTGACTCGATCCTGTTATCTTTGTGAGTAAAATGCGAACAACCCAGCTCGGTCCCGTAGCATATACTGTCAACAGCTAAACTCAGTCCCGTAGCATACCTGTAAACAACCCAACTCAGTCTCGTAACACATACTACGAGACCGTAATAATACTCTGAGCATAGTGAAGTGAAAAAGTGGTGTGGAATCCCTGTTACGAAAAGCTGATAAGGGCACTGAGCACAAGTAATTGGTTGTGACTGCTACATAACAATTAGAGGTATTCTTTACAAATGAACAAATGTTACTAAGGTTACTATTTTGGCGTTTTTCAAAATCTTTCATTTGATTAGAATTTTTACTTTCCCTACTACGTATAGTAAGTAGGGGAAGTATTGTATTCCACCCAAAAATTCGATGCCGAGATTTCACCGGAACTATATATGTTTTGAGACCCCCTGAATCCAAAAAAAAGCATTTTTGGAAACATGTCCGTGTGTGTCTGTGTGTGTGTGTGTGTGTGTGTGTGTGTGTGTGTGTGTGTGTGTGTGTGTGTGTGTGTGTGTCTATCTGTCTGTGAACAGCATAACTCAGAAACGAACAGTCGGATAAACACCAAACATGGTATTTAGGTTCAGTATCTTCCAGAGATGCGACACGAAGGTTTTCAAGAAAATCCCCCCAACCCAGATTACCCTTTACATGGAACATTTTTCGAAAATTTTAATTTTCTCAAAAATGGCTCTAACGATTTTGATTAAAATATCATATGTTTAAAATATTTTCATGACAAATAAAATGTATATCTTGAATTTTCTGGGAATGTCTCAAATGTATTCTTCATTGTGAACGACTTTTGCATAACTGGTAAACCATAAGAGATGGACAAAATTTTACTACACAAAAAATGTAGACCGCGTTAGAATACACAATTTATGTCATATACATTTTTTTGTTGAGTGAACCATTTTCGAGATAAATTTTCCAATACTTATACTTTTTCTCAAATGGGAATTCGTTATTCATTTTTTTATGTCCTGGACATGGAAAGAGAACGAATACTGCACATATCAACCACCTCTTAAAATATTTGATTGTCGCTTAATGTCTACCGTATTCCCCTTGCATCTACAAGAAAATTAGCAATAAGATTAACAACTCGATATCTCGATTAACATGAAGTATATGGAGAATAAGCGTTTGTAAAAATAGTTTGTACAAGAGTAGAGAAATCATGTGAGTACAACACATCAGATTTTTTTCAATAATAAACAGATTTTTAAACTATTTTGTGTATGAAATTCACAGAATTAGTAGGAAGAGCATTTTTTTTAATATAACGTCTGATTTTACGGTTTAAATCGGTTTCGGTGAAACATGAACATGCAATATCGTTTTGTAGTCATTATATGTCTGCTTAAAGTCCTAAGTCTTTTAAAATGGGAAGGGAAATTAGCATTATGAATTTAATTTCCTACAGGACGGTGTTAGGTTGTTTACATTTTTGAAGAAGAGGCCGAGTTAGGTTGTTTACGTTTTGGAGGATGGGACCTATTTAAGATTCGGAGGTAGAAAATGGAACCGAGATGCATTTCGCCATTTAATTCCTCTTCGCACCGAACGCACTCATATTATTACATGCTGGGGTGAGGGCCAAAAGGTTCCCAGCAAATTATTAAATTTTAATCACCCCAGCACGCACATGGGGGAAACGTAGCTCAGAAATGGCGAGAGAACAAGGACCTTGATGGCTACATTCAGCTGAAGGCATGAAGTTTTGTAATAAAAATATACAAATTTCACATCAGGCACATTACCTGTGATTTATTAATAAAACTCTTGATGGCCCTACTTTACAAACGGGGAAATAAAGGATTGAGGGGAATGCCACGCTGTCGAGGACTGGCCACACGCGACCTACTCTTTACACTCTTACCCAAGAAGTGACACTCGCACACAAAGAAGTAACGCTATCTGTCCCCTCCCTCTCCAACCCTGGCTAGGCACGCTAGCCAGAGCTGGCGCTGTCATACCAGACAGAGATTCCAACAGAGCCTACTCTCTCTGGCGTGGAAATCCTGCTATAATGGCAAAAACGGCTCCTATTGAAAGTACATAATGAAAATGAATGTTTATAAGTTATTCGAAATAAACATGTAACTAAAAATGTAGTTCCAATAATTACATGGAGTCCATGAAATCCAGTTGCTACAAAAAAGAATGATTACGCCACCTTTGCACAGTCAATATACTGCGGCCCTTCAAATTATATTCAAATTATATTCGCCAAAGCAGAAGGCTGGTTCAACCGAAAGAAATAATACTGTCGACAATGCGACGCAGTAATGCGTCTGGTATGACAAAACCCATTAATACGCCACATCATCATGGGACCGACTAATACCTTGTTACGGTTATGCATAAATATTAAATACTCGTGACGTACCTGACTGATTTTGGAACGATTATTTGAACCTAGCTATATATATATATATATATATCTATATATATATATATATATATATATATATATTTCTGGAACGGTTTGGACGGAGTTCCTCGACGCCATAGTCACGTTATGGTTATGTGCATCCTAGTCAATCGTGGTAGTCTGTTTCAGAGGGTATTTATGTAGACTTGCTTGGTAGTTAACAGTGAAATTTAATAATTCTGACCTGAAAATCGATTCCATTGTGTAGACCCCAGGGGATCTACATAATGGATTCAGATTCTTCTCTTCTTTTTCCCTCTCACCCTTTCTCACTATCGTTCCCCCCTTATTCGTATCTTTCCTTCTTTATTCCTCCTCCTTTCTTTCTCTTTCTCCACTCCTTCCTCAATTCTTTTCCTGTGTCCATGCAACTTGTATCGGATGAGGTTTTGAGGAACAACAATAAAACTGCTGCTTCTGGTGTGTTAATAAAAATTGCAGGTTTAAAATTACACAAGCGTGTGCCTCTTCTTTGTGTTTGCATTGCGATCAAACCTATACTGTTTCTCGTCGTAACTGGTTTAGCATACGAATAATAGCAAAGAATAATTAGAATAAATTCTTAAACATTCACTCTGATAATAAACGAGGTATTTCGATTTCTTTTTACTTTCTCTACCACGTACGTAGTACACAGAGAAGATATTAATTCCAGCAAAGAATCAATACCGAAATTTCACCGGAAAGGCATGTTTTGAGGCACCTGAATAAAAAAATCTGATGTGTTACACTCACATGACTTTCTCTACTCTTGTACAAACTATTTTTACAAACGCTTATTCTCCATATGCTTCATGTTAATCGAGATATCGAGATGTTAATCTTATTGCTAATTTTCTTGTAGATGCAAGGGAAATTGCTAGGCTTTAAGCGATAGTCAAATATTTTAAGAGCTGGTTGCTATGTGGAGTATTCCATTCTCTTTGCATTACCAGGACAAAAAAAATGAATAACGAATTTGAGAAAAAGGGAATTTAAGGGAATAACAAGCAATATCTCGAAAATGGTTCACCCAACAAAAAAACTGTGTATAACATAAATTGTGTATTTTAACGCGATCTATATTTTTTGTGAAGTAAAATTTTGTCTATCTCTTATGGTTTATCAGTTATGCAAAAGTCGTTAACAATGAAGAATACTTTTGGAGACATTCCCAGAAAATTCGAGATATACATTTCATTTGTTATGAAAATATCTTAAACGTATGATATTTTAATCAAAATCGTTACTCATTTTTGAGAAAATTAAAATTTTCGAAAAATGTTCCATGTCAAGGGTAATCTGGAGTGGGGGATTTTCTTGAAAATCTTCGTGTCGCATCTCTGGAAGATACTGAACCTAAATATCAAGTTTGGTGTTTATCCGACTGTTCGTTTCTGAGTTATGCTGTTCACAGACACACACAGACACACACACAGACGTGTTTCCAAAAATGCTTTTTTTGGATTCAGGGGGTCTCAATACAAGTATTTCCGGTGAAATCTCAGTATCGAATTTTTGGGTGGAATACAATACTTTCCCTACTTACTATACGTAGTAGAGAAAGTAAAAATCTGTTTTAGAAAAATGACGTTTGCGTGTGTGAGTCTGTCTGTGTGCCCAGGGAGTGAAAGTGTGTGTGTGTGTGTGTGTGTGTGTGTGTCTATGAGCAGCATAATTCAAAAACGAGAAATCAGATAAATGCCAAACTTGGTATTTAATTTCAGCATCTTTCAAAGATGTTATACGAAGATTTTCAATGAAAAAACCCACCCCAAAATACCTTTACATGGAACATTTTTGGAAATCTTTTATTTTCTCAAAAATGCCTCTTACGGTTTTCATTAAAACACCATACATTATAGTATATTATGCAACGAGACTATAATGGTAGTAATTAAACTGCGAGTGTTATTATTAACCGAGCGAGCGAAGCGAGGTTAATAATTATCATACGAGCCTTTGAATCACCATTATAGTCAAGTTTCATACGACTGTTTATGCTCGACCATGTATCTAAATTAAAAGTTTCAATGTATTCCTTTCTGGTTGGAGTGATGTGTTACAATCGTTATTCCTTTATCTATGGTTATATACAATGACCTTGTAGCACCTGTGTCAAACAAAGTTGCTAGCGTTGTGAGACGTACTACGCAGAATAATCGATACTTGCGATTTCACAATGTTACGTGGCCACTTCTGATTGGTCGAATACCAATACTTTAATGAACAGGTGTACTTTAATGAGGCCCATTAAAGTACTGCTACCAGACGTATAAATATTACATTTTGGCATGGTCGAGCATAAAGATATTCACTTGAAAAATAAAATGCATAGCCTGTGAAGTCTACTTTATTTGGAAGGAATTTTGTATAACTTTACTACACAAAAATATAGCTCTTTAAAAAGCACAATTTATTTCAAAGAAATACTTGTAACATCAGCTATCAGATATTCGTTTCAATTGTTCAATATTTAGCAATTTTTTTTAATGACCTGTCGTTCTTCACTTGTTTCTCGCGATATCATGGGAAGAGTGTGGAATTTTAAAGCCATAGCGAGCTTTCGGTTTCCTCTATCCCTCATGTACCTACAATGAAATGTTCAATGAAGCTACATATATCTGCAAATGTTTAGCTCAATCAAGATTAAGGAGGTAGAAAAATAAGCTTTTCAAGAATAGCTTGTGATGCAGTAATTTGTATCACAAATTATTTAAATGTAAAGAATGATTACAGTATGAATATGCATTTTTATGTTACATTGATTTGAGATGTTTGTTGATTGTAATTATTGTTGAGAAGTAAGTTTATACTGCCTTACTGAAACTGACAATAATAGCGTGCAATAATGCAGCGAGGGGGTGAGCTGTTTATCATTATTAGAGACGAGGAAGTTACGTAATGTTGGCGCGTTTTTCTGTAGAATTTGCTGGAACATTGTCCCTAGAGCATAGGTATTCATAATTTTCATTGGATATAAAAATAGACGCTAATGTTGGCGCGTTTTATTAGCCAATAGCAGCTCAGTTATAATCTTTAGGCATATCGGGGTGTAGGAGTATAAAAAGTGCTAGGTTAGAGATAGACCCCGTCAGTTCGTCGAAAATATTTGTATGCTACACGTCGCCTTCAGTCCGTCAGAAATATTTGTAAAGTATACGTCAGCTATCGATTCGCAAGTTACGCTTAGCAGAGTTAGGAAAATTCTCAAGTGTTGTAAAGTTAATTATACAAAAGGTTGAAGTACGTGAATTAAAAGTGATCAGTAAGAAGTTATTATAACAGTTTCAGTTTGGCGAGTGTTAAGATGAATGTGTAAATTGTGATAGTGAATGTGTTCGACAATAAAAAAGTGTAAAACAAATTCTTTCATCAGTGTTATCTTTGGATAATAGACTCCTCTCCGTTTACACAACCTGTATAAAGAGATGTGCTCGACCAAAAAGATCATAGCTAGCCGGAGGACAGTGAAACAAAATTAAATAAAATAACAGTAGCATTCTTTCAAACAAAAAAAAACTAATACTGCCGCAAATTGCTAACACCAGATGGAGCTGCAAACCTAACAAAGAATCACGTCACAAAATGGCTTCACCACGTTGAGTAAACACACATACACAAACATTATAAGTAATACCGTCGCACTTGTAGACGTTATATAGAAATAAATGATAGTGGTAGAGAAAGTCATGTGAATTTTAAAATACTGTGTTTAGCTTCAGCCCATCTTGTATGTGAGTATCAATTTAAAAATCGAAAATTATCGCAAAATATACGGTTCCAATTTTATTATATGCATAATTAGTCTCACCTAATCACTGACTCTGTTGTACGTAGATAATGATCGGGCGAAGGGGCGCCCGATAACGCCTGCGATCCCCGACGACCACTCTGACCCATAGTTTTTTGTGGTTTCCCCGGGTCGGTAGGCGAATGCTGGGGTAGTTCCTCTTCACCACGATTCTTTTGTAACTCATTTCCTGTACCCATAATTTCCTTCATTGTCATGTGTTTTAGGGTTGTAGAAACTAGGCGACGATGTTCGGCGGGTTGCGGCTGGACGGTACGTTTTGTAGAGGTTTCTTCCTTGGTTTCGGTCGGACTGCTCAGTTAGGACCCGCCTCCGGGTGAGCGCTCCTTAGGGACCCCGTCCCTCGTCATCCCGATCTGGTCGCCTTCTGGGTCTCTCCCCATCCGTCCCTCCCAGGGATCACGGTAGAAGCACAAAGCGCTGGGAGCCTGCGTGCGGTGCCATGGTTGAGGGAGACCCCGGTCTGTCCATGCCTTTACTTTTTACCTAGATAATGCTTTGGACTATATAAGTTATATTATTATTGTTGCTTTTGTTTATGAGGGTTTTTTCTCTCCATTTACTTATTTAACGTCGCTTTAACTGTGGTAATATCACGACAGATCTGTTAGGCATATCTCTTGGAACTGTGTGTGGGGGGGGCGTCTTCTAGGTCTCATCCCTGTACTATACCATTTTGCTTGACACGTGTCCACAGAGGCCTTAGTGCTAGGCAAATGTACCTCTGCTTCTGTGAGGGAAAATGGCAGCTTCGACACGAGTCCATAGATACTTTAGTGATAGGCAACTGCATCTCTGCTTTTACACGTGCCGGGTAGATGGTATTTGCATGCCGTCCAGTCTGCCTGTTTTCATTATCTGTGGATAGATGGTACAGCATTCGCTATTATCATCTATTTTCATTTGTACTATTGTTTTATACTTAAGGTGGAACTTTGGATCGTGGTATTAAATATCCAAGCCGGTATTTACCTTGGCGACTGAGGGAAACTACAAAACAAAAACAAAAACGGCTGATTGGTTCTGTCGCGGGATTTGAACTCGGTACCTCCCGAATGCGCCTGAGGCATCCGGCTCGGTTGTCTATGAGTTGTAAAATCATTCATCAACAAAATAATGAAACTTTAGCACACCTCTTGGGTTACTGGATTAATATTGCTTTCAAATCATAGCAGATTCAATAAATTCCATCATTCTTCAGCTGTAAAACCGTGCTTTTAGGGTTCTGACGTCATTCTATTCCCCTTATCGCAACATCACAGCTTGCACAAACGTCTTTTTGAGCCAAGTGTTATTTTTAGATTTATTTATCCGTTAGGATGTGGATGTTTATTTGCACTTTACATTATAAAAGTAGAAAAAAATACCCAATTTGAGCGCTAAGTGACTTCATGGCTTTAGGTCACGACCCTTACAGAAAAGTGTTACCTCTAGCACACGTAGCATTAAATAACTATTATTAAGGATGCTGTATGTTTGCACTGACACTTCCATTTTTAAAGCTGGAGAAAGGAAGGAAGTAGTCCTAATTTGTATTCTCGTTGTCAGAGATCCCCAAACATGGGCTCTTAAGCCACGAGCTGCTTTTATGCAGCTTATACGTCAGGTGTTCTATTTTATTATCAGTCACTAGTAATCACCAGGGCCCGGGTACTTTATGACGCCATCTTTTAATTGTTTCATCGTAGGCATTGCTAACCTATACATAAATCCTTATCATGGGTCCCAGATTATGAAAATGCATATTTATTTGGTCAGTTTTTTTATCATTTTGTGTTTTTTCTACTTATTTTAGGGCATATTTCGATTTTACTTAATTATTTTGTTGCTCTTTGCGTCTTTATTTCTTTTAATTAATGTTGAGTATATAAAGAGCTTATATTATTGGCATTTTACATAAAGATACATTTTTGTGGTATCGGCTGTTTCCAAATATTCTTTATCAATGGTCTGAATTGTTCAATTCTTTGTCATTCTTTTGAAGTCCTGTCGACATTCAGTTGTTTCTCGCAGTTTGAAGCGAAAGAGTATGGAACTTTAAGGCCAGTATACAGCGTCCAGCTCTTAAAGAATTGACTATCGCTATTACCTTTGCATTTATAACAAAATGTGTAATGTAGCTATTGTTTAAATATTTGTCTCAATTAAAATGCTTTTGTAAGAACAGTTTTATATCCATTAATAAACGATAGAAGTTGGAGAGAGTCATGTGAACGTAACACAATTATTTTTCTATCTATGTCGTATTAATCGAGATAAACTTTGCAGTACACAAGAACCTCGTTTATCGGACTAGATACGCATTAACAACAATCCGGATAATTTGGAAACTATTAAATGAATATTGTGACACAGTGGTTATGGCCCATGATTATCGGGTGGTCGGCTCCGAGCGGTCGGTGTAAACAACGATAACTGCGCTCGCCAGTGTAAACACCGGGAGCGCTATTGGCAGATAACTAGAACTTTTTGGAACCTTCTTCTCCCCTTTCTCCAAAAAGGCGTTGAAATAGTTCTAGAACGTTCGAGAACTTTGTGGAAAGATTCCACTGACTGTATAAGCTAACTTCTCACGCAGTCCAGTCAGTTGCGAGTTGAGTGCAAGAGAGTTGTTGGTCAGTGTGGGAGCGAGTTAGCGACTGCGTCTCAGTGCGACGTCAAGAGCGATTTTCCGACGAGTTGGTAATGACTGTTGTGACGTGCAGCGAGTGCTACTGCGGAGTAACTTGAACTAATTCACCTTAGTGAAGTGGCATGAGTAAAGTGAGCTCCCAGGAAGGTGAACTACATAAAAACGAAACAGTGATAGTGAGAACTGAGAAAGGTGACGCTAGAAAAAACTGGACGAAGTCACAATATGAACTACTAATCTATACTAACAAGAATAAGGGAAAAATCACTTTTTAGCACTTAATTAATCTATACTCACTTTTATTTTCTGAAGTAGCTAGTAAGTTTCTTTTGTTTCAAATTTATGCTGCGTTTGAGTAGGCCCCCCCCAAAAGCAAAGTAAGCAAGCAAAATGTCAATCAGGAAATCAGGATTAATGAGGGGCAGATAAATGAGATTTTGTAGTTTTATTACACATTTGTTGTAGCACAAGGGGGATAGAGAAAACTGAAGTCATATGTTTAAAAGCTGGCCTTTAAATTCCTCACTCTTTTCTTGATCTCATGAGAAACAACTAAATAGCGAATGTACCAACTTTAAAAAAAACTATCAAGCATTCAAAAGTCCAAACCAGTAACAACAACGGAAATAGCTGATACCACAAAAGGTTACTTGAAATAAATTGTGTATTTTAAACACATCTAAATTTTTTATGTAGTATGTTTTTGTCTGTCTCTTACGGTTTACCTGTTATACCAAATTATATAAAATTCCTTACGAATTCAGGGAATTTCGTAGGCTATTCCCTGAAAAATCAATATGTACATTTTAGTTGCCATGCAAATATCTTAAATATATAATATTTAATAAAAATGTTAGTCGTTTTTGGAAAAATAAAAAATAAAGGATAGTCTGGGGTGAAGGGGATTTTCTTGAAAAATCTTCGTGTGGAAGATTTTTATATATATTTTATATCGCGTGTGTTACAGCCCATGAAGGGCATAGACCTACCAACCCGACTGCCGGTCTCACGTCCACGTACTCACGACAGAGGTGGATGATCAACCAAACGTTACGGGATGGTGATGTGGCCAGCATTATGAATGCCCCAATCAAATGTTGGACTCTGGCCGGTGTCTGCCTATCGCAACTCCTCATTTTCCTCCCGATGCTGAGTAGGCACTGGTCTTATACCCGGGACTTAAAAAATGCCCACCATCTTGACAAGATACGAAACTTAAATACCAAGCTTGGTATTTATGGAAAATTTTTAGAGTTATGCTGTTTCACACACACCCACCCACACACACACACACACACACACACACACACCTTTTACTAAAAATTCCTTTTATTTCCTTTTTTGGATTCAGAGGACTCAAAAGATATATTTCCGAAGAAATATCGATACCGATCAAATTTTTTGCTGGACTACAATACTTCCTCTATCTACTACCTATGTGATAGAGAAAGTAAAAGTAATTTTTTTAACAAAATACCATTATATACATAAACTTAATGGAACGGATATGCATTCGTTTTCGAAATGTTTCGAAACAAAGAAAAATCCCAGCTCAAACGTCTTGCTAAATATCGCATCGTAATTTAAACGTAAACATTTATTAATAACTTTGTTTAGAATTTATTGCTTAGATATTATTTATTGTTTTATACTTTTATCTAATTTAATGCAAGCATTTTAAGCTAAGTTCTACTATTTTATGTTATTAATAACAGAACACAAATTATCCTTGAGTTATTGCGTTAGGTGTGGGGATTCTACTTTATGCCGCTTCCACTCTCATTTTCTCACTCTCTTTCTTACTTCCTTTATTTCTCTCTCACTTTCTTCCTCTCTTGTCCCTCTCTCTACCTCTCTCTCTCTCCCTTTCTCCCACGCCTTGCTTTTCCATTCTATCTGCCATTCTCTCACGCTCTTCCCCTCTGTTACCTTACCTTCAATTCCCTTTACCTCTCTCTGTGCAACATACTGTTGTATGACTTTTGAAAATTGGTAATAAAATGGATATGCTTTGGGGCGTATAAATAAGTCATAGCAGCATATTTTGTAATGTAAGTGTGAAAAGGCAAGGGAAAAAAATTACAAGTTTTTAAAATGCAAGTTATGGCTTCAAGTTAGCCCTCATCCACGTAAATATCGATTACTCATAAGAGATAGACACTTCTCAGAAAGAATTTGGTAATGGTTTCATTATATTTACGGTTTAGACTTTTTAGTTGCGAATAACAACGAAATTCTTAAATAACGAACCTCATTTTCTGATTTTCTACAGAAAGAAGTAAAGAAGGGAGTAGAAAAAGTCTCAAACGAGGGACTAATTCTAATTCTAGAAATTGCGTGCATGCAGGGAGGGTATTCAAGATTCTTTATGGTTTAGGCGGGAGAAACGTTATGCTCATTTGCAAGTGAATATAAACCGCATTAAAACATGACACCGGGGCAGCCTTCAGAGGTCCTTGACAACATGTCTAGGACAAACAGCTTGCAGTCCGATAAAGCTATAAAATGAATGCTACCTAAAAGGCTATCGCAGCTGTAAATGGAAATAGCATGATGTCATAACCTCAACATAGATCTGTAGACAAATCGTAAAAGTTCTCGTTTCCCTTGAACCTACAATATCCATCCAGTTTTAAGAGAGCCGGCCCTCGTAGCCGTGGTCGCTGGAGTCTATCGCTCCGGCGCTCGGCCAAGCTGAAGTGTCGAGGGTTCGAGTCCCGCCATGGATATGGGTGTTTGTGTGTTGTGTAGTTGCAGTGATAAGCGGTAAGGAAAACAGCAAGAGCGCAGTATCATAAACTAGATAAAACAAGGGAACTTTTAAACAAAAAAGAAAAAAAAGAGTACACGGTACTGAAATGGCTAATTTATAAAAAATGTTAACCAATTTATTTTAGTTTTTTCAGTTTCCCAGGACAATTATTTCAAAAACTGAAAATCTATTCATATGTGAAATGCTCTCATGGTGAAAATTTGAACATTTTAAACGTTTGAGTTCTGCGCTTTCATAAATACAGTTCTTTATGACGCGGTTGTTCATGCGATAACATCTGTGATCCGTATTCGGGAGGTTCCGGGTTATTTCCGGGGTCGACCAATCTGACCGAAGCTTTTCTGCGGCTTTCCTCGGTCGGTCGCTAGGCGAATGCTGAGGTGGACAATTTGATCCACGAATATTTATATTATCACTACATTTTATTTCCTTCTTCGCCGCCATACCAGGCATGGGACTGATCACCATCCTGGATATGCTATGTTCCAGAGTTTGCTTGCTCATCATCAGGCTGCTGACCCAAGGCATTTGCTTTTAAGTCCTTGGGTGTGTAAGTGCTACAAAGAGGAGAGTAATCGGTTAAAGAACAAGAATACAACTTTTTACAATTAAAGATTAAATTATTTAATATTAACCTTTTTCCGGAAAGCAACAACTACACAAAACATTTTATGGTGTAAAATTTAATCATGTTTTAACTTTTAAAAACCCTTTCGCCTTCATTTTGAAAGAAATTGAACAATAATTGCATTAAGAAGAACATTTCAAATCGGTAAAAAAAATTCTGATGTGTTACACTCACATGACTTTCTCTACTCTTATACAAACTATTTTTACAAACGCTTATTCTCCATATACTTCATGTTAATCGAGATATTATTATTATTGCTAATTTTCTTGTAGATGCAAGGGGAATTGCTAGGCTTTAAGCGATAGTCAAATATTTTAAGAGCTGGTTGCTATGTGGAGTATTCATTCTCTTTGCATTACAGGACAAAAAAATGAATGGCGAATTCCCATTTGAGAAAAAGTATACGTATTGGAAAATTTAAGGGAATAACAAGCAATATCTCGAAAATGGTTCACTCAACAAAAAAATGTATATAACATAAATTGTGTATTTTAACGAGATCTACATTTTTGTGCAGTAAAATTTTGTCTATCTCTTATGGTTTACCCGTTATGCAAAAGTCGTTCACAATGAAGAATATTTTTGGAGACATACCCAGAAAATTCAAGATATACATTTTATTTATCATGAAAGTATCTTAAATATATGATATTTTATCAAAATCTTTACAGCCATTTTTGAGAAAATTAAAATTTTTGAAAAATGTTTCGTGTAAAGGGTAATCTGGGGTGAGGGATTTTCTTGAAAACCTTCGTGTCACATCTCTGGAAGACACTGAACCTAAATACCAAGTTTGGTGTTTATCCGACTGTTCGTTTCTGAGTTATGCTGTTCACAAACAGACACACACACACGGACATGTTTCCAAAAATGCTTTATATGCATTCAGTGCAGCTCAAAACATGTATTTCCAGAGAAATCTCGGTATCGAATTTTTGGGTGGAATACAGTACTTCCCCTACTTACTAAAAGTAAAAATATTACGATAACATCAAGTTTTAAAATCCCTGTGTTACTTTCAAATACCTACATTTAATTATTGCCCTTGAATGACCCCCCCCCCAAATCACCACAATCACATTCTAATTCTACAGTGTTTGAGCATGCTTTTTATTAACATTTTAAAAACTTTTTTTTTTTAGATTTTTTCGAAAATTCAGTATCCAGGTTCGGTGGTTAGCATGCTACCTCCAAATGCAGTTCCCGGGTTCGATCCCCGGCTGGAGGTCGGAGAATTTTCTTTAGCTAGGATTATTCTCATTCTCCCCCTAGGGTCTGGAAATGTGTGTGTGTGTGTGTGTGTGTGTGTGTGTGTGTGTGTGTGTGTGTATTCTCCTCCGTGGTGTAGTGGTTACCGCTCTAGCCACTAGTTCTCGAGGTCGCGGGTTCAAACCCGGCGGAGGGCGATGGATTTTTTTCGGGCGTAAAAATCCTTAGCATGACTTCCTTCGGAAGGGAAGTAAAGCCGGTGGTCCCGTGTCGTAGATTTATGGCACGTGAAAGAATCTCAAGCATGATACAGAGACCTCTCAGTATATGCTCAGCCCCGTAGCATATACAACAACTCAACTCAGTCCTGTGGCATATACTATAAAAAAATCTGATGTGATAGATTCACATTCTTTCTCTACTCTCTATCGTTTATTAGTGGATACATAAATTATTCTTACTCAAGCTTCCTACAGACACACACGCGGACATGCTTTCAAAAATACTTTATTTGGATTCAAGGAGCCTCAAAACATGTATTTCCGGTGAAATCTTGGTATGGAGTTTTTGGATGGAATGCAATATTACCGTTACAACCCAACTCAATCCCCCAGCACATTGCGATTTGATTTTTTGCTTACGTAATAGAAATTACGTATATTTGAAAAAAAGTGTGCTGTTATGTAATTATTTAGCTTGACGTTGAGGGACGCCAATTTTTTCGAATGTTATTGAGCCTAGTTGTATTTGTTGCCAACTTTGAAGAAGTTATTTAGCTGAATGCTGGATATGAGATGTGAGAATCCCCCAGAACACTTTGAGAATGTATTTAGTTTACGTAATGAAGATACACTTTTAAGTTGGTTGATGCTTGGGACGCCAAACTTTATAGTGAAGACGATGCTTGTTTTTACGTAATATTATTTAAATTTGCCTCGGCTGCTTTCAGTCGCACTATAGAAACACAAGTTCTTTTTAGGTTGTGATAAGACAAAAATTAAATGTCGTCACAGAATTTACTTTTTAATTTCACTTCTTTTTATTTCTCTTTATACTTGCACATTTATAAACACAACACTTTATAAAAGAAAAACTGTGAGCACTTTATATATTCTAGCGGAGAACACAATTTTTACCATCCGTACTCTACATCTTACCCGCGACTTTTACGTCTGCTCTTTATAACATCTTGCCGCGACTGACTGAATTCAACGGTAAAAATCTTATAGCTTCAGTAATGCCAGTCTCCTATTGCCTAATTCTAGTCCAATAGAATTTAAGTATTCAAACTAAAACTTTTCTTTACTGTTGATTGGCTAATTCCAAACTGTAAGCGAAACTTACGTCACTACCGATCTTTTCATGACGTATTTTTTGTTAAATTTCAGACACATTATTATCACGAAAATTACATTATTACCTCATTATTAACATCCTAAAACATATTATTCTCACAGTTTTTGCACTATTAGAGTATATAAACATTTACATATCGCTAATAAATACGTTTACAATAAAAATAAGTATTTACAATGACTTTACATACAATTTAAATAATAATTATATACATTTTGTTTTTAAGGTGGGCTGTTATTGAACTTAATTATAATAAAACACAATTAATATCATTTAGGCATTAAAATATTGCCTCAACATACTGTCAGCTGCCTAACTCAGTCCAGTAGCTTACACTATTAGCAACCCATTGCAGTCCCGTAGCATGCAACCGTAATAATACTCTGAGCATAGTGAAGTGGGAACTGCTAAAGTCTTACGGAAAATTGATAATAGCACTTAGAATAAGTAGTTGTTTGTGAACGCGGTATTGCTGGTAGCTCTTCACAAAAGAACAAACGTTATTACAGATTAAATATTTTGGAGTTTTTAAAAATCGTTAATTTAATTAGAATTACAATTTCTTTAATAATACACCGATTTTTAACTATTTTGTGTGTGGATTTTACAAAATTATTACATTTATTTGGTAGAGCAAATTTAGTTAAAATCGGTTTTGGTTAAACATGAAACTGCAATATCGTTTTGCAGTCACTATAGGTCTGCTGAAAGCCATAAGTCTTTTAAAATGAATTAGACTGAGATTAATTTCCTGCAGAATCGAGTTAGGTTGTTAATATTTTGTAAAATAGGACCCAGTTAGGTTGTTTAATTTTGGAAGACGGGAATGAGTTAGGATTCGAAAGTAGAAAATGGGACCGAGTTGGGTTTCACCGAAAACTATAGTAGTAACAACACTAGTATGTGTGTAAAAACTGGACAAACATCAGATCAGATAAAAGAAAAATTCTGATGTTTTACATTCACATGACTTTCCCTACTTTCTATCATTTATTAATGGGTATAAAAACTATTCTCACGTAAACTAATTTTTATATCAGCTTCATTTTAATGAGAAAAATATTTGCAGAAATAGCTCTATTACACTGTCCTTATACGTGTTGATATAAAAGGAACAGCGATAGTCAGATACTGTTTTCATGCAATCGCGAGAAACGATGAAATGTCGAAAGAAAGAAAAATAATTTAACAATTCAAGCCATTAAAAACGGATATCTCGGAAATGGCTCATGCCACAAAAAATTATTTGAAATAAATTGTGTGTTTTAAAGAGATCTAAGTGTTTTATGTGTAAGCGTTATCGCCTATTGCATTTATTCGTCATGTAAATATCTTTAATGTATGGCATTTTAATTCATACCTTTGGAGCCATTTTTGAGAAAATCAAAAAATTCGAAAAATGTAGTTTGGGATGGGAATGATTCTTGAAAATCTTCGTATCTCATCTTTGGAAGATACTGAACTTAAATACCGAGTTTGGTATTTATCCGCCTTTCGTTTTTCAGTTATTCTTTTTACACACACACACACAATGTCGTCCTCCGTGGTGAAGTGATTACCATGCTAGCCTCTAGCTCCCGAGGTCGCGGCGGAGGGCGATGGACTTTTTCGGGCGTAAAAATCCTTAGTATGGCTTCCTTCGGAAGGGAAGTAAAGTCGGTGGTCCCGTGTAGTAGTTTTACGGCACTTAAAAGAACCTCAAGCCATGATAAAGAGACCTCTGAGCAAAATTACCGGTCTTTCACACCCAATATAGAATGGGACGCTAAGAACCACAGCAGTTAAAGAGCGTCCATAAATAAAATGCAATTTAATTTAATTTCTATCTCACACACACATGCATATGGAACTTTCTCTAAAAACTATTTCTCTTTGGATTCAAGGGGCTTCAAAACATGTATTACCGGTGAAATCTCAGTATCGAATTTTTGGGTGGAATGCAATACCTTCTTTATCTACTATCACGTAGTAGAGAAAGTAAAAATAGAAACAACTGAAATGAAGTTCCTACGTTCAATAGCAGGCTTCATGTTGTTAGATAAGAAGCACAGTGAATAAACAAGAAAACAGAATTAACATTTACAACTTGACACAAAAAAAAAATCGAAAACTTCAACTTAATTAGCTTAATCATGTTGAAAGAGCGTCAGCCAACAGATTATCATATGTTCTAGTCTATTACCAACTTACGGAAAAATAAATGTTGGCCGACCAATATAACTACGTAGAAACTCGCTATCTTCATGTAGAAAACGGCTATGGGCCTAAAACCATGAAGTAGTGGTAGAAGAATAAGAAAAAGAAGTTTGTTTACTAACATTTCTGTTCCACAGAACCAGATGGAACCTCTTGCAGTACTCTGTCATCTACATCTAAACTACAGCTACCATTCGGATTCATGGGCTACTGATTTCAAATATTTAAACTGTGTACTGATTGCATGGTCCATTGGTGAAATTTGATGTATCTTTCACCTCCTCCAATAACTGGATACTCTGTTTTATTCATAATCACCCGGAAATCTCCTACTTATACTTAGTGCTTCCAGAATTTCTTGTCAGAAATCTGGTATTCTCTCGACTTAGCGCTTGTACTACCTAGTCATCTGCAGATAATAGAGTATGTTTCTCATACTGCTACATGATCGATTCCAGTGTTTCCGATATTTGCTGAAAACAGATCTTAAAATGAGGTTGGAGATACATCCTTGGTTAAGTCCTTTTGTTGTTTCAAAAGAAGTACTCGTAGAAAGATTTTTCCGTATCTTCACAGTTACCGGCAGTTTCCGTATAATCTTTTCAGTAGATTTTATGGAACCATGAACACCAATTTGCTTACTCCATTCCACAAATAGTTCTTAGGCATGCATGATCTGAACTAAAACTCACCCGATCTTTCAGAATTTTTCCTTTAGTTGATTTTTACCGATGTATAATTAAGAATACTACGATGATGCTACTAACCGAAGCCATTACGTCAATGCCTCTGTAATTAATTGTATTACTTTCTCTACTACGTAGGGAAAGTATTGTATTCCACCCAAAAATTCGATACCTAGATTTCACCGGAAATGCGTGTTTTGAGACCCCCTAAATCCAAAAAAAGTATTTTCGGAAACATGTCCGTGTGTGTGTCTGTGTGTCTGTCTGTGAACAGCATTACTCAGAAACGAACAGTAGGATAAACACCAAACTTGGTATTTAGATTCAGTATCTTCCAGAGATGCGACACGAAGGTTTTCAAGAAAATCCCCCCACCCCAGATTACCCTTTACATGGAACATTTTTCGAAAATTTTAATTTTCTCAAAAATGGCTCTAACGATTTTGATCAAAATATCATATGTTTAAGATATTGTCATGACAAATAAAATGTATATCTCGAATTTCCTGGGAATGTCTCCAAAAGTATTCTTCATTGTGAACGACTTTTGCATAACTGGTAAACCATAAGAGATAGGCAAAATTTTACTACACAAAAAATGTAGATCGCGTTAAAATACACAATTTATGTCATATACATTTTTTTTGTTGAGTGAACCATTTTCGAGATATTGCTTGTTATTCCCTTAAATTTTTCAATACTTATTTTCTCAAATGGGAATTCGTTATTCATTTTTTTGTCTTGGATATGCAAAGAGTATTAATCTGTGTCAAAGGGAATGGAGCTGCACCTAGCAACCAGCTATTAAGAGATATGTATGTGCTTAAAGGCTACTGTATTTCTATATTGCCCTTGTAAATATATATTCCCCTTACATCTACAAGAAAATTAGCAATAAGATAGTCTGCAAATGTTTATCTCGATTAACATGAAGTAGATGGAGAATAAGCGTCTGCAAAAATAGTTTGTATAAGAGTAGAGAAAGTCATGTGAGTGTAACACATCAGATATTTTTACTTTCTCTACTACGTTTTTTTTTTGTTCTGTTTTCCTTCATGACTACAGGGGCGGATCGAAAAGTAACGCACAATAAATTTTTTCTGCCTTGGTATTGCAGCTGGAATGTTGCAATTTCACACAGATATAGTTTAAAGTTTTCACTACAGAGGGTATTTTTTGCTTCATGTGAAGCCTTAGCGAGAGAAGCGTGAACTACGCAACAAAGATGGCGCGCATGTTATTGTCGTCCACGTGTGAAGGGCAGAGAGATGTGGTTCGATATTTGTGGGCCAAAGGGCATAAACCGACTGATATTCACAGGGACATGCGTGGCGTGTATGGGAATGATTGTATGGTCCGTAGCAATGTCTCCAGGTGGTGTGCATTCTTCCTTGAGGGCCATGTGAACCTTAGTGATTCGCCACTATAGTGATTCGTGTTGTTGTTTTAACTATTAAACTTTATTGTAAAAAAAAATATTGTGTGTTACTTTTCGATCCGCCCTCGTATAATAAATAAGTGAAGCCAATCTTCAGAAATATTATCTCCCTCCAAAATCTGATTACAATTTCTAGTAATAAGCGTTAATGCTGGTCAGATCCACATTTCCACAACTCTTAACACAATCTTACCAGGGTCAGGCATATATGTTATCAATAATTGCTAAAATAAATAATGCGAAATTTTGAATAGTTGTAGAGAAATGGCTCAGCGAAAATTGAGCAAAACTGATCAAAATCTGTCTATATCTTGTTAACGTATTATTAAGTCCAATTCTTTTTTAAGATTTTGGTGTAAACATTTTTGTTATTCAGTGAAATTGATCTCGGGGGGGGGGGGGGGCGAGGCAGCTCTCCTAAGATTTCTAACATTGTTTTTCCCCCATTTCCTTGAAGTATTGCTGCGCATGTGTTAATAATTTTCTAAATTATACATACATTTTAAATACAAGTTTTAAAAAATTTATGCTTGAGTCAGTTTTATTTGTTTGCATTTTTGAATGTATTTTTGAACTAAAATATTTTAGAAGTGTTTCAGCATTCAAAATTCTCCTTACAGTAAAATTTTTTAATTAGCACAGTAAAATTTGGAAGTAGTTTCCCCACTATATGCTAACTAAAATCTGCTATACAATGTTAAGGCACGCCAAATTTGCCAAAAATTGAAAATGACTATAAAACAAAAGTGATGTTTAAAATGTAGTTAACTTTAAAAGCGTGTTTCGTAGTAATCTAGTTTTTTTTTAGCTAGAACAATAAAGATCTTAAACCTGAAATGCTATTTAAAAATTATGAAAATTGCATAATAAGAGCGTTTAACATTGGCAAAATAGACTATTTTAACTCTTGCCAAATGCATTTAGTGATTCAGAATGCATGATTATTCGCAGCCAATGCTTCAGTTTTACAAATTCTGTTTATTCCTTGGATTAACAAACTATACTTAAAAAAATTCACAATATTTGTACTCTCTGATTTCTTCATTCATGCTGTGAGCTGCTAAGTTAAAATTATTTAATAGCTCGTCTTGCACTAAATAAGATACTCATAGGTAAAACTGCGGTGTAATATAGCGGAGTCCAAGTCGAACTCAGTTCATGCCAATATTAGATCTCAATCCAGCTCATACTCAGTGCACAAAATGAATAAACATTTTTATTTTTTTTTATTCTATTTTATGTTACGTCGCTTTAACTCCTTGATCATATATATCGCGACGGGTCTGTTGGTGGATATCTCTTAGAACGATATGTGATGGACAGTTAGCCTTCAAGGTCTCATCCCTGTAACCCCTGCTTCATGCCGTCCAGTCTAACTGCTTACATTGCCTGTAGATAGATGGCATAGCATTCGCTATTACCACTTGTTTTTTATTTTACTATTGTTTTAGACTTAAGATGGAACTTGGGTCGTGGTATTAAACATCCAATCCGGCATTTACCTTGGCGACTGAGGAAAACCACGAAAAAACCTAGACAGATTGGTCGGCCCACGGGATTTGAACCCGGGACCTCCCGAATGCGGGCGGTCCCGGGTTCAAATCCCATTGGTTTTATCTCATCGAGTAGTAAATTAATGGTTAGAAACTAGAGTTATTGGAAATTGTTTTCCAACAAGGTCGAAGCCTGGAACGCCCATTCTGTGTTTTCGAGCAAAAATAACAGTAGTATAAGTTTAAAGTCTCAAAAGAAGTTGTTCCACCGATAATCGAATAGTGGGCGACAGGTCTGCAAAGAATATTCCTTAATAATAGAGGAACAATGGAACTGTATTTTATCCTGAATATTACGACGCAGTAAGCAGTGTTTGTTACTCAAAAGATTCATATTCCCGCCATCTATGTGCGCTAAACGAAACATCGTGGCATCCAGGATTTCTTGAATGGTCACGCATGATTCACCAATACAAAATGGTTGCGCCGTATCTCGTGATGCGACGTCACGTGGTAAACTTTTTCACTACAAGGTTCCGGAAGTGCGTACGTTGTTGTAGGAGTGCGAAGCAGGTGACCAAATAATCATATGACGAACTTGTGAAAGCAGAGCACGTGACTTTATTTACAGTTTAAGTTGTACGTAAAATTAGATCGTTCCTCCGAGAGGCATTCTTAGTACAGAATGGACCTGAATTTTGGCTAATGTTAAGGTTAAGTTAAAAATAATGGCGTTATTGAATAAGTTTATATGGTCCAGAAGAAAAAGTCAGAAACAAGGTTATGTAGCATTTGGAAAAAATGAGGGCGAAAGGTAATTTTGTTGTTTTAATTTGTTAGCAAATAAGTGTTTGAAAATTGGCAAATAATAAACTATACAACATTTGCTTTTTCTCGCAGTTGGAAGCCTTTTAATTTTAGTAAAGAGCAAGTAAGGGTACTGCTATTTAGAGAATGTGATTGGAGAGGCAGGAAATTACTGTTTGATTCTAAAGCAGTTCAAAAAGTATCACTTGAAAGTGAAACTGGCAGCAGACTTAAATTTGGCTCTCGACCAAAAGCAGAGAAGAAAAAGTCTGATATGTATGTTGAAGTGTCAAATGGTTTTGGTTATCAGGTAAGCAAGTTAATACTTACAAACATTTTGGTAAAAATTATTGTTTACAAACTTAGAGTGCAACACTGTCCAACATTATTCAGTTACTGTTTTACATCTGTGAAGTACTGCATTCTGTAGTTAGATAAATGTTTTAAGTATCGGGGTAATTGTCTACTTTAATACCCGCCAGCTAATTTGTTTCAAACAGAATTTAGTATACTCTAAATGATATCTTGATGGCATGATATACAATAAGAGGGTTGAGAGAAATCATTAATGTAGTGCTAAATTATTCTTTCCATATGGGAAACCTCTCTAGGAATAAAAAGTAAAAGCTTTTGGAGATTGCAATTGCGCGAATCACAGTCCTGATATGTTTTAGTTTTTACAGTAATAGTGTAAATGTGTAGTAGATAAATTATTTCTATTCCACATGTTAGCATTTTTTGTAATGTTTTATAGTTGGGTTTATCATCAAGTAAATAATTATAGTACATATATTGAACTTTTTGTCATTGCACATGCTTACTCATAGTTAGCATTGAATTATATATTATATACAATCCTATTAATCCATTTAAAAATGCATTAAAGAATCAGTCCAAAATAAAATATCTATCTCTTTTTAACCTTTCACCTTTATATTTAAAACTGACTCATCAACTCGTGCTTCCTCCTGTATGCTATGGATAGAATGGTTCCTTCAGTGTCATGTGGTGTTGATACTTGTTATAGTGTTATCGTATTTAAGATGTAGTTAATTGTATGTCTAACGGAAACAGTCATTATTTTTGCTCCTTTCAGACTTAATATTTTATGTAATATTACCATTTATTTATACGTCAAGCATTTCTGTGTAGTATTATGTTAATGATCTATATGCACTGATTTACTGCAAAGGTAAACAAGACTAGCTCAGATCTCGGGATGAAAACAGTCCAGTAGTTTGTGGAAGAGCACACCGTATAAACAAATAACTTCCTTTATTTTATCTGATATCAAGAAACATTTCCATATGTTTCAAGTAGGTGTAGATAAGCTATCTTAGGCAGAAATCAAGGACGACTGATGCAATGTATATCACTATTAGGTCACCAGATATGAGAAGTTGAGCTTTGTATTTCCATCCAGCCTCTAAAGCTTGCAGCCCATGAAGAAATATGTACAGTAACTGAATGATTTATTATTGTTGTATGCCATGCTAAACACTAATATTATGTGAAGAATTAAATCAAAATACCTATAGTGTTAAAAATATAATAATAACCTGCTCCTAGTGTAGCATATGGATGTCCTAACGCATAATTTCCATTATGTGTTTTTTGATTCGCTCAAACATATCAAAAGTTCTGGTGTTGCATAGTCACTAAACTTTCTCTACCCATTACAAATTTGCATACATACCTTATATACTACAGGTTTCTCAGCTACGGAAAGTATGTGGGTTCCAGCGCACCCATGGGGTGGGGTGCAGATTTTTCAGCCATGTGTAGAAGTAGTGTCTACTCAGCATTGTGAGGAATTTGAGGGGCTATGATAGGTAGCAATCTGTTGATCATGGAAACAACATTCTGGCTGGGGAAGTATGTGGTGTTGGCTGTTGCATAAGAGCATATGAACACACTAACGTTTGACACATTGTAGATTTATCGACTATTTTTTCTTTGGATGCTGTTAAACGTAACGTATATGCAATAATTTAAAATCTTGAGTGTTTAAATCTGCCATGCTGTTCCTCTAAACTTGATGAAAGTTGATAGCACATCTTGATTTGTGCACATTTTATGAAGCTTTTGCGCATGTGCAGCTGATGTGGCATAATTTCCTTATGGGTTAAATACATGTGGATTGTGCACATTTGAAGGTGTGTACAAAGTGTTCTTGTCCTGTGTTTCCATATAATCATTACAATTTTAGGTTAATGCCACTAGGTGGTAGCACACTTCCACTATCATAGAAAGGCGCGGATGAAACCTTACAACATAAAACTACTTTTAAAGGCTTTAATTACCAACTTTACCAAAGGAGATGCTGAAATTGGCCACCGTCGTCCATGCATTTTTGGCACCTCTTTAGGAAACTATCGTCCTAGTCCACGTTGAGAAATTTCCTGGTGGATATTTTGTTTTAATTCTTCCAGGGTGTGTGGGTTTGTCTTGTACACTTTATGTTTTAAGTTACCCCAGAGGGGTATTTTATCAACAATATTATCGGCTGCGCTGTGTTTTTCCACTGGGTGTGTGGAAATATGATAAAACATGATAACGCACTGCTGCTATAAACAAAGTCACGCTCTGTGCATTGTGAAGTGCAGTTTTGAGTTTATAGTGATGTGATGTAGTTTAGTTATTACGAGTTATTTATTATTTTGTCCTGTACTTAGTCACAAAGTATATTCTGTGCTTTCTACTGCACAATGTGTATTTATTTATGATTCGTATGTGTTAACTTGGTCAGCTCGCCAAGTGAAAGTACGATTTGCAGAAAGATTTCCAGGTGTAAAAGTTTCAGGCTGTACAACAATCCATGAACTTTACAGTAAATTTAAGCCCACAGTAAGTGTTCAGGCTAAGAAAGCTAAAAGACGGCGTTCGGTTCTTACCGAAGAAACATTAGACGACATTGGTCATGATGGATAGTTTCCTAAAGAGGTGCCAAAAATGTATGGACAACAACGGTAGCCAGTTTCAGCATCTCCTTTCATAAAGTTGGTAATTAAAGCCTTTAAAAGCTGTTTTAAAAATGTTGTATGGTTTCATCTGCGCCTTTCTATGATAGTGGCAGATGGCAACGAGCACTGAGAACGCGGACAGGAAAAACACCGCGCAGGCGGTTCGCAGTCTTTTGGCTCACCCTGTAGAAGTAGGTAACCTGCACGAGTGTGGAAACTTCTCCCGCTTATTCCAAACCATCCATACTCTCAACTACAATTTAATTTACACTTTACTTCGTTCTTGCTTTAAAATACTATAGACGTAACAACAGACATCCACAAAAACAACCCTTTCTTTCATTAGACAACTTATGCATTATTATGGTTGTTGCTGCTGTTGTTATTATTATTATTATTATTATTATTATTATTATTATTATTATTATTATTATTATTATTATTCATAACTATGATTATTCATGATAATTCATAATCAATTTTTCTGCAGCAGATGCTGTTTCACATTTTTAGAGCTATCTGAATAAAATTTTGTGAACCCCCAAAATATATACTCGCAAGCCGCTACTGGAAGTATGGTGCTAACCACGTCATCATCTTATATCGGTTGATTATCCACTTCCTTCTTGCATGTGAGTGAGGGGCCAGTGTTTGGGTTGTTCCTCCAGGCCCATCAGGACTGTGTTACCACAGATTATTATTGTATATTACAGCATCAATTAAAAAGTATAATTCTTCTATCCAAATTTCAGTATTCAAAATACATTTTGTTACAAATTATTTGAAATTAAGTAATAAGGTCTTAGTTGCATACAACATATGGACATTGTTATTTATATAGGTTCACCGGTTTATTGTAAGCACCTACAGAAGTTTTAGTCAGGGAGGGATAAATTACTTCCCCATAGTCATAGTAATGAGCTCTTGCAAAGGAGAAGAATTGAAAACTTTCAAGCATTTTCCATTAGATAGTACATTTAGCATAATCTAGTAATATGTACAGCATGAAATATTTAAAACACTACTCGTGCTGTGAAAAAAAAATTGACACAAGCTGTATATCACAATGAACTCTACATTTTATTTCAAGTAAATGTTTACCTATTTCTTATGGTTTCCTAGTTATGTAAAATTCAATAGAATGAAGGGAATTTCACAGATTGTTCACAAACAATTTAAGATATATATTTTATTCCTTGTGTCATGAAATTTTAATTCAAATAGAGCCATTTTTTAAAAAATAAAGATAAGCAGACATATTTCCATGTAAATGGTAGTTTGGGAAGGCAGAGTTTCATGAAAATCTTTGTCACATCCTTGGAAGATGCAGGATTTAAGTACAAAGTTTGGTGATGTCAGTCAAAACGTATATTTCTAGTTAAATCCCAGTTCACTGTGACTGAAACCACTGTTGGTGATGCTTTGCTGTCACATGAACATTTAAATGACTGATTCAAAGGGTTATAGGATTTTTACTGAAGTAATTCTAATATTTAATGGTAGTTTTTGCATCTTCCCATGGCTTTTAGTTTAAAATGCAATTAGTTTTACTGCTGCTGATATTCTTTTATCTCTGTATAAATCTATACTAGAGGCCACCATATGAGTGTATTTAGAGGAGGGCACCACTATTTGTTGACAATGCATAAGATTAACAAGGCTTACAATCTGAGGAGAGTGAGATAGTGGGAATGTACAGTTGCACAACAAAAACAATACTAACCTGCTGATGTCTTCATATTAGTTCTTGGAAACAGCACCTCTGCAGATGTTTTCTTTACCTGAATGCACCTCCAATATCCTGCTCACTTGCTCCATTAGTTTTCTTTGCCTGTGTAATTTGTGTTCAGAAAAAAGTAAATAAATATTTATAAATTATTTATAACTAATAATTCATTCTAGGAACCTAGACTGTGTTTCAGTTTACAGCCCACGTACAACTTATTCTACTAAGAAAATGTCTTTGTGGTTCTCATCACATGTTTTTTTGAGGGAGTTTTAAAAGATAGGAATGGATTTTCTTTCAATGTAAATTGAATTGATTCCAAGGTTAGCCTAATTCCACTTAAATGATCGTGTTTAAATAAGTTGCAATGGTTGAAGTTGCATGCATATGTATGTTAACAACTTGCTTGTTAGGCATTCCATGTTTCATTTTTTCTTCTTTTGGTGTGAATTAATGCAGGAATTGCAAGAGTCAGTAGCCAAAATTGCAAATTAGCAACTTTGTTGTAGAGGCGCAACAGGAGTCCGAATAATGTGTACAGCTAGTTATTGCGTAGTTTTCATAACCTACAAAAATGCTCATTGATCTCCATTGTTTTCTATGCAAAATTGACGTCTTTGAAGCACAAATTATGTCTGAAATTTTCAGGGGCTGCAGGTTTTGAAATTCAGATTAAATGTGTTCTTTTGATGCTCTATGTCACAAATCTTCACAAAGTACACTTCCTAAGTGAGGAGGTTCTGATATCTATCCAGTCTGTTAAAATCTCTTATTTAATTTATGAAACTGGTGCAATGTTTACAAAAATTCAGGGCATATCTGCTCTACTTGTATCTCTGTTGAAAATGCTTACAAAAGCGAAAGGAAAGCGAATAAATTACCTTAGGAGTGAGTTTAGAACATGATGTGGTCTCGTCTATATCTGGTGCCCACCCGACCGCCTGTTTTAGGTGTTTTACTTATATAGGCAAATCACATCAGGAACACAACAAAGTAGCCATTTTTCCGATAATTCACATGCAAAGTGGGTACTACCAACCTAAATAAAAAGCGAAATGCACTAAATATGCGATGTGCTGTTGTTTCTGCGAACGTGAATCATTTGAGTTTTAGACGCGCAGATCCCTCGGCTATGCCCTGTCGTCTCTTCGCAGATGCCACAAGTTGCTACACTCCTCTCCTAAAAAACATCCCTCGGCTGCGCTTTGAGGCTGAGGGCCCTCAATCTCTCGGCTATGCCTTGAGGTTGAGTATCTTACCGGCTTCGGTGGCATTATTCATATGTTGGCAGCATTATGTTGTGTATGACATAGAGTGACATCTGTTGGAAATATACATCATCGTCATTGCTATGAAAGATACAAGTAGAGCAGAATGTCGAAATTCAGCAATTACAGTAATGTAACAACATTACTCTAATTATGGGCATGTTTTTACATCTGTGGTACAAAAGCTCTCCGTATATAGTCTTCTGTTCACTGTCTCGCAAACAGTGTGAACAACAAACAACACATCAACATAACCTCAAATCTTAATTAAATTATGGTCAATCAGGTCAATCTATGCTAGTCAGTCGAGCATTTACATACTGCTAGTGCCAACTGAGTTGTGGATCACCTGGTATGTTTTCTTAAATTACTTAAAATTACTTCATTGTGACTAAGGATCTTTTATATTCAAATTTATGAATTCTCTGTTATGGAATGGCTATAATATAGTGTTAAGTTTTTTGCAGTCCACAGCTGGTTTGCAACAAAATCTTGATAAGTGTTATTAGAACACTGGAACAGGTGAATCTCTATTACCTTCCATAGCATCTTTACTTGATTTTTAACTCCAGCATTAATTTTATTCCTGAATAAGCTGCACAGTTTTATTCAAGATGTATGTAATTTCTTTTGCAGTATCTGAAGCCAAACTCAGATGTCACTGTTCTTGGTGAAATGATATTTGGATCAGTTGCTATGACCTTTCAAGGCACTGCATTCAAGGTACACAGCATAAAGAACCCAGCCCGTCTAATGTGCACCAAAGTATTCCATTCACCAATATCCAGCTCTCATAGTCGTGGAATAAGGTAAATTGCTTCTATGGTTTAATTGCTTTAAAGCTAGTAATCCAACAAGTTTGTATTTGATCTTTGGAATGAACAGTGTCCAAACTAATATATATATACTCCTGATTATCCGGCCTAATCACCTGGAATAGATGCCCAGATAATGCTAAAAAATGGATGGCATGAATGTTGATTATTTTGCATGTGCCATGTAATGTATTGTCATAACCCTTAAGAATGGTAGAGCTTAAAGGTCCGGAAATACTTCTTTATAAATTTCAACACAAACAGGATGACATTGGGAGCGAAGCCTATAACATTTCAGAATATTCCGGTCATAATAACCCAACCCAGGAATTTAGATAACTTATACTACACGAACTGAAAGGGGAGATTCTGTACTTTTAAAAGATCAGCATATTTCAAGACATAAGTAGTAAGTTTATTATAAATGCAAAGTTATAAAACACACATGAGTTACCTTTTATTTCAATGAGGGCTGTTTACTTGCCCCATGTTGACCCTCTTGACTCCCCATGCTGCATACACTTCAGTATCTATGAAATATCCCTGCCCCAAAACTATGTCACTACTGGCATAAGTTGCCAACATATGAATATTTAACTATTGCAGCTGTACCAAAATGATTCCCAAACACATACTAAATAGACCTACCTTTAAATCTGTGTTAACTTCATATGCATTTACTGTGATACATGTTAGCTGTGCAGTATACAGGTATAATTTTATACATAATATTAAAATTATGTATGCGTACTTGTTGTTTACAGTACCTAATTACAAAACTATACATTGATTCCTGGTTCTAATCGTTCATTTGCTTTGTTATTGCAATTCATATTTATGTGCTGTAGTGATATCACAGTATTCAAAACCCTGTTGTCCCAAATAGTCCAACAGAGTATCAAGATATTGCAAAGCTTCAGTGTGGGATATTCATTCATAATCTGTTGCTCCTTTTACTTAACTTTCACTTTCTGCATTTTTTCCCAACCCTCCTTACTAATGGTATCAACAATATCCTGATCAGTTAGCTGTTGTGAGTCTTGGTCACATTCCTCACTTTTAAACCTCCCAAACAAAATTCATCAACATTTTCAAAACCCTATTCTTACCCCCCCCCCCCCCATCTCTTTTGTTTAATTCCTCAAACTAACACACATTACAGTACACTATTTTAACAGAAGACCGGTGGGAATGTACATCGTAAGAGAGTACATCATTATGGAGACAAACTCCTCAGTATTTGCAGCAGTCATGTAGAAAAGTATGTACTGAAAGATGCAGCTCTACACATATGCATAATTTTCATGTTTGGTTTAGGAAATTAAAATATTTTACCTTACTAAGCAAATATATATTGAATAATATAAGTAAAATGCTGTTTGTTAATCTTGATTTTATAAGAGATAGCTGATGTAAATAATTATTTTTCAATTAAAAGTTTGAAACAAACACAACTGTGATATAAAACAGCAAGAGTCTGAAAACTATTGTGTCTGTACCTGTTAGTAAAGGCTTGCAACTGTCACAATATCTCCGGCATAGCTCAGCAAATTTCATTTGGAACTTTCTATTTTGATCATTAAAAGAAATTTAAGGATTTTGCTCTTTGGCTTTGGATTTTGCTATCTAACATGCCGTCTTTGCTTTCAAGGAAATGGATTTTGAGCCATTTAGGACTAATTGCAGCTTCTGGACAAAATGGAGCTTTATGAATCTATCTTATTTGAACACTTAAAAAATAACTTCTACACTATATACACTCTTAGGTTGATCCGCGGCAAAACAAACCCACGTGGTCGTGCACCATGGTGCAACATGGTAGCAATGCATGCAGGAAAGTAGTCACATGCTAATACTCTGAATTTTAGAATGAATTTATCCTTAAATAGTATAATATCTATACAAATACCTAAGGTTTTATTTAACGCTGATTTATACCATAAACTAGAGCTACAAGTCCCATGATGCAATTTGTATGAGTCGCCTGACATCCGGGTAGGCACAGAATATTGTTTACAGCCAGAAACCAGCAGTTGTGTTTAGTATCGTGCAGGACGATGAATTTGCTCTTGTGTTTTCGTCGAATTATGTAAAGCATTAGCCGCACAAATCATTGACTAGTGGTGAAAAAACAATACTGTTGAATCTTTATTATAAAGGCCGGTTCACAACACCCGAGAATGGAAACGAGAACGGAAGCAATGCACCATGTAAGATATTGATTCACAACAGCCCGGTAACGAGAACGGGAATGCATATCGATCACAAAGTGAAAGTCGATTTTGCGCATTGGGATTTCATTTGCTTTTAACTGACCAATGACATTTTTTCACCTACTTCCAATTTAGCCAAGCCGACGTCAAAATTCGATAGAGTAAACATTATCTAAATGTATATCCATTACATTTCCGATCCCTCTAGTTATGCCAAGCTTTCATTCCTTTATTTAATGGCATACATTAAAATTGTTTATTGTTCTTTTTTCATTTCCATCGGTTTTAGCTGTTCTTTGTAGCTTTTGCCATTGTTTTTTAGGTAATAGCCAGTTTTGAGTTGCATATAAACAAACTACAAATGACCCCTTCAGCAGAGGAAGCAACGCTGATTAGATTTGCGGGTGTCGGGATGAGGTTAGGAAGCACATTTATTACTAATTCCTTCCACTTTCATGTTTCCAGTTTGCGACTATATAGAGCACTAGTGGCTGTTTTATGTCACGGCCGCCTAAACCAATTTCTAGAGTGAAGAGTCTAATATGCACAATAGGGATCTAATATGCCGTGACCGGGAACAAGAACGAGAAAGTTAAAAGTTGGGCAACTCTTCTTTCCTGTTCCCGGGGCCAGGGAAGGCTTCCCGTCGGTTGTGAACATTCCCATTTGAATACATGTATTTCAACTTTCTGGTTACCGTTCTCATTGGTTGTGAACCAGCCTTAAGTTATGTGAGAAATGTCGAACACTTTCCGCGAAAGAAATGGTGAAATTAACTTCTGAGTTCACCGATGTTTCGAGTACAAGTATAAACAGTGCTTGTGCAGAAAAATCTGAAACGAGAAAAGTGGTTACACCTGGGAAAAAACAACTATCAATCTTATTATCTTTAACCCTTAGCAGAATATGCTAGTTGCCGTTTCAGTTGTTGGAATAAGGACTGTTCTTTTTTGCACTACGTGCTGCTTGTACTGGCCACATGGTCTGAAAGTGTGACAGTATTTCTAGTGCGAATGGTGGAAGGATACATTATAGCGGTGCACTGGTCACCTGGGGTTTGTTTTGATGTGGATCAACCTAACAGTGAATACAGAGTAGTGGGGAAATTGAGGTGTATTTACAACCTTGAATTTCAATTCCTGCAAGGCATTAGTAAGTTCAGGATTTATAGTAGAAAAGTATTGGAGTAATAACAATATACTGGTGAGAGTGGCTTTGATTTTTCATCAAGAACATACAGACACAAAGCTGCACATATCCTATTCCAATCAAAGTGATGATCATGATGTAACAGTGTGGCGGCTCTGTGTTTGAATTTTTCTTATTAAAATGCTGTTATAAATGGCCGCTATTAGAGATGAACACTGAATACTCTTTTCTTTATCCCAGAGTCGTGTCATGGAAGATCTCTGAGAGTCTGATACTGCCAGGTTCTTAGAAATGAATAAATTTCACTATTTTGCAGCACAGACTTTTTCTATTTATTCAACCGTGTCAAATTACAATGTTCTTTCACCCTTCTTGTGGTGAAATAAAACCTCCATATCACGTATATACACAGAATAATTAAATTCTCTGAATGGAGCACAAACAGTTTATCCCGGCTATATCCCTGATGTTAGCCAGCGCTTGGAATCTAATAAAGTACCACCTAGGCGGCTGTTGATCTTTGAAAAAAAATCTTATAGGATCCGTGGCAACATCCATTCATTTTTTTTATGTGTCTTTCTTTCATGGAATTGACAAAGATGTTAATTCCATGGCTATGTAAGTTTTCCCTATCTATATTTTCTTATTTGGTCAATGTTTATTATGTCTGCCATGTTTAACTTCCATCTAAGTTAATTAAATTCCTCCCAGCCAGTGGTCCCATGTTGTAGATTTACGGCCTGTTAAAGAGGCCTCTGAACAAAATTATGCCCAATACAAAATGGGATGCTAAGGACCACATCAGTTAAAGAGTGTCCATAAATTTAAAAAAAAATTCCTCCCAATACATATATAGGTTATGTTAAACAATTAATTAATTTTACAATACACACATATTCATAATTATGGCAAATACATGAAAAATAAACAACTATTATAACAAGTGTACAAATATTACCTCAAGATTCAAATTAACATGTTTACATTCATGCATATAACCAAGTAAGTATGGTAGTAACTTTAAATCCTGTCTCAACAGCAAGACTAAAAAGAAGACACTGCAAAACAGCAGATCAATGGCCAATATTTTTATTTTTAATGGATAGTATCTAATTCAGATGTGTGCAATGAGGTTTACAGTTAACATCAAAACTTCTGACTAACCTTTGCTGTAATACTACAGATGCAATTGTATAATGAAACTTCTAATGTCAAAATCTTTTAATAACGAAAGTTAAAAGGCACGAAAATTGTAAATTTTCTATAAAACAAATATTTTTGAATGTTTTTACATTATGAATCACTATTCCGGCACATATGAATAATAATGCTTTAAATAAAGAATGAGTTAATAAATGAAAAAAAGCCAAGTTAAAAGAATAATGATTACAACTACTGATCAAAATGTAAGTTTGTTAATACTATAATATTGTAATCCTCATGAATTTGTATTTGTTAAGTTACAGTAAGTTTTCCTGTGTTTTCTTTTTAAGTATTCTTCATTTATAAATCCATTATCAATGAAATGATCTATAGTAAATATACAAAGAGAAGAAAGTGTGTGCAGGGTGACTTCAGAAACTACTCGGTCGATATTTATAATTTCCAACCAAAAACATTGCTTCCTCTTGGTGCTACATGCTGTGTTCAAAACTGATTAGCTTAAGGGATGGGGATTCTTCATAGCCACTAGTTTTGTCTAAGGTGTTTTCTTCTCTCTTAACCTGAAAATTGTGGGGAGATACAATTACTTAAACATTTCATCCATAATAGTTCACTAGTTATTCTTAATTATACTTTCACTGCCTAAGGGCCAGTATCACCAACAGATGCTACATTTTAACATAATGTTAAACTGATTTAACTCTGAAGTTAACACAAATTCTCTTTCATCAAACAATGTTAACTTTAACAATATGTTAAAGTCGTTGCTAAGTTAACATTGCCGTACCCCTGTGTTAAAACATTTAACAAATGTTAGAAGTTGGAAAATGGCTGCCACAAACCAAGCTGTTAATGCAAGTTTTCTACAATTGCCATTTTTGAATGCATTCCTAACAGAAGTGCAGTCGTACGTTATTATAAATTTGAAACCCTGCAAAAGGAGGAATTTTTAAAGCGATATAGATTGTCCAAGGGCTCATGAGCATGGTTTTACAGGAAATACAAGAATACTACGAACAGAAGCATGCCCTGTTTCTCCCATGCTACAAGCATTAATTAGTTACTTAGATTGTATGCTACTAACATTTTTCATTTACATTTACTGGTGGGTGATAATGCTGGTATTTCCAAAGCTACCGTTTGTGCTAGAAGATTTCCAAAGTAATTACTTCAAGAAGCAAACAGTATTTTTTTCAGGTCTGCTTGATTAATCAGCGATAACACATTTTCATCCATTTTAGTTTTAATGCATTGTGCACCAGTTTTAAATTGTCTTAAACACTCTTTGCACCTAACGTTTCTGGTGCTGCACTTTATGTTAGCATAAAATTGCCGCAGTTGCTTACTGGACATAAGAGAAACGTGTTCATTCCAAATAAATTATTCATGGATTTTGTCCGAGGCTGCAATCTTATCCTTTAATGTAAGACTGTCAGCTTTTTCGCATTTGATAATATGTCTGTACTTATTAACCAGATGTTAATTAATGCATTTCATTAATGAAACATTTATTTCAGTTGACATCGTGATTCTAACCTCAAACAATTGAGAACATCACAGGGCAATTGCCATGAATCTAAATAGTTGTCTGCTTCTGACACAGAGAGCAATACATAGACAAAAGTGCATCAGAGTATGTTCAGAAGCAATGTAGTTTGGCCACTGCCTTCTTGAAAGCTAGCATTTGCAGTTGTCTGATATTAACAGAATGTTAGCTAACAATTTGCTGTGAAAGCTTGATGAAATACAAAAGTCTTAACCTTATGTGAAATTTTGAACACTTTGTTAACATTGGTTGGTGAAACCGGCCCTAAAGATACTTGTAGACTTAAAAGTGAGTCCACACTGTTCAACATATCAACAGTTAACATTCAACAATTAACAAATGTCTCATTCAACATCTTAAATGCCTTCAACATGTTGTAACTGTGAACGTTTAACATTCTATCCACACCAGTTGACTTGTTGGGACAACAAAATCTAACTAAAAGCAAAATGGACTCCAGTGATTAAGATTTGACTATTGCTATTTGTATCTGTGTTTGATATGTAATAAAAAGAAAAGTGGAAGGTGATGAGGCTCTATCTTGTTAATCGGCACAGGAGTGAAAATATTTTGAATGAGTTTAAAATTCGGAGCAGGTTTGACTTCAATTTCTTGAGAACAAGTCAAAGTGACTTCAACTTTGTTTTGAGCAAAGTTTCTAACCTATAATTCACAAAAAGGACACACATTTGAGAGCAGGCATTCCAGCTGCCAGACTTGAGCCTTTTTTGCAATTCTCTAGCAAAGTGAGGTTTTTTTTTCCCTGATATTGCCTCTGGAACAATAATAAATTGCATATAGTTCCATAATGATAGCCTCAACAAAGATTTTATTAATGAAAGTGTCTTTTCTTTCGTCCATTCCATAACTTCACATGAAGTAAACCAAATCAAAGATATAAGCACAGAACGAGTCAACATGGAACTACCGAACACAATAGCATGAAGGAATCACAATAGCTGCCATGTTAATAGTCTGGAAACTTCCGAAGTTCACCCAATCACATACACAGAGAGCGAATTGACTTAACAAGTTTTCCATTAAAAGCGGAAAACATCCAACATGTTAAAAGTGTCAAGCACAACTGTTTCGGTTAACATGTTAAGTCAATTCTGCAATCGAAATTTGGCCAACATGCAAACTGTTAACATGTTGCACTTGACAAGTTTTGTTAAATGTTAATCAGTGTGGACAGGGCTTTACATCAGCATTTGGAAGATTATTTGCATGCATTCACCAATTTTGATGACCTAATTTGACTGTTGGGTGTGATAGATCTCAAAACAGTTCTCCGAATAAAGGATGACAATACTTTTTGCATTGCCAAGCACATTTGCTATTTTTGCCCCTACTGGTACCATATAAACATCTTTTTGTTCCGTTTCATTCTTTATTGTCTGTGGGTGGAATGCACATGTTTTAACATGCATTTTCAGTGGTGTATCCCCAGATGAAAGTCAACCACTAACTTTGAACTCTGGTGCCAGGTTTCACCAATCGTCAGCAAATTTAGCTTGAGGGAGGTCAAACTACACTCAGTTTTTGCCGTATCATCAATGACAATCTCATCAAAATGGCAGTTCATTAACTATAATAACTTGTTACATAAGTTTGTGAAGGTTGGCAACGGTTACGTTTGCTGCATCCCTTTTCATTGGCTGAGATTGTGGCTTTGAAAACAAAACATAAGTGTAATGTTTATGTTTAAACATGCCATGCCTCTCGGTAACCACTGTCACCAATACAAAATGCCATCTCCCTGTCTTTACAGCATTCTCAACTGACTGTTGTCAAATATAAAGCTGTCATGAATAGAACCATGGTAATTAGTAACCTTACATTCTAAACTGTCAATGGTGTCTACAATGCCAAGAAAATTTGTAATTGCATAAAATTCTTGATCACTATACATTCCTAGTATCTGCACACCGTGGATGTCAGAACCCCACTGCAGTCACCATGAACAATACGTAATGACCCTGTGGATAAATATCTGAGTGTTACCATTAACTGCTGAATCGGTAAAGGTGACCGATTTCTGTTCATAGGGTACTCCAGTCTTGGTTAAGTTTCTTCCTATATTTTCAACACTACCTGTTTTGATTCATTTCACAGAAATTGTTATTTCTATCCTGAATAACTTGTTCTGGACCCATATTTTCAATAAACTTGTTGAACAACATTTGAATATCAAAAATATCCATTATTCCTTTATTGGATTGAAAGTAAATGCGATGCTATTTCTCAAGAGCTACAAATGTACTACATAACTTTAAACCAAAATTGATGGGCCATCAGTGATTTTAAGGAAGAAAAATGGTGCCTCAAAAGTTGTCTGGAACTTCAGCTGTCAAAAGGATGACATACATTGTTGAAACAGAACTTCCACTTTTGACGATCTTCAAATGCCTTCATGACGGTTGGTGAAACCCAGTGTGATTGTGTTACAC
This sequence comes from Deroplatys truncata, assembly GCA_030765065.1. Lineage (NCBI taxonomy): Eukaryota > Metazoa > Arthropoda > Insecta > Mantodea > Mantidae > Deroplatys > Deroplatys truncata. The sequence continues at coordinate 122,372,314 of CM060987.1, forward strand.
TTTGAAGCACCTAAGCAACATTGGTTCAAAAGCCTGTGTAGTTGGCTTTTTTTCTTACCAGTCACTTAGTGAAACACAATAAAACAATGAATACGCACATGCCTAGCAGATAGAAACAATTATCCCTTTAACCTCTATCTGTGCATGTATTATAGGTAACAAGGCTGTTGTCACAAATTGACACCTTCCATTTGCTTCTGGTATTCAAGGGCACACTTTGGTTTCTTTACTTCTTCTCAGCCTGCCTGTTGCTGTAATATTAGCAGCATTGTGTTTCATCAATAGGAAAATGGCATCTTCATTGTCCTTTCATATGATACACAGCACATTCATTGCAGACCATAGTTCATACTCCTAGTGTTTCACTGTATTATGAGATATATCAGGCGGCATAATATTCTGCTTATATCCTCTTATAGTACCAACAGCATAGTTTTACAGTTCATTAGTCTTCTAAAGAGAGATAGAGAGCCATTGAGTCCCACCTGTTAGTTAAAAATGAAAATATGGTTGGTTGTATCTAATGTTGGGCAGTTGGCAATGAAGCTATTTGCTCTCTTGTACCCCAGTATTTTGATGAGATAATGGTATGTAGATCGAAAAATGGGCAGTGGAGTAGGTGGTTTCTCTCTATATCTCCTTCAATATTAACCGTTTAAGAATGGACACTGTGATTGGCATTTACATTACCCTAAGTAAAGGGAGGTATGGACAGAAAAGTAAATGAAATGATCCCTAGGCCTTGAATATTTTAAAAACCATAAAAAATGAAAATATATGTAGTTTTAGTGGTCAATGCGCACTTGCAAGTTCTCATAATGTGATTTAAACACCATTACCAACTTATGCAAGTACAGCTTGTTATATGACTCAAATGGGTTAATTAGGTATTGATTTGCTTCCCTTTTCCATGAATATTGGTGCTAGTGGATCTTTTCTAATCCATTGTTTCAAATATATTAGGTGTGGCAATAAAGGAACTGGAGTGATTGTTGTGCGCATTTACGGTTTCATCGATGACAAAGAGAAGGGTGAGGGATTGGCCTTGGGACTCTCCCTGACACATATACAAAATTTCATGCTGCTGTGGTGGTTAGTCTGGCTGTGAGCCTTCTTAGAAATGGGTCGTGTTTCTGAGCTCCATTGGAATTATGTGTTAACATAAAATTCCTCAGAAACTTACATTTTGTTAAAACAAGTTTATGGTGTTCTGTGTCTATCTCTTACGCAAGTTTTTAGGTGGGTTAAGAGGTTCAAGGATGGCAGGGAAAGCATTGAAGACTACCCAAAATTGGACCATCCTTCCGCTTTGAAAACTGAAGAGAATGTGGAGAAGATCGATAGAATTGTTCAAGAATTGGGTGCCTATCAATCAAGTTTATTATACAACTGTTCTGAAGACCCTCCGTGAACCTGTGCAATGAAGGAGACCAGATCTGTGGAAGAATCGCTCTTGGATTCTTCATCAGGATAACGCACCGGCCCGGAATGCGATGTCTGTGAAGAAGTTTTTGGTGAAAAAAAACATTCTGGTGATGGAGCATCCAGCATATTCGCTGACCATGTGACTTTTTTTTCTTCCCAAAAGTGAAGACTGCGCTCAAAGGAACCAGGTTCGAGTCCGTGGATGCAATGAAGGAAAAAGCGACGAGACTCCTCAATAGCATAACAGAAAAAAGACCTGCAGTAATGCTAGCAACAGTGGAAAATTCACATGGAGCATTGCAGGGATTGGGGAGGGGACTACATTGAAGGGGACATTTCAGTTGTGCAAGTTTTTTCAATAAAGAATTAGAGCATCAGTCCGGTTTCGTTATTGCCACACCTTGTAGAAGTTTCCAAAAATAAAATTTCTGATAAATAAAGAGTAAAAATTTAGCATAAAGTAAAGAAAAGAAAGCTTCAAGACTTTGTACTAGTTTTGAAGTCCAAAGAGCACAAGTGCTAAATTAAGTTAATAACATCATTCTCCAAGATCCACTTATCCAATGCAGAGTATGGCAGTAGTTAGTTATAAATATAGGGCTAGCATTCTAATGCTGTTATCTTTAAAGTTATTTTAATACATGTTACCCCTTTATAAATGCATTTTTGTAATACTCTGTTATATTGTTGCAGTGACCAAAGCTTAGAGGAATCATTTGGCAGCTCTGTGAATTCAATGAATGAATTCTTAGCATCACATAACAGTGGAGATATCAGGCCCAGTAAGTGATAAGTTTACTACATTTGAAATATTTCACTTATTTTAGAATACAGGAAGATCTAGGACTGGTTTCATCAATCCATGTTAAATTATAACACAATGTTAAAGTAATTTAACATTGAGATTAATGCAAATTCTGTTTCTCAAATAATGTTGCTGTAACATGATGTTAAATTTTACATTAAGTTATCATCGCCTTACCCTTATGTTAAAGTATTTAACAAATGTTAAATTTGGAGACTTGGCTACTGTAAACCAAGCTTATAATGTAGAGTTGCTGTATTGGTTTTTTAATGCTATTCATAACCAAAGAAGAGCTATGTGCCATAATGAATTTAAAAACTTGTAAAAGGATGAATTTTTAAAGCGATACAGAGTGTTTAAAGCAGTCATGAATAGGATTATGGGGGAAATATGAGTAGTTAGAATGTTACCAATAGAACATGCCTCTTTCTCCTAAGCTACAAGTGTTATTATTACTCTTGAGGTTTTATGCTACTTGCATTTTTCATTAATTAATGGTAGGTGATTAATAATTCTGTATTTCACACTCCAGCATAGCTTCATAATGCTGTAATAAAAATATCTGGTTATACCTTCAAAGGTATCTGAGAAAAGTCCAGCCAAAAAATATTTATTAAAAATTGCTTTTTTACTTTCTCTACTATGTAAGTAGGGGAAGTATTGCATTCCACCCAAAAATTTGATAACAAGATTTCACAGGAAATACATGTTTTGAGGTGCACTGAATGCGTATAAAGCATTTTTGGAAACATGTATCTGTGTGTGTCTGTGAACAGAATAACTCAGGAACAGTCGGATAAATACCAAACTTGGTATTTAGGTTCAGTATCTTCCAGAGATGCAACACGAAGGTTTTCAAGAAAATCCCCCCACCCCTGATTGCCCTTTAAATGGAACATTTTTTGAAAATTTTAATTTTCTCAGAAATGGCTCTAGCGATTTTGAATAAAATACCATAGGTTTAAGACATTTTTATGGCAAATGAATTGTATATCTCGAATTTTCTAGGAATGTCTCCAAAAGTATTCTTCATTTTGAATGACTTTTGCATAACTGGTAAACCATAAGAGATAGACAAACTTTTACTACACAAAAAATGTAGATCGCGTTAAAATACACAATTTGTCATATACATTTTTTTTGTTGAGTGAACCATTTTTGAGATATTACTTGTTATTGCCTTAAATTTTCCAATACTTATACTTTTTCTCAAATGGGAATTCGTTATTCTTTTTTTTTTTTTTTTTTTTTTTTTTGTCCTGATAATGCAAAGAGAATGGAATACTCCAAATAGCAACCAGCTGTTAAAATATTGACTGCGCTTAAAGCCTACCAATTCCCTTGCATCTATAAGAAAATTAGCAATAAGATTAACATCTCGATTAACATGAAGCATATTGAGAATAAGCGTTTGTAAAAATAGTTTGTACAAGAGCAGAGAAAGTCATGTGATTGTAACACATCAAAGGTTTTGTATAAGTTTTTTGCGCGAGCATTTTTTATTAACTGGTGCATATTTTGAGCAGAACATGTTTAAAGCTAACATCATACAATTAATCATTAACCCATCAAAATCAGTTACATCCTCCCGTAAATTTGTGTTTACATTCAAGTATAAGCTATAATTAACAACAAATTTGTACTATAATGATGTTTCAAAGTGTAAGAATGAAATAAACATTTTGGATAATCCTTCCCTTTTTCTTTCTCTACCATATACATATAGGTAGAGGTGTTGCATTTCACCCAAACATTTGATACTGAGACTTCACCAAAAATATGTGTTTGAGCCCCCTAAATCCAAAAAAAGCATTTTAGAAAAAGATCTGTGTGTGTGTGTGTGTGTGTGCGTGCGCGTGCGGGCGGGCGTGTTCCAAGGATGCGACATAAAGATTTTAAAGAAAATCTCTCATCTTCTATTACCCTTTACATGGAACATTTTTTTGAAAATGTTGATTTTCTACAAAATGTCTGTAACGATTTTGATTAAAATACTACATATTAAGGATATTTACATGACAAATAAGATGAATATCTTGAATTTTCTGGGAATAGCCTGTGAAGTCCTCTTCATTCGGAAGGAATTTTGTATAATTGGTAAACGTTAAGTGATAGATGAAAACGTACTACACAAAAAAAATGTAGATCTCTTTAAAACACACAATTTATTTCAAATAAGTTTTTTGGTGGCATAAACCATTTCTGAGATATCTCATATAAATGGTTTGAATTGCTCATCACTTAGTCCTTCTTTTAAAGTCCTGTCAACAAGCAGTTATTTCTCGCGATTGCATGGTAGCAGTATGGAATTTTAAGGCCAGCATATAGTATCCAGATTTGACTATTGCTGTTCTCTTTGTATTTATAACGAAATGTGTAATGTACCTATTTTTACAAAGGTTTATTTGGATTAAAATTTACTAGATAGAAAAATAAGCTTTAGTAAGAGTAGTTTGTATACCTACTAATAAAGATGGAAGGGTAGAGAAAGTCATGTGAATGTATCCCATCAGATTTTTAAATCCTGTACATTTGAAAATGCATATTTAAATTCACTATATTGTCTCTTTTGTGTTTATTTTGCAGCAAGTTTTGAGAGCAGGCCTCTTGATATCACTGATTGTGAACTACGGGTAAAGCAGCCAAGCAACAGCTTGGAAGTGGATAGTGGATTCTGTGGTGATGCATCATTGCGCTCTACAAGCAGCATCAGCTCTGTTGGTTACAGCGGCACCAGTCCTGATTCCAGGCGTAGTAAGCACTGTGGGATTTTATATAGCATGACCTGAATGAACTGAGTGGCCCATTTTGTTCTTAGTGGCTGGTTCAGCTAGCTTTGTGTGCTTTTTTCTGCCCTTGGGACATGTGCCAAATGTTTCATTTGCTTGCCAAATGCCTGAGGAATGCTGTAATCATGAGCCTAAAAAAAGTGATTTAACTAGTGTAAACATTAAATGGTTGCCAGCATCATGTAATCAGCAATGCTTACATAATAAGCTTTTTACATTATTGTTTCTTGCATGCTGGACTTGGCATTCTACCCCTAAGTGTGCTTAAATGTCTAACAAAATATCAGCTACTCACCTATGTGGTAATAGCATGACTGCCTCACATTCAAGAGGTCGTTAGTTCAAATTTTGATTGGGGTTATACGGACAAGGTTCCCATATCTTCAAGACAAATATCAGGTGACTTGAACCCCGGGTTATTTGAACATTAGCCCAAGTAAGAATAACATTTGAGTCAATTTGTAGACTTATATATTACTTGCTCTTAACATTTATTCAGAACATGTTAACTAAGTGATGTGTAAGTATTATAAATGGACTCAATTTTATAATGAGTGACATCACTCTAACCAAATCCTCCCCACAATCTGATTAATTCTCCATTTCATTCAGTCACTGTCCGATATGACCTACTGCATATCTTTAAATACAAGATCATCCCAAATGCAAGACCTTTTCCAGAACCTGATTTAGGAATTTAGCATGCACTGTGCAACAGCTGTATTGCAGCAATGATGCGGTTACAGATGGCATGGTCCCACATAAAAATAAATAGTGTGTTGGAATTACTATGCAAGAAGATGTAAACTTACTTTTTAACTCTGTAAATGGCCAATAGAGAATAAACTTAACAAAAATATACAAAAATATAGTACTCACTGGCAAACAGGAAGTTGCTACAAATTATGAAATTAAAATAAATAATAAAACCATGGGAAGAGTTGAAAACACAAAGTACATTGGGAAACCAAAAGAGCTCAAGGCTTTAAAAAAATACCAGGGTCATTTCAAAAGTTCTGCACACTGCAAGATAGAAGTAAAGAAAATAAAAATTATAAAATACCTGTACAGACCTTCAATATAATCTCCATTTTTGTGTATGACAGCTTCCCAACATTTTGGCAAATTCTGTATTCTGGATAGGGCACCTTCATCGTTGAGCTATTTGATTACTCGGGTCACCTCACTGGAACCTTCATCAATTGTATCAAAGTGTTTTCCATGGAGTGGTTCTTTCAATTTGGGAAACAAATCAAAAGTCTGGTGGGTTCGTATGACTGTATGGTGGGTGGGAAAGTATTTCCCATCCATATTTGTCGAGTGTTTTTCACACTGGTAGGGCAATATGGGTCTTGCGTTATCATGCAAAATGAGGACATCAGCTGCAAGGATGTCAGGTCTTCATTGACAAATTTTCGGGCAAAAAACATTTTGCAGAAACAGCTTGTAGTATGTGTGTGTTACAGACATCCCCTGGAGCACTCTGTTTGTAGCTATGACTCCATTCTTGCCATCATCATCAGTTTCATCTTTGATTGTTGGCGGCGGAAATTTTTCGGGATGGAGAGTCAGAATTTTTCCATTGTGACGACTGAGACTTCAGTTATGGCTCAAAAACTCGTATCCAGGTTTCAGCAAGTGCAAGTTTCTTTTCAGAAACTGTTTTCCTTCTGTTCGATAACATTAAAGCAATTCTTCTGCAACCTGCTTTCTGCTATTCGCTCAGATCATGTAGAACTCATCTGGCAGCGGTTTTTCTTATCTTTAACTTTTCAGTAATGATTCTGTAAACTGAGGTGACAGACATTCTGGCCTCATATACAATTTCCTCACATGTTTTTTGTCAATCCTCTCTCAAAATTTCATTAACAATAATCTGAGAGGTGTAGTTGTTACAGTTGATGGCCTTCCACTTCTTTGGATGTTCTCAATGCTTATCCGACCTTCACGGAAATGAGCAAACCACTATGATAGTGTGTTACAATCCATTACACTATTCCCAGACACCTCTCTCAAAGTGTTGTAAATTTCAGTTGGGTTCTTTCCATATCGGGTTCCAATTTTGATATAAGAATGCTGGTCACTATATGTAATCTGACCTGACTCGGTTTCAGCTACCGTTTTAAAACTGAATTACTCATGACACAGCCATGTGAACCAGCAAACCCATATACACACATCAAGCCTAAAGTCTGACATAAATTTCAACTTGATCAAACCACCATAATGGTTGTATATGCACTGTGTGCAGGACTTTTGAAATTACCCTCATAATTAAACTCATTCTTAAATACTCACATTCCATAAAGTGTGGGATGAATGCTTCAATTTAACATTACATAGATTATAACTTTAATCTACAAGCATACCTTACAAATGGTGGTAGTTTATAAGAGCTTTTGCACAACCTGATTTAGGAATTTAGCATGTTATAAAGAGAGAGAGAGAGAGAGAGAGAGAGAGAGCACACAATAACTTAATTTTTAAAACAGAATTTAAAGCAGCTTGCACATACTTTTGCATAAATTGGGATGAATTCATATGATAGTGTTGCAAAAACACGAAAATGGATATGGCAGTTAAAGTGATTTTCAATTTGCAAATGGTACTGGGTATGCAGTAGTTCTTTATCCCATTCAGGTATTAGCTTATGCACTACAGTTGTAATGTGATTGTTTTCTTTCCACTTTTTACGAAATAATTTCTAAGTCATTGGTATCAGAAAACAATGAAGATGGGTTTCATTTTCTGTAGGAAGCAATAACTGTAGTGATTATGCAGATAAAATGCATAACACATTGAATGTCTATTTTGACTCCGTAAAGAAAACTTTTGTGCCACTGGGAATCTCACTAGTCCCTCAAATACTGTTTAAAATTCAGTGTTTGTTGGTACATTTTTAACAGACTCATATGAAATGAAACATGCAAAAATACTCTGACCTTGACAGTAATCTTCAGTATTTCCTGTATGCCCTTCATTCTCTCAAACCACATCAATGAAGTTCCATCTGTGCATTATTCAGAAAGTAAATATTGCAGATGCAAAATGACTTGGTGGCTTTTTAAAGGTAAATATTTTGGGGGGAAAAAACACCATCTGGTATTCAAAGAAAACAGTATCTGGTTAAAGAATACTAAACCCTCAAAGAAGAAAAATTAATAGATTGCAATGCCGTGTAACATTAAGCAATGTGCCAGCAACCAGAGCATAAGAATCACTTTCACTACGCTGTTTTCAATAATATTCACATGCAGTACACCAAAATTGCTCCCTTTTAATGATATTAATTTCTATGAAAACAATAGGAATAAAACTATATTAAAATGAATTTGTTTCATCCATCATGGACTAAAGGGTAGAGTGATAATGGTACTATTTTTTCCCACAAGTGGTGTTATTTTTCAGACTGTCAGGACACAGTTGCTGTTAAATCTCCATTGAGGAGAAAGTCAGAAAAGCCTTGGTGCATGAAAGTAATGTAGTAAACAGTAAATTTGTAATCATTATCAAGCTTTTCAACAATGCATTAAGAGACAGTTGAGAATGGGATGCAATGCAATAATAAGTACTATTCAGCCATGATATGAGTGCACTTAGAGGATGGAAACAGTACTACATTTGCAGGTCTCGACCTCATTAGTATATGCAACCTGGAACTGCGGTTGTTTTCTTTACCTGACTGTCCTGATGCCCCGCCCACTTGTTCTGTAACTGTTTAGTTCCTCGTCCCACTGCATGCACTCATATTGTGGGCGACTAGTACAGACAGATCAAATTATACTTGAGTACATCATACTCTTATATTTATTTTATATAGGTTATATCAAACAGAAAAATGTTAGCTTTCAGATGAAATTGCTACTGTTGCAAACGTTATGATGTAATTTACTTCTTATTAAAATGAGCTGAATATTAAGAAAGCCAAAAGTGATGCGCAAGGCGTTTATGTATGTCAGCTCGAAAACACTTATGCAATAAATGCATAATACAATAGTGATTTTGTGTACTACTTTAAAATGTTCCTGCAGTTTGCTGTATTTTGTACTGCAAACATCAAAGGAGAGCAAAACTGTTTAGTTAAATAACCAGTAATTTAATAAATATTTAGATGTAGCACATGTGTGTTATTGTAAGCATTGCATTAATAATTCACGCAGAAAGGCTGAGTGAAGGGAGGAGGAGCACTTAGCTATCTCTGCATGTCCATCTGCTATAACATGTTTGCATGCCAAACAGAAACTTACATGCACTACCCTACAAATAGCATCACAGTAAAAGAAGTGGCATTTTCATATTGGATAAATGCAGAACTGAAGTGGGAAGCAATCTTTGCCTCCTTTATATGTATATCAATCTCATAGGTTCATTTTATCTGCTCTTGAATGGCTGGGCTAGATTGTACATTGTAATTAAAAGTACATTATCATGTATTTCCATTCTGGATCAAACAGCTGTCAATTCTGAGTTTCACAAAGTATTTCATTATCTTGCTTGCTGTTTTATTAGGTTTATTCAACATTAGTCCCTGATAGATTGAGTATACATATTTAAGAGATTTGACTGGTGGTGTGTTTTAACAAACCTTGCATTTGCATACTGCATTCAGGCATTCCAACAAACTTCTGAGATTGTCAGAATCAGCATGTGACAAATAGCACTTAGCAATTCTGACTGGTGACTTATGCCAAACTAATGCCTGTGCAATAGACGATCACATACTAGTTTGTGCTGTCCCCATAAAAAGCATTTAAGGCTGGTTCACAAATGCCCGAGAATGGTAACCAGAACGGAAACGAGAACGGGAAGCAATGCACTATGCAAGATATTGGTTCACAACAGCCCGGTAACGAGAACGGGAATGCATATCGATCACAAAGTGAAAGTCGATTTTGCGCATTGGGATTTCATTTGTTTTTAACTGACCAATGACATTTTTTCACCTACTTCCAATTTAGCCAAGCCAACGTCAAAGTTCATAGAGTAAACATTCCTTTACTTCATTCCTTTATTTAATGGCATACATTAAAATTGTTTATTGTTCTTTTTTCATTTCCACCGGTTTTAGCTGTTCTTTGTAGCTTTTGCCCTTGTTTTTAGGTAATAGCCAGTTTTGAGTTGCATATAAACAAACTATAAATGGCCCCTTCACCAGAGGAAGCAACGCTGATTAGATTTGCGGGTATCGGGATGAGGTTAGGAAGCACATTTACTACTAATTCCTTCCACTTTCATGTTTCCAGCTTGCGACTATAGAGAGTACTAGTGGCTGTTTCATGTCACAGCCGCCTGAAACAACCTCTAGAGTGAAGAGTCTAATATGCCATGCCCAAGAACGAGAAAGTTAAAAGTTGGGCAACTCTTCTTTCCCGTTCCCATCGGTTGTGAACATTCCCATTTGAATACGTGTATTTCAACTTTCTCGTTCTCCTTGGTTGTGAACCAGCCTTTAGCCATAGACTTGGCCAGACACTGTGATTTGCTAGTGTGTTTACATCACACCAGCTACTAGCTATAGGAGCTGTAAACATAATAAACAGATATGATGCTTGTAGTTCTCATACAGTGCTTCATTCTTGCTGCACTCAGTTTCAAATGTTTTTAAAAATCATCTTTACAAAATACTTTTTAGTATGTGTTAAAATCTAGGAGAGCGTATAATTCCCATAGTTAGTGACTGCCATGATGTGAACTGGCTAGCTAATCATTTAGTCGCCCAAGTCTGTATTTAAATGCATGTGCATATGATATTGCCATTTGCTAAGTACTAATTCGGATGTACTCTGTTTGGATCAGAAGTGTGTTAAAATGCCTGTATTCACAACACAAATGAGGTCACAGTTCCTATATATGCATGCTCAGACAAGCAAAGACTACCATCGAATGTACGAGGGCTGATCAATAAAGACTGAGACTGATTTTTTTTCTGTAGTTTCCTTGATAGTTTTATGTCTCTACCACGAATACTTGAAAAGAGCAGGGTTTCATGTATAATGTCCATAAGCGACAGCACTCTTGTAGGTTGGTAGTAATGCTGTATATTGTTGACCCTACTTGAATTTCACATACCACAAAATGGAGGTGACACGAGAGGAACAATACAGCGCAATAAAATTTTATTTTCGTTTAAATCATACAGCCTTGAAACTTTCGAAAAGCTGAAGCAAGCATATGGTGGAGATGCACTACCTCGTGCAACGGTGTTTAGGTGGTTCAAGGACTTCAAAGAAGGGCGAGTCCTCTGTGCTAAGCAAGGTGGACCTGGTGTTTCGGAATGGAATGATTTACCAGCATGCAGTTCCCCTCCTCACACTACTGTTACAGCAGCTACTACACGTCAGTATTGGCTACACTGAGGAAGCACATTACAAGGAAACGTCCAGAACATCATTGGAATGGGTGGCGACTTCATCACGACAACGAGCGGCCTCACATCGCAAATCAAGTCTAGGAATTCTTGGCTAAATTCAACATTACCTGTGTGCCGCATCCACCTTAAAGCCCCGGTCTTACCCCCCGTGATTTCTTTTTATTCCCATTACTAAACGCAAAGCTCCGGGGCATTCGATTTGAGAGCACTGAAGCAGTGCTAAAGAAAAGTGAGACGATTCTCAAAGACCTGACAAAGAATGGCCTGCACCATGTGTTCGAGGACTGGCAGAGACGCTATAAAAAGTGCATTCAGTTAGGAGGGGAGTACTTTGAAAAAGATCATGTCAACATTGAAATGGAGTAATAAATATCTGTGAAAAAAAATCAGTCTCAGTCTTTATTGATCAGCCCTCGTACTACAGATGCCTATGCCATATATGGAGATTGACAATAAACATTGACAAAATGGCATGTCCTTTTGAAATTCTGGTTAAACATAATGCAAAGCTATTCTTTCAGACTAAAAGAAATCCAAATTTATATTTTTTTATGAAAATTGTGTTATTTGTCTAAAAACCACATAACTTGTGAAAAGTTTGAGTTAGCAAAAATGTGAAAAATAAAGGTCCCTACTCATTGGTTTTAAACAGCATGAACAATACACATTTGTTCAAAGTTTTTAGATGGTCAGAGTGTGCTAAGAATTATCTGAAATACTAAAAATTTTTATATTCTGAGACATAACATGAGTATCATTAACATCACCAATAAAAGTTCCACTTGATGTTTGTTAGAAGGTGATCAAGTTGGTTCACTGTATTTGCTCCACATTAAGAGAGGATTCTTTCTTGCATTACTAAAAATAATTATTCGTTAGATATGCATAACAACTTAGGATTATTAATTGCAACTAATAGCTGTAAATGAAAGATTTTGCATGACTTCCATTGCCATTTCCAATCTCTCATATTCTTTTTGGTGATTAAAATGTATTAAGATATATTTGCATTTATTCTATAGGCTCCAGCTCCATGATGACAAATCCAATGGCTTACCATTCCGGGGGAAGTTTGGCAAGTCTGCAGAGGCGATGGCTACGCAACATGAGCACTTCATTAGAAGTGGGTCTCCAGAATGGTTCATGGTCTTCTCGCAGCAGCACTGATGATGCAAGCATTCAACATAATCACAGGAGGACTAAACTGGGTCTTGCTGTAATCATGGATCTTTCGCCAGAGGAGGATCGGTTAGTTTAATGTACCAATTTGTAAGCTTCTCATGCAAGACTGCAAGAAAATGGTATAGATTGAGAGAAAGTGTGCTTTGGAGAGTGATGAGTAACATCTGGAGGAGGTAATTACATGGAAAATTCAAAGTGCAAATTTATGAACAAATTAAATAGTGCAGAGTACTATATTATGCGACAAGACCATAATAGTAGTAATTAAGATGTGAGTATGATTATGAAATTTGCTACAGCTTGTTTTATAATTTTCATACAAGTGTCTTAATTACGATTGTACTTAGTTGCATAGCACCGCTTTTGATCAACTATACTATAATTTCAAAGCTTTGAATTTTTACAAAAAGATTTTACCTTGTTAATTGTGTGAATGAAATGCTGATTGAATGGAAGCACTTTGGTATGACCTTTAGCATGTTTGCAAGCAGTGCAACAGATGGCAGTAATGTTGAGTCCACATTGTCTTTATTGATTTTTTGCAGGTAACATGAAAGCAACACATTGAAGAAAAGGAAATGAACTCAATTTATTAGAATATTAGAATTACAATGAACAGAATTTACTTTATTTTAAATACACATATTTCATTTTTACCTGGCGAATGGATCCCAGTGGGCTGCTGCTTTGAAGGCATTAAAAGGTATGGGTGATAGGGGAGTTGAGCACGCCGCTAAGTAAGATCATAATGAGTTGCTGAAGTATTATGGATGTCATAACAGTTCAGTTACGTCACATATAATCAGCATGTTATAGTGTAGTCGACCAAAAAAACTGCTCAAGGGCTTTTAGGGCAATATTAGGTGCAAGGAGTAGTTTTCTACTTACAGATTATTGAACATTTGTCTCAAACTGCAAATATATACCTTTGTTTGTGAAAAACAAAACTATCAGAAGCCTTGTACATTGACCTCCACCTCAGAAGTGTTAATAACAAAGCAGAGAGAGTTAAAAGATCTTCATATGTTATGTGATATGCTATGCACAGATTATAGCACTCATGATGCTTGTCTCACTTTATCATAATGTTCTGCAAATCATCACTTCTGCAGCACTTTGCTTGCCACTAAGTGCTTGCTCTACTCACTAAAATACTCATCCCACTCGCTTTATCTCCTGTTGGCAACTGGACATTAAAGCATTCATCTAAGGTGACAATAACTGCCACAGTTTTTATCCTTTTTGGGTGTGATCTGGGTTTGAGATGTTTCTCCATTCCCTCTCACCTTTTGATTGAGCATTGGCTTTCAGAAGGCTCACTCCATAGATTCATATCTTCCTCTGAGAGCAATCCAAATTGTCAGCTCAACAGTTTATGATTTTAATTTAACACTATCAACATAGAGCATATCATTTCCTTGAATAACATTGGACACTGTTTATATAAGAAATAGTCATATGAACAGATGTAATTAATCACAATGATTAAACAACAAGCTTTTTCAAAAGTAACTTGGAAACTTTCACACAGTGAAGTTAATATTCTTGATATTACAATTGAGTTTTTAAAATTATGACTTTTACCCCTCAATTTTTCAATTGCACTTAAATTTTTTTCAACTTTGTTTAATAATTTTCATTTTACTCAATAAATTATGGTGTAGTCATTCAGCATGACAATTTTTGAGCAATCCATACAAGAATTTTCCAGCTCCCTAGCAATCTATGTACCCTATTTCTCTGAATACAAGATTTTTTTGCCAAAATATTCACATTGAAAGACATGTATTGTCTTGAATAGTGTGTGGAAAGAGTTGACCTTTAATCCTCATGGGTTTAGGTTGAGGGAATTGAGATGCTCACGGGAAATTTTGAAGGTAACTTCAAGATCATACATATCCTTAAATTTTTTCATATTTCATTTCATGTCCATAAGTTATAGGATTTATCAACAAACCTAGCAGATCTTTTATTGTATTTGAGTAATTATAATGATTTCCACTTCAAACATTTCCGCACAAGTTCATAACAATTATGCACTATCCATTGTTCCTGCACGACTATTATAGTTATTAGTTTCTTAATTTTAAAGAAAATTGCATCTATCATCACCATCTCTTTCTAATTTCGATGACTTAGAAAAGATTTGTACGGAGATAGAAAAGGAACAGTCACAGCTTTATCACATAGGCTTAGCTTCTGATTGGGCCAAAGCATTATAGTGGATGTTAACCATTTTATCACTGAGCACCTAAGATTATTGACAAAATTAAAAATCGCTTTAGCTGAAATTACTGCATCCAACATTGCATCATCAATACCACCATCATCTCAGTTTGTCTCAAATTATACATGCTATAACCCCACCACTGTAACGTTGCACTTGACAGCTAGCGTTTAAGTTGGTACACTCGCAAAAAACAGATGAAAAGCTTTAGCTGCTTGACTTCCTAAACCAATCACAAGGCAGCATTCCGGATTGTCGATAACAAAGTGGAACTGGAACTGAAAGTGGCTCTGTTGCCGGATGTCGCTATTCTCAACCACGTGCTTCAGTTTGTGAATCTCTAGCATGAGCATCGAGTTGTTTTTTGCAAGCTACATATTGTTCATTGTTATATATATTTGTGGTTATTGTTTGATAGTTTTGTTATTGTACGTTTATACACACACACACATACATATATATATTTCATTCATATTATTTATTTATACAAGATTTAAGTGCGACAATGTCTGAAAACCGATCGCCGAGTGATGATTCACAAGTGAAAATCCTTTGCGCCGAGATGTGCCACTTAATAGTCAGGCATTGGAACTATTAAGAAGGACCCGAGAATTCTTTGAACAGGAAAAGGAGTACGTGAAGCTTCACGGCCATCCCTCTATTTTTGCTGATAACGCCGTACAACGAACTGCAGCAGCTCCTGGACTAAGCACGAGAACTGTTATTCACAAGGGAGTGAAACTCCAAATGAAAGAGGACAAAATTCCTGAACCATCTGGAACGCAGCAGGTATTTCTGTTAACTCCAGGGAAGAAAAGAAAGAGCCATCCAGTCACAAATCTGGATGCTTTCCAATTAGACACCATATGTAGGATTATAATTTGTTTTATTTCTCCACATTGTAGCAGGCAAGTTTGCATTATTTTGTTTCTATATTGTAGGATATTTATCCTACATACGCTGCAAGTTTATGTAGAGTTATTTTCAATTAAGAATACAAAGTAGTTATTATTCATTGACGTTCACTACTAACTTTTTGTATGCGGCTTAGACACGATAGAAGGAACTATCAGCTGTTGCTGTTTATTAGCCACTCTGGCAATGTCGCAACCATAATATAGCCAAGCTTATGCAAAGCCACACGAACTGTCAAATGCAAAGATTCAGCAGCAGGAGTATAAATTCATAGATAATTTTCTTAAAAAGTCTGTGTTACATTCAAATAACTTTCTCTGTTGTTTATTAGTGGCTATACAAATTATTCTTATGAAAATATATTTTTCTATCTACATTTTAATTGATGTAAACCTTTACAGAAATAGCCACATTACCATATCATTATATATGTAAAGGAAATAGTGATAGTCAAATGTTTAAAAACTGGGTGCTATACACTAGTCTTAAAATTCCATACTCTTTCCATGCGAGAAACAACTGAAAATTGACATAACTTAAAAGAATGACAAAAGTATTGAACCATTAATAACAGATATCTTGGAAATGGCTTTATGCCACAAAACAAGTTATTTGAAACTTAACATTTCACTTAACATTTACCATTTATACAAGATTATTCAAAATTCCTTCCAAATGAAGAGGATTCCACAGGATACTCCCAGAAAATTCAGATATACATTTTATTCGTCATATAAATACCTTTAATGTATGGTATTTTAATTGAAATTGCTAGAGCCATTTTTTAGAAAATCAAACATTTCAAAAAATGTTCCACATAAACGGTAGTTTGGGGTGGGGGGATTTTCTTGAAAATCTTTGTGTTACGTCTTTGAACTTATATACAAAGGTTGGTATTTATGCAACTTTTTATTTTTGAGTTGTGCTGTTCACACACACACACACACACACACACACACAGAGCTTTTTAAAAATGCTTTTTTGAGGGGTTCAGGGGGGCCTCAAATAATATATTTCTGGTTAAATCTCTATATGAAATTTTGGGTGGAATACAAACTTCCCGTACTTACTATACATAGAGAAAATAAAAGGATGTCTTGCATTTGAATCTTCTTATATTCAGAGAAATAAAATGTTCTGCATAATGAAGGTAAACTACTGTTACAGTATCTTTCTGTAAAACAGTTGAAACATTGCACATTGTTTCACACAGATGCATAGCAACCATGATGTAAGTGCATTAAATACCTTGAACTTTCTCTTAGCTTTAATGGTTTTGCTTTGAAACACAAACTGTTAATCAGAAGCAGACAAAGGTCTGACGTCAAGAAAAGATATTTGATGCACCATAGTTAATAATAAACAACACTCTTCTTTTGTTTTTTGCAGCAAAGAGTACTAATTTGAAGAAGCAAGTAAAAAGCTGAAGATATGGTTGCAAACACAAGAAAGCTAACTGCCAGCCCCTGTGTGACTGCTTTACTCTCTGAGATTCAGTTGCCATTTTGTGCTCTACAGAACATCAATTGAAGGAAATTGCGTGAAGCTCAAATGGACATGTATGTAAATTCTAGAAAAAATATTGCACAAAAATAAGAAAATATTTGAAGACATTGAATCAAATGGAGAAAATGTCTGGAGAGAGTAAATTCACAAATATAAAAGAAGGGCTGTACTACACAGCTAGTCCATTTAAAGAAATGGAAGAAAGAAAACAGAATTATGTTTTATGCCTTCTTTAAGAGACTAGAATTTTAAATTTTCCTATAGTAAAATGAGCTTGGTGTGCAGTAAACACCTGTAATATACATTACATGTGGATTGTTTTGAAAGGGAAGGAAATAAAAATTCTTTTACTTGCTCAAAAAGTCAACAGATTCAACATAGATGAAATGCACAGAAGGAGCCAATATACTATCAGTGGTGCTTATTGCACTTAGCATGCCTTTATGCATGCCAATTTACTGATAACTGTCCTGTGGAGTCCATTTTCTCCAAACACCTTACAGAACAAAGCTCTTTACTCAAAAGATGCTACAAAATATATATGTAATAAGAGTACATTTGTAAACAGCATCTTGAACATTGAAACTGAAATGTATATTGATGAAATGTGCAGTGAATCCAAGATGAAAGGCACAAGGAAAGTGGGAAAAAGAGGGAGAGAAAGAAAAGTGAAATTTAAAAATATGAATTGTCTCATTTAATAAATGAAGTGCATTTAAATATATGATTTGAGATTTCAGAGTGTGGTTTAAAATATACATATGTACAATTGAAAACAATATTGTACCTAGATTCAGTATATTAAGATTTCAGTTTAATGTGTGTCAGACTTAAGTTTATATAAAAATAATTTGACAGTGGTATCTCATTTTTTTCTCATATTGTTATTATATCTCATTGATGCGGTGAGAACATGGCAAATCAGAATTTCAGGGAAAAATGTACATTTCAGCATTTTTAGGCCCATACTTCTCAAAGCAGGTTATACAAAGATATTTCATCTATAGATATCTAGGTAATCATATTGTTTGCTTTGATCTTAATTAAATTTCAATAAAAATCTAATTTTTAATGTACAATACAAAATATATATAACGGATCTTCAGATTTATTTGGTCTTTACCACCAGTCAGTTTAAATGAATGATGCCATTATTACTAGGGCAAATCAGTAAGTTTTTGTCCCTATTTTTTGTTAGCCAAAATAAGGACATACAGGTAATTGCAAATATACGTAGTATTCTACGTACCTTACACTATTTTTCCACATGGTCCCCATGCCGGTTTGCACATTTGTCCCATTGCAGCACTAAATTTGAGATGCCCCTATGGTAGAATTCGTCAGACAGACTGTGGAACCACTGTCAGGCTGCTGTCTTGGCTTCATTGTTACATGTAAATTGCTGTCCTACCAGGACTACTACTTCAGTGGTCCAAACGTGGAAATCAATAGGGGCGAGGTCTGAACTGTATGGTGGGTGGTCCAGATTCTCCCAGTGAAATGCCCAGAGCTTATCAGCGGTTGTGATTGCAGCCTCACATTGCCTTGGTGGAGAATCAAGTCCACATCGAGAATCTTTCAGTACTTTTGTCTGATGGCAGTCCACAGACGTGGCAGTATGGAACAATAACTGTCACCATTGATGGTTGCACCTTATGTATGAACTCCAGCAGGAGCAGTCCACAGCGATCCCAGAAGGCTGTTAACACTTTCCCAACAGATGGCACTGAACGATTTTTTGTCATAGGCGAACCCAGATGTTTCTATACCATGCTTTACTGCTTCAATTCTGGTGTGAAATGCAGTATCCATGTTTCATCGCCAGTAAGAATTCAGTCCAGGAAACGTTCATCCGCCTTGGCATACTGTTGCAGATAATTCAGTGAAGCAATCATTTGTTTGCCTTTCATCATGTCATCCAACTGCTTAGACACCCACCGACATGAAACCATCTGGTACCCTAAGGATCCATGGACAGTGTCGTAAACACTCCCATACAAAATGCCAAGCTTCCAAGAAATGACCTTGAGGTGCACATGCCGATCCACTTTCACCATTGCATCCACGTGGGAAATCAACACCACCACCCCACAATTCTCAAAGCGAGACACTTTTCCCCATATGTGGGCTGCATTTCCCTGTGTATCTCGATAGGCGTTCATCCCTTGTTCCGTAGAAAACGAATCCAAATCACACTTTGTTGCTCGTACACTATGGATGTGTGGAGCACAACTGCTATCTTCAACAACTGACAGCAGTGCCGTGCCATGGAGCTACCATCAGATAAGGCTGGGCTTGTCCAAGACAGGTCCACTGCTAGGAATGGTTTTGTTGACTTCGCATTTATGGGTGTAATATGGCTAAAAAAAATAGGGGAAAGGACCTTCTGTTTCGCCCTCATAGTTCAGCAAGCCCCTTGTTTCAAAAGAAGTGCGGAATTGAACCTCCAACTGCATGTGTTTCTGACTTTGTAAGCAGTTTGATGTACTGCTGCAGTGCAAAACTGTTTTTCACTAGGACATGTTATGTATTCTTTGCATACGAGATGGAAGTGACCATGGATCACAGAAATGGCATGATTGAATGCTACTTCCAGACTGGAAGAATATGAGGGATAGTCTATCGTTATGACATTGGCCCCCTAATTAATGATTTTCTCCATTCTTGCCCAGAATTTAATCAAGTCCCAAGACAAAACATATAAAAAGCAGTTATTTTTTATTAACAAAAATAGGAGAAACAACTAAAATATTCATTAAGGGTTCTTCAGTTAATTTTTATAAAAAATGAAAAGTTGTGTCATTAAAGCTGAGGCATGCTACAAAACTATCCAATTACATGCTGAGATTACAAGTTTGAGATGCTAGAGAAAGAAGTTCCAAATGGAAATACTGCAAAGCTATGATACAAGTCCTTTCATTAAGGTGACCTCGAAACTGTTGATACCCACCCCTTCAATCATCTTTCACTAGTCTTCTCCCAGAGGCACTGGTGATAATCTCGCTTCAAAGTATTGACGTCGTGCGCAGAAAACTGACTGGTGGCAATGCCCAAATATATCTGAAGACATATATACACCAGAAAATTGTATAAATCAATTAAAAGTGAAACAAAGCTTTAATTTGATTTGGCAGGAGTTATCCACCAACATCCCCTCCCCCTATCATATAGCTACACCCCTGTTTAATATGATTCTTAAAGTATTCTAACTATATATGAATTCTATAAAATATTTACATTTTAATAAAAAAGAGGCCAAGGAGGTTATTATAGTTTTTTTTTAATTTTTCCCAGTCTGCTCAAGGCCATTCTTTCCCTTTTTGCAACCATCTCCCCATTCAACTCAGCAGTGGTATTGTAGTGGTAGTATCAGCACTATCTGACTCTCTGCAGAGTCTTGTAGCTCTCAAGCAGTGAGGGAGAGACAGCACTCATTCAGGCAAGGAAAATAGAAAGAGACAGTTGCAGTTGATCCTCACTTATACATTATCCACTTGAATGTTTTTCACAGATATATATATATTGTTTTAGGCACTGAACTTTGTCCATTAATATTAGCTCAATTATGTTTTCTCATTAATACGTCCCATTTTTTTCTGCTCCCCATGTACGAAATAATACTAATCTACTTACTCATTTATATGTTATGTTTATGCTATGTTAAAATTATTAAACATGGTTTCTGTATACTGCATCCTTGCTGTTGCAGCACAAAACAGTAGGCATATTGGGTGAGGCATCAATATTTTTAGAATGCATTATTGCTACATACGTGTTAACAATACAGTTGGGTAAGGTCATTCTTCCCCAGATTGTATCTGATAATGATGAAGTAGGCTTAAATAATGAAAGTGTTAACAGTGTGCATGAGGTAATTCAAGCTGTAGAAATTAAACAGTGATTCTATCATTGCACAGCCTGAATATGATAGCATTTCTGTTATTGCATATATAATCGACTAGTGTCTCTTTTTTTTATTTATTGCCTTCTAATATTCTCACTGTGACTCTTTGTAAACCCTTATTTATCAGTGCAAGTGTATTAACAGTAATTAGTATGTACATGTATCCATCCATTGCAAACTCGCATAGTTATCCAACTAGGAATGTGTACTTAGTTCCTCCACAGAGAGTAAAACTGGCTAAAGCAGAATGTTGGTTCCATTCACAAGGCATTAGATTTAATAAACTACCCCATTCAGCCATGAATGTAGTTTTATCCGGATTCATAACTGGCTAATTTTAAATCCTTTTATTTCATTATAAATATTTTGATTAAAATATTATCGTACTTTTTAATATTTTATATAGAGCTTTGTATGTTGACAATGTTAATAACTTCTCACTTAAGGTTTCAACTCAATAAACTTGATTGATTATAGTAATGCATAATTGCTTTGAGTAATAATCTGATAAAATAGTTTGTTCCATAAGATAATTCTATTATATGTATTCTGATTTATACTTTATTTTAGCCTATACAGTATATACAGTGAGAGCGGGTATTATCATGACTGGCTTTGACTGGACTGGCCAGAATGTAACTGTCAGATCTTCATATATTTAACAGGAATTTCTTATATTTCAGAGCCATGGAGCTATTCTCTTTTGAGCACATGACTTTGATTGAAGGCATTTTGGACAGGTTACGATACTGTGTGGAACATGCCTACACTCACAAGGAGGCATTTGTGCATCTTATGGTGGAAGGTTGTCAGGACGTACAGCAGGTAAGAAAGAATATGCAAATACCTTTCCACAGAGTAAGAAAACATTTCTGTTAACAGAATTCCAGAAAGCATGCTGTTAAGAAGACGGTATGCATAAGCCAGATTTTAGATTAACATGTTGCTTTTATGTTTTAAGTTATATAATTTTAATAAAACACTGTTGCATAATAATAATAATAATAATAATAATAATAATAATAATAATAATAATAATAATAATAATACACTGAGTCATTTAAATATGCAAACTTCACCAAAACTAAAAAACTTCATATTACTAGACATCAGATTTGTATGCAATGCATATTTATTTGTTTTTACTTTCATGTGGAATTAAGTGTTATAATATGTTTCTTTTCTTCTGTGCTGGTATGTAAAGTTTTATAGTGTGTATAATTGCATATTTCCAGTGTTGCTGCTTATTTCGTCAATTTTCCATACATTGAGCTTTCTAATACAGGTATTTTTAAATTTTGAACTTTAAGATCAATATTCATACACACTTCCAACAGAATAATAAAGCTCAACCACTTTCTTGGATGGAAGTTTATATGGAGTGATGTACAAAGTAATGAACTAACTCTATTGTAGGTTGGTTTATTGAGAGTATATCACTTATTTTTAGTAGACAACAGTGGATTCAATAGAAAAACAATATAAAAGAAATCCAGAAGGCAAAAAAACTGAAGACAGTACAGGAAACCACCAAACTGTCAACAGAGAAAGAAAAATACATATTCAGGAAGTTTACATACCACCCCAAAGCCCATGGCCATTTCCAGAAAATATTCAAAGCGCATAACATAATTCTAGCACCAAAAACCTATCTTCCATCCAAAGCCTACTACAGTCAGAAATAAAGGATACCATACCAACAATAGAAAAATCAGGAATATACCTTAACTTAAACTTAAGTGATGTTAGTGTAACAATTCCAACTCACCTTTAAATAAATTCAATAACACATCACTGTTTCTAGCTTCTTTTCAAATATCAAGGAATATACCAATTTAACTGCTAAGACTGCAACAAAATCTGTATTGCAAAAACAAACAGAAAATTAAAAACAAGGCCAAAAGAACATCTCAGGAATCTGAATTATAAACAGGAAGAAAAATCTGCAGTAGCAGCTCACTTTTGGCTAGAAAACCCATAAAATTGAAGCGGAACCAGTACTTTTAAAAATAATTTCAAACAAGAAACAACTAACAGTCTGGGAGAACATATTCACTTTGAAAAACAATGATCAACTTTGAGTTACTGCCAAGCAACAACTCAGCAGGAAATTCCTTGCAAAATCTACCAGAGGACATCATCACAGCAATCTCTAGCAAAAGGATGTAGTCCTGCAGTCAGCATGAGGTTTATATGGGAGTAATTGAGCTCTTGAAACATGTCCCATTTTATAAAAGGTAATTGATGTAGTGTCAATAAACCAACTCACAATAGTGTTATTAAATAAAGTCCTTACTATGGAGGCAGTATTTGCAAAGAGACCTGGCTGTAATCAAGGCATGAATCAAAGTTATAGCTGAAACCACAAAAAATCTCGGATAATCTGGTTTGTCTTTACATGAATCTTATCAATTCTCAGTGAGTTTCAGAGTAAATTTGGGAATGCCCCTTTAGTGTATGCAGGAAAATTGTGGCAAATTGTGCAGCGTTTTAGAGAGAAATCCTGAAATTAAGTTTGTGTTCTGTGGAATAAATATCAAGTTGAAAACGTAGTGCTTCCTAAAGAAATTTCCCTAGGGTTAGTAAGTGCTTTCAAATGTTGCCCCATAACATCCGTAGATGCATAAAGATCCTTCTCAGCATGCAAACATGTATTAACCAATAAACAAACTTACACATGAGCATTTGAAGAAAATGATCATTGTATACTGCAAATCAAATTACAGCAACCGCAGTTATGTCTAAGGAAGAATGTACATGACGTGCAAGAAGTCCCCATACCCCCTAGTATTGAATGCTAATTGATGTATTTTAGTACAAGTACTTACGTATTAAGTATCCAATATATCTGCATGTTCCCCATCATGCTATAAACACAGTTCCAAGTGCCTCCATGTTCTTCTTAACTTATTCTTGAGCATGTCTGGAGTTATAGTGAGAAATGCATCCTCAACAGCATTGCGCGTTTTCTTTGTTTGTAGCATAATGTGTGCTGATACATGAACCTTAATGACTCCCCATAACGAGTTGTCAGGTGTGGTGAAGTCAAGACTTTTTGTTGGCCTTTCAAGGGAGCTGGTGTTGCTTATGAACGACGACTTATCCACCATCCTGGAAAGTGTTCATGTAGGAACTCGCTCACTGCAAGAGCATAGTGAGGAGGTGCTCCATCTTGCTGCAGTTATATGTGTTCTGTGAGGCCCCTTTCCTCAAGCTGGGGTGTTAACCATGTTTGTAACATATGTAAATAATTTACATCATTCACAGTCCCTTCAAAAAAAAAGTACGGTCCAAGCAGATGTCGTGATGTCATTGCTGCCCATATCATTACGTGAGGTAGGTTCCTTTCTAAATTGACTGCGTAATGAGGATTCTCTTTCACCCAAAAGCCAATATTTCTAGCACGTGAGCTAGGATAAATCGCTCATTCAGCTGAAAACATAACTTCTCGTGTCTTCTTCCTTCCACTCCGTGACTGGTCTTTAACACTGCCAAAAGCAAAAGCATGTCTTTCCCAATCCAGAAGTGCTGCTTTTGGCGGTGGAGCCTTATTAAATCTTTTCTGGAATGGTCCCATAATCTGTCTCATTGTCTGTCCTGTGTGTTGTCATTTGTGCACCCACACACTTGTCACTAAGTGCTCCTCAATAGTGTAACTATGACCGCTCACATCTGCCATGACTACAAATTAGAACTGGACTGCAAAAACATGTAACCATAAATTTAAACAATTGATTCCGACAATTGATAAGAAGTAATATAGCTACATAGCATAATAACATTTGATACTACCAGCTGCATAATAACATTTGATACTCGCAGGGCTTTGAGGTATGAGGACTTCTTGCCCAACCTGTACATTGTTAAGCGTCAAAAAGTATAAACTTAAAATTAACAATTTTAGTGCATGCTTAGTGCATATTTTCGAAATTACAGGGCAGATTTTAAAGGTTTTAACAGCATAAATGCATGGATATTTAGAATGTTTTTAGTTCATACAAATCTAATACTTAATTGGAAAGGTAGAATCAGATGACTGAAAAATTCAATGCCATAGCCGGGATTTGAACCACGGATCTCCCGGTCTCCGTCCGGTTGCTCTAACCGGACGGAGACCGGGAGATCCGTGGTTCAAATCCCGGCTATGGCATTGAATTTTTCAGTCATCTGATACTACCTTTCCAACCCTGTCCAACACACGGCTTGTGTGAAAGAACAATTAAAATCTAATACTTAATTATTACTCATCACACCACTTTACTGCTTCTACATATGTATATTCCGTTGCATATTTTAATCATTTTTACTTTCTCTACCACGTACACAGGTAGAGAAGGTATTGCATTCCACCAAAAAGTTTAATAGTAAGATTTCATCAGAAATACATATTTTCAGGCCCTAAGAATCTAGAAAAGCATTTTTAGAAAAAGTCGCGCGTGTGCGTGCATGTGTGGTTTTTTTTTCTTCTTCTTTTCTTATTTCCCCTGAAATAATGACCCTAACACTTTTGAATTAAAATACCATATATGAAAGATATTTACATGACAAATAAAATGCATATCTTGAATTTTCTGGGAATAACTTTGTTTTTGTACCATTAGCTGTTTGCTATTTATTAATGATTCAAATTGTTCAATACTTAGTCATTCTTTTAAATTCCTGTCAATTTTCAGCTATTTCTTGCAATGTCATGGTAAGAGTATGACATTTTAAGGCCAGTGTATAGTGTCCGGTTCTAAAACATTTGGCTATCACTATTCCCTTTGTATTGATAAAATTTATAATGCAGCTATTTCTGGAAAGGTTTATCTCAATTAAAATGAAGTAGATAGGAAAATAAACTTTCATAAGAATAATTTGTATACGCACTAATAAGTGATAGAGGGTGGAAAAATATATGTGAATGAACATCAGATTTTTTTTAAAATACAAATAAGGGTAGGGTGTCTGTTGTCATTCAAGAGGTTTTAATCTTGGTTTTCTCTGTGGTTTTCCATATCCTCAGAAGACAGTTGTTGGAAGACAATTAAACTCTATCGAGCCTGAGTTCATTTGAGCATCATTTCATCCATTCCATTTAGTCATTGTCTGAGAGTATCTGCACAGTTAAAGGATATTTAAAAAAAGCACAAAATTTTGCTTCCAATACCGCTAAGACTGTCTTTGCTTGGAAATAAATATTACATCCAACTTCTCTCTTTGGCAGGAGCCAGTAGGAGGAAAAGTATCACAATTTTCTTTTTACATTTACCTTGTGAATTTAAAGATTGTAATTCATAAATTGTTTGTTTTTAGTGGTTGGTGGATGTATTCTGTGCTCCAAGATTAACATCTCCTGTATGGCTGAGTCTCACTTCAGGGGCCAATTTGATGAATTCTGCTTTGACGTTCAATTTCCTGCAGGATCTCTGTCAGCTGATTGCAAGAAATGATACCAAAGCAACTAACTTGTAAGTAGACTACTGATATGTTTATTATGTATAATTAATGAAATTAATTATACTTTTTAAAGACCTAATCGGTCTGGGCATAGTTTTTTATATAGAGTCAGCTGAAGAATTCAGTGCCATGGCTGGGATTTGAACACAGTTCTCCCACTTTCCATGCAGTTAGTGCAAGCACATGGAAAGTGGGAGAACCGTGTTAAAATCCTGACTATGGTGTTAAATTGTTCAGCTTTGATATATTTTCTATATCAAAGACTACCAATAGTTCAGCTTTGAATTATATGTGCATTATCTTAAACCATGCTACACAATAAAACCTCTCGGGGAAGAGGGCTTGAAGGGAGATACATGAACACGTGAGAAAGTTAATATAGGGAAAGGATAATCATTTGAATGGCTAAACTTAAACAAATGTTTAGATGTCTATGCAGTGTCCTCTGGCCCATAAGATAACCAACATCACTGAGTTTAGGCCTGCCTGGCAGTAGTTCGTTTATTTCAATATTCAAGATGAACCCTACGAGTTAGTTGGATTATCTCATTCTTGATGCTTCTCCGAGACACACTACGAAAGGGCTCGGGTCTTATAAGTTTAAGCCCAGAGCCCCTCTTTGCGAACACGTCCACCACCTCTATTACCAGCATGTCTGGGGGCTCAAGTCTTAACTGGGCATCTAGCACATTGTTCATCCAACATTCTTTGGCATTGCCGAACTAATTTGGATATGTTTTTAACCTGCTTAAGAACTTTTAAAGCTACCTGGCTATCTGAGCAGGTATTTGCTTCTGCCTATTTGCCTGGCATATTTATGATGTGCAATACACAGGCTAGGATGTCATATATCTCAGCCTGGAAAACAGTGGTATACCTTTCCAAGGGATTGGCAAGTGGTTCTAGAGCCCCAGCCCCCATCCTGCCCCCAATTGGGAGCCATCAGGAACCACGTTTGGCCCCCAACCTTCAGGAGAGATCTTTTTCTAAGTTCCACTCATATCTGTGGGTATTCCTCTGAAAAAAAGTTGACTTAAATTATACCTAGATCTCATTAGGTCCCCTTCTATCAGAGTAATGGGAACATCTCTTGAAGCCTGGTTGAAATGAGGGAGTGTCCGGTAAATGGTTGCTTAAAACACCACCCTTCAAATGTCCAGAGATGTTGCACACTCACCCCAGCAATCTCCTTTACAGACAAATGTGGAGTAGGAAGGTCTACCAAAATCTCCAAAGCGGACTGTGCAGTGGTGTGTACTGCTCAAATATCGTCATATGTGATAATTAAGCATATTTGCAGCATATTAAGCTTAGCCGCAATTGTCTTCAGAGATGAGACAGGCCACCTTAACAAGTCACATAAATTACTGAGGCCTTATAACCAAGGTATAGAGTCATCTGATCACAGAAGTACACCTTTAAACGGAAATGATAAAATTCAAATTTGTGTATCTTCAGAAATAAATACATATGCCAGCAAATAAAACAGTTTTTATTAGTGTAGTTTTTATTGTAGACACAATATTCACTATTTTTTTTAATATATGTGAAATATTTTAGTAGGTATGGAACTAACTTTTGTCATTATGTGTGTTAGTACGATATGTTCTCCTTGGTGCCTTCTGATTTGATAATGTATTATAAAACTGTAACAAAACAACCCATTAATTTATGAAATATGAAAGGTTGCTAATTTTCATATTACGTGCGTCCCTCAACAGCGTTCCTCACTTTCGGTACTCTTGTCCCTTATTTCCCTCTTATGGACGTGGTCACCCTAGGTAAGGCGGCTTGAGAAGTATTGGTAATCACATATAAAATATGATTGTTGCTTCAATTATTCCATTTTGAAAACATTTCATTCAAAAATGTTCAGGGACTGAAATTTCTGAGTGAATGATGCAGGAAAGTTATACTTCAAGGAATGATAAGTGAAGGTTTTATTAACATGTACTGATAATGGAAACTGCTTTGGGAATGCATAATTGGAAGTTAATATAGGAATGCAGTTGTTCTGGAATGGGTGGATGGGTAGATGGATGTTCTACTTTACTCACTAAACATTTTATCCATCTGGTTATATTTGCATGATCTGTATATTTTTTTGACCTTCTTGTGAAAGAAATGATACTGTGTTTTCTATTTTTAGTTTCATCAGCACCTTGTTAACGGCAGTTTTAACCCATCATCTGGGTTGGGTAGCAACGGTCCTACCAGGCAAAATACCACTTCATCACATATCTAAGAAGTCTTGTACAGGACAAATGGTAAGATTAACTGAATGTTTGATAAGTGAAAAATCAAGTTTATAAATGTTAATAAACTTTGTGATTAATTTAAAATACATTCCTTTTAAATATGTCCAAGGTACTTTAGTTTTTACATGCTAGAACACTTTATCAAAGATTAATTTTCATCTAAGACAGTAACAAATGAGAAGGGGACCACATTTGCCATAATTTATTGCAACAATTGTTATATTTCTCTGAATACAAGACATTTCTTTTTCCTAAAATACTCACCTAAAAATCACAGATTGAGTTGCATTTGTGACTTTTATACTTGTCATGCAGAAAGAAATAAGTGAGTTTGAACAAACCATGCAGTTAATAACTTTATAATGTACATCTTTAACTTCATTGATTACGTAACCTCTTAACATATGGGTTATTTATAAAGTGATGTATCTTTTTTCACCTATAAAAATATTTTCAAAATAAAATACTCAGTTATGTACGAGGGTCACTCTGAAAGTTTTAAGAATGGGCAGCAACGAGTAGTGGTAAGCCAAAGCAGCTTTTCCTAACTTCAGATTGAAGTTCAGATAGCAACATGTGCAAGACTGGGTGCGCTCCAAGAATGTGCATTGTCAGCATTGCGTGTGTATGTATAGTAGGTGTTGCTACACCATACGCCAGGATGGATCTCAAGCAAGAGCGTATCCATGCTATGATTTTCTGTGACTTTAAAGTCAGTTTGGGGGAGAGAGAATGCCTTGAAAGGCTGCCTCATGCATTTGGGGATCTTTGCCCTTTACATTCTACCATTTATCGATGGTATGCAGATTTTAGAAGAGGAAGGGAGTCCTTGAAGATGAAGACCGAGCAGGATGGCCGGCTATGGCAACAATGAATGAAAATGTAGTGAAAGCAGAGCACATGTTGTGGGAAGATCATCGTTCCACATATGGTCAGATTTAAGAAGCCCTAATATTGGATTGGCAGCAGTGAAAATAATTCTAAAGAAAACCTTGATGTCAGGAAGCTCTACAGTTGCAGATCCCTCACAAATGAGCAGGAACAAGCACATATGCAATGGTGCCAGGAAATGATTGAAAAATTCAATGGAGAAAGGTCCAAAAACATATTTAACATTGTAACAGGTGACAAAAGCTGGATTTACGAGTATGATCCAGAAACTAAATGACAGTCATCGGTCTGGGCCTTCCCAGGAGAAAATCCCTCAACAAAAGTGAAGCAAACAAGAAGTTTTGGCAAGAAGATGATCTGTTCCTTTTTCTCAGTAAGTGGCCACATTGTGATGATTTCGCTTGAGGGACAAAAGACTGTCACAAGTGTTCAATGAACTGGGGAAAAAAGCGTTCTAAGACTGCACTGCACAAGAAATAAACCAATTTCTACAGGAGTCAAATATTTGTCCTATCCTCCCTACAGTCCAGATTTGGCCCCTGCAACTTTTTTCTATTCCCCAAAATGAAAGAAAAAATTCGAGATCAACGATTTGAGTTACCTGAAGCTGCAGTAGCTGCTTACAAAGAATGTATTTGCACTCCAAAGAAGAATGGCATTCAGCATTTGAAAAATGGTCTGAAAGGTTGAGACGGTGTATAGAATGCAATGGGGAATATTTTGGCAAGATACAATGATCAGATCTAAATTTTTAAATTATACTGCATCCATTCTCAAAACTTTTGGAGTGACTATGTACAATAATGATAGAAACAGTGTTTTTTTAAGAGTTTAAAAATAGATATTTTAATCTCTGAATATCCCTCTGATTAAAATCCTGAGTATATTTGTCATATACTACTTTTCTTTCTTTTCTTATTTTTTTTTCTGAACTTGCATATAAAAAAAGCGAATACTGGGCATTGAAGCTCTAAAAAGTGAACTGCAACACTAAATTTCAGTGCTCCTCTTTGTAACTCTCCATTTTCATAAAGTGCAAGGATGTAACATCGAAAACCTGCGAGAGCAGGTTTAAACAGACTGTAACATCAATAAAATACGTGACACAAAAATTTTATTGAGCTGGCTGATTCACAAATACCTGTCGCCAGAAATATACATGTCAAAAACATTAGATTATACTGAAATCTAGCGGATGCATCAACATCTACAACAAAAGATGAGATAGAACAGATTCAACCTTTTAAAATAGATGCTTAGAAATTATATGCCCGAGTATTCTCTGCGTTTTATTATTTCTTAAAATTAAAAACCCAAATATACTTGAGCTTTTATGTTAAGGGGTTAATCTTTAGGTCCAAGGTTCCATTTCCAGGCCACATGAAAGCTGCATGTTTACATCTGTGCTGCAAATACAGTAGAATCTCGTTAGCACGTTCCTCATTAACACGTTTTCCCGTGTATTACGTTGAATTCTAAAAGTCCAGGTACCAAATCACCAAATATAATAAATAATGTTTGCTTAGTGCGTTTTCCCGGTCCCGCTTACTACGTTTGAAGTTTGACGTCCTCATTCGCTGTTTTGGCCAATCCTTGATCGGTACAGTGGATGTAGGCGTTTAAACACGTTCATAGTTTGACGTCCTCATTTGCTACTTTGGTCAATCCTTGGTCACAGGGTGGAAATCGGCAGCCAATCACATACATGCATTTAAATATTTGTGTGACACGATTTCTGTGGGCGGGATAGAGAATGC
Source organism: Deroplatys truncata (assembly GCA_030765065.1). Lineage (NCBI taxonomy): Eukaryota > Metazoa > Arthropoda > Insecta > Mantodea > Mantidae > Deroplatys > Deroplatys truncata. The sequence continues at coordinate 122,403,782 of CM060987.1, forward strand.
TTTACCTTGGCGCGGTAAACGCTAACAATAGTTTCTAATGTTGAGTGATGATCAAACAACCGTAGATTGTATTTTAACTTTTCATTTACAATGAAAAAAAGAAAGTGTAGTAGGTAAATAACCAACAGTGAAAAACTGAAAATCCTTGATGTAATACAATCCAAATATAAAACATGTCGATATAGCGCGGAAGTTAAACATTCCTCCGTCAACCTTAAGCACGATTGTTAGCAAACCTAAATTGATTGAAACTGCTTTTAAAGAAGGGAAAAATACTAAAACAAAACTTTTCTCTTGGAAAATAGGATCAGAAGAGGACCGGAACGAAATTTGTTGCACGGAAACACCTCTGTGTTCAAATCGTCTTGTATACACCAAAGATAATATCGTCTATTGTACTCGTAAAACGATGCACGCTCATAATTTTTTCTTTTTTAGCAGAAATTGTTATCACGTGTGTAATACAACACACAGCAAAACCACTATTGCCGCTTCCACAATTCGCAATTTATTTTCTCAAAAACATTCATAACCTAAAAAATCCAAGTTGACCAAAATAAAAGCTTGAATTATTTATTCTCAGGCTTTGTGTATCCAAATCCATTTAAACATATTGAATTTAACATGGAAACAGGATCGTATTCAGTATGAAATTGTACTCAAAATCGATTTAAATTGCCCATGGAGACGTAGTAATTATTAGATTTTTATTACCTATGTTCTTAAATTGCAGATTTTGCATTTTCGTTAACACGTTTTCCCGCCTATGACGTCCAAATCCTTAGGTCCCTGCAAAAACGTACTAACGAGGTTCTACTGTATCAACATAATGAAATGCAGGACCGAATACAACCATGGTGTGCAACTATTGAATGAAAACCGTACTTATTGCTATGACTACAGTTTGTGTATATATGAATGACAAACCAAATGAAAACATTTAGTTGTTACAGGAAACTATCATTTAGCAATCGATAGTGTAATTATTTGGTTTACCCATCCGTCTTGCTGCATCCACAGAATCACAAACCACATTTTTAAGTGGCAGCAAGATTTCAACTGATGATGAGAGCATATGTTTGAAATATGTTTTGATTAAATGTTACTGTTTCTGATTCAATGTTTTATTAGATTAATCATGCTTCTCTTTTTACTTTCTCTGTTAGGTATAGTAAGTAGGGGAAGTATTGCATTCCACCCAAACATTTGATACTGAGATTTCACTGAAAATATATATTTTGAGGCCCCCTAAATCCAAATAAAGCATTTTTGGAAACATCTCCATGTGTGTATCTGCCTGCCTGCCTGCCTGCCTGCCTGGAAACAGCATAATTCAGGAACGAAAAGTCGGATAAATACCAAAGTTGTTATTTAGGTTCTATATCTTTCAAAAATACGACACGATTTTCAACAAAATCTCTCCACTCCAAACTACTCTACATGGAAGATTTTTCGAAATTTTTTATTTTCTAAAAAATGGCGCTAATGATTTTGATTAAAATATTAAAGATATTTACATGACAAATAAAATGCATGTCTTGAATTTTCAGAGAATAGCCTATAACATCTTCATTTGAGGGAATTTAGTATAACTGGTAAACATTAAGTGATAGACGAAAACGTACTACACAAAAAATGTAATCTCTTATAAACACACAATTTATTTTAAAACAAGTATTTTGTGGCATTAGCCGCTTCTGAAATATCCATTAGTAAAGGTTCAAATTGTTCATATTCTGGCCATTCTAAGTCCTTTCAACATTCACCTATTTCTCATGATTGCACGGAAACAGCATGGAGTTTTAAGTCCAGCATATAGTGTCCAATTCTTATACATTTGACTGTCACTGTTCCCTTTGTATCTATAACAAAATATGTAATGTAGCTGTTTCTACAAAGGTTTATTTGGATTAAAATATAGTAGATAGGAAATTAGCTTAAGTAAGAATAACTTGTATGAACACTAATAAAGGATAGAGGGTAGACAAAGTCATGTGAATGTATCACATCACATTTTTTTCAATTTTATTGGTTTATGTATCAGAAATACTTAATAGCTTTGTTGTTTTTTTCTTTCAGCTGCATGCACTTTCAAAGTCTCATCCATACAACCCATTATGGGCCCAGTTGGGAGACATGTATGGTGCACTGGGCTATCCTACCAAAGTGGCACGAACCATTGTAACATCAGGTGTGGGAAAGAAAACAGAAATGCTGGATAGGATACTGAACATTTTAAGCTACTTTGTGCGTTGTGGAGAAGTAGAGAAGCGAATAATTACAGAAGACACATCATTAGAGATGTCTTCAGCATCAACTCCAGTTAACATTGAAGCAGGAAAAGAAGAAGAGAGCAGCACTGGCCCTCTTTCTCCTGCTCTCGAAATAACTGCTGTACAAAATGGCTCTGACTGTAAAGACTTCACTGCAACTCTGCTTGGACCTCCAAAATTTCTGTACAAAAGCTTTTTTTCATCTGAGGACGAATCTTCAGAAAGCAGAGAGTGCAATAGCAGCTCCAAAGCACGGCAGGTTCCTAGCAATGGTAGTGATTACGCAGAAGCATTTGCGGAAATTAAAGAGAATTGTGTGTTTTTTATAAATAAAAGGAAGGCTGATATTAATGGTTGTGGACACCACTCTAATAGCATCTTGGAAGTAAACTCTAGTCATTGTCTTCCTCAAGAAATACAAATGAATGGCAGTAACTTTGATCAAATGAGCATTATGAGGAATATGAGTCTGAAGCATTCTGCAACGCTCAGAAATAATTTGTGTAACTCTTTGCATGAAGCACGGAAATGCAGTGAAAATATGAAAGACAGTAATAGTTCATTGACTGAGCATACTTCTGGTCTGAAGCATAACAAAACATTTACAAGTGATCTTTCTGCATTAGTGACATCTATGAGGGAGACAGAGGAAGCATCTACAAAGAACAATCAATTGTCAACAGTATTAGCACAAACATCAAATGACCTTGATGATATGCCTGATGTAAGAGAAAGTGTTGTAAGTATTGACCCACATCAGCAATTATCTTGTGAATTAAATAGAGGAAACGGTCGACTGTATCCTGACCTTTCACATATCACTTCTGCAGACAATGTTGATAAGAGTCCAGCATCTTCGCTTCGCATGGAAGAAATTACAGAGAAAGTAAATCGTCTTTGTCGTGTTCCAGCATCAGCTATCGTATATCATCTGAAAGGTAGTGCTGAGGAAAAGGAGACAGATGGTGTTTTTCTACCAAAGCGAGTAGACTGTGAACGACAAAGGTCTTCAGCAAGCAGTACATCCAGCAGTGTTGCTAGTCTTGTGCAGAGGATGTCTAATACAGATAATCACATTGGTGGAAAGTCACCAGAGAGCGGTGTAAAGTTTATTCTTGGAGATAATGAAGAGCTTGTTGGTTTGCGCAGCCCAACGAAATCAACTAATGAGGACAGTAAATTAATCACAGAGATTAATAAAAGTGACTCTATGCTGGAAAAAGGGAACACCAGTGAAATAATTGAGAATCTATCAGACTGTGGCAGAAATAAGCATGCAAATTCTCATAACAGGGAAGAAATCCTTGGTGTAGACAATAAGACATACAGTGTGAGTTCTGAGGTACCAATCTCTTTGTGCAGGGATTGTGGTAGACAAGAATCAGATATAAGCTTAGGATGTCACAATAGCAGGACATTTGAAAGCACAGATAAAGAAATAGCTTCACTGTTTAGGGATATTAGTTTAAAGAAAAATAGTCGTGTTGTAACAGTCCATTCATCAATTATTGAGTTGGAATATGAGGAAGGTAGTTACAAAATAAATGTGGAACAGTCACGCAAGCCCGTCTGTCGCTCTCTCAGTGTTTCCTATCCTATTTCTCGCGAGAGGAAGTCTTCCCGTCTTTGTCGTCGGCATAGTGATTGTGTCCATGATGCTGGGAGATATCTACGTGATTACCACAGTGTTCGTTTTCATTTCCAACTCCATGATGCAGCACTAAATGGTTATGTACAGTATGAAAAGGCAGAAACGGAATCTGAAGTAGACAAAATAAATGGGGCAAGGGGTAATTTTCAACATAGTAATGCAACTCTTCTCAGTTGCAAGCATCTTCCATCTAAGACTGATATAAGTGTTTCTTCGTGTTCTAAGAGTAATACTTCCTGCAGCAAGGAGCCTGCACATTTAGAAACTATTAGTCAAGACTCTGTAAACAAGACTGCATTTAGCAATGGTTGTGATAGAGAAGAAAATGCCTTGTTTGAGGACTATAATAATCTCTGCAGCGATGAGAATTCAGCTGCAGAAAAATCAAAGGAACAGTCAGTGGAAGTGCCTTCAAAGAAGTTGGGGACACCAAAAATACAGGAGCTTCCACTTCCAAGGTGAGTTGCCAAAAATTTGTTTTAAAGTTTTAAAGATGACGTTTACTATCGCTGTTATACTATATTCAAGGAAAATGTAACTTTTGTTGCTACAATGCTTGCTTCATAATTTATTTAACTGTAGCTTTTTCATCTGTTTATATTGGTTTGGAAACACTAAAATACATTGATATTTGAAAAATGAAGAAGTATTGTTCTTGAACTGTTATAGTTTATTGTTGAAGTTTTTGCACCACACATTGGGTGTTAATTTGAAGTGGATTGTTTGTTTACGTAATTTGCTGCTACGAATGTAAAGCCAATTTTGAAGATGTATTTTTGTTGTTACGCTCCAAGTTTTAAAAAAAAATAATATTAACTTTGTTATTAAACAGCTTCTATAGATAGTATTATGTTTATGTTTGCCTCGGCTGCATCAGTAATGTTTGTAGAGAGACGTTTCTCTTAATCAGGGCGTGGTGCTACAAGAATGTAGGCTTACACAGATTTTAAGTTTAAATTCACTTCTTTTTATTAATCCTTGGCACAAATTAAATAGCACTACACTGATATTAAGAGCTGTGAGATTCCTTAATTTAATACTTGCACTTTGTTAACGCATATACTCAATTTACGATTCACACGAATACGTAATATTTCTTTAGAGAACACATCTTCCATCTGGTCACTACCAAGGTCTGCAGGCAACTGAACATATTTCAACTGTCCAAAATCCGTAAGCTTCTGTATTTCAAGTCTCTGATTGGCTATTTTTAAACTGTCACAAAATTTACATTACCATTGCTCTAATCATGACTAGTAGTATTTAAACTCTCAAACTCATTATTGCCTCAAGGTTACCTCATTGTTAGCAACGTTAGACTTATTATTCTCACAGCTCTTACATTATTAAAGTATGTAATGTATTCACATAACATTATTAAACATGTTTACATTAATATAAGCATATCAAATGACTGTTACATACATTTTACAAATTATTACATACATATTGCTTCAAGGCGGGCTGTTATTGAATTTACATATTATATAATTTAATTGAAATTACTCAAGTATTAAAATACTGCCTCAAAAAGAAGCTAGAAACTGATGTGTTATTGAATTTATTTAAAGGTGAGTCAAAATTGTTACACTAACATCACTTAAGTTTACTCACTTAACTTGTTTTGGGAAATGGTTGTTCCCATCCTCAGAAACAATTCCGACTCCCCTTTAAATAAATTTACTAAAATACATATTTAACAAAGCCATGCACTTTCCCAACTAGTTTTGAGAGCTGTTGCTCCCATCTTCAGCTAAAAACCAACTGGAATCTGAATGTGAAATCTTGCTTGGCATGGATGAAGAGGTAACTATCTGGTTAAGAATAACTATTTGGTTATTTCTTAATCCATTGGTGTCTTATTTAAATAGATATATAATTTAATTCACCATTAATATAACAAAGTATACATGGTTTCATCATATTACTTTAATTAATACATATCATATCAATTTAATTACATTATCAGTCAATTTAAGCAACTATTAAAGAAATGGAAACTCTAGAAAGTCATCCATGCTATAAAAATTGTCATCTGAGGGTATCATGCTAGCCTATAGTTCCTGAGGTCATGGGTTAAACTTGGCGGAGGGCAATGGATTTTTTTCAAGTGTAAAAATTCTTAGCATGGCTTCCTTTCAAAGGGAAGTAAAGCGGATGGTCCCATGTCATATTTATGGCATATAAAAGAACCTCTTTAAAACACAATTTATTTTAAATACTTTTTTTGTGAAATCAGCCATTCCTGAGATACTCATTATTACTGGTTTGAGTTTTTCAATACTAGTGCTGTAGGTATTCAACTTTTTCTTGCAATGTATCATGGAAAGACTATAGAATTTCAGCATATAGCAATGAGCTATTAAACATTTGACTATTGCTATTCCCTTTGTACCTATAACAAAATGTGTAATAGAACTGTATATGCAAACATTTATCACAGTTAACATGAAGAAGATACAAGAATAAGGTTTTTGAGGATAGTTTGTAGAGGCTACATAAAATATAGTAGGTAGGGAAAGTTATGTGAATGTAACATCAGATTTTTTTTTATATGTGGGAAAGAAATTTACAACCAGTACAATGGCTGAGGAATTAACTTTGAAATCCTGCAAGTGGGCAACAGGCAACTTAGACAGGTGCATTAATAAAATAACAGATAATTCCAGTTTTGGTTCTTTGCCCACGACAAGCAAAATTCCACTTCTGGAGTCCAGTCGGTTCTTAGCTGTTGATGGAGGCAAGCTTTCAAAGCTAGTTTCAATAACCCAGAATTAAATGGAGTTAAGAGAGTTCACTAGTTCATTAAATATTATCATTACATTTCACTATACTTAACTTCTGCATTTATTTCAACTTCATTAACTTTAATACTTATTCAGGACTATTTGTAACATTTTGTTAAGGCTTAACAAACTGCTAAAGACTTTAACCAATTGATATATGCATTCTGTAACTTTGTAACAAAATAAAAATTTTTGTTAAGAATAAAGATTTGTTTGTTGAACACAACAAACCCCGAGAACCTCATGCTAACATTTGTTACACAACAGATTCGCATAGACATTGTTTTAATACTGTTGTATGAGGAAAAGCCTGGTAGGAGCTTGCCATTTTAATTATCAAATGTTTATTTATTCATTTGAGTGTAAAATATAAACGTTATGGATTACGCTTGAGTAAACAGTGTTCCGTGTGATAGCATTGATAAATGATGCTCTCAATATAACTTTTAAGAGATAAATTTTAATAGGAAAATAAATGTTATGTAGTCTCGCATCGTAATAAAAGCTAACAGTTATTGATTTACAAATTTTAGATTCAAACAGTGATAAATCTTGTGTTTATATGCATTGTTCATGAATTCATTTGCCTCATTTTTAGGTTAAGGTTAGGAACTGAACACTTATGAGAACTGTAGATAGTACAGTGATACGTTTTCGTTCTTAGAATTATTTTAAGGTAATTTCCAATCTGCTAAAAGAATAGGCTAGCAGAAAGCTATTTATCAGTTTCTCGTAACCATAGAAATTTAATTTATATTGATGCTGCTGGAAGAGGAAGAATATGACAGAAGGCAGTCAGTTGGGTTATAAAATGAGAATTTATACATAGTAAATTTGTGTATGAAGAATAATTCGAAATAAAATACTTGTAGCTATAACATTCCCTGAGGTAACACATCTCGTGAAACTAATCTTCCTTTTCACTATGAGCTTCCACTTAACGAATACCTATCTAAAATAATATGGATTTATCAGATACCAATCATGATTTTCATTCAATGATTAAGATGCAAGAACATCTCCACAAAACTGAACTAAAGCTGAATATCCAAATCATGAATAAAAGAAGCTTATGCTTGATGGTATACATTAAAATTTCAGAAAAATCTGCATGATTTTGCATCTGTATGTTTAAAAGTTATAATTAAAAGCCAAAAAAACCATAAAGAAAATTAAGCAATAACTGCAGGTTGGTATGAATTAATGAAACTTGCATAAAACAATATGAAAATGCATTGCTAATTCTTTTGTTCATCATTCATAACCTAAAATGAAACTCATTTTACAGGACCATTGCCACAGCTGAGTTTTCCCCATAAAAATCTAATTATTTAGGATCACAAGAAAATGTAAGTCATGCTATTCTGAGCAATAGGTGCGAGTTTTAAAAATCCAATATATTTTTTTTTTTGTGTGTGTGTGACATTTTTATTGCACATTTTGTTCTCCATCTTGGCAAGTAAAAGTAACAAAAGCACTTGGTAGTATTACGGCACTGACAGCAGCATAAAAACAAAACTCTGTCACAGAGTGCACAATTTTTCGATTAGTCACCCCAGTGAGCTAACAAACCATGAGAAAACAAATATTGCAATAACAAACAAGTTACAGAATGCCAAATAGTGAGTGGCACATTGTTAAGAGTGGCTCTTTAAGCTTAACAAATAATTGTAGTCACCTTCTTAACAATGAAGTTACAGAATAGCTCTGAATCTCTCGTACAGTAATTGTTTAAGACTAAGTAATATGCAGGATGATAATATTTAAACATAAGTCACCATCCACCAGGAATCAAACAGATATCTGAAATTAAAAGCTGGAATCACTAGACAAAAGGCTTATCTCATATATATATATATATATATATATATATATATATATATATATATATAATTAAAATCATTAGAACTGCACACAGTGAAGTAAATAATAAAGTAATTATTGGTGAATTGATAATAAGCACTCATATTGCTCATATTACTAAATTCTGGTAGGACAGACATGCTTCCAGCACCCATTGTCCCCATTCTCGACACTAGGTCAGTCAGGTGCCGAGTTGTTTCCCAAGCCAAAGCCCGCAGTATGACCATAGAAATTCATATGGGCTGTACAAGTGGAACCAGAAGAAGCACATTGTATCAGACCCAATTGTTTCATTTGGTAGTAACTCATTGATTGGAGGACAAATCTTGTGGCGAAGGTGTACTGTATAAAATAAGAACAGGGCATGAAGGCATCAGTTTCGCCTGTTTTCAAGGGGATGTGTCATTGGACATTTGGAAGCAGGCCAGGCACAGATTGAAGTCTTATTAGCCTTAAATATGCCACATCTTATGTCTTTGCTAGCCTCTACTTCTCGAGGTCGTGGGTTCAAACCTAGCGGAGAGCGATGGATTTTTTTTGGGCGTAAAAATCTTTAGTATGGCTTCCTTTGGAACGGAAGGGTTGTCCTGTGCCTTAGAGTTATGGCACGTAAAAGAGCCCCAAGCCTGATAAAGAGGCTTCGTAGCAAAACTACCGGTCTTTCACGCCCAATATTGAATGGGACGCTAAGGACCACAGCAGTTAAGAGTGTTCATAAATAAAACTCAGTTTAATTTTCACCATGGGGCAGTAGAAGATCATACAAGAATAAAAATTCCATAAAAGTACCAATATCTGGCCTTAACTGTAATGCTTGTAAGACAACAGTCCCCTGTCAACTGCTTCTGGAGTTAAGCAGTTATTAGCATATTGTGTACCAGAGATTCAGTACAGCTGCTCTCTATGCCAGATGTCCCATACACACCTTCGTAACACCAGAGCTCATCTGCACCATGGAAATTGGATCCTGAATGAATACAGGAATGTGCTCTTCACAGATGAATTTAAATTCAACTTGCAAAGTCATTTCCATCACATACTTGTCTGAAGAGATGCTGTGGGCAGGCATAATTTTGAATGGACAAATGGAACTGCACATCTTCAATAAGATGCTGCAAATGCACATAGATAATGATATAATTATGTACCTGTGCAGATTTTCTGAATTATGTATTCTAAGTGGTTATCTATTTTATATATTTTTAAATTAAAAAAGACGGATGGTATCTTGCTCTATTCCATGGTGACTTTTATAGTTTATTTTTAACTGTTATTTACTTGTGCACTGGGAACAATAGACAAAATGTCATCAGCATATCTGAGCCACATCTTGAACATGTAGGGGTGTGCTCATTACATTCATCTCAAGCAAACTCATATTGAAGTAATGACAACTGTCCATTGCTAAACCATGGGTTTGTTTATAAAACGTCTTATTGGAGGTGTGTGCTATGCAGACAACCTCGATAAAAGTTCTTGTTCAGAATCTCATCTACTTCATTAAGATGTAGCTGGCTTTTTAATAATTCAGGAAGTTTCTCTGTGTGCACGCTAGTGAATAAAGATTTATTTGTTTGCATGTGCCTCTTCAGTAATTGTTAGTATTTCACGCCCAATATAGAATGGGACGCTAAGGACAGCAGCAGTTAAAGATCGTCCATAAATAAACTAAATTTAATTTAATTTTAAAGGCAATAATCCCACCAAGTTATCATTGGACCCATTTGTTAGACTATATACACTTAATGGATAGTGTCTGTTACCTCCAATGATAGGATGACAATGGAATAAGGAGACCTGCAGCTTTTACCATGGATTCCAAACCATGTTGGGCCTTGGGGATACTTTGCAAGAGCTACTGTATCTGCTTAACTTTAAGTTCAAAGTAGAAGTAAACAAACCTTAATGTATCACTCTGCCAAGCACATGGCAGCACCACTGAAAGGATGATGGGAACTAAGTATCCTAGAGAGGAAATGGCTTCATACATGCAAATATGGCACATCCTGCATAGGGATCATTAGCTTTTAAACATTTTATATGTCTTATTCCATATTTTTCCTAACAGAAAGTACTAAGATTAGATAAACAAAAGTGGTACCTGAACAATTCGGCAGCTCTACCTACTATCATCTGTGATTAAAGATACTGCATTAAATTGCTCTTAACTTTAGATTTAGGTATCATCCATTTAGTGAATATCAGTATACCACTTTTGCTTTAAACGTTTACGAGTCAGTAAGTTAAGAAAATGATGCACGCTATAGGTTAGAAAATACAGCAGAAAACAAACGTGATGCAAACAATCAGGCAAGAATTCTGCATCACTAACAAAAGTCAAACTATTGCCATATTCATTGTCGATTAAAGGTGGGTACTTTTCGCAGAATTTGTTAAAAACATTTAACACAGTTGTCTTTTCTCCATTTTCGACATTTATGTTTCTCCACAGTGATAGAGGGTTCTCAGAGATGACACTGTTGAAAGTAATATTTTCTTCACAGATGCACCACGTGACAAGAACGGCTTATGTTGGAAACCGGAAACAAACCACTGTGCCTTCGTGTAGCATCATAACTCTCAGCTATAACAATTCATTTACTTTTAGGTGAATCTGAATGAACACATTTTGTTTCATAAATTGAACTGTTGCAATAATGATTTTTTTGAAATTTTTCTGCACAACAATAACTACAAAGTGCTACGACTGAACCAAACTATTCTATGTAGAGGAAGAGACGACATGCTTTACAGAAAAAGTTGTAGTTTGCCCAACAGTCAATGAGTTGCTCCCTTGTCACGTGGTTTTATTTCAATTAATTAATATTTATTTCCACCTTTCTTTGATACAAGTTACAAAACGTGGTTTTATTTACAACTACTCCTTCGAACTTAAAGTGAAATAACTTTAGGAGGTAAAACCTGGATAGACTAATTTAAAATTGCCACACCATAGCTAGTAACAGAACCACAGACCTTCAGTACCAGAGCCACTCAGCTACCCCAATGATTTAAATTATTGCCTCATTTGTTGGATATGTTTAACTTTTGGACACAACTATAGGAATGTAATCATATTGCTTTGTACTCAGAAAAAGATAAAGAATAAATAACATTAAGTTGTCAAGAATATGGTTTCCTTTGCACTCATTTCTTTCTTTGCTAAATTTTAGGAGTGTTGCTGATTGATGTTTTTGTTGTAGCTGTGTTATAGAGAAGCAGAGCGAGAGGCTGTGTGGTTTTTCTGCTTCACTTTTGGGAACAGTTAGTGATCATTATATACCTGACTTTGTGCTGCAAGGTTGCACACAGTTACCCAAAGGTTGGGAAACTAACTTGCGCAGGGATTTATCTCTGGCTGCTCATCATTCCTTGTTGGATCAGGAAGTTTCGGAGGCTGTCTGTATTGTTGCCAATGTGGATACATGGTATGTATATAAATTAAAAAGTCAGTGAATATCCATCAGTTGTACTTAGAACTTATAATTTCACTTGCTTATCCAATAAGTAATTGTATTACACCTAAGTCATTAGAATATGATAAGCAGAATTGCCCATTAATTATGACAGTGATAAATGTATTGAAACTACTTTTTTTAAAAGATAATGTCCTGTATATCTTGCAGATGGTAGTAAAAAACAAGGTATAATGTGTTTCATCTTAGAAACCAAAGTAAACAGTTTAGTTCAACAGTAAGCTGAATTCATATAAGATGCTGAATGCTTTGATTGTGAAACTTTTATAATCTAAGCACCTGCATGTGTATGCTACATTCTTTGAGAGCCTGAACCTTGAACCCGAATTTAGTCAAATCATTTTCTTTAGGTATACCAAATATAGAATATTTGATAAATGCTAAACCTCTTAGAAATAAGTTCAACATTTTTATGGTAACCTCAAAATTTGGTACATTGTACAACTGTTCATTTATTTAGGATTTGATCATTTGTTATTTTTAACAATGCTTGTAATTATTTAACTGCCAAGCAAGCACCTTATTTTCAAGTTTAGGATGCAATAGGTTTCATGACCATCTTTAAGTAAGAGTAATTATAAATTATATGTGATTGGACGATAGCAAGGATTAAGGATTGCTATTCAGCCAATTGCAGCTCAGCTTCTCTCCCTGATTCCCTCGCTTGGCTTCCTTACACCATTGACTTTCAACGATTCATAGAGAATGCGTGTGTTAGAGTCATCCTATATAAATTTATGAATATTTACTAATATCAGTGAGAAATCTAATTACATAAGAATTCAGTGTCTATTAGTGAAAGTAATGTGTATTAATGTTTTGACTGTACTACATTGAATAAACACAAGATTCATTGAAGAAATACTAAAAACATTTTAGTGGCATTGTTTTCTGGCCTACAGTAAGTATCATTAGTGCAAGCTTTCTTCTTTTTCTTTTGTGATGTGACCCAGGGAAAAGTGTCTCATAGCCGAGGCTTCAATATAATTTGTGTGTGGAGTAAGAAATTAAACAGTTTGCAGTTGCCCATATTATATCTCGAGGAACTGTGATCTTCATTGCCTCTGATCCAGTTTAAAGAAGGCTAGGGCAGGGAACTTCTGCCTTGGCAAATTGCTTCATAATGAGACAAGGCCCACCAGAGCCTAAGTTCATAGACAGGAATCTGACCCATGCTACATTACATTGTGACATCTTGTCACAGCAACCAACAGGCCCCATACTTCATATTTACGGTGCCTTGATGTGGACTAATAGTACTGCAAGGAGATAAATCAGTCATTTTATACTGAAATTATGCACGTAATTGTCAGTTTTCTCAAAGAGGTTAAAAATATTAGTTATTTCATAAAGGTGCTTAAAGTACAGTCTAAGTATTACGGCACATAAATATGAGTAAGTTTAAAAAGTTACAGCAAATTCACAGGGTTACATGAAATGAACACTTCAAGCAAAGCATTTTAAACTCCCCTGAGGAGAAGATATGTACTTTTAGATGGCATGACCTGCTAAATGGAGACGACAGTTTAAGTAAGATAGTGTCACCATTAGCCATGTGCACTTTAGAAGAGCAGAAGAGCCACCTTTGTGATTAGTGGCCAGGAAACCTAATGAAATCCATATGTACGAATGGCTATAAAAATGGGGACATATGGCACTCTATGATGAGCATTACTATGGTCATAGGGTACATTCGCTGGCCAAGTGCTGCAGTAGTGCTTAACACTTGTTGCATGCACCACTACATGGCCAGCTGCATGTGTTGCAATAAGCATAAATGGGAGTTTTAGAAGTTCGGAAATGGCTTATTGTGAAATGTATAGCAATAATTTACATTTTAACTGAGGAAAATTATTTAATATGTCTAACAGCATATTATGATTTGTTTTAATGGTCTAAATCATTGAGAAAGATAATGATGTGCTTACATACCACAAATGTACCTATAAAAAACATGAGAATGGTAAAAGAACATATGAGGTGTGATAAAAAAATAACAGAAATTTTTTAATTTTGTGAGCTTTGTACATCTGATGATCAAAACTTTTGTTTTATCTTGTTGGTACACGTGCTCCTGATGTATGTTTACGTTTTTATGTTTGTTTTGAATATTTAGTTTGTTGTTGACAATCAAAAAAGTTATACGTGTTTTCGAGTGCTCTGTGAATTTTTTACTTTTGAAAAAGATGGATCAAAGAATTTGCATTAAATTTTGCTTGAAAAATGGAATAAAGTGCAGACCACATTTGAAACGTTGACTATGGCTTTTGGCGAATTTACTATTGAGTAAGACAAGTGTCTACGAGTGGTATAAACATTTCAAAGAGGATTGAGAAGACATTGAAGACGACAACCATTACTAACGACAATGTGGAAGAAGTAAGGAATATGGTTCTGGAAAATCGCCGAATCACCATCAGAGAGGTTGGTGATGATGTTGGCATATCCTTTGGCTCATGTCAAGCAATTTTTACGTATGTTTTGGGCATGAAACGAGTGGCAGCAAGGTTTGTTCCGAAATTGTTGAATTTCGACCAAAAACGATGTCACATAGACGTCAGGAATTGCTGAATGAAGTTGAAAATTATTCAGAACTTCTAAAGAAGGTTATAACAGATGACGAAACATGAGTATATGGGTATGACGTCAAAACTAAGGTCCAATCATCCCATTGGAAACTGCCTGAAGAGCCAAGACCAAAAGAAATTTGACAAGTTTAATCACATGTGAAGGTTCTTCTCACTGTTTTCTTTGATTACAATGGTTATGCGCCATTTGCATGAAGCATTGCGAAGAAAATGATCAGAATTGAGGCACAACCACTCGTGGAAATTGCAGCAAGATAATGCACACCCTCACACCTCAATCCTTGTTCGTGACTTTTTGGCAAAAAATCAAAATCGCTATGCTGCCGTATTCATTGGACATAGCCCCTGCAACTTGTTTCTATTTCCGAGGCTGAAGAGAACCATGAAAAGATGACATTTTGCCACCATTGATGAGATAAAAATGGAATCGCTGAAGTAGCTGAACACCATAACGAAAAGTGAGTTCCAGAAGTGCTTCCAAGATCGGAAAACGCGCTGGCACAAGTGTTTTATATCTGAGGGGGATTACTTTGAAGGAGGCAAAGTTGATGTTGATGATTAAATAAAAATTCTTTAAGAAAAACAAAACTTCCCATTACTTTTTGATCATACCTCGTACTTATTGCGCTGCAATACAGTAAAATATTGTCAGACCTTACTACATGACACAGAAATAAAACAAATAATTTTTGTATCATTCTTGTTTTTCTCATTTTTTAATGAAAAGAGTTATTCTAGCGTAATACATTTTAGCATAGTTAAACAGAAAATAGCCCCTACTCGATCTGCTACGTTGCAAGTTTACTAAAATAACCAATGCAATTCTTCAATATGCACAGCATACAGTGCCACACTATTCCTACTTAGGTAAATTTCTCATTCCTTTCCGAAATCTACATAAATGCTTTGTCTGCCGCTTTTTGTAAAATAGAATAAACCATTTTGCTGTGCTTACTTTGTGCTTTCTTACAACAATTTGGCACTTTGACAGCAAAAATAAATTTTGAGCTAAATTTGGAACACCATGTATAAACAAGGATTATTAAAGTAAGGTTTTTCTGAGTGTGTATTTTAGTAGGTAATGTTATAAGATTATTGTTATTTTTCGTTATCATAAATTTCTCAGTACCCTAGCTATTAATTAAGTAAAGAGATAGAGTAAAATTAAATATGGTAATGACCCAACATTTCTGGAGAGACTGCAAATGATACAGGAATTCTGAGTCTGTAAGCTAATGTAGCACAGAGTATTAACTGCTATCTACTGGTGAGCTTGATGACATCATCCACCGCATCAAACTCACTACGAAAACAGAGGGCAGCATAGCACCAAAGTGAAATAGCCAACCATATGAGTACCAGCTTACCACCTTATAATGGGGAGGATGTTTCTGCAAAACATAAGCAGAGCAAAAAAATAGTTTTTATCTGACTCTTAATTTTAGTGTGTATAATGCTCTGGTCGTCTCACTATGGCTTTAGTGATGAATTTGTAGTGTGCTGATTCTGTGATTCGTGCAACATATTTTGTTAGAAGTTTTGGCCAAAGAGAAATGAGTGTAAGACGAAAAATGGAGACAACTTACTGGCACGTATCATGATGGGATGAATTCCAGGTGCATCACTATGAGGCGAAGAACAGGAGGCAGTCTTCAGAAGGCTGGCATATCAAGTAGTGGTTCAAGTATGAGTCTTCCATTGGAAAAATACTTTTCTCTCTTTCTTTTGGTATGCAAATGAACATATTTTGGAGTGCTATTAGAAAAGAGGTGAAACAATAAGTAGTGTCTGGTAGAGTGTAATGTTGGTGAAGCAGTGCGGCTAAAGCCAGCAATTGACTTCCTTCATGACAGTGCATACCTCCTACTTATAATCTTTCCAGTCCAACGGTGGGTTCTAACATAAACAGTGCGTGTAGTAACACTCCACACTTTGAAGTTTCATGAACGAATGATGAAGCTTCCTCTCTTCCCTTAACAGCTGTTTAGTTTTGATTTCAAGAAACTGCTATTGTTAGATAACCTCCCAATGTTATCTTAACCATGTGCTACATTTCATTGTACCAGCATGAGTATTAAAGAAATACATACCCCTATACTCGTAAACGAAATGCACTAATTCAAGAATGGATTAAAAAATGTTATGAAATAGCTTTTATTAATAAAACCTTGCATGTTGATTGGGGTCCCCAAGTAATAGCGCAACATCCAGCTCAGAATCAGAAGTGGTGATATTGCTCAAGTCGTCTTCCAGGTTTATAACCAGCCTGTCTACAACTTGGTCGCACAGACATACCAGTTGCTTCTGATGTTAATTTAATGACATCCTTAACAGTAAGGATATCATAACATTCAAACAAAAAGTTGAACACATTCAAAACTATAGTTTTTTCACCACTTTTAAGGGGGAAAACGGGTGACAATGTGAGCAAAAATGACAAAATTTCACATTTTGTGTTTTTTGTACCAAAAAATACTAGGTAATTTGAAGTGCATATATGTAAAGTTTTAAAGCACTACAGTGCCTGGAAGTATTTAAAGGTCTGCGCTCCTTAAATGTCTCCGAGAAGACATGGCAGGTGATGAAATCGCTGCATGAAGCAAAAAATCTGCTTTTTTTTTTTTTTTTACCAATTTTTGTGGTATTTTTTCCATCAAGCCTAGTTTCTGATTTGTCACTGAGCCACCGTGATCGGTATAACCTAGTAACAGCAGCTCTGCTGGTAGATGTCATGTAACATCAAATTAAATGTTGTTTCATTTACATGAACCAAAAACAAGTGTAAATAATGTAAAAAATACCATGATGAAAGGTTAGATGAGCAAGAATGTGGTGTACAAAAGAAAAATTTAAGGCAGAAACAGCTGGAGGATAATTATGAACATATACTTGCTGTAAATAATGAAAACTGTAAATATATATTGGTGAACACCAGTTTTACTATCATCATTGGTGAAGGACCTAATTGTAATGACCACAATCAAAAGTGTTTGCACATAGGACTTGGTACTGAAAGGCTTGGGTTATGCCATAAAGTAGAACTGATTTGCAATGCTTGTAATGAAAAACAAGAGTACAAATTACACATCTAAGCTGGATACTTCTAGGAAGGTTTACAAGTCATTATTCCTGGTTAATTGCATGCAAACTTTTAAACTCATTTTTCCTCACTTTAATTTTTGCTACACTTTTATTCATTCAAAACTAAATTACATCTACAAATTAGGTGTTAAAGGACTGAAATTTGTACTGCACATTCTATAAAGCATTAAAAAAAAACCTGATGCATGGAATTCAGATTAACGTAGTACTTTTTGAGATATAAAATAACACATTTTGAAATTTTTGCTATGCAGGTCATATATATTTTTACTTTCTCTACTACGTATAGTAAGTAGGGGAAGTATTGCATTCCACCCAAAAATTCGATACCGAGATTTCACCGGAAATACATGTTTTGAGACCTCCTGAATCCAAAAAAAGCATTTTTGGAAACATGTCCGTGTGTGTGTCTGTGTGTGTGTCTGTGAACAGCATAACTCAAAAACTAACAGTCGGATAAACACCAAACTTGGTATTTACGTTCAGTATCTTTCAGAGATGCGACACGAATATTTTCAAGAAAATCCCCCCACCCCAGACTACCCTTTACATGGAACATTTTTCGAAAATTTTAATTTTCTCAAAAATGGCTCTAACGATTTTGATGAAAATATCATATGTTTAAGATAATGTCATGAGAAATGAAATGTATATCTCGAAATTTCTGGGAATGTCTCCAAAAGTATTCTTCATTATGAACGACTTTTGCATAACTGGTAAACCATAAGAGATAGACAAAATTTTACTACACAAAAAATGTAGATCGCATTAAAATACACAACTTATATCATATAGATTTTTTTTGTTGAGTGAACCGTTTTCGAGATATTGCTTGTTATTTCCTTAAATTTTCCAATACTTATGCTTTTTCTCAAATTCATTATTCATTTTTTTATGTCCTGGACATGCAAAGAGAATGGAATGTGCCACATAGCAACCAGCGATAAAATATTTGACTATCGCTTAAAAGCTACCATATTCCCCTTGCATCTACAAGAAAATTACAAATAAGATTGACATCTCGATATCTCGATTAATATGAAGCATATGGAGAATAGGCTTTTGTAAAAATAGATTGTACAAGAGTAGAGAAAGTCATGTGAGTGTAACACATCAGATTTTTTTAATTCCCTTTACCGTTAACAAAACAGTTTACAAAACCCATGTGTCAAGTTTTTCTTAATGAGTTTTTGGTTTTGTAAAAATCAATTCAAACTTTTTTTCAAAAAAGTGTGGAGTGAATTTCATTTTGAAATTTGCAAATTTTTTGAAAGAAAGTTTTCAATAGTTCCATATAACACCCAAAATGATGTGTATAAAAAATTAAGTAAGTAGCTTTAAAATTACGCAAAATAGAAATTTCACCCATTACCCCCCTTAAGGACTTTGCCACCTCTGTTTTTTTAATTACACTCCTTTGACTGCTATGCAATCAGCCATGATCATGACACAAACAATACTGCATGAGCAAGACTGTTGCTTCATGCAGTAAACAATGAGGGAATACTGATGCCTGCATGGCCATGATAATAAATAGAAGCTAACTTTTTAAGTTACGTTTAAATGATACGATCATTAAAGCACAATCATTATTGCTATCTATTATTTGAAGGATTATGCAAATGACATTTATAAATCTAATTAAGTTGCATACTTCAAAAAATTGAATTTATTCCTACTTTTTGAAATGGTCTCATATATCAATGCATTTTAAATACTGTATCAGTGTTTTTACAGTGTTAATTTGCTCATATGAATATATTGTAACCTAAGAAAAATCTATTTCTAGGGAGGTGCAGTTGGTATCCAGTCATACATACCTTGTGGATAAGCCAGGAACCTTAGGTGTTCGTGTTGGCATGTCTCGTTTAGTGGCCAACATGCTGGAGTCTTTGCTTTATCTCTGGAAACTTAAAACTTCTCCAGAGCATGTAAGTGGAAACAAATAATTTTTAAATATTTTATCTGCAGTAAATTTAAAGATACAAGTAATGTTATCTCTGTGAGATAAATATGTATGAGCAAGAGCAAATCCTAACTAATTTTTTTCCCCTAACATACACTTGTTTAAGTGATTTTTATTTCCTCAGCCACTTACTGAAAGAAAGTGTCTTATTCCATACAAAAATTTGATATCAGGATTTCACTGGAAACAAAAAGTGGGTAGTTACCAAATCTGGTATTTAAGTCCAAGTTTGCAGCACAAAGATTTTCATTTAATTCCCATCACCCTAAACTACTACTTACATGGAAAATTTTTTGTTATTTTTATTTTCTCAAAAACTCCTGTATTGATTTTTATTAAAATAGACATAGATATTTTATTCAGTTGAGAAACAAAATGTGTATCTTGAATTTTCAGAAAATAGCCTCTGAAGTCACGTCACTGTGATTCAATTAAGAAACCATAATCCCTTGTACATGATCAGACTTGTTTATCAGTTCAAGAGTTTACAAGAAAAATTGTCATATATTGAAAAATATTTGGCAGCCATTGGACAAGACTTGATAAAACCTGGTAATACTTGATATAAATGTGTATTTACGCATTGTCTTTTTGCTGAACTGAACTGCTTCAGAACGCTTTGATAATTTATCATGTGCAAAGTAATTTAGTATTAGCATAACAATATAATAATTGGCAATGAAATATTTTTCTTTAAGTAATTACATAGCATTTACACGTATTATAGCCCATGAAATCAAATTACAGTTAAGCAATACAATGGAAATAACACAAATTGATAGATGAATTACATTATATAACATTGCATGAGTGCATTATTGCATACTTTGAAAATCTGTCTGGCAATTTCTTTGTATGCTCTCTTCTCCATCTTGTTATGATAATCCATGGAGTCACTGTCATATTTCCTAATCAACTTGCATACAATTTACCTTCTGAGATAGCCAGTTTGTTTACTTTTCGCTTTCAGTCATGTTGCAGATTTCATGACACACTGTAAATACTTGCATTTTACTTTGGCCAAAGCCATAAAATCTTTGACTGTTGTATGCCCTTATTTGTTTTCAAGACTTTCAAATACTTGAAAAGTATTGGAAGAAATTTAACAAGAAAAGTTGTGACAACACTTGTAAAGCTTTGAATTTGGCGAAAATTTGATAGTGTACAAGGAGCTTAAGAGAGGAGATAAAAACTACTTTAGAAAAAATGTAGAGCGCATTAAAATATACAATTTGATGTACATCAGTTTTTTATAGCTTAGGCCATGTAAGAAGTACCGTGTTTTGTTGGAAAATTGCTTGTTGTGATGAACATTAGGGCAAGCAGAGAATATTCAAAATATATATATTTGTGTGCGTGTGAGAGAGAGAGAGAGAGAGAGAGAGAGAGAGAGAGAGAGAGAGAGAGAGAGAGAACAGCATAACGAAAAGTCGGATAAATACCAAGCTGTGTATTTAGGTTCAGTATCATTCAAAGATGTGACACGAAGATTTTCAAGAAAATTTTCCCACCCCAGACTACTATTTACGTGGAACATTTTTCAAAAATTTTGATTTTCTCAAAAATGGCTCTAACGATTTTGATTAAAATATTATATGTTTAAGATATTTTCATGACAAATGAAATGTATATCTTGAATTTTCTGGGAATGTCGCCAAAAAGTCCTCTTCATTGTGAATGGCTTTTGTATAACTGGTAAACCCTAAGAGATAGATAACATTTTTGTGTACACAAAAAATGTAGATCTCTTTAAAACACACAATTTATGCCATATACATTTGTTTTGTTGAGTAAACCATTTCCGAGATATTCCTGGTTATTTTTTTGAATTTTCCAATACTCATACATTTTCTCAAGTGGATTTTTATGTCCAGGATATGCAAAGAGAATGAAATGCTCCACATAGCAACCAGCTCTAAAACTATCACTTAAAGTCTACCATATTCCCCTTGCACCTACAAGAAAATTAGCAATAAGGTAGTTTCTGCAAATGTTTATCAAGTGATTTGATGGCAACACAATGGATGTTTTATTTTTTTTATTTTATTTGTGTGGAATAGAGAATATATTTTGTTAATTTGTTCACAGTGTTTAATGCATTTGGAATCAAAGCTGCGGGAACTCTGTCTTAGAAGCCAAGCATTAGCAGAACTTCTGCTTACTACTGAGTTCTGCGACATGGACACGCTCACCTCAAGTCTAGATTTGGATGCCAATGATGTTCCTCTTTTACTGGCAATTGCTTCTACTCATTCACCACAAGTAACAGAGCGCTATGGCCTCAGCTTCAGATGATGTTAATGTCTTCAGGAGTAAATGTAGTTGGTAATCTGGCAAAATTACACCACTGTTATATCTTCTTTTATTAAAATGAGGATTCCGTATTCATAGATGTCACATTGTTTTTTCTTATTTATAGCTGTACCATAATGTAATATAAGCAAGATTGTATGTAAGTGTAATGTGTACATGCATATACACGTTGTATAACTATTTATTTGTAATTATTTATAAACTAGTGTATGAGAGTTTTTACAAGAATACATGATGCTTTACATAAGAAAGGCTATTATAACTAATACAGACTTTCAAATCAATAGCTCTGTGACACAGAAATGTTTAGACAAAGATTCTTTTATGGAGCTACAGGTATTTTTAAACTTGCACATCCTGTTTAATATATATAATATAGTATAGTCCTTACTATAATTAAACTTAGCATAAATGACTGCAGGTCAACAAACTAAGCAGGTTGTGTGAATTTAAAAATAAATGTATCCTAGAACCATATTTTTGTGCATATGTTACTGTGTCTCTAACACATTGAAATACTAATGGAAGAGTTATTCAAATCTTGCATTTCATTCCTATGAACAGCAAACTAAGCATTCATTTTAATGAACTATTAGTTCAGACACTTCACAGTTTCATATTTTAGTTCATGACTTATACATAATGTTGTTTTTCCTTTGTTATTACTGAACTGAGTACTGGCAGCTGCGTTAGTAAGAAAAATATAGCTATAACTAACCACAATGATTACAAGCATTCTGTAATGTAATTTTTTCCTGGCATTAGTTCCTTTCCTCACCAATTGAAGTGCTACTATCAATTTTGTTGCCACCAATTACCGTATTTCACCAAATGGAAGATAGTACCCCTTTTCCAGAATCTGATTTAGGAATTTAATAAGTTATTAAAAAGAAGACACAATAACTTATTTTTACTTTCCCTACTACATATAGTAAGTGGGAAGTTTTGCATTCCATCCAAAAATTTGATACCGAGATTTCACCAGAAATACATGTTTTGAGGCACCCTGAATCCAAATAAAGCATTTTTGGAAACATGCCTGTGTCCGTGAACAGCGTAACTCAAAAATGAAGGTATTTTCAACAAAATCCCCCCAAACCAAACTATGTTTACATGGAACATTTTTCAAAATTTTTTATTTTCTAAAAAATAGCTCTGATGATTTTGATTATAAACCGTATATTAAAGATATTTATATGACAAATAAAATGTGTATCTTGAATTTTCGGATAATAGCTTATGAAGTCCTCTTCATCCAGAGGGACTTTAGTATATATCCTGTATAACTGATAAATATTAGGCAATATACGAAAATGTAGTACATGAAACAAATGTAGATCTCTTTAAAACATACAATTTATTTCAAACAAGTTTTTTTGTGGCATAAGCCATTTCCGAGGTATCCGTTTGAGGCTGTCTTGCTCAAATGCCCAATGAACAATTCTTATGCTGCAGGGTAACTAGGTTTACCACGTTGGAATGAAGACTACGATTTGCGTTGATTTACAGTTTATTGATGATTCATTTTACAGGCAAGAATGTTCTCAACTGAGGGCTTTACAGGAATATTTTATTTTTCCGTTCACTAAATAAAAACAAAACTCGCTCCCAATTATCACGGCGATATATAAAATATTTAAATGCTCCCGGAATATTAGTATCTTTAGTTAACTTTATCATGCTCACGTTTTGAACATGTGCTCGTGGGAGCGTCGATGAATATATGTATACTCACTGAAGTGAACAAAATACTAGAGAACGAGCTTCACGGTTCTCCTCAATTTATACAAATTTTTACCCATGCTACAAGGTTTACATTTAAACTCGAACCCAGCCAGTATGACACTATGCAGGGCTTGGATCTTTTGTGTAGTGGGTGATGACCTTGCCGAGGGTGTCCAAAAGCTTGACTTACCCCTTCCGAATTCACTGAAATCTGCAGTTAGCCTCACTCAGAATCTAAATTATATTATAAGCTATGAAATACTGATTCATATGCTCCATTCATGGAATCACTTCTTCATACTTGGAAAGGGATTCTGTGAATGCACTGCCCCAAAACAAAATAACAGGAATACAAAGAACACACAAATCACACTACATTGAAATCAACTATCAACCAATATATTACATGAGGGAAAGATGAGACTATTGTTGTATGAAAGAAATACCCTTTTAGTACTACATAACTAAGTAAATGATCTGAAATATTTCAATAAAGGAAGCATATTATTTACAATTTATCGCTGAGATTTCTTCCAGTTTCTTGTGCCGCGCATGGCACACAACTCTTTTGTTTTCCTATTCTTTGTTTATCTTTTGTTTTTGTATCTTATAAATTATTTGTGGGACTCACTTTGGGATAAAACACTTTGCCCCATGTCCACATTTAAAATATGTTTGTTTATTATTTTTTTTTTATTATTGCATTACACCGACACTGTAGGAGAACGATTTTACCTCATTTCACCATTCCTTTTTGTTACACTAGCGGCTTAAGTGCCTGATTTACATAAGCACTATTCACTTCACTGATCACTTTACCTATGACGTCACACTGTTCACTACACAGTATATGCCACCATAAAAATATAATACCATATACTCGCACCATACATATATACATACTCATTACATCTGTTATTATCCAATTAACATCATTGCTATTTTATTTATTGTAATTATTTCTTTAGTGTTTTGTTAAATAAGCAAATGTCCCATTGGCCAGATGATAGCAGTTACCATACATTTAAGGAGCAAACACATCAGTCAACTGTAATTGATTTCCATAAGAAAGTATTTTTTTTTTTTATTTGCAGGAATTCAAGATTATTTCAGGGCTTTTGTAGGCTTTCATTAATTGCTTATGGTATTTTCCCATAATTTTGTTACTTTTGACGTTGACAATCTCGTACGTATGCGAACCAAATTTTTTAGTGATCATTCCCGGATCTTTATACAAGAACTCCATTCAGTGGTACCTTCCATGCAATAAGCTGGACAACTTCTTGTCCTTTACAAGCACCAAGTCAATTTGTGGCTCCCATTTGTGCTTGTATTGCTTTGTCTTTTGTTTTCTTCTGTCTGCTTTGGCCTTTATCCTTTTGTAAGCTATTTTGCATTTTTCTAGCTCCGTTAACGCATTTCTGTTGTGCGACAAGGCTGACAGCAGGTTCTTTATGGTAGGCTCCAGTTCGATGCCCATCATCAGAGTTATTGGCGCCATTTTGGTTGTTGGGTTAATTGAATTATTAATTATCTTCTCTATAAATCCACAGTGTTTCATCCAGTCTTTGTGATTTTTGTAACATAAAAGGTGGAAATACAATGAAATATCTCTAAGGGCCCGTTCTGTACGATTACCTGACGGAAAGTAGCTAGAACAGTGATGCAACTTAATTTCATGTTCCTGTAGTTTGGCTTTGAAGTAATTGCTCCGATGAACCATCGTTATCTGATAAAATTGCCTTTTTGTTCCCGTACCGAGGTATGTATTCCTGCAAGATCTTACCTATGCATGCATGACTCATTATTTTCTTCATTGGAAAAATCTTTACAAACTTAGAAAAGACGTCGAACATTACAAACACATACTTAAATCCAAACTGTCCCATAGGTAATTCCCGTGTGTGTCAACAATGACCAAGGCATTTGGTGCATCTCTAATTATCGCTCCAGGCTCAACATCATATTTAATATTCATTGGTTTCGCTCTCTGGCAAGTCGCAAGCTGATAGGATTCTTTTTACCTTTTTAGGTAAGTGTTTAACATAAAAATGTTCCATGATTGCTAATGACACTTTTTCGCTTCCGGAATGTGCTAAAGCCTTATGAAAAGCTACAATAATCCTCTCTTCTAATATCTTCGGGATACATACTTTCCATTTTTGAACATCCTGTCCATGCAACTTGTACAGAATCCCATTCTTTTGTCCTATGGTTCCTGGAATTTCCCACTCAATTTCTGGTGCATGCTCTAACAAATTACCTATTTCCAAATCTTCCAGCTGGATCCTATCTATCTGCCTGAAAATTTTAACCAATGTCTCTCATCTTTAGCTTTGAGTTTCATAATGACGACCTCGTGATGTTGGCTTGATAAAGTCTCCGGAGTGTGTGTCGTGTAGTTTAGTTGCGAGAGCATGTCGCTGAAGATATTGTCTTTTCCCAGTACGTGGATTACTTCTACGTCATAAAACATTTCATGAATGTATTGCGAGATTCTAGAATTCGTCAGTTTGCATTTACTAATGAACGACAAACTCACATGATCTGTGTGAACATAGATCTTCCAGTTGAAAACATACTGACGGAACTTTGGAGACCGAAATGAATATCGAGCATGCATTCGTCTGGCCACCTGTCACGCTTTTGGAAGCTGTGGAGATCACATGGTTGCCTCATCTCGCTGCATAAGTATGGCCCCATAGCTTCTAGCACTGGCATCGGTAAATATTAAATAAGGGAGATTGTCTCTTGGCCACTCCAGAAGTACTGAGTTTGCAAATAATAGTTTTATCCTATCAAAAGCTTCTTGTTCGACTTTATCCCATTTCCATTTGTTTTCCTTTTTTAGGAGCTTCCGTAAAGGAGCTGCTTCTGCAGCATAGTTTACTAAAAATTTTGCCTGGTGCTGTACACACCCCAGAAACCTATGGATTCTCTCGCATTCTTTGGAGAAGGGATCCTTCGTATGCTTTCTATTCTCGCTGGGTTTGTTTTATTCCCTTGGCTGAAATGACATAACCTAGGAATTCGGTTTCCTTAATAAAAAACATGGATTTTTCTGGTTGAACTGTCATACCATTCTCCCTGAACTTTGTGAGTATATAATTAATATGTTCCAAATGTTTTCAAGTTGATCATCATATATTAAAAAGTCTTCGACATATTGCGCCACAAAACCTCTCGTAGTGTCGCTGAAAATGGTGTGTAAAGCTCTCAATAAAACACTAGAGCTTGTTGATAAACCAAAGCCACACCTGGTAAATTAAAAAATGTTGCCCTGGTGGATAAAACCAGTGTATTTTCAGATGCTTTCATCCAAAGGTGTTTGCCAGAGCGAAGATGTTAAATCTACACTCGAGAAGAATTTCCATTTGGTCAAAATTTGATCAACACCTTCTGGTCTGAAATGATCTGCTACAGTGTGAGAATTCACTTTCTGGGTATCTATTGTCATTCTGATTTTCCCGTTCTTTTTATACACCTAGCACAGGGCATTGACATACGGCGAATTCGATATCTCAATGATTCCATCTTGAATCCATTCTATGACTCATCCACCTGTTCTCTAATAGCTATAGGGATGGGTCTATGCTGGCGTGAATATGGCTGCATATTCTGCACTTCAAATTTGTGCATATATGGTGTGCATAAACCCGCCTTTTCAGAAAAGGCATCTATATTCTCCACTAACACTTGAAATAGTGCACACTTCTGATTTTCGCTTATCCCATGTGCCTTGTCCACCTTTTCTCTAAAATTTTGAGTAAATCGTTTTCCACCTTATCAATGTGATTTATTACAACAGGCGAGGCATTAGAATATGCAGGATAACTATATGGCACCCCAATTTTCCTAATAGCAAACATATCAATTGCACAATTGTCACACATGTTCAGCTGGTCATTGCATAGCAGTTTTTGATTTCCAGGCATTTCATTTTGGATGGTTTTGACTTCGACGACTATTTGGTTAACTCGGATGTTAACGTTCTCAACAAAGAAAAACTCTCCTTCTATACCATCTTCTGTCTCCTGGTTTATAAGCTCATCTAACTGGTTTTCTAGGAAAGGAACAATAATAACTTCCGGCGGTTTATTCAAAACTAAATGGCGAGATCCAAAATCCATTACAGTATTCCACAAGTAAAATAAATCGGAACCTAGAATTACATCAGACACTAACCTCGGAATGACTAAAAATAACACCTCAAATGTACTTCCATTAAAATTCACGCGCATGCTTGAAAACATACCCGTTCTCGTTTTCTTCCTATTGCTAAAGTACAAAATATCCTGTATACTGGAAGAGACATAACCTTAATTGCAGTGTTAATCAGCCTTTTGTAGAAGCATTCGCTGCATACGCCAACTTGCGTCCTAATCACCAAAGCGTCTACTTTTATTCCTGCTATATTCATATTTACCCTGGAAGACTCGGCAATCTTGCTACCTTTCCGAGCATCTTATTATGGGTCGGCGCATCTACTTCCTGTCTCAGAACATTGATGGGCCCTTGGACATGTCCATCTACATACCCGGCACTATTTAGGCCCTCAAATTGCCGGGAGCAGAGTTTTCTGCCAGCTGTATTAATAATTGATTAATTTGCTTGTTCCTCTGATCAATTGTATTAATTAGTGCATCAAAGTTCCCTGAGTTGCGTTGCTCGTTCATGTTTCTTCCACCAGGACTCGTTGCGTCCTCTATTTGCCCGCCACCATTTTGATGTTCTGCATTATGTGAATTGTATGGTCTGATAACATCTGAATTCCAGAAACCTTGTGAGTAGCCTCTATCGCACATCCAGTGAGGTAAATATCCCCTTGGTCTTGGCCTATACTCATTTCTCCGCGGTCCAGTTCCTATATAATTCACGTGTACTGGTCGGTTATTTCTATGCTCTTGTGATCATCTTTGGTTCTAATAGGGCTGTGCTCCTGCCCCAGACTGATTCAAATTACTGTTTCGCACGTTCTCTCGATTTAAATGACTTCTTGTTTCATGGCCGGAATTTTCTCTATAGTTTCTGATAATTGGTCTCTGTATATCAAACGTGGTCAGGAGATCAATAACCTCAGCAAAATTAGTAGGCTTTGCTCCAACAAGATGGTTCCTGAAATGGTCCGGAAAGTGATTAGCTACTAAACAAATCGGTGCTCTGTCCAAGATTGGCAGGTCTAAAAGCTTACTTTTGTGTCTCATCATTAAAAAATAATCTACCATACCTATTTCTTTCCTACTATCATATGCTCCATTTGATAGCTGTAACCTAATTGCGTTTTGCTGCGCAGGTTCCCAATATCTAGCAAGAAACAATTGCCTAAAAGTTTCAAAATTACTGCACCCCTCAAGAGTTACTTAAACCAATGCATCGCACGTCCTTTCAAACTTTTCCTGACTAAAATCATTTTCATGTCTTCCGGGATTTGCTTTATCCTAAAATAATTTTCTAATTCCTGTACAAATTGTCTTGGGTTATCTCCCTGTTCCTCTAAAAACATGGGTGATACCAGTTCATTCATGAGATGGATCGGCCATAAATTACCAGAAGGGACACTACCCTCTGCCACAATAGTGCACATGCTTTGTGTAGGGCTGGTTCCACTGAAAGTTTGAGAGGGTGAGATGTTTGTATCGACACCCTCTTCAACTCTCTCAGCTGTGTCAGCGTTGTTGTTAACTGTACAATTTGTACCCTTAACCAAGCGAGTTATTGTTTGCTGTAGTACAACAATTTCTTTACCAGTTTCTTGCTGATTTGCATTCAGGGCTTGCATGGAATTGCGCGGAATTCTCATTCTCAACATTTAATTTAATTGCTGATAACTCCTGTTGCATTCTTTCCTCTAAAATCTCCTGCTTTTTCATCATAAGTGCCTGCCCTGAATTCATATCAGCGTTCACCTTCTGTTGAAAGTTAGCACTATCGTTTTTAAATTCACTTAGTTCTGCATGCACATTACTCTGTAGGTGCTCAACATCTTTCCTCATGCTACCTATCTCTTCATGGAGGCTATCCTGCACTTCTCATATACTAGCTATTTTCTTTTGTAAAAGCTTCTGCCCTTTTTCTAACTTTCCTAATGCTGAATTCTAAACTAATTTTGTTCTGGGTTTGTTCTAATCTTTCACCTAATTCACTGTGACTTTTCTGTAACTTTTCTTCCATTTTCCTGAATTCCTCACGTAATTTTCGTACTAAATTTAAGGTCACATCTGGCATGCTACTATTACAATTTACACTAGTTTCAACCTCAGATGAGTCCTCATCTGATTCTAGTTGCCTATCAGCCTCCATTTTAGTTAATTTCCTACTCCTAAGCAACATGAGATGTACAAAATAATACAAAATTACAGTTACTTACAAAACATCTCCATGACTATTACACTCACAGATACGTTTACTTCCTTCTACAGTTCATTGCCATGTGCTCGTATTCGACCCTGGAGTTGCCTTCCTCTTGTCTGGAATCGTAGTCCTTTCAGTGTGGTTACCACGTGCTCATTCCAGCTCCTGGAGGTCGCCTTCCTCTGCTTTGAACTGTGGTCCTCGTGCCTGCATATCCGTAATGTTTCCTAGCGTCGTTGCCCCATGATGGCACGCCAAATAATTTGAAGCTGTGTTGCTCAAATGGCCAACAGGGTAACTAGGTTTACCACGTTGGAATGAAGACTACAATTTACGTTGATTCACAGTTTATTGATGATTCACTTTACAGGCAAGAATGTTCTCAGAGCAAAGCCTAACTGAGGGCTTTATGGGAATAGTGGCATAAACTTATTTTCCCATTCACTAAATAAAAACAAAACTCGTTCCCAATTATCACAGCGATATATAAAATATTTAAATGCTCCCAGAATATTAGTATCTTCAGTTAACTTATCACGCTCACATTTTGAACATGTGCTTGTGGAAGCATCGATGGATATATGTATACTCGCTGAAGTCAACAAAATACTAGAGAACGAGCTTCACGTTTCTCCTCAATTTATACAAATTTTTACCCACGTGCTATGGGGTTTACATTTATACTCGAACCTAGCCAGTATGACGCTATGCAGGACTTGGCTCTCTTTTGTGTAGCGGATGATGACCTCACCAAGGGTGTCCAAAAGCTTGACTTACCCCTTCCGAATTCACTGAAATCTGCAGTTAGCCTCACTCAGGATCTAAATTATATTCTAAGTAATGAAATACTGCTTCATGTTATTAAAGGTTCGAATTGTTCATTTCTTGGTCATTATCTTCAAGTTCTTTCAACATTCAGTTGTTTCTTGCATTTGCATGGAAACAGTGTGGAATTTTAAGGCCAGCAGTGTTAATTCTTGAACATCTGACTGTCGTTCCCTTTTGTATCTATCAGAAAATGTGTAATCAGCTATTTCTGCAGAGTTGATTTGGATTAAAATGTAGTAGATAGAAAAATAAGCTTCAGTAAGAATAATTTGTGTACTCAGCAATGAACAATAAAGGGTAGAGAAGGTCATGTGAATGTATCACATATTTTTTTAAATTAAGTTTTAAGTAGCCCACACATGTTTTTTTTGTATAAATTGAGACAGATTGAGATGATGATAATGAAGATGAATGTCACAGTTAAAGTGGTTTTCAATTTGCAAGTGGTCTTGGGTACACTTTGCACAGTTGCAGTGGTAACATCCACTAAAACTCTTCATCCTAGCTCCCAATTAGACATTTAGACCTGTATTATACAATTGTGGTTGTTCCCTTTCCATCTTCTTATGAAATTATTTCTAAGCCATCAAATTCAAAAAGAGAGATGATTGATGTGGTTTTCTTATTATGTGGAAATGTATGAAGGCAGTAGGCAGGGTATGGAGGGAAGTAGACAGTGTTACTTAATCTTTTTCTGCACAGCTTTCAGCTTACAAAGGACTTATTAGAAAAGAAATCCTGTAAAAACTATTGTGACTCTATAAGGATAACCTTTATGCAAATGGGAATCTTTATAATACCTCAGACTTTGTTTAAAATCTGCTGGATATGTTGGTAAACATATTGACACAAAATGAAATGTGCAGAGATTGGTTGAAGGTAACTTTCAGACTTTTCTGCAAGTATCTCATTCCCCTTAACTCAAACCTATGAAGTTTGAAGTTTATTTCTTCTCATGCACTATTCGGAAAGCATATATTGCAAGTGCAAGAAGACATAGTTTTTGAAGGTGAATATTTTGGAAAAGAATATTGTCATGTATTCAGAGAAAAATAGAAATTTGGAAGGCACGCTTCAACATAGCTTGTTGCTCTGTGTTTCTTGTTTTGAGATACAGAGAACTAAATCATTCAGGAATAGAATATAGATATTATGAAATTTCATAATTTAAAAGGCTGCTAGCACTTGTGGGACAAGGATTTCTACAATTTGTAGTGTGCAGAATTCAGTGTCCTATTTAATTAAAATGTTCATTTGTTTGCAGTTCTCCTGGAAAACTGCATACAATTCTCCATTATGTATAAGATCAGAAAGAATAATTGATTGACATTCCAGAAACATATGGAAAAGCCACTTCTACTAAATTTGATTTACTATTGGAAAAGAAGCCATTGTACTCTTATCAAGCTAGCAAGGTGCTTGTAGCGAAGAGTAGTGAAATACCAGCAAATATTAAACTACCAAATGTACGACAGTATAAATATGCTCCCATTACATCTTGCAATATGGATCAATCTCTTTCACCTTACAAAACATACTAACCTATCCTTTGCCAGGAAATATTGAAAACTACTTACAGCATAGTCCATTTAATAGCATTTCATTTGGTATATTAATCCTTGACAAAACTTAATCTAAAATAGATTTTTCTTTTTTCAAAATAATTATGCTCTAAAGTTCAGAGACAACTATCTATTTTTGGCAAACAAAATATATTTCAGCAAATTTTTCTTCATTTTGTGCTTGTCTTTACATGAATGCCTAACTTAACAAGATTTTCCAGACTAAAACTTCATAAATACATTATTTAATCTGGAAAACTCATATAATGAATGTGAATAAGTGCAGTTCATAGGAATGATTTGATCTATCACTGCTTTTAAGCAGAAATTTACATAAAATAAATGTAGATTTATTAAAAAGCCAACATATATTAATTTTGTTGAAAATCAAGCATGCAAAAATAAGTAACACTATTTTGGATAGCATGCTGTTATTCACATAAAGGTGCTTCTCATAGAAACAGCATTTATTTGTCTTGCTTCTAAAATCAGCAAAATGTAAAGATCATTGTTAAATGTTTACCTCCATGGTGTAACGGTAAAGCATCTGTTAATAATCTGAAAGACTGAAGTTCAAAGTTTGGTTGGGGTAAGTTGCCCAGATGTTTCCTTTACCTTGAAAAGATAATGGCAAGTAGCTCTCATTTCTTTGTATCCAGGTTTTTTGTCGAGTAAATCATTTCACTTTTTCAATTGAACAAATTAAATTAATGCATAAATGAATGAATTTAAGAAGTGATAATGCAACTAAGTTCCAGGAGCTAGATGTTATGTATACAGTGTAGACTGTTTCAAACTGTCGCATTCTAGCCGGTCATACCACATGTGTTTACTGGGGAGATGTGAATCCATTCTCACATAATGCGAAAACCTATTTGCAATGAATGGCAGAGACTAGACCTACCTACAAATAATACACCAGTAAGAAAACATAATGTTGATTTTACCTTTTATCAAAGCATATGTTGAAAATGGTACCCATCTTTCTGGATGCTAAGGTCACAACGGCCTAGAACATTTTGAAACACCTTCTGTAACTTTCTATCTGTAATTTCACTGAGCACTTGCCTGATTTCATTCTCAAGTTCTTGAAGAGAGTGTGGGTTGTTTCTGTTTTAAATCCCCCCCCACAGATAAGATTTACAATATTTCAAAGTTTTATTGAAAAATTGGAACACAGTGAAGTATTCATTAATCTGAAAAAAGATTAAGCCGATTGAAATACTCTTTTGTTCCACTCAAATTCACATGCAGGACATATTTTGTGAGGTATCCCAAACATCATCTGCTGCTAAACGTTGACTGGCTTTGGAGTTGGATTTGGCTCTATGGTATCATCTGTTGACTGATCAATGAACTTCATGATGAGGTCTCTCCTAGATGGTATTTTGGAAGTTCATAAGTCATTCTCAGAACTTTTTAATGTGTACTTTCTCCCACAAGTTTAAATTTAGCAGTGTCTTGATGTGCTTTAGTAATTTTGCATGTTTTTCTATTTTGTAGTTCTCTTCCCAAAAATGGTTAGCTACTGCAGACTTTTCCAGCTGTTTGTATTTGATATTGCGGTGGTGTTCCTTTAATCTAGTTCCTGTGTTCCTCTTGCTCTTCCCTATGTAAATCTTATCATAATCTTTAAAGTTAATTTGATATATGCCTTGTTTCTTTTCTTTTGGAATATTGTTAGTTATGCTAACATCTTTCCTATGCTGAATTTATTGTATGGTGCTAGGTTGTATTATATTTCTTGAATGTTTTCTGAAATTTTTGGAAGGCTCAAGGGTGGAAAGTAATTAATTCTCTTGTATCTGCATTTTTCTTCAATCGGTGTGTGAGTGATAATCTGTTTCTCTTCTGATCTTCTTGTCTACCAGATGTTTATCAAAGCCATTATTTTCAGCTGTTTTATGATCTGTTTATATTCATTTCTGTATTCTGTTTACTTAAGAGAGGTGTTTATCAATCTGCAGATTAAACTGATGAATATTATAGCAGATGGTGTTTGTGATGTCCTGCATATAAATGTGATTGGAGCCCAAGAATATTTCAGTCAGTTCATTCTTTTTTCAGACTCACAATATTTGTTGCTTGACACTGTACTGCACCATTGTAAATAAGGGATTTACTATAACACCTGTGTTTTCAACAAGACGTTAGAGTGACACTAACAGTGTCTAACTCTAGAGTGGTTGGTCAGCTAGTACGGTGTGTGTGGCAATAGATTTTCTTCCCATGAGGGAGCAGTCAGTTCTTCTCAGTAAACATGTGTTGTATGGCGCACTAGAATGCCAGTAGGTTCGAAATGGTCCATACTGTATATTTAGGTGGCAGAAAGAAAAGTGAATTTAAGGTCACTAGTATGGACAGTTAAGCCATCTGTTTACTGTGACTGAGAGTTAAGAAAGGGCAAAGGTATGTTGAGACATGCCTGCTCATCAATAGGCGATCAGCAATCCTTTATAGCTTTCTTCTTGTGCCTTACGTACTTCATACCCTTAATTTTCAATAGTATCAAAGCAGTTCAATATATATCAAGACAGCATAAAAGCTTTGTCATTGTGAGACTTTAACAGTACTCTTGGTTGTGTCACAGCTGTAAATTAAATTTATTTAATACTGTGTCTCATTTCATTCCTTTATGGTCTTATAAACAATACTAATATTTGCAAAAGGGATTCTCACTTTCAACATAGGAATAAACCAGGAACATAGCAATAGAAATTATATGAACACATCCTCCGTAATTACTTGTAAAGTATTTTATCACATTTAAAAAGCTTATGTACTCCATCTATCAATTGTTTACAAAAATTGGCCATACAGTGAGCATAGTGCATTTACTAACTTGCACATTACATGCATTAATATTTATTAAAAATAATGAAATTTGACATAGTATGAAATAAAATACCTATTCTACATTATAAGAATTGAAATAGTTCGGTGTTTCAAAATTCTGCCTGATGCATGAAAACATTTCAACTCATCTGTAAAACTGTCCTTTCAATCCTTATAATGTACATTACAATTGTGGTAGAAGAGAAAAATAATTTTTCCTAATGCAGTCTGTGCTGGGTTATAGATCTAGATATCTGTCGATAGTAAGATGAATATGTTTCTGCAAAATGCACAATTTAAAATCTTGGCAATCCCATATTGGTATCAAAGGTATATAATACTACCGCCACAGAGTTCCATTATGTTTTCCAGGAGAAATTTAGAAAAGAATATCAAAGAGATAAACTTTACAGCACAAATAACACTTGTTTGACATTGTAGTGTAAAGATACTGAAACAAGTATTTTGGGATAAAAGAAAAAACTGAATAAATAGTTTGACAGAAATCCATAATTGAATAGTATTAATAGTCTAAATAATAGTAGTTTTACACAGGAATGCTGCACAAAAGAAGTATGCCAGATATGATTGAGTTTTGTACATTCTATGATCACAAAATTGCCTTTGCAGTATGTTGGAAGTTGCATTCATAATCATATACTGTGTGTCTATAAATTCCCATACTAACTCTCCATGGTGGTTTTCTATAAACAAATTGGGCCAAAAAAGTTAAAGTATCTTCTAAGTGTGACAGTCCTCATGCTATAGTCTTAAGAAGTTAACTGATCAGAAGATGCCAATCATTTTTCCTGTCTTGGGTGTTTCAATATAGTTTTCCATCATTTTCTCTGGACGCACTTCGGCCTATAGGAAAATTGTGGTACTTGAATTGTTTTAAATACAAATTCATAATGTCTATATCCTTTACCAAGGTATATAATCTCATGTCAAGATATTGACTAATTTATTAAAAAAAAAAAAGTATGTTTTTTTTTGAAACGTTTTCCTCCCAAAATCTTCTAGTTCTAAAAACATTTTCCCAAAAGTAACATATCTTTTATGTATATTACCTTGGACCAGTTCTTAATAGCCCCAAACACCAAGATATCTCCTAGAGCCAGCTCTGGTCCAATAAACTAGGAAGCTGTCCTTGTTGTGCTAATTAATCAGCTTTTTCATTTCCCTCAATGCCACAGTGACTTGGCACCCAGATGAACTGAACTTCATTTTGTTCTATCAAGCTTGTGAGCATTTGATGTTATCTTATAGAGCATTTAGAATTATACAATACTTTTGTATGAGTACGAGGTTTGTTCAAAAAATTCCAGAATTTTATCCACAACATTTTTCTACGCTTAGCATTTACTTATTGTAAGTTGGTCTCCTTCAAAATACTCTCCTCCACAATTTATACACCACTCCTAACGCCATTTCCACTTCTGGAAGCAGTCTTGGTACATCTCTTTCTGGATCACGTGAAGCGCCATCTGCGAATTTTCTTTTATCTTGTCTATTGTTGCAAATCTTCGTCCTTTCAACAGGGTTTTCAACTTTGGGGGAAAAAAAAAGGTCTGCAGGGGCCAGGTCTGGAGAGTATGGAGGTTGAGGCAGCACAGTGATATCGTTTTTTGTGCAGTAGTCGCCCACCAACAGGGATGAATGTGTGGGTGCAATATCGTGATGTAACAGCCATGAATTGTCTCGCCATATTTCAGGCCATTTCCTTCTCACAGGCATCGCAACATGTCCCAATAGTCAGTCTTCAATAGGCACACACAATTTCGTTAACGTTCCTGACATGAGCATTGTCGGTAGCTGTCGAAGGGCGTCGTGAACGAGGGTCATCTTTAACTTCCATCTGGCCATTTTTAAACCGCGTGAACCATTCGTAACACCGAGTATGGCTTAAGCACTCATCACAGTAGGCTTCCTGCATCATTTGGTGTGCCTCTGTAAAGGTTTCTTTGAGTTTCACACAAAATTTAATGCAGACACGTTGCTCCTCTAACTCTGCCAACTTTAAATTTGCAAACTGTGCAACACAACATTCTATTCAATACAGCACTGAACAATAACTAACAGACATAGAATAGTGAAACTTCTGGCAGTTACACATTAAACACAGGCATGTTCAGGGCTGCCAACTGAATTTCACTCCAACACTCCATTGACTGAAATTATGAATGTTTCAGAATTTTTTGAACAGACCTCGTACTTCCCAACCTGCTGTGATGTTAAAAGTTAACTTGCTGCTCTGTCAAATGGTCCCTCAGGCCAGCAAGATGAACAAGATAAATGAAGGACTGTATGGCACAGTAGCAAGTTGACCTTCAAACAGTTTGCCAGACCTGCGTGTGAACATCAGCAGCAGGCTGGGAAACTTATAGAGAGATGTGATGCAGAATGCCAGAATGAAGAAAATATTGGGGTGCTCATTAACTGAGAATTGAACTTACAAAATTATTACAGTTATACATCAAAATACATTATACTTAATATATTGTATAGGATAATTCAAAATATTAGGTATTTTCAAAAAATAATTAAGCATTACTAATGTCCAAAGATTTAAATTACAATTAATGTTATTCTTTGGGATATTAAATGTTTTGACAGCTAACAATTAACATGGTATATTATGTGCCTTAAGTGTGTCATGCTACATTAGCGGACTGATTGTGCATGTTTTCAAAACACAATTGAGAACTTAACATTCTAAATGTGCTAAGGAACAAAAGTAACATTCTGAGATATAATGAAAAAAAAATGTAATGTATCATCTTTCAGGTTTTATAGCATTAAACCTTTATTGACATCTGGGAAACCTTCAACATAATGGAAATTGAGACATCTACCGAGAACAATGAAAAATATAAATGCAGAAGATGTCTTACACATTGTCTTATTCAAACTAAATGGGCCAAGTCTCGCATAAACATAATGCTATAATGAATGAATGACAAGACTTACATTACATGGGCTATGTTCCACACAAACATGCTACCGTGAGTGTCAAGAAACAACCTAAGATTTTGTTTGGAAACAAACAGAAACAATACTAAGAAGCATCAATTTGCTGTGCCATTACACAAATCAGAAAAAAACTGTTGGTGCATTTGTGGTATGTAGGGAAGCATATTCCTTAAGTCTTTTGTTTTTGCAGGAGACAATCGTGGAATATCTTGAAGCACTGAAAACTGTCTGAATGAAATCTTGGGCTGTTTTACCTTTCCTTAGAATCTTTATAGTTTCTAAGTCTTCTAGCTATTGGAATGATCTTTTGATATGCGCAACTCCAGGGGAGTTAATTCTAATTGGTGCAGCAGAACTGATGTGTAACTTTGTTATGTTTATATATTTATCAGCAGAGACTGGAAGTCTATAAAGTCTTTTGCCTCCATTTTCAGTGTTTTGAAAGGAGATGAAGGGCGTACTGAAGAAATCGTATCTGTTAGATCATCAGGTGTATAACACTTAACCACTTTTTTTCACTTTTGTATTAACCCAAAATCCTGCTCACATGATAAAAAGAAAAGTATGTCCTGACACCAAATATTTATGTTCAATACAATCAAATAGACCACATGACACTAAAAACATATACACACATATACACATGGTTTTTGTTTTGCCCACGACAGTTGTTACTCCAAATCACACGTTTTGCTTGTTCTTAGTTACATCAATAGAATTCTTGGTGCAATGCAGTACATGGAGTACACATGATGCTATATTATTTACTCCGTGTGACCCTTCGCCCTCATGCCTCACTGTTGTCATGAACATGTACATAGAAGTTGTAACATGAGAGCTGGTGTAAGTAAAACATAACTGAGTGTGTCAGGGTTTGCACAGACAATACCCATTGTGGATCAATTGCTAATGTAAAAGTATCGCTTCCAGGCATAGTTGAAGATACCATATCATTCTTCATGTTTGTTATTGCATTCTCTGCCTTCCTCTGATAAAGCTCAAGTTCCATCTTGGCTTTTGTGCTATTTGGTGAGTGTCCTGTTTCTTCAAGGCATAGTAAGTCACATTTCTTACAAGTGTCTGATCTTAGTCTGATTCATTTGGAAAATATTTTAAGAAGATTCTTCTGTGTTGCATTTCTTTGACTTTACTCTCTGGATGTTTGAGTTGAAAAGCTGTTATAAGCGACTGATACTGAAGTGGTATATTTGTTGTTCGTGTTATCTTATTGCTGGGCGCCTGTTATTGTTTTATTATTTTGCATTTTGGGTTCATTGTGCTCCGGCTAGCTATTATTATTATTATTCAGTCGAGCAAATCTCTTAAACAGGGTGTGTAAGCGGAAAGGATTTTGTTACTCAAAGATAACACTGATAAAAGAATTTGTTTTTACACTTTTATTACCGTCACAATTAAGTTCACATATTGATTCGTGATACACGCCAAACTGAAACTGTTATATTTTCTAATATCACTATAATCACTTATTTGCCGCACTTTATTAATTCGCGTATTTCACATTTGTAAATAACTTTACGACGCGAGAGATTCTGTAGAATTGTGACGTGTAACTCGCGAACGATTCTGATGAACTACGCTACGTTTAACTTCTGAATGATTCTGTTGGACTCAGCGACGTGTAATGCGTGGATGATTTTGTTGGACTGATGAAATCTGCCTCTGACTTTAGCTTTTTATACTCCCACACCCCGATATGCCTAAAGATTATAACCGAGCTGCTATTGGTTAATAAAACGCGCCAACATTAGCGTCTATTTTTATATCCAATCAAAAATTACGAAAACATATGCTCTAGGGAAAATATTCCCGCTATTTCTAAGAAAAGCGCGCCAATCTGACGTCATTTGTTTGTCTCTTCTAATTAATATTCAACTCACCCCCTCGCACATTGTTATCCGCTCCTATTGTCAGTTTCAGTGAGGCCGTGTAAACTTATTTCCTAACAATGCTTATAATTAACAAACATCTCAAATCAATGTCATACAATAATGCTTATTTACACTACAATCACTCTGGCATTTACATTATTGTGATACAAATTACTGCCACATATGCCCCACTAGAAACATAATTATAAATATTTACAACTTGTTTGGAAATTTTATAATTGGGTTTTAGTCTTCTGAATCTTGGAACACACGGTATTTATCACTTGCACTTCACACTGCACAATACCAAGATCAGAGCTCAGGAACTCCTTCGAATATTTATTCTAGTATAGTGACTTACTTCTTTTGGTATAGACATTATATGTTGTTTTATCTGTCGAACATCTTCCTCTGTATACTTACAGTTATAGGAACCACCTCACTCATCATGGTTTGACCGATCTTTAATTTCTTGGTTGATGTGGCAATCCTTCTTCTAGTAACTCTAAAGACGTCTATGATAAATGTTTTATGACCACCATTTCCGTCAGGAACCTTATATACAACACGCTTCTCAGGATTTTCATAT
Organism: Deroplatys truncata; assembly: GCA_030765065.1. Taxonomy (NCBI): domain Eukaryota; kingdom Metazoa; phylum Arthropoda; class Insecta; order Mantodea; family Mantidae; genus Deroplatys; species Deroplatys truncata. The sequence continues at coordinate 122,444,552 of CM060987.1, forward strand.
TTACTATTGTGCTTCCTTGTGACTGGTAGTATTTCAATCAAACCCATTAAAAATGTACCTTAAGCTGTTTCATTTAGTCAGTAGAATTCCTGAAATAATGTTATAGATATGTCATGTGACAAAGTCTTGCAGGATAGGCTACCATGACACCTGCAATTAACCCAAAAATGGAAGAGGTAAATTATTTTAATTTCAAATAAAATATAGTGTATCTGAGAATCCTACGCACACCACCATTCAGTGTTATTCACTTAATTAGATATTGTAACATTGTTTCCAAGTCTGGGAACAAATTCCTAATCTGGAAAGAATAATATCTATCTTCGTTAGTCCTAATTTTGGTGAAATTGTTTTCCTGGAACGTGTAGTATATTCTGCACCTTTAACTCAAGCAATTTTTCGTCTAATCTTCGCAGAACCACGACGTTTATAGGCATGATTATGTTCATTTTCTTTTTCCATAGCTAAAAAACATACCCAACACAGCAGAAATGTCGGGAACAATAAGACTAGATGGGAAAATGCTGTAACTCAGTGTTGATTATAATAATAGAAGAATATTGCGCATGTTAGTAGTTGTAACTTGCCATTGATTATGACACGTTTAGACTGATGAAGGCCATGGAGATTGTACCTCCACCATCTGTCAGCTGCTGTTTAAAGTATTTACACATGATTTGTGATCATGCACATTTAGTAAGGTATGCTTGCATGGACTTAGCCCAAATAGAATGAATGAAATGAAATTTTTAAAAATGGTACTTAGCACATTTTTAAGTCCTCAGTTATCCTGTTTGAACCAGGGAGTATATATGTATTTACTCTTTAGTTTGTACCAACACAGTAAAAAATAATAAAACTAGAACAAAACAACTGAGGGGTTCAGCATCCACTCCTGAATTTCTGGGAGGGGGGGCTGAAAAAGCCTCAGCTCCCATGTTTGGGTCCCTGGTGTAATGGTATAGGCATCTTCTGATTGCTTAGCTTTTACTGTTAAACTTGGAATATAACTTCTTTAATAGTTTTGTTTCTTATGTTTCCATAGAAAATGGCCCTGGAGAGTTATGAATAAATTTGTGGACATCTTGTATAACAGTCTCACACTGCCATTCTTTGACTAAGGTTTCCATTGTCTTCCATACCATTATGAAAACTATTTGTATTGAGGTTGCATATCAGATGATATTCAGAAAAGCCTTGAACATAATTATTTGTGAAATCTAGAGGATTTTCAAGTAGTTGGTAATTTGTATGTAGAATAATGGAAATGGTAATTAAAAATTTCTGAAGTAAATGGAGACCAGTAGAAATTTTTTTATTCAATGAACATTGTAAAGCAATTTATTAACATAGTGATTTAGTGTAGACTAACTTGGTATTTCATTGACTATCATTTGATCTTTGAGTGAGAAATGTTTACATGAATGTGAAGAAAGTCTTTTCATTAGTCTCTTATGTACATGTAGAGTGGCCTAATGAATTTAAATTGTGTTGGCAAGACCTTATGGGGCATGAGTTTGTTTGCAGAGCCATCGGTTAATATTAGGCTTAGTAGTAAAGATGATAACCATTTTACATTGTATTTTGCTTAGAAATGGTTTGTCTTTTGTACTCAAACAGTATTACACTTCGATATAGAAATTATGTAACTGAAGAGAGAGAGGAAAAAATTGAGTGTTTGTGATGAGAAAGATGGATGGATGTATGTATGCTTGTATGTAAAATATTCTCTCGTTTGCTCATTTAGTTGTTATTAGTTTATTTGCTTCTTTTCTTATAACGTGTTATGTGGATAGTCATGAGTTCCTTGAAGGTAAAAATGCCGTATTTATCTTTGTTATCTGCTAGATAACCTTTTATGTTATCAGACTTTATCTAGAGTAGTTAACTTTTATTTCATTTAATGAGTATATCTCCAACATCCTGGCATTAATTTATTAAAGCTATAATGTATTGATTGAAAACTTCTGATAGTGTTTTTGTTGGCTCTAACTTCTTAAGATCATATATATATACTTTTTTTTCTCCGCCCACAACACCTCTAGAATAGTGGTTCTCAAGCCTGGATATAGAACAGGAGTTAGTTAAAATATGTTTCTTTTAGAGGAACAAAAATTTTGTTATAACTATCTTGCATAGTTTTGAATTGATATTTTATAACAATTTGTAGCATTATATGGTGCAATTCACATGCTGCGAGGACAGAATACCATCCTATCATGCAGAGCATTGTTAAGGGAATTCCAATGCAGCATGCCAAAATTACTCCACGTTTTAAGATTTATTTCTGAGTAAACTAGAAGAGTAGAAGCTTTTATTACCAGGCATGTAGCATGATGATCAGTGAATTTTGGCTAGTGCACAAAGGGATCCAGGTTCAGCTCCCAATCAGGGTAGGAGAGATTTCAGTGGTGGATGACTTCTTCTTGTTTCCTAGGTGAGAGACAACCTGGCCAAGCAAAGCCAATAGGATAAGGAAGAGGTCATTAAGCCGTGGTGATGAAACCAATTCAGTGGTCAGAAAAAATAAGTTAATTTATTGAGAAGTTGAAGGTAGGTCGACAAGGTACTTAGCACCTGCGGCTCAGTCAGTCAGTTGATAAGAAAATCCAGGATGTGAAGGTGAAATTCATGACATATCGTGCGGCCGGACAGTCCTTTTGACTCTGCGGAATTGAAGACTTCTGGCTTCTGCCGTGAACTCAATTGAAATGCCCCAGGTATCCGTCGAAGGGTTATATTGAGCTGCTGAAGGTTCTGAAAGTTGGTTACATGCACTTCCACATGGCTGTTGTTTCCTAGGTTCAATAAAACTATTTCATATGCCTGTACAACACTATTTCATACCCATATAACATTCTATCCTGGGTTCAGTACACTGCATTTGATATCATATCATTCCCTTACCGTGAAAGGCCACTGCTGTATTGCCTTGCCTACTATGCCCTTAGTAAGGTCTCTCAAGGCCTAGTCTAGAGGGTTAGGCGTCTTTTTGGACAGACCCATCAGCATCAGAAGCAACCACTAAGAGTCACCTTGAGCTAACGGAGGGTGGTTTACAATATTAACAAAAATATAATAACGAAGGATGCAATTTTAATTTTTGAATGTACAGGCTCGCAGAGTAAAATATTATGAGACACTTCTATTTATATTATTATAAAGATTTTCTTCTTAAAAGCAGCATACTCTTAACCTCTGCTATTCTGTATACGTCCAGACCACATAAAAGAAAAGTTGTAAAATGGCCATAAAGGATATGTAGATACACTCTTAATGTAAAATACTGAGATATGGCTTTTGGTATTATTTAGTTATACTGATAAGGTATTAATAGCACATTTTTGCACTATTTGATCTCAAGAAAAGTGAACGATGATGTTTTTGAAAATGCTCAGCAGCATACCCAATTACAGGCTTAGCTTTCATTCTCTTCCAAAAACAAGAAATCAGTTATCTTTCAAGTAAAGGTGATACAAAATGTTGCATAAAAGGGGTTGGTAACTGCTGTCAAATATTTATTACCGCTTTTTGAGTACCAGTTCTTGGTGTTGTATTCTATAGCAAGCAGTTAAATAGCATTTGGAAAACAAATAGTATTGAACTCTCTGCTACCTCCAATACACTTTTAAGAACCATACATCCAAGAAGTCGAAGTGTTAAAGCTGTCTAAAAACAAGATACCCCTCCCTTTCTTGTTTCTATGCAGTTAAATTCTGCATCATAGTTCTTTAGATTGAAGAATTGTTTCTTCTGGCTTTAACCAAGATTCTGTTATTACAATTTGTGTATTACATATTCTATTAATAAATGTTTGTAATTCTAATGTCTAATTCAGTGAGCCTATTTCGGACACTTTGAATATTCATTGATTAATTTCATCAGGATAACATTTCATGAACACAAACTTGTGTCTAAGTGTTCTTCTCTTGATGCCACACTGTTCAGCCACATTTTCTTATGCTCCTTCTTTCTATAACCAGATTAATTGCACTCTTCATATTCTCTTCCTCTAACAAACCCTTATCAGATTTCCTCTTACATGTTTTAACTATGACTGAAAAAATAGTTTCCCATTATTGCTGGGTTCATGGTGATCCAATAAAAGTTGATTATGAAAATGGTCAAACCTAACCTAAATAACACCCAAGGTTGCCAACTAGTACTATAATTATGGGGAATACGATAATTTGAACATGTGTGTGATAGTATGTTGTTTAATATCAGCTAAACATATATTAATATTCCTGTTGTGTTTGAAACAAATGTGACAATAGTACCTTCTTCCTCGTGCTGATGTTGTATTATTCAATGATGCAACCAAATCTGACTCCTGTCTAAATTTTTGCCCATAGGGTCGGTTTCCGTCGCTATAAAGCATCCACCATATATCCCACAAAAACTCCTTCCCTTTTTTACTTTCTCTACTGCTAACAGCAAGTAGAGGAAGCATTGCATTCCACCCAAAAATTTGATACAGAGATTTCATCTGAAATACAGATTTTGACACTCCCTGAATACAAATAAAGCATTTTTAGAGAGGTCTGTGTAATGTGTGTTTGTGCATGCTATAACTTAAAACTGAAAGTCTATTAAATACCAAAGATGCTGTTTCAGATCAGCATCTTGTCATCCTCCATGGTGTAGTGGTTACCATGCTAGCCTCTAATTCCCAAGGTCACAGGTTCAAACCCAGCGGAGGGCGATAGATTTTTTTTGGGCATAAAAATCCTTAGCATGTCTTCCTTCGGAATGGAAACAAAGCTGGTGGTCCCATGTCGTAAATTTACAGCACGTAAAAGAACCTCAAGCCTGATAAAGAGGCTTCTGAGTAAAACTACCAGTCTTTCACACCAAATATAGAATGGGACGCTTACCAGTCTTTCACGCCAAATATAGAATGGGACGCTAAGGACTACAGCAGTTAAAGAGCGTCCATAAATAAAAACTCAATTTTCAATAGTTTAGTATCTTTCAAAGATGCAAAACACAGATTTTCAAGAAAATCCCCCCACACCAAACTACCATTTGCATGGAACATTTTTTGAAATTTTTGATTTTCTCAAAAATGGCTCAACGATTTTGATTAAAATATCATATATTAAAGATGATTACATGAAAATAAAATTTATACTTTGGAATTTTCTGGGATTAGCCAGTGAAGTCCTCTTCATTCGAGAGGAATTTTGTGTAACTGGTAAAATGTTAAGTGATAGACGAAAATATGCTAAACAAAAAATGTAAAGCTTTTTAAAACATACAATTTATTTGAAGTCAATTTTTTTTTTAATGTAACACATTAGAATTACTTTCTCTACCATATAGTAAGTAGAGGAAGTATTGTATTCCACCCAAAAATTTGATACCAAGATTTCATCAGAAAGACATGAATCGAAAGGAAAACATTTTTAGAAAAAGTTCCATTTGTGTCTGTAAACAGCATAACTCAAAAACGAAAAGTTAGATAAATACCAAACTTTGTATTTAGGTTCAGTACCTTCCAAGGATGTGACAAAGATTTTCTGGAAAATTCCCCGACCTCAAATATCTTTTATAAGGAACATTTTTCAAAACTTTTTATTTTCTGAAAAATGGCTTTAACGATTTTGATTAAAATATAATATATTAAAGATATTTACATGACAAAATGTGTATCTTGAATTTTCTGAGAATAACCTATGAAGTCCACAGTTGGAAGAAATTTTGTCTAATCTTGTACAACTGCTAAACGATAAGTGATAGATGAAAAACGTACTACACAAAAAAAGTAGATCTCTTTAAAACACACAGTTGAGTTCAAATAAGTTTTTTTTTTTTCGCATAAGTAATTTCGGAGCTATCCATTATTAAAGGTTAGAGTTGTTCATTACTTGGTCATTGTTTAAGGTCCTTTCAGCATTCAGTTGTTTCTCACAATTGCGTGGAAACAGTATGGAATTTTAAGGACAGCGTATAGTGTCCAGTTCTGAAACAGTTGACTATTGCTGTTTCCTTTTAATCTGTAAAGAAATGTGTAATGTAGCTATTTCTGCAAAGGTTTACTTGGATTAAAATGTAGTAGATAGAAAAATAAGCTGTAGTTTTAAAAATAGTTTGTATACCCACTAATAAATGATAAGAGGGTAGAGAAAGTCATTTGAATTTATCACATTAGATTTTTTTTTTTTTTGTTACCGCAAGTGTGCCTAGAATTGTTAATCCCAGTGAACATACTACTGTCCAGAAAACTGATGATCAGTGGTGGAGAAAACTGAATAACTGATATTTCCTGTGAAATAAAGAACATATCTGAATCTGAAACCTTCTGGGTTGCTATTGAACACAAGTGTGAGCTTGAGGAAATAATGGTTTTAAAAAACTAGCAGAATTTGCACTGACAGTGATTTTGTTGCCCCTTAGCAACATTTCTTGCAAACTAGTTTTTTCTGATGTGAGTTAATAATAATTAAAATTTGGAGTAGACAGCGCTAGATACAGTAAATGGGCTCATACTATCATCCCAGTTTGTTAAAGAATATGGAGGTCTCAAAATTTTAAAAGGCATCTGTGATTCTCTGTGACAATAAATTTGGATGCTGCTGCAGCAGATTAGAGTGAAGGTGATGGACTTTCGATGAGTAGATTAAGAAATACGTGTGCTAATTCTGACATAGAATTATAAGTACTATAAAAATCTAATGTGATACACTCACATGACTTTCTCTATCATTTATTAGTGGTTATATAAACTGTTCTTACTAGCTTATTTTTCTGTCTACTACATTTTAATCTAAATAAGCCTTTGCAGAAATAGCTACGTTACACATATCATTATTGATACAGGGAACAGCGATAGTCAAATGTTTAAGAACTGGATGCTATACACTGTCCTTAAAATTCCATAGTTTCCATGCAATCATGAGAAACAACTGAATGTTGTCAGGACTTAAAAAGAGTGACCAAGAAATCAACAATTCAAACCTTAAATAATGGATATTTCAGTAATGGCTTATGCCACAACAAAATTATTTGAAATAAATTGTGTTTTAAAGTAATACTGTAGAAGTGATTGATAGTCAAGTATTTCAAATGAAAATGTACGAGGAGTAGGAAAACTCATTTACACTCTTCACTTAAGTAAAATTACATGGACATGTTTCAAGAGTCCCTTGCTCTCATAGTCAGCAGATCTACATTTATTGTGTAGTAAGTTTTCATCTATTGCTTAACGTTTACCAGCTATCCAAGATTATGCATTTCTTCCATAAGAAGTGGATTTCACAGGCTATTCCCAGAAAACTCATGATATACATATTATTTTTAATGCGAATATCTTTAATATATGATATTTTAATCAAAATCATTAGAGCCATTTTTAGAAAACCAAAAATTTCGAAAAAATTATCTAAAGGGTAGTCTGGGGTGGGGGGATTTTCTTGAAAATCTTTGTGTTGCATCTTTGGGAGGTACAGAACCTAAATACCAAGTTTGGTATTTATCCAACTTTTTGTTTTTGAGTTATGCTGTTCACACACACACATGGACCTTTTTACTAAAATACTTATTTTGGGCATCAAAACATGTATTTCCAGTGAAATCTATATCAAATTTTTGGGTGGAATACAATACTTCTCCTACTTATATGTAGTAGAGAAAGTAAAACTGAACATTATTATTATTATCATCATCAGCGTTATTTTAGTGTTATTAAATATGTTTAGATGTATGAAATTTTGAGCCTAAATCTATAATTATTAATGGCTGGTACGATGCATTTACATTTAAAATTTGGCAACACTGATGACACCTCCACTGTATTGAGTTGTGCAAAAGTGCAGGTTAATTTAACACATGTATCTTTAACTGCATAAATATAAAAAAAAATTTTTATATAACTTCAGATTTAGTTTTGCACAGCATAAAGCATTAACCCCATATACAAAAAGAGTTTGGATCACTGCTAGCTAGATGTTTGTACAAATGACTAAATAACACTTATATGGCTTCAGTTGTAGAATCATGCTGAATATAGCAGCTCTCGATGACCCATTGTGCCCCAGCCCCCTACAGCTAAGTTACCAGAAATACCTTAAGTTCAAAAACGACCAAAGTGTTAGTTAAAAGATTTTGGATTTAAGATAAAATGTGTAAATCTGTGTTGTCGGAAACCACTGAATTTACATATAAAATTTGCAAGCTACAAGCTTTCCAAATAAGAAAATGTAGGTTAAAACTTAGTTTAAATCAGACTCATGCTCCAAGTCCTCTATTCTTGACCCAAATATAAAAGAAAGTACGAAATGAAAAAAATTGTAAAATAACATTCGATAGCCAATAAAGATCTGTATATATGCTTCATAATATTTATGTGGAAATAGCTGAAGTAAGCTGTTGCTGTTAGATGTACATATGTTTACCTGTAACTCTGTGATTTAATATAAATTGTCACTTTATTGCGAGTCCATCAGCATATTGTATTTATGAATCGCAAATGAGGAACTGACTTTCAAAACTCAGTATCTCCATTTTTTTGTATTTTACAGGAGAGAAAGAATAACTTGGCAGCAGATAACACAGTTTTTAAGAACTAGAAAGAAAATATTGCCTTTCTGTGACAGTTAATTTAAATATATTATTTCTTAAAGTAGCCCTGTCCTTAAAAAGAAATCTATATTTGGATTGGAAGGTAAAGATGAGACAAGAGAGAAGCAGAAACATAGCTTTTTGATTGCAAAATGCTTTTTTCTTTTAAATACATTTTTTAATTTTTTTATTTTATGTTTTAATAATATTTGTATTTATTTCAATGTTTAATTATTTATTTTTTTGTATATATGAAAAATATTGTATGATCAACTTAGGAAAACAGTATGTTTCAAAGAATTCCTAGGAGATACTCAATTTTTAAAGTAAGCTCCTCAAATTTGGTTAAATATTTAACCACTGTTAAAACAGGTTGTGTTCAGTGGTGGTTTAAACATTAATATCTTCAGTATCATGACTTATGTTCCTGTATGAAAATGTGTACTCTTACTGTGCTTGGGTAAATCATGGCTAATTTATAAGTGGTATGTGCTGGTTTTTTTTGGCCATCTCTTAAAAGTTTAGACCTTTCAGGGTTTCCTTAAATGGAATTCATTTTAAGACATTTTATGTATATATTCACTACATAACTTTGCTATTGTTCATTCTTACAGAGCTATTGCTAATGCATAAAACATTTGTATTTTGTTTAATATTGTAAAATAAATGTATATGTTTATTTTGTTGCATTCTAGGTATGTAAGAGCTTTTATGCTCATAACGCTTCATATGTTTATTAATTCTTGTGGAATTATTTGTTGTAGTTTGTTTTTATTTATTACCTTGATTTAATATAGTAAGTTCTCTTCATATTTGTAGTTTATTTATTATTTAGACACCTTTGCAGTGAAAGTCTATTCATCAGAAAGTGAAAATAAACATGAATTGTACACTGAACAAGATATTGAGACAAGAGACATTAGCCCTTGCTACAGCCTTCTCTGGAACGTTGCCATTTATGATTTTATATTACTTAATGAAATAAAGCTGTGATGGAGAAATTAGGGCAATTTTCATAATACTAAAAACTTTTGCAATGCCTCTATTCCAGATCAATTAGAATACAATAATAATGGTAGTATTCGTCACACTTTATCCACACATTACACTAGCCAAGTTTAGAATGATTATGGCACATTCCTCCCCTTTCATTTCAAACAACAGTTAAAATACTGAGAATTTCCAGTATTGTATGATTACCCTTTCTACAAGTGCTCGGTTGACAATTTATTATGACTTGCGCTTGGAAATAGAACATTACCAACCTTGCTTTAAAATCTTAAAAAACAAAATGTAGAATAACAGCCAAAACAATTATAGAATAGAAAAGCCTAGCAAGATTTACACTGTTGCATACCTTACCAGTCTCTCGAGAGGTTACGCCAGATAGCAAGCAAGAGAGGGAAGGCTCTCCGACAAAGCTGAAACCAAATAGCCCACTCTACTGATTGCTCCTACCTCTCAGCCCAGCCTGACTGACTGGTGAGAGATTGGGAACCTCGTTGACTATGATGAATGCGAGTTATACAAGATGCCTTAATTGCTCTCAAACAGGTCCGAACCACACATCCTGATTTCAAAAAAAACCCTGAATAAGTCAGTTTGTTTTAATGGTAGGTTTTGCCAAACTTCACTGCCATAAGGATTCCTTAAATGCATTAAACATTTGTTAAATTGCCAAATATCATTATGGGTAACCCCCTACAAAGTACACTGTTAACTTAAAGGCTCTTCTTTGTGAATGTTAATGGTTGATTTCACTAAACATTACAATCTCAATGCCTACTTAAATGAATAAAATATATTTAGTATGCATTCTTAAGATTATAAGTCTCAGGGCTGCCACTTAAAATTGAGATAAGTTGCAAATAGAGATAGTGGTCTTAAAAGTTTTTAAAAACAACAGGAAAGAATTTTTGAAACAATTTGGTACATATGTAGGGAAGGTAAGAGAGAAATGCTGGAGGAAAATTATTAAAGAAAGGGAGGAACATTACAATAGAGATGATTTAGATAATACATAAAAGTAGTTAACTTAAGTTGGTGTTTAGGATCTTAACTTTAAGCAACTCCTAGGAATATAGTATAATAAATTCATATAAACTGTAATCCAAGATGTGAGAAAAATAGCTGTATTGTTATTCTGTTTCACAGAAAAGTGCTATAATGAATGCTCCCCTCTCCCAACTACATTTTTAACTTACAGACATCTCATTTTAATGTTAAATCCTTAACATTGGATTTACCTAAAAAAACATGGTGTAAATTCTCTCTTCAGAAAAACCACAGTTTAAATATACTTAACAAGAGGCACATCAAAATAATAACCATGTTTTACGAAAAATTATTTGAAAATCAAATGACATGCAAGCTAGAGCCTAATTAAGAAAGTAGTACAAATGATTTTATATAAAAAAAAAAACTTTCTTCATGTACTACCATTTATTTTTCTACAACTCCTACAGTGCTTTCATTTTATGCCATGGCCACAACTACTTTATATGCGTATTGGCTGAGATGGTAGTGACCTTGGTATTATGCCACTGTGCAGCAGCGGTGGACATGTCAAGGGTACGTTTATCAGTTTATAGCTATCTCAGTTGTTGCTTTGTCATCATGTTGTGAAGTGTTTCGACAATACATATGTTGTGCGTGATTTCCTTAGGAATGTTATTCTCTTATTAGTACATGAAAATGCCTATCAACAAATTCACACTTGAACAGCAATTTTTTATATACGATAGATACGTGAAAGCTGAATCACGTAGAACAGGTGTGTAGACAATTTCAGCAACAATTTCCTGGTTATCCAGTTCTGGGTAGAGACACTGAGAAGTTTGGTGAATAAATTTAGAACAACAGGATCGCCAAACATTAAAAACATTTCAGTCATCTGATTCTACCTTTCCAACCCTGTCCAACACACGGCTTGTGTGAAAGAACAATTAATTCCATTAATTGACCTAATAGTGGTTGCAACTATAAAGCCCGGAACTTAAGTACTTACAATAAATGTAAGTCGCCATTGGGGTATGGCATCTCAATACAATTTGAGATCTCCTTGTGGTTTACCGGGAAAAATGCGAATCAGCTGGAGAATTTAATGTCGTGTCGGCATGTTGCCATGGTAGCTCAGTGGTTAGAGCAACCGGACGGAGACCGGGAGATCCGTGGTTCAAATCCCGGCTATGGCATTGAATTTTTCAGTCATCTGATTCTACCTTTCCAACCCTGTCCAACACACGGCTTGTGTGAAAGAACAATTAATTCCATTAAAAAATAAAGTTTATAGGAACAATTCCCACAATAGACGAACTTAAGGATGATATTAAGGCAGAAATTATTAACATTATGCAAGAACTTATGCGTGTGAATGGTAATTTCATCCGACAATGTCAAGAATGTCTTCACACAGATGGACACCCCTTCCAACAACATTTATAAGAAGATTAATACTCATTACATATATGTTACTAACACTTGTGAGTAAGTAACAAAGGAGTTACGAAATGTAAAACCCTGCAATGTAGTAGACTATGCGGAGCACGCATTCACATGATCCAAGGTCTTGGCATAAAACAAAGGCACTGTACAAACCAGTTGTATTGAATCTTATGTTTCGGTCTACTTCATGTTTGCAGAAATAGTTAAGTTTCATTACATATTTTTGTAGGTTGATTTGTGTTCATAGAAAAACATAATAAAAAGCATTTCACAGGAACAAAAATTTGCTGTATTCAGAGAGGTGGGTTGTCTGCAGACAGTTGTGCGACAACAAATGTATTCACATTCTGGCTGCTTCTAATTCAATTGTTTTTGTTCAACATTTGTTCTGAGACAGTTGGAGAGTTTTAATAAGCATTTCCTCTCTTCAGCTGCAGATGTTTTAGCTTGACTTCTCTTTGATTCAGCTACAAGATTACAACAAGCAATGCAAACAGGTAAGAGATGAAACGTTACCTTCTAATGAAAAATATTGCAAGTGATTTCAACTTTCTCATCAACATTGCAAGACGCTTTTATGACATGTTTTGGAAGGTTATTGGGATATATGAATTCTAGTTCTTCTGCTATTAGCTCAGGGAAGAGCATTGGTACAGAAAGCTGAATATTGCAATTGAAGTCTTGACTGTGGCATTAAATTTTTAGTTTTTAACCACTGATCAAAATAACACAATATAATTGCAACTTTACCAACTGAGGCTGAGTACATTTAATATGTACGATACCATCAGGTCATTTTTGTTTACTAATTATAAGAGTACTGTAAAAATTTATCAACTGAATATAAGTAAATGTCCATAACATAAACCTTTTAATATTTTTTAAATCTTTGCAATACTTATAAATTTAAATTCCTTTATGGTAACAAGCCTTCACAGCTAATTTGCTTTTTTGAGGAAACATGTTATTCTTCTTTCTTTAAATTAACAAATTCATACTTAAAACCAAATTGCATTAGGTGTTCTCTTATTTGTACAATAATTTCATATAAAAATGCAGAGATACCGGCAATATATGTTGTTCTAAGTATATCAACTAATGAATCAAATCTGATTCATCTTTGACAATTTCCAACACATCTGCATTGGTTTGGTTTTATCCTTTCACAAATGGCAATTTAAATGAGTTGTTCTCTGGAAGTTGCACAGGAATCCATTTAAATCTAAGGAATCTGGAATTTAAAATTACATGATGAACATAAAATCTATTTCCTCTGGTTATGAAGATAAATGGATCGAAATAAAAGGTAAAGTGATTAGAATACAGAATACTTTATTTTGCAGTAGGTAGGCAGTAAGAGATTTTATGCACTTATTTATGTATATTTAATATTTTATTGTGAACACTGTTGTCCTCTATGGTCTAGTTAGTGGTTATCATATTCTCCTGGTTCCCAAGGTTGCGAGTTAAACCTGGCAGAGGGCAATGTATTTATTGTATTTTTTTTCAGGTGTAAAAATCTTTAGCATGGTTTCCATTGGTAGGGAAGTAAAGCTGTTGGTCCTATGTAATGTTTATTTGCACAAAAAAAAAAAAAAAATCACTTGAAAGAGAACGTCCCTGAGCAAAATTGTGGGCTATTCTATGCCTGTAGTATCCTGATTCCCTCCTGTGGTGCTGTTTATGGGCAGTGGGCTAATCCCCTATCACCATTGTTTAGTGACTGCAGAAGTATATTTGATTACAGAAAACCCACTAGGGTGTTTATATGCCAGCAGCATGATAGGAATCTAATGACCAAAATAAATACGCTTATACTGTATTGAACAAACAAATTCCTTTCCATTTATCTTATTGATAAGCAGGAGCATCATTTCAGTTTCTGCTTAGGTGGGGCAAGATTGCCTGAAGCAGTTTTCTGAATTTTCATGTGAATTTTAACAACACATTTAGCCTAAAAAAGATTATATTTTTACTTCTCAAATGTGGAGTACCCATTTGTATTAAAAGTACGATTATCATTTTTCTTTTGGTAGGGCAATAACAACCACTAGCCCAATCATTTCTCGTAACCCAGGGGGAGGGGCAATTGACCCCCCTGCCCACTCTAAATGATGCCTCTGTTATCAGTCATGAGGGCAATTCATGGAAGAGAAACATGTCAATAAACAGAGAAGAATGCTTACTTAATATCCAGACAATACATAACAAGCACATGGCCAAGATAAAGCCATGCAAAACTGTACATTTTGGTTTTTCTTTCAGTAAGTAAACCAACAATGGCTTTATAGGGCATTCTGCAAAATTTTGCTTGATGTTAACAAGACATTCTGAGAAACTATGGGCATTAATAAGCCCCTGAACATGATGACAAACAGCTTATCAAAGACAGGAATCTCAAAATGTAGTGTACCTGTATATTTAGAGTTTTGAAGCATGTCCATTTGAAAAGCTATATTAATAGTAATAATAGTAATGTCTGCTCGAGTGGGTATTACATATTTTCCTTCAATCTTTGCTAAGGACAGTTAGATTGAACCTTTAGAGTGCTTTGATGCATGGTAACGATCACAAGGCTTGTCACATACCATACACATGCATGTTTGTTCCGGCTCATAGAATTTCTTATTTTTACATATCTTATGATGAAATCTGTGTATAATGAATCTTGTAACTACATGCCTTAGGTCCAGGTTTTCTTTAGTTCACTTTCTATCAATCATTGTGCCTGTTGCATAGAACTCCTCTTCTATTAGTGTCTGCTTCTCTCCTCTTTTCTCTAATGCTCTATTGTATGGAACCGTAGAAGGTTCTTTGTTCTTCCAGATAAAAGATTTCCTTTGACAATTCATAGGCCAGCCTTGAGGATGCTTTTTTCCTATTCTCATTGCACATTTTAAGAAGCTGGCTTTTACATTTTCTATCTCACTAGGTCAGCGATAGTTAATTTCTTCCATACAAGTTCTATTCCTTAAGTGATGATAGGTGATATTGTGGTGTCAATAGCAGAGTGTAGGCATTGACAGCCTAGCTAGAATCTTTATGTTACATATTCCTCTAGTAGCTGCCACTGTTCTTTCTTCTGTATGCTGTCTGAACAATAAGGTTGTCCGCATGGTTAAACCTAGATATTTAACTTTGTTTATCACCTTTAGATGTGTATCAGTAATTTTCAGGGGTCCTTTTATGGTGGTCTTCCTCCTCTTCAGAATGTCATCTGCAGTTTTTTCTGTGTTTATGTACAATTTATTTTCTGTAACCCATTTCCTGCAGCTCTTCTCTCTTCTGGCCTACTATCACCATATTGTCCGTATAAATGAGAGTTGTTCATGGAGCATCCTTTAATATCTGGATTATGTTGGTTGTGTGTACATTTAACAGCAAGGTTCCTCCTGAAAAGCTATAACAATAGCTCAGCTTTAATTCATGCTCTGAAAAGATGAAATTGGTGTGTGAACAAATGTCCTGAGCAATGAGGCCAACACAAGTTAGATGCAAATTGAAAATATTATTTGAAAATACAAGAGAATGCAGAATGGTGAGACATTGTGGATCCTTTAGAGTTTCTTTTTTTTTTTTTTTTTTTTTTACCACAGTCATTATACTAAAACTTCCTGCAGGAATTCATAGCACTTATCGAATAGATGTTTAGTGATGGTAACATTTAGTTCCAGCAAGATGAAGCACTTCCACAATATCTCCAGGTCAGGAGCTTTCTTAACGCAGTTCGTCTTAACAGATGAAATGGATGATGAGGTAGTGTTGAATTTTCTACACATTCCCCTGACTCATGCCCTGAAGTGTTTAATAAAAACCTGAAGGACAAACTTTACAGCACAAAACTAGCAACATGTGATGAGTTGAACGAGGAAATTCAATGCCATTCCAAATGAAACAGCTTGTATCTTTGCAAATCCATTATGCCCATTATCACTCTCTGAAACATGGTAGTCTTCAACTTTAACATTGATAAGCATATACAATTAAGCATTTATATTGCCATATGATCACAGCAATGTTTCATAACACATGTAGGTATATTGTTTTTCAAAGAGGGCATACATATTTTGAAGCACTCTGTGTGAGAGGTATACACAAAATAAACATCAATAAAATGCAAAAAAAGAATATGGAAATAATCTTGTTAATGTCTAATATGTTTAATCAAGATTGGTAATTTTATTACGGCTGCATTGAAAACATATAAAAAGTAACATAGCTTTACCTTTCCTCACAGTTTTAAAATGTCCAATCCTGCAGAAAACAAATAAAGTTGCACAACAAAGCATTTTACCCAACAAAATGTCATCTCCAAAACTACATGTTATAACAGTTTATTCACAAGCTTTTACAGCAAAGTTTCAATGACATACAACATATGTATATGTTCATAAAAAAAGCACTTCTTTAAGTAACCACTCCACAGCAAAATTCACCAATGTGAATTATGCTTTTTAACAACTTTAGCAATAAACTCATTATGGCTGGCATAAAGCTTTAATCCCTTATCAATATCCATCCACCGAACTTTAGCTGCATCATCACCTGCACATAATGTAAGTGCTCCTACTGATGTTCCACTCTCATCGTGAAAATTCATTGCAACTGTTTCAATCCATGCACTGTCTGTATTTCGGTGATCGTCAACATACCCACAATAGACTTCTTCTCCAATATTGAAGAACTTTTCTATCATTGCTTCAGATTTCTCTTTCTGAACACTGTCACTTTCCAAAATGTTTAAAGCCTCTTCCATGAACTCCCTTTTCAGAGTAGATGTGACCATTTCTCCTGGATCTACCATTCCCCCAGGAATTGCCCACTCTCCAGTGTCTCTTCTTTGAATTGCAACAAACTGAAGTATTGACTGAGAGGACTGTGGATGAGATACTTTCTCACCATTATCATTCCTCTTCCACCTGGTAACTATTGGATCTGCTGCATGGTTTGGCCCCCATCTACCAAGACAGCCGCGCCCTTTAAGACCTGTACGTCCCATTGGATTATGGGGAACTAAGCCTAGAACCATATACTCCCCCATGTGACTCTGTCGATTGATTTTGCCATCAATAGCATTCCATTTTGGATGGAAATTACCATCTGATATATCAGGATCTGCCCAAGGTTGATTTGAAATATATGGTGCAGTGTAATCTGGTGGGCTGTATTCATCCCATTTTACTTCCCAGGGGACTTTTTCGTCTGGAACTTCCAGGCGTTTAACTGCGTTATTTGTCCTAGGATAATACTCGCTTCTTGCTTTTTGGTGAAGTATTCTTACCATTATTTTCTTTACTGCTGATGTCATACACCTGCACATAGAGAAAAATTATGACCCTAACTATACTTCATTGTAACAGAAGTTCTTGAAGTAATATTTTTAATTTGGGAGGTTATGAATGTGTGTTGTGATTGTTCCATCAGCAAGTAATTTTTGTTAAATATTTAACGAAAACGTATCGCACATTTCATTATGTTTTGACTTTTGAACTAGTTTTTAACTTGGGCTTAAATAATAAACAAATAAATAATCATATTTTTATTGTTGCATTAACTCACGTGTTCTTATGCGACAAATGCAGTTGCGTCAGCCTTAAGGAAAGTATAGCCAATATTACATAAGGAAATTTTACAAATAAACACCGCAGCCTGCAGCATTATCAGACTATCATTGGTTAAATTTTCTTCCATTGTTACACATGTTCAATATAATACATGCAACAAATGGATATTAAATCACAAAATAGAATGGATGTATATGTAAAGAACAGTTTGTAATGTTTTTTTTTTCAGATTAATGTTGTTAAAACACTTGTTTATTTTCCTTATTGCAATTCGGGCGATTTTTATTTATACGTCATCAAATTACCCACTGTGACTGTAGTGTAGAAAGAATCATGGCGGCGACAAGTATTAGCTTTAAGTGGTTAGATATTCTGGAAAAAGAATTTGACAAGGCGTTTGTGGATTTGGACATTATGATTGGTATGCACGTTTTCAACAATTTATTAAATAGAACAGAGCATTTAGATGTAAGCTAATGTTTGAACTGCAGATCATGCCAAGACAACCTGTGTTTGACAGGTGCAGAGCAGCATGCAATATTTCGATATGTTGTGAAAATAATTTATGTGGTTAGATATTTGCATTTAAAAACGCTATGTATTATTGTATACCGGATATAAAATATTTAACAAGCTTAAAGTTCCTTGTTAACCAGATGGTAGTACATCTGGTCGACACCTAACCTCCACACTTGAGATTGATCTGTCACTTGAGTTGGTTCTATCTTTTAATTTCGGTCTAGATGTACATATCATATTACGTTAATATGGTTCAGCAGGAACACACTTTTTGGTAACATTCCGGCCGATTGATTCTCAGTAAAAACGTACACTAACGTATTTTCTAACTAGTTTGTGAAACACCTGGCTGTTAGCACTTACACAATAAACTGGAATAAAAAGTTCTATGTAGCGGAATAACAAATGAGCTATATAAACTAGATAAGAACAAGTAAAATGTTAGAAAACTTTTACACATACACTTAAGTTTTTGTGATCCAACAAAAAGTTTTTCATAGATTCCAACGTTTGTCAATCTTGTGCCTAAGTTTTTTTAAGTAAATAAATAAACATGTTTCCTTATCCTTGCCATTATTTCTTCAAAAAAAATACCTAACATTACTTGCTAGGTTGTTCTTAAACCTAATTATTTGCGTGTATCTTCCAAAGCAATGACTAATATTTACAAGTGCCAGTACAAGGAGTTTTTATTTGTGTCACAGTGATTTTAGAAGACCTAAACTATATATGCTGTACATCCAGTACCTAAAGTAGTTTACAAGCTGTTACACCCCTTTTTACTTTCTCTACTATGTACAGTAAGTAGGGGAAGTGTTGCATTCCACCCAAAAATTTGATACCGAGATTTAATCAGAAATACATGTTTTGAGGTGCCCTGAATCCAAATAAAGCTTTTTTTGGAAACGTGTCCATCTGTGAACAGCATAACTAAAAATGAAAAGTTGTATAAATACCAAACTTGATATTTAAGTTCAATATCTTTAAAAAAAATGTGACACAAAGGTTTTCAACAAAATCCCTCCATCCCAAACTACCCTTTGCATGGAAAATGTTTTTGAAATTTTTTATTTTATAAAAAATGGCTTTAACAATTTTGATTAAAATACCATATATTAAAGACATTTGCACAACAAATAAAATATATGTCTTGAATTTTTCGGGGAATAGCCTATAAAGTCCTCTTCATTCGGAGGGAATTTTGTATAATCTTTTATAAGTTCATGTTTCACTAAGCGATAGATAAAAATGTACTACACAAAAAATGTAAATCTCTTCAAAACACAAATTTGTTTAGAATAAGCATTTTTTTGTTTTGGTGTGTAAGCCATTTCTGAGATATTCATTATTAAAGGTTCAGTTGTTCATTTCTTGGTCATTCTCTTAAAGTCCTTTTAACATTCAGTTGTTTCTTACGATTGCAGGGAAACAGCATGGGATTTTAAAGCCAGCATACAGTGTCCAGTTCTTAAACATTTGACTTTGCTGTTCCCTTTCTATCTATACTAATGAAATGTGTAATGTAGCTATTTCTGCAAAGGTTTATTTGGATTAAAATGTAGTAGATAGAAAAATAAGCTTCAGTAAGAATAATTTGTGTACCTACTAATAAATGATAAGAGGATAGAGAAAGTCATGTGAATGATTTGCATCAGATTTTTGTATGTCTGCATATAATTATTTTCATGGCTATGTTTCAGTTCTTAATGCACAATTTCAGTCAATTAACATGAATGTTCTCTGAATCAATACTTCTTTATTAAAGGTGATCTTGATGCTGAGGACCCAGATATGGTATACACAGCCCGTCAGAAAATGGCAACTTTAAGTTCGTGCTTTGCCCAACTTACGCACAAGGCACAAACCATCTTCCAAAATAGTGCTAAAGTGGAGGTAAGTTTCATACAATTGATCTGTAGTGCTTTAAATTGAAGGTAAAGAATTGAGTCTAAATTTGTGAATACTCATTTAAATGTGCTATATAGTCTAAAACAGAAAAGGTATTGGTAATGCATTAAGTTTGAGGATGGTATATTACCCATTGAGTAGGTTTATTGCACATCATTTGCAAATTTATTTTGGGCTGGCATTTAAAATCCCTGTGGTACAGAAACATTTATCTACTGAAACATTTTCGAGTTGTAGGCACTTTCTTTTTATACTAAGTGAAGTCATTAATAATAATATCCTTTTTCCTGATCATTGTACACTAATTTGTTGTGAAGGAAAATGTTGCTTGATATGTTTACCTGGTATATAATAAAGCTCAGCAGTTTGCTTTTTTTAAGTTTACACTGTAGCCTTAGGCTGAATCTCTATTGAATTGCATTTTGCATTGATATCAATGAATAAGGGGAAAAATAAATATGAGGTTAGTAGTTTAATAAAGAACTTAGCAAGTGTTTATTTCTCCTATAAAGTGCATAATGCACATTTTAGCCTTTAAAATGGGTAAGAGACGAGCATAGCTAGTTGGACCATAGTGAGCCGAGTGAAGCAACTGGATTCTGTGACTTCCAGATTTAACCTGTAACCTGAGGTGAAGCCCAGATTTGTTTTTATTCCTTTCTTAATGTGCATATGCATGATTAGGTATGATGTTATCTGAAATTAGACAGTTTAAAATAAGTTGCATTTCATGCAGCTCAAATAAGAATGTAAAATAGACAACATGCAGTAATAGAAACTCTGAGAAACAAAAATTTGTATGCACTTATCATAAATATTATGTCTACATTTACAGCTTTCTGATAGTTTGTTTTTTGTTTTATCCATTTATCTTCCTAGTTAGAAGAATAATAGGTTTATTTTCATCTTGTAGCGCTAAAACCCAGCTTAGATTTAAATAAATATTTGTAACTTACAGGGAAAGCAGGATATTTAAATTGTCATTTGTTAAATATTGTACCAAAATACTGGATACAGCAGGTACATTTGAAATTATTTGCATCGTTATTATTCATTAAAGCAGCATGTACCTCAAGCCTGTTTATTACAATTTATCTGCAGTAAATTTTCAAGGCATTTTGATTTTATTGATAAACTAGCAGAACCCACAGCCTCTGATCGTACTATTGAGTTAATTGTGTGTTGCTATCTCTCACATTCCCTTCCTCCTCCTTTCTCTTTCCCTCTCTATCTCCCTCTACCCATATTCTCTTCTACTTTTCCCTGTCTTTCCACTTTCTTCTCTCTCCTCCACTCTGTTGCCTTCTTTCCATCTCTTCCTCTGTAATTTTCGACATCTAATATCTTGAAAACCAGTAATAAAACTGTTTTTCTAGAATGTTAATAAAAATTAAAACAAAACCTGTGCACAAATGTATGCCTCTTCCTTATGCTTGCAATGTGATAAACATTACTTGTTTCTCTTGGTAAGCAGTTGACATATATATGATAATAAAGGAAAAATAATATAACTTCTTAAAACATCGTCCTACCGAAATTTTGTGTATAACAAAACTTTTTGGAAACATTATGGTTATAAACTTTTGTTTTGTACCTTATTTAAAAACTGAACTAAAGCAAGATATTTGAATTTTATGATTTTGTACCCAATTAATCACCCCTCCACTATTTAAGACAAGTAGTTAAGGTACCATATATTCTGTTTACTGTGTGGAACCATGGGTGTATTACATAAAAATTTCATTCAATCAGTTTGGCTATTTATGCATGAAAGGTGACACTCTGCATGCATCTCCCCATCCACATACCAGTCACCAAAAAAAAATTTTGCTTCATTGTGTTTTGTCATACATTAGCATCAATTATCCATCCAAAATTGAAAGTTATTGGAAAGTATTCTGTAACAGTTTTATTATACATATAGATGTGTATTAATGATCCAGTCACTAGTAAATTTAACTAGAGAAAGCGAGAATTATAGTAAGATTTAGTTAGCTTTCACTGTTTATTAAATAATAACTATTTTTATCACATAACGTAATAAACTAGTTAAACTCACATTCAAATAGAAGATCTGCTCAAATTTGTTAAAACTTAACCAACCTTTAAAAACAATTTTTGCTCCACTTGTCAATATAACAGAACTTGTTTCAAGGAGACTTCTTCCACATCCTCAGCTGATTGGTCGATTGGCTTTTGTCAGATATCTGTTTCCCCTGTTGTTGGTCTGCTGTCATTCCCATTGGAGAGTCATAAGATGATATCTGGTGCCAGTATTTAAAAATTTATGACTGTTCAAATTCTTGCTAATGCATATATTTTCCCACACTATTAGTTCCCAATGATTCTGGCCAGTTTTAAAAGTTTTATTTCTTTACTGATGTTATGATTACATAACCAAGAATGATAAGCTATTACTGATTATTCTGTTTGTTTGAATTTAATATTTCTTGGGTGTTCCTTCAATCTTTTTGCCAAGTTCCTTTCAATTTTTCCAATATCAATTTTTTGCCATTCTTCACAATTGATGCGATGTATCCCTGAAAATTATTGTTAGAACTAGTATTTTTTAACAGATGATTGAGTAGATTTCTCACACTGTATTTATTTTAGGGAGCCTTTAAAAATATTCTTTAAAAACCTTGTTGAATTTATTGAACTTTTTTTGAATGACATGTCAATTTACAATATTTTTCCCATTTTTAACTTACTCACATCCTTAATTGATTTATATCTTCATATTTATTAGTCATTTTATATACAAGAATTGATCTAAAACCATTCAAATTTGCAAAATGTTTAATGAGCTCCAGTTCTTTGTGATATTCTTCATTTGTTAATGGGTTGTTAACCAATCTGTGAAATTAAACTATGAAAGATGGCATGTTGATGTGTTTTTGGATTAAAATTATTGTTTTTATTGTAATGTCTACATGCGTTGGTTTGCTGTATATATCATATTCTAATTTATTCGTGTTTCTCATGAGTTTTAAATCTAGGAAAGGTAACCCTAGCTTGTTCTATTTCCATGGTAAATTTTATTGATCTTGCAAATTCAGCAATTTTTGGGCAATGGTGATATCATCCACACATCTAAACTCTGCTATTTAGAAACAAATCACCATCATGGCAACGAGTTGATCCAGAGAAAATAAGATCATGTTTAAGTTCAAATGTAAGAGAAGCTAACAGAAATTTCCAAGGTCTAAAAAAATAAAAATATAGAATATTTTAAACTAAGGGATACTCAGTCCATTTTATTGATCAAAAGAAGTGTGGGCAAAAAAGTTACTGTGATAGACCAAAATCAGAATAAAAGATCTCCTAACAGCCGAAAGTGAGGAAAGCAATAAATTTATCTAAGCACAGGTCTACCTACAAGACATTTTATATTTTTACTTTCTCTACCATGTACATTGTGGGTAGAGAAGGTATAGCATTCCACCAAAAAATTTGATATCGAGATTTCGTTGGAAATGCATGTTTTGAGGCTCCCAGAATCCAAAAAAAAAAAGCATTTTAGAAAGTGTGTGTGGGTGGGTGTGGGTGTGTAACTCAAAAATGAAAATTTGGATAAACTTCAAACTTGGTATTTTAAGTTTAGTATCTTCCACAGATGTGGCATGAAGATTTTCAAGAATATCCCCCAAATACAAACTACTCTTTACATGGAACATTTTTTGAAATGATTTGTTTTCTCAAAAATGGCTGTTATGATTTTCATTAAAATACCATATGCGTAACATATTTTCATGATGAAATGTGTATCTTGAGTTTTCTGGGATAACCTGTGAAGTCATCTTTATTTAAAAGGAACTTTGTATAATGTACAACTCGTATACATTAAGTGATAGATGAAAACATATTACACAAAATATGTAGCTCTCTTTAAAACATACAGTTTATTTAATTTTTTGTGGCATTAGGCATTTCTTAGATGTGGCACGAATCATTCAATATTCTTTTAAAGTCCTGTCAATTTTCAGTTGTTTCTCGTGATTGCATGGAAACAGTATGGAATTTTAAGGCCAGCATATAGCGTCCAGTTCTTAAACATTTGACTGTTGCTGTTCTCTTTGTAACTATAACAAAATGTGTAATGCAGCTATTTCTGCAAAGGTTTATCTGATTAAAATGAAGTAGATAGAAAAGTAAGCTTTCCTAAGAATAATTGTATACCCACTGCTAAACAATAGAGGGTAGAGAAAGTCATGTAAATGTAACATGTGAGATTTTTTTTCTGTAAAGACTACCTGTTTCTTCATATTACACATAAGTGTAAGTATCATTGAAGGGTTTGAGGAAAAGGAGCTAACCCTCACATTTCATAAAAGTCAATGACTATGAATTTGTTTACATATTTGATGTAATTTTAGTGGAGTCGTATCACAATTGGATTGCTATACATGGTCATTATGATATTAGTTGTGCAATTCACCTTTCTGCATCATCTCATAAGTAACTTGTTAGATGGCTATAGTGCTTAGTTACCTTCATACTGTCTGTTTTGTTAGTATTCTAACTTGAACCGTAGCACAGAAATAACTGATATTGTATTTACCTGGGGCCTTAGGAAAACCATGAAAAGAACCCTAATCTGGTTTGTTGGTGCACATAATGTTATTGAGTGAGTGTGTGTGTGTGTGTGTGTGTGTGTGTGTGTGTGTGTGTGTGTGTGTGAGAGAGAGAGGTAGAGAAATAGAGGAGAGGGAGAGAGTCAGATGGATGAGGAGAGACAGAGGAGGGAGATAGAAAGTGTGAAGAGAGAGAGAGTGTTAGTTTTGAGCATGGAACTCATCTTGCAAGTACTTAACATTATCAAGTAAACTTGAAACGACATACATATCTGACACACTGTCCTTGAACTGATAGTGTTATCTCTTTCCAGCTGAAAGTTCACTATACAAGACAGTTCATTGTGTAAAAACCTGCACTATTTTTGTTTAATAAGTTAAAAAACTAAGTACAAATTAACTCAATTTATAAACTCTAAAGGGTGTTTCTTTGGAATGGGAGTATTTCAGAATATAATCTCTTCATGATTGGCTTTATCAAATTTCACAATATTTTTAAGAGAGTAGAGGAAAATAAACATCACAGTCAAGCATTGATAAATAAATTATGTGATACTTATTTAATACTATAGACATGGGAGGTGGGTGTAATAAAATTCAATTCAACTCCATTTAGTATCATATATACAGACAATGGCATAACCAGGATTTGTTTCTGGGAGGAGTTTTAACATTTTTAGGTGCATTTCTATTGGAGAGTGCCTGTTAGTGTCACTTTGGCTTCCGCAAGCATCGTGAAACAACTTACAGAGTGCTGAGAGAAGAAGTTATGTATATATTTAATTTTTAGATGAATTGCTGCACGTATAGATTGAAATATATATTCAAGTTTGAGATGCATTTCGTGATACATTTTAGATTTTGTTGAAATAAAAACAAAATGAAGAGTACATTATTAAGAGCCTCCTAAAAATTTACAACATTTAGGTGTGTTGCTGAACATATGGAGCTGAAATTTCATATAAAAGTGCTTTAAGAACGTGTTTGACCATTTTCAAATTTGAATGGAATTGGTTCAAAATTAAGAGTAGTTTATATGGAGAGGCAATTTATAGGATTATTTCCCAAAATATTCACAAATACTGCTGCTGCATTATTTCTGCCACAAAATGTTAACTGTAATTTATGCTATGCATGCATTTTTTATCATTTTTACTTTCTGCACTACATACTTACAGTAGGTAGAAGAAGTATTGCATTACACCCAAAAAATTGATACCAAGATTTAACCATAAATACATGTTTTGTGGCCCCCTAAATAAGAAAAATCATTTTTAGAAAAAGGTCTGTCTATCTGTGTGTGTGTGTGTGTGTGTGTGTGTGTGCGTGTGCGTGTGCGTGTGCGCGTGCGTGCGTGCGTGTACGCAAGAGAACAGCATTACTCAAAAACGAAAAGTTGGTTAAACATGAAACTTTGTATTTAAGTTCAGATCTGTCCAAGGATGGGACAAAGATTTTGAAGAAAATCCCCCCACCACAAACTACCCTTTATATGGAAATGTTTTGTTATGATTTTCTCAAAAATGGCTCTAACAATTTTTATTAAAATACTATGTGTTTAAGCTATCTTCATGACAAATAATGTTCTGGGAATAGCCTCTAAAGTCCTCTTTATTCTGAATGACTTTTATATAATTGGTAAACTGTGATAGACAATATTTTACTATCCAAAAAATGTGGATCTCATTAAAACATACAATTTATATCAAAAAAATTGTTTGTGGCATTAACCAAGTCTGGGATATTCTTTGTTATTGGTTTGAATTTTCAAATACTTAGTACTTTTCTCAAGGGGAAAGTCACTATTTGTATTTTCTCGTGGTCATGCAAAGAGCATGAAGTTTCAAAGTCATCACATAGAAATCTTTTTAAAAATCTATAGCTGTAACCTGCTGTATCCCTCATACCTATAACGAAATGTGTAAATGTGTAATGAATGTTTATCTTAATTAATAAGAAGTAGTTAGAAGAATAATGTTTTTGTAAGAGTAGTTTGTAGAAGAGTGAGTAGAGAAAGTCCTGTGAATGCAGCAGATTTTTTTCTGTAACAGTCTTGTAGATTTAACCCCAAAACCCCCATCACTGTACCACTGATGTAGATATGTATTTTTGTTTTCCATGCCAAAACTGAAACTGTAACTCAGTTCAGTAAGTTTTATTTTCTAGAATGCCTGACTCATCACTAGGGATTGCTAAAGAAATACGCTTATATGGTATGTAAAGCAAGTAACCTTAGTTTAAGCCCTCCTAGTTTGAAACTTTATCATTGTATGCTCACAAAATAAGGAAAGTTCACGTTTTGTTTAAAATATATATTTTTAACCTTACATTATTGTTTTTTACTTTCTCTACCACATACCTAATATGTAGAGAAGGTATTGCATTCCACCCAAAAATGCAATACCAGGATTTCATCCGAAATACATGTTTTGAGGCCCCCTGTACCCAAGAAAAGCATTTTTAGAAAAAGGCCTATGCATGTGCACGTGTGTCTGTGGACAGCATAACTAAAACACAAAAAATTGGATAAACACCAAACTTGGTATTTAAGTTCAGCATCTTCCAAAAATGCTACACAAACATTTACAAGAAATCCCCCCCCCATCCCAAACGACCTTTTACATGGAACATTTTTCAAAATGTTTGATTTTTTAAAAAATGGCTCTAATGATTGTGACTAAAATACCACATATTAAAGATGTTTACATGGCGAATAAAATGTACACCTTGAATTTTCTGGAAATGGCCTGTGAAGTCCTCTTCATAAAGAAGGAATTTTGCACTACACAGTTATGTACTACACAAAAAATGTAGATCCCTTTAAAACACACTATTTATTTGAAATAACTCTTTTTGTGGCATCAGCCATTTCCAAGATATCCATTATTAATGGTTTGAATTGTTCAATACTTAGCCATTCTTTTATAGTCCTGTTGATTTTCAGTTGTTTTTCGCGATGTCAACGAAAGAGTATGGAATTTTAAGGCCAGTGTGTAGCATACAGTTGCAAAGGTTTGACCATTCACTATTCCCTTTGTTTCTATAACAAAATGTGTAATGTAGCTATTTCTAGGAAGGTTTATCTTGATTAAAATGAAGTAAATAGAAAAATAAGCTTTCATAAGAATAATTTGTATACCCACTAATAAATGATAGAGGGTAGAGAAAGTCATGTGAATGTAACACATAGACTTTTTAAATATTTTTACTTTCTCTACTATGTATAGTAAGTAGGGGAAGTATTGTATTCCACCCAAAAATTTGATACTGAGATTTCACCGGAAATATATGTTTTGTGTGTCTGTCTGTCTGTGAACAGCATAACTCAGAAACGAACAGTTGGATAAACACCAAACTTGGTATTTAGGTTCAGTATCTTCCAGAGATGTGACACGAAGGTTTTCAAGAAAATCCCCCCCACCCTGGATTACCCTTTACATGGAACATTTTTCGAAAATTTTAATTTTCTCAAAAATGGTTCTAACAATTTTGATTAAAATATCATATCTTTAACATATTTTCATGAAAAATAAAATGTATATCTCGAATTTTCTGGGAATGTCTCCAAAAGTCTTCTTCATTGTGAACGACTTTTGCATAACTGGTAAACCATAAGAGACAGACAAAATTTTACTACACAAAAAATGTAGATCGCATTAAAATACACAATTTATGTCATATGCATTTTTTTTTTTTTTTTGCTGAGTGAACCATTTTCGAGATATTGCTTGTTATTCCCTTAAATTTTCCAATACTTATACTTTTTCTCAAATGGGAATTCGTTATTCATTTTTTTTTTGTCCTGGTAATGCAAAGAGAATGGAATACTCCATATAGCAACCAGGTCTTAAAATATTTGATTGCTTAAAGCCTACCAATTCCCCTTGCATTTACAAGAAAATTAGCAATAAGATTAACATCTTGATATCTCGGTTAACATGAAATATATGGAGAATAAGCGTTTGTAAAAATAGTTTGTACAAGAGTAGTAAAAGTCATGTAAGTGTAACACAGACTTTTTAAATATTTTTTTTAATGAAAGTCTTATTTTTCTGGGGAAGTTTCAAATTTTTGCATAATTAAGAGCAGTCATCATAAAGTTTTGATGTGATAGCAATTACAGAGCCCTCTTGTGTTTTGGTTGGGATTTCTATCATTTTGACAGTCACGTCAAATGACAACTGTAGGTATCTAAAGTTCCTACTCTTAACAGGGAGGTAACTGCTTTGACCTATTGTTGTGTTAGCCACCGGACTTGATGGGAAGAACAATGTCCACATATACAAGGGCAGCTGCTGTAACGTTGGCTAAAATACCCTAGACTTCAGAACATTCAGACAGAGAAGCTTCTGGAAAACTGGACATGTATATAAAGTGGAATCATTCTTAATTGCAATACATTAGAATGAGCTGAGTTAGAATTACAGGCTTTGTTAGTTTGGGTTTGCCATCTATTACAGTGCTTCATTAGCGAGACATTGTTTTTCTTAGCTTTGAGCCTCACAAAATTGTGCCAAAAAGGAGAAGTGAACTACATGGGTGCTAGGAAAGACAAAAACAGATGAAGATGGAGATTTACTTGCATTTGCTTACAGTGCCATGGATCATGGTCACTATAGTGTTTCCAGTCCAGTTTATCTGTACCTAGAACTTATCTTTCTGGTTCAGAACTCGGTATTCCTAATAATTAGGTTTGTTGTGTAGGACGCTTTTCTCCAGCAGGGTACAAAAATAATATTTTTCTGTGTTGTATTTATTTCATTTATTTTACAAATTTGTGGAGGTTCCAGTATAATAATTGTAACTCTGTTTTGTTTTTATGTAAATAACACCAAAATTAATGTTTTTTAATACCAAAATCAAAAACTTTTGTTCAATTACATCCTTATTTATCAGACATGTAAAACAGTTGATTTTATTGAGTTATATGAGTAGATTCTTAAGAGTTATCCTTATTATTTGCTGTGGTACAGACATTAAGGCTAAAGGTTAAATAGGGCAAGAGGTCACTTTTGTGTGGCTATAAAGTAAATTGATGATTCATCTCATTCAGTTATATGTTTTATGAAAATGTGAGGAAAATGCCAGAGATAAGCAGTCACATGAGTTAGTTAAAACTACAACAGAGCGTGGAACCAATATTTGCTTAAAGCTTTCTTTAATAATAAATTGTACACACAATTTCTTCCTACTAATTCAGATAGTATAGTTTCTTTCTCACTTCATATTTTTATGTTTGGATAATGTTTTTTGTATTAGATACTGACAACATGCCAGCATATCCACAAAAACTATATATCAAGTAGAATCTAGCAAATTCAAGTTTTTTTAATAATTTCAGCTGGAATTTCTAAAGATACTACTTAAGTTTATTAATCACAGAAAAATGATTAGTTCCATAAGAGGAAAAAAAATCTTGTGGTCATACATGAAAACCTACTAAGTCCATTTTTGGTAGTTTTATATTTTTCCACTTTTAAATCCCCATTGCATTGAAAAAGGAGAAAAAAAAGTAAGAATAGGAGACATTACAATATCCAAAACATTTCCCTTGAGAAACTGATAAGTTATAGCTTTTGCATCCATAGTTACAGTTGCTTTGGTGTAGGTTTTGCCTCTCTTGAATGCATGAGCAATTTAAGCAACTGTAATCTACAGTTCTAATTTGGTCAGAAGGTCTTAGATGCACTTCAGCCCATAAAATTATGTGCTGTTTTAATACCAATTCATTATGTCTATAAATCGAAATCTTGTGGGTTCCAAAAACATTACCCCAAAAGTAGTATATATCTTCTTGAGATAAGGCCTCAAAGGAGCATATAATGTGGACTGTTTTAGTTCATTTCTTACATTATCTGCAATCTAAGTTGTCCTAAAGCAGTCCCATCACATTGAGATGCTTTTTCATTGTAGCATGTCCTGTGAAAAAATCTGAAATCTGTTGCATTTAAGCAAGTTTTCAGCTCATTTCTTGCATGGTTTTCTAATGAATAGTTTACCATGTTTATTTCTAGGGGGTTTTAAGCCACATTTCCTAATGCTTTACCATGGACCGTTCTTAATAGCCTCTCTTACCAAACAAGAACCGCTCTTAATAGCCTCTCTTACCAAACAAGAACCAGCTTTGGTCCAATAAACTGGAAAGCTGCCCCTTGTCGTGCTAGTTCATCAGTGATGATACCCAGATGAGCTGAACTTCATGGTTAAATATCTTACCATTTTGGACATCTGTCCTTTTATTAACTGTTCATGAAGAAAGATACACTCTGATGAAAACTGAGGCTGTAAAGTATGCTTAGAATTAGGGATGTGACCTCAATACCTTGATACTGAGTGGTATCAAAGTATATCAAATACTTTGAGATAAACCTTTGATGCTTTTTCCATAATTTTCAATTTTTAAGTTTCACATTATTAAAAGTTGTTGCATTTAACTTTATGGTAGATAAGGAATGAAATGAGTGGAGACTTCATGTTACTGCCTTGCAGTGTCCCCTAAGAGTTGTTGCCTATAGTTCTTGATAGATCTTGACTGTGTTTTCTATGGGTGAATGAATGCAACATTCCATAGATTCTTGTGCCTAAATGAAAACATGAAAACCAATCGGGGAAGGAGCTGAGTTGTGATTGAAGTTGATTTAGCTGCCGCACTAAATCATGTTTCTGCAATAACCTGGCTGGGGACTTACTCTCAGCCATTACAACTAAGTACCCTAGTGACCAAAATCTGTGAATCCAGCAGAAACAAATCAAAACTTAAGACATGAGATAATACAGTTCTTGTAAATATTTGTTCTTTCCTTCCATCTGTTTATGTTTACCTAAGACAAACCTTTGTATTAAACATGTACATTCTAATGTATGAGGATGGGTAGTAGAGAGGCTTAATCCACAAACTTGCTATGTTTCCGACTGTTATATAGCTAATTATTTATTACCGGATGAAAAAGATATGTTATGTGGTAGCTGTGAATAGTGGTAGAATGGTGTTACAATTACATTATTTTTAGTTGTTTGAGATTCGTATAAAATAAATAATTGTTAGTATTTGTTTTTCTATGAATAGGAAAATCCTTTAAAAGAAAGTTTTCAGCACAAAATATAGTTACATAAAAAGCGAAACAAAGATATCATCATCATCAGCAGCAGCAACAGCAGCAGCAGCAGCCTTGACTAACAATTAGTTACATACGTTTATACATAGAAAACTGCTAATAAGAACATAATTCAGTGAACAAGCTATCACCTTTACAGTTTTTTTCTAACATATCGAGTATCGGTGTTCAAAAATTAGTATTGGTGTCAAGTATCAAGAAATAGTGGTATCGTTGCTACAATACTATTTAAAAGACATAATAATTTTTTATGTTTATTAATTTTTTTACACTTTAGGATTTATGTTTTGATACAGATCTATATTGCCATATTAATCACTGTAGTTGGTAACACTGTGCTAAATTCTCCAAATTTTCATAAGTCAGTCCTGAAGTTATTTTAATTGGTGAAGAGCGAAACAAATATAATATTTTGCTCCTCTCTTTGAGCCTAACCTCTTTTTGCACTAATGTTGAATACATTTAAAAGCTAATAATTAATGCAATATACAACTAGTATTCAGTTTTTATGACAGTTTTATGTGTGCTGAAATAGTGCTTACAGCCAAATGTAAACATACCCAAAACAAGCTGTACAAGTGTTATAGAAAACAAAACTGAGACCTTGGCCTAGGAAATGTCAAAATGCCAAAGAAGTGCTGCATATTTACATCAGTTGCATTGAACGTTTATTTGATCTCTTGCTTTATCAAGAATATTAAATAACAATGAAAAGACAAAATGTATTTCTTAAGGTTTAACACAATATAAAAATAAACAAGAAAAGAGTTTAAATGGAAGAAAAACATAGCCACTAGAAAACCATTAAATACTAAGGTCAAATATTGGACTTAAGCAACACCCTTCTCCATTGACTAGTCTTCCAGCTGTAACATCATGATAACTCCAACACTTTTTTGTGATTTACCTTTAGATTCATGTTTTCTTGAAAGGGCTTAAAAGGTTTTAATTGTATGCTTGCAATATTTACCATTTAGGAACAAAATAGGGATAAAAAAGGGATAAAGTTGTAATTTTCTTAGAAATACATTTTTGCATTCTATTGCTGTCTATAGTAGATAGATCACAAGTATAGATGTAGTGGACTGAATGAAACCTACTGAACACTTCCGAAACATAAAATATAATGATATCAGGTTGTCCAAAAGATAGTTTTTTATTGATTTATTTCATGTTTAGCAGTAAAGGGAAAAAGACATGGTTGCATATTTCAAAGTGACTAAATCTTAGTGATTAAACTAGAATAAAATATGACCATTAAAATAATATAATTTGTACTCTTATAGTTCTTTTAATATTTCTACATTATAGTAGCTATAAATATACCAAACAGAAGTAATCACTGGCATCGATGAAGATATTTTAAGCTAATCTCTCAGAATTTATTTATTTAGCAAAAACTTCAATTAGCTCAAAATTGGCAGAAATTCTTACTTGTTTTTGTTAGCTTTTTATGCACTATTACAAGCCAGGTGGTAGGGTTATAGATGTCATCTGCGCAGAGGTGGTATTGAAATGTATGTTAGAACAGTAGCTGATGTGCAGTTTTTGTTATCTTTTTCATCTTCCTTTCATACCATGTTTTACTACTAGTGTTTTTGTTTCATATACTCTGTAATTCATTCTAGAGTTTATATGTAATGTATGTTACTAATACTGTGCAATGCATTATTTTTCTTTTCTTTTATTGAATATGTAAATAAAATTAACATAGGCTAGTTCCTTAATCTCTCTTATAAATGTTTAAATAAAATGAATTTATTTTTTATACTATATTTCTCTAAACTGTCAAATACAAATTCAGATTTTGTTTTTTTTTTATTTATTTTCATTGAATGCTTGGTTTAACATACAAACTTTCTCTTTTTGTTGGCGATTGTTTAAACTGCTGTGCCTACTTAATTTTTATTTTAAATGCATGTAAGTAAATATTTAAGTAAAAACATTAATTTTCTTTTTTTTCCTTCAGAGTTAAAACAATTGTGCTTTGGCTTATTTGTTTACATTAAACCTTTTAAAATGTCATTGCAAATAAACGAACACCAGCAGTAAAAGTTGATATAATTCCTGTAATGCCGTCATGACCGTTTTCAGAAACTCATTGTGCATTATACTTTGGAGCAGCCAATGCCTTACCTCTCAAATGCACATTTTCTTACCCACCTTCAAGAAAGTGCTATTCCATAAATTTATGGAAGATAGAATAAAAGTGCTCATAATCCCTTTCACTTTACTCATTGAAATCTCCCTCTGGTTTAAAGAATGACATATATGTTCCTTTCACGATTATGTTTTCCAATAATGCCAGTTTTGGTACTTCATGCATATTTCTGAATGTATTAGCGTTTTAAATTTCATTCATAAATCATAGTATTTAACTGAAAATACTGCTGAGATGTAAAAATTTAATGTTTACTGAAGTGTAATTTCAGGATGAGCTATTTTCATGAGAGTCTATTCAGTGATGTTTATATAAGCATTTAAAATTATAAGTTGTTGATTTGGTTGACACCTCCCTCTGAACAGCCCTAGGTAATGGAAACGTTTCTTGTGCTGGATCTTTGGACCTCTGATCTACTCACTAGATCAGCAGCAAGATCACGTAGTTTGTTGAGATACTGTTGTGTATGGTGATCATAGTTCACGTTTTTAGTTCGGCTGAGCATGCTGGTAAGATTTTGAATTGTTCTCAAGCTTGCAATATTATCAGCATTTACCAATCTGTCTTCTGTAGATGCAGAACTAGTAATGTCTTCTGAACTATCATAGTGAACTTCTCCCAGTATATCTGACCAGAAGTTGCGAGCATTTCTTTTGAGTAATTGTTCTTCACCATTGGTTAAATTGGAAGTAGATTCAGCGTCTGTATGTGGTGGAGAACTTAATTTTACAGTACTGTTTGAAAATGGTGTGTGATCTGATGTTTTGTTTTCACTTGCATTTAATGTTGCAGTATTGGAAACAAGTGAGAAGTTTTCATTTGGCATACTTTCTGACCAATTTTCATTTTCACTGTTGCCTGCATTGGAAGCTTCTGATGTAGATTTCCCTAAATCTTGTAAAGTCGCTGGATTATATGTTGCTGTGTGGTTAATGCTTTTCACTTCTGTGGGATTTGTCAAGTTTGAAGGGAAACGATTGTTGTGTAGTGCAGTAGATGACCCATTCTGTGTTTTCTCATCTTTGCTCAGAAAAGATTGGACAAGAGACAAGGCAGGAGAGTTTGAATTAGGATGAGTATTATGAATAATAGCAGCAACATTTGTAAGATCCATCTCATTTTCTGATAGGTCATAGGTGTCTTGTAACGTGGAGGAGGAACCTGCATAAGGAAATACCTCTATTGCCACATGAGCCGGTGTAAATGCTCCTTCATTTGTAAAGTTGGATAGTCGTTTACTGGCATGGATGTCAAAGCGATGGAGCTGAGGAACTTGGGACAGCTTCGTTGAAGTGCTCTCATTTGCTGCACTGTGTAGGTTTTTTGTTACATCTTTTATAATCCTTTCAGTGTGCAATAAGTTTTCTTCTTCCATATCATCCTCAAAGTCTTTCACAATGTTGTGATCAATCATTAGGACACTGTCATCTTCTTGTAAGTGAATATCCACAATACCATTGCTTTTCATCTCTGATATAAAGCTCTTCACAAATGTTGTCATGTTGTTAAGCACAAGTTTATCTTGCATGTTGGTCACCAGGCCTCGCTGTTGTAGTTCTCTGACAAATTCACTTGCTAGCTGCTCAGCATCAGGACAGCTTGAGGTTTCATCTCTGTCTTCATCATGTTTCACAATGCCAAAATTAGCAGGTAGCTCTGTCACATAATCATGAAGTTCCTGAAACGATATCAGAACAGAAATTGATTCACATTATTCAAGAATAAATTTGCTCATTAGATCAGATCTTAACCACTTAGGGCCAGTTTCACCAACACAATAATTTTGCGTGTTATTGTGGTTTATGTAAACCCAGGTATATATCTTTATTGCTGCAACATATAAGCACGTTTCACCATGAGTTTGCAAACCCAGCTAGAGAAATCATAGCCTTGGTTTGTGTGCTGCTTTC
The DNA here is from genome assembly GCA_030765065.1 of Deroplatys truncata. NCBI lineage: Eukaryota > Metazoa > Arthropoda > Insecta > Mantodea > Mantidae > Deroplatys > Deroplatys truncata. The sequence continues at coordinate 122,480,309 of CM060987.1, forward strand.
AGTTGGTGCCATTTCCTGAGCATGTCGAAAATCAAAACTGCAGTTGTTTGAAGCACAGGCAAACGTGTTCTGCTTTTGCAGCTATGCAATTTGCAAACCACTGTGCACTCATATGAGTAAAATCGATCTTTGGGTCTGAAATTTAAACTTATTACACGAGAAATAATTTATGCACTTAATTGCACAGTCATACAGAATGTTTAATAAAGACAATGATATAAATATGTTGGCTGTGAAAAGGAAGAGAGATGGAAACCGAAAGTTCACATATATTTTATTGTGCCATAAAATGTGATGAGTATGAAACAATATACAAACATTTGTGGTCTGTAAAGGGGAGTGAAACTTGTACCAGGAATGACAGTATACAATGCAGTAGAGAAATAAAGATTAGGTATGTTGATACAAAAAATAATAAATTTTAGATCCTGCAGTGCACAAATCTTTAATCTATTAGTGAAATTTTTATTCCTTAACTATGACATGTTGGATAAGAATTCCAATTCTTGCTTTTTTTGTTCCAAAATAGAGTACAGTTTGTTTATTAGTTTCATTTGTATAGTCCCCTGTAATTTTTATAATCATATATTGGGTGCGTTGACTTGAGAAACAACTCATTGGCTGTAGGTTATTTAATGTTAGGTTTCAATCTTTTCTATCTTGAAACATTTATATTCACTCCCACATGCATGACTGTGGAGGGTAGGGAAAAAATTTAATAATAAAAAAAAAAAATACACCCTAGCTGGGATTCGAACTTGGGGCCTTGGGATTGTGAAGCCAGAATGCTGATCACGGATGCAGTCCAAGATAAGTTGTATGCAGGTTGTTATATGGGATGAAACCACGTCACAAAATCTACATTGTAATATAGGTACATTGAAATATATGCTTCGCTCTTGATCCATTCGCTCTGCACATACTCATAAACACTACCTTTATAACTCCATTCTCCATAACCAAATACATTACTTGTTGTGGTGCCAGTTCTGCTTTTACTTTGCTAACTTTGGTTTCAATCTGT